>CM077665.1:514066735-516466735 GCA_039707655.1 Elymus sibiricus
CAAATGCAGACAAGCGATCAGTGGCAGACATAGGAGTCATAGCATGTTTGCACTTAAGCATACCAGCTCGTCACAATAGGTCCAGAGAGTACTTGTGCTGTGTGAGAGTCAAGCCAGCAGAGGAGTGAGAAACTTCCAACCCAAGGAAGTAATGCAAAGTGCCCAAGTCCTTCACAGCAAAGTCATCACTCAAGGCAGACAGCAGACGGTCAGCAGTAGCATCGGAGGAGCTAATGAGAATAATGTCATCAACGTAGACCAGTAGATACATCGTCACCTCAGGCTGATGCAGAAGAAAGAGTGAAGTGTCAGCTGTGGATGGAACAAAGCCAAGAGCCCGACGAACGGAGCCAAGCCTGGCATGCCAGGCACGAGGAGCCTGCTTCAGCCCATAGAGCGCCTTGACCAGGCGGCACAGATGATGAGGGCGAGCAGGATCAACAAATCCCGGGGGCTGACGCATGTAAACTTCCTCATCCAGAACACCATGTAGAAAAGCATTCTGAACATCCAGCTGACGAAGAAACCAGCCCCGAGTAACAGCCAAAGATAGCAGAAGTCGGATAGTAGTTGGCTTGACAACCGGGCTAAAAGTATCCTCATAGTCAAGACCATGCCGTTGTTTGAACCCTTTCGCCACTAACCGTGCCTTATAGCGCTCAATAGAACCATCAGCATGCCTCTTAACTTTGAAGACCCACTTAGAATCAATGATATTGACACCAGAGACCGGAGGAACTAACTGCCAAGTACCATTTTTCAGCAATGCCTGATACTCCTGCTCCATGGCATGACGCCAGTGAGGAATCCCGAGAGCAGCCTGAAAATGTCGTGGCTTAGCAGAGGGATCATCCTGCAGCTGTGCCACACAGGCTGCAAGCCAGGCAACTGTCCCGTCTGTGCGTTCCTTGGGACAAGTAATACTGGACCGGATGCGGGTGTGAGGCCGGTGAGCAGCCGCAGCTGGTGGTGCAGCAGGTGGTGGTGGCGCCGAGGGTGGAGACGTGGTCGGCGAGACCACTGTTGGCGATGGACCAGGTGACAGGGCGGCCGCTCCTGACAGAGGCGAGGCCGAACCAGGCAACACAACAGGCGTCGCCATCCCAAGTGATGGGGCGGGCGAAACCGGTCTAGGTGGCGGAGCGGGCGAAGCCAGCCTAGGTGAGGCCGACGCAGACAGGGCCGGCTCGGGCGCAGCCGACGCTGGTGAGACTGGCACGGGCGAGGCCGACGCTGATGAGGCCGGCCCAGGGGAGACCGGCACGGGCGAGGCCGACGCTGATGAGGCCGGCCCAGGGGAGGTCGGCCCAGGCGTGCATGGCACATGCACGTGACCGCCACTCACGTCAGGTATAGCCACCGGCTCCTGATCTTCCAGCAACTCGAGGCGAGCTCCGCGACCAATACCTGCATCATGATTAGGAAGCAACGCAGGAGAGTATGCAATATCAACAAACTGAGCAGGCGATGGAGAGGTGGAATGCGGAGATGATGCCGGAGCGGTGGGAGCTAGTGGAAGTGAGGAAAACGGGAACACATTCTCGTCAAACACAACATCGTGCGAGATGTAGACATGGTTAGACGGAACATGAAGACACTTGTACCCTTTGTGAAGAGAGCTATACCCGAGAAACACACACAGTTTGGACCGAAACTCAAGCTTACGCTTATTATAGGGGCGAAGATGGGGCCAACATGCACACCCAAAAACTTTGAGGAACGTATAATCTGGAGATTCATTAAGTAAGAGTTCAAGTGGTGTTTTCATCCCAAGGAGTCATGTGGGAAGCCTATTAATAAGGAAACAGGCAGTGGAAACGCATCACTCCAAAACTGGAAAGGTACTGACGCATGGGCAAGTAAAGCGAGGCCAGTTTTAACAATATGACGATGCTTACGTTCAGCAGTGCCGTTCTGCTGATGAGTATGAGGACAAGACACACGATGTGAAATCCCAAGCTTGTTAAAGAATGCATTGAGGTTGTGATACTCACCCCCCCACACACACACCAATCTGATTGAACATGGATAATTTTATGCTTAAGAAGACGCTCAACATGTGATTGAAATTGGAGAAAAACATCAAACACATCAGATTTACGTTTAAGAAGATAAAGCCAAGTGAATCGACCATAAGCATAAATAAAACTGACATATTAATTATGGCCACTAACAGACGTTTGGGCATGACCCCACACATCAGAAAACACAAGCTCAAGTGGAGTTGTAACAACACGACTCGACTCTGAAAACGGAACCTGATGACTCTTGCCTTGCTGACAGGCATCACAAATGGTAGCAGAAATTTTATTGGACACAACTGGAAGAGCATGACAATGAAGAACATGACGGACTATAGGAGTGGCAGGATGACCAAGCCGCGCATGCCAATGAGTAGGCGACACACGCACACCGCTGAAAGCCTGAGGGACAGGCGGCACATCAAGTGCATAAAGTCCATGGCGCAGGCGACCTCTAAGAAGAACGTCCCTCGTGTCCCGGTCCTTGATAAAACAATAAAAAGGATGAAACTCAGTGAAGACATTATTATCACGGGTAAGCTGAGGAACAGACAACAAACTACGTGTAGCGGAAGGAACTCGAAGGACATTGCGAAGATGTAATTGTTTGGGTTTATGAGTAAGAAGTGAAGCCTGACCAACATGTGATATGTGCATACCTGCTCCGTTGGCGGTGCGAACCTGATCATTACCGCGGCATGGCTCTTGGGTGGAGAGCTTACCCATCTCACTCGTTAGGTGATGAGTAGCGCCTGTATCCATGTACCATGTTGGGTCAATGGGATACGATGGAGTGTGTCCATGCTCATGAGTGGCCAAGGCAGCCTGTTTATCATTGCCTTTGCCGTTGTTGCCGATGCCAAGGAAGTCCTGCTTGAAGCGACGATGACAGCGGGATGCGATGTGGCCTGAAAGACCATAGAGCTGGCAGGGGAGCTGGACCCCGCATGATGGGAAGCAGGCACACGGGCGGCCACCCCCAGTCATGGACATAGAGCCAGTCGCGGGAGACCGCGGATTCTGCGGAGTCGGAGGCACCACCTTGCCTCCAGCAGGTGGTTTGTAGGGCTTCCCTTTGCCGCGAGTGGCAGCATTTGCAGAAGCAAAACTTGGGTTGGCACGACGGGACTTAATGCACTGTTCCGTGGCGAGGAGTCGTGAGTAGAGCTCACGAGGTTGGAGCGGGGTGTCACGACCGTTGATGTTCTCGGCGAGGTTATCATAGTCGTCGTCCAACCCGTTCATGACAAAAGTGGTAAAATCCTCAGGACGGAGCGGCTGGCCAATGGAGGCCAGAGTGTCGGTGAGGCGCATCATCTTGTTGAAGTAGTCGGTGATGCTGAGGTCAAGGAGCTTGGTCTCCCCCAGTTCCGTGCGAATGGCGTGAGCTCGCGCCTGCTGCTGAGACGCGAAGCTCGTGTGCAGAGCAGACCACGCCTCCCGAGATGTGGCAGCGAAAAGGACCAGAGAGGAAACCCCCTCGGTGAGAGACGACTGGATCGCAAAGAGGATGGCCTGATCTTGAGCCACCCACACGTGATACGCCGGATGATGCGGCGGGGGGCACGGTAGGGTGCCGTCAACGTAATCCTCCAGGTAGTGGCTGCGAAGAAGCGGCAACACCTGCGCACGCCACGACTGATAGTTATCCGTCGTGAGTTTCATCGGGATGAGGTGCGCGAAGTAAAACGGCGCAGTAGCAGCGGCATAATCTGGCGAAGGCAGTGCAACAGCATGGGCGACATGTAGTAACCCGGATGCGGAGCACCACCGAGTGTGCCATGAGCCAGATCCGTCGAGGGAGCCACAGCCGGCGGAGGGGCGCCATAGTGTGGCGCAGCCGAAGGAGCTGGGTAGCACCCGCCGTAGACCAGCGGCACAGAGGCACCATAGGGCATCGCCGACGCGCCGTAGGGCACCGCGGGCGCGGTGCTGTAGGAGCCACGGGCGAGGTGTAGAGCGGCGGCGACGATGCGGCGTTGTAGGGAGCTACGGGCGCAGCCGCGTAGGGCACCGCGGGCGTGGGATGGGTCGGTGGAGGAGCCATCCAGGGGCCGGTCGAGTAGGAACCATAGGATGCCAGCGACGCGGGAACGTCGGGCAGGGTCGGCGCCGGATCGCCGTAGGGAGTAGGGGCGCCAGCCCCAGGCGGAGGAGGCGCGGATGTGACCGGCGGCGGCGGCCGATCTGAGGAGGTGCCGACCATGGATGACGAGCGGTGTAGACCGAGACCAGCGGGTGCGAGGAGAGGAACGACGAGGCAGTGGCCGTGGCAGACACCGGCACGGCGGCGGCGGCAGGGATCGGGCTAGGTGGAGCAGCGAAAGACATAGAACCGATCTGGGTTGATACCATGTTAAACCTAGGGTTTGAGAAACTGCCCAACACCCATAACGGGTGTGGCTATCTCATATATATAAAGGGATACACAAACGTGTACGATACAATATACATGACATATACAGAAGCTACGTATAAATACAGTCTAACACAGGTCGCTCCCATCAGCGACGCATACGCAGTAGGTCTTGGGCAGAGGGGTGACACCGTCAAGGAAGCTGGCCAGTTGGTGGTTGATGAAGGACGTTGAGCTGCCAGAATCGACGAGCATCGAGGCCTCGCGGCCTTCATTCCGCGCTCGCAACTGGAACGCCTTGGCAGAGACACCTCAAGAGATGGCAGATCGAGAGATTGCCATGACGGTGTCGTCGTGAGCATCTGCAGGTGGTGGCAGCTTGGACTTGTCCCAGCAACTCCTCGATGACGTGAGCTGCACAGACATCGGGCAGATGTGGTCATTCCCCCAAGGATCGCCGCACATATCTATGGCGTGCATAGTCTTGAGCCTGGTGGAGTCAGCACGCACAACATCTATGGCGTGCCAGTCCGTCACGACCGTAGTGATGACAGGGCGCTCAAACGAATACACAAAAAGGGTAAGGAAGTATAATGGGTGAATCGAATCTGAATACACGCTCAAGCGATTGATAATCAATTAAAAATTCTCAATAAAATCAGCAACAATGGATGTTTGGCGCACTGTATAGAATTGACTAATCAGAAGCTGGTGACGGTCTCAACTGAAACGCGTGCACAAAAGAGATGAAAACGAATCCCAATTGTAATCAGATAACTTTTTCTGGATGAGTTGAAGCCAAATTGACACTAACCTCAAGAAATTCAGACCAGCCATGCATGGGTACCCAGAAGGATTGATGGATGCCAAACATGATAAAATACTGCTCACAAAGTGTTTTCCACAAGTTCGGGTTCTCCCAAGCGAACTGACGAAATGCCATGGAGCGGTGCGCCTGGCGAAGCTCCGCAAGCAACTGGCTAGCATGTGCAAACGAAGGCAAAATTGGAAGAGGGGAGGTGGGATCCGACTGACCGTTGGCCGGTAGAGGCGGCGACGTCCAGAAGGATGCCTCCGGCAATCCCCGTGGAAGTTGGAACACGTCGTGGTCCGCAGACCCGCGAGGTGCATCCGCCACGTCTATCGCAATGCTGGTAGGAGCACCGCATGTCGCTGGCGGTGGCGCCGTTTGCCCCTAGCTGTTGTCGACATCGGTGGTGATATGTGCTTGTTGGAGCGCCGCCACGACATCGCTCAGATCGGTGACGCGCCGCTCTAGATCGTCGAGCCTGGTGGCGACGGCGGTGAGCGC
Organism: Elymus sibiricus; assembly: GCA_039707655.1. Taxonomy (NCBI): domain Eukaryota; kingdom Viridiplantae; phylum Streptophyta; class Magnoliopsida; order Poales; family Poaceae; genus Elymus; species Elymus sibiricus. The sequence continues at coordinate 514,072,425 of CM077665.1, forward strand.
CGAAGTGTTGGCCTCCATCATGCTCGACAACTTGTCGAGGTAGGACTTGACAGCGGGATCCATGGCCTCGAGCTGGTGCCGCGCTTGACACAGACGCCACGTCTCGATGAATTGTGCCGGCACGGGATCAATGCAGGGTGGTGGTAAGAGGTGGGATATGGTTCTCTCGATCTACTCTCTGTATTGCATGAATTCGACAGACAAGCTCTCAAATTACAGGAGGAACTAGGGTTACTAAGAGTGGGGATCGGAGTAGCGGAGGTGGTAGCCGTCGTGCCGTTCGATGTCGTGATCCACTGGATGACGTACCAGTCTTGCTAAGTAGGTGGAGCAAGCCGGGCCTCACTTGGCGCAGTCCGGCCCAGTGACTCTGGAGTTGTGGATAAGCAGTGGGATTTGGTCCTTAGATACGAAGAAACTTTATAGCTACTTCACATGAGTTAAACTAGCACATATGCCCGTGCGTTGCAACGGGAGAAAATTTTGACATACTCCTGTTGCAACGCACGGACATATGTGTACGTAATATTGGGCTTACGTCTAGACACGCGACACTACAAACTTCTTCTTCAAAGTCGATTGCAGCTTACGCCTAGAGACAACCGTGTCGTGGGCACAATTGGATATAATTTAGTTGAAACAACGGATAGGATGTGATGAAGCGAGGTGGTACTATTAATTACTAAACGAATTCATATTTGTAAAACAAACATTAACTAGCTCAGTTGGTAGTACTGTTTAGGTTTCGGTCGCGAGGTTCAGTACTGTAGATTTTATTTTTTTGCCTTTGCACAGCGAGGTGGGCCTCCTTCCTGGGCCTGGTTCATGGCGAGGTGGGCTATCTTCTTTCGACCAAAACAGTACATAGACGTTCCTGAATTAGTACCACCTCGGGTATATATATATATCTTATAAATATATAAATCATCTAAGCGGGACGAAACCAAGAATATCACCTTGCTTTATATAGGAACTAGGAAAATTGCCCGTGCGTTGCAACGGTAGAAAAAATACACATTCATGTCCTGTGTTTTGTTATTGACTAAACAACAATTGCGATAATCCAAGCGGTAGACCCCGAGGCAACTAAATAAACCAAATGGATAATTAATTGTATAGGATCGATGGATCAATTAATAACATGATTCTTTGGGACGTAAATCCTAGTCAACTAATCGGGTGAACAACCTTATCTTTATATTACCATACTGGTAATTAAAAATATTGTACACGTAGTGCTTATTTTGAGTTATGGACACCAGACAATAAAAAAGTGGTATACTTCGTTAGACGTTCAGGCATGCATGATTCTGCCGTGTGTGCTAACCGTGAAGTTCTTGTCGTATAGATATTTTAACTTTCTGTTCTATTGCAATATATGTAAGATTCTTCATCGCAATTGAATCTTTGCTTAGTCTATTACGCCTCAATTCACGCTTAGATGTAATTTGTTATATTCTAGCTTTGTTTTGTTCTGGCTGCATATTTGCATATTTATTCCGTTGGCTCCATATTTGCATATTTCTTCCTCCCTCATTATGTCATTTTTTTCAACTGGGTTGAATATTGAGTTGTTTTGTTTTGATGATAGGCTTCACGGCGTTTTTTTAGTTTTTTCTGTTTTTCTTCATGACCATCTGTGACCCAAATTGCTTGCCGTCATGAGAGTTTTCTATAATGTAGGAACCCGTTGTTGATTATGAAACAAATTGATTAGATTTTTTATTATAAATATAGCATACTTAGCTACTCATAAATTAATTTCATTAACCTACATATAAGCATCAAAATATATGTGTTGTTCGTATAATAATGTTTTACTTCTTCCTGGCAGCCTCTTTTTTTAAATTGTGCAACCATTTTGGCTTGCAGATTAAGTTTATATTAGCCAACTATGATATTCTGTCTAAATCCTTCTAGATGATTATCATGAAGTAAAGTTAATGATATCCTATATAGAATTATTAATATCTTCGAATTATGATGGTAGGATATAACAACTTATGTAATTACCTTTGTTTAAGCGAGTAAGCTAGTTCACTAAAGTAGGTTACTTTTGTTTACTATATTATTTTGTTAAAAATATATTTTTGTGTCGTGGTATCCCTAAACATAGTTTGAAATAAGCATGAGCGGATAATGACGGTGCATGTGTTGCTAGAAAAATGGATACAATTTAGGAACCAGAAAAATGTTACTTTGTGGTAGATCAAATCGTCCATGCCTAGTGAGAAAGCATACCACATCAACATATTAATTATTATACTACCATCAGACAATAACAATGTCATGCATGCAACACTTCCAAAGTAATTTTGTTTGGATGCAATTGTTATTGTTCCTCCATAGCATCATTGTTAGGGGCCAAGTTCCTCCATATCACATCCAACATGTCCATCTATAGGGACGTCAGACATGGCATCATTTTCCTGATCCGAAACTTCATTGAGATCAACTAAAGACTTTACTCCATATCAAATCCAACATGTCCATCTTTAGGGACGTCAAACATGGCATCATTTTTCTGATCCAAAACTTCAATAAGATCAACTAAAGACTCTATTGCCATGACACGTAAATATCTTGTGTTTTGGCGCCAATGGTTGACTGTCCACATGTACGAACCGGGATCACCTCGAGACAATTTATTTTGTATTTACTTTATTGGATGGGCAAGCATATATGTTCTCATCGCGTGTGCCTCGTGTATATATGTTAGTCAAACATTGTCTAATCCTTATCCATGTATGTACTGTGTTTGTTTCCTTTTCAGTTTTCGCGTCCTAGTAGCCACTCAGTATGAGTTTGTGAGGGACATCAACAGAGTCAAATTCAACTTTTTTTCGACACGATTCAAATAAAACTTTAAAATAAAAGGGCAACATGTGCATAATTCGGAGAACAAAGACATGTGTGCACTCTAAGAGCATCTACAAACCGGACGTTTCAAACGACTTCTCATATGCCTGCGAACGTGCCCGGTCAATGACCGGACAGGAGAGAGAAGGAAAAAAGTGACCCACCCGGATCCCTCATATCATCCCTATACGTCCGAACTGTCCATGAACCCTCATATCGAGGACAAATATAGGGAAAATATGAGGGCTCACGAACGGGTCTGGTAACTACGTCACGTAGGATGCGACCCCACCCGGACCACCTTTTCTTTTTCATTATCCATTCTTTTCTTTCTCTCTCTCCTCTCTCCAACAATCACGTGTAAGTGACCGGACATATGCGAAAAAAATAAAGAGTGTGGTTGCGCGGACATACAAATAGGAGACACGTCCGGTCATTAACCAGGCGCGTCCGCGAACATTTAGGGGGTCATATTTGCTAAGTCCGAATGTAGATAACACGCACGCGCAATGGATTTGTAGATTTTTATCGGTACGTGAAAGATTTAAAAAAAAATCTAAACTATCAACATGACTGCCACGGGATGGTCCAGAAGTAACCAGCAAGCAACGTCGCTATCGCTCCTCCAGCGGTCGGTGTCCAGCCCGTATGGACTCATCGCTCGCACCTCGCACTGTCGCACAGCCTTATCTCCTCGACGCTCTCTCACATGCTATCCACATCCCCCGACCCTCTCTCCCCTGGGACACGCCGCTGTTGCCGCCTGCGCCGCGCCGACCGTCGTCAGGATCCCCCTCCCACGGCGCCCCTGCACCGCATGCCACCGGATCTCCGGTACCACCGCCATCTCGCCGCTCCAGCCCATTACGTCGTGGCTTCCACCTGCTGGGAATCCTCCGCTCCCCGGCCACCTTCACTCCGCGCAACCACCGGGAATCCCAGCACCCCGCGCACGCCCCTCCCCTCTTTTGTATTTCATTTGCCTGGGTCTGCCTTCAGCATTTTCTTTTTTGTATTTCATTCGCCTCTTTCCTCTTTGATTGTTCTCCTCCCAGGGCTCGGGTCTGCCTTCAACATTTTCGGTTGGTGATGCATGACTTTCTTCTTTTCTTTAGGATAAAGATGACCCATATCTCATCCTTTTTTACTGGCTTGTTGATTCTCGTAATTTTAAAGTATATAAGTTGCTAGAGTTGGATGTAAAAAGGCAAGGTGGGACTATTAATTGTAATCTGAAATTTGAGCGCAGAAGCAAACTCTGTTTGCTGCAGAGGGGAGGGCAAGTCATGAGGTCAGCGGCCCATAACAAATATTCTGGCCCATAAACAACATACGGGGCGGGCGAACGAACGAGAATTATGGCAGCGACAACGACGGACGAAACTAACGGACGAAAATTACGGGGGAAGGACAGAAAAAACGGTAGAGGCCAACCCGACGCACAATTCCTACCGATCCCAACAAATCAGTCCGAACAAAACCAGAATAACTTACTGAAAAAAACTCTTAGCGGGACGAAACCAAAAATATCACCTTGCTTTATTAATAGGTATAGAAAATATATATATATATATATATATATATATATATATATATATATAATATATATATATATATATAAATATTAGATAGATTTTTACTGAATTCCTAATCGGTTTCCACAAGTACTATGAAGGAAAATGAAGTTAGATAGAATTCACTGCATATTTTGCAAAAAAGTAATACCCCTTTGCCTCAAAATAAGTGTTTGTATAAAATTTGTATTAACTTAGTACTAAATCTGCGACACTTATTTTAGAACAGAGGGAGTAGTTTGGTTATGCTCATTAAATCTTGACATAGCGATCTATATCTATCTCTTCCGGTTTAGAAAAACCGCTTATACTGTCACAAATAAACAAGACGAGCTGTGGTTGGCAGGACAGCCACCGTACCGGGACGAAAGCGAAGGGTGCGGAGTCGACAAGCAAAAAGTGAACTGAAAGCACCCGGTATCCTGGAAAACCAACGTCCCCTCCGGCCCTCCGGTGCATATAATCCCGTCCAGTCCCACTCCTCCCATCAACACAAGCGAGCACACGAGTCAGTTTCCTGCTCAATCCCTTCGCTGCTAATCTACGGGTGTCACAGAGTTGAGATAGATCACTAACTCAGCTGTTTCCATTTTTCCCATCGACGCGGCAAGAAAAACAGAGGATCATGGCGGGTGCGGCGAGGGCTTCTTGGATGGTGGCGATGAGCGTGGCCGCCGTGGAGGCGCTCAAGGACCAGGCCGGCCTCTGCCGCTGGAACTACGCGCTCAGGTCCATCCACCGGACAGCCAAGGCCAAGGCTAACGTCCACGACGGCGTCAGGCAGGGCGCGAAGCAGCTTCCGGCATCTGCGGCGGCGGTGGCGGAGAAGCGGCGAGCGGAGAAGGGCGAGGAAGGGCTGAGGACCGTCATGTACCTCAGCTGCTGGGGTCCCAATTAGTGCTAGCTACCAGGAGGTGTTTCTTGGAAAGCTCTAGCAAAGACCATGCCGTGTGTCTTGGCTGGTTGGTTCCCTCCCGATTGTAAATACTCCCGAGTATGTATCACTCGATGGTGATGATGAACAGGGTTTACATTCCGATGGGCAGAGTATGATCGAAGTTTCTGATCGATCCAAGTGACAGAAGTGAGCAGTGTTTCCTTTCCAGCTTCTACACAGGATAATCAAAACTGTGACATCCCCGCAAGAAAAGAAGCAAAATTGAACATGAATGCAGGACCATGTATGATCAAAATCGAACATGTTTGACAAGGGGAAAACGCTGGATGGACAATGTTCATTGTACGCAAGAAACTAAATCAAGCTAGTGTCACAGGTTCAGTTCCATAAACATATGAATATGATGGTATAATATGCATCTTTCCACTGTTCGTGCAGCCGCACCCGCACATGCCTCACCTCGTTCGTGTTCGTCAGTCATGGAAAGCATGTGCTGCTCCTCTGGTTTCCCCCTTCCCAACTCTGATACATGTGGTCTCACTGTCACCTATCCACAACACGAGAGCGAGGTGATAAGGTTCTCCAATTAAATTGGCGCAGAAACTTAAAGTACTCTATCAAAAAAGATGACTGCTTGCCTTCAAAAAAGTCGTTAGACAATTAACACTTCTTGTTTTTGCATGTCACAGATGATTACCTTTTTTATATTTGCAGGCCAACATATTACATTTTATATACTTTTTAAGAAAAAATGTATATTTTCTGCCAGTTTGATTCATCAACTCTCGCAAAAGTAACACCTTGCCAACAAACATCTATCAAATCTCACAAGGCGACTAGGGCGAAGTCTTCCTCGGCTCGATCTCGGTTGGGGAGTCTGTGCATTCGTCTCCCCGCTCTGGCGGCCTTTGGCGGGGAGGAGAATCATGGTGCCTCGTCTTCGGCTAGTACATAGGTTAGGGTTTTAGTCCTCACAGGGGCGGCACTCGAGCGGATGACAACGCTTCATCTTCGAGTTGCTCTAGGGCATATCTCCAACACAAACAAGTCACAATGGTTTGGCAATTGGAGGTTCAGGTGGTTCAGGCCTAGAATAAGAGCTAGAGGCTAGCTAGAGGCTTGCTGAGGGGTAGCCATGGTTTCGGCTTCACTAGCTTCTCTATTAGCATTTTATAACTTTTTGGTTCCACTTGAGAGATAAGCTAAAAGAAATGCTTCAGGAGTTGTACCGCAAACTCAAACTTTCTACATAGCACACACTAAGAACTTTTTATTTGCTTCACTACCTACTTCGAATTGAGCATTAGTATATCTTCCCTATTCAGAGTGAATTGCAAAAAACATCGACACTTCAGGCAAGGTTTGCAGGAACCACACATTTACGGAATTGTGCCAAAAAGCACTAATTTTTTTCATAATTTTTTGCAAAAAACAATGGTTGCTCGTTTGGACCGTTTTAAGTACGTTTATGACATGGGGGGCCCGCATCCGTCGACGTGGCAGCACTGTTCAGCCGTGAGAGCCGTTAGACGGCGTTACACGGCGCGCGCGCACCGGTTCGAGCCGCTAGGGCGTCATCTCCCCCCTCCCCCGAATCGTTACCCCCTCCCTCCTCATTCTCTCTCGCTCTCGCTCTGCTCTCACTCTTTCGCCGCCGCCGCCGCCTCCTCCCACATCTCCGACCGCCGCCACCGCCGCCTCCTCCCACATCTCCGACCGCCGCCGCCGCCGCGTCGCGATGGTGTCCTGGATTGATGAAGACAGCAGTGAGCATTCGTACCAGTTCCCCAACGAAGGTTCAGACGACGGCACCATTAAGGTGAGTTGGTACAGCTAGGGTTAGGGTTAGGGTTTGTATTTGGGGATTTTTCATGACCATTACATGACTAATAAGTAGCATTAGTGGTAGATCATTACATAACTAATAAGTACCATTAGTACTAATAAGCAGCATACATGATACTGCCTAGTGGCTCATTCATCTAAGATTGCCTTGATCCCATTCAGCTTGACCTTGGTCTGCTCCACAACCTTCTCAAGCTCATCAATGTGGGCCTGCAACTTCTTCTTCTCTTCAGCAAGCTTCAACTTCATGTTCCTAATGACACTGGCTTGAGCTAATGTCAGGTTCTTAACCAAGTCATACTTGTCCTGCAGCTTGCTATCATCAGGCTTACTAGGCATTTGAGCCCTCTGAGCCTGCTCATCCAAAAGGGATTGGATATCTTCAACCAACTTCTCATAACTGGCCTGCAGCTTGATCTTCTCTTGTGTCAGCTTGTGAACAGCAAATGAGTTCATCAGGTTGTCTTCAGTCCTGTTTCTCTTGCACTGTTCATACATATCCCACAACTTCAGCAATGCATTCTCAAGGGGAACTGGCCAGCTTGGATGCGGGCCCCCATGTCATAAACGTACTTAAAACGGTCCAAATGAGCAACCATTGTTTTTTGCAAAAAATTATGAAAAAAATTAGTGCTTTTTGGCACAATTCCGTAAATGTGTGGTTCCTGCAAACCTTGCCTGAAGTGTCGATGTTTTTTTGCAATTCACTCTCCCTATTCAATGTAGGTTGGTTATTTGTCTATACAGGTTTAGCTTATGATGTCTTTGGAAGTCCTTGACCGATACAGAACTGAGGTTTTGATAAGTACCCTATGAGGGGAGTAATGGGGACTATGGTATCGATTTTTTTCCATTCATGTATCTATTATAAATGAATTCTCCAGCATTTTCCTCATGGAGGTGGTGAGGGGCACACAAAAGGAGGTTGACCTTCGGTGTCACCTTGATGGAAACCAACTTATTATTTCTCAGAATACATAATAAAGTCTTGAGTCTAGTCAAATTGAGGTCTTCCTATTTATATCATGAATCTTTTAGATAAACCTCTTAAGAAGTTGGAGGGCCTAGTATACATCGATTTCTCTTTTGCTGCATGATTGGTGGTTAGAGGGAGTCCATTCAAGGTCTGCTTCTGCAAAGCTATTAGTACGTAGGTTTGTAGGATCATAAGTTGTTGGCAGGAGGTGTTTTTATTCATTGGAAACTTTCATGGAGATCGATACATTATCTAGCGAGCCTTTACGCTAAAACAATCGTTTTCTCACTCTCATCCCTTGTGTCTGCGCATATTGTTTCTTGTTGCTTGGTAATTGTCTAATCAAATAAATGGAAAATAAAATAAAATAGTCCTTTAGATGGATAAGGGGCGGATGTAGCCAAGTGGATCGGGACAGTGGATGGTGAATCCACCATGTGCAGGTTCAATGCATATATACTTTGACAATTCCATAATATAGTCTATTATTTCTCCTACAACTCTAGGTTGTATATTCATATGCATTTATAACTCCTTTTTTTGGCAACCAAGAGATTATCTGATCTTTCCAAGAGCAATGCTCAAAATCTAGAATGGTTCGACAAAGTGCTTGAGAATTGTGCTCTAGAAGGTGTGGATGACCCTCAACCAACTCTAAATGTGCCTCCTTCTTTAGCTAAAGCTCATCAAGATTCATCATGCTTTTTTTGTGCATGTACTACTTATTTCCTAGTTTTTGGGAATTTTTTTATCTTCCTATCTTCCTAGACTTGCTTTTCGTTCTCTCCTTCTCTTGATTCTCATCCATCTTAGTGTTGGTCTGTCTCAACGTCTATATAAAAGGGTCACGTATGGGAAATATTGAAACTTTTATATGTTTCAGATGTATTTACTTACATTTGATGGGTATTTGCGTGTTCCTTTTCAAAATAATAATAATAATAATAGTAATAATAATAATAATAATATTTTATTATGGTTTGGGAGGAGGTAGCAGGATCCATTCTAACACTACAGTGGAAGTGTGTTGAATAAAAATAGTAAGATTTCTTTATGGTTGTTTCATTATATTCTTTCTTTATTTGTTGATCGATTTCTAAATGAGTGGATTTATTATTATCTAACTACTCAAACAGCAATGGAAAATGCTTCTTTTCTACACACAGTAAGATTCACTTGTTGCCTCATAGGTTTCAAACGTCTTGTTTTTGAAATTTAAAGAGTTTTATAAAAGGGTCCAACTTCCAAACTATGTCTTTGTCATTCATTTTTTGGAAGTTCATACTCCTCTGGAGTGGTCGATTAGAGTGTGAGTATAAGTGCCCTTGCTCCTGGCTTGTCCTCTAGCAAGAACAACAATCTACTCTACTTAATAAATCGTTGCCACTTCCGAGGAAAAACTCTAACTCATAACTCAAATCTAACATGTAATAACCCCAATTGGAAGGGCAAGTCAGTGTGAGGCTCCGGGGATGACATGCCATTGAAAATGAGTATCCCATATTGTATAATGGAGATAGAGCATTGATTGCAATTTTCACCCCACCTTAATGACTGAGGGATGAAATCTTTTGACAGCTATGGAGGCTTCACCCGATGCTCTTCCCCATTGACTTAGTTTTTGCTCTCCTATGCTCCTACTTTATGAGTCCAAAAGGTTTAGTATTCTTTCATTTTTCGTCTGAGGGAACTGGTAGCCAAGATCTAGCTAAGACTTCAGATTTCATTCTATTCCATTTTGGTATCTTTATGAGGAAATAAGTGAGGCAAATATGTGCGCTAAGAATATATATCCATGTGGTCTATCATAAGTGTGTGCTGCTTGTCTTTGTTTTGCTAGAGGATATGTTTCTCTTTACTTTAGCTTCTTCATGTGGTTCGTAATAAAGGAACATGTAGTAAGGGTTTAGGGATGAACTTTTTTTTTTCGTTTCTATAAAATGGAACCGAGGCTAGAGCCCTTTTCATCTAAATAAATGTGGCAGAAAACCACACAACAAAAATAGATGTGTGACGCTGCATGAATCGTGAGAACTACATATTGTTCATGTTTAAAATCAAGTTACATATGCTCGATTATTGAAGGGGCTCCTGTATGATTGAATGCAATTATGTGTCCTTTTTCTTGCCTACATCCATTTCCTTCCACGCATCATCTGGTTTTATGCTAGTGTGTTGTGAGTATTTTTTTTTCTGTGTGCTCTCTGGAGTCTGGAGTGGTTGTTAATACATGGGACATTTTTGTTCTTGTGTTTTCATGAATCACACAAATGTGCTTGTGTCGGCTCCTAGAATTGCGTCGCGTGAGCGTGAACGCTAGCTTCGAGCGATATATTGGCATCGTAAGTCTGTAAGTTTTGGTTTGTTGGATAATTTGGTTTGGCTTGCAACAAGTGAGGCTTTATCTGTTTGCTAAATTGCAAGATTATGTTTGGAAGCTGCCACTGTTCCACGTGCAGGATTTTCTTGGGACATAACTAAGTGGGCGTGTCCATGTTTTTGTTGTGAAGCCAGGGACGTTGATTTTGCTGTTAATGAAGAAATTTCGTTATATAGGATGGCATTGCAAGAATTAAACGAGCAAATCAGAGTGGCGCAGCGGAAGCGTGGTGGGCCCATAACCCACAAGTCCCAGGATTGAAACCTGGCTGTGATAATTTTTTTTGGTTTTTTTTCATTTCTTATTTCTTTTTTGCTTTTACAACGCTGCATCATCTAGATTTTTCTCTGAAAAATATTAAAATCTCTGTATACTTCTCGTAAACCAGCTGCATCATGCTGTTGTTTCTTCGAAGGGAATGACAGTAGACTTCTTCCTGTATACAGTTATGCTTGATCCACTCTTGTTATAGTATATGATTGTCGTGTGTACAAACTGGAAGAAGAACATCATGGTTCAGAAGGTGTTTAAATGTTGTTCAAAAGGGGGAACCGGAAAGAATTCTCTCTTATAACTCTTGAGCGAACAAAGCGCCCTTCATGTCGAAACTTGTTACCAGCTTAAAGCTAGTAATAATCCTTGATAGTAAACTTCAGAACAAATGGAGGCAATCTAAATTTTATTCTGAAACAAGCTCGATGAAGTTTCTTTAGATCTAGGAAGCAAGACCAAGTTTCTTTAGATCTAGGAAGCAAGACCAACGAAATTTCTGTCAACTGCTTTACTACTTTACTACACTCTAATTCATGAATGCCAAAACCTCCAAGGGTTATACAACCATCCGTTAACCATATATAGGCTTTATTTACAGTCTTACTTCTCACGGGGCCTCCGCTAGTTCAGCCTCATGCGCTTCTTTCGCTTTCTTTACCAAGACAGCCAACATATCTCTGTGACGAGTCTTGGTCTGATGGTTAGACTGAATTTGTTTGTGGTGCAACATGCAAACTAACTTATCTATCTTCTTTTCGTATTTATCCGCATCATCCAGCAACTTTGTTTGCACGTCTTCTGGAAACATCTGCAAGAGACAAGACTTTAATAAAAGTTGTCACAAGTGTAGATGAAATGCACGGCGAGCTGCTGCGAACCCATTTGCATAGTATGTATGGTTCACCTTATCAGAATCGTCAATTTTACGGTTGCATATGATCTTAAAAGCTGTTGCAAGTTTCAAAAGGTCCCAGTTCTCCCAGTCAATGCCAGAAATTTTCTTAAGGTGGCGACCAATACATCGAAAGCGTGGATCACGTTTCTCCTCAAAAGCATCACAATCAAACAAGACGGATGCAGTCACAACAATCTGCTCATTGACCTGGATACAAAGAGGTTGATTCATCACTGAAATAAAAATGCTGTGGCAATTTATTCTACATTTTTTTTTGTTTCTGAAATAGATATTCTACATAATATTATAGCATCCAAATCTGCTCACCATCTCTGGTTTGACATCAAAGCCATAACGACTCAATAGCATCTGTAGTCCTTGACTCGTAGGGATGCGATCCTCTTTAGGCAGCTCTGATTTTTCTCTGCGCACCAAACTAGTCATGAGACGCTTCAGGCCCCACATTACCTCCATCACAAGTTCATCATGCCGACAGGGTATTCCCTGAAAAAGAGGTGACATAAAAATGGTGCTCAAAGTTGTTCACAAATATAAGAAAACTAGGAACTCATATCTATAGTTATATATTACTCACCAAGCTTGTTTCAATTATAGATTTATATTCCGGTTTCCCAACAAGTAGTTCCTGTCCAGGGCGGCGCGACTTCATGATCATCTCTACTCCTAATTGGGGACTTGGTAGCTTCCGTTTCGGGGTTTTTTTCATCTCCCCTCCCACCTTCGTCTAGTTTTTTTCCGTCTCCCCTCCCACCTCTTGTAAACCAGGTGTCTTCGCATGTAATCCCCTTCCGATAGCGAAAATAAACCGGGCCAACGATAGAAAAACGGACGAAAGAGGTCGATTGAGACTCCCACGCACGTACAGAAAAAAAAAGTCGGACGAAAGAGGTCCCCGTCACTAGCGTTCGAACGACGCTCCAGCCGCGAGGTCTTCCCCCAGGCCGCCTCCATCCCGGAGGCCTACGCCGCCATCCCTTCGCCGCCATCCCGGATCCCTTCGCCGCCACCCCGGATCCGTTCGCCGATGTACTAGAGTAGCCTCCGGGATCTTCAGTGTGGACCTCCGGCGAGGTGCAGATGCGACGCCGGTAGTTGGTTTTCTTCCCATCTCGCGAGCGGCAGTGGAGATCCGTATCCTCCAGATCCGCCATCACTGATGCCTCGCGCTTCCCATCGCGGGCGACGAGGAGAGCATGGACGAGAGCTCCTGGCCTCAGCGCCGCCGCTGATAAGGTGCGAATATGGCTGCCAGCCACGCCCCTATCCTCTCCCACACTATGTCCATCTCAGTACGTGATCCCCTTACCTTTTCCCCTGATTCTTGAGGTCAGTCTTGAGGGACTTGCGATTTGAACATACTTGCGTCTTTGTTGTGCTGCAGGTAACTTGCGATCCGCCGCCGCCGGCGCCACCTGCATCGACCGTGTGGCTCCGCTCTCCCTTGTCCTCGCCGGCGTGGCGTCTGGAGGCCACATTGACCCAACCTCTGCATCCAGCGGCGTCGGGTCCTTCCCGTTGCTACACCGTTTCGCACTCGCAGCCGAGGAGACCCAACTGGTGCGACCACGCCTCGGCTGCTGTTGTCGTGCCTCAAGAAACATGCCAGCGTCGTCGGTATCAGGTTAGTTCCATTATACTTGGGTCACCGACAGTTGTCATGCTACTGTGCTCCTCTCATGTTGTAGTAGCTAGCTGTGGCAATTCACGGATCACGCTCTCTCATGGAAAGGAGGTTGGGCTTTCTCAGTTGATCAGAACAACAGAATTTCTAGATATATATTGTTATTTCTGATGTTGTGTGGACCATCAGAAACCTGATGTGTGTTTGTGTATTATAGAATGTCTTGCTATTTATATATATTGATTCCCTTTTATTCATGTACTACTTCTCTAAATATAAGCCACTTCTTCTCTATTGTTAGCACTATCTTTTGATGCTAATGGATTAAAAGTCTAAAGCCTTTCCCTCTGCAAAATGATGATATTAGAACTATGCGTCTTATAATCCCTACTGTATATGACAATGCCATATTCAGTTATATTATGTTTGTAGCATGGTATTTTTTCATTCCTTTTTTACCGATGAATCACATGGTAAATTATGATGTACAATGACTGCTTTTGCAAAAGGTTTGGAATTCAGAGAGGGGTTCTACAACAAACATGGTTTTAGGATCTGAATCTAAATGATCTCTTCTTCAGTTCAGTCCTAGCAAAAACTGACAGGGAAACAAAGAAGCGGGAATGAATGGGTCCCTTTCTTTCCCACAAGAGTTATATGTGTGCAAGTCATGAACCTTTTGTCCATCAATACAAGTGCAGGATTTGAACATGTTAATTCTGAGCTTCTGTTGGGAGTTTATATTCGACCTTTCATGCGAAGTAGTTACATTTATCGCATGGAAGATGATGCCCATAGAGTGGAAGGTGGAGAGATTCAGACTTTGGAGGATGTTAATATGCTCAAAGTTTTTCAATTAAACATGTTGAAATCCTCCATGTAGCTGCTGTTGTTCTCTCCAGACATGGAGGACCAGTTCTAGGAGAAATTTATTTGTCTATTGTATTACTTGCCACATTTTTTTCTAAATTTCTATTCACATGTTATCAAACCATAAAGATTTCAATATCTTAAAACTTTGGTAGAATTAATCTGCCTGTATTTTTGGACTCTAGCATTTTGGGCTTCTTCACAAGTTGCAAGTTGTTATTTGGCGATTAATTTAATTTGATCTTCAATTGGGTTCTTGGCATTATGACTATGTCGTAGGTGACATGCGTAAAGGCGACCAACAAGGAGAATAGTACATGAAGAATTCTTACTCGACTGTATTTCTGGACTCTAGCATTTTGTGCTTCTTCTTAAGTTACAAGTTGCCATTTGGCGATTAATTTAATTTGATCTTCAACTTTGGGTTCTTGGCACTCGCCGTGCAGGTTATGACTATGTCGTAGGTAACGTGCGGAAAGACGGCCAACAAGGAGAAGAGTGCATGAAGAATTCTTGCTATCAACTAGGCTGGATGCCCCCAGGAAGAATACCGTGAGTCAACTTTCATGACTAATATGTTCATTTCCTCTAGCTACACAATATGAGATATTGCTTCTTCATTAACACTTACTGCTCCGTAGTAATATGATATATGGGATTTTGTTTCTCGAGTTGGCACTCAGTAGTAAAAATGTTTATACTTCGAATAGTTGAGCAGAAAACTGGTGTATCATGGCTGCTAATGTTACAGAGCAAGTGGACAGACTCTATCCCCCCCCCCCCCCCCCCCCCCCCCCCCCCCCCTTCTAAACTTTGTTTTCTAGCTTTGGTTGGCTACAAAAGGTTAGATTCTGGTATATATTCATTGGGGCAGAAGCTAGAAGCTCATTGATATTATTTTTCTTTCCAAACATATGACGAATAGTGCATAAAACTTGCAGCTTGAAATCTACATCTGGGTTACGAGCTTTGTCCAGAATTTAAGAACATCGCTTTGGACATTCAAATATTTTTGTAGCATTCTTCAAGGTCTTGACTTAATTTCTTTTCACACTATAAAATATTAATTATATGTTGTACATTAGTAGTAGTATGAATACTATGTACTCAAGTTTATTAAAGTCAAAACAGGAAAGAAGAGCAGAGTTCAGGGCATGTTCAGCTCCATCCATGCATCAAGGGAAATATATACGAGGCAAAGAATTATGTGTTCTGCTAGATGACATAGTACAAGATTCAGCAGTGATGACATGATCTCAAACATGCCCCTGGTACCACCTATACTGAACTTGATTTCTTCTATCAATATGGAGTGTTAATCTTCTCCTCTGCATAGTACAATATTCCCTTGGCTCAAAGGATATAGGCATGGCGAGTTTGGTTGGAGGAAGAAATAAGAATGATTTAACAGTAAGAAAAGGGAGATAATGCTGCTTGATGTGTATGGGGATTCTGAAGATATATATGTTTGAGACTTTCCCCACATGATATAAATTAGTCGAGGTTTGCGAAGTTCTCTATAAAAGAACTACGAGGGTTTCTGTTATTGTATTATTTAAACCCTAAAATATTGTGGCCCCCGTTGCAACGCACGGGCATTCAGGTCAAATGTGGCTCCGTGATATAATCAAGTAGGAAGTAGGAAGGGGCCAGTCCCACCCTCAGCAACAAAGACAATGGCAACGGTGACGATAGTGTGTCCCGGCGAGCGTGAGCAATGGAAGCATAATCTCCGAGTAACCGACCAAGACGCTGCCCAGGTCACACGTCGAGGACTTCCTCCTAGACGCTGCCGCCACCTTGGCTGCTGTTGTTGTCCCCTCAAATAAGCCGTATCAGGTTAGTTCCATTGTACTACAAATACTGCCACTTCTACTGGGTAGAAAATGCAACTTGCAAGCATGGGGAAACATGTACACAATACAAGTGTCATACAAACATAAATCATCTACTTTGTGTTTTAATTCTCTGAATTACAGGCATCCCTAGCTGCACTTACAGGTCAAAAACATGTGCATACTTCTGTAGGCACAACACAACCAGCAGACCTATACAAATCTGCTACAAAGGCCTGAGCTACTGAATATACATGTAATAATAAGAGGCTTTCCTTTCATCCTCTTTCATGTTCAAGTTCCTAATGAAGCTGCCATGAAAAATTGGGTCAACAATGAAATAACATAGAAAACTGAACCCACTGTTCATGATCTTTGTGGAAGAAAACACATAAGATTCTTATTCTATAAGAGTTGTTTGTCTTTTGAGTTACTGCATGGGCAAAATGCCAAAATTCAGTGTAGTCCTTTCGGTTAGTCTCATCATCATGTACTTAATATTCTGTGAAGACTATAATATACAGCGATGAAGGAATGGCTAGAAATCGATATAATACAGTTTTGATTAAACTTTATTGTAGTTTTATCAACATCTATAGGAGTTTGTTACCTATTTGTTTTCTATTGACAATTAAGATGTGGGTATTATATGCATTGCCGACTTTGCTGAACATTCTTTACACAAAATTTATGACCGTTCGGTTAATGATGAATGTCTACATTTTTATAATTAATGACCCTTATATTGCCATCTGGTTTTCAGGTTGGAACAATATTTATGGTGATAGTTTTTGACTTCTTGTGGGGTTCATGTCTCTCATGGAGCATCACCAAGTTGTTCCCCATCAGGTATGTGAAGCAGAAACCCATTTGCGGGTCATGTATATCCAAAGGACCCTCACCACGACCACTATTGCAGTTGTGACCATTCTCCAGAGGCAGGGGCACCACAGTGGGAAGGGAGATATATTCAAAGGAGATGGACGGACGGTCAAGGTATCCAAGCTCTCGGTGTCTACTCCATCAAGAAGGTTGACCTACCCATAGAAACTGCCGTGGGGAGATCCATTCTGGTCGGCACCACCACCCCATCCGTGCAGCTACTTGAGAGTAGCACATGTTAGCAATTGTTCCCCATCTACTGTAGATATGGTAGGGCGCACTTCTTATTGTCGAATGTGGATATGCTAATTTGCCATGCATTGAGTTTTCATTAGAGCTATGTATTTTGCTTCATAGGCTGATAATAGCAACTTAAATTAGCAAGTCGGCAACAGGAGATTGTTGCCGTGAGCTAACAAATCTCTATATCGAGCATGCACTTATCTGATTTCCTCCTATAGACTTCAAGTTTTGTTTATGTTTTCATGATACTATTTTTGCCTTTCCTCTTTCTGTCTGCTTTTTTCATTTATCAACAATTATGTAATGAAACTTAAATGCGCATATAGATGCTACAATCTCATCACTCATCGGTACACTGATGCTGCTGGCAGCTTAATAACCTTCTGTACACTCATGGGACCTCTAGGATCAATGTTGTATGCTTAAACATTACATTGTGAGTCCCTACTGCCAACCAAGATTTTAGGCCTCTACATATTTTTTTGATACTTTTGACCAAATGCCCTTTATAGTTTGACCAGATGGAGTTTTTTTTTTGGCTAAATCTTGTGACTGGATTTTCTACTCTCGGGTGTACTACACCCGAGTTAGCAAAAAAGTTGAAAAAAGTTTATCAAACAAATTCCAAAAAATCTGAAATTTTGCTACATCAAACTTTATCAAATGTTTGAGCTTCTTGCCAAGTTTCATCGAAAAATAACATCAGAGGAGCTCTAACTGAAAAAAAAACAAAATTTTTGCTGAAAGTTTTGTGCACTTTTTGAGTAGCGATTTTGTTATTTTTGGTGAGAGATCCTCGGATGTTATTTTCAGATGAAATTTTGCACGAACAACACACATCTGATAATGTTTCGTGTCCCAAAATTTCAGATTTTTTGGATAATGTTTGTCCACATTTTTTGAATCTTTTGCTAACTCGGGTGTACTACACCCGAGAGTAGCCACTACTTTCTGCTAAATCTTCTTGTTTTGTAACTGAAAAGATGATGAAGTTTCTGTTGAGGGCAGAACCAAGAAGCAAAAGAAGTGGTTGCAAGAGAATAAGTTGCATAAGAAATTCTCTATTATTTTAAGGCTCTTGTACTATATTTATTATCTTGAATTATTGAAGAGGTTCCTGTACTATGTATATTATTCTATTAATAAGTTATGCCCATTATTTTGAATCTTTTCTCTGCTCCTCGGAATTTTCAGTTTTTTTAGGAAAGGAGGTTAAAACACCCGGCCTCTGCATCTGCATCAATTGATGCATACAAGTGATACAAGCATCTTTATTAATTATTCAACATAGGTTTGATAAGAACATACATCAAGCCACTCGAAGCCACTACTCACACCTACAAACATGATAACGTGGAGTGCTCTCACTCCCATATTTAAAACCGGTGTCATCGCTGATCCATTCACATAACATATTGGAATCTCCAGCCGGTGCAGCAAACCAAAGGCATACATCACATGCACACGTTTTAAAAGCCACCATCATCATCGAACTACTGACCCATCTTCAGGAAAGAGATCCGCATCATCCTTGCCAGTCCGGCCATCCGTCGACGCCACCACGGCGTCCAACGACACCACCTACCTACGCGCAAACTGCTGAGCACGTCGCGGTCGCCGCCGGTACGCCGCAGCACCATGTCGCCAAGTATCACCGACCGAACTTGAAGTCTCTGGAAGATCTGCCGTGTGTAGCACCTGCTGAACATGCATGTCACATCGTAGCACCTGTCGCCCAAACATGACTTGACATCTCCAACGAAGCTCCGTGCAAGACGAAGCCGCTCCACCTCCTAACTCTATCGTCCATCGCTACTCCACAAACGATGCTCCCAAGAAAGAAACAACACCGCAGTGCCGCCATCGTCTGATCTGGAAGACCAGATCCTAGGGTTTCCCCCGGAGCAGCACGAGTGGGTCGACAATAGTTACACGACGATGCCTTGATCAAGTTAACAACGTAGAATGCCGCCATCGCCAACCGTCGGCTCGGTTTTCACCGGCAACTATGTCTCCTTGACTCGCAGCTGGGACTAGATGACGGATCTCGAGATCCGGCCACCCAGCCTTCTGCCCGATCACCTCCGACGAAGGAGATGACCACCACCACCACCAAGCCAAGGGTTGCCGCCCCGGGCGTCCGCGGGACAACGGAGGAGAAGTGATCTGGGATGGGAAAGTCCAAATCTGCGGCCGCCAGCCGCCATGGCCGGCCCCACGCTGCCCCTGCAGCCGTGGTGGCCCAGCCGCCGTCGGAATCCCATCGGGCCTCCGCCAAATCGTGCCAAATCCACCTCCATGCCGACGCCTAGGGTCAGCCTCGCATCTCGGCCATAGATCCCCTCAGGAGAGAGGAGGAAAGCCCACCGTTCGCCGGGCCTCCTCTGGGAGCGGCAGGGAAGCAGGGAGGGAGGGAGGGTCGGGGACGACGGCGGCTAGGATTCGCTCGACCGCTTGATAAAAACTTATTTTTTTCCTCTATAATTGTAGGTATCATAGGTGAATGTTCTTAGTGCAATCCCACCACCCACCGCATCCTTAATGTCTAGCACAATAGAACGGGATAAGTTATTCATGTCTTTATTTTAGTTTGATTTTCTAAGCTATACACCGCAATTGTTTTTCTTTATGTTTCTTGCAGTCACAAATTAAAGAGTTACCTTTGTTGTCTGAAAACATGCTGCAAGCGATACATATCATTTGCGGCTCGTCTATGCCTATCAAGCGAGCGATTAATAACATATCCCATCTAATATTAACGTGTAATTTATTTCCTCTTCAATATTAATGTGCATTGCACGTATGCATTTACTAAGTTGATGATGTTTGATTCAACACAAGATCTAAAGTTCAGCGTAATGAAACATGAGATCTAAAGTTCAGCGTTAAGCCAGATATTCAGATGTTGGTAACACTGTTTGATTGCTGGCCTGGGTAGACAACAACATCTCATCGTGCAACTTGGTAAGTAAAGTCTCTCGTCTATTGTTCTCATGATTATGGTTTTTAATAACCATGACATGTAGATTTATCTTCCATATGCATTCATCGACAAATACATATTGTACATCATTGACAAACATGCACGATATGTGTACATTCTGGACTCTCTTCATACATCACAGTAGTCAGAGATTAAAAAAGGTAGGGAATTCAACAATGCACTCGAAGTAGCGCAATCCGGCTGGAATTCCGATATATTTAGATGACAACGTGTATTTTCAGCCGGTGTTCCAACGAGCACGGGCGGGTAAATTTAGATATTTCATTATCATAACATTCAAGGTACAAGCATTTATTTATGTTATCACTATATTCAAGGTAATATGAATATATTCAATTACAGGGATGTTGTTTGGCTTTTTTGTATGTTCTCGTGGAACTGTAAAGATTTGATTTGTCCGGTTTACATCATAAGTATTCTCCGTTGCACATGTTTAGATCTTCCACGTGAAATATTCGTGCTAATGACATAATGCTTGTGCAAAGAAGTTTTTATTATACTTGCTCAAATACCGTGTGAATGAAGCTAAAGATATCATTCCTGATATTGTGCGAGAATATATTAAGTGCATGAAGTAGATATTAATTTGTTACAGAATATTAGCTGGATCATCACTCTCTATGTACATCGTCAAATTACTTTATTTATCAACTTACATTTCAAGTGACGTGGATTTTAATTATTACTGGCTATCTTTTCTATACGTGTGAAATTTAACATGCGTTATTTTTATATATAACTCCAACAAAATATTTCAAATGCCCGTGGCAACGCACGGGCATTCTACTAGTCGCAGTAAGCTGTCTGTTAACACCGGTATCAACATTAATGGCGCTGGACTTGTCGTCAAAAGTTTGAAATTCCTTCATCCAAACAACCTGATAATTGAAATGAAGAAAAGGTGAGTACGTACGTTCAGTTCAGGGGCAAGAAGAAACAATTAATCAAATACCATGAAATGTTTCAATCGGGGGAACCTAATGTATATGTATTCACAACTCAGTAAGCCCTGTTCAAGCCCTCGTTAATCAAACCTTTGCAGCGTAATTCAGAAAAGGTGAAGTGGTGTAGTAGAGAAGGGAGGGAGAAGGAAAGACTCACGTTTCTTGCCCTAGTACAAGTAGCGAAGTATGCCCACAAGCTCTGGATGTAGATCAGTAATGGAGGACAAGAGGTTCTTGCCCTAGTACAAGTAGCGAAGTACGCCCACAAGCTCTGGATGTAGATCAGTAATGGAGGACAAGACGTTCTTGCCCTAGTACAAGTAGCGAAGTATGCCCACAAGCTCTGGATGTAGATCAGTAATGGAGGACAAGAGGGAGCAATTAGCACATGATCCATTAACCAAATGAAGGAAGGAAGGAAGGAAGATCAGATTACTTGTAATGCATCTGGTGCGTAGAGGAAGAGGCGACAGAAGTAGAAGATCGCGAAGCCGGATGGGGTCTCTAGCAGCACCAAGACCACCCCTAAATTTTTCAGAAAGTCCTCACCTGCGATCACACCGGAACTAAGCGAGCTGGATTTCGAAGGAGGAAAAGGAACACGCACTAAGCGGAAATCGTCTCGCTAGATTGGGTGAGATCGAGATGGGGCCATTGGGGGTGATGACGGGGGGGCTGGCGGCTCACCTACGCTGGCGGCTAGCTCCCCGGCAGAGCCGGGGATCATCTCTCTGTTCCTTCGACGCGCCGGAGAAGGATCCGGAGGAGGAGGAAGCGACGGAGATGGATCCGGAGGGGGAAGCCCGCGGCGCCGGCGGGGCATTGCGAGCGGTTTGCTGCCGTGCCGCGTTATAGACGGAGACGGGTGGCGCCTCTGGTCCCTTTGAATAAATAAGAAGCGTCAATTTCTCGCTTCTGTTGGGCTCGGCCCACGAAGCATGCCTTTTCTTTCACGTCTTGGTAAGAAAGATGGCTCGCTAGCACGTCCCCGCACCAAAATGTGCATCGTAAAATGAGTACGGTGCTACTAGTTTGGTGCCGGTTTAGCTACGGGTTTCCTATTTCTCAAAAAACAAATATACGGGATTCCTAGGTTTACTTTACTTTCTAATTATTATCTCCGTTTTGTATACGTATTTTATTTTTTTTCTAAATAAAATGGAAAGAAATTTATTCTACTAATATAATAAATAAATGGCATATATCTAAAATGGTCATAGTATATTTAAAATATGATCATTGTAAATACAAAATATTCATCTTGTATTTCCCAAAATATGGTCATCGTGTATTTAAATATATCTTCATGTATTAAAATAATTGTTCTCCGTGTATTTGAAAAAATGTTATAATGTATGTAAGATGTTCTTAGTGTAATAAAAAAATGCCCATTATGTTAAACATTTTCTTCTAATATTCATAACATATTTGTCACGTATCAAAAACTGCTGATCGCGATTTAGAAAATGTTCACCGTGTATTTTCAGAATGTTCATAGGGTAATTAAAAAATGTGCATAGTTTATTTTCACAAAAAGGCTCAACATGTATCGCAGACTATTTTTTGTGTATTAAAAAACCTTTTCATCATGTATTTTAAAACAATTTCACCGTTTAATTGAAGAAAAATTATCATGTATTAAAAGGTTCACAGCGCATTGAAAAGTATTTGCCCCATATTAATAAAATGTTCATCATATATTCTAAAAATGTTCATCGTGTAATTGAAAATACCTGTTATGTATTAAAAATTGTATAAATGCATTTCAAAATATTAGTGTAGACAAAATATTGTTCACAGATTTTAGGTAATGTTCAAGTAATTTTAAAAATATTCAAGTAGTATAAAAAAATATTAAGATCATTTTTACTAAGTATTTGTGCACTTCTAATACAGTAATTATTAGTATTTTTGAAAAAAATAGGAAATCTCAAAAAATGTTTGTTTGTTTGTAAATCAAAAATGGAAATTGGAAAAAAGGAAAACTAATGGAACAAAATGGAAAAACAAGAAGGAAAGGGAGCAGAAACATTTAGGGAAATACATGATGAACTTCTCTACTCCTATAAAAAAAAGGCGAGTAGGTGATGAGGGTGTATCTCTTTTTAAAAGCGGACCGATCTGGAATGTAGGCCTGAGAGCGATATTTTGTCCCGAAACCACTTAACTTACACTTATGCAAAAGTGCCCTGTGCTATTGGAGGTTCTCCTTCTCTTGCGAAAGAAACTATCTTCGAGAAACTCTCCTAAATTCCTCCTTGTTGGCCCCTCCCATCTCTTCCTCGGCGACCGTCGAAGTTGATTTGGTCGAGGGTTCCTCCTTTTGCATACAATTGTGGTTGGGGTCTTAGTATCCGATTTGGCTTCGAGCTTGCCTTGGTTTCTCTCCTTGTAGACCTGACTTGGTCGTGTAGGCCATCTGAGACGAAGACGGTAGCTGGTTGCTGCCATGTCCAAGCTAGTTTAGGCTACGTTGTTTTCCATTTGTGGCTATTGGGATTGATTTCCTTTTGTCTCAGCTTTCGTTCTCAACCTCCGACATGAGGTTTTTCTTCCAAGGTGACATGGGGGCTACGATGGGAAGGGTATCCATGAGTAGGCCTAGATGTCTCGGGCGCGAAGAATTCTGCCGACGACGAGCTACTCGTTTCGGGCGACGTCGGTGCCAACTACCTTGATCTATTGTGTTCGTTCCCAACAACAATCATTCCCCATAAGTTATGTGTTCTCTTGTTAGATCAAAGTGATTGTTTATTTTCTGGAGCAGAGATGTGTATGAGATTTGTGCATTTGTGTGATTAAAACCATGATCTCTTCTAAACATGCAAATTTGTGAAACTTTTAGAGATGAATCAGTTGTGGATCTCCAAGGTACCTCGTGAACTGCAAATTTAGCCTTTCTAATTGATTCTTGGCTGAAACTTTCATTCTTTATGAAATTTCTTGTACTCTATCCCCTGATGTAATTACCATATTTGTTATCCTAGACTATTTTTGCATTGTGATCTATATTAGATTTCTGTATATGTCATGATTTGGTGCTGTAGGATCGAAAGTATGTCTAGAGGGGGGGTGATTAGACTACTTGAGCAAATAAAAATTCTACCTTTTTCCAATTTTAAGTGTTGGCAGATTTTAGCGATTATAGCAATTCAAGTACACCCTACACATGCATGTCTAAGAGTATATCAGCGGAAAGTAACAACAAGCATATGTAGTAGAGGGTAGGAAGGAAGATCAAACGCAATTTGGAGACACGAAGATTTTTTCCGTGGTTCCGATAGGTGGTGCTATCGTACGTCCACGTTTATGGAGTCTTCAACCCACGGAGGGTAACGGCCGCGAGAGTCCACGGAGGGCTCCACCCATAAGGGTCCACGAAGTAGCAACCTTGACTATTCCATAACGGCTTCCGTCCACAAAGGACTAGCCTCACTATGGGTAGATCTTCACGAAGTAGGCGATCTCCTTGCCCGTACAAACTTCTTGGTTCAACTCCACAACACGAAGTAGGAGGCGCTCAAGCGACACCTAACCAATCTAGGAGGCACCACCCTCCAAAAGGTAATAGGCTCGGTAATGTCGATGAACTCCTTGCTCTTGTGCTTCAAGATGATAGACTCCTCAACACACAATCACTCTCTCACAGATTTGGCTTTGGTGGAAGAGATTGATTTGGTGGAAAGCAACTTCGGGAGGCTAGAGATCAAGATTCATATGGATGGAGTGGAATAGCTTGATCTCAACACATGAGTAGGTGGCTCTCTCTCATAAAATTGGATGGGGCAAGTATGGAATAGTTCTGAGTGCTTCTCTTTCGAGTGGGTGGTGGTGAAGGGGTATATATAGGCATCCCCAAAAATCCAACAGTTACACCTAAAGTGACCAACTCGGTGACACCGAAGTGTAAAACTCGGTGGTACCGAGTTGCTTCAAAGGTAGCAACTTTTGAATCTCGGTGAGACCGATACAGAAATCTCGGTGGTACCGATTAGGTGGCCAACGGTCAGTTTCCAAAACTCGGTGATGATACGTCTCCAACGTATCTATAATTTTTGCTTGTTCCATGCTGTTATATTATCATTCTTGGATGTTTTACAATCATTTTATAACAACTTTATATTATCATTCTTGGATGTTTTTTTACTTCGCAGAATATCAGTACCAAACGGAGTCCAATCACGACGAAACTTTTTGGAGATCTTTTCTGGACCAGAAGAGACCCAGTGGGCCAAACAAGAGCCAGGAAGGTGGGCTGTGGAGAGCACAACCTACCAGGGCGCGCCAGGGGGCCCCCGGCGCGCCCTGATGGGTTGTGCCCTCCACGGGGCCCCTCTGCACCGCCTCTGATGCCTATAAATTCCCAAATATTCCAAAAACCCTAGGGGAGTCGACGAAACACAATTCCAGCCGCCGCAAGTTCCAGAACCGCGAGATCCAATCTAAACACCATCACGGAGGGGTTCATCTTCCTCATAGGTGCCTCTCCGATGATGCGTGAGTAGTCCACCATAGACCTACGGGTCCGTAGGCAGTAGCTAGATGGCTTCTTCTCTCTCTCTCTCTTATGATTCTCAATACAATGGTCTCTTGGAGATCTATTTGATGTAAACTTTTGCGGTGTGTTTGTTGGGATCCGATGAATTTTGAGTTCATGATCAGTTTCTATCCATGAATATTATTTGAGTCTTCTTTGATCTCTTATATGCATGATTGCTTATAGCCTCGTATTTCTTATTTGAATCTTTGGTTTAGTTAGGCCAACTAGATCGATTTTTCTTGCCATGGGAAGAGGTGCTTTGTGATGGGTTCGATCTTGCGGTGTCCTTTCCCAGTGACAGAAGGGGCAGCAAGGCACACATGTATCATTGCCATTAAGGATAACAAGATGGGGTCTATTCCTACATGAATAGATCTTGTCTACATCATGTCATCGTTCTTATTGCATTACTCAGTTTTTCCATGAACTCAATACACTAGATGCATGCTGGATAGCGGTCGATGTGTGGAGTAATAGAGGTAGATGCAGACAGGAGTCGGTCTATCTATCTTGGACGTGATGCCTATATAATGATCATCGCCTTGGATATCGTCATGACTATTCGATTTTCTATCAATTTCCCAACAGTAATTTGTTCACCCATCGTGCGCTATACTCATGAGAGAAGCCACTAGTGAACCCTACGGCCCCCGAGTCTACTTTTCCAACATATTGCTTTCCGATCTATCTTTTTGCAATCTTTGTTTTCAGATCTACAAAACCAAAAACCCAAAAATATATTGCTGCATATTTGCTCTTTTTATTTGTGTTCTTGAGAGATCTATCTCTCCTATCTATCACTACATAATCTATCTTATTACCGTAGAGAGATTGACAACCTCTCTTTCGCGTCGGGTTGCAAGTATTTGTTGTTTGTGTGCAGGTGCTGCTTATTGGGTGGCGGTGATCCTCCTAATGGTTCGATAACCTTGGTTTCATAACTGAGGGAAATACTTACCGTCGCTATGCTGCATCATCCCTTCCACTTTGGGGAAATACCGACGCAGTCTCAAGCCACGTCAAAGGAATTTCTGGCGCCGTTGCCGGGGAGGAAGCGGTCTCTTCTACGTGCCTATCGTAGGCGCCGAGGGGACTCCATCATCATCTATCAGGTTCCTAATCACAAATCTCATCTCCTTGCAATTACATTATTTGCCATTTGCCTCTTGTTTTCCTCTCCCCCACTTCACCAATTTGCCGTTTTATTCGCCCTCTTTTTCGTTTGCCTTTTTCCCGTTAGATCTCTTGCCTAGTCATTATGGCTAGTTCTTCCTTTATTGCGTGTGCCCCCGATAATGAGGTTCTTAATTTTAAGCAAAGGGGAGGGGAGAACCTGAAAGATGCTTGGTATAGGATTTGCAATGCTCATAATAGATCTATCCATAAGCAATCTACCGTTGTTCTTCTTCGCAGTTTTTATTTTGGCATCACCACTTGGTATAGATTCGTCCTTGATACGATTACCGGTGGAAATTTCTTGATGTGTCCATCTTTGGATGCTTTTAATGCTTTGGGAAGTTTAGTGGGATCACCACCTATCATGATCAATGAAACAACTTTGACTCTCGAACATGTTATGGAGAGATTAGATGCTATTGAAAAGAAGATGATTACTAAAGAACATATTGAAGATTTGGATAAGAAATTGCATAATCTTGCTAATAAAATTGGGGCTAAGGCGGGAGATGCCATTAAATTACTAAAGGCAAAAGAAACCGTAGTTAATGAAAGGGTAGAAGAAAGTCCTTACCGTATTGATAAGTTGGAAGAGATTTTTAGTAATTTGGGTTCTGCCTTTTCTTCTATCAAAACTATTGAAAAAACTCCTGTAAAAATTGGCAAGACCACGCAAGTCACTAAGAACAAAGTTGCTACACCAAGTGGCCACAAGGGAGATCTTAAAATGATTAGTATTCATCCCGACTTTGTTGAAATCATAAGAGATCCTATTTACAAGAATGAATTTTTTGGTTTTCTTCCTAGGAGTGTTATTGTTAAGAATATGCATGCTAAATCCTTGAATAAATTTAGTTGTGTGATTGAAGAGTTGAAAACCAAGGATGACAATACTTGAATCTACGCGTTATGCCTAGCTAGGGGCGTAAAACGATAGCACTTGTTGGGAGGCAACCCAATGAATAAATATTTTTTTTCTTTTTCCTTTCTGTTTTTGAGTGTTGACACAATTATAACTCTGTTATGATTGTGTTTTAATGGTTTATTTAGTGTTTGTGCCAAGTAGAACCGTTAGGATGATTCATAGGATGAGTAGAAGTGATGCTGAATCTGAAACAGAAACTTTGCATCCAGTATATGAATTTTCATTTTTTTCTGGAACGTGATCTTGAGCTGAAATTTTAACACAGTGTTGCTACACAAATTCCTTACGTTGTACTAAATTTTCAGAATTTTTAGAGTTACAGAAGTATGGGTAGGGTACATATTACTACATACTGTTCTGTTTAAGACAGATTGTGTTTTCGTTGCATTGTGTGCTTGTTTTGATGAATCTTTGGGTTATATTGAAGGGTATGATCCATGGTAAAGTAAAAATACAGTAGGTATAATGCAATAATAAAATATGAATGAGTTTACAACAGTACCTAAAGTAGTGATTTGCTTTATTATACTAACAGATCTCATGAAGATTTTGTTGAGTTTTGTGTGATTGAAGTTTTCAAGTTTTAGGTGAGATCACGATGGATGAAGGAATAAGGAGTTATAAAAGCCTAAGATTAGGGATGCTACCGCACCCCCAAGATATATCTAAAGAGTAACAAGCAACTAAGCTTGGGGATGCCCCCGAGTGGCATCCCCTCTTTCTTCTAACGACCATCGGTATTTTACTTGGAGCTATATTTTTATTCGTCACATATCATGAGTTTTGCTTGGAGCGTCTTGTATCTTTGCTTGATTTTTTTGTTAGTTTTTCCTTTGTATCCTTGCTGGACACACCTATTTGAGAAAGCCAAAATCATGCTATGATTTTTTAGAATTGCTCTATGTGCTTCACTTAAACTTTTTGAGCTATAGAATTGCTCTAGTGCTTCACTTATATCTTTTTGAGCACGGTGTGCTTGGAAATTTTTGTAGAAATACTCTCATGCTTCACTTAGATTAATTTGAGAGTTAGTAAATTTTGAAGAAATCCTCTCATGCTTCACTTATACCTTTTTGAGAGATGAAATCTTTATGCTCATGTGCTTCACTTAAATTTGTTTGAGCTTGCCAAAAAGCAATGGCAATATATGAAACTAGTCCCAAAGTGATAGATATCCAAGGAGGATATAATAAAAACTTTCATGAAGATCATTGGACAAATTAAACTTGATTTCTTGTAATAGTTTTGAAACATGATGATAGTAATATGTGAGTCATGTTGATGAGTAATTATGCTTAGTAGGAATATTGGTGTTAAGGTTTGTGATTCCCTATGCATGCACGAAAGTCAATAGTTATGAAATGAAGTTACATCCTACTTGTGGTGCATTATTCGGTGTTAGTTATGTTCAATGCTCACTTATGTGATTTTTCATTTTTTGGTTTGGTTGCTTCCCAATCTATTTGCTAGCCTTCATTGGTACTAAGTAGAAATACTACTTGTGCATCCAAAATCCTTAAACCAAGTTTTGCCTTATGAGTCCACCATACCTACCTATATGCGGTATTTCCATGCCGTTCCAAGCAAATTTGTATGTGCCATCTCTAAATTTTCAAAATAAATTTCCTCTTTTGTGTGCTCGTACCGCTCATGAAACGGTGGGGGGTATCCAATATTTTTCCATGCTAGATGTGTTATTCTCAAGATGAGTGTTTATTCACTTATCATTGCACGAGAGTGTGGCGGTAATAGGGATGCCCATTCCCGAAATGAAAAAGAAAAAAAAATACTTTATGTTGTCAAATAATAAATTCCTTGGAAAGTGTTGGTATGGAAGGCAACCGTGGATACGGCCCGCCATGGAAAGTGAAAGTTTGGTGGAAAAAGGAATAAACTTTATTTTCTGTTTGGGAACCGCCTATGATATATCTAGCATGGAAAGTATTGTGAACTACTTTGTCGTTTTCGTTGACAGGAAAAGCATGCCACCCAAAATATTTTTTCTCTCTCAATTTAAACCTTGAGCTCTGGCACCTCTACAAATCCCTACTTCCCTCTGCGAAGGGCCTTTCTATTTACTTTATGCAATTTTTTATTTTTGCTTTGAGTCTCCATCTTCTCTTATAAGCATCAACTAGGGGGCACTATGATCGTACTTGAGCATTCGGCATAGCTAATATTTGAGTGTGTTTCATGAATGGATCAATGATTGAGCATGATGGGCTAGGGATAACTTTCTTTAGTGTTGATATTTTGAAAGACATGGTTGCTTGTAGACATGCTTGAGTATTGAAGTCATTATGTTAAAACTAGACTATTCCTTTGAATCATTATAAGTCCAAATGTCCATGCTATATAAAAGAAAAGAATGTGATGAACATGTTAGGCAACATTCCACATCAAAAATTCTGTTTTTATCATTTACCTACTCGAGGACGAGTAGGAATTAAGCTTGGGGATGCTGATACGTCTCCAACGTATCTATAAGTTTTGCTTGTTCCTGATACGTCTCCGTCGTATCTATAATTTTTGATTGTTTCATGCCAATATTCTATAACTTTCATATACTTTTGGCAACTTTTTATACTACTTTTTGGGACTAACATATTGATTCAGTGCCCAGTGCCAGTTCCTGTTTGTTGCATGTTTTTTGTTTCGCAGAAAATCCATATCAAACGAAGTCCAAACGGGATAAAAACTTACAGAGATTTTTTTTGGAATATATGTGAATTTTGGGAAGTGGAATCAACAGAAGGCGGTGCCCGAGGGGCCCACAAGCCATAGGGGTGTGCCCCAGGGGGTAGGGCGCGCCCTGGACCCTTGGGGCCACCCCGTAAGGCGGTTGGTGTCCTTCTTTCGCCGCAAGAAAGCTAATATCGGGATAAAAATCGTGTTAAAATTTCAGCCTAATCGGAGTTACGGATCTCCAGGAATTTAAGAAACGGTGAAAGGCCAGAATCTGGGAAGGCAGAAACAGAAGGAAACAGAGAGAGAGATCCAATCTCGGAGGGGCTCCCACCCCTCCGCTGCCATGGAGGCCAAGGACCAGAGGGGAAACCCTCCTCCCATCTAGGGGGAGGTCAAGGAAGAAGAAGAAGGTGGGGGGCTCTCTCCCCCTCTCTCCTGGTGGTGTCGGAACGCCGCCGGGGCAATCATCGTGTGACGGCGATCTACTCCAACAACTCCGTCATCTTCACCAACACCTCCATCACCTTCCCCCATCTATCTATAGCGGTCCACTCTCCCGCAACCCGCTGTACCCTCTACTTGAACATGGTGCTTTATGCTTCATATTATTATCCAATGATGTGTTGCCATCCTATGATGTCTGAGTAGATTTTTGTTGTCCTATCGGTGATTGGTGAATTGCTATGATTGGTTTAATTTGCTTGTGGTTATGTTGCTGTCCTTTGGTTCCCATCATATGAGCACGGGCGTGGATCACACCATAGGGTTAGTTGTATGTTGATAGGACTATGTATTGGAGGGCAAGGGTGATAGCAGCTTCAGCCTAGCATAGAAATTGATGCATACGGGATTGAAGGGGGACCTATATATCTTAATGCTATGGTTGGGTTTTACCTTAATGAACGTTAGTAGTTGCGGATGCTTGCTAATAGTTCCAATCATAAGTGCATAGAATTCCATGTAAGGGATGACATGCTAGCAGTGGCCTCTCCCACATAAAACTTGCTATCGGTCTAGTAACGTAGTCAATTGCTTAGGGACAATGCCGCAACTCCTACCACCACTTTTCCACACTCGTTAAACTAACTTAATTGTTACTTTATCTAAACAGCCCCTAGATTTTATTTACGTGTTCTTTATTATCTTGCAAACCTATCCTATCACACCTACAAAGTACTTCTAGTTTCATACTTGTTCTAGGTAAAGCAACGCTAAGCGTGCGTAGAGTTGTATCGGTGGTCGATAGAACTTGAGGGAATATTTGTTCTACCTTTAGCTCCTCGTTGGGTTCGACACTCTTACTTATCGAAAGAGGCTACAACTGATCCCCTATACTTGTGGGTTATCAAGACCTTTTTCTGGCGCCGTTGCCGGGGAGCTATAGCGTGGGGTGAATATTCTCGTGGGTGCTTGTTTGCTTTATCACTAAGTAGATTTTATTTGCTGTTCTAAGTTGTTCTCTATCTTTAGTTATGGATATGGAACACGAAATACCAAAAAAATTAGTTGAACCTACTACACCAATGGTTGAAGAACCACCCAAAATCTATCACACTGTTGAAGCTTTTTACTTGGATCATCTTCGATCCGTTTGTGCTCGTGCTGAAACCCCTACTAGCTTAGTTGAGGGCAAATCATTAAATGAGCATGCTTATTATGTGCAACACCGCTTATCTCAAAAAGGGAAACTTTTATGGCATCATATTAATACTTTGCAATGCTATGCTTGGAATTTATGCGAAATTTATGATTTTACTTGTTGTTCTGAAGACCCTAAAAAACACCTTCCCTATCAATGTGAGTTTAAGGATCATGGAATCGTATCTTCTTATGCCAAGGGTGTTTATAATTACTATGATATTGAGCAAATTGAAGAATTTGTTGCTTTTAAGGGTGCCTATGAAATTGCTTCTTTGATTGAAAAGTATGATGCTACTCTTTACAAATCTGAAAGTTTTGCCATACTTAAATATTGCTATGAAAACTATGCTTCTAATGCTTATGTTGAGCCATATATTGAGGACTCCTCCGCTGTCCAAGAGGAGACTAATATTTTGCAGGAAACTATGGAAGAAGAAAATCATGACACTGTGAGCTCATTTGATGAAAAAGATGACGAGGAGAGCGAAGAACAAAA
This sequence comes from Elymus sibiricus, assembly GCA_039707655.1. Classification (NCBI taxonomy): domain Eukaryota; kingdom Viridiplantae; phylum Streptophyta; class Magnoliopsida; order Poales; family Poaceae; genus Elymus; species Elymus sibiricus. Next base: position 514,105,011 of record CM077665.1, read on the forward strand.
GGAGGAAGAGCGGACTAGCTACCCGTGCCCACCTTCTAATGAGAGTAACTCTTCAACTCATACATTGTTTAATTTCCCTTCGTGCTTACCGAAGGATGAATGCTATGATGATTGCTATGATCCCTTGGATTCATTTGAAATATCCCTTTTTAATGAAATTGATGCTTGTTATGCTTGTGGCCATGATGCCAATATGAATTATGCTTATGGAGATGAACTTGCTAGAGTTTCTTATGTTAAGAATGAAATTGTTGCTATTGCACCCACGCATGATAGTCCTATTATCTTTTTGAATTCTCCCAACTACACTATATCGAAGAAGTTTGCGCTTATTAAGGATTATATTGATGGGTTGCGTTCTGCTATTGCACATGATAGTTTTGATAAATATAATATGCATGTGCTTGCTGCTCCTACTTGCAATTATTATGAGAGAGGAACTACATCTCCGCCTCTCTATGTTTCCAATACGATAAAATTGCAAGAAACTGTTTATACTATGCATTGGCCTTTACTTGGTGTGCATGAATTGTTCTTTTATGACATGCCGATGCATAGGAAGAGAGTTAGACTTCGTTGTTGCATGATATATGTTACTTTGTGCTCGCTACTAAATTACAAATCATTGTTAATTAAAATTGGCTTTGATATACCTTGGGATCCGGGTGGATCCATTACTTGAGTACTATATGCCTAGCTTAATGGCTTTAAAGAAAGCGCTGCCAGGGAGACAACCCGGAAGTTTTAGAGAGTCATTTTTTTCTGTTGTGTGCTTTTATATAGTTTAAAAACAAAAAAAATAAAGAGGGGAACCTAAAACTTTTTCAAAAAGAAAAGTGAAAGTAAGAAGGACGAGCACCGTTGAAGTGGGGGAGCTCCTTGAACTTCGTTCATGCCCATGGAAACTTTGCAAATCTTGATTACAGAAAATTTTCAACAAAAATAATTATCCCCTTGTATAAATCCATTGTATTATAAAAATAATGTGCCAAGATTTGCCTTTAGGATGATTAGATTGCTTGCTTGGTTTGTGTAGTGGAAAAACAGAAACTTTGGCTGTAGCGCGTTAATTTACATTTTTTACTTGAATGTCAAAAGTTTCTGAAATTTTTACAAAGTACTTCTATGCAAATTTTTTATTTTTTACTAATTTTACAGAATTTTTAGAGTTACAGAAGTATAGTAAATGTTCAGATTGCTACAGACTGTTCTGTTTAAGACAGATTATGTTTTTGATGCATTGTTTTGCTTGTTTTGATGAAACTACCGATTGTATCGGTGGTATAAGCCATAAAGAAGTTATAATACAGTAGCTACAATGCAAAAACAAAATATGAATGGGTTTGCAACAGTACTTAAAGTGGTAATTTGCTTTATTATACTAACGGATCTCACGAGGGTTTTGGTAAGTTTTGTGTGATTGAAGTTTTCAAGTTTTGGGTGAGATCACAATGGATGAAGGAATAAGGAGTGGAAAGAGACTAAGCTTGGGGATGCCCGAGGCACCCCAAGGTAATATTCAAGGACTCCCAAGAAACTAAGCTTGGGGATGCCCCGGAAGGCATCCCCTCTTTCTTCTAACAACCATCGGTAATTTTACTTGGAGCTATATTTTTATTCGTCTCATGATATGCGTAAATCTTGGAGCGTCGTGTGCTTTTTATTTTTCTTTTAATAATGCACCATGCTGGTATGAGAAAGTCCTTGGTTGATTTATAGAAGGCTCTTTGCACCTCACTTATATCTTTTGAGTGTGGCTTTATAGAATGCTTCATGTGCTTCACTTATATCATTTGAAGTTTGGATTGCCTGTTTCTCTACACATAGAAAACCGCCATTTGTAGAATGCTCTTTTGCTTCACTTATATTTGTTAGAGCGTGGGCATATCTTTTGTAGAAAGAATTAAACTCTCATGCTTCACTTATATCTATTTAGAGAGTTAACAGGAGTCGGTCATTCACATGGTTAGTCATAAAATCCTACATAAAACTTGTAGATCACTGAATATGATATGTTTGATTCCTTGCAGTAGTTTTGCGATATAAAGATGGTGATACTAGAGTCATGCTAGTGAGTAATTGTGGATTGGTAGAAATACTTGTGTTAAAGTTTGTGATTCCTGTAGCATGCACGTATGGTGAACCGTCATGTGATGAAGTCGGAGCATGATTTATTTATTGATTGTCATCCTTTGTGTGGAGGTCGGGATCGCGCGATGGTTAACTCCTACCAACCCTTCCCCTAGGAGCATGCGTGTAGTACTTTGTTTCGATGACTAATAAATTTTTGCAATAAGTATGTGAGTTCTTTATGACTAATGTTGAGTCCATGGATTATACGCACTCTCACCCTTCCACCTTTGCTAGCCTCTCTAGTACCGCGCAACTTTCGCCGGTGCATTAAACCCACCATATTCCCTTCCTCAAAACAGCCACCATACCTACCTATTATGGCATTTCCATAGCCATTCCGAGATATATTGCCATGAAACTTCCACCGTTCCGTTTATTATGACACGCACCATCATTGTCATATTGCTTTGCATGATCGTAAGATAGCTAGCATGATGTTTTCATGGCTTGTCCGTTTTTTGATGTCATTGCTATGCTAGATCATTGCACATCCCGGTACACTGCCGGAGGCATTCATATAGAGTCATATTTTGTTCTAGTATCGAGTTGTAATTCTTGAGTTGTAAGTAAATAAAAGTGTGATGATCATCATTATTAGAGCATTGTCCCATGTGAGGAAAGGATGATGGAAGCTATGATTCCCTCACAAGTTCGGATGAGTCTCCGGACTTTACAAAAAAATAAAAGAGGCCAAAGAAGCCCAAAAAAAAGGAGAGGCCAAAGAAGCCCACCAAAAAATGAGAGAAAAGAGAGAAGGGGCAATGCTACTATCCTTTTTCCACACTTGTGCTTGAAAGTAGCACCATGATCTTCATGATAGAGAGTCTCCTATATTGTCACTTTCATATACTAGTGGGAATTTTTCATTATAGAACTTGGCTTGTATATTCCAATGACGGGCTTCCTCAAAATTGCCCTAGGTCTTCGTGAGCAAGCGAGTTGGATGCACACCCACTTAGTTTCTTTTTGAGCTTTCATACACTTATAGCTCTAGTGCATCCGTTGCATGGCAATCCCTACTCACTCACATTGATATCTATTGATGGGAATCTCCATAGCCCGTTGATACGCCTAGTTGATGTGAGACTATCTCCTTCTTTTTTGTCTTCTCCACAACCACCATATTCTATTCCACCTATAGTGCTATATACATGGCTCACGCTCATGTATTGCGTGAAAGTTGAAAAGGTTTGAGAATACTAAAGTATGAAACAATTGCTTGGCTAAAACCGGGGTTGTGCATGATTTAATACTTTGTGTGAGGAAGATGGAGCATAGCCAGACTATATGATTTTGTAGGGATAACTTTCTTTGGCCATATTATTTTGAGAAGACATGATTGCTTTATTAGTATGCTTGAAGTATTATTTTCTTAATGTCAAATGATAGACTATTGCTTTGAATCACTCGTGTCTTAATATTCATGCCATGATTAGATTATATGATCAAGATTATGCTAGGTAGCATTCCACATCAAAAATTATCTTTTTTATCATTTACCTACTCGAGGACGAGCAGGAATTAAGCTTGGGGATGCTGATACGTCTCCATCGTATCTATAATTTTTGATTGTTTCATGCCAATATTCTACAACTTTCATATACTGTTGGCAACTTTTTATACTATTTTTTGGGACTAACATATTGATCCAGTGCCCAGTGCCAGTTTCTGTTTGTTGCATGTTTTTTGTTTCGCGGAAAATCCATATCAAACGAAGTCCAAACGGGATAAAAACTTACGGAGATTTTTTTTGGAATATATGTGAATTTTGGGAAGTGGAATCAATAGAAGGCGGTGCCCGAGGGTCCCACAAGCCATAGGGGAGCGCCCCAGGGGGTAGGGCGCGCCCTGGACCCTTTTGGCCACCCCGTAAGGCGGTTGGTGCCCTTCTTTCGCCACAAGAAAGCTAATATCCGGATAAAAATCGTGTTAAAATTTCAGCCCAATCGGAGTTACGGATCTCCGGGAATTTAAGAAACGGTGAAAGGCCAGAATCTGGGAAGGCAGAAACAGAAGGAAACAGAGAGAGAGATCCAATCTCGGAGGGGCTCCCGCCCCTCTGCTGCCATGGAGGCCAAGGACCAGAGGGGAAACCCTCCTCCCATCTAGGGGGGAGGTCAAGGAAGAAGAAGAAGGTGGGGGGCTCTCTCCCGGTGGTGCCGGAACGCCGCCGGGGCAATCATCGTGTGACGGCGATCTACTCCAACAACTCCGTCATCTTCACCAACACCTCCATCACCTTCCCCCATCTATCTACAGCGGTCCACTCTCCCGCAACCCGCTGTACCCTCTACTTGAACATGGTGCTTTATGCTTCATATTATTATCCAATGATGTGTTGCCATCCTATGATGTCTGAGTAGATTTTTGTTGTCCTATCGGTGATTGGTGAATTGCTATGATTGGTTTAATTTGCTTGTGGTTATGTTGTGGTACTTTGGTGCCCATCATATGAGCGCGCGCATGGATCACACCATAGGGTTAGTTGTATGTTGATAGGACTATGTATTGGAGGGCAAGGGTGATAGCAGCTTCAGCCTAGCATAGAAATTGATGCATACGGGATTGAAGGGGGACCAATATATCTTAATGCTATGGTTGGGTTTTACCTTAATGAACGTTAGTAGTTGCGGATGCTTGCTAATAGTTCCAATCATAAGTGCATAGAATTCCAAGTAAGGGATGACATGCTAGCAGTGGCCTCTCCCACATAAAACTTGCTATCGGTCTAGTAACGTAGTCAATTGCTTAGGGACAATGCCGCAACTCCTACCACCACTTTTCCATACTCGTTAAACTAACTTAATTGTTACTTTATCTAAACAGCCCCTAGATTTTATTTACGTGTTCTTTATTATCTTGCAAACCTATCCTATCACACCTACAAAGTACTTCTAGTTTCATACTTGTTCTAGGTAAAGCAACGCTAAGCGTGCGTAGAGTTGTATCGGTGGTCGATAGAACTTGAGGGAATATTTGTTCTAACTTTAGCTTCTCGTTGGGTTCGACACTCTTACTTATCGAAAGAGGCTACAACTGATCCCCTATACTTGTGGGTTATCAGTTCCATGTTGTTATATTATCATTCTTGGATGTTTTACAATCATTTTATAACAACTTTATATCATTTTTTGGGACTAACCTATTGACATAGTGCCAAAGTGCCAGTTGCTGTTTTTGCTTGTTTTTTTACTTCGCAGAATATCAGTACCAAACGGAGTCCAATCACGACGAAACTTTTTGGAGATTTTTTCTGGACCAGAAGAGACCCAGTGGGCCAAACAAGAGCCAGGAAGGTGGGCTGTGGAGAGCACAACCCACCAGGGCGCGCCAGGGGGCCCCCGGCGCGCCCTGATGGGTTGTGCCCTCCATGGGGCCCCTCCGCACCGCCTCTGATGCCTACAAATTCCCAAATATTCCAAAACCCTAGGGGAGTCGACGAAACACAATTCCAGCCGCCGCAAGTTCCAGAACCGCGAGATCCAATCTAAACACCATCACGGAGGGGTTCATCTTCCTCATAGGTGCCTCTCCGATGATGCGTGAGTATTCCACCATAGACCTACGGGTCCGTAGGTAGTAGCTAGATGGCTTCTTCTCTCTCTCTTATGATTCTCAATACAATGGTCTCTTGGAGATCTATTTGATGTAAACTTTTGCGGTGTGTTTGTTGGGATCCGATGAATTTTGAGTTCATGATCAGTTTCTATCCATGAATATTATTTGAGTCTTCTTTGATCTCTTATATGCATGATTGCTTATAGCCTCGTATTTCTTATTCGAATCTTTGGTTTAGTTAGGCCAACTAGATCGATTTTTCTTGCCATGGGAAGAGGTGCTTTGTGATGGGTTCGATCTTGCGGTGTTCCTTCCCATTGACAGAAGGGGCAGCAAGACACGCATGTATCATTGCTATTAAGGATAACAAGATGGGGTCTATTCCTAAATGAATAGATCTTGTCTACATCATGTCATCGTTCTTATTGCATTACTCTGTTTTTCCATGAACTCAATACACTAGATGCATGCTGGATAGCGGTCGATGTGTGGAGTAATAGAGGTAGATGCAGATAGGAGTCGGTCTATCTATCTTGGACGTGATGCCTATATAATGATCATCGCCTTGGATATCGTCATGACTATTCGATTTTCTATCAATTGCCCAACAGTAATTTGTTCACCCATCGTGCGCTATACTCATGAGAGAAGCCACTAGTGAACCCTACGGCCCTCGGGTCTACTTTTCCAACATATTGCTTTCCGATCTATCTTTTTGCAATCTTTGTTTTCAGATCTACAAAACCAAAAACCCAAAAATATATTGCTGCATATTCGCTCTTTTTATTTGTGTTCTTGAGAGATCTATCTCTCCTATCTATCACTACCTAATCTATCTTATTACCGTAGAGAGATTGACAACCTCTCTTTCGCGTCGGGTTGCAAGTATTTGTTGTTTGTGTGCAGGTGCTGCTTATTGGGTGGTGGTGATCCTCCTACTAGTTCGATAACCTTGGTTTCATAACTGAGGGAAATACTTACCGTCGCTGTGCTGCATCATCCCTTCCTCTTTGGGGAAATACCGACGCAGTATCAAGCCACGTCAGGTGACGCCGATCCAAAATCTCGGAATTTCCGATATTAAGAATCGAGGTAACAGAAAGTTGGCAAGCTGAACTCGGTGGCACCGAATCAGAATCGGTTGCACCGATGTGCTAGGGTTTGGCATGGGTCTGTCTGAGGTGGGAATCGGTGGAACCGAGTGGAAATTGTTGGTAGGACCGATTTGCATGATAGGCTTGGACATGCTTTTGTGGAAGAGTTTGTGGGTGTTTTTGGTGACTATCACTTGTGCACGTGGAGCATCTTGTTCACCAACATTACCTTACCCCCTTTTAATAGTATTGGCTTTCCTATGGACTCAAAGTGATTTCTCACAAAGTAAAATGTAGAGTCCTCTTGCTTCAAGCTTTAACAATCCATTTCCTTGCATCTAGGGGTATCTCCACAATCCTTTTGCCAACCCATCATTGAACTTTTCCTGAAATATGCTTAGTGGAAATATTAGTTCAATGATATATATGTTGTTATTAATTACCAAAACCAGCAAGGGAGCAAATGTGCTTTCAATCTCCCCCTTTTTGGTAATTGATGACAACATATAGATCAAAGCTTCGATATATGATATAATCAATGAATATAATCATCGCTTTGAGAAGTATGTGATAAGCAAGAGCTCCCCGTAAATTTGTGCATTATTTTGAATTTGCGTTTGAATGCAAATGCACAATTGATTAGGTACATGGGGCACTCTTTCATGTCACATACAACTTGGTGGTGTGCGAGAATAATATGAATGAATATCATAGCACAACACAATCAAGCAAAGGTGAATGATCATCTCATAAGCATCACAAGGATAGGAAATAGTAGCAATACACATCAAGTGTATGATCAAACACCAACAAAGTTTAACACAAGAAAACCAACCAAAGGATATCAATGTTTTGAAAAGCGATAAAAACGCAACGCTCTCTCTCTCGAAGCCCTAATGATCTATACATATTCTCCCCCTTTGGCAACAAGTTACCAAAAAGTTCAAAGGTATAGAGCTAAGCGCTCTTCTTTGGCTGATCTCCTCCGGTGGCTGATGAAGGAGTCGAGAGAACGGCATCAGCGAAGACTTCTGCAGACGTCATGGACGGAGTCGGAGTAGCAACTGGAGGTGCTGGAGGAGCTGAAGGAGCTGAAGGGGTTGCGGCATGTGCTGATGAAGAAGGTCTAGACTCTGGAACTGGCACTGTGGCAGATCTGGGCTGAGTCCTGAACTGAGTGGCTGTCCGGAGAGGTGGACTATCCTCATCATCATCAGTAGTGTGGGGACTGGGCACGCCATCAACTTCCTTCTTGAGCTCATTCACAGTCACTGTGAGCTCATCCACCTTGTTGTTGAGAATATGAAATTTGGTGTCAACAATCCTCGAGAGACTCTCCTGGTTCTTCAATATGTTCCCGATGTCCTTCTGCATGCTGAGCACAGAGCTAAGGAGAAGATCCATCTGCTCACTCCTAGTCTTTGGCACCTGAGAACTAGAGTCTCTGGCTGCCTCTGCCTGTGCATGTGCTGTAGCTGAGGTGGGATGATCTGGGTCCATCACCACAACATTGTCTTCTAGCTCTGGCAAGAGTGGCAAATGTGGTCGATCAAGTGCATATATGTGCTTCTCCATCTTGGAGTTGATAAGCATCTGAATATAAGGAGCGTATCCACACGACCTCTTTTGATCCGCAGCAGTCCTCTTCACTGTCTCAACTATCAAGTCCATCACTTTGAATCTGGTATGTTGATCAAGATGGAGCAGCATATTGATAGAATATCCTCTTATCATCTTCTCATCTCCAGACTTAGGCATCAAGGTTGCCTTAAGATAGTGTTGATTGTGCGTAGACCATCCTGGAGGAAGTAAATGGATCCAAACTTGTGAGATGGCAAGTTTGCAGCAGGGATCTCATTGTACATGTTCTTCATGGCATTATGATTTGCCTTGAACTCGGAGTACACATCTAGGTCACCGTCTTCCACTTGTGGAGCTCCTAAGATGGCAGCCCACTCCTCAACTGTGGATTCATACCTGGTGCCTTCTGTCATCCATACAATCCTACCATCTCCATAGAAATGTGCAGTGGAGTAGAATTGCATGATCATCTCGTCGTTCCAAGCGGTGAACTCCTTACCAACAAACTCATCAAGACCAATGTAGTGGAAGTTATCTTGCACACTTGGAAAGTAGTCTTCATTGTCCTTGATATGCTTCCAATCCACATATCTCATGTCACTCACTGCGGGGCTCTTATCAAGCAAAACTGTTTCATAGAAATCTTGTTGTTCCTTTGTGTAGAACCTGTAGTCTACAGCTGTCCTTCTCCTCTGAGAGTAAGGATCAATAGCTCTCCACTCTCTCAAACCTGAGTCCTTCCTCTTCTTCATGTCTTCAGCAACAGGATGGCTGGCATTATGCTCTTGAAGGTGTGGTCTAAGCTTCATCAAAACAAACTGTGTATCATCCTCAGCTTCCCTGAAAGTAGAAGTCTTGTTCTTGCTAGAAGCTGGGATGTCTCTGGAAAACCTCTTGGGTTTAGGAACAACAATAGCCTTCTTGGGTGCAGTCTTGGTGCCTTTGGATGATGTATCCTTGGGCATAGCATCAGCCATAAGCTTCTTCTTCTTAGGAGGTGCCTTGGCAGCTGGCTCTTCTTCCTCCTCAGCCTCAGCCTCTGGATCCTCATACATAGAGGTAGGCCTGCCCATAACATGTATGATCCTCTTCCTGGACTTTTTCTTCTCTCCTGCCTTCTTAGGCATAGACTTCTTTGAGGGCTCAATAGTCAATGTTGCCCTAGCACTCTCTGGTGCTCTTACTGACCCTGAGCTGGCATATTCTTTCCTTATTGCCTTCTTCTTGGATGAAGTGGCAGCAACAGTGCTCTTGGCAGTTGCATCTTTCTTGGGCAGCTCCTCAAGAACAAAATCTTCATCCTCCTCATCTGAGTTGAGCTTCCTCCTTGCCCTGGTTGCAGCTTTGGGCAGATCTGGTGAGCTAGGTACATCATCATAGCTCCCTTCAGGACTAGTGCCTGAGCTCATGTCAACATTCTTCTCTCTGAAGTCATTCTGGCTATCATCAGAACCTGACATCTCTGACCCTGTGAAAAGAGTGTAGAAGAGTGGAAGGGTTGAGTCATCACAAAATGCAGACAATTTTCAAAGATTTGAACTAAAATTTCTCAAGATTTGCATTCTGCCAAGTGAATATCGGTACAACCGAGGCAAACTTTTCGGATCCACCGAGACAGACAACCTGCATTACAGAAACTTGGCACCACTTTCGGTGACACCGAAAATGGGCACTCGGTTTCACCGAGGTTGTTCTCAGTTGACTAGAAAAGGGAATCGGTGCTACCGATTCTTTTGTGTCAGTTCCACCGGGATTCAAGTTGCGGACGGCAAACCCTAAAAAATCTTTCGTTCGCTATTCTACTGGAAGTTCTTGTGGATAGATCAATCTCAAAGCTTGTCTTATCGATGGAAAAGTCCTAATGCGCAAGATTTGGAGGGAGGAGCGCACGAGGGGTCGAAATCGTACCCTAATTCGGTGACAATCTCGCTACAGCAACGACGGTGGTGAAGATTCCGTCGACGGCGTGGACTTCCAACGGCGGAGGCGCTCGGGAAGATGAAGGAGATGACCAGGGGTCCTTGTTCGGCAGCTAGGGTTTTGGAGGGGTTGACGCTTGAGAAAGTAATTTCAAAAGTCGGGTCCGCCTCTTTATATACCCGTGGCTGTCGGTGACACCGGTTCGAAATTATCGGTGCCACCGAGTTTCTCAACTGTCAGTTGACAGGGAAACTCGGTGTAATCGAGAATAAGGAGTCGGTGTTACCGAGATTGAAAACCAGATCAACCCTAGGCATTCGGTGAGACCGAGATTTTGGTATTGGTTCCACCGAGATGCACTTGGGAGGTTTTAATGGCCAGTCCTTGTCGATATGGAACTCCGAGTGCTCCACACACAGAGAGATCAAAAAGTCCTTGTTCAAATTTTGTGATGCAGCAAGAATGGAATATGAGACGAGAAAGCATAGATAGCTAGAGAGTGGTCCTAGGCATTCTTGTCCATCCAATTGGCAAAAGAGAAATCAAAATCCAAATAGCAACAATTGGATGTCCTCGAATGAATAAAGAAATGCAGACCAACATGCTCACACAATAAGATGTCAAATGAAATCATGGCAAACATGCACATACATACTAGCATCTATCAAGCATTTTGGCGATGACAGAGTCATCTATATATGAGTATATTGACGTAGGAGCCAAGCAAGAATACTTGATCATAGGTCATACTCATCGTTTAAGCACAAGTGGGGTTACCACTTTTACATAAAGCATTTAATGTTGTCACATTCTAAGAGATGCTTTAACTCAAGTCTTAGAGTAAAGCTCCCCCTTGATGTGACATCCCCCCATAGGAGGGATAAACTAACCTTGGGTTTGTCGTAGAAGACTTCATGTGGGTGATGTAGTGGTGGATGCTCAAGGTTGATGAAGATCACCAAGAGTTGGGAGCATCCTTGTTGTTTCCTTACTCTTCTCACCTACATGGGTTAGTCCCAACACACAAGAGACAAATACAAGGATATCTATGGACATGGAGTGCAAAGCATACATGATGATGTCCATGGATTTGTTGATTACCTTGTCCCTTGCTTACCTTTGAGGGAATGTGTGACTCCTTGGACTATTTCATGATGTTGACGTTGATTGCAACTAGTTCTTGCCAATATTGGATGTGAGTGAATTTCATTGGCGGAGTCACCCCTCAAGAACTTCTCTAGTTCTTCTTCTTGGGGACCCACATCAACTTGATGGGGATCCTTGGTGTTGAAGTGGCACTTGTAGAAGTTGAGCTTGAAGTAGCCTTGGGAACCCACTCCACCAAAGCTTGGGATTCATCTTCATATGAGTCAATGTCCTCTTGAAGCTTGTCCTTGCCCTTGAGCTTGTGGTCTTGTGGTGGAAGGTCATCTCGAGTGTTTGTTCCCTTGGGAAGAGTATGTTCATACTTCTCCCTTTGAGGAACAAACTTAGGCTTGGGGTATTGACCTTTTTCCCATTCAACTCCATTTGCGTTGAAGTAGCCAATGCCATGGTTCTTCCGGTATCCTCCGTGCTTGCGTACAATCTCCTCAAATTGCTTACACCCGGCAAGACTCTTGTAGATACCTTTCTCTATAATCCCTTTCAAAAGTTCATTTTCTTGCTCAAGTGTGACTTGGCTAAGAGAAGTGTTAGTGGGATCAATAGAACTACTAGAAGCAATATCATTGGGTTTATCATTTTTATTGCTACTAGTCGAAGAACCTTTCTTGCCCTTGTTACTAGTTTGCTTAGACTTAACTTGTGGAATGAATGTAGACAAGAGTAGTCGTTTGGCTAGATAAGATGAAGTCTTCTTTCGGAGATCGTCATTGATAGCTTTAAGAAACTCATGTTCTTGCTCCAAGGTGAGCTTCTCGAAGCGTAACTTCTCATGAGTCCTTACAAGCTCTCTATGATCTTCTAGAGTAGATTCATGGGCTAACTTAAGAGTGTTTAATTCTTTAGTTAGTCGTTCTATTTCCATCTTATCATCGTCACATGACTTATCTTGACTACCATGAAAATTATCAAGTTCATTTTGACTAATATCACTAGTTTTATCAAAGAGCAAGTCATCGTCTTCAAGTAAATCATCTTCATCACTATTGAAATCAAGATACTCGGGGTGTGATACCTTGGGGCCTTTAGCCATGAAGCAACTTCCACTCCCTTCATTTGGTGAATCAAATAGATCATAGGAGTTGGTAGTCACTAGTGCAATTCCGGCAACACCTTCATCTTGACTATAGTCGGAGTTGGAGTGATAGATTCTCTCGGAGTGGTTGTCGGATTCGGAGCCGGAAACCCATTCACCAACATTAGCTTGATGTCCTCTTCTTGAGTAGCTCTTGGTGTACTTGTCCTTCTTCTCCGAGTCCCTACTTCTCCTTGAGGGTCTTCATTCATAACGATCATCTCTACTCCTTCTCTCTCTTTGAGGTAATTCATTTCTTGAGTTTCGTCTTCTCGGTGACTCTTCTCTTCGTTTGTAGGGAGCCGTGCACTCATTGGAGTAGTGTCCGGGCTTCCCACAATTGTAGCAGTTCCGGTCACGACTTGACGAACGCTTCTCTTCATATCTTGAGTTGGAGCTTCGTTCTTTGCCTCTATTCTTGTAGCACTTGTTGAATTTCTTGACCATGAGGCTTATCTCTTCATTGGTGACAAGGTTGTCGCTTGAAGTTGCAGGAGCATCACTTGTGGCTTTGTAAGCACCGCTAGACTTGTTGTGAAGCTCTTCCTTGTCCTTGAGTGTCATCTCAAGAGCAACAATCCTTCCAATGACTTCCGTAGGCTTGAGATCTTTGTAATTGGGCATCATTTGGATCAATGTGCACACGGTGCCGTATCTCTCATCCAAAGCTCTAAGTATCTTCTTGATGATGAATTTGTCAGTCATCTCTTCGCTTCCTAAGCCGGCAATCTCATTGGTGATGAGAGCTAGCCTAGAGTACATCTCTGCGACTCCTTCACCATCCTTCATCTTGAACTTGTCAAGCTGACTTTGAAGAACGTCCAACTTGGATTCTCTCACGGATTCGGTACCTTCACGCATATCAACCAAAGTATCCCAAATTTCCTTGGCATTCTCAAGACGGCTGATTTTGTTGAATTCTTCAGGGCATAGGCAGTTGAAGAGAATGTCACATGCTTGAGCATTGTATTGCAACATCTTCAATTCTTCCGCGGTCGCTTCACGATCCGGTTCCTTTCCATCACCAAAGAATTCACCTTGCAATCCAACACGAACAATAGCCCAAACGGCAGGGTTATGACCAAGAATATGCATTTTCATTTTGTGCTTCCAACTAGCAAAATTTGTGCCATCAAAGTACGGACCTCTACGGTGATAATTTCCCTCACTAGACGTCATACTCTCCTAGGTTGTGAGACCAATGCAATGGAGACCAAAGCTCTGATACCAGTTGTAGGATCGAAAGTATGTCTAGAGGGGGGGGGGGTGATTAGACTACTTGAACAAATAAAAATTCTACCTTTTCCCAATTTTAAGTGTTGGCAGATTTTAGCGATTATAGCAATTCAAGTACACCCTACACATGCATGTCTAAGAGTATAGCAGTGGAAAATAACAACAAGCATATATAGTAGAGGGTAGGGAGGAAGATCAAACGCAATTTGGAGACACGAAGATTTTTCCCGTGGTTCCGATAGGTGGTGCTATCGTACGTCCACGTTTATGGAGTCTTCAACCCACGGAGGGTAATGGTCGCGAGAGTCCACGGAGGGCTCCACCCATAAGGGTCCACAAAGTAGCAACCTTGACTATTCCATAACGGCTTCCGTCCACAAAGGACTAGCCTCACTATGGGTAGATCTTCACGAAGTAGGCGATCTCCTTGCCCGTACAAACTTCTTGGTTCAACTCCACAACATGAAGTAGGAGGCTCCCAAGCGACACCTAACCAATCTAGGAGGCACCACCCTCCAAAAGGTAATAGGCTCGGTAATGTCGATGAACTCCTTGCTCTTGTGCTTCAAGATGATAGACTCCTCAACACACAATTACTCTCTCACAGATTTGGCTTTGGTGGAAGAGATTGATTTGGTGGAAAGCAACTTGGGGAGGCTAGAGATCAAGATTCATATGGATGGAGTGGAATAGCTTGATCTCAACACATGAGTAGGTGGCTCTCTCTCAGAAAATTGGATGGGGGCAAGTATGGAATAATTCTGATTGCTTCTCTTTCGAGTGGGTGGTGGTGAAGGGGTATATATAGGCATCCCCAAAAATCCAACCATTACACCTAAAGTGACCAACTCGGTGAAACCGAAGTGTAAAACTCGGTGGTACCGAGTTGCTCCAAAGGTAGCAACTTTTGAATCTCGGTGAGACCGATACAGAAATCTCGGTGGTACCGATTAGGTGGCCAACGGTCAGTTTCCAGAACTCGGTGACGCCGATCCAAAATCTTGGAATTTCCGATATTAAGAATCGAGGTAACAGAAAGTTGGCAAGCTGAACTCGGTGGCACCGAATCAGAATCGGTTGCACCGATGTGCTAGGGTTTGGCATGGGTCTGTCTGAGGTGGGAATCGGTGGAACCGAGTGGAAATTGTTGGTAGCACCGATTTGCATGATAGGCTTGGACAAACTTTTGTGGAAGAGTTTGTGGTTGTTTTTGGTGACTATCACTTGTGCACGTGGAGCATCTTGTTCACCAACAGTACCTTACCCCCTTTTGATAGTATTGGCTTTCCTATGGACTCAAAGTGATTTCTCACAAAGTAAAATGTAGAGTCCTCTTGCTTGAAGCTTTGCCAATCCATTTCCTTGCATCTAGGGGTATCTCCACAATCCTTTTGCCAACCCATCATTGAACTTTTCCTGAAATGTGCTTAGTGGAAATATTAGTTCAATGATATATATGTTGTTATTAATTACCAAAACCACCAAGGGAGCAAATGTGCTTTCAGGTGCAAGGTAAGTAGATCAACATGATCAAGCAATGCTAAATGTACTCTTAAGTCAGGAAGTTCTCAAGTCCCACGCTCAATGAGTAAAGATAAGCTTTTGTTCTATGTTGTATGAAGATCAGAGGAACACATATTATTTACTCTATTAGTTTGTTAGCTCAATAATTCAGTCCTGTTCATTCTCAGTTAGTCAATGTGCCAACTTTATTTTTTAATAAATTACCAGTTCAGCTAATTGGGTAAGGGATAGTGCTCGAAATTTTCAGGAAAGTCTACAGAGAGTTATGCATTCAATATAAACATCATGACTCAATTTTGCTTCAGATATATGCTTTTATGAAATATAGCATACTTGGGTGGATGAACAAATGGTTGAGGTATCTTATGAGGTAGTGTTTTTTACAATGTTTCTTTCTTTACATTGGGATATGTAAAGGGGGCAAAGGAAAAGGAAAAGACTAGTCCATGAAGTTGAATTTTAGTTCATGGCCTACTACATGTTTACTTGCATATCACTAAAGAGTGAACTTGTAACCAACATCACAACTCTAAACTTTGCAATCTTTCAGCTATAGAAGTAGGCAGAAGGGGGATTTGATTAATCTTCCTCATCCTGATCAAAAGAAACAAAATCCTTGTGGTGATGATAGAACGGGATCACGTTAATAAATAGGGTACTGGATTTTGCTAAGCAACCCTTATTTCTTGATTTTGTCCACAGACACGGAAGGGCATTAGAATCAATAACTGATGTGAAACGATTGTACATGATTGATTGAAATATGGTCAAGTCTTATAAGTGCATGCATGTGGGAAAAGTATGTATGCTCTAAATTTCTAATTGATGTATGGCACGGTCAGATTTTTGGTCCACTAATGCTCTTCCATTCATTTATGATATAGTGAACAATAAAGACTTCCAGATTGTGTACCATTCTACTTGTGATGTTTCAACATTTTGGGTGTCTTGAGGGTTTATTTACTTGATACAGACTTAAGAATTTTCATACTCTTGAATGCTTGTAAACCTGATGATCTACTTACTTTGTCGTCATGACAAAGTCTAAATGCTTCTAAACCTGATGAAATACATAGTCTTGATGATTACAAATTTATCAATGCTTGTAGGGCACTTCATTTCCTAATTATGCTATATTTCGATGCATACCATCCTTATTATGATGTGTTGCGTCAAATAGGAAATTATTTCGGCAAAGGCTATGTCCATTTTTTCACATTTTAGCAATACATGATCAACACATAAACTAGAATTTGCTACAAATGTAAGATATATGTTGCATATATGATCAAGATATAACATATAAATTTGCACTATCTAATTACAAATTTGATCAATAAACACTCGAATCATTGGAATCATCAAGTTGCAATCATGATTTCTCTTGTTACAACATTGGAATCACTACAATCATAAAATACAACACTGGAAGCATTGATTGTCTTCATATGCTCTCCGCACACCACAATGAATTTTAGGAAGACTTTGTGGCTATCGTCCCATCGATACCAAACAAAATTTAATCATACACATTGCCAACACCACATTGGTTCTACATAAAGATGTCACTGTCGCCTCCATGGTGGGAGGTGGGAGATGGGTCTGGGGGGCCATAAAAAACAACTAGGTGAGGCCACCAGATCGATTCACCTCCATCAAACCGTTGGACCGTGATATTTGCTGCATTTGCAAGACGAAAGTACATGTGCAACTATGCTAGAGCAAGCACCCCATCTCTCTGGTACCTCTACACTCGCCACCAATGCCTCAAACCATCTATTGCAACCACCGTCGATTTGCCTTCATGGCCAGAAACAGAGAAGCTATGGAAGTGTCGAGCAAAAAAGTCAGTACGGCTCGACCTTGTGTGGGAGCAGAGTGGATGCGTGCGTAGATTGATGTTTCCAGACCAACCATGTATGCCCAAGCTGCCAATTTTGATGTCAGCTAGGCCTCAACTTGTTAGCCCAAAACATGTTACCCCGTGTTGTACAACACAAAACCAGAGGTAAAGTTTTATAAGGTCCCCGGTGGTTTTGAATTTTTTTTGCAAATAAGAATGAATACTAAAATTGTGAAAATGAAAAGGCAACAAACCTAGGTGCCGTATTCAAATCCACTTGTGCTTAATCTCTACAAGAATTCTGCCACCTCTATAAAAAATTTCTTCCGTAGCAACGCAGGGGCATCTAACTAGTTTTCTATAAACACGACGAACATTTTTTTTTCAAAATGTATGACAATCAGTTTATAAAATGTATGAATATTTAAAAAATTCACTATGATCATTTTCTAAATGACAAGCAATTTTAAAGATATAAGATGAGTACTTGCATGACAAACATTTTATAAAATACATAGATGAACAACTTTTAATTCACAAAGAAATTTTTGGAAATATACAATGCACAGTTTCTAAATACATGATAAATAATTGCTAAATGCATTTTGTACATTTTTTATACTAGCTAATTGCTCGTACCTTGCAATAGGGCATACAATTCTTGTGGTTTAAAACCAATCTTGCCCGACATATACCTCACACCCACCATATTCTAGATTTTTTATTATTTGTTTTGATTTTTTTAACACAGTACAGACGCAAGCGCTCATATATACGCGCATACACTCACCCCTATGAACGCACACATGCACACCCTACCCCTATGAGCACCTCCGAGAGACTGAGCCGGCATATCATCTTGAGATTTACGAAGTCACCGTAGGCGCCTCGTCGTCGACGGGAACGTCTCCTCCCACTGAATGTGCGTCGCCGGTAATTCTGAAATAAATCCAGAAATAATGCGAGCATCAGGACTTGAACCCTGGTGGGTTGGGGATACCATGCACTGTCCCTCTAACCATTGAACCACATATTGGTTGATTTGATTTGAGTATCAATAGGGAAAGACAAGAGAATTTTGGATTTGGTTGATGTTTTGATAACACTTTATTTGATTTGGGTATGGGTAAGACGGAGTTAAATGTATATAACCCCCTAAACTTTCAGATTTAGGCCACATCACCCCCTGAACTCCAAAATGGCTTACTTAATCCCCCCAACTTTCGAAAACCAGACAAATCACCCCCTAGCCTCTGGTAAGTGGTTTTCAGAGTGGTTTGGCCTATGTGGGACGTGGCGTGGCAGCCATCTCAGCGAAAAACGTCCACGTGCATGTTGATCAAGTTCTCCATGTTCGGCACTAACGCCCGTGTTGTGCTGACAGATAAGATGGAGGACATGCGCCCGGAGCCGATGGCCCTCGTCATCCCGGCGCGCGTGCGCAGCAGCAGTCCATACCTCTGCATTCCACACGACGTTCTTGCTAGCAGCACAGCTCACTGCAGCAGCGGCCACCTGATCCTGATGTTGTCTTCGTCTCTCAGTCTGGCGCGGCGTTCTCGATGGCTTCCCTACCTCCTCGGCCCAGCCTGCAGGATGCTGTCCGCGCTCGAGGACGCCATCGCCAACGATTGTCAGCGCTGCCAAGGCGAACATGCTCAACATGAAGAACTAAAGACCACGCGCAGCCAATTTCCCATCTGGCGGCCAATGGAACGGTGTGGTGGCGGATGGGCTCGTCGCGCGCGCCGCGCGGTGACCACAACTGGCCGGAGCGCGAGATCGGCTGCCCCGTCCTTCAAAAGGTCATCGCGAGTTCCACAACCACTCCGGCGTGGCGCGGCTGGCGCTCTTCCGGGCAAGGTCGCTTTTCGGCATCGTGGATGCGTCCTAGGGGATCGGTGTTGCCAACGCTGGGTTGGTGCACCACGGTGTCCATCTCCTCGAGCGCGCGAGCTTGGCGGCTGCGGCGGTGCTACGCCGGAACACGCACTGCAGGGGGGCTCTGAATGTGTCACATGAACCAAACCGGAGCGGGTAAAGCCGGGTGCTCACCCGTGTCGGTCCGGAGGTGCTGCGGCAGCGCTCGCGCAGTGGGAAGTACCTTCTCAGCCGTTTCCTGCCTTTTCTACATGCCTCGGCCTCCACGTAGGCAAAACCAGTGTCCCAAACCACTTATCAGGGGGTTAGGGGGTTATTTGTCTGGTTTTTGAAAGTTGAGGGGATTAAGTAAACCATTTTGGAGTTCAGGGGGTGATGTGGCTGAAACCTGAAAGTTTAGGGGGGTATATACATTTAACTCGGGTAAGACGTTTTGGTCAGATTCGATTTCACTTGGTCGAGTTTTTTTTAAGGGAGTTAATTCAGGGCGTGAGATGGATGGCATACGTGAGGGAAAAACCAAACGAAGGAAGGTTTTTTTTTAAGAAGTAGCCACACATTCATTAAACAAACATGTTACACGGAGTACATACATGGATATTCTTACAGACAAACAGAGAGACATACGATCTGAAGATTTGCACACATGATCCCAACACAAGAAATTCTACAGCACGATCCTTGGAGATCACCATGCCTTGCCTAACCGTCGTCCCCAAACGTACTCCGCCGCCGCCGTGGCTTCGCCGGAGAGAGAAGGGAAATGCCGCCGCACCTAGATCAGGAAGATCATCATCGCAGGCAAACCTGCTTTTTTAGCCGATTAAACATTCCGCCGCATACGACGGGACCGAGTCTTTGTGGTGCGTCAGCCGGGGATCATCCACATGTCTTCCTGATCTCAATTTGGTCGACTTCAACCACTGCAAATGGAGAAGATGGACGTCGCTGCATCCTGTCCTTTGCACATCCTGCTTCAGATCCTTAGCACACTCTGCCATGGCAGCAGCCGCTGCCACACGAGGTGACGCCGAACACCAGCAGACACAACCTAAAACCGCCAGATCCAATGCCCGGCAAGACAAAGAGGACACCTGCTTTCCAACATCGTCGATTGGAACGCTGCCGGGGTGGGGAAGAAACAGGGACAAATTATTCTGACGCGGCGTTGATCCCGCCACCGATGCGACGCCTTTGTGAAGAACAAAGCCCAACCTAACTACACGTCGCAGCAGCAGCGCCGGGGGTCCCCTCCGCCTCCCGTCGCCGGAGCGACTGCCGGAGGGGTAGAGAACCCACGACCATGCCGCCGGAGATGGGGGCGGAACTGTCGCCATCCAGATCGCCTTCCAAGGGGTCGGAGGCAGACGGTTCGGCGAGGAGGAGTTACTAAACGAAGGAAGGTTGGAGGCGGAAGCAAATGTACAACGATCAACCGCCTTTAATAGTAGAGATACGCGATGACAATTTTTAAATGCATGATAGACCTTTCTGAAAAACATGATAATTGTTTCATACATGTTGAAAATTTTCTAAATATTAGGTAAAATATACTCCCTCCGTAAAGTAATATAGGAATCTAAAACGTCTTATATTACTTTACAGAGGTAGTAATTTTTAAATACACAATAAACAATTTTTAGAATTATGATGAATATTTTTAAACTGCACGATTTTTTTTAAAAAAAAAATACACGACGACCAATTAAAAAATACATTATGCTTGTATACATACACAAAAAATATGGAACCAGACTTGTACTACTATGTTGGAGCTATTCCGGTCAAATCGATCCTGGCAAGCGAACCAACCTGTGGTTGGATGGTTAGAGGGACCGTGGTATCCCCAGCCCACCAGGGTTCAAATCCTGATGCTCGCATTTATTCCTGGATTTATTTCAGGATTTCCGGCGATGTGCATTCAGTGGGAGGAGACGTTCCCGTCGATGACGAGGTGCCTACGGTGACTTCGTAAATTTCAAGATGATATGCCGGCTCAGTCTCTCGGAGGTGCTCATAGGGGTAGGGTGTGCATGCGTGCGTTCATAAGGGTGAGTGTATGCGCGTGTATATGAGCGCTTGCGTCTGTACTGTGTTCAAAAATAAAAATCGATCCTGGCAAAGTGGCCACTCCAGTCACGGTCTCCAGACTCGTCAGCCACCACCAAAGCCCCTCGCCGGCGGCCAGACCCACCGGTCCTGTTTCCTGCGTACCCTTCCTCGTCGTCGGAGGTGCGCTCCTCCTCCCGCGCTTTCCGCTCGGGCGCCGGGGCCTCCTCTTCGTCGCCGCTGCTGAGCGCGTTCAGCACTGATTGCAACCCGCGGCGGCGGCGGCGACCGGTTCCTCCGAGAGGCTGGTTGGTGCGTGCGCGCGCCGAGCGTCGCATGTGACTCCACTCGAGCGCGGTGCGCCTCGTCAGGGGACGCACGCACTGTCGGTCAGCCTCTCCAGAGGGCGAGGTCCGCGGCACTGGCGCGCCGAGCTCCGCTGGTGACGGCCAGCAATGTCAACCGCCCGCCTGTGCTCCACCTTCACCTCCTCCCTCAAGGCTCCTTCACGAAAACCACGAGCCCCCCTCGCGGCCTTGGCTGCCGCCACGGAGCGCGTGCGCGCGGGAACGCTAAGCCAGGAGGACGCGCACCACCTGTTCGACGAATTGCTGAGCCGAGCCGCCGCCGTCCCGGAACGCGGGATCAACAACTTTCTTGCCGCACTCGCCCGTGCACCGCCCTGAGCTGCCTGCAGCGATGGCCCCAGCCTTGCCGTCATCCTCTTCAACCGCATGTCCCGAGGCGCTGGTGCACGGCTGGTGTCGCCCACATGCTGTACCTATTCCATCCTCATGGACTGCTGCTGCCGCGCACGCCGCCCGGACTTGGTGGTTGCCTTCTTCGGCCGTCTCCTCAGGTTGGGGCTGCGCCTCGAGGTCATCTCCTTCAACAACCTCCTCAAGGGGCTCTGCCAGGCCAAGCGCTCAAATGAGGCTTTAGAGATGCTGCTCCACTGGATGCCCGAACTAAACGGTGCGCCTAATGTCTTCTCGTACAACATCGTAATCAACGGCTGTTTTAAAGAAGGCGAAGTGGAGAAAGCGTGCAATCTCTTCTGTGAGATGATCCAACTGGGAGTTCAACCTGATGTGGTGACCTACAGTTCAATTATCAACGCACTAAGCAAGTCCGGAGCAATGGACAAGGCAGAAGTGGTCCTTCAGCAAATGGTTGATCAAGGCATTGGACCAAATATCATTACGTACACTAGTCTGATCCATGGATATTCCACTTCCGGTCAGTGGAAAGCTGCAGTTAGGATATTCAAAGAAATGGCAAGTGTTGGTGTTCGACCAAATTCTGTCACGTTGAACTCATTTATCGATTCCCTTTGCAAGCATAGAAGGACAAAGGAAGCTAGAGATATTTTTGACTCCATGGCCGCAAAGGGCCAAAAACCTAATATCGTCTCCTACTCTACTATGCTTAACGGGTATGCGAAAGAAGGATGCTTCGATGATATGACTGATCTCTTCAATTCGATGGTACGGAATGGTATCGTACCTGACCACCATGTTTTCAACATACTGATCAAAGCATATTGTAAGCGTGGACTGATGGATGAGGCTATGCACATGTTCGAAGTAATGAGGCAACAAAGAGTAAACCCGGATGTATTTGACTATCAAATTGTAATGGATTCACTTTGCAAAATGGGTAGGATGGATGCTGCTCTGGACAAATTTAATGAGATGGTCAATCAAGGAGTTTCACCTAACATAGTTGTTTACCATTGCCTGGTTCTGGGTTCTTGCTCTCATGGTGATTTTGTGAAAGCCAAGGAATTGATTTCTGAAGCAGTTAATAGAGGTCTGTGTTCTAACAATGGTCTCTTCTATTCTGTAATAAACAACCTGTGCAAAGAAGGAAAGGTAATGGAGGCACAAGATATGTTTGACTTCATTGTAGGTATTGGTCAGTGGCCTGATGTTATTTTGTACAGTTCACTGATGGATGGATATTGCCTTGTTGGCAAAGTGAAGAAAGCATTGAGAGTACTTGATGCTATGAAGTCTGCTGGCCTCCAACCTGATGCTATTACATATGTTATACTTCTTAATGGCTATTGTAAAATTAGAAGGATCGACGAGGGATTGAGTCTTTTCAGGGAAATGTCACTCAACGGGGTTAAGCCCACGACTATTATGTACAACATTATACTTGATGGACTGTTTTGCTCTGGGAGAACAGTTTCTGCAAAGGAAAAATTCCATACGATGATTAAAAGTGGCATACCAGTGGGCGTTGACACATACAACATAGTTCTTTGTGGACTTTCTAAAAACAATTGCACTGATGAAGCAATAGAGCTGTTCAAGAAACTACGTGCAATGAACGTGAAGATTAATGTCATAACACTCAATACCATGATTTCTGCAATGTTTAAAACCAGTAGACTTGAAGAAGCCAAGGATTTGTTTGCTACTATATCAGCTGTCGGATTGGTGCCTTCTGTTGTGACTTACATGTTAATGATAACGAATTTCATAAAAGAAGGGTTGCTAGCAGAGGCCGATGATATGTTTTTAGCAATGGAGAAGGCTAGCTGTGCTCCCAACTCCAGTCTGCTAAATCAAGTGGTCAGGGCGTTGCTGGAAAAAGGAGCAGTTGTAAAGGCTGCAACTTATCTCGCTAAACTTGATGCTAAACAGCTGTCACCTGAAGCTTCAACGATTTCGTTAATTGTGTCTCTCTTCTCAGGGGAAGGGAAACTAAGGGAGCACGTAGAGTTGCTTCCAGTAAAGTACCAGCCTCCTGAGAGTTCGGCTGACAATTGATACAATATACTTGAAACTTCCTACTGAAAAAAACACATTACATATGAGTTTCCCCCTTTTTGTGATGAAGAAAGTGTAACTCTGATCTGAAATGTTTGGATATGTGTCACACATTACATATTTATGAGCATCCAAGTTTGTGGCAAAGTACTTAGCTACTTGCCTCTGGGAATACCCAATCTCGGCGTTTATGCATTCATGCAGCAAGAAGGCGTGACCAAGGAGTGCAATGCAATACAAACCAGATATAAAATAGTCAGTTTAATAACTGTGAGATGGTTGGTGTGCTGCTTTTGCTCTCTGTTGATGATAGTTACTATTATGTTCACTCTTAAAACTCCAACTAAGCTATGATCTCTCTCTTCATAATGTTACAGCAATCTCGGTTGCTCTAGATTAAATGCTTGCATTTTTTAAATTTCAGCAACCATTGGATGTAAACCCAATTTGTAACCAGTGATATCCTGGTTACTTTCAGTTATGCCTCTCTCAATAGTATTGCTATTTTTTTTCTGTGAAGCGTTAAGTGTGCTGTATTCATGGGCTGCAGAAGGGTAAACAGAATTGAGCTGTGTTGTCATTTGAAATCTAGTTGCTGCGCTAGTGCACTTTTAGTTAGTATAATCTGATGTTATGTGCTAAGCATGTTTTGAAGATGAGAAGTGCTAAGCTAGTCCCAGGAAATGCTGACTGTAAAAATACATTGCAGATTCCTAGGTCTCTCCGGTAAGAAATATGTACCTTTATTCATTGTATTGTCGGACTGACTGACTGATCATGAACAGAGCGTGAAGGATCAGCGCTGTACGAGACACAGACGAGCGGCCGCCCCTTCCCCGCACCTTATTGTGTTTGATTATGTATGGTCATGATCAGTCAGTCAGTCGTAAAAGTGGCTCCTTTGGTTGAACCACAATGCTTGTCTCTGAAACCAAATAAATACTGCAGTATTCTCTGGCTTTCTGTTGTGGAAATCGCAGGAGTTGATTACTTTATTGGTCTTCTGACCTTCTGGTCAACCTGTATCCCAACCTGGATGGGGTAGACAATATCTTGTCAACAATGGAGAAGACTAGCTGTGCTCTCAACTCTCAGTTGCAAAAAGCATGTGGTCAAGGTGTTACTGGAGAAAGGTGAAGTGATCAGGGCCGGAGGTTATCTTTCCAAAAGTGATGAGAAGAATTTAGTACTTCAAGGTTCAACCATTGAGCTGCAGTTGCTGTGATCTCTCTCTTCCAAAGGAAAGAGACATGCCAGAAAATACAGTCTGTTTTTCCTCTGGACGTTTAAGGATGCTATAATAATTTGTGCCGGTCCTGAGGTTCTCTAGACGGTTTCACTCCTTAATTTGAACTTTGGAAAAAAGAAAACAAAATCATATATGCTAGCTACCGGGACAAGAACCAACTCGAAGCAATAATCTTCCAGAAGAATCCGAAGCGGACATACTGGTTTAGGGCGCACTGTGAACGTTTTTTTCTGGAACAGGGCAATGTGAACTCGAATTGGGGAAGCTTTCATCATCATCGTTTGTCGCAAAAAATATTTACAATCAGAAGGGGATTAGTTGACCGGCCGAGTCAATTAATTCTGGCCAAGATTCAGTGAGCATAACTAAATTTAATTTTACAAAACATATCATTTCTTTCCATAGATTGTCACTCTGAATTATCTATACACTACGGCAAAAATGTTATATGCAGAGTGTCAGGCTGTTTGCCGAGAACTTCTTGACAAACACAGCATTTGCTGAGTATCTCATACAAAACACTTGGCAAAGCAAGGGTACTCGGCAAATAGAAACTTTGCGGAGTACTGCACTGGACAAAGTAGGGATTTTGCCAAGTTTTTTATAACACTTGGAAAATAGCTCTTTGCCAAGTGGATTTTTACAAGACACTCGGTAAACAAATAAAAACGCTATAAAATGCATATGTTTGTTTGGATTTAGAAGACCAACCTTTATTCGTTGGCCCTGAAATTTTGTTACCTTTGGTGTTCTTTGTACTATCATGATCAAACGTTTCTCTTGAAAAAAAGAAAGAATCAAACAACATTATACTGAAATAGTATATTACTACCTCCGTCCAGGTTTATTAGGTCCCTTTGTATTTTGGTTAAACTTTGGCCGTGGATTTAATTTAAAAAATATAAGTGCTCTGTCAGAAAAATTATATTGTTACATTTCATATTGGAATGAAGTTTTCAATAATACCATTTTATTTTATGTATAACTCATATTTTATTATGCAAATGTATAGTTAAACTCTTTTTTTGTAGGTGAAATAATTGTATTACTCAACTCACGAAGTCCTTACAATCATCAGCAGCTAGCACTAGAGATTCATCAGGGCCAGAACCTACCCAAGTCATGGTTCTCCCTTTAGTATGCAAATGTATAGTTAAACTTTGGCTTAAAATGTGAGGGGGCCTAATAACCCAAAAGGAGGGAGTAGGCGGCAAATGACACAGAACAGGAGGCCCATGATAGATTCCTACAACAGGTAGGGATCAGAGAATATACTTTCTTTTCTATAAACAAGGTAGGCTTGTGATTATCCGCATCCATCACTCAATCATGCAATTCGAAGAAATGGTTTACTTATCTTGTCAGTAATATAAAATGACGAACGAGCTAGCCCACTTAAGTTCCAAAAGAAGACCTCTATTGTGACATGTAGTTGTATATCTTCTATTGGGTTGTTGTATAAATAATGGACCCCAAATCCCCAATATCTGGCTGGCGGTCGCTAGGGGAATTCGTTCCATGGATGGTCGATTGACCAGCGAACGTTTTCGTTCACTGGGTGCTGGCGATCGAGCGAACCAGACCACAGAGTTCCGCTGCAGATCTGTTACAAGATCAATTCGGATTGGCTCTTGGTCCTCTTTAGCTTCCCCCTAGGCCTCCAGGCCCAATTACCATTTTATTTTGTACAAAAAGTAAAAATATGTGAAAAAGAAATTTTGCATGATGTATGTAAAAATAAGCAATATCAAACAATTGCCATCTTATACAAAACAAATTTTCCCCTGATCTGAATTATGAAAAATGCGATGCTATTTTATAAAACTACCATTACTCTAATTTATAAATTTACAGTAACTATGGAGTATGATAAAAAAATAAAGAAGGGCGTGTCATCTAGGAAAAATATAATTTCCATGCTAAACTTTAAAACTACCATCCTGTAGATAAAATTGTTTTATTTGGATAATAAAATGTCATCTCTTATTAATAAAAATACCTCCTCTTAATAATAATAATGCTATCTCTTAATAATAAAATGACATCCCTTAATAATAAGAATGCAATCTCCTAATAATAAAAATTTCCTCTCTTAAATATAATAAATGTTATCTCTTAATAATAAAATATCATCTCTTAATAATAGTAAATTAAATCTCTCAATAATAATAATAAAATGTCGTCACTTAATAAGAAAAATGAAATCTCCTAATAATAAAAATGTCATTTATCAATAATAATAAATGTCATCTCTTAATAATAGAAATGCAATATCCTAATAATAAAAAATTCATCTCTTAATAATAGAATGACATCTTAATATTAATAAATTACATCCCTTAATAATAAAAAATGTCATCTCTTAATAATGAAAAATGTCATCTCTTAATAATAAAAATCCAATCTCATAATAATAAAAATGCCATCTCTTAATAATAAAATGCCATCTCTTAATAATAATAAATGTTGTTTGGTAATAATAAAAATGTTATCTCTTAATAATAATAATAAAATCATGTACAAAAAAACTTGGCTTGTGTAATTTTTTTTTACCATGTGACGTATTTCAGAAAATTATAAACTGCCTTGTCGATTTTTAGAAAAACTGTCATGTACCTAAGACAAAAAAAACATAAAATTCCATCATGGTAAAAAGAAAGGCAAAAAAGGAGGGCTTGGGATTCGAACCCAAGTCTTCCTTGTGCAAGCTCACGTCGCTAGCGAGTGTAGTGCGCAGGGATGTTTTAAAAAAAGACTTTTGCTTGGTTTTATCTTATATAAGGTGTATTGTTTTCCGTACAAGTCAACCATTTGAATATTTGACCAAGATTATAGAATAAACTAACGACATCTACAATGCCTAATAGATAAAATATGAAACTACTTTTCATGATGGATCAAATGGTATAAATTTTGTGGTGTGGATATTGATATATTTTGCTAAAACCTCGGTCAAACATGGCCTCGTTTGACTTTTGAAAAACTAAATACACCTTATATAAAAGAACGGATGGACTAGTTTCAAAATCTGGCGGTCGTGCATTGAGATCCATGCAACGGTGGGTACGGCGTACGCTGGTAGATGCCAAAAATCTGACAGATACCAGATAACATGTCAGTAAATAAAACATGCAAATTAATTACTCCCTCCATTCACAAATATAAGATGTTCTGGATATTTCACTTGGCAAAGAACCTCCTGAAAAACAACCTCCCGAGTCGACCTTGGCGATTGCGCCACCGCCAAAGAAAAACACCTACGCCTAGTCAGCCCCTCGCCATCGTCGAAGGATGCCGCCTGACGGTGGACGGCGGTGGCGTGGCTCCCCTATGCTCCGATTTGGTTCCCTCCCTGCGCATCCCTCCTTCTCCCTCACGTCATCTCCTGCTCTCAGCTGAGCTAATGTCCCCTGCACCAATCTGCCTTGGGCCGGGACGTCAATCCTTTCGTAGCGGCTGGGGTGGTTCCTGCCCATCCTCGTGTTGCTGCCTCTCCCCTGTGCGTCTCGTCCATCGCACTACAGGTGTGCATCGGCGGTGGCGGCTTTGCACGGGTGGGCGCGATCTGGGCTAGCAGGGGCGACGCATGGTGTCTGTCACGTGCAGAGACAGCGACGGCATGAGCAGGCGGTGGAGGTTCCCAACAATAGCCGGATTTATTCGGCAACCTCGACTGTCGTTAATTGTGGCGAGGGCTCGGTGCGGCTCAGCTACTCATCTCCGTGTGGTGCGGGTGGTGGTGGCGGTGCTTGCTAAGACCTCCATCCTGCTGATGGGAACCGGCGGGTGGTGCGGTCCTTGGGTTCTTTTTGCTCTAAGATGGTGTTCTGCCGGTTGCCGTCCCGCATGGATCCGGCCGTTGACAAGTTTCAGAATGCTCCGCCGGAGATCTTCATTGGGTGCTTGACGCCTATAGATTGTTGGATTGGATGGGATTTGGTCGTGTGCGCCCCTATTTCAGCCTGAGTGGCTTGAGAAGGGTGTGACTCGAAGATTCAGTATCTATTGACATTATGGGACACGTCGGTATTTCGATTTTCATGGTGAGACAGTGGCGGAGAACATCACAGGGCTGAGGTCTGAGGCCTTGTAATGGCGGATCGAGTCTTTATGGCGATGAGGACTTTTCTTGGTGATTCATGACTCGTAGCACCGACATCGGTAAGTGGGGGCGACAACACAGGCGGAGTACAGAGTCTTAGCTTTCTGGATGAAAACCCAAGGCCTAGCCTTAATTGGTTGTGCTTGGCAGTGATCTTGTTGAAGGCATTGTTTTGATAGCACGGATCTTCTTCATGGTGAAAACCTAAGATTTAGGATTGAGCGATGACGGTGCTTATGCACTGTTTCCTTCTTGGAAGTGTTGCTTTTGGAGAATTTGGACTTCGGGTATTGTCTAGGTGGTGGTGCGTGCTGCAGCTACAAGGAATCACTGTAGTGGGATCTTTTTTTTTTGTCATTTGGTTGTGTGCATCCGTAGTGCTTTTATGACATTGTGTTGTTGCAGAGGCTAGATGTAATTGGTATCTCCGTGATATTAATAAATCCCCCTTATCGAAAAAATTGTCATGGAATGGATGCATCACGACGCGGTTGGCAACTCCACTCCGTACGAAGGAGCTAGGTCAATGCCCAAGTTTATATAACCTTCCTCTTTAGGTTTTAATCTACGTTACTCTTCATCGACGGCGGTTGCTGTTCTAGTGAGCTGGTCCTATAGGGTCTTAGCACGACGACTTCCCGACTATCTACTACAACAAGTTTTGTCCGGCTCCGGTGAGGGAGGAGCGATGACGGCAGCGCGCCTTCAGCTCGCTTCAGTGCTTGTAATCGTCGCTAGGTGGTCTATAAATCTAGATATTATTTCTGATGTTCGTTATACTATCATGTTTGAAGATGAATAGATCGGATGTGCGGAACGCGGTGGCGGGGCCGCTGCTACAGCTGGCTGTGTACCTCTGCGCTGCAATGCCCTTCGTGCTCTTCGCCGAGAGCACTACATGGGGCTCGTCGTCGCGGTGCTATGGCTCAGCAGCCGACGCCTCAACCACAACCCAAGCAGGAACAAGGGTGGCGACAACGACAACGACGACGACGACATGGAGTCCGGCGGCGCACAAGACCTGCCCATGGTCCTGGTCCAGATCTCCATGTTCAACGAGAAGCAGGTTAGTACTCTATGTATCATCGATTGCTCATCTATGCTGATATGATATGCATGACCATGTTACTTGCTGCACGCATG
This sequence comes from Elymus sibiricus, assembly GCA_039707655.1. Lineage (NCBI taxonomy): Eukaryota > Viridiplantae > Streptophyta > Magnoliopsida > Poales > Poaceae > Elymus > Elymus sibiricus. The sequence goes on from CM077665.1 coordinate 514,135,343, forward strand.
ATCCATCACTCGTATACTGCTCTGCTGCCTGCGAGCAGTGTACTGCTGGTAACGCTAGCTGCATGTGTACTCGATTTTGTTGCTTTATTCAACGATCATCATGCAGAAGCTAGGGTTTAGCCCTGGCTGCTGGAGATTGGAGGTGTGCACTTGGTTTACCATGTTAGTCCTCCCCCGCTTGTTTGTTTGGCCGTCATGCCTGAGTTTGCGAGCATCTCTGCTCTTTTGTATCTGTAGTTGTAGCCCTTGTCCTAGTTTCTTCTGTCTGTGTCTGAGTCTGCCTAGTTTCCCATGGATATTGCCATCTTTAATTGGAATGTGAGAGGATTGGGTTGTCCTGCCAAGCGAAGGGCGGTTGCAAAATTGATTGCTGAGAAGCGTTGCAACATCGTTTGTTTGCAAGAAATCAAAGTTCAGCTGATTGACAGGGCCTTTGTTGCTGAAACTGCTGGTATCAAATTCTGTGATAATTTCATCTGCTTGCCTGCTTCAGGTTCGAGGGGTGGAATATTGATTGCTTGTTCGGATGACTTTACCATCTCTAGAGAGCTGGCTGCCCAATGTGTTCATTCCATCACTGGGACAATCACTGATAAATCTAACAATCAATCTTGGTCAATCACTTCTGTTTATGGCCCCCAGCTTGATTCTGACAAGATTGTGTTCCTCCAAGAAATCCGGGATCTTGAGCCGCTGGTCAAGAAGGAGTGGTTGATTCTAGGAGATTTTAATTTGATTGCACGTGCTGCTGACAAGAGTAACAACCTTATTAATCTCCCCATGCTTGGCCGGTTCAGAAGCTTGATTGACTCCTTGCAGCTTCGGGAAATGCCCCTGTCTGGTAGGCGCTTTACTTGGTCCAATGAAAGAGAACAAACTACCCTCACCAGGATCGACAAGCTGCTCTTCACTGTGGACTGGGAGATTATGTTCCCACAGTACCACTTGTCTCCTGCTTCAACAGCTACTCTGACCACTGCCTGCTTATTATGAAAAAGATGGAGCTTAAAAGATGCAAGCCTTTCATATTTGAGTACTTCTGGCTTGGGCTGCAGGGCCTGGATGAGATTGTTGCTGACGCCTGGAGAAAACCTTTCTCCAGACCCAATTAGAAACTTCCATGCTAAGCTTTCCAGAACAGCCACGGCCCTCAAGAAATGGAACAGTGATATGAGAAAAAAGGCTAGCTTGGCCACTGACATTGCGAACGAGGTGATATTCCAACTGGACCTGGCAATGGAACATAGAGAGCTCACTTCTACGGAGTGGGCCCTTCGAAGGAGCCTTAAGACCAAACTTCTGGGAATTGCTGCCTTAGAGAGGATCAGATGGAAGCAGAGATCCAGGCTAACCACTATCAGATCGGGCGATGCTAGCACAAAATTCTTCCACCTAAGGGCTAATGGCAGACGCCGGAAAAACCACATCGCCACTCTTATTGGACAGCACGGAGAGACTTCAGATCACAAGGAGAAGGAAAGTATTCTGCTAGATCACTTCAAGAACCTCATTGGCAAAGCTGCACCTAATGTTTCACATCTGAATTGGGACGCCCTGGGCATCCAGCGGGCTGAGCTGCAGCACTTGGATCAGGCCTTCACTAAAGATGAGATAAATGCTGCTGTTTTTGATGGGCATGCTGAGAAGTCACCTGGGCCCGACGGATTCATTGAGGCATTTTACAAGAGGTTTTGGCTACTAATCAAAGATGATTTGATTGAGGTTTTCAAGAGCGTTTTCCTACTAAAGGGGAACCAATGGAAGATCCTCAACTCTGCCAACCTGGTGCTGATCCCCAAGAAAGAGGGAGCGACAACACCTTCTCACTATAGACCGATCAGCTTGATGCATAGTGTTGCTAAAATCATCTGCAAGGTGCTTGCTAATCGGCTGGGTCCTGAGTTGCACAAGATCATATCGGTCACCCAGAGCGCTTTCATTCGAGGAAGATCCATCCAGGATAACTTTCTCTATGTCAAGAATGTAATCAAAGATGCCCACCACAAGAAGAAGAAGCTGCTATTCCTCAAGCTTGACTTCGCAAAGGCTTTTGACTCGATTGGTTGGGGATACCTGCTGCAAGTTTTGGAAAACTATGGGTTCGGACAAAAATGGAGGGATATGATCTGCATTTTGCTAGCCTCGGCCACCTCTAGGGTGCTGCTCAATGGAGCTACTGGCTTGCCTTTTCAGCACCGACGAGGATTCCGGCAGGGGGACCCCCTGTCGCCGATGCTGTTCATTCTAGCTCTGGACCCCCTACAAAGAATTCTGAACAGAGCCACACAGTTGGAGATCCTCTCCCCCCTGTCGACGCACTCTGCCAGGCTAAGAGCAAGTTTTTATGCTGACGACGCTGCACTTTTCATCCAACCGACTAGTATGGACATCCGAGCCGTGCTCCATATTATTGACTTCTTTGGTGATGTGTCTGGACTTAAGATCAACCAAGGAAAGTGTGTGGCTTATCCTGTCCGATGCGAAGGGATTGGCATTGCCTCTCTCCTGGAGGGTTTTGGAGGAGCCCTTGGGGCCCTGCCTTGTCGATACCTTGGGCTGCCGCTCTCACTTAGAAAGCCGAGAAGAGTTGAGATACAGCCACTTCTGGATAAGATCGCCGGATGCCTAAGACCTTGGAAAGGAAAGTTCTTCACCAGACCGGGCCGGCTACTCCTCGTTAATTCGGTCCTCACCTCTACGCTTACTTTCTACCTCACCGCGTTTGCACTGGATAAATGGGCTGAGAGGCAAATTGATAAGCTGCGAAGAAAATTCCTTTGGAATGTTGAGGACGAGGCCTATGGTGGAAAATGCTTGGTTAACTGGAAGCGCATTTGTGCTCCAAAATCGGTTGGGGGCCTTGGTATTAAAGAGATCGCCGCATACAGCAGAGCCCTTCGACTGCGTTGGCCTTGGTATGAGTGGGACAGTGTCGATCGCCCTTGGAAAGGCACCCCAACCCCGTGTGACCACACTGATCGCCAGCTGTTTGCTGCCTGCACTAGCATTCAACTGGGGGACGGTAGGAAAGCACGATTCTGGACTGATAGATGGCTGCATGGAATGGCTCCCATGGACATTGCCCCTGCTCTGTACAAGCTGTCCCGAAGGAAGCTTCTGACTGTACGTGATGGTCTCCAGGATAACCAATGGATGGCTGGGCTGAACAGGATCAACGACGCTCTGACACTCGACTCCCTACTGAACCTTTGGACGGCCCTACAGCAGGTCCTTCTCACTGATCGGGAGGATGGAATCTCTTGGATCCACTCCTTGAATGGAAGCTACAGCGCCAAGTCTGCTTATAACATTCGGTTCATCACTAGAATTGCAATGCCGCAACTTGAACAGGTATGGAAAATCAAGGCTGAACCTAAGATCAGATTCTTCATTTGGACCTTGCTCCAAAACAGGCTGTGGACTGCTGATCGCCTTGCGGCTCGAGGTTGGCCTCACAATGATCGCTGCAGCACCTGTGATCAACTTCCGGAGTCTGCGCAGCACATCTTAATTGACTGCCCTTTTGCAAAGGAGATTTGGCATTCCTTTCAGTCTTCACACCCCGAAGTCGCTGCTGCCGCCCTTGCTGCCACTTCTATTCAATCCTGGTGGACGACTTCAACCAGATGCAAGATCTTGCATGACAATCTTCATGCGCCTACTGTGGCGGCATACATTGCTTGGAATATTTGGAACGAGCGAAACAGAAGGGTTTTCCAACAGAAGACGGCAACCGCGCCTAGAGTTTATATGATGATTAGAGATGAGATTGGCCTCTTTGCTGGGGCTTGGGAGATTTAGTCGCTGTTTCTCTCCGGGTCTGGTTGCCACTTGGTAACCTGGCTTCTCTTTTTATTCCTACCCCTGGCTTTCTCGCTGTTACTATGTACGGTTTTTCCCTCTACTAAATGAAAAGGCAGAGCACCTGCCATTGCCCGTCAAAAAAATCATGCAGAAGCTGCTGCTTTACAACTCAATTTCCACAACATATGCATGCATGCACGACTACTATTGTCATTGTTGCACTCCTGTACGTTGTTGCTACGCCCATCCAAATTCAAGATTAAAAAAAAAACAGCTAGCACTATGCTTACTGCACGCAAAGACAAGAGTCAATTCTCTCTGGTACGGTAGTAGTACTTTGTCCGATGTGGGGGTGACAATATGAAAGAATGATGAAGTCTTTGTTTGGTCACTTTCCATTCAGAAGTATTCCCTCAGTTTCTAAATATAAGTTTTTTAGAGGTTCCACTACGAACTACATACGGGTGTATTTAGACATATTTTAAATCGTAGATTTACTCATTTTGCTCCGTATGTAGTCTTTAGTGGAATCTCTAAAAAGACTTATATTTAGAAACGGAGGGAGTAAAAAGCTAGCTATCTACTTTGTTCAGTTTTGCCTGTCAGTGTGTGTGCACCTGACTGAAACAAGTAGAATTATTGGGTGGCAGGTGTACCGTCTGTCCATCGGCGCGGCGTGCGGCCTGTGGTGGCCGGCCGGCAAGCTGGTGACCCAGGTGCTGGACGACGGCATCCGGGCGATGGTGGAGGCGGAGTGCCGCCGGTGGCCCGGCAAGGGAGTGCACATCCGCTACTAAGTGGTTCCTCCGACGCACCGTGCCTGTCCTCCAGGCCGACCCGGCGGTGGCGCCGGTGCAGGTTCATGAACGCGGACGAGTGCATCCTCGCCAAGGAAAAAAAAATAGCGTGCTACATCAAAATAGCATAGCATGCTACAAATATGCTCTTAGTGTGCTATTAACGAGACGTTATACACTGTTATATTTTGCAAGGCAATTCTCAATATGCTATAGCGTGCTACTTTTTCCGATGCCGCATCCAGGAGATGTCGCTGAACTATAGCACTTGATGGTGGAGCAGGAGGTGGGGTAAGCGTGCCACGGCTTCTTCGGCTTCAACGGCACGGCCGGGGTGTGGCGCGTGCAGGCCGTGGAGGACATGGACCTGGCGGTGAGGGCGTCCATGCGGGGCTGGAAGTTGGTCTACGCGGGCGGCGACGTCCAGGTCCGGCAGCTTCAGGGCCTACCGGTACCAGCAGCACCGGTGGTCGTGCGGGCCGGCCAACCTGATGCGATGCGGAAGATGTTCTGGGAGATGGTGGCCAGCTGGCAGGTGTCGGCGTGGAAGAAGGTCCACGTGCTCTACGGCTTCTTCTTGGTCAGGAAGGTGGTGGCGCACCTCGTTACCTTCATCTTCTATTGCGCCGTCATCCCGCGGCCTGCATGCGTGCTCGTCGGCGGCCAGGGCCAGGACGTGCGCCTGCCCAAGTACGTGGCCATGTACGTACGTGCGCCTGCCCATCATCACCCTGCTCAACGCCGTCTGCACCCCGAGGTCGTGGCACCCACCTGCTCGTCTTCTGGATCCTCTTCAAGAACGTCATGTCCATGCATCACTCCAAGGCCACCATCATCGGGCTCGTCAAGGCCAGCCGCGCAAACGAGTGGGCCGTCGGCGCCCTCTACTCCTGCTCCTGCTGCGACCACCAACAAGGGGGCAATGAAGAGGAGGAAGAAGAAGAAGAACAGCCAAAGCAGCAGCAGCAGCTTCCTGGCGCCGGAGATCGTCGTAAGCTGCCTCTACCTAGTTAATAAGCTATCAGTTTATTTTGCATTGCATGCGAGCTAGATAGCTGCTTGTTTTTCAGGACCGACCGAACAGTACATACATATACCTGTAGATACCAGCTTAATTTCCAGGGCAGGACAATTACTTGTTTCATTATATTCATTCATCCATTTTGCATCATGTACAGAACCAAAAATAATCGCTTCAGAACAGCATTAGTTCGAAGCAGATGAGCATTCTCTTCTCAACCAGCAAAGGCATTTTCTATACATGTTGGTGAATGGCAAAACCTACAATTTCTTTTCTTTTTTTTGTTGTTGCAAGATGCATAATCCGAAAGAAGATAGCAATAGCATTCAAAGCCAGCCATTTGTTTGTATACACGACGTGAATGGCGAAACTTACAGGTGATCAGAAAGAAGAAAGGGGACAAGTCAAACCTTCAAATCGAACAGATCAGCTAACAGCTACTGCAGTTCGCCCGCCTTGACCTCAAACTCTTCTCTGGTTGATAGTATCTTCACACGAACCATGCCTCGCTCCCACTCGGATTTCCCAACCAGGATCAGCCTGCTAGCGTTTATCCTCTCCGCGTGTTTGAACACCCTGCAGCGTAGTAGAAAGTAATTACAGATACACCCACCCACATAATTATTCAACACAGTGAAAGAAACAGAAATACCATTTGAGACGCTTGTCTTCTACAAGGTCTACAGATCTGCCCTTCTTCCGCAGAGAGGATGCAACACTGGATGCTGGCCCTTCAAGCTCCTCGTCCAATGGGAACACAATGTCATCTATTTGACGTGACAGGTCAGGCAAAAGACCCTTTTCTTTCAGCAGCTGCCAGAAAACGTGTAAATTATAGAGTTTGTATTACTGCCACTCAAACTGCATCACACAAAAAATTCATAATGACATGTAAACAACGACAATCTTTTCCACATGAATTCACGTTCTCAGCACTACTCAACTTGATAAAATCTTAGCCCAACCTTGTGCAATGCTGGGCTTCTGAATTTTCTATTGTTACTTTTTTTTTACTTCATATTAGCAGGTCTTTCTCATATCTTTATCAAAATATCAATTTTATAGGAACTTTAATCTTCGACCAAGCAGTTTTCTTCGCCCGACACGGAAAAAGGAACCAGAGAAATGGGAGAAAATTAGTATTGTATCATACTTCCACTATAACAGCATCTCCAAATCCAAAGCCACAGGCTGGTACATCTTCAGTTCCAAATGTTGACAGTAGCCTGTCATACCTCCCCCCACCACAAATTGCTCTCAGTTCCCCTTCCCTATCAAAAGCCTGAAAACATGGATCAAGAGAGTTCGGTATGAAACAAGAGTTGGTGAAAAAAAAAAAAGATGGAATGCCACATGATCAGGACCTCAAAAACAATCCCCGTGTAGTATGCAAGGCCACGAACAACAGATGCATCGAAACAGATCCAATCAGCATAACCATATTGCTCAGCAAATGAGAAGAGCTTCTTCAAGTCAGCAACGGCTTCAACACCAGAGCCTAGCACCTCTGCATGGGAATATCAAAATGAGTGATCCCTTTCTGGATAGAAGGGTGGACTTTGCTTTCTTTTTCCAGAAATTTACACAAATATGGATGCCATAAGAGAAAGAGTTTGGACAGGATCAACATTAAGTTTAACACGAATATACCATAGTACAGCACAACAGTATAACATGTCGAATGCTAAAGCCAGTAACAGACCTTCGAGTTTGTCCAGTGACTTGAGAGAGAGTACTTCAATGATACCCTGTACAGCTTCAGATGACAGCCCAGTTGAAATCAATTCCTTCTCAATTTCTTCCCTGCTCAGTTTCCCCAGCTGCACAATATTGTAAATTCATGATGCAATAAACAATCACATAGTGCATGCAAATTCATCTACTCCCTCCATTTCTAAATATAAGCCATTTTAGAGATTTCAATACAAATGTATATAGACGTATTTTAGAATGTAGATTCACTCATTTTGCTCCGTATGTAGTCCATATTGAAATCTCTAAAAATTCTTATATTTAGGAACGGATAGAGTAGTATTTATGAACAGAGTAAATATGCAGCACAGAAACAAACTACGATATGCTTAACTTTAAAATCAGTGGACAACAGGATTGAGGTCTTGTAACGACTATTTTAATGGTTATTTACAATACAGAGGGTTAGATGAGAACGGATTTTAATCACAATTTGAGAAACAAGTATGGGGAAATTGGCCCATGTGATATATATTAGCTACCAAATCTGAGTCACACAAACAACACTCAGTTGGTTGATCATTTCCTAGATCTTGACATGCACTGGATAGTCAAGGATAAACAGCACAAGAGTCCAACAAAATTGAACATCTTGATTTTTTAGCGATCTTATCCTAGGTCTCCACCTGGACACCATAGCTAAGAAGAAAGCGTGTAGAAATAAATAAAAGCATCAAGATTTTATTGTGTTTTCTTAATGAGCAGTGAAAAGAGGTGAACATGAAAACTATTTTAACTGCAGCATATGAACAAAAGCAGTTTAGGCTTGAAATGAAGTAGGAATTGCATGAAGGCATCATGGTGCAACAAATCGGAAGGTGGAAGCAGGATTTGGGCCATACCTTGTCAACAATAATACAAACTTGAGTAAACAAGTGTTGTGGTACAGAGTACATATCCAACACAGCCTGAAGAACCTGGAGAGAAGAGAGAACAGTGAGGCACAAAACAGAGAGATTGGTACTAATAAAGCCATGCAGGGAGATATATGCCATCGTGGAAGGGGATAAAATGATTTGTTTACTTGTAATTAGAGGGCAAAGAGTGAAGTGAAAGGCTACCTTTCGGCTGGACAATCTGATCCCCACATCTGAAGACGTAATCGCAAGACGCTCGAACAAGAGAACGATAGCTTGAATGAGCTCAGCCTCGGCCTGAATTTGAACAAAGGGGAGAAGTGAAGTCAGTGTGAATCAAACATGACAAGGTGAATCGGAATGGACATAGATACATACATACCCGGACTTTAGGCATACCGAAAATGTCCATGTTCCACTGATAATGCTCGCGGCGCCTTCCTCTTGTCATGCGCTCGTATCGCCAGCATTGTCCTATGGTGAACCACTTGAGTGGGAGGGAGACTGACTTTCTGGAGAGAGAGAGACATTCACAAGAAGAAGAAGAAATGCACTTACTAGGCGTCAATTGGGACAAACTGAATGAAGTGAGATTGGTATCTACTGTCCTAGGTTGGGAAAAATCAATCAAACAAATCTAATGGCTGAATGAACTGAGATTGGCATCCAATCCAGCCTTCATATATCATACAGTACATAGATAGGAGTACATGGGAGCAGATAGATGCATACCCTTGCTTGATGACAAGGCGTGCGAGGGAAGGCGTGATCTCCGGCCTGAGCACGACGCGGCGGCCGCCCTTGTCCTCGAAGTTGTAGAGCTGCTGCGTGATCTCCTCCCCGGCCTTGCGGATGAAGAGCGCCTCGGACTCGAGCACGGGGAAGTCCACCTCCTCGAAGGCCATGGAGCGGGACACCTCCCGGAAGTTGTCGAAGAGCCAGGAGCGGAGCCGCATCTCCTCCGGCGGGAAGTCCCTGGTGCCGCGCGGCGGGTTCACGTCCACCACCGCCGGCTGCGCCATGGGAGCAGGGGAGGAGGAGGAGTCGCCGCTGGTGGCCAGCGCCGTGGGGGAGGCGACGCAGAGGAGGCGGCGGGCGGGGCGAAGGGGGGCGAGGCCGAGGGGGCGGCGGAGGAGGCGGAGCGACGCCGCCGTCGACGCCGACGCCATCGCCGTCGCCGAAGAGGGGAGGAGGGACCGGGGAGGAACTCCGCTCTGCCTCGGCGAAGATGAGATAACTTCCTTCCTTCCTCTGGGCCGCCTGCTTCTCCAGCCCATTCATTCGTTAAAGGCCAGGCTCGACCCGACCCGAATCGGTCCAGTTCAGTTCAGTTCAACCCCCACTCCCTGACTGACCAGACCATACAGAATATGTGCATCCATTGTTGGCCTCCAGATTGCACAACTTTTTGTCCAAAATTTGCCTTCACGGTAACCGCATAACGCCCTAGAAGGCGCCATGATAAATGTCTCTGAGATGAGAATCTCAACGGCAGTACAAAACTGATCATTCATGCTCTGTTCATCTTCCCTTCGATACCTCTAGCTAGAGCAGGAAAAGAAACATAGACAATGAATTAAGGTAAATACGGAGTATTTCCTACTGGAGAGATTGCAATCTGTTTTTACAGTCAGCGGTTCCTGGGTGTAGCAAAAAAACATGCTTAATAGCACTGGAATAACATCAGATTATAGTAACTAAAGTGCACTAGCGCTGGCAACTAGATTTTAGATGACAACACAATTCAATTCTGTTTACCAGTATGCTGCCCATGAATGCAGCGTACTTAACGTTTTCCAAAAAAAAAAATTGCACTACTGTTGAGAGAGGCATTGCTTTAAAATATCACAGTTGTTAAACAAACTATTTTATATCGTGTTTGTGTAGCAATCCTTGTCCTTGGTCAAGACTTCATATTGCAGAAATGTGTAAACACCGAAATTGGGTAATCCTAGAGTAGGCAGCCAAGTACTTTGCCACAAATTTTGATACTCTGAATAGGCCTAAATGTGTGACATATCAAAACTTTCCAGATCAGAGTTACAAAAAGAGGGAAACTCATATGACCTCGATTGCACCGATACGGATACGGGTATCAGTATCGGGACAATACGGATACGTAAATTCGTCATTTTGAAAAAGTGCCAATACGGATACGTTGTACTATTTTATTTTATTTTTTAGAAAAAGGGTATAGAAGTTAGGAATAGCAGATTGAGGGTATGGACAACACAAGGAAGAGCGGCAATTGAAGCTTCATTTTTCACAATTGCAATAAACTCAAATTGATAAAAGGCTTCTATTTCTTCAAGTGCCCGTTGCTTGGGCTCGCAAATATTTTTCAGTGCAAGATTGAGGGTATGGACAACACAAGGTGTCCAATATATTTGTAGGTACAGTAGGAGGAGCCATCTGGAGGAGATGAGAAAATGAGATTTTCACAGATTAGAGGAGAAAGAAGAGGGGATGAGCTTGGCTGGGCATGAGAAAAGGAGAAGAGAAGCCTGGCTGCTGTGTCAGAGGTGGCGTTCGTGAGGAGGAGGAGGAGCTCGTCGCCGGCTAGCCGCCGGCCCTGGGTGAGCTGCTAGGTATGCAGCCACCAGCCGCCGCATGTGTGAGCTCGGGAGGGAGGGAGGAAAGAAAACTGGGAGTGGGAGGAAAAGGATGGGGGCACTGGGGTCCTAGGGTTATTGTCTGCCTCTAACTGGGCTGAGTGGGCTCTTAGATGGGCTGGGCCGTATCCAAAACGAATCGAAAAAGTATCCTTGAAGTATCGGAATTATTTTAAATCATTTATTCGCCGATGCTCTGTGGATACGTATCGGGGGCGTATCGGGGGAGTATCGGTATCGGATACGGTATCCGATACTGATTCGCTGGTTGCCTGAAGTATCGGTGCAATCGAGCATATGACTCTCAGGCCACAGGCTTGTTATTTTAATTTAGAAAGTGACATCATCAAACATCAGGCAACAACAGAATGGATGAATTATCTGAATTTTCAAAAATGGCAGGTGGGGGCAATATCATTCTGTCAGCTATCAGTGAATACCACCTTGCTTTTTTTAACAAAGTTCCAAGTAATACTGTACCAATTGTCAGTCGGACATCTCAGGAGGCTGGTACTTTACCGGAAGCAATTTTACGTGCTCCCTTAATTTCCCTTTCCTTGAGAAGAGAGATACTATTAACGAAACCGTTGAACCTTCAAGTGACAGCTGTTTAGCATCAAGTTTAGCGAGATAAGTTGCAGCCTTTACAACTGCACCTTTTTCCAGCAACACCCTGACCACATGATTTAGCAGCCTGGAGTTGGGAACACAACCAGCCTTCTCCATTGCTAAGAACATATCATCAGCCTCTGCCAGCAACCCTTCTTTTATGAAATTCGTCATCATTACAGTGTAAGTCACAACAGAAGGCACCAACCCAATGGCTGATATAGTAGCAAACAAATCCTTGGCTTCTTCAATTCTCCTAGTTTTAAACATTGCAGAAATCATGGTAGTGAGTGTTATGACATCAATCTTCATATTCATTGCACGTAGTCTCTTGAACAGCTCTATTGCTTCATCAGTGCAATTGTTTTTACAAAGTCCACAAAGAACTATGTTGTATGTATCAACGCCCACTGGTATGCCACTTTTAATCATCGTATGGAATTTTTCCTTTGCAGAAACTGTTCTCCCAGAGCAAAACAGTCCATCAAGTATAATGTTGTACATAATAGTCGTGGGCTTAACCCCGTTGAGTGACATTTCCCTGAAAAGACTCAATCCCTCGTCGATCCTTCTAATTTTACAATAGCCATTAAGAAGTATAACATATGTAATAGCATCAGGTTGGACGCCAGCAGACTTCATAGCATCAAGTACTCTCAATGCTTTCTTCACTTTGCCAACAAGGCAATATCCATCCATCAGTGAACTGTACAAAATAACATCAGGCCGCTGACCAATACCTACAATGAAGTCAAACATATCTTGTGCCTCCATTACCTTTCCTTCTTTGCACAGGTTGTTTATTACAGAATAGAAGAGACCATTGTTAGAACACAGACCTCTATTAACTGCTTCAGAAATCAATTCCTTGGCTTTCACAAAATCACCATGAGAGCAAGAACCCAGAACCAGGCAATGGTAAACAACTATGTTAGGTGAAACTCCTTGATTGACCATCTCATTAAATTTGTCCAGAGCAGCATCCATCCTACCCATTTTGCAAAGTGAATCCATTACAATTTGATAGTCAAATACATCCGGGTTTACTCTTTGTTGCCTCATTACTTCGAACATGTGCATAGCCTCATCCATCAGTCCACGCTTACAATATGCTTTGATCAGTATGTTGAAAACATGGTGGTTAGGTACGATACCATTCCGTACCATCGAATTGAAGAGATCAGTCATATCATCGAAGCATCCTTCTTTCGCATACCCGTTAAGCATAGTAGAGTAGGAGACGATATCAGGTCTTTGGCCCTTTACGGCCATGGAGTCAAAAATATCTCTAGCTTCCTTTGTCCTTCTATGCTTGCAAAGTGAATCTATAAATGAGTTCAACGTGACAGCATTTGGTCGAACACCAACACTTGCCATTTCTTTGAATACCCTAACTGCCGCTTTCCACTGACCCGAAGTGGAATATCCATGGATCAGGCTGTTATATGTCCTGTTATCGGGTCCAATGCCTTTATCAACCATTTGCCGAAGGAACACTTCTGCCTTGTCCATTGCTCCGGCCCTGCTTAGTGCAGTGATGATTGAGTTGTAAGTCACCACATTAGGTTGAACGCCCAGCTGGATCATCTCGTGGAAGAGATTGCATGCTTTCTGTACTTCACCTTCTTTAAAGCAGCCGTTGATTACTATGCTGTACGAGAAGACATCAGGTACACAGTCTAGTTCGGGCATCCGGTGGAGCAGCACGTCCAAAGCCTCATTTGAGCGCTTGGCCTGGCAGAGCCCCTTGAGGAGGTTGTTGAAGGAGATGACCTCCAAGCCCAGCCCCAACCTGAGGAGGCGACCGAAGAAGGCAACCACCAAGTCCGGGCGGCGTGCGCGGCAGCAGCAGTCCATGAGGATGGAATAGGTATTGCCCGTGGGCGACACCAGCCGTGCACCAGCGCCTCGGGACATGCGGTTGAAGAGGGCGATGGCAAGGCCAGGGCCATCGCTGCAGGCAGATGAGGGCGGAGCACGGGCGAGTGTGGCAAGAAAGTTGTTCAGCCCGCGTTCCGGGACGGCGGCGGCTTGGCCTAGCAATTCGTCGAACAGTGGTGCGCGTCCTCCTGGCTTACCGTTCCGGCGCGCACACGCTCCGTGGCGGCAGCCAAGGCGGCGAGGGGGGCTCGTGGTTTTCGTGAAGAAGCCTTGAAGGAGGAGGTGGAGATGGAGGACAGGCGGGCAGTTGGCATTGCTGGCCGTCTCCACTCTCGCCCAATGGGGAGGCTGAGAGACCGTGCGTGCGTCCCCTGACGAGGCGCGCCGCGCTCGAGTGGCGTCACCTGCGACGCTCGCCGCGCGCTGGCACCAACCGGCCTCTCGGGAGAACCGGTCGCCGCCTCCGCCCCCGCGGGTTGCGATCAATGCCGAACGCGCTCAGCAGCGGCGACGAAGAGGAGGCCCCGGCGCCCGAGCTGAAAGCGCGGGAGGAGCACCGCACCTCCGTCGACGAGGACGGGAACGGAGGAGGCAGGACCGGTGGGCCTGGCCGCCGGCGAGGGGGCTTTGGAGGCGGCCGACGAGCCTGGAGTCACTCTGGACCGTGAGAGGTAGCCAGAGGGAGGAGGGAGGAGTGGGGAGATGAATCTGTGCCGTTGGATCCTTCCTCTGTCTAGACAAGGCACTTGATGATTCGGTATTCTCTTTTCTTTACAGGATGGCACGCTTTTTTATTCAAAAAAGAAATTGGAAAAGCGATCCTTACGTAGTTCACAAGATGTAAATAAAGCCCATGGTCTATAAATTAGTCTAAGTATATAAGTAATAAAGCAGTAAATCGAAATTTCGTTGGTCTTGCTTCTAAAATCCTAGCATAAAATTCATCAGTTCATCAGCAATTCAGCCTCCAGCTCCATTCCTTCACTTACGACAGCTACTACAATTCAGAACCCACACCAGCAGTAACTACTGTCACTTGCTACAACTACTACTACAATTCAAAACCCACACTAATCGGAGCCAGTACTAATCCTTGGAGAAATCATATACTCCTAGATCAAACGGATCGGTTAGCAGTGGGCAGAGGGATCATGGCGGGTGCAGTGAAGGCGTCGTGGGCCGCGGGATGAGCGCGGGCGCTGTGGAGGCGCTCAAGAACGGACCAGGTCGGGCTCACTCTGCTACTTCCGACAGACACTTTGCTGACCTGTAAGACTCCCTGTTAAACTTTGTTCTTCTTCCACTTTGTAAACACGAAGATCATAACTGTAACAGGAGGTGAACCAAGCATGATTATGCCGTGTGCAACGAGAAACAACAGCATGATGCAGCTGGTTTACGACAAGTGCACGGAGCTTCTGAATCTTTTCAGAGAAAATTCCCGATGATGCAGCCTTGTAGAGCAACAAATAAATATAAGTAAGTGAATGAAAAACCCAAAAAACTTAATTATCAGAGCCAGGTTTCGATCCTGGGACCTGTGGGTTATGGGCCCACCACGCTTCCGCTGCGCCACTCTGATTTGCTTGTTCTACTGATGCAACGCTATACTATTTAGACATTCTTGATCAACAGCAAAACCAATGGACACCCCGCCTTTGTTATGTCCCAAGAAAATCCTGCCCTTTCAGCGCACTGGTAGCTTGTTTGTAAACATGATCTTATAATTTAGCAAACAGATAAAACATAGCCTTATTGCAAGCCAAGCCAAATTATGCAACAAACCAAAACTTACAAGATCATGATGTCAGTATGCCACCACAAGCTAGCGCTCACGAGAACTGGCACGGATGGATGTATCATCCATAGAGATTTAGGCGTGCATGAATTTGAGTGTAGTAAAGTAGTACGTAGCTCATAGAAGTTTTGTTGGTTCATCTTATGTAATGTAAAGAAAGTCTATCGGAAAAATCTTATATTTTCAAAATTTATATTAGTTCTTAGTTAGTTTGCAAGCTGAAAAAACACTACTGATAAGGATAATATATTTTTTTGTGAAACTTGCCATTTCTTTCCTCTCCCTCTCCCTCCCTCTCCTTCTCCTGCCAATGACACAGTCGCCAGTACAACTTTCGCATATGCGGTTTCCATGAAAAGGGCGCCCATTTAATGGGCATCCCTGCGTGTCTTGTCCATCTGCGCCCTATCCCGCCCCTCCCCCTTTATTTCCCGTTAGAGCGCGTCCTTTTTGGGCCCTTTTCCCACCAGGGCATGGCTATATAAATCGACATTTCTTCTAATTAATGACCGGGATGCTACGGTCACATTTTTTCAAATCGACGTTTCCCCACTCGCCCACCAGACAACCATGCCCATCCACCTTCCTCTTCCCCGCCCACTATTTTTCTCCACGACCACCTCGCCTGAGCCATGTCGTGTCCAGACCCTCCTCGTGGGCCCTTCCTGACCGAGACAAAAGAATAATGTGTCAAATGGTAAATACCGACAAACGAACAAAGATGCTTACATGTGGACCCTCAAACAATTATGAAGCATGACCTAAAACGTCTTTGGAGCCTCTGAATTTGACGCATCCGCTAGAGTTCATCTTTCCATATTAGCAGCAACCACCATGTATGTCTCGAAAATTCATGCAACACATGTGACCTTTTCCACGTAGAAATGAAGCATGTGGCCTTTGGTACGATGGGAACTGTGTCCCTAGCCTCTAGTTTTCCTTGTCATCTCCGGTACCTGAAGATTGTGTTCTTATTGTCACCGATAATCAAAGGAGAGTATGGTAAGACTCCCCGGTTAAATTGGTGTCAAAATCTAAAAAGTGCCACATCTATATAAACATGGTTATCATGTATATACCTAAATAGTTTATCCCCACTTTTTAGTTTCATCTCGCTCGACATACACATATCCGACCTTGTCACACATGCCACCTAGTCCTCCACGCCATCAAGTACATGCAATCCTTTCATATACCTTTTTGTTGCAGACAGTCATCCATGTCATTAAGCACATATACCGCCTTCACATCATTAAGTTTTATTTTTTTGAACAACAAATCACCCCCACCCCCGCCCCCCGGAAGTGGAAGTCAGAAGGTCACGATGTACTACAATCTGTAGCCAACTTCCATTGACTGCTAGGTAGGATGAGAATGTAGAGGGGCATTATTCTCATATATTCTAATCTTATTGTTGACAAATTTATGACTATTAATTTCCGCAACAAGGTGCGGGGATATTAACAAATTTATGACTATTAATTTCCTCTACATGTCACAAATAGTTGCAAGTTGCGACTTTGATATTGTCCGGGCATGCACATTATGGCCAACACAATATTAATGTTTTCCCATACTTTGTCAAAATATATGTTTGGTCTATCAACTATTGACAAAGGTCAAAGCTCATATACTCTACTTTTTTGCTCCATTACAATGGTTTTACCATGATGGGTGCGACAATTTTTCATAACAACCTTGTTGCCACAAAAAATTTAAAAACAATACACAACATATGGAAGAAATTCCATTGGAGGATAATAGATCAATATGAAAATCACGAGCTACACCATAATGAAACCTCTAATAGCCGTGAATATCTCTTCTCCCCTAAATGCCTCCGATAGCAATCAAATCAGCATATATCACCCCATGATGCTTGGGTAAGTGAATACTGTTGTTATCTCATACACATACATCCCATAATATAATGTGCATTCGTTTTCACGATAGTCAAGGTTTACAAATTTGACCAAGTTTATAGAGAAAACCATCTATAGTACAATGCCAAATATACACCAGATGAAAATAAATTTCATGATAAATCTTATTCTTCTTAGAGAAATACGAAAAAACAACAAGTAAAGAAAATCTGAAGGAATTGTCTTTTTGTGATCAACGAGAAAACCATGCATGTAGTTTTTTTATTAGGAACCATGTAATTTAATTTAAAAATATATGTAGTTTCGAAATCGACGAAGGTGCAATGTGTTTGTTTTATGCGAGGAAGGTGCAATGCCTGGTTTTTCCTTCACGGGATCTTTGCCGGCCCAAGTGCCCCTCCATTCACTGGGCCTCGTTAGGCCGCCATTGGTCTGTGGAATTTTGTTGTATATGAGCATTGGCGGTTCCCTCATTCACTTGTCTCTAACGCGGCAGCAAACCACTCGCAAGTCGCAATGCCGCCTCCCGTCATGCGGCGCCGCGGGCCCGCCCCTCCGGCGCCGGATCCTCCTCCGGCGCGTCGACGAAAGATTATACCCGGTACTTTCGGGGAGCTAGCTGCCAGCATAGGTGAGCAGCCAGCCCGCCGTCATCATCTTACCCTCCATCTCAATCTGCCCCAATGGAAACCGTGGCGGCCAGAAGATTCTTCCGTCCAGGGAACAAATTTGTATGCATCTGATCCCACATCTTTCCCTCCATAGATCGGCGTGCTAGGGTTCGGGGGGGTGGGGGCATTGTTGGGGGGATGACCCCCTGGTAGACTCAAGTACACTTGTCCCTTTTTCAAAACATCGGGGCCGCCTGCGCCCCTCAGTCCGGCTGGCCCAAACCGGCTCCCATGGCACGGTCCAGCTCGGCAGGCGACCCTCACCACGACGGAGAGGCGTGGCTACAGTGGCCCCAGTGCCGCTGACTGGGGAACGCATGGCTACAGTGGAGGCGGTTGTACCGCTGATTGGCGCCGACTGCGACCGCGCGACGCGGCACTGTGGCCGCACAGTGCCAACCACTCCGTGACGCCGTTGACGCATGGCTACAGTGGCGGCCAGCCGGCGGGCCCCTATGGCGACGGGACCCTGCAGCCGGCGGGCCCTACAGGCGACAAGACCGTGCAGCCGGTGGGCCCCATGGCCAACTAGAGAGGCTGCCAGCCAGGGGCCGTCCCCATTACCCTCGCATGTTGTAAGCTAGGGGGTTGACCTATAAACCCCCCAGCCCCCCTCCTAGCTCGGGGCTTCGGCTAGTTCTTCTCCCCCTTGCCACTTTGTCTTACACACACACACCCATGCCATAGAAGAAGCAGAGAGAGCAAGCTAGATCCTCCTTCCTCCTCCAACGAACAGCTCAAGGAGCACCATTGTATTGCCATCCCACCATATACGTGATCCGGCAGGACTAGGGGTGTTACCTCCCTCGGAGGGCCCCGAACCTGGGTACATCGTGTGTCCCCACCGTTTGTTCCCAATCTCGCCTCCAGAACCCACCGACGCTCTCCGGCCCCAACCGCACTCGATACGCCACCCATGGCATCTGCCGTGAGAACACCACAACAGGCATTCTCGGATCTTAGGCTTCACGCTTTTGATATTTGGATGAGCATATAGGTTTTTATTTCCCTAGCTTAATCCAGCTTGCTTAATTTTGGTGTGTTGGTATAGGGGATGACTTCCAGAAGAACAACGGGGTGCTCATGGTGCTGATAGAGACGCCATCCGGCTTCGCGGTTTTCTATTTCTTTGGGATCTGCCTCTACTTACCAGATGCAATGCAAGTAATGTCATCTTCCTTCCTTTGGTTAATTATTACTGACGTGCTTGGCTTCCTCTAGTCGTCGATACTAGCTAACCTACATTTCATCCTTGTCTCCAGAGTATGTGGGTAAGCTTCGCTAACTGTATTAGGGCAAGGCGGGTGAGTCTTTCCCAAAGTTTTAAATAGCCGACTATAGCCCAGCTATAGCGGGGCTATAGCTGTTTGAGCAATTTATTGAGCCTTGACATGGCGCCACTAGTTAACAAGTGAATAAAGCCACTGAGTTTTATTTCCAAAATTACACTGCTTTACCTTAGAGCACGAAACTTTTCTGAATTACACTCCAGATTTTTGATAAACGAGGGCTTGAAAAAGGGTACATATTTACCTTGCCCCTGAACAATGGAGATGTACCTACTGAATTTAGTTAGAATGTGCTATACGTTCTCCTAATTAAAACATTGCATGCTTTTTGATTAATTGTTTCTCCTTGCCCCTGAACCAGCTTATCTTTGTTTGTCTCTTTTATCAGGCTGTTTGGCTGAAGGAGTTTCAAACTTTTGATGACAAGTCCAGCGCCATTAATGCTGATACTGGTGTTAACAAACAACTCACTGAGATGATCATGAAGTGGTGCCGCCCTGGGCAGGAACTACTTGTTGGGAAACCGGAATATAAATCAGTAATTGAATCAAGCTTGGTAAGTATAAGCTCCTCAATCGTTTCTTATACTATTTCGGAACAGATTTGAGCGCCATTTTTTATATATGTTACTTCTTTTCAGGGAATACCCTGCCGGCATGATGAACTTGTGATGGAGCTAATGTGGGGCATGAAGCGTTTCATGCCTAGTTTGGTGCGCAGAGAAAAATCAGAGCTTCCTAAAGAAGATCTGCTCCCTATGAGTCAAGGACTACAACGAAAGTGCTCTTCTGATCACGAGCTCATGTGAGCTCGTTTGAACAGTAAAATCGAAAAAATAGTAAAACATTTCAAAAAAAACTGATTTTTTTTTTTGAGAAACATTGATGTTTTTCCCACATGCGTGCAAATTTTCATCACCATATGACTTTCGTGGAAAATGCAGCAAAAAAAACAAAATCGATGCTCCAAAATGCTACAAACAACAGACTTTTTTGAACATCGTTTTTTTTTGCCACATTTTCCACGAATGTCATCTAGTGATGAAATTTTACAAGCATGTGGGAAAAATATCAATGTTTCTCACAAAAAAAAATCAGATTTTTTTGAATTTTTTTTTATTTTTTTCGATTTTACTGTTCACCCGAGCTCACATGAGCTCGGGATCAGGACAGCTGCGTCCAGGACTACAAATGCTATTGAGTCGTTACGGCTTTGATGTCAAACCAGAGATGGCGAGTTTACCAGCTGCCATGCTTTTGCCTCATAGGCCCTGTCATTTGGAGTCACATTTTGCAATAGCTTTGTGCGCAGACTTGGAATCCTTCATCTCACTGAGCAAAGCTTTGGATGCAATATCTTGTAGAGTAGAATAAATTTCCCTTGCATTTTCATTTAAATGATGAAGCAACATCTTTGTATTTGTATCCAGGTCAACGATCAGATTGTTGCAACTGCATTCTTCTTGTTTGATTGTGATGCTGCTGAGAAGAAACACTACAGAGACTTCCATGCTCTTGGTCGCCACCTTAAGAATGTGTCTAACATATATGAGTAAATAGCATAAAACTACTACTTTACAGGCTAGGGTTCCAAAAAACTACCGAATTTTTTTTCCAGATAACTACCAAATGGGTGGGCGGCTGTTTCAAAAAACCCAAATCGCCGAGTGCTTATCTATTGACCGTGATTATGACAGGTCAGACCCACACCTAAACGAAGCGTTAGTTTGACCGTTAACTTACATGTGGGGCCCACATGTCAGTGTCTCTTCTCATCTAGTCATCTTGTTCTCCTCCTCTCTGCCTTCCTTCTTCTCCTCCATTCTCCCTGCTCGCGAAGAACGCCGGAGAACCGCCATGGCCGTCGGCCACACTACTGGCCCACACCGCCGTCCTATGCCACGTCGCCCCCCCCCCCCCCCCCCCCCCCCCCCCCCCTCGCTGTTGCTGCTAGTAGGAGCTCGTCGAAGCTCCTGGTGACAAGGAGCTCACCGGCCTCAACGGCCTCGTCCGCGGCAGGGGTCGCCGCCACGCGCACCGCCGTTGGGCTCCGGCTCGGGTCGCCGCGCCGCCGCACGCCATCAGGAGCCGCCTGGGGCGTCGCCTGCCATGGGGCGCCGCTCGGGTCACCGCGCCGTCGCCCGCCATGGGGAGCCGCCTGGGGGTCGCCGCCCGCCATGGGGAGGCGGCGTCCTCGCCAAGCGTAGAGGCGGCCACTAGCCCGACGACGTCGTCCAGCATGGGTCGGCTGCGGGCATAGAGAAGCAGGTAAGGCGGAGGAGCGGCTGGGGTTGAGCTCCGGTGATCACCGGTGGCGGACAGTGGGCGGCTCGCCGGCCAGAGGAAGCAGCATCACGAGTTCCGGCCAGACCTGCGCCAATGGCTGCCGTGATGTGGCAGGGACCCGATTGCTTTTTTACAAACTTACAAGGACCTGATTGCTTTTTTTAATTTGTGTGCAGGCCCACCCCTAACGATCAAACAAACAAACGGTCAAACAATCAGAGCTCTTACACGTGGGGCCCAACTGTCATAATCACGGTCAATAGATAAGCACTCGACGATTTGGGTTTTTTAAAACAGCTGACCACCCATTTGGTAGTTATCTGAGAAAAAAATAAAAATCGGTAGTTTTTTTGAACCCTAGCCTGTAAAGTAGTAGTTTTATGCTATTTACTCGACATATATGCAGGCGTGAAATTGGTGACTCTGATGAGGTAAACCATACTTTGCAGATGGGTTCTCAACTGCTCGCCGTGCATTTCATATACACTTGGGTTGAGTCATGTCTCTTGCATATGCTTTCAGAAGACGTGCAAACAAAGTTGCTGGACGATGCGGATAAATACGAAAAGAAAATAAATAAGTTAGTTTGCATGTTGACACACCATGAAGTAGTTTCTAACTATGAAATCAAGATTCGCCACAAAGATATGTTGGCTCGCTTGGTAAAGAAAGCTAAAGAAGCGCATGTCCCATGAGAAGAAGTAAGACGGTAAATAAAGCCTATGGTCAACGAAGGATGGCTGTATAATTCATAGAGGCGTAGACATGCATCAATTAGAGTGTAGTAAAGCAGTTCATAGAAATTTGGTTGGTCTTGCTTCCTTAATGTAAAGAAATTTTATCAGGAAAATCATGTAGTATGTTTTAAGGTCTTACAAAATTGCTGAGTTAGTTTGCAAGTTGGGAAAACAACTACAAAGCAGTTCATAGATGATGACTTTTTAATCGCTTCATCTTGATACATGTTCTCCATCCATTACTCCTGTCTTGTCTCAGCCATCTTGGTCTGGTGGCAGTGGACAAACTGCCTCTTTTGGCCTGAATAAACAAGATAAGGACATCTCCAACAGATCTCGTATAAGTTGACCCTTAAAAACGCGTATAAAGCGCACTGTAAACGGTTTTTCGGTGTGAATTTCCTCCGGACAGAGCAGACCCCGTAATAAAACTGCATTTCACTATAGCCTAATATTTTATTTTCTTTTTCCTCCCGTCCCGGCAAAGCCCGTCTCCGGCCACGGCGTGCCTCCCCCCGGCGCCCGGCTCGCCTTGGCGCCGCCCATTCCCGACCCCGCGTGCAGTGGAGGAGCCCTGCGCCGCCCGCCCCGATCGCGCGCTCCCTGGCGCGCCTGCCCGTCCCCGATTGGGCCCGACACCGCCCTTCTCTAGCATCGCCCCGCCCTGATTCAGGCCGCCGGTGGCCTGCTCTGCCCTGCCCGTGGACGGCCTCGCCTTGGCAGTGGAGGTCGAGTCGGCCGCAATTCGGACCCGTGGCGGCAAATTCCGGCGTGCGGCGGCTTCTTCCAACGTGTGGCGACGGATTCCGATGAGTTCCGGATAGATTCCGGCCAGTTCCGCGGCGGCGCGTCTGCTCCGACGAGGTTTGACCAGTTTACGGGTTGAACTGTATACTGCCTTCGAAACTATACATATGAGATTTTTGCAGATGGATTTTCGGTGCCCTTTAAAAAGTTTAAGCGCCGAACGAGTTTTATGAGAGCTGCTAGGCGCCGTTTTCCGATCGAAACTGTAAAACACCTGTTTTTACAGGTTTGACCGCTTTTAAGGGCTCTGTTAGAAATGCTCTAAGATGAATCGAGGTGGGCAGCCACTGCTAAGTTCTAAGATGAGCCGAGGTGGGCAGACACTGCTAAGTACCAACAACAGAGGTGCATCTGGTTTTTCTCATAAACTTTCGATCTTATTTGTACCTTATAAGCTGGATCAATTTTCTTTTTGAAATGAGATCAAATTTAGGTGGGGAGCCTTCCCCTGGTGACAGCTTCAAATGAAAAGAATCCTGATCAACTCCTACCACTATGGTGGAAGTTCAAAAATAAGATGTCTGGTATAAATCACTCGCAGAATCAAATTTTCTTTCGCTCACCGGATCATGACTTTCATTATCTATACATCATACTCCCTCCGTTCTATAATGTAGTGCGTCATCGGTTTTCGAGCTTGAAGTTTGACCATGAATTTAACCAACAAGACCAATTGCGGCGGGGGCAAAAACTATACCACTGAATTCGCATCGAAAATATGAATTCAATGGTATAGTTTTTGCTCCCGTCGTAATCGGTCTCGTTGGTCAAATTCATGGTTAAACTTAGATTTTGAAAGCGCGGACGCAGTACATTATGGAATGAAGGGAGTACTAATCTTATCTATGTTGGACTGAGCCGATCCTAAACTCTTGCAATGGACAAAACTGCGGCGAGTAAATAAACAAAACGCCAAGTTCCACTGCACCGGGACGACCAGGAGAGCTGCGGCTTGCACAAGCAAAGTGACCCAGCACCTGGTATCCTGGAAAACCAACGTCCCAGCCTCCTGTTTTCCTCCGGCCCTCCCCGTGTATATTGCACCCATCCATCCATCTCCAACTCTTCCTCTCATCAACACAAGCAGTCACTTCTTCGCTTACTCAACAGATTCTACACTCCATTACTGCCTAATCTTCAGGCATCACAAGAAGAAGACATAGATCATGGCGGGTGCAGCGAAGGCATCATGGATGGTGGCGATGAGCGTGGGCGCGGTGGAGGCGCTCAAGGACCAGGCGGGGCTCTGCCGCTGGAACTACGCGCTCAAGTCCATCAACAGGACCGCAAAGGCGAGATCAAATGTCCATGGTGGCGTCTCGCAGAGCACGAAGCAGCTTCCAGCGTCCGCCGCAGCGGTGGCGGAGAGGCGGCGAGCGGAGAAGGCCGAGGAGGGGCTGAGGACCGTCATGTACCTCAGTTGCTGGGGTCCCAATTAGTAGTAGCTAGCCAGAGGTGTTTCTGCAGTTCTGCTAGCTTCAGCCACCAGCAACAACCATGCCGTGTGACTTGGCTGGTTAATTTCCGCACGATTGTAAATATGTCTCACCATGATGACGATGATGAAATCTTCCCCCACTTTGAGTTCACGTTACCCTGATTCAGAAAAAGGTTTGCATTGCCCCTGCAAACAGGTCTGTGTGCTTAGGATTCTTTTGGATGATTATTGCTTCGAGTTGGTCAAAAGCTTTGCCAGTTGCTCTGTTCTGTTCATTGCTTCCACAGGCAGAGCAAAAGCAGAGACCCAGAAAATTGATCCTGGTCCACAAGGTTATTACGCCGGTAGAGAAGCAAAGCTAGAACACCTTGTCGGCAAACAATACGGCATTTTTACTGTGTTCGTCCATCATACGCGTGACTGTTACTATACAAGCACTGAAGCGAAGCATGTGGCACTGGAAACCATGTCCTGCTCCTCTGGTTTCCCCCCTTGCCAGCTCTCATACTTGTGGTCTCACTGTCAGCTAGCCACAGCATGAACGTGAGCTGATAAGATTCTCCAGTTATGTTGGTGCAGAAACTTAAAATAAAGGTGATTGATTGCTTCACAAAAAAAAAGTTGTACAATTGACATTTTTACATGTCACAAGTGGTTACCTTGTTCAAATTTGCAGGACCATTGATTATATTTTTTATACTATCTTTTATGAAGTATGTATTTCCCTCCATCAATTGTTAAAGTATAAAACAAAAAATGAGGGAAATTTCTTGTCTCCCAAGTGTCAAATGGTCCAGAGTTGCGTTTTGACCTATTTGTAGTTGTCTTACCATAAAGTTGAAGCGATAAATTTGCATACACGAAATTAAATTCATATTATTGCTTAGGGGAAAATATGATTCTTCAACTATCGTCAAAGTCCAAATTTGGCTACGCATCTTCAACACGAAAAATTCTTTGTCTATCAAGTCTTAAAACTGTCTAAATTTTTCTATTTTGCCCCATTGAAAGTGGTTCTGACAATGTTGTGGCAATTGTTTTGGATTCATGGCAGCGAAATCACTGCAATGTTTTTGTTTTGACAAAGCATGGGAAAGATGAGAAAAAAGAACAATAAACATTTCAGACATTTGCTGAACAATATATATTTATTTTAGGAATTTGTTTGTGTATACAAAATAACTTTGAAAATGAAGAGTGTCTCCACCAACGGGTTCACTCAAGGTGAATCCTCGTATCTGTACTCAAGGTGTCATCAAGCAACTAATCCATTTACTCCCTCCGTCCCATAATATAAAAAACGTTTTTGACACTAGTATCAGTTTTGTTGGTGGACCTGCCTTCGGTTGCTTTGTTAGTCCAAAACGAGACAAACGAGAAGTACTTCGAATTGGTTGAAAGTACTTTCTTTCTTCTTATATTTTGCGCATATATTGAAGAAAGTACTTTCTTTCTTCTTATTTTTTGCGCATATGTTGAAGAAAGTACTTTCTGTGGCTCTAGTCGACCTGATGTGCGACGAGGTCAAACGAATATATTTTGAATTTCTTTGTTGTATATTCGCCAAACTGACACAATAGTAATTCAACTAAATATGGTACAGCTCCAGATTAGACCACATGTCCACATTAATAAGTAAACGTGCTTTCTGGTCACAGCTATCACTGAAAATATCATATGGAAACCACCATTCGGTGGACACCGGTGCCATCACAGAGTGAGGCACATCAAAGTTACTTCGTATCTTTCAAGGTTCCACTGAAAGACCAAGAATTTGGATTTTGCCCTAGGGCCATGAAACCAAAAGAGAAGAAAACCAAATAAAATCAGACATTCAGTTACTAGGTACAAGCGGGTGCACAGTAGTTCCTTCCAATTAATAAGCTGATTGATATAATATAAAGAATACTTACAACTAAGATAAACAAATTGTCCTCCACGAACTTGTACTAAGATATTTGTTAGCCGCTTATGTTATAGAACTCTATAGCAAAATATTCAAAGGAAATAAAATAGATGCATAAATAAAATTATTTTGTATATGAATGCTCATCTAATTTTTCTCTTATATGGATGTAATTTAACTTACTTAAATGTCCCAAACATATTTGAAAAAATAACATATGTTTTACACAATTGGAGGTTGTTTGCCATTTTAGTAATCCCAATGGGTTTTTTAATAATTTTTAACTCTAAGTTACTACTTGGGGTTCATGTTGTTAGGTATAGTAGACAAAAATTATTATTTCTTTGTAAATGTTGTACTCTCTTCGATAAAAAATAAGTGTAAAGTAAAACTACGACACTTATTTTGGATCGGAAGGAGTATCAATTTAAAAGAAAATTATGTATAGTAAATTTGATATATAAAATAAATAAAAGTGTTTGGTATAAATAAGTTATCCCGGCGGACGACGAGGATGCCGGCCATGGCGGTTGCAAATGGATCCCCACCCGTAAGGATGGATGCGTCTTTGAAGCGTCCGGGGCGCAGGTGCACGGAGACAGTGTAGCGAGCGAGCTGTGAGGTGAAAAGGCTGGCTACTTTTTCCTTTGCTTTTGGGGAGAGTAAAGTCATTGCTAATAGTGGACAGTATCTTCTTCTACCACTCTGTCTGTACTCATAATTTACCGTACAGCCTTCAAAGTACATCCCTCTATATAACCTTCTCCCAGTCTCACTCTTCCTCTCATCAAAATTATATATAATAAATATGATATAAAAGAAAATAAAAGTGTTTGGTAAAATAAGTTATAACCATTGGCGGACCCAGAGATCTAGATTTATCGGGGCGGCGGACGACAACATTGTTTCATTAGTTTTTTCCCATTGGTCACTATATACGGGTGGTATGAATCGCCAGCGAAGACCCGAGGCAATCGGCCATTCTCACCCTGTTGGATTCCGCCACTAGTTATAACCATATTTCTAAACTGCATGCACAATTTAAATTGATCATTCTAATCGATCATTTATGCTTTCACCATTATTTGTGATTTTCCTTTTCCTATGTGTTGGCCTTAGTTATGTTGACGGTGTGAAATACCGTCAAATACCTCGGTAGGGATCCAAGCGCAGCTGAAAGCCTCGGATCGGAGGCCGCTCAAATTTTTTAATCAGGATTGGGCCTCCGTCCAGTAATACCCTACACCTTGCTTACTTTTATATTTAGTGGTGGAGGAATACCTCGTGTGAGGGGTTTACAATGGTGTTGATGTTGACCAAGATTTTCTATCTAAGATTAAATTGGAATGACGACCCTGGACCTCCCCTTATATAGACGATGGAGGTCTAGGGTCTACAAGGGGATAGATGTGATCTCTTCTATCGCCACCCTTGTCTTGGAGGTCAAGAAGGCCTTTGGCGCCCTCCTAGGGTTTCTCCTCACCATAGGCCTTGTGGGCCCCCATTCGGACACCGAAACCGGGCTCCTTTGGGTTTGCTACCCCCCGATGCAAGGCACCGTCAGTAGCTCCTGAGCGTGGCGAAGGACGCGGGAGAGGTCTCAAAGACCTTCGGCAAGCTCTTGTCTTCCTCTTCTGCTTAGTTCTTCCTTTGGGGAGGTTGGTACCTGACCTCTTACGGCTGTCGTGCTTTTCCAAAAGGGCCGCATGACAAAGCAACGCTTCTAAGCTTGGGACAAGATGGTAAAAAATGTTTGAAGTGTATCCCTACAATCTTGGGCTATGATGATGATGGCACCGCAATTTTTGCGCCTGTTCGTTGTAAGATAGGAAACCATGCACGGTGTGGGACATGTGGTGTGCCGCGAGGCCCGATGCCTCATTTTCGGGGCGGCTATAAACGGGGGGAGAGCGGGAGGTTTTCAGCTTCCCCCCATCTGTGCCCATTTCAACCCTCCTTCTCACCGCCAGCCGAGCCCAGCACACCGCCTTCGTTTCCTTTCCACGAACTTCACCGATCCCATCCTCCGTGCCGCAGATGGCCAAGACTAGGAGTGACAAAGGGGTTCCCCCAGCCACGAGCCAGCCACGAGCGCCGCCGAGCAGAAGCAGAAATGGATCGCCTCCAAGGGCGGCGAGAGATCAGCGGAAGCCACCCACAAGACCACGGGGCATTGGTACCCTTCCGTGGCTATAGAAGAGGAAGTTCAGGCATAAAAGGACCAGCTCCCTGATGCCGGCAGATCGGCTCCCGTCCGGTGAAATCCCATCGGAGCGTCACGATGGTGAGCACGTCTTGTGCGTAGGATACTTCGTGAGGGGGCTTGGATTTCCCCTCCACGATTTCGTGTGCGGTATTCTCTGGTTCTTCGGCTGCCAACTGCATCACATTCCTCCCAACGGAGTTCTTCATATTGCAAATTTCTTCACTCTTTTTGAGTGTTTCCTTGGGACGGCTCACCATTTCGAGTTGTTCCGACATTTCTTCCTTGTTTGCGTTCAGTCTAATGAGGGCACAGTCTGCGATCATGGGGGAGCCATCCTGCAGCTCCGCCCTAATTCCACCTACTTTTCCTTCGAGCTCCCGAAACATGTTCGGGAGTGGCACAAATCTTGGTTTTTTGTGGAGGGCCTTGGGGACGACCTGCCAGTCTTTGTGAACGAGCCCCTGCAGAAACTTTTTCCGTGGAATCCTCTTTCTCGGCTATCATCGGAGTCAAAGGCGCTGACAGATCCCAACGCTCGTTTGAATAAGGGTGGATTGACTGAAGGTCACATTGTGCGGACTTGGGTGGCTTGTCATGTCCTGTCGTTGCCGGCCCGAGCCCTCCCCTTGTCTCAATACATTGGGGCGACTGACCCCACACTGATCTCCAAATTGGAGCTGAGCCTGAAGGACGTTGACACTTACCTTGGATTCCTGGTGGGTCCTGATGCCATCGCGAGCTCCGAAAAGAAGGTCGTCAAGTCCGATCACATACATGTGATTGGTGGAGAAGGTGAGAGAGAAAGAAATGAAATAATTAAGAAACAAAAAAGATGCGCTGTGGTGAGACCAATCCTATGTGGCGGACGTACGACAACTGACTGGACACGCCCAGACACTCCTCATACTCACATTATATATGAGGGCAATATGAGGAATGCCGGGCAGCCCGTGCATTTAAGGAGGCTTTGAGGTGTCCGGTTGCGTCAGCTGTTTTCCTTCTCTCTCCTGTCCGGTCAGTTGTCCTGTGTCCACCCAGTCAATTTGAGGAGTCTGGTTGTAGATGCTCAGAGATGATAAAATTATCCAGTTAAGTCGATGCAGATTTTGAAATATTTGCCCGTTGCACTGAAAAAGGTGATTTCTTAAAATAGGGCGGGCGAGGTGAATCAAATTCATGACCTTCATTCAAAAAGAACCACAGTAAACAACTCTTTGTTCAAAGAGAACTGCACTAACCAAGTAGGACATTTTAACACACGTGCCTATTTACTTTATCTTTACCTTTTCTTCCGCGTCAGTTTGCGGAAGCCCTCGGTTTTGCTGGGTCGACCCATTGTTGAATCGGTGTTTTTCCCATTATTTCTTTTCCTTATTTCTGTTCGTTCTTTGTTTCTTTCCCATTTTTTTCATTTTTCCTTTTTCTAAATGCTCCTGCTTTTAAAATTTTGTTCAAAATTTCTAAAAAGTTTGCCTTTTTAAATTTCGTTCATAAAATACAAACATTCACATTTTCAAAAAATTGTAAAGAAATTTCAAAAAATGTTCATTTCTTTCAAAATTGCTCAGAACGTAAAAGAAATGGACATTTTCGAAAAAGAGTGAACAAAATTTAGAACATTAACATTTTTAGAATTATTCGAACATCTTTGGAAAAACACTAACCAATTTGGAAATAAAAAAACAGAAGATAGGAAAAATATTGAAACCAATTTTTTTTTAATTTCCCCTAATATTTTTTTTATTTTGTAGAAAAATACGAAAATATGAATGATTCTTAAATTCCAAACAAATTTTGAAAACACAAACATTATTTGAAGGCTTCGTCTGAAAGCAAATTGTTTCTCGACATTCATCAAATGGCCCTGAATTTTTTCCACCAGTCTCTACAACCAATTTAAGGCATCATGCCAAGTTGTTTAGATTTTTGATAATATTTGCATTTTCTAAATTTTCTCGGTGAAAAAGGACCGATAAGTGGTCGGACGTCTCACAACGTGCAAACGGTGTCAGGAGTCGTTCAAACCTGACATGGATGCCTCATATGTCCGTGCAGGCTACTGAAGAAGTTGGGGTCATTTAAATTTGTCAAAAGAAAAAGTTGCGGTCATTTATCCATGGTCCGAGAAAACCACTAGCTGAGAGGAGTGTGCAAGACTAGGTCATCCGGGTGAATCCACGAGCATGTTATTTTTTTCCTAAGTTGAACGCTTTTGTTATTTGCAATTTCTATCATTATTAATCAGTTGGAACATTTTCTTATCTCCTACAAATTTCTTACAAAAATTCAATAATTGTGAAATTTCAAATTTTGTATAGTTTTTGTTACAAACTTGCAGAACAAATTGCAAACCACATACATTTTTAAAAAATTCAAACATTTCATAAATTTGTGAAAAAAAAATGAAAGCAGGAACAATTTTTGAAATTCCCAATAATTTTATAAAATTGTAAACAATATTTGAAAACAAAAACATTTATTGGTGTTCCAAATATATCATTTTTATTTTTTCAGAAATAATAATAATATTCATTGAGGAGAAATATTAATTAATGCAAAGAGAGAAGAAAAACAAAAAAATAGAAAAGAAAAAACAACGCTTAGGCCTTGGCCCAACTAGGTCATGACATCGCTCCCGTTAGGCGCCTATTGGGAAATTGATAAAGATTCAGAAATTTGGCAAAAAGTTCACTAATTTAATTTTTATTTAATAATAAAAAAAATATGCCTTTCGAAAAACCAAAAAGTAAGAGAATAAAAAACGAAAAAGAAAAAGAAAAACTGATAACATAAAATCCTCGAGAATAAAACGGAACAAAACCAGTTTAAAAAACACGAAAAAACGGCCTAAATGTTCACGAAGTTAATTTGCCACATAAGAAGCGAAAAAGAACGCAAGTGGGAACAACAAGTAACCTATCCCGGTTGTTTGCTAGAACTTGAAGTGAATTGGAGTTCGAATCAACCGCGGGGTACATTTATTGAAAACTAAAAAGAAAGAGAAAAGAAAGCCGAGGGAGTGTTGTACGAGCGGTATGTACGCGTATGGCGCGGATGACGTGCTTTAAAAAAAGAATATTCTACTCTTTATTACGAAGATGTATGGAGAGAGCTTCTTGTTGATGTGTTTAGGCGGTTGTACCAAAGCAGAAGTATTAAAAAAAGTTGTACAATTAACACTTCTTGTCTTTACATGTCACAAGTGGTTATACCTTTTCATAATTTCCTGGGCCATATATTGTATTTTTTGTATATTTGAAATATATATTCTTCTCAATCAATTGTCAAAGTATAAAACTACAATGTGGGAAATTTCTGGTCTCCCAAGTGTCAAACGTCTAGATTTGCATCTTGACAAATTTATTGTTGTCTTACCATAAGGTTGACGCGGTGATTTTGAATACGCCAAATTCATATTATTCCTTAGGGATAAATATGATTCTTCAACTATTTGTCAAATCATAAATTTAGTTGGGAACGCAAAAAATTCTTTTTCCATCAAGTGTCAAAACCATCTAGATTTGGTATTTTGCCACATTGAAAGTGGTTTTGCATACATGGTAGCATAATCACTACAATGTTTTTTTTACAAAGCATGGGAAGGACGAGAAAATGGAACAATAAAATTTCAGACATTTTCTAAACAATATATGTTTATTTAGCAATTTGTTTGTCTATGCAAAAAAAGTTGGAAATGAAGAGCTACAGTTTTTTTTTTGTCAAAAGGAACAAATTTGTGAACAATATTTGATATTTCAAAATGTATTAAAACTAAGAGAATTTAAATATGAAGAATTAAAATTGAGGAAATTAAATCTTTTGAATTTGATCAGATTACATGTTTCCTAGATATTTAAGATAATTATCCAATTTCGAAATTCATGACATCTTACCTGATTTATTTATGTTTCTCCTAAAAGGTATTTTTATTTTCCCATTTTATTCATGTCCTCTGCCAATTGTATTTGCACACTTAGTTCCGACATGTGCAATACCACCTCCATGGCAATTACAAATCTGCTTTCTATGAAGCAGTAACTTCGACAATTCTAACGTTTTAGCCTAGAGCTGTCGAACAATAGTTCTACGGTGTTTCCATGGATGCTATTTCTACTTATTATTAGACAACTAATGTTAGTACTCGCAAGTGGCAATAAAATTTGATTCTGCTTACTGAACCTTGGCACGCATTATTTATCCGTCATTGAGCAGAGTAGCATCAGAGTGACCTCCGGAAGCACCCGGTATCCCGGAAAACCAACGTCCGCAACCACTGTTTTGCTCCAGACCTCCCAGCCACCATCCTGTATATAACCTCCTCCCAGTCCTACTCTTCCTCTCATCTACACAAGCATCAATCAGCCTTCAGCTCAATCCATTCGCAAACACAAAGTCCAATACTCCATGCTCTACACTCGGCTGCTAGCTATCAATCTTTAGACATCACTTAGTTCAGACAGATAAGTTTTTTTTACTTCATCCACTAACACAGAGAGGGATCATGGCGGGTGCGGCGAAGGCATCTTGGATGGTGGCGATGAGCGTGGGCGCGGTGGAGGCGCTCAAGGACCAGGCCGGCCTCTGCCGCTGGAACTACGCGCTCAGGTCCATTCACCGAGCTGCCAAGGCCAGGGCCAACGTACGCGGCGGCGTCTCTCAGGGCGCCAAGCAGCTTCCGGCCTCTGCGGCGGCGGTGGCGGAGAAGCGGCGAGCGGAGAAGGCCGAGGAGGGGCTGAGGACCGTCATGTACCTCAGCTGCTGGGGTCCCAATTAGCAGCTTGCTGCAACTTGGTAGCATTTGCTAGGCGAGTTTGTGTTTGCTGCAGCAACCACGGACTGAAACCTGGCTGGCATCCCGTGGAATCCCCATTGTAAAAAGAGCACGATGATGATGAAAAATGATGTTACTTGAGTTCATATTACTCCTCGTCTGCTTGCTTTTTGATTACCTTGATGTGGATTGTGCATAGATGCTGTGATTTGGTTTCAGATTACAGCTTCCAAGTTGTTTTGTTATCTCTGACAGTGGAACTTACAACTTACACGCACCTCATGTTTTTTGTCCATCTGCTGCGCGACGAGTTCATAACAAGCATGCTGAATTTCTTCATTCTGCAATTTTTATTTTATTTTTTTGCGACTGATCTGCAGCACTTTGTTAAGGTGACACACACGATAAATCCTCGTATCTGTACTCAAGCTGTCATCAAACAATCAACCGAGTTTTGTTGTTTCTTTGTTAGTCCACATCAAACAGTCAAAAGTAATCCTGATCATCTGCAGGTTCTTTGACCAGACCAGAGTGATAGGAAGAGTTAAAAAGCCGCGGTGATAGGAAGCATTTTCTAATCCTCGTGGTGCCGCGTATCAGACGTTGACACGAAGCACACGGCTGGCCCCTGGTATCGTGGAAACCATGTCCCTGCTCCAGCATACGCGCCGCTTATCTCGGCCAGTGCCAGCCTTGTCCGGTCCTAACGGACAAAACCGCACGCTTTGCACCCAATAATTAAAGGGAAACGCTTCCTAGCAGGCAGCTGATAGCAGACGTTTTTCAGACTGGTCGCACACCGTCGATGCTTCTTTCATCTAATGGCCGAGATTGCATCCAGGCTCGTTTCGTTAGTTTCCAAAACTGCCTGATTTTTCACCCATAACTACTCTCGCATTAACCTCACCTGCCCAAACCCATACGTCCCGATCCCCATCACCTCCTCGCTGCTCCGGACCTCGCCAATCTCGTCCCGCCCTTGTTCTCGCCGCCATGAACCAGCCTCGCCACGCAGGTGCGCCGTCCCATCCATTTGTTGCGGCCGGCAGTAGCCACGACGCGCATGACGAGCGAGCTCGCAGTCCATGGTCGTCCCGGTCATCTACACTCGATTCAGATCCCCCGACGTCCAGGCCACCGCGGCGGAACCTTGCTGGAGTCCATCACGCGAACGAATCCATCACGCGAGAAACCTTGCTGGAGTCGCCCCCCACCTCCTCTGCAGGTAGCATCTACCTGCATCCTCATCTGACTTAGGTAATTTTGGGAAATCTTCATATATCCCTCTCTGATTTCTAACATACCTGTATGTCACAAGTGTTGTTTGATGAATTTTGTCCACCTCCGTTGTGTGTTTTTATAACTGATTCATTATTTTGCCCACACCATTGCGTATTATATGACTGAATCAGAGTAATATCTCTGAATTTGGTATGTACATGACGTACATGTGCTTCCTAATTTTGGCTGTAATATGAGTGAGAAGTGAGAAGATTTTTGTCGCGTTTTTCCCTCTTTGTTGTCTATGTTCAAAGATGAAGTGAGCACACGTTGTTGATCGCGCGAGAATCCGCCATATACCATCCTAATCCATCCTTATCATGACTATCCTCGTTATATAAAAAGTATATTGAGATTGCATCAGTACAATGCTTGCTTTTCGTGTTTCCTACATACATATAGTACTGCTACACCATTGCTGCTTAAACTCAGCTTCATATTTACCAGGCCGCTTCTACGCCGAGTCCACTTTGCTTCGTACATATCAAACTTGTGCTTCTACATTTGTGTTTAGTTATGCTTTGTGTCAATCCTTGTATGTTCTTGTAGGCGTCATGGTTTTACTTACTGAACAACTAAATCATGCTTCCTAAATTTCACATATATTATGGACAAGATGCATGCCACCGCTTGTCTTAATTTGAATGACTATGCATACATTTTTTTCACCCCATTTTTTGTAAATGTGCTTCCACGTGTAAAAATTATGTTGAGATTGCATGAATATGATGCATCCAATTTCATGATTCATTTGTATCATACTTGTGCTTCTTCACGGTGCATGGTTTGCTTCATATACGCACCATGGTTATGCTTCTTAATAGCGTATGGTTTGCTTCATGTACTTCACAATTCTGCTTCTACACCGTGTTTAGTTTGCTTCATTTCCATGTTTCATACTCCCTCTGTCCCAAAATAACCGTCTCAACTTTGTACTAGCTCTAGTACAAAGTTGTACTAAGCTTGAGACGGTTATTTTGGGACGGAGGGAGTATTATTTTGTAGGTGTCATGTTTGTACCCAAATCAAACTACAAATGCTTCCTAAATTCCTGAAGGACTAACTTGAGCGGAAGATCTTGCTTTACCAACTATGAGCATGTCATGGTCGTCGATGGGGGGCATGGCATGCGACGTGAGATCAAGCATTTCATTGCTCATTGTTTTCTCATCGTGCTGAAGCAAACAAGCAAGATGAACACTCGACCGAAGGTCAAGGGCATCGTCCCCTCGATGGTGCCGGCCTCGCTGGTCCTCCCTGGACTCTTGTGGCTCGCGATGTCAACACCCACAGACTTGTGGGACAAAAGAAGGTCATCAAGGCTAGGCCGGACACGATGGATGGGGCAGAGCAGGGATGGGCTTCGACGGGACCGTAGCAGCAGTGCGACATAGTTGGCAGGAATCCTACAAGCTATGTATAAAGCAATTACAAATCTAGTAAGCCAAAAATTGGCACTCATAACATATGGAATCATACCTAAAAAACAAATAAAACAATACACGTGACACTGTTTGAGAGGAAAAATGACTGGATTACGAAGCATGGTTTGTACTGCTGGAAGAATGCTTTTTAGATGATAAAAGCAAAGCATATTTGTATTTCTTGGAATCACATCCTTAATATGCTTGAAGCATGTGTTATGTGTACTCATGATAATGGTTATTTTTTATAGAAAGAATGTATTATTTGGGTGGTACAATCCTCTAGTTGATTGATTTTTTTCCATTAGCTAGAAAACAAATTTCTATTAACCGTAGCAACTTTAGTTCACGATGGGCGCATATTCATTAATAAACGGAAGCAAGTTTAATTTTGCATTACATTGGAAAAACATTTTTTTATGATGTCAAAGAAAATCCACATGATTGGAATTAGATTTAAATAAAAATGGAATCAAGATCTGCTTCATGAGGAAGCAAATAGCCTGATGCGAAAATCAAGAGCATGTACTCACATGATTTCTGGAAGTAGTTATGGCCCTGATTTATGGAAGCACTTGTTAGGAAACAAACTAGGAAAGAATCAGGCGCCATGTTTCCATGATTTTGAGAGAACCATGCAAGTAACAAATATTACGGAGGAAGATGCGGCTGGAGAGAGACGTGAGGATGCAGGGCGTGCATTACGGAAGCGATTAGGAAGCAGCAACAAATTAGGGATCGGAAGCATCTAATAATCAATCAACCGGACTAATTACCATATCGAACGTACGTCCTACTTCTGATCCGACGGCCTTGGATTGGTCTGATAGTTGCAAACTATCAGTGGTCTGATGGCTAGTGATGAGACTGAACCTGAGAGCACCCGGTACCGTGGAAAACCAGAGCACACGGCCGCTTGTTTTGCACCGGGCTACCGCCGGCCTCGCTCCCGTATATAAAGCTCGTCCTACTCCCGAACGCTCTCTTCTCATCAACACGAGCAAAGCATTAGGAAGATACATCAGCTTTAGTTGTTTCGACACTGAAAGACTGGTACGTAGTCTCACGGCCACCTGTCCACAACATGAGCCTGAGGTGATAAGATTCTCCAATTAAGTCGGTGCAGAAACTTGAAATATTTGCCTAGAAAAAGGTTTTTGCTTGCTTTTAAAAAAAGAGCTCCATTCCAATACAACCCCGTCCTCCTTATAAACCTATAAAGGGCAAAAATAATAATAATTGAAACACGGTCTCTCAGGGCCCGATTCATTAATTAAGATAGAAGAGAGTTGCCCGGTTAATTAATGGAAATCCGGGCAAAAAACCGTACAACACGCCCCCAACAAGGCACCATCAACCCACGCCGACCCCGGGGCCACGCACCAGGCGAGCCGCCGGCTCCGTCACCCGAGCAGCACGTAGCCGACAACCTCACCCGAGCAACCCGCAACCGACACCCTACAACCAAACCCGAAGCCGCTGCTCTGGCATCCACACCGACCCCGAGGCCGCGCACCAGGTGAGCCGCCTGCCCTGCTGCCCAAGCAACCAGAGCCGACACCCTACATCTATCTCCGGAGCCGCCGCTCTGACGAACAGACCGTGACCAAACACGCTGACCCCGAGGCCGCGCACCAGGCTAGCCGCCAGCTTCATCACCCGAGCAACCGAAGCCGACACCACACAACCAAATCCGGAGCCGCCGCTTTGACAAACAGACCGTGACCAAACACGCTGACCCCGAGGCCGCGCACTAGGCTAGCCGCCAGCTTCATCACCCGAGCAACCGAAGTCGACACCACACAACCAAATCCGAAGCCGCCGCTCCGACATCCACGCCGACCCCAAGGCCGCACACCAGGCTAGCCGCCAGCTTCATCACCCGAGCAACCGAAGCCGACACCACACAACCAAATCCGAAGCCGCCGCTCCGACATCCACGCCGACCCCGAGGCCGCGCACCAGGCTAGCCAACGACACTGTCACCCACGTGACCAATGCCGACACCCCTCCATGACGACGAGATTTGGAACCGTCGTTCCGACTTCCACGCCGGCCCCGAGGCCGCGCACCACCCGAGCCGATGGCACTCGCAGGCCAAGACCACTCCAAAACGAAGCCTCCAAGAAGGAACACGACACCGGAGCGCCACCATCGTCCGCTCCAGGAACCTGGAACAGGGGTTTCCCCCGGAGTGCGAGAGAAGAGGTCTTATGCCCTCGAATGAGGACGCCTCCAAGAAGGTGTGCGACGCCCACAAGCGTCGCTGTCATCGGCTCCGGCCAAGTCCAGAGCAAGGCTTCCACCCCGAGCAGCCAAAAGAAGTCTTCCCCTCGAACCGACATGCGAGAGCCACATCCCGCCTGAACCACCACCCACCACCAAATTCCGGAGCCACCGATCAGAACAGCGCTGCCATTGCCGCCTGCAACACGCAGAGCCGTTGACCAGGCTAACCCAACACCACCACAGGAGCCAGAACCGGCCACGTCTGGTCAGATCCGACGCCCCGCACCACAGGCACGCCAACCCACCGGCCAACACCAAACGTCCCTCGCATGACCGAGGACCGACGCATTGTCACAGAGTTCCGATGAACCCGAGCTCCAGCCGTGGCGCTGCCCACACAGCCACCACGGCCGCCATCGCCGAAGAAGAGATCCGGGGCCACCGCACCGGCGTACGACCACCACCCGCTCGCCAGATCCGCCCCGCAGGAGCAGCAACATAACCCGTATCACCGCGCGACCTCGCCGGCCATCTCCAGCGCAGCAACCCGCTAGCAGAGGCCCGCCCGCCCGCGCATGGCCGCCCGTCGTGGCTGCCTTGCGCCTCCTTCGCCAGATCCGGCGACCCCACAACAGCTGCCGACAGCAGACTCCGAAGCCGCCACCCTCGCCCCGCCAGTGTCACGGCCGTCACGACGCATCCTCGCTGCGAGCGCCCACCGTGCGCGCTCCACTCACTCCTCTTCCTTCGCTTGAAGATGCGCCGCTCGAAGCCCCTGCGCCCATGCCTCACCTTCACGCGCGCCCGCACCGGCCCGCAAGACGCAGCCATCCCACGCCGCCGCGCCAGCTCGAGCTCCCGCAGAGAGGAACGACCCGTGCCACCCAGATCCGTGCGAGAGGAGGCAGAGTACCCCGCCGCCGCCGAGCTGCGCGGCTTTGCCCGGCGACTCCCACCGGCGGCGGCGAGGGGAGGATGGCGCGGTCTCGACGACGGCGGCTAGGGTTTGCTCCCCATAAATGGGCAATATGGATCTTTGGCAAATTGTACCCACTTTAGTACCTATTTACTTCTTTTTTAGAGATCGCATCTGACCCTCCCACGTCGCTCCCATGGGCGACGGGGAGGGCGCCCCAGCCGTCACCTCCAGCAGCCTCCTCTCCCTTCCTCCTCCCTCGCCGCCGCCTATGGACACGGCCGGGCAAAAGCCTGGCCAGCATTGGCGGCGACGGGGCGTTTTGCCTTCTCGCGCAGGGCCTTCGTCACGGGGCGATGAGGCTGGGCCGGAATACCGTGATGACGAGGGTCACGGTGGCGGATCCCCACGGCGGAGTCGTTCGGGATCCACGGCGCACGACAAGCTTCTAGGTGGTGGATCATGCAGGCGATGGGATGTCGGCGGATCGGGATCCGCCCCGATCTGGCGTCCGTCTTCAACCGGCGGCGTGGGCTGTGGGCAACGTGGGCGGGTGTCCTCCGCCATGGCAGCGATGGCGTCGACGTGGTGGAGGCAGTGGTGTGGTGCGGTCCCAGTGCTCTGTCGCATTCACAACAACAATTTGCATGATCGAACCTCCTAGATCTAGCCGTCGACGTGTTCCGGAACTACTGCCGGAGATCTTGCCCAAGGATATACCGGATAGAATCCGGTCGTGCGCGTCCATATCAGCCTACGCAGCTCCATGAGGGCGTGACACGAAGCTCTATTTGTTTGTTGACACCATGGGACATGTCGGTCTCTCGATTTTCATGGCGTAGACAGCAGTGGAGAAAGTCCTGGTGGCTGAGATCGGAGGATCAATAAGGCGGAGGGAGCCTTGAACACAATGGGGTCAGCCAGGTGTTTGATAACTTTCAGAAGCAGCAGTGATAAGTGGGGGCAGCAACACTGGAGGATTTCGTTTTTGGGGTGCCCCTCGGGTACCGAGTCGTGACTTTCAGGATGAAAATCTAAGGTCTGTCCTTCATTGGTTGTGCCTGGCAATTGCCTTGTTGAATGTATTGTACCGAGTCGTGACTTTCAGGATGAAAATCTAAAATCCATGGTGAAAACCTAAGATCTTGGATCAGGCGACGACGACGCTTGTGCACCGTTTCCTTCCTGAAGGCGTTGCTTTTAGAGACCATTTATGTTTTCCGCGTGTTGTCTTTGGTGGTGGTTTGTGTGCTGCTGCTGAAAGGAGTTGATCACTGTGACGAGGCCTTTCTCTTTTTGCCTTTCTTTTTTGTTTTCTTTTCGGGCTGTGTGTATCCTGGATGTCTTTGAGATATCTTGTTGGTGCAGATGCTAGGTATAATTGGTATCTTCGCGATATTAATATATTCCCCTTTAAAAAAAACTTATTTTTTTATTTTTTCTTCTTCTTCAGTTCACGGAAGCCGTCGGTTTTGCTAGGTTGGCCCGTTGTCGAACCAGCCTTTTCCCACTATTTTTTTTATTTTTTCTATCCATTTTTTGTTTCTTCTTCATTTTTTCCTTTTTATATATTAAAAAAAGCTCGCCCTTTAAACGTTTGTTTATTTTTCAAAATCCACCTTTTCAATTTTTGTTCATAAAAATTCAAATACTAGCATTTTTATAAAATTGTACAGAAATTTCAATAAAATGGTGGTCTATTTCAAAATTTTCTCAGAATGTCAAAACATGAACAATTTTTAAAAAGAGCGAAAAAAAATATTAAATACAAACAATTTTGGAATTATTCGAACATCTTTTAGAAAACACTAACAAATTTGGATTATAAAAAAATATGAACAAAATTTGAAACAATTGTTTTTTGAATTTCCTGAAACATTTTTTTATCTGTGTAGAAATTTTTGAAAATAGGAACATTTTTAAAATTCCGAGCAAATTTTGAAAGCGCGAACACTATTTGAAGGCCCCGTCTGAGCGTAGGTTGTTTATCGACATCCATCAAACGACCCTACGTTTTTTTCCGCTAGCTTCTATGACCAATTCAAGACATCATGCCAAACTGTTTATATTTTTAACAGATTTTGCATTTTCCGGAGTTCTCGGTGACGATGTCGGAAGTTGTTCAAACCTGACATGGCTGCTGCAAGAAGTTGGGGTCGTTCATCCGCAGTCCAAAAACACTATCAGTTGAGAGAAGCATGCGAGACTAGAGAATTATCGTTTCATATTGAATAAACTAAAAGGGTTTTCAGGTGTCTCAGAAGCAATGAGAGGGCCATTGAATTATCGATTTTAATTCAGTTTTGCTAAAGCACATCTAGATGTGCTCTAAGTATTGCACATCTAAGTCCTATGTCATTGATTTTTTATGCTAAGATTCGTGCAAGCATTTTCTTTTCTTTTTTCTTTTTTTTTTCTAGTTTGATTGAGTCACTTAGATGTGCAATAACTAAAGTACATCTAGATGTGCCCTCGACAGACCCGAGACTAAAATTCGATTGTGCTCGCTGGATCTAGACACAGGTTATCAATGCATCGTTCGGATCTTATCTACTATGTCGGCTTGCGCCGATTCCAAACAGTCGCAATAGACAAAACCGCTACTTCTTCCGTTGGGAATAAACAAAACGACATGAGCGGAGCAGCCCACTGCACCGGAACGTCAGCGAGAGGTGAGCAAACTGACTCTGAATTCTGAAGGCACCCGGTATCCTGGAAAACCAACGTCTGCTGCAGCCTGTTTTCCTCTGGCCCTCCGGTATATAAACTCCGTCCCACTTCCACCTCCACTGCTATCAATCTTCAAGCATCACAGAGTTCAGGTAGACCATTCAGCGGTATCATCTCCTCCAACGCGGCGAGAAGAAGAGAGGTACAGAGAGGGATCATGGCGGGTGTGGCCAAGGCGTCGTGGATGGTGGCGATGAGCGTGGGCGCCGTGGAGGCGCTCAAGGACCAGGCCGGCCTCTGCCGTTGGAACTATGCGCTCCGGTCCATCCACCGGGCAGCCAAGGCCAGGGCCAACGTCCGCGGCGGCGTCTCGCAGGGCGCCAAGCAGCTTCCGGCCTCTGCTGCGGCGGTGGCGGAGAAGCGGCGAGCGGAGAAGGCCGAGGAGGGGCTGAGGACGGTGATGTACCTCAGCTGCTGGGGTCCCAATTAGTACTAGCTACCAAGAGGTGTTTTCTCCTAGCTCCAGCCTCTGTTAGAAACTCATGGCAACAACGACGCCGTGTGACTTGGCTGGTTAATTCCCTGCCGATTGTAAATATGTATCACCATGATGATGATGAAACCTTCCCCCGCTTCTAGTTCACATTATCCTGCTTCAGAAAAAGGTTTGCATTGCCTTTCAAACTGATATGTTGCCTTCCAAACAAATCTGTTTGCTTCGGATTCTTTGGGAAGATTATTGCTTCAAGTTGGTCACAAGCTTTGCCTGTTGCTCTCTCCTGTTCAATGGGCAGAGCAAGATCGGGACACAAAAAAATTAATCCTGGTCCACGAGTTTTCCGCCAGCTTGTACATATGATAATCAATACCTTTTTTTGGCGAATTAGTTTCGTAGGTTCAGTTTTACAAACATATGAATATGATAGTACAGTATGCATGTTTCCACTATTCGTGCAACCTCACATGC
The DNA here is from genome assembly GCA_039707655.1 of Elymus sibiricus. Classification (NCBI taxonomy): domain Eukaryota; kingdom Viridiplantae; phylum Streptophyta; class Magnoliopsida; order Poales; family Poaceae; genus Elymus; species Elymus sibiricus. The sequence continues at coordinate 514,177,954 of CM077665.1, forward strand.
GTCGTCTTTGTTGTGTTCGTCCATCAGACGTACACAAAAACGAAGCATGTGGCGCTGAAAGTGGAAACCATGTTCTGTTCCTCTGGTTTCCCCCCTGCCAGCTCTCATACTCGTACGTGGTGTCACCTATCCACAATATGAGCCTGACCCTGAGCTGATAAGTTTCTCCAATTTAGTCAGTGCAGAAACTTAAAATACTAGACAATTCCACGCACGTTGTTGTCGGAGTACTTATTTATGTGAAACGTGAATATTATAATTAACAATATGAGCATGAAAATACATATATATGAGATTTATTATACTTGATTAGTTTATTATTGCAAAATAGTTTTGGAACATAAGTAGCAATAGTGTGAGTTTAAAATTCTGTGGAGTTCATCACGCGGGTGTGTTCTTCATTGAGGAAATTTTTTGGACATGAGTAGTGAAGATGACTCTCTCCCCGCTCGTTATTGCAGTAACTTTGTTAAAAAAATGCGCAAGTAGTTGCTAAATCTGATGAAAAGAAAGTATAAGTTTGAAAAACAATAAAAGAAAGTGTCTAAAAATAAAATAAAAACTTTTGAATTACAGTTAAAATGTCATTTCGAACAAAAATGTGAAGGATGACTAACATGAATATATGATGTGGCAGCATTACATGCATAGACTAATACAAAAGTAATTATAATTTATAAGTTAAATGCATGACTGTCTGATGTGGCATATTTTGCATGGCTTAATGGAAATCAAGACTTAAATGCATTACTTACTGGGACGTTGAGGTGGACACTCACTAGTAGAGAACAGGGCTACAGTCCCGGTTCTTCAACCGGGACAAAACGATCGGGACTAATGCCGATCGCTTTTAGTCCCGGTTGGCTTACGAACCGGGACCAACGGTGCTCCACGTGGCCGCACGGCGGCACCGAGGCAGGAGGACCTTTCGTCCCGGTTCGTAACACGAACCGGGACTAAAAGGCGCTGTTTTTTTTTTGGAAATGGCCGTGTTTTGTTTTCATTTTCTTTTATATTTATATTGTATTTTTACGCGGGTTTTCATTTTTGGAAAGGGCCAATCGCAACATCATATTTTCCTCTAATTCACATGATCACTTGCATCCATTCACCTTAATCAAATATATGTCATATAACTCATCATCATCTTACTCATCTAACAACTCATCATCATCTTAATCATACCAAGTTAAAATCTCATAAAACAGAAAAACATCATAATAGTAATCATCCTAATCGATCATGCAAGTTAAAATAAACCAGAAAAACTTCTCTCTCATATAGAACCTAGTCGTCCCTCCTAGGTAAAATGACATGAAACAGAATAACACCTATGTCTCCATGATGAAGCAAAGAGATCCAACGGTCTCCAACTTGTGGCTTGCGATCCTTCTTTATTTGTCCCCATGCTTCAATTTGGAGCCGTCTTGGTGGTTTGCGCTCAGTCGAGTATGCAAAAGAGAACTCGGGCTGGAAGGGGCTTTTAATTGTCATATTACCTTCGGGTTGCATCAACGGAGGCACAACTTCATTTGACAGTTTCTGTTGAAGAACATAATAGTAGCCTAGTTAGCAATGTAATCAATACCATTTACGCAATAGTATAGTGTACTTAATTAGCAACTCTTACCAAGATATTTCGGCGAATGTCATCCGCCCTCAACCTATGCACTAGTGTCCTGTACAATGTATAATTTGGGCCAGTTCCCAAATTATACGGGAAGATCTCCCTACCAACTAGGACACCAATAACAAAGTTGATAAGATCATCCTTCTCCTCCCAAATTAGATGTGATCCATAAGTGTAGTGTGTCGTGTCAATTATTTTCTGTGTTTCACTCGAAGAAACGAAATAAGCTGTAAATTATAAATTAACAAATTTAGTATGGATGAACACCAACTATTTTTAAATATAGAATGCAAATTACTTGACAAATATGCATGGTTGATAAACTCACATGGAGGTAAAACAGGAAGCATATCGACATCCACCCAAATGTCGATGTTATCTTCAATATGATCTTCAGGACGAAGATCGAAGGTTATTTCCATATCCTCCTGAAATCCAGATGCCTTGCAAAGAGCTTCCCAATTTGAGCACCCTAATTCTGTGTTATCGACTGCATTCATTACTTTGACTAGAAATGTGTGACCATGTTTAGTCCTCAGGTTGGCTCTCCTCGTCTTGAAACCGTCGTGCTCTTCGAAACTGAGCCTCTCCAAGAAATACCGTCTTGCATGACAGGGGATGAACTAGTCGAATTGTATAAAACATAAATTACACGTTGAAGCAAAGAAACAAAAGTCATGCTTAATTACAAAAAAACACTTGTCATCGTTGCGTACCGTAGAAATATCGAAGTCCTCGTAAAGCTTCATGGTGAAGAACCTGCCGTCTCGCAGCCCAGGCCGGTCGCAAAGGCCCTTATCTTCGCCGCACTGTTCGCACGTTTGGCACCTATGGTCGTCATCAGACGACGACATTTCCTGCAAAATACAGGCACTAGGAGGTGTTCCCTGCAATAACATATGCACATGACCAAATAGACCTAATTGCAATAACATACGCACATGACATATAAATTGATTATTACTTTCGGTCTGTCGAGGCTTTCCTTAAATAACTCTCATATCTCATGGTGTGTTGGTCCGCACTCTCTCACACTGATATAATGGTGTATATATTGGTGGACACTCTCTCACACTAATAGTTCGACCGTCGGTGATGGGCGCAACCCCTCTTCTTTCCTTGCGCATTATACCGAGGTATATATCGCAAGAAGAGAAGAGGAAGAAGCGCCCCCCACGACAATAGTCGGGATTCCTCCATCAAGAACACACATGATCGAAAGTCACACAAGGAGCAACGACAAACCGAAAGTCACACACGCATTATAACAATATAATATCACTAATACAATTATAATGAACTCGAATATAATATCACTAATACATTTATAATGAACTCGAATATAATATCACTAATCCAGTTAATGCGTCATCAAATATTAACTAATACATCTCGAATATTATCATATAAGATCACTAATACAGATCGAATATCCTAGAATCCAAAGTGGAGGACGGTGAACTCGGTTCACTAGCGGTCTGTGAGTCGCTAGCGGTGGACACCCAAAGATAGGGAACCATCACCGGATCATAACTCGGGTGAGATCTCTGAAGAACCTGCCAGGTATTGGAGAACCTAGCGTCCAACGCCGCCATGTAGCGACGGACGTGCTCGTCCTCCTCCCTGACACGGCGACGTACCACCTCCGGGGGGGCCCGCTCCCTCTGCACCGAAAGTGGTCCACGCGACCGCCACCAAAGAAGCTCCGGGTCGACGACAAGACCAGGATTCCTCACCAAGCTCCGAGCCCGGGAAGGTAGCACCTCCCAATGCCAGCCCGGCGGAGCCCAGTCCCGGACATTGCGCCTCTCAAGCATGATGTCGCCGCCGACTCGACAACGACGAGGATGCGGGCCAGGCATCGTCGACGTCGAGACAAATTCCTATGAGAACATTTTCTTATCGTTTAATGTTTTGCTTTTTTAGAAATGCGGGATTGGCATCGTCGACGAAAACAAATTGTGGCTATAGCAAATATCATTTTATTTAACAACAATAAAACAACAATAACCTTTTTAATAACAAAGCCTAGTGATGTGTAAGTTAGCAAATAAAGAAGCATCTTCCTCATAGATCAACAAATCAACTTAAAATGCCATCTTAATTTCCTAACTAACTTAAAATGACATCTTAATTTTCTAACTAGCCCTGGATCCGCCGCTGACCGCCACTACTTCGGCCGGCGACGGACGCGGGCGACGACGGTAACCGCGGGGGTGAGGGAGGATAGCTAGGAGGAGGAGGGGAACGGCGGTGTGGCCGGCGGCTCACCTAGGAGGAGGAGGAGGCCGGAGCGGACTCGGGGAGGCGACGGCGTCGGGGGGCGGCGACGGGGACGGCGACGAGGAGCGAGCGGGCTCGGGGAGGCGACGGCGAGATCCGGCAGCCTGGCGGCGTCGAGGTGGTTTTCAGCGCCGTCGGGGAGAGGGAAAGCAGATGGATTTGGAAACTTTTCCAAGTCCCGCTTATATAGTGCAACCTTTAGTCCCGGTTGGTAGTTCCAACTGGGACTAAAGACCCCCCCTGTAGTCTCGGTTAGAGCCAACAACTGGGACTAAAGGTAGTTTTCGGCAACCCGAAAGGGCGGGAAGCTCAGCCCTTTAGTCCCGGTTGGTGGCTCTAACCGGGACTAAAGGTAGTTTTCGGCAGCCCGAAAGGGCGGGAAGCCCAGCCCTTTAGTCCCGGTTGGTGGCTCCAACCGGGACTAAAGAGGGAGTTTAGTCCCACCTCGCCAAGCGAGAGGCACTAGCACCTGTTTATAAGCCCGGCCCTCTCTGCCTTGTTAAGTTCCTCTCAAATCCTAAATTCAAAGTGAAAATAGATGTGCTTGTAGAGAAAATTCAACCTAAATTCAAAGCGCTAGTACATCTATTTAGGTTACTAGCACTTTGAATTTAGGTTGAATTTCCTCTATAAGCGCATGATACGTCTCCAACGTATCTATAATTTTTGATTGTTCCATGCTATTATATTATCTGTTTTAGATGTTTTATATGCATTAATATGCTATTTTATATTATTTTTGGGACTAACCTATTAATCTAAAGCCTAGTGCCAGTTTCTGTTTTTTCCTTGTTTTTGAGTATTGCAGATAAGGAATATTAAACGGAGTCCAAACGGAATAAAATCTTCGGAATAATTTTTCTTGGACCAGAAGACATCTACCAAGCTTGGAGACCAAGGCAGGAGAGCCGCCGTGTGGCCACAAGCCACAGGGGCGCGCCCCCTGGCTTGTGGGCCCACGGCAGCTCCCCCAACCCTATTTCTCGGCCTATAAATTCACAAATATTCCGTGGATACCAGACAGAGCCACGAAAACACTTTTCCGCCGCGAGGAGCCTCGGTTCCCGTGAGATCCAATCTTGGAGCCTTTTCCGGTAATCTGCCGGAGGGGGATACGATCACGGAGGGCATCTACATCAACTCCATTGCCCCTCCGATGATGCGTGAGTAGTTCACCACAGACCTTCGGGTCCATAGCTAGTAGCTAGATGGCTTCTTCTCTCTCTTTGCTCTTCAATACCATGTTCTTCATGATCTTCATGGAGATCTATCCGATGTAATACTCATTTGCGGTGTGTTTGTCGAGATCCGATGAATTGTGGGTTTATGTTCAGATTATCTATGAATATTATTTGAGTCTTTTCTGAATTCTTATATGCATGATTTCATATCTTTGCAAGTCTCTTCGAGTTATTGGTTTGGTTTGGCCAACTAGATTGGTAATTCTTGCAATGGGAGAAGTGCTTAGTTTTGGGTTCAATCTTGCGGTGTCCTCACCCAGTGACATAGTAGGGGTAGCGAGGCACGTATTGTATTGTTGCCATCAAGGATAAAAAGATGGGGTTTTCATCATATTGCTTGAGTTTATCCCTCTACATCATGTCATCTTACCTAATGCGTTACTCTGTTCTTCATGAACTTAATACTCTAGATGCAGGCAGGAGTCGGTCGATGTGTGGAGTAATAGTAGTAGATGCAGAATCGTTTCGGTCTACTTGACACGGACGTGATGCCTATATGCATAATCATTGCCTTGGATATCTTCATAATTATTCGCTTTTCTATCAATTGCTCGACAGTAATTTGTTCACCCACCGTAATACTTGCCATCATGAGAGAAGCCTCTAGTGAAACCTATGGCCCCCGGGTCTATTTTCCATATTATACTTTCAGATCTAAAACCAAAAATACCAAAAATATCTTGCTGCAATCTTTTTACTTTTGTTTTACTTTACTTTCAAGCAATCATATCTATCTATCTCTATCAGATCTCATCCTTGCAAGTAACCATGAAGGGATTGACAACCCCTTTATAGCGTTGGGTGCAAGTGTTTGATTCTTTGTGTAGGTACATCTATTGGGGACTTGCTTGTATCTCCTACTGGATTGATACCTTGGTTCTCAACAACTGAGGGAAATACTTATCTACTTTGCTGCATCACCCATTCCTCTTCACGGAAACCAACGCATGCTCGAGAAGTAGCAAGAAGGATTTCTGGCGCCTTTGCCGGGGAGGATACATAGCAAGTCAAGACAAGAACTCTCCCGTCAACTTGCCAATTTCTGGCGCCGTTGCTGGGGAGATCTACATCAAGCCTACCAAGTACCCATCACAAAGTCATCTCTTGCATTTACTTTAGCAGCCATTTGCCTCTCGTTTTCCTCTCCCCCACTTCTAAAACGATTTTCAGAAAAAACCAAAAAGATTTGCCGTTTTATTTGCCCTCTTTTCCGTTTGCCTTTTTGCTTGTGTTGCCATGTGCCTTCTATTTTGCTTGCATCTTCGCTTGCTAAAAATCTATTGATATGGATCCTCATCCACTTGCTAATCTTTTCAAAAAGTCAAATTATGTTGAACCAATTGCTAGTGAGTTGAGTGCACGTGATTATCTCTATGAAGTTTTGTTTGAAAATCATGAATCTGAAAATTGTGATGAAGTGTTGAAAGAAGAAATTTATAAGGTGATTCATGATAGATCCTTGATTGAAAAGCATGATTGCAATGATGTTACTATAAATTCTATTAATGTCAATTATGTTAATGATATGCAAAGCCACAAGCTTGGGGATGCTATGTTTGATGAAGATGATATTTTTTGTCCCCCAAGTTTTGATGAGCAAATTCATTATGATGATTGCATGCTCGTGCATCATGAAAAGAATGATTTATGTGATAGTTATATTGTTGAATTCCTTCTTGATGCCACTGAAATTTATTATGAGGGAGGAACATATGCTTGTAGGAATTGCAATAATATCAAGTTTCCTCTCTATGTGCTCAAAGTTTTGAAGTTATGCTTGTTTTGCCTTCCTATGCTAATTGATTCTTGTTTCCATAAATTGTTTGCTCACAAAATCCCTATGCATAGAAATTGGGTTAGACTTAAACGTGGTTTTCATGAGATTCATGATGCTCTTTTTCATATTTCAATTACTACTTTTTATGTGAGCATCATTGAAATCATTATGCCTAGCTAGGGGCGTTAAACAATAGCGCTTGTTGGGAGGCAACCCAATTTTATTTTTATGCTTTTGTTTTTGCTTCTGTTTTTGAGTGTTTTTCACATTATTACCTCTGTAGTAATTGTGTTTTCTTGTTGAAATTAGTGTTTGAGCCAAGTAAGACCTTTGGGATGGTCTACGGTGTTTGTGATTTGATTTTGCTGAAAAACAGAAACTTTTGCTCTCAGTACAGGAATTTTGTAAATTCACTGGAACGTGATTTTGATCTGAAATTTTTACACAAGATTGATATACAAATTTCCCTGGTTGTCCTAATTTTTCAGAATTTTTGGAGTTACAGAAGTATTCGAAGTTTATAGATTGCTACAGACTGTTCTGTTTTAGACAGATTCTGTTTTCTTTGTGTTGTTTGCTTATTTTGATGTATCTATGGGTTGTATCGGGGGGTATGAACCATGGAGAAGTTAGAATACAGTAGATATTACACCAATATAAATAAAGAATGAGTTCACAACAGTACCTAAGCGGTGGTTTATTTTTCTTATACTAACGGATCTCATGAGTTTTCTGTTGAGTTTTGTGTTGTGAAGTTTTCAAGTTTTGGGTAAAGATTTGATGGACTATGGAATAAGGAGTGGCAAGAGCCTAAGCTTGGGGATGCCCAAGGAACCCCAAACCATATTAAAGGATACCAAAAAGCCTAAGCTTGGGGATGCCCCGGAAGGCATCCCCTCTTTCGTCTTCAATCCATCGGTAAATTTACTTGAGGCTATATTTTTATTCACCACATGATATGTGTTTTTCTTGGAGCGTCTTGTATGATATGAGTCTTTGCTTTTTAGTTTGCCACAATCATCCTTGCTGCACACATCTTTTGGAGAGAGACACACTGAATCGTGAATTTATTAGAATACTCTATGTGCTTCACTTATATCTTTTGAGCTAGGCAATGTTGCTCTAGTGCTTCACTTATATCTTTTTAGAGCGCGGTGGTGTTATATTTTATAGAAATTATTGAACTCTCGTACCTCACTTATATTATTTTGAGAGTTTATTAAAACAACATGGTAATTTGTTTAGGTTATGAATTTAGTCCTAATATAATAGGCATCCAAGAGGGATATAATAAAAACTTTCATATTAAGTGCATTGGATACTATGAGAAGTTTGATTCCTTGCATATAGTTTTGAGATAATGGAGATGGTAATATGAGAGTCATGCTAGTGAGTAGTTGTGAATTGGAAGAGATACTTGTGTTGAAGTTTGTGATTCCCATAGCATGCACGTATGGTGAACCGTTATGTAACGAAGTCAGAGCATGATTTGTTTAATGATTGTCGACCTTTGTGTGAGGGTCGGGAGCGCGCGATGGTTAACTCCTACCAACCTATCCCCTAGGAGCATGCGTCTAATGCTTTGTTTGATAACTAATAGACTTTTGCAATAAGTATGTGAGTTCTTTATGACTAATGTTGAGTCCATGGATTATACGCACTCTCACCCTTCCACCATTGCTAGCCTCTCTAGTACCGCGCAACTTTCGCCGGTACATCAAACCCACCTTCCTCAAAACAGCCACCATATATTTTCCTCAAAACAACCACCATACCTACCTATTATGGCATTTCCATAGCCATTCCGAGATATATTGCCATGCAACTTTCACCGTTCCGCTTTTCATGACATGCACCATCACTTTCATATTGTATATAGAGTCATATTTTGTCATAGGTATCGAGTTGTAATTTTCCTTTTGAGTTGTAAGTAAATAAAAGTGTGATGATTTTCATTATTAGAGCATTGTCCCGTGTGAGAAAAGGATGATGGAAGCCATGACTCCCTCACAAGTTGGGATGAGTATCCCGACTTTACAAAAAATAAAAGAGGCCAGCGAAGCCCAAATAAAAAAAAAAGGCCAAAGATGCCCACCAAAATAAAAAAAAGGAAAAAAAAGAAAAAAAATGAGAGAAAGAGAGAAGGGACAATTGCTACTATACTTTTCCACACTTGTGCTTCAAAGTAGCACCATGATCTTCATGATAGAGAGTCTCCTATTTTGTCACTTTCATATAACTAGTGGAGTTTCATCTTGCACGACCACTTAGTTTTCTTTTTGAGCTTTCATACACTTATAGCTCTAGTGCACCCATTGCATGGCAATCCCTACTCACTCACATTGATATCTATTGATGGGCATCTCCATAGCCCGTTGATACGCCTAGTTGATGTGAGATTATCTTCTTCCTTTCCCTTGCAACCTCCACCATATTCTATTCCACCTATAGTGCTATATCCATGGCTCACGCTCATGTATTGCGTGAGAGTTGAAAAGGTTTGAGAACACCAAAAGTGTGAAACAATTGCTTGGCTTGTTCATCGGGGTTGTGCATGATTTAGATACTTTGTGTGGGGAAGATGGAGCATAGCCAGACCATATGATTTTGTAGGGATAACTTTCTAAGGCCATGTTATTTCGAAAGGACACGATTGCCTTGTTGGTGTGCTCGAAGTATTACTGTTTTTATGTCAATATTAGACTATTGTTTTGAATCTTACAGATCTGAATATTCATGCCACAATAAAGAATATTACATGGATAAATATGTTAGGTAGCATTCCACATAAAAAATTCTGTTTTTATCATTTACCTACTCGAGGACGAGCAGGAATTAAGCTTGGGGATGCTTGATACGTCTCCAATGTATCTATAATTTTTTATTGTTCCATGCTATTATATTATCTGTTTTGGATGTTTTTTATGCATTAATATGCTATTTTATATTATTTTTGGGACTAACCTATTAATCTAGAACCTAGTGCCAGTTTCTGTTTTTTCCTTATTTTTGAGTATTGCAGAAAAGGTATATTAAACGGAGTCCAAACGGAATAAAATCTTCGAAATAATTTTTCTTGGACCAGAAGACATCTACCAAGCTTGGAGACCAAGGCAGGAGAGCCGCCGTGTGACCACAAGCCACAGGGGCGCGCCCCCCTGGCTTGTGGGCCCACGGCAGCTCCCCCAACCCTATTTCTCGGCCTATAAATTCACAAATATTCCCTGGATACCAGACAGAGCCACGAAAACACTTTTCCGCCGCCAGGAGCCTCGGTTCCTGTGAGATCCAATCTTGGAGCCTTTTCCGGTAATCTGCCGGAGGGGGATACGATCACGGAGGGCATCTACATCAACTCCATTGCCCCTCCGATGATGCGTGAGTAGGTCACCACAGACCTTCGGGTCCATAGCTAGTAGCTAGATGGCTTCTTCTCTCTCTTTGCTCTTCAATACCATGTTCTTCATGATCTTCATGGAGATCTATCCGATGTAATACTCTTTTAGGGTGTGTTTGTCGAGATCCGATGAATTGTGGGTTTATGTTCAGATTATCTATGAATATTATTTGAGTCTTTTCTGAATTCTTATATGCATGATTTCATATCTTTGCAAGTCTCTTTGAGTTATTGGTTTGGTTTGGCCAACTAGATTGGTAATTCTTGGAATGGGAGAAGTGCTTAGTTTTGGGTTCAATCTTGCGGTGTCCTCACCCAGTGACATAGTAGGGGTAGTGAGGCACGTATTGTATTGTTGCCATCAAGGATAAAAAGATGGGGTTTTCATCATATTGCTTGAGTTTATCCCTCTACATCATGTCATCTTAACTAATGCGTTACTCTGTTCTTCATGAACTTAATACTCTAGATGCAGGCAGGAGTCGGTCGATGTATGGAGTAATAGTAGTAGATGCAGAATCGTTTCGGTCTACTTGACACGGACGTGATGCCTATATGCATAATCATTGCCTTGGATATCTTCATAATTATTCGCTTTTCTATCAATTGCTCGACAGTAATTTGTTCACCCACCGTAATACTTGCCATCATGAGAGAAGCCTCTAGTGAAACCTATGGCCCCCGGGTCTATTTTCCATATTATACTTTCAGATCTAAAACCAAAAAAACCAAAAATATCTTGCTGCAATCTTTTTACTTTTGTTTTACTTTACTTTCAAGCAATCATATCTATCTATCTCTATCAGATCTCATCCTTGCAAGTAACCGTGAAGGGATTGACAACCCCTTTATAGCGTTGGGTGCAAGTGTTTGATTCTTTGTGTAGGTACATCTATTGGGGACTTGCTTGTATCTCCTACTGGATTGATACCTTGGTTCTCAACAACTGAGGGAAATACTTATCTACTTTGCTGCATCACCCGTTCCTCTTCATGGAAACCAACGCATGCTCGAGAAGTAGCAGCGCATCTATTTTCACTTTTGCTATTTTTTATGTTATTTTTTTGCATATTAAAAGTTCTTAACAAAAAATACTTTATGAATATTCTTTTTGCTATTAAAGTTTTTAACAAAAATAACTTTGATAATTTTAGTTGCATAAATTTTATATAATATTAAGTTAAATAACTTTGATCGGACGAAAACACGTCTCTTACAAAGGGATTTCAATTTTTTGAAAGTATTTTAACTCAAGACTTTTTCTGCATTCAATATGCACCATTCAAAGCCACATCATCACCTTTCAACCATTTTCTGACTTCATTTGCTAGTTTTCATGCATTTCATGATTTATTTTGAGCTAAAATGACCCTGAATTGAAAAGCACTGCAAATGAACTCGGAAATGCTTGAAAGTTGGCATGGTATCATAATTTCACCCACATAGCATGTGCTAAAAAGTTGAGAGGGTTACCGGAAAAACTGGATGCACTTCGTGTACAAACTGGACATTCTCTTTCGAAATATCAGGGTTTCGGACGAAAACACGTCTATTACAAAGGGATTTCAATTTTTTGAACATATTTTTAACTCAAGACTTTTTCTGCATTCAATATGCACCATTCAAAGCCACAGCATCACCTTTCAACCATTTTCTGACTTCATTTGCTAGTTTTCATGCATTTCATGATTTATTTTGAGCTAAAATGACCCTGAATTGAAAAGCACTGCAAATGAACTCTGAAATGGTTGAAAGTTGGCATGGTATCATAATTTCACCCACATAGCATGTGCTAAAAAGTTGAGAGGGTTACCGGAAAAACTGGATGCACTTTGTGTACAAACTGGACAATCTCTTTCAAAGTATCACGGTTTCGGACGAAAACACGTCTATTACAAAGGGATTTCAATTTTTTTAACATATTTTAACTCAAGACTTTTTTTGCATTCAATATGCACCATTCAAAGCCACATCATCACCTTTCAACCATTTTCTGACTTCATTTGCTAGTTTTCATGCATTTCATGATTTATTTTGAGCTAAAATGACCCTGAATTGAAAAGCACTGCAAATGAACTCTGAAATGGTTGAAAGTTGGAATGGTATCATAATTTCACCCACATAGCATGTGCTAAAAAGTTGAGAGGGTTACCGGAAAAACTGGATGCACTTCGTGTACAAACTGGACAATCTCTTTCGAAGTATCAGGGTTTCCGACGAAAACACGTCTATTACAAAGGGATTTCAATTTTTTGAACATATTTTAACTCAAGACTTTTTCTGCATTCAATATGCACCATTCAAAGACACATCATCACCTTTCAACCATTTTCTGACTTCATTTGCTAGTTTTCATGCATTTCATGATTTATTTTGACCTAAAATCACCCTGAATTGAAAAGCACTGCAAATGAACTCTGAAATGGTTGAAAGTTGGCATGGTATCATAATTTCACCCACATAGCATGTTCTAAAAAGTTGAGAGGGTTACCGGAAAAACTGGATGCACTTCGTGTACAAACTGGACATTCTCTTTCGAAGTATCAGGGTTTCGGACGAAAACACGTCTATTACAAAGGGATTTCAATTTTTTTAACATATTTTAACTCAAGACTTTTTTTGCATTCAATATGCACCATTCAAAGCCACATCATCACCTTTCAACCATTTTCTGACTTCATTTGCTAGTTTTCATGCATTTCATGATTTATTTTGAGCTAAAATGACCCTGAATTGAAAAGCACTGCAAATGAACTCTGAAATGGTTGAAAGTTGGTATGGTATCATAATTTCACCCACATAGCATGTGCTAAAAAGTTGAGAGGGTTACCGAAAAAACTGGATGCACTTCGTGTACAAACTGGACAATCTCTTTCGAAGTATCAGGGTTTCGGACGAAAACACGTCTATTACAAAGGGATTTCAATTTTTTGAACATATTTTAACTCAAGACTTTTTCTGCATTCAATATGCACCATTGAAAGCCACAGCATCACCTTTCAACCATTTTCTGACTTCATTTGCTAGTTTTCATGCATTTCATGATTTATTTTGAGCTAAAATGACTCTGAATTGAAAAGCACTGCAAATGAACTCTGAAATGGTTGAAAGTTGGCATGGTATCATAATTTCACCCACATAGCATGTGCTAAAAAGTTGAGAGGGTTACCGGAAAAACTGGATGCACTTCGTGTACAAACTGGACAATCTCTTTCGAAGTATCAGGGTTTCGGACAAAAACACGTCTATTACAAAGGGATTTCAATTTTTTGAACATATTTTAACTCAAGACTTTTTCTGCATTTAATATGCACCATTCAAAGCCACATCATCACCTTTCAACCATTTTTTGACTTCATTTGCTAGTTTTCATGCATTTCATGATTTATTTTGAGCTAAAATGACCCTGAATTGAAAAGCACTGCAAACAACTGCGTGCATTATATAATTAAATGTATCAAAAACCATTACAGAACATCATGAATAGAGAAGTAATCAAATGTTATTACTAAAAAAATACATAAAGTTCATACATAGTTCTCATAGAACAACATACAGCTCTATAGAGCATCTAATTAAAACATAAATTGAAACTAACATACAACTATGTAAAACATTTAAATGCAACAACAAATGCGATCATAATCGCAACTAAGGTAACAATTGATCCAACAGCATAATGATACCAAGCCTCATTATCAATGGCATATTTTCTTATCTTTCTAATCTTCAAGCGCGTTGCATCCATCTTGATCTTGTGGTCATCGACGACATCGGCAACATGCAACTCCAATTTCATCTTCTCCTCCTCAATTCTTTTCAATTTTTCTTTCAAATCCTCGTTTTCTTTTTCAACTAAATTTAACCTCTCGACAAGAGGGTCGATTGGAATTTCCGGTTCACATACCTCCTAGATAAACACATCTATGTCACGTTGGTCGGCACAATTGTCATAAAGACTAAATGAAACAAATAGTTATAAAAGATAATATACCACATCCGAATCATAGACCGGACGAGGGCCGACGTGGGCGGATACCATGACCATGGCACTATATAATAACAAACAATAATAAAAGTAAGAAATTTATACAAGTATCTATGTAAATCATACAAGTAAGAATTTTTTTCTTTTAAAAAGAAGATAAGAACAAGAGGCTCACCACGGTGGTGCCGGCGACGAGATCGGCGCGGGCGATCGACGACGGTGAGGACGGGGACGGGACGTGATGGACCGCCAAACCTAGACAAATCTTGGGGAAAATGGAGCTTGGAGGTCGAGCTTGGAGAGGAGAAAGCTTAAGCGTGGCTCGGACATTTCATCAAACACCTCGTGTGCAAGGAGGTGAGAGCAGAGCAGCACACACCTCGCACACGTCGGCCGGCCAAAAAACAGAGGAGTGAGCGGGCAGGGGCGAGCATATATATAGGCATATCTTTAGTCCCGGTTTGTGGCTAGAACCGGGACTAAAGGGACTAGAACCAGGAGCGAGGCCCATTAGTCCCGGTTCGTGTTTGGAACCGGGACTAAAGGGGTCACACGAACCGGGACTGGTTCCTGACGAACCCCGACCGGCGCCCTGGCTGCTCGAACCGGGACTGATGCACCCATTAGTCCTGGTTCGTAACACGACCGGGACTAATGCAATATTCTGGCCCGTTTCAAAGCCCTGTTTTCTACTAGTGACTTTGCATATCGAGAGAATTGGGAACAACTTCTTAAGAATGTAAGATTTGGCTACTGCACTCAAAATGTGACTGTGTGCATAAAAAAATGGTACAATTAACAATTCTTGGCTTTACATGTCACAAGTAGTTATATGTTTTTTAAATTTGCAGGGCCATGTATTATACTTTTTGTATATTTTAAGAAATATATATATTTTGCTCCATCAGTTGTCAAAGTATAAAACTTCAATGCGGGAAATTTCTAATCTCCCGAGTGTCAAACATCTAGGTTTGCATCTTGACACATTTATAGTATAAAACTACTGATTTTCACCGGGTCAACAATTTCTCAAAGCTCTCTCATTTAATTTTTTATACCATAGACAATGTTTCTTAATTTTAAGGCTTCACAATGAATTACCATCTTCAGTTTAGAATTGGATCAGCATATTTTGACCGGATCAAAAAGTTTCTCAAGGAGCTCTCCCATTCAATTCTTTTAGCTCATGATGTTCCCTATTTTTTTGAAGCCTTTTCATTTAATAAAGGTATTCAATTTTGGATTTTCTCTTCAGCATGGAGGCAAGACAAACTAATGATAAGGAGGATGGATCCGCATTTGGCACACCTCCCACGGAAAGTGTCCTTCTGCTCCCGGGCTCATTTGAGCCCTGTGAACAGTAAAATCTGAAACAATTCGAAAAAAAATCGAAAAATCCCGAATTTTTTTTGTGGTAAAACATTGAGAAAAGCTCTAACCGCGTGTAAAAATTCTGCCTGAAATAACATTCCTACAAGGCGTGACAAAAAAAACATAATCGATACTCTGAAAATGCGTAATTTGTCACGCCTTGTAGGAATGTTATTTCAGGCAGAATTTTTACACGCGGTTAGAGCTTTTCTCAATGTTTTACCACAAAAAAAAAATCGTGATTTTTCGATTTTTGTTCGATTTTACTGTTCAGCGTGCTCAAATAAGCCCGGGAGCAGAAACTCTGCGTCCTATACCCTTTATCAACCCTAGCATAGGGAAAACACTTGAAAAGGGTCTCAGAATAGTTTAACCGGTACTCCAAGCCCCCCCTCCCACTAGACCCTTCAGAATTGGGACCATCGCTACTAGAGATGGGGGGAGCGAGAGCAGGAAGGGGGAGAGGGAAGGGAGGTCTCAAGAGGATAGAAAAGACAAGAGGCTAGTCACCACGAAGGTAGAGTCGTTCTTTCTCAAAAAATGTGCTTTTTGATCAGACTAAGAGCGATGAGAGTGAGGCACAATACAATCATCTTTCCAGTTTTCAATGAAGGGCCAACTAGGTTATTGCTTTAAGGTCGTGGCATGAAAAGAAAGGAAAAGGAACAAAATTGACTTTCTAACAAGAAGTACTTCCGAGTATACACGGTTCCTTCAGAATAATTAACTTTTTTTTAGACATCAGAATAAATAATTAAGTACCCCCTCATAAATAAATGTAAAAATATTTAGATCACTAACACTAGTAGAGAAATGGCTAGCCACAACTCTTGTTGGTGGCGCGCCGTTTTCGGCCGACGTCAGCACTACATTTTTCAAATATCGCTGGCGTCAGCCAATTTGGTACGACATCGCTAGTAACTTAGTGTTGGCGCTGGACGTACGTGGAACGTCACTTGTATGTGGCCTCCAAGGTTGTGTGCATGCGTAACTTACTGTTGGCGTACTAGGTTCGTAGTACGCCGACACTATTTCCTATATCTATGGCGTTGACTTCGTCCGGACGCTAGCAATTTATTTTGTGGGTCCATTTTTTAGGTCAACATTGGAACCCACGTAACACCGGCATAGCATACAACAGCACGCCAGGAATATACATGTTAGTGCTGGCGTACTGTTTTCTTGAAACGTCAGTAATAAAGTCGCAGCACTACTACCACGTGATAACCCTTTTGTATACACTAGATTCCCCTTCTTCCTCTTGCTCTTCCTCTTCCTCCTCTCTCTTCCCTCCTCATCTTGAGAAACTCAATTATTTTATCATGATTCTTAATTAGGTAGTTAGATCTAGCTAGGTGATGCGTTAGTTAAGTTTGCTAGCCTCCTCCACACACCCACTCTCTAAGCTAGCTATATCTAGCTCTCTCCTCCACCCACTTGCATTAAATTTTTCTTCACCCTCCATTAATGGCGCCCACTAACCTACGTACGGTCGACCGGCTTCTTGCGGGATCGATCGAGGACTAGCTCGACTCGTGTCTCTTCTGCTTGAGGTAATTAACACAAAACACTTCCTCGTCATTTAATTATGCATGTTACGTACGTGTGTGATTGCTAAATGGTGAAACATGCATGGATGGTGAATTTGTAGAGAGAGTTGCCAATGTTTTGGCGAAACGTTGATTCATTTCTGTTTCGTCAAATTTCTGGTACTCAATATGTACCACTTTTAGCAAAGGTCATGCCGAAATTTTGTATGCCTCCGCTTGATATATATGTAATTCATTTTGTATTTCACCCTTTATAGGCTACTTTGATCTATCGAAAGATTCAATATGGATCGAAGTGTGAAGGTCTTTCTCAATTTCGCGGTGACTAATATGATACAAAAGTGTGAAACGCAGATATTATGTCCATGTAAGGCCTGCAAAAATGGAATTTTCCATAACCCGTTCGATGGTAGCGTCCTCGCGCACTTGCTTCGTCGTGGTTTCGTTGAAGGTTATACACGATGGACAAAGCATGGTGAGGAGAATGATGATGTACGTGACGACGACGACGGAGCGGCAGATATGGAAGCGGAGAACCCTTTCAATGATGAATTAGCAGTGCCGCCAGAAGGAGGGAACAATAATGAACATGCGCCCGGAGGAGGAAATGATGAAACACCACCCGAACATGAAGAGGACCATGTCACCCAGGATATGTCGTTCTCTGAAATGCTGCAGGATCCCCATGTTAAAGAACTGCTTCAGAAGAAGACGACAAATGAGAGAGCTGCTATCAAGGAGGCTCTCAAGTTGGCGCAATTGGAGGTAGATGTGAATGCTCCACTGTATGAAGGTTGTGATCCTGAGCACACCTGCTTGCACGCCACACTCAAACTTCTAGACATCAAGGAAAGATTCAAGAGCACACATGCAAGTGTGGACGCTACATTGGAATATTTACATACAGTTTTGCGCAAGGGAAATTTGTTGCCTAAGAGTGTTGATGAGGCGAAAAAGATCGTGTGCCCTCTTGATTTGCCGCATGTAAGATATCATGCATGCATAAATGATTGCATCTTATTTCGTAACGAGCATGAGCACAAAACAGAGTGTCCAACTTGCAAGGAACCCCGATACAAGCTTGGAAAGAAGGATCCTCGAAAGGTTGTATGGTACCTTCCGTTGATTCCACGCCTCCAACGTTATTTCGCTGACGCGAAGGAAGCAAAGAACATGACTTTGCACAAGACCAGAAAATCCAAAAATGATGGCATTCTGAGACATATTGCGGATGGTTGTCAGTGGAAAGCACTCGACTGCATTGAACCAGAATTTGCAGCAGAACCAAGAAACCCCAGGTTGGGTGTCAGTAGAGATGGACTAAATCTATTTGGCAAACAGAGTAGCACATATAGTACATGGCACGTGTTTGTTTGGATGTACAACCTCCTGCCTTGGCTCTGCATGAAATAAAAGTACATACACATGGTAATGCTCATTCAAGGACCGCTCCAACTAGGCAACGATAGCAACACATATCTTGAGCTATTGAAGGAGGAGTTAGACATATTATGGAAGGATGAAGGGGTCAAAACGTGGGACGCCAGCACTGGAAACTACTTTCCAATGAGAGCAGCATTGCTCACGACCGTTCATGACTATCTAGGTTACGAATATATTTCCGGACACGCGTGTCATGGAGATTGCGGATGTGTTAAATGTATGGATGACACATCTTTTCTCCAGCTATCAAAAAATGGTAGTTGCAAAACAGTGTTCATGGGCCATCGAAGGTGGCTTGACAAAGATGATGAGTGGAGAAGTCGTGGCGACCTGTTCGACAACACGGATGAGGCCCGAGGGCCACCACGTAAGAGGAGTGGAGAAGAAATCCATGAGTTGTTAAAGAATTGGACAGATTGCCTGAAGCCAGGAAAGAAGAAAAAGAAGGCTGAGAAAATGATGCTAAAAGTATGGAAAAGAAAGTCTGTTTTCTGGGGCTTGAAGCATTGGGAACTCTCAGTTCGCCGCATTCTCTTAATATGATGCATATCACAAAAAATATCTGTGAGAGTTTGCTTGGCACACTGTTTGACATGCCAGAAAAAAGTAAAGACGGTACGAGGGCAAGACAAGACTTGAAAGATATAGGTATTAGGGAAGAGCTCCAACCCGCATCCCTTAAAAGAACCAAGGAGATGGCCAAGGGCAAAAACATCGCCATAGCCGACGAGACAATGAAGGGCAAAACCGTGACAAAAAACAAAGAAGATTATTGCCCCCTAGCTTGCTTCATGCTCGATGAGGATGAGCTTCATCAACTTTTCAATTGCCTTGACGGCATCAAAGTTCCTTCTGGTTACTCGGGGCTCATACGCAGATATCTTGACACAAAAAAGCACAGGTTTAGCAACATGAAGTACCATGATTGTCATGTGATGATGACGCAATTACTTCCGGTAGCCCTCTGAGGGATAATGTATGATCACGTTTGCAACACACTTATTGACTTGTGCAACATTTTCGACGTTCTCTCTCGAAAGTCGATCAGCGTGCGACATCTCACTCGACTACAAGAGGAGATCATCACAATACTATGTGATCTTGAGATATATTCCCCCCGTCATTCTTTGATGTGATGGTGCATATCCTAGTTCATGTTGTTTCTGAGGTTAAAGACCTTGGACCAACATTCTTGCATACCATGTTCCCGTTTGAAAGGATGAATGGAACTGTGAAGGGTTACGTTCGTAACAGGGCCCGTCCGAATGGAAGCATTGTCCAGGCATATCTGACCAAAGAGTGCATATCATTCTGCGATAATTATATAGATGATGATCAATCTCTTGGTTTGCCCACGAGGAAGCATGCCGATAGGCTTGATGGAGTAGGTCACTCACAGTTGAAGCGTGATTTAAATGTGGATATACAGAACCGCCGAGACGACTTCGACAGAGCGCACACAGTGGTGTTACAACAAGCAGATATAATCACTCCTTGGCAGCAGACTCACAAGGACACCTTAAAGAGAGAGCATGCAATGGCAGGGAGACAGAGGACCGAAGCCCAGATCATTAGAGAGCACAACTCCAAATTTGCAGCCTGGTTAAAAGAGCGAATTCGGGAGAAACCACTGCCAATGGGTATTGCCAATGCAAATCTCATCTATGCATTAGCAGTAGGCCCTGCATGCACCGCCGCCACCTACCAATCATATGATATCAATGGATACACATTCTATACTGAGGCAAAAGACAAAAACTCTGATTACCAGAACTTAGGCGTCATGTTAATTGCCTCCATCGAGAATGAAACTAACAGATACTACACAAGGATCAAAGAGATATGGGAACTTGAGTACGTCGAAGATCACACGGTGCCACTGTTCCGGGTCAGATGGGCGAAGAATGTCGAGAAGGAAGAACGTGGTGCCGTTACCATGTCCCTGCCTGAAGCACAAGCTGCTGGTGCAAAGGGTGTCAAAGGAATTACCGTCAAATATGAGCCTTGGGTATTCGCTAAGGACATGTCACAATGCTTCTATATAACTGACCCGGCAAAGCCAAGTCGTGTTGTCGTCAGGAGATCCAAGAGATCAATCGTCAGGATGGACGGAGTGGCCAACGAGGATGACTATGATCAGTTTGGCGTCGACCCAAAAGAAGAGGAGAACTATGATGACGATGCAAATTACACCACCAGAAGGAGCAGAACTACCTTGCCTGAGACAGGACGTCCCTTCTTACGAAAGAGTCATAAAGCGGGACGGAAGTATTCAAGCAAGATTAAAAAGACCCAAACCGTCATTGAGAGGATTGTCAAACGACGTCGTACTAGTTGATTAATTTGTGCGCTTCATTTTTCGTGTACTACACTTTTGTGTACTTCTCATTGCGTAATACTTCGCACGATATTGTACTTCATTTGTGTGTACCTCCTAATTTGCATTATTATATACTTTGATCCACATTCATGTATGCTTTTTCACACGCCATTTGTCAAGTATTAGAACAGCCCAAGCTAACACAACACCAATTACTGCTGGCGTCGGCCACGTCATTGGCGCCAGCACTAATGACTAACCGGCACTTTTATCCACACTACTGTTGTGAGAACAACTCAGATCCCCCTTCTTTCCCCCGCCGCCGGACACTATTCTCCGTCGTTCCCCAGCCCAGCCGCGGCCGCACCCTGCGCCAGACGTGCCGCCGCGCTGCCCAGCCCTTCCCCCAGCCCACCCGCTCATCCAAGAGCCTCTTCCTCCGTCATCCTGTCCGTCCACTCTCTCCCTCCACGGTCGTCCTGTCCGGCCACTCTCTCCCTCCGCGGTCGTCCTGTCTGGCCACTCTCTCCCTCCGTCATCCTGTCCGGCCGCCCCGTCCGCCACGCACCACCACCCCATCGCGCAGTCTTCATGGGCGCCCGCACTGTGCCCTCCTGACAGCCGACCCCCACTCGATCCAGACGGTAAAATCTATCTCTAACCATTTGATGAAATGCGAATTGATGAAATATGTTATATGTTGCATCATCGTGTGTTCTTGCGAATTGTCTCACGCTAGCTACGTTTCTTTTTGCAGGGAAAGGTCGAGAGAGTGGCCAATGTTTTGGCGAAATGTGGATTCATTTCCGTTTCATCAAAATTTCTTGCACTCAATATGTCCATTTTTTACCTACGTTCATGTCCATTTTTTCCATTGACTTTTATTTTATGAATGCAACACAAAATGGAAGAATGCTCGTGCTGTTCTGACAAAGTGGTATGTGCGACGATCCTCACCTTGCCAACAATAAATGCTTCTCCATCACGCTACAATGTCTCAAGAGGAAAGATGGTTTGAATTCCAAATGTACAATCAATAATGAGGTGGATCACACAAATTTTGTTGCTAACAGTGTGGTTTATATGACAATTATATGCCTCAAGACGAAAGATGATTGCTACATTGCTTACCATGTTACTATTTTGTTCAAAGACAAAAGCTCCCAAGATGTGTTGTGCCTTCGATGATGGGTGACCACCAGATATCGACATTTTGAGTTAAAAGAATGGAGGCAACTACCCGAGTGATCGCAACTTGGAAGAGATTGGAGATCGGTGAATCTCTATGCTCCACCATGCATGGAGATGCAGGGGGTTTCCCTCTTCTTCAAGATTGATCCTAAACGTGATGAGTACCGTACTAGTAGTTACGACGATGGTTAATGTATGCATATATATAAATGATGTGTACCATAATATAAATTATGTTGTACGTGTTTTCATTTATTATCGGAATCAATGTGGGACACAAACATCATTATGTATATACTGATACAAAATTGCGCTGCCGCCGCAACATTTCTCGCTGCGGTGGCAGCATTTTTGTTGTTCCGTTTGGTCATTTAGTACTGGCGTGCGAAACATCCTATATGCCCGTAATGATCTCTCCAGTGTCCGGCGTTGGGAAGGTTAACACGCCGTAGATATATATGATATTGCCGTAGTGGAGATAAAGCCAACGCCATAGGTATATGAAATACTACTGGCGTAGGCTCCAACAACACCACTATTTTTTAACTGTGGCGCCACATTGCTGGCTTAGGGTGTCTACGCCAGCAAGGCCCTTTGTGCCACGCCATAGCTAGGCTTTTCCGTACTAGTGTAATCTTATATTTCTTTATAAAGGGTCGGTAATATCACAATGAATACTATGCCAAAAAAACAAGTCTGCTCCGCAAGCATCTGCTAAGATATTTGCCAGACACATATTAAACATATTTAATTACACTAAACCAAGTCATATATAAAGGTATTTTATACTACTAAACCAAATACATAACAATATTGTACATTTAAGTGACACTCAAGTTAGCTTGTATATGGATGCTATTTTTCATTTTCTCATATGTAGATGAAATTTTGCTAAAATGCTTTGAACAAATTTGATAACATACGCTTTATAATAAAATGAAATCAGTTTACCATTAAAATAAATTGGATGGTACAATCGTTAAAATTTAAGTTAGTACTTTTTGTTTATATTGTTAGGTAATATAGTATAAATTGTCTTGGTAAATGTTGTATTAGCGAGCTAAATATATTGTGACTATGATATGTAAAGAAATAAAAATATTTAGTATAAATAAATAGCAACTATAAGAGTAGCTAAAAAATTGTTTGGTTGGTCTTTGTAGTGTCCGAACAAAGCACAATAGTTAGCAAATGTCCACCGCACAGGTCCGCAGAGAGTATAATATATCATTGTCGCGTATTGGTAAAAAACGAAAAACGGGTTTATGCCATTCTTTATATCATATATCATATATTTGCTGTTTATAAATATATTTCCACGAGCAGCATTGAGTTGGGACATGCGTCCTCTACCCCCGGAACTGCAGCCGCCACCACTTTACACTGTGTCAGCTAGTCTAACTCAAAGACTACTCAACATCTCCAAAACCTTTACGTTGATTAGTTAGTTGATAAGAACGCTATGTAACTACTTTAGTTATGATAATATATTGCATATTATAGGTGCTTAAGGTTGCTTTTAATTTGTAAACTCAGTTGGATGAGTCTGCAAGGGTTGAACTCTCTAAAAATTATGCATAATACTTTAATAGCTTTGTAAGAGTTAAATTCTTAGAAAATGTTATAAGGAATTTGGACTATGCATTATCGAGGGTCATTGTCGCTATTTCTAAGACAAACAGTTTAAAAATCAATTCTTATAATAAGAACTTGATTCTGCTAGCTTGATTTTGTCACACATTATCTATCCATCATTGATCTTATCTCTGTCGGCTTGTGCCAATCTACTCTCGCAATATCCAGAACCGCCACTTCCACGACGAATAAACAAAACGACAAACGACGAAAGGTGTGGCATGAACAAGCAGAGTAGCAGCAGAGAGGCCTTTGGAAGCACCTGTATCCTCTGGAAGCACCGTGAGCGCGGTGGAGGCGCTCAAGGACTAGGCGGGGCTCTGCCACTGGAACTACGTGCTCAGGTCCAATCATCGTGCAGGCAAGGCCAAGGCCAATGTTCGGGAAAAAGGGCGTAGTCTCGCAGGGCAAGAAGCACCTTCCCGACTCTGCACCAGCAGTGGCGGAGAGGCAGCGAGCAGAGAAGGCCGGGGAGGGGTTGAGGACAGTGGTATAATCGAGTTGCTAGGGTCGCAATTAGCAACTGCAACTTGGTATGAGTACTTGCTAGGCGAGTTTGTGTTTTCTGCAGTAATCATGCACTGAAACCTGGCTGGCACCCCGTGGAATCCCCCATTGTAAAATATCACGATGATGATGATGAAAAATGATGTTCTTTGAGCTTATATTACTCTCCTTGTCTATTTGTTTTTTGATTAGCTTGATGAGGATTGTGCATAGATGCTTTGGTTTGGTTTCAACTTACAATTCACGTGTTGTTCTATTATCTCTCATAGTGGAACCCCCGACCTTTTGGTCGTATGGAGAAAAATACCTAACGACTTATAAGTACTCCAAATTTGTCGATCTGTTGCGCGACAAGTTCATGGCAAATATGCTGGATTTCTTCGGTCTGTGGTGCTTTTTTTTTTTGTTTTTTTAGTGAATTCCACTTTTTACCTCGTCGTTGTACATCTGTGCCACTAAATGAAAATTCGTCTAGAATAAACCTTTTGAAACTTTTGGATCCTCGTTTTTTGATGCGTGTCATCAGGCAAGGTGTGACGTCACGTATGAGGTCCAAAAATATGTGGATGGCCATGATAAACGGAACAGATAGACAAGAGAAGCCTAGACATAATCGTCAATGATGCCCTCTGATCCTTACAGATTTTTTTAGAATCAATGACGCAACATGCCGATCCTATCTACCATAAACAAGGAAAATGTAAAATTGGGGTAAAACCGTGTTAAAAGTCACCAAAATCTGATATTTCAATAGAAGTTCTGTTAAACGAGGTAATATCTGTCATAAATGTATAACTACATGGTAAAAAGTGAAATTCACTCTCTTTTTTTTGCAGGGAAATCTGCGACGCTTTGTTAAAGGGAAACACATGATTAACTTCTCATATTTGTAATTCTACTCAAGGTGTCAGACAATCCATTTAATTTCAGTTTTGGTTAGGCCAACTCCAGCGCACTACCCCAAACGGACGTCCGTTTTGCCCGGATTCTGTCCGTTTGGGTAGTGCAATGGGGTCGTGTCCGGGCTTTTCCTGGGATGCGGTGGCCGTGCGTCCAACGCGCGGACGCATCCTTTGGCCGCATCCTGTCCGCCACGGCCAATATGCCCATATATTCATATTCATCAATGTTTAAAACAAGTTTGCACGTCCAAATATGGGTCATGACAAACCACTCCCTCTCGGATACGATTGAACACATGCCTTGCCATACGAAAACGGCGACGGAATTTCTCCGGTTTGAAGAGCGCGGTATTCTCAAAGTAATCGGCATAGAGCATGGCGTGGCCTCTCTCTCTGTTGCGGTTCAGGTTGGGAGCACGGCCAGGGACTGACCCCCTGTACCGAGGTCGCTGCCTTTCAATGTGGTCGTGAACGACTAGTGCAGCCACCACAAGATCTTCGTCATCCGAGGACGAATCATCCGATGAACAAATGAAGTGGTTGAAGAAAATTCATCTCCACTGTCCATACCTTTGTAGGCAAAGTATCAAACACCTTGCGGTCGTGGTGGCAAAGAGGCCGCGAAGATCACCTCGATGAAGCAGGGGCCGGCTACAGGTCGCTCTGGAGCACCCGACAGAAGCTGCCGTGGTCGATAGGCGTCGCTGCCGGTCGTATCCCCTCTGGCACCGGATACGACAGCGTAGGCCAAAACTCCTCCAAACGACGACCAAAACTCCTACGAAAGCGTTGGCGTGGTGGCGGCCATGGCGAGACATGGTTTGGTATGGACGACCGGGGGGTGAGGAGGCGGCAGGAAAATAGTGGCGGCGCCAGCGACGGGGAGGGCGGATGGAGGCCTTGGAGGTGAATGAAGCGCTAGTGTCCCCGACAGGCGGGCCACGGGAAGGACATGGGCGTGCGTCCCGCCCGTCCACGCGATGCCCGTTTCACCCCAAACGCGGCGCATGTTTGGGCCGGGAATGGATCGAAAACGGACGAAAACCGAACATTTGTTCCTTTGGGACCGCGTGTTGGGCCGCGCTATTCGTCCGTTCTAACCCCAATGGACTAGGACGGACGGGACGTGGTCGTGTGCTGGAGTTGACCTTAGTCCACAACAAACAGTCAAAGTAGTCCCGATCACCTGCAGGCCCGCGGTGATGGGAAGCATTTTCTAATCCTCGTGGTGGTGTATCAGAGCATCTACAGCCGGACATAGCAAATATGACCCCCTAAACGCCCGCGGACGCGTCCGGTCAGTGACCGGGCGTGTCCCCTATTTGTCCGTCCGCGCAGCCACACTCCTCATTTTCTTCCTCATATGTTCGGTCACTTGCACGTGATTGGTGAAGAGGAAGAGAGAGAAAGAAAAAAATGAATAAAGAAAAAGAAAAGGTGGTCCGGGGTGGGGTCGCGTCCTACGTGGTGGACTGACCGGGCACGCCCGGGCGCGTCCGCGAGCCCTCATATCCTCTCTATATTTGAGATGGATATGAGGGTTCGCGGACAGCCCGGACGTATAGGGATGATATGAGGGATCCGGTTGGGTCACTTTTTTCCTTCTCTCTCCTGTTCTGTCACTGACCGGGCGCGTCCGCGAACGTATGAAGTGTCGTTTGAGGCGTCCGGCTGTAGATGCTCTCAGACGTTGACACGAAGCACACGGCTGGCCCCTGGTATCGTGGAAACCATGTCCCTCCTCCAGCATACGCGTCACTCCTAACCCATCTTATCACTTTGCCTTGTCTGGTCGTAACGGACAAAACCATGGCCCACCTGTACGGGAACGAGAGCGAGAGCTGCGGCGCAAGCAAGCAAAAGTGAGCACCCGGTATCTTGGAAAACCAGCGCCCACGGCCGGCAGTTTTGCTCCTGCTCTCCCGTATATAACCCCGGCCCACTCCCACTCTTCCTCCCATCAACACAAACAAGCATCAATTCAGTGAGACATACACAGCGATCACAAACCAGTCTTCACCCTTCAGCAGCGCAGCAAGACCAAGACCAAGAAGAAGGAGAAGAGATGGCTGCTCCGGCGAAGGCGTCGTGGATGGTCGCGATGAGCGTGGGCGCCGTTGAGGCGCTCAAGGACCAGGCCGGGCTCTGCCGCTGGAACTATGCGCTCAAGTCCATCCACCGGGCCGCCAAGGCCAGGGCCAACGTCCGCGGCGGCGTCTCGCACGGCGCCAAGCAGCTTCCGGCCTCTGCTGCGGCGGTGGCGGAGAAGCGGCGAGCCGAGAAGGCCGAGGAGGGGCTAAGGACGGTGATGTACCTCAGCTGTTGGGGACCAAATTAGTAGCTGCCATTACCAGTTAGGCCAACGTGTTCGTGTTTGTTGCAACAACCATGGCCTGAAACTGGGTGGCTTCCCCGTGGAATCTTACATTGTAAAAAAACCACGATGATGATGATGAAAATTTTCTTTTACTTCAGTTCATATTACTCTCTTTGTCTGTTTGTTTTTTTCTATTATCTTGATGAGGGATATGCAGTGATGCTTTAATTTGGATCCAGAGTACACCTATTCCTTTACTGTAATAGAGGAACCCGGCCTTTTGGTTGTATTGCAAAAAATAAAAGACATACAAGTACTCCATGTCTGTCGATCTGCTGAGCGACGAGTTCGTAGCAAACATGCTGAATTTGTTCAGTCTGCAGGACACACGAAGGGCGTCATGTGCAGGTGTTAAAACTTAAAAGTGACAGACACACATGAGAAATTCTCTTAGATGTCATCAAGCAATCCATCTAGTTCACAAATATAAGATGTTCTAACTTTTGTGAAACGGATGTATATGTATACCTTATAGTGAGTTTGTCACTTATTTTAGCGGAAACTGCTTTTGGAGGCCGAGCTCCATGGTGGCCTCCAAATGCAAACTTCAAATTTCGTGAAAATTCGTACTTTTACATTTCAAAAAATTCTAAAAATAATACATAGATAGATGAAGGTATAATGCACAAGTGTGTAAATTTTTAGGACTAAATATGTTAAAATGAGTGCTGAGCAAAAAAGACAAATCTGAGGCTTTTCAACACATGATACTATTCATCTGTTCAGACCATGAATTTGTCTTTTTTGTACACGCATCATTTCAATGTATTTCAGCATGAAATTTTACACACATACGTCTCACATACTTGTTTAGTTGTACAGGTTTTTCCAGATTTTTTTTAAACCAAAATTTTCAAATTTTGATTTTTTCAAAAATTTGGTCTTCATGGAGGCCGAGAGCCAAAACGCCGTTCTCCTTATTTTAGTCCGTATGTAGTCTATATTAAAATGGAGAGCGGAGTTTCCTAGATTCGTGCAAGTAAATGAAATCAACCTTTTGCGATTAAAATAAATGAAAGGACTTTTGACCAAGAGGAATGGCCTTTTGCGAAAAATAAATGAAATGGACTATTTGCGATTAAAATAAATGCAATGACTTTTTATCAAGAGGAATGGCGCCTCGCGGGGAAGGAAGCAGTTGCCTGCCTCCACGGTAGGCGTGGAGGAGAGCCGGAGAGCGGAGAAGGCCGAGGAGGGGCTGAGGACGGTCATGTACCTCAGCGGTTGGGGGCCAAATTAGGAGTACTAGTACATAGCTAGCGCCTGGAAGTGTGTTGCAGCAAGAGTAACATAGCAAGCAGACATGACATGAGACTTGCTGGTTGACCAATGTCGATTGTAAAGATAGCATGATAGTGATGATGAAAATTTCGCCTACGAGTTTATATCACCCTCCTTGTTCATGAGCTTCTTCAATAACTATTTTACAGAAGGCTAATGTTTGTCTTGAGAGGAAGAAATTCAAAGATACTCGGGCAGACCAACTCAGCAGAGCAAACTGAGAGGCATACATAAAAGAGTTAAATACACCACGGGTGCCTTAACTTATCATGTCCGGTCAGTTTAGTGCCTAAAGTTGTAAAATACACGAAAGTGGTGCTCTAACTTGTCCGGCTGCGCAAATACGGTGCCTCCTACAGTATTCGGGCATATGCTTTGCCCGCATGGCGAGCCAGTATGTTGGCGGCCCGCATGTGAGTGACCGGGAGAATTTTTTACAGCCAACCCCTTATTTATTTACACATAATTGTATCGCATTCGCAGACTGATGGGTCCAACCTGTCAGGTTTCGATCCCGCATATCAGCTACACCAAGCACGGTTGTATGTGCAAATCACACATATAATGAAATTTATAATAATTATACTGTGCGAGATATTAAAGAGAAATAAGAAAGAAAAAAGGGATCCGCAATTTCAAACCCAGGAGCTCACGTGTGCCACCCTTGCAATCTAGCCAATAAACCAAGCAAGATTTTATGTTTATTTAGAGCATCTAGTTGGAATTTTCCTACGGATTTATTTGTCTCGCCCTCTAAAAGATGTAAACATTATTTCTCCATTTTAGGCATCACGTGATGTCGTGCCTCGTGGTTATATTGTTCACCGAGGGACCTCTGCTAACAAAACACCATTTGTTGCCTAAATGAGATAATTTACTTCTTAAACGTTTTAGTATCAAGTGGGGTTTAGGGAATATGCCGGTGCATTTGAAAAAAAAATGTTTTTGAAACATGTTTCACGGGTATTATAAAATTGTAAACGTATTTTCGAAAGATGTTTGCCATGCGTTCAAAAAATTGACAACATGTATTTTTAAAAATGTTCAACGTGCATTGAAAATGTTATTGTGTAAAATTATTCTTACATTTCTACGAACACATTTAACATGTTTTAATACATTTATAGAATTACTATTATTACACACTAATTTCTAATACACATTGAACAGTTAAATTGTCAATATTTTTTAATTGTGTATTTTAAACATATACTAATACAATGAAGATACACACTAATTGTCCGTGCTTGTGGTCCTGCATGAAGATACATAAATTTACACAACAATTTTCAATATAGGTTGAACTGTCTAAATCCACATACATTTCTAGAAAACGTTCATGTTAACCTCTTCAAAATACACAATAATGAAAATAGAATAGATTTTAAAATAGACAATAATGCTCTACCGATAATTACTGTATTTTTTATTTGGTTAAATTTACATATCATGAAAACTAAACAAGAACATGATTTTTTTTTAAATGTAAAAATGTGTTGAAGAATTGTAGACTGATACGCCAAATTGGTCTGTATACATTTCTAGCTAATACTACAACGTATAACTTAGTTTGACCCGATGGCCAGCATGTTATTGCATTAAGCAGGATGTCCCAGCTTCAAATTTCCATCCCAACAAAAATAAAAAATCATTCGTCCACTTTCAGCCACTAACTTATGGGCCGCCGCCATGCTGGCACGCCACATGGGCAAGGCATACACCCGAATACGGTAGGATGCACCGTATTTGCACGATCAGACAAGTTAGAGCACCATTTTCGTGTATTTTACAACTTTAGGCACCAAACTGACCGCACATGACAAGTTAAGGCACCCGTGGTGTATTTAACTCTCCATAAAACTAAAGGTTCAGCTGCATGTAAAATACAACCCAATACAAGACACGGGAATAAAGGATAGAACATCTCTCATAGATACACTCGGTTGCCCCCCAAGATCTCCGTCTTCTCTGATCAATTCGAACACCTCCAGGTCGCTGCAACAGAGGCTATTAGATATTATGGCGTCACATTCTTTCCAACAAATTCTTTTCTGGTTGTTTTCATCAGGAACAACATGTATATGCTTTGCATTGGTTGCAAGTAATTTCTGTTGCCTGAGTCGACCTGGCTCATAGCAAGTCGAGGGTTCAAGGGATAGGGATGGCATTGAGGCCAGTCGCCATTAAGGCAAAGTCATTCATTCGCTAAAAATAGGCTTTTTTTATTATTAGAGCGAGCGTGATGACATCTTGAAGTACATCGCAACCCTTTTCCAGTGTTTCTACTGAACGTCTATCTATTCTTATTTTGGCCTAGGTCCATGGAAGCAAAGTAAAATATTGACTTTCTAACAAGAAGTACTACTTACGAGTACACACGAGTTCCTTTCAAGCAATTTAGTAGATCAATGATATCGTAATGATTACTATTCCCATAAACAACTGTTCACATATCTCTGCTGAGATATTTGCTAATGCATGATGTCAATAAAGAGATACTTGCTAGGCACATATATTATGAACCCCTTATCAAGATATTTGAAGATACTATTAAACGAAACACATAACACAACTATGCATCTAAATGGCGCAAAAATTAATCTATATATGAATGTTAGTTTTCATTTTCTTGGATCTAGATGAAATTTAAATTAACGAAATGTCATGAGCAAGTTTTAAAATAATAAAAGGTTTGCAACAAAACTGATTCCGTTTACAGTTATAGTAAATTTAGTGGAAAGATATTGGAATGTAAAATAGTTAATTTTAAGTTAGTATTCATGGTTTATGTTTAGGTATAATATAGAAATAGTTGAAATTGTCTGGTAAAGATTGTATTAATCAAAAAACAATCTATGTATAATGAATATTATATGTAAAAAATAAAAATATTTAGTATAAATGGATGAAAACTATAATTGTATTTACTAAAATTATAAACTCTAATATTATTATGTTTTGTATATTGAAAATAATTTATTGCCATCGGAGGCAGATACCACTCACGTAGTCACCGTAGGATCGAGGAGCTTCGAGATCCGTGTTAGTAGGTTATGTTAATGGTTTGATGAAAGACATACATGAAACAACATTAATTACAGGCAGGTGTAATTATTTTTTGGACTAGCATTACAGATAAACCGTGTTAAGGATCGGAGGCTGGCATAAAAGTCGTATGTGCAATATTGACTTTTATCTAATGGAAGAAGTCCATTTTAAACCTTAATCTTGTAGGGGGTAGATAAATCAGACCCGCAACTCTTAATCCCTGAAATTAGGACCCTGAAGAAACAATTCCTAGTCTAAATTGAACCTTACAGGATAACCCAAACAGGGATACGTGGGTGGCAAGGAGGAGGTCGGGATCGGGGGACAGAGAGGGCACTGCGCGTGTGTGCAAAGTGCATGGGCCGGCCCAGTGTGGCCCTCCAGTCCACCTCATCTCCATCACAAAATGTGGTGGGCCAACAAAACGATGAGGATTTAAACAGGAGAAATTCATAATTGGCATAAACCTGGGATAAATACTCGGCATAAATCTGGGAGGAACATTTGGTACCATTTGGTACATATAAACTGCAGAAATAAACTATAGTACAAGAAATGAACATCATACAAGATATCGACTGGGATATGGGACAAATATGTAGCATAAACCTGAGACTAATTGCAAGGAATAAATCTAGGACATCTGGTACATATAAACTGCAGAAATAAACATGGGATGTTTGTTACATATACACTGCAGAAATATATCTCGGGCATTTGGTACCATTTCATACAAGATATGAATTGCAATATGGGACGAATATTTGGCATAAACCTGGGACATTCATAGTTCATAAACCCGGGACATTAAATCAAAGTTGGCAATATTCTGCAACGTCTGGCAGTGCATAAACATTAAATGTTTGCGACATTAAAATAAACTTGCCAGTGCTTGAAACATAATCAACAAAATATCAGGGACACATGACACATGACTTTGGCACTAGTAGTTGCCACTGCAAGTGAAATATGCATAACTTGGCACTGAAGATGCAGATTTTCCTCTGCCCCTTTTTGCTCCAGTTCTAGAAGTATTTGTTCCAAGCAGTGAAGATGAAGATGTTCCACCAGGTACTGAAGATGCTCCAGGTTGAGAGGGTGCAAATCTTTTTCTTGGAGGTTTAAACTTGTTTGACGGGGCTGCTGCTTGAGCAGTTCTTGGTGCAGATGGGGTAGCAGTATGAGTTCTTGGCGCAAATGGGGCAGCAGGTTGAGAACTTGGTGCAGCTGGGGTAGCAGGTTGAGAAGTACTACCTTGTGCTTGCTATAGAAATAAGTAAATACAAAATGAACTCAAATATTCATTTGAAATTCTGTAATATCATCTAAAATCATTTAAATTCTCTAATATTCATCTAAATGCAGGAAACATACCTGTGCTTTCTTGCTCTTAACTAGGTGTGCATTCTTTTTCTTTCCTCTCTCTGGATTCTTTTTGCAACCAGCCTTGTTGTGTCCAACACTACCACATAATGAACACTTGATCATGGTTCCATGTTTGCTCATTTTCTTACCCTTCGGCTTCTCTGTTTCTTCCCTCTTCCTGTCATTATTAGAAGGCCTGCCTGGCATTTTTACATATCCTGGTGCTTGTGGCCTAGGATTTGGAGAAACTGGCCACATCTCCTCACCCTCAACAGGATGCAAGCAATGGTCATATTTTTTTTCTGCACATCAACTGAATAGCAAGAATGGATGAAATCATCTACTACTTTTCCACACTTGTAGATTGCACTAATTGCATGGCTGCAAGGAAGACCCGCCAACTGGAAGTATCCACATGGGCATGTCCTTTTATCAAGATTTACGGTGTATTGTCTTCCTCTGCCATTGATGTGCTTCACTTCAAATCCATCTATGCCATTCCAAAGCACCTCAACAAACTGTGTCCTTGCAATACTTGCCTTCAACTTCTTGAAAATGCTAGGACATATTTTCCCATTCCACGTCTCACTCTTTGCCCTTTGTTCTTGCACTCGAACAAATATCTTCTTCATGATTCTCTCTTGCATGGAGATTATTGGATAAAACCTTGCATCTACTATTGAGTTATTGAATGACTCACAAAGGTTATTGTCGATAGACTCGCAATTTGAGCCTAGCTGAAAAAATGCCCTTGCCCAGTGCATAGGCTCTGTCCTCATAATGTCCTTCACTCCATCAGGTGTCTCTTGAGCAAGTTTTGCTTTGCGATAGTTGAAATCTTGCTTGTTAGAAGCTTTTGCAATAGCCCCAAAAAAATTCTGCCACTCATGAGATCTATGCTTCTTTCTCGAGTTAGCATATATGTGCCTAGCACACATCCTGTGTTCTGCATTTGGAAGATAGTCTTGCATTGCATTTATTAATCCCTTTTGTTGATTTGAAATAAAAACCCAGCCAACTCCATTGTTGTTGATATCCAGATCTTTGATAAGCAACCCAACAAACCACTTCCAACTTTCATTTGTTTCCTTCTCAACTACAGCCCAAGCCACTGGATACATCTGGTTGTTGGCATCTCTTGCTATTGCACACAAGAGCTCCCCCTTCACTGCTCCTTTGAAGAAACAACCATCGAGCCCTATTACTTTCCGACATCCAGCTTTGAAACCAAGTTTCATTGCATGAAAGAAAACATAAAAACTCTGAAATAAGTTTTGATCCATGTTTGTTGGGTCCAAACATACTGCAATAGTGCTTCCAGGATTGCTCCTCAATAGTTCCAACTGGTAGTCAAACAGTCGAGTGTATTCGTTCTTCATACCACACATCAATATGTCCATGACAAGCTTTTTTGCATGCTTACACTTAGAAGTCAACACATCGGCAAACATGTCTGGAGAACTGTTGCTTTCATGTTGTCAATCTTCCACATTGGGTTAGCTAGTATGAAGTGTTCATATCTTTCTGCAATCACTTTAGCAGTCACAAGTTTGTTTTGCCTGTTCTGAGCACAGTGATGTTCATCATTGAAGGTAACTATTGGAAATATGCCCTAGAGGCAATAATAATTTAGTTATTATCATATTTCCTTGTTCATAATAATCGTTTATTATCCATGCTATAATTGTATTGATTGGAAACTCAAATACATGTGTGTGTACATAAACAACACCGTGTCCCTGGTATGCCTCTAATAGACTAGCTCGTTGATCAAAGATGGTCAAGGTTTCCTAGCCATAGACATGAGATGTCATTTGATAACGGGATCACATCATTAGGAGAATGATGTGATGGACAAGACCCAAACTATGAACGTAGCATATGATCGTGTCAGTTTGTTGCTATTGTTTTCTGCATGTCAAGTATCTCTTCCTATGACCATGAGATCATGCAACTCACTGACACCGGAGGAATACCTTGTGTGTATCAAACGTCGCAACGTAACTGGGTGACTATAAAGATGCTCTACAGGTATCTCCGAAGGTGTCTGTTGAGTTGGCATGGATCAAGACTGGGATTTGTTACTCCGTGTGACGGAGAGGTATCTCAGGGCCCACTTGGTAATACAACATCACAATAAGCCTTGCAAGCAATGTGACTAAGTGTTAGCCACGGGATCTTGTATTACGGAACGAGTAAAGAGACTTGCCGGTAACGATATTGAACTAGGCATAGAGATACCGACGATCGAATCTCGGGCAAGTAACATACTGAAGAACAAAGGGAACAGCGTACGGGATTAACTGAATCCTTGACATAGAGGTTCAACCGATAAAGATCTTCGAAGAATATGTAGGAACCAATATGGGCATCCAGGTCCCGCTATTGGTTATTGACCGTAGAGGTGTCTCGGTCATGTCTACATAGTTCTCGAACCGGGAGGGTCTGCACACTTAACGTTCGGTGACGTTTTGGTAGTATTGAGTTATGTATGGTGGTGAACGAAGGTTGTTAGGAGTCCCGGATGAGATCCCGAATGTCACGAGGAGCTCCGGAATGGTCCGGAGGTAAAGATTGATATATAGGAAGTCCCGTTTTGGCCACCGAAAAGGTTTCGGGTATTTCCGGTAGTGTACCGGGAGTGCCGTGAGGGTTCCGGGGGTCCATCGGGAGGGGCCACTCACGCCGGGAGGCCACATGGGCATTAGGAGTGGCGCACCAGCCCTTAGTGGGCTGGGCAAGCCCGCCCCTAAGGGCCCATGCGGCTGGGGTGAGAGGAAAAGGCAAAAGCCCAAAGGGGGAAGGGTTTCCAAGTGGGGGGGAGGAGTCCTACTAGGAGTAGGATTGGAGTCCAACTCCCTCTCCTCCCCACGTCGGCCGACCCTAGGGGAGGATTCCTAGGGCGCCAGCCCCTCCCCTCCCTCCTATATATACTAGAGGGAGAGAGGGCCATAGCACTTCAACCCAAAAGGCCATGGTGCAGCCCTCTCTCCCGATAGATCAGTTCCTCTAGTTTTTCAGCAGTGTTTAGGCGAAGCCCTGCTGAAATAGTTCCACCGCCGCCGCCGCCGCGCCGTCGCGCTGCCAGAGAACTCCTCTACCTATCTGCTCCCTCTTGCTGGATCAAGAAGGTGGAGATCGTCATCGAGCTGTACGTGTGCTGAACGCGGAGGTGCCATCCGTTCGGCGCTAGATCGTGATTGGATCGCGGGACGGCTTGCGATTTGGATCATGAAGACGTTCGACTACATCAACCGCGTTTCTTAACGCTTCCCGCTTGGCGATCTACAAGGGTACGTAGATCCACTCTCCCTCTCGTAGATGCTCATCACCATGGATAGATCTTGCGTGTGCGTAGGAAATTTTTTGTTTCCCATGCAACGTTCCCCAACAGTGGCATCATGAGCTAGGTCTATGTGTAGATGAGATCACGAGTAGAACACAAAGGAGTTTGTGGGCGTTGATATTCAGATTGCTTCCTCCCTTGGTCTTTTCTTGATTCAGCGGTATTGTGGGATGAAGCGGCCTGGACCAACATTACTCGTACACTTATGAGAGACCGGTTCCATCAACTGACATGTAACTTTGTTGCATAAAGATGGCTGGCGGGTTTGTTTCTCCCACTTTAGTTGGATCGGATTCGAAAAATGCGGTCCTTGAGAAGGTTGAATAGCAATTTGTGTATCACCGTTGTGGTTTTGCGTAGGTAAGAATCGTTCTTGCTAGATACCCATAGCAGCCACATAAAACATGCAACAACAATTAGAGGACGTCTAACTTGTTTTTGCAGGGTATGTCGTGATATGATATGGCCAATGACATGATGAGATATATGTGATGTATGAGATGATCATGTTATGTATAGATAATCATGACTTGCATGTCGATGAGTACGGCAACCGGCAGGAGCCATAGGGTTGTCTTTAATTTATTTTCGCCGTTTTGCTTTACTTTATCGCTATGAGTTAGCAATAGTTGTAGAAGAAATAGTTGGCGCGACAACCTCATGGCGACACGTTGATGGATATCAAGATGATGGAGATCATGGTGTCATGCCGGTGACGATGGAGATCATGCCGGTGCTTTGGAGATGGAGATCAAAAGCACAAGTTCATGGCCATATCATGTCACTTATGATTTGCATGTGATGTTAATCCTTTTATGCATCTTATTTTGCTTAGGACGACGGTAGCATTATAAGGTGACCCCTCACTAAAATTTCAAGATAAAATTGTGTTCTCCCCGAGTGTGCACCGTTGCGAAAGTTCGTCGTTTCGAGACACCACGTGATGATCGGGTGTGATAGACTCTACGTTCGCATACAACGGGTGCAAGCCAGTGTTGCACGTGCGGAACACTCGGGTTAAACTTGACGAGCCTAGCATGTACAGATATGGCCTCGGAACACAAGAGACCGAAAGGTCGAACATGAGTCATATAGTAGATATGATCAACATGGAGATGTTCACCATTGAAACCACCTCATCTCACGTGATGATCGGATTTGGGTTGGTGAATTTGGATCATGTAACACTCGGATGACCAGAGGGATGTCAATTTGAGTGGGAGTTCTTTAGTAATATGATTAACTGAACTCATTATCATGAACATAGTCAAAATGTCTTTGCAAATTATGTTGTAGATCAATAGCTCGCGCCATAGCTCCCCTGTATTTTTTATATGTTCCTAGAGAAAATAGAGTTGAAAGATGATGGTAGCAATAATGCGGACTGGGTCCGTGATCTGAGGATTGTCCTCATTGCTGCACAGAAGGCTTATGTCCTTAATGCACCACTCGGTGCGCCACCCCCTCAAGCGTCGTCTGTAGATGTTGTGAACATCTGACAGGCACGTTCTGATGACTACTTGATAGTTCAGTGCGTTCATTGAGTTCCAACAGAAAGGAAGATACATATATACACTGGTTCTTTCTAGCAGTAGAACGGACGGAGGAGCGCCGCGTTCCACGGGTGCTCCGTCTCCTCGCCGGAGGCGTCTCTCTTGCGCTTCTGCGGCTTCTGGGCGTCTATTAGGTAGTACGCATTGTTGTGCAGCGCCTTGCTGACGATGAACGGGCCCTCCCATGGGGAGGACAACTTGTGCTGGCTAGCGGTTCGCTGGATCCGTCTGAGCACCAGGTCCCCCTCGCGGAACGAGAGGGGCCGGATCCGCTTGCTGTGGTAGTGCCGGAGCTTCTGCTGGTAGATAGCCGTTCGGCTCAACGCTAGCTCGCGGGCCTCCTCGAGGAGGTCGATGCCGTCTTCCCTTGCCTCCTTCGCGTCCGTCTCCGTGTACAGGGTGACGCGAGGCGAGTCGAAATCGATGTCCGTGGGGATGACTGCCTCGGACCCGTACACGAGGAAGAAGGGCATGAAGCCAGTTGAGCGGTTGGGCGTGGTTCTAAGGCTCCATAGGATGGCCGACAACTCTTCGATCTAGCAGCCGGCTGACCGAATGAGCGGTGCCATGAGCCGGGGCTTGATGCCGGCCAAGATCAAGCCGTTTGCTCTCTCTGCTTGGCCGTTCGACTGTGGGTGGGCGACCGATGCAAGGTCGAGCCGGATGCCTTGTTTGGCGCAGAAGCGTGCCAGCGCGCCTTTGGCGAAGTTGGTGCCGTTGTCGGTGATGATGCTATGCGGGACGCCGTAGCGGACTGTGATGTCTTCGATGAACCGGACGGCCATGGGGCCGTCCAGCTTCTTGATGGGTCGGGCCTCAGTCCACTTGGTGAACTTGTTGACGGCCACCAACAGATGCGTCAGGCCGACTCGAGCGGTCTTGAAGGGTCCTACCATGTCGAGGCCCCAGACCGCGAAGGGACAGGAGAGGGGGGTGGTCTGGAGCGCCGTAGCCGGCAGGTGGCTCTGCATGCTGAAGCGCTGGCACCCCTCGCACTTATCGACCAGCCGCTTCGCTTCTTCCAGGGCCATTGGCCAGTAGAACCCGTGGCGGAATGCCTTGGCCACCAGGGTCCTGGAGGCGGCATGATGCCCGCACTCGCCCTGGTGGATGTCTCGGAGGATCTCCTGCCCCCGTTCCGGCTTGACGCAACGCTGGAACACGCCGGTTGCACTGCGATGGACCAACTCGTGGTTGATGATGCTGTAGGCGGGGGGCCGGCGCTGGATTTGCCGGGTTGTGGCTTCGTCGGTTGGGAGCTCGCCACGCAGGAGGAAGGCTAGGATGGGCTGGGCCCAGGCGGGAGTCGTGACAGGGGCCGACACCGGCTCGAGGCGGCCCTCATGGCCGGCTGTAGCCCCCGCGCCCGGAGGCGGAGCCCCCAGGACCGATCCATCAGTCCCCGGGACCGAGCCGTCAGTCCCCGAGGCCGGCAGATCGATTGCCATGAGGACGGCCGCGGGGTCGTCAGTGGCTGGAGCCAGCGGGGCTGGAGCGGCGGTTGGAGGCGGCGGGTTTGTTGGAGCTGGCAGGACGCCGGCGGGGTCGGCTGGCACGAAGATTGACTCTGATTCGGCGGAGGGTTTGATTGACGGCTTGAGCAGCCGCTCGAGGGAGACGCCGGCTGGGATTGTCTGCCGGGTGGAGCCGATTTTGGCCAGCGTGTCCGCCGCCTCGTTGTCCGCCCGGGGGACGTGGTGGAACTCGCACCCTTCGAAGGAGCAGGTGAGCTGTTGGACGAGGAAGCGGTAGCTGGCCATGTTGGCGTCCCAGGCGTCCCATTCGCCAGAGACCTGATGTACCACGAGATCTGAGTCGCCGAAGCAGAGGATGCGTCGGATGCCGATTTCCTTGGCGAGCCGGAGGCCGTGGACGAGCGCCTCGTATTCGGCTACGTTGTTGGAGGCGGCGAAGAGGATCTGGAGCGCGTACTTGAGTTGGTCCCCTTTTGGGGATGACAGGATGATGCCGGCTCCCAAGCCGGTCCGCATCTTCGAGCCGTCGAAGTGCATGCGCCAATGCGTGGAGTCTGGAGGAGGCAGCACGAACTGGGTCTCCGCCCAGTCGACGAGGAAGACGGCCATCGCCTGCGACTTGATGGAGGTGCGTGGCTCGTACCGGATTTCGTGGTCGGCGAAGGCGATAGCCCATTTGGCGATCCGGCCGGTGGCGTCCCGGCCGCTCATGATTTCCCCGAGCGGTGCCGTGCTCACCACAGTGATGGTGTGCTCCTGGAAGTACTGCTTGACCTTCTTGGTGGCGAAGTATATGCCATAGCACATCTTCTGATAGTGGGGGTAGTTCTGCTTGGAGGCGGAGAGGACCTCGCTGAGGTAGTAGACGGGACGCTGGATCAGCAGCGCCCGGCCTTCCTCCGGCCGCTCCACCACGAGAACGACGTTGACCACACGCGTGGTCGCCGCGATGTACGCAAGCAAAGGCTCCTTTTCGGTCGGAGCCGCCAGGACGAGCGCGCTGGAGAGGGCGCGTTTGAGGTCACGGAACGCTTCGTCCGCCTGGTCGGTCCACTCGAACTTGGCCGGCCTCGTCGTCGGGTCGTGGCCCGGCTCGACTTTGGCCGTCTTCTTCATGAGCTGGTAGAGGGGCAGAGCCTTCTTGCCCAGCCGGCTGATGAACCGGCTGAGCGAGGCAAGGCAGCCGGTGAACTTCTGGACGTTGCGGAGCTTGGTCGGCTTGTGCATGCGCTTGATAATCCCCAAGTGCAAGGAATCATCGTAGCAATTTCCAAAGGTGGAAGTGATAAGTATGGAGTGTCGAACCCACAAGGAGCTAAAGGTAAGATCAATATTCTCTCAAGTCCTATCTGCCACTGATACGACTCTACGTACGCCGAACGTTTGCTTCCAACTAGAAACGAGAAATAAAACTACGTTGTGGGTATAAAGAGAATAGCTTTGCATGATATCGGAGAACTAGAATATAAAGATAGGTGTTGTTATCATAAAGTTAGAATATATTACAATGTATTACAAATAGCGAGGGTGGAATAATGATGGGTCGGTGTGCGGAATTGTCCTAGGCAATTGTTAACAAGATCAGTAATCATTATTGCAATTCTATATGAGGGAGAGGCATAAGCTAACATACTTTCTCTACTTGGATCATATGCACTTATGATTGGAACTCTAGCAAGCATCCGCAACTACTAAAGATCATTAAGGTAAAACCCAACCATAGCATTAAAGCATCAAGTCCCCTTTATCCCATACGCAACAACTCCCTTACTCGGGTTTAAGCTTCTGTCACTCTAGCAACCCACTATAAGCGAATCATGAACATATTGCAACACCCTACAGCGGGAATCCTTCACGTGTGCGCGGCACGGAAGGCACAATAGGACAACACCAAAATAAACATACAACTCAAACCAATCTATATCAGCAATCAACCCAAAGGACAAAAGTAATCTACTCAAAACATCATAGGATGGCAACACATCATTGGATCATAATATGTGGCATAAAGCACCATGTTCAAGTAGGGGATTACAGCGGGGTGCGGGAGAGTGGACCACTAAAAGGAGATGAGGATGGTGATGAAGAAGGTGATGTTGATGAAGACGATCACCGCGGCGATGGTTCCCCCGGTGGCACTCCGGCACCACCGGGAGAGAGGGGGAGGGGGTCTCCCCCTTGTGCTTCCTCCACCATGGCCTCCCCCCTGGTTGGGGGAAGGTTCTCCCTCTGGTCCTTCGCCTCCATGGCGATGATGGCCCCTCCGTCTTCCTCCTCCATGGTCTCCGGTGAAGGTGACCCCCTCCGGCAGGGTGCCGGAGAGGGCCAAGATTGATCTTTCGTGGCTCTAGAGACTTGCGGCGGCGGAACTTCCGATCTAGGTTTATTTCTGGAGTTTCCATGATTTATAGGAGTGCTTGGTGTCAGAATCAAGTCAGGGAGGTGCTCGAGGGGCCCACAAGCCAGGGGGCGCGCCCTAGGGGGGGGGGCACGCCCCTGTGGCTTGTGGCCTCCTCGAGACTCCTCTCCGGTATCTTTTTGCTTCGGTATTTTTTATATTTTCCAAAAATATTCTCCGTAAATTTTCAGCCCATTCCGAGAACTTTTATTTCTGCACAAAAACAACACCACGGTAGTTCTGCTGAAAACAGCGTCAGTCCGAGTTAGTTCTAATCAAATCATACCAAAATCATATAAAATTATTGTAAACATGGCATGAATACTTCATAAATTATAGATACGTTGGAGACGTATCAGCATCCCCAAGCTTAATTCCTGCTCGTCCTCGAGTAGGTAAATGATAAAAGAAATAATTTATGAAGTGTGAATGCTAGCAAGTGCACAAGTTTGATCAATGAAAATTCCAATCACTTTTTCTAGCATCAATATAAACCATAAACAGTAGCTTATCTCATAAAACTTCTCATGATCAAGTAACAAGCTATTCACATGTTAAAGTATTGACCAGGAAGTTTCTTGAAAACTAACAAACCATATTCCTAGTCATCAAACAATTGCAATTCATCTTATTTTCAGGAAGGGTCTATGTAAGAGCTTTGATTTAGCAAATTCCACATACTCAACTATCATATAGTCTTCCATGATTATTGACATTCAAAGCATATTTTTAGAACAAATAGCATCCATCGAACATAGAGAAAGATAGGGGCTTAATGTTTCGCCTCCCAACTTATTTATCATATAGATAATTGTCAACAATAATAATTCATGATCAAATATATTTGTGTGGATATATATGTCTAGATCATTCCCCAACACATGACGCTTGCCAAGAGATAAAAGCGAAATATAGGAAGTGGTGAAGATCACCATGACTCTTGCATAAAGGTAAGTACTAAAAAGTAAAAGATAGGCCCTTCGCAGAGGGAAGCAGAGGTTGTCATGCGCTTTTTGTTTTTGGATGCGCAAACCCCTTAATGCAAAGGAACGTCACGTTGTATTGCCCTTTGTGATAGCAACCTTTATTATGCAGTCCGTCGCTTTTATTTCTTTACCATCACAAATTCGTACAACGCTTATTTTCCCTTACTATAAAAGATCATACATATTTAGGAGCAATTTTTATTGCCTTTTGCACCGATGACAACTTACTTGAAGGATCTTACTCAATCCATAGGTAGGTATAGTGGACTCTCATGGCAAAACTGGTTTAAGGGTGTTTGGATGCACAAGTAGTATTTCTACTTGGTGCGGAAGTTTTGGCTAGTATGAGGTGGAAGCAAGCACCACATGTTGGAGGATCCATAACAATATAACTTCTATACAAATATACCCAAACATAACTCATTAAGTTGTCTTCCTTGTCCAGCTTCAACTAATTTTCTCAAGTTTGAAAATAGTTAATGGGTATTCACAATCATAGAAGATGTCCAAGATAGTATATTTATATGTGGAATCTC
This sequence comes from Elymus sibiricus, assembly GCA_039707655.1. NCBI lineage: Eukaryota > Viridiplantae > Streptophyta > Magnoliopsida > Poales > Poaceae > Elymus > Elymus sibiricus. The sequence goes on from CM077665.1 coordinate 514,221,554, forward strand.
TCTTCCTTCAATATTCTTTCATGAATTGTTCAAGTGACCAATGCAGTGTTTGCTAACTTTCAATAAATTTCACCACCTATACTTATTATGTGTGAAGTCATTACTCTCCATGGGATAAGTATATGAAGCATATTTAATTTCAGATTTATAATATTCAATTCATTCAACCATTTACTCATAGGATATAAGTGAAGCACGAGAGTGAATGACAAACTACTCCAAAAAGATATAAGTGAAGAGCAATGAGTAGCCAACAATTAAATAACTATGTGAGGACTCTCTCATCTAATAATTTCAGATCCAATGATTTTATTCAAACAGCAAGCAAAATAAAAATAGCACTCCAAGAATAGCACGTATCATGTGAACGAATAAGAATTTAGGCTCAACATAGGCTAACCGATAATTGTTGATGAAGAGAGGTGGGATGCGTAGCATCCCCAAGCTTAGATACTTGAGACTTCTTGAAATATTTACTTGGGGTGCCTTGGGAATCCCCAAGCTTGAGCTTTTGTATCTCGTTCAATCCTCTCATATCATGGTTTTACCTATTCTCAAAAATTTCATCCACACAAAACTCGAAAAGAACTCGTGAGATAGGTTAGTACTCATAAGAATAAATCAACACTTCATGTACTGCCAAGACAAGTTGCACAATAATTTTCAAACATCAGGTACTGTATACTATCATCTCCACAATTTATATCTACCAATATAGGCTATGGAAACTATAGGATAAGTAGATAACGAAACTATGACAGCAATCTGTCCAAACAGAACAGTCTGTAGCAATTTATAAAAACAGTGTACTTCCATAACTCAAGAAATTATGAAAATTTAGGACATGCTAAGGAATTTATATGAAAATACTATTTAAAAATTTCAGAAACTTTCCACGTTCCAGTAAAATATGAAAATTCAAATACTACAGCAAAAGTTTCTGTTTTTTACACAGCACACATCAAACATGTAATGCAAGCATCCTAAGGCAATTCTTGGAACTTTTTATTGAAAAACAAGAATATAAATAACACCTAACAGGGAATAACAAAATATAATGACGATCCAAGCAAAGCACATATTGTGTGACGAATAAAAATATAGCTCCAAGTGAGGTTACCGATAATGTTGAAGACGAAAGAAGGGATGCTTCCGGGGCATCCCCAAGCTTAGGCGCTTGAGTCTTCCATGGATATTACCTTGGGGGTGCCTTGGGCATCCCCAAGCGTAGGTTCTTGTCACTCCTTATTCTCCTCATATCGGTGTCTCACCCAAAACTTGAAAACTTCAATCACACAAAACTTAACGGAACTTCGTGAGAAGGGTTAGTGTAATAACGATAGATCATTCACTTTGGTACTGTCAAGACAAGATTCATAATTGTTCCCACATGATACCTACGGTATTCTATCATTCCCATAATTTATACCGCTAAATATAAGCTATGGAAACACTAAAACAAGCAAATTATGCATGCAAAACAGAATCTGTCAAAAACAGAACAGTCTGTGAAGATCTGTAGTGTAACCATACTTCCCTGTCTCTAAAAATTCTGAAACATTAGGAAAACCTAGGAAATTTGTATATCAATCATGTGTAAAAAATTCAGAAGCTTTTGACTCTCTGGTGAATTTATAGAAATTCTGGACTGGGCATCAAAGTTTCTGTTTTTGCACAGAATCAAGTCAACTATCAACCACATCATCCCAAAGGCATTACTTGGCACTTTATTTAAATAAAAGGCACAAAACATGATTACTACAGTATCTTAATCATGTTAAAACACAAAAACAGAAAGGGTAAATATTGGGTTGTCTCCCAACAAGCGCTTTTCTTTAATGCTTTTCTAGCTAGGCATGACATTGATACACTTCCAAACCCAATTCCGATGGAAATTTTATTCATACTCTAAAAGATATAAGTGAAGTTCATAGAGCATTCTACAAATAGTGAAGATTAACCAATATCCAAGCTCAAAATATATAAGTGAAGCACACGAAGCATTCTATAAAGCCATACTCAAAAGATTTAAGTGAAGCACAAAGAGCATTCTACAAAGCCATGCTCAAAAGATTTAAGTGAAGAACAAAGAGCATTCTACAAAGCCATGCTCAAAATATTTAAGTGAAGCGCATGAAGCATTCTACAAAATCAATGAAGGACTTTCTCATACTAGAAGGGTGCATAAAGGAAAAGAAAAACACTAAAGACGCATATCATGTGAACAAAACAAAAACCGAGGTATACCGATAATTGTTGAAGAATAAAGATGGGATGCCTTCCGGGGCATCCCCAAGCTTAGATGCTTGAGTCTCCTTGAAATATTTACTTGGGGTGCCTTGGGCATCCCCAAGCTTGAACTCTTGTCTCTCCGTATTATTCTTGTATCGATACCCTCTCGATCTTCGAACACTTCATTCACACAAAACTTAACAAAAACCCTCGTGAGATCCGTTAGTATAATAAAGCAAAATACTACTTTAGGTACTGTTGTGAACTCATTCCAAATTCATATTAGCATTATATCTACTGTAGTTCAACTTCACCATGGTTCATACCCCCCGATACTACCCATAGATTCATCAAAATAAGAGAACAATGCATAGAAAACAGAATCTGTCAAAAACAGGACAGTCTGTAGTAATATGGAAACTTCGTATACTTCTGTATCTCAAAAAATTCTGAAACTTTAGGACAAACTAACAAATTTGTATATTAGTACTGTGTAAAAATTTCAGAAACTTTTGACGTTCCAGTAAGAAATGTAAATTCATGCACTACAGTCAAAGTTTCTGTTTTTGCACAGCACAAAGCAAACAAGCAATCTATTTGTCCTAAAACCAAATCTTGGCACATTATTTTTATAATACAATGTATAAATACAAGGGGATAATTATTTTTGAGAAGCTTCCATGAAAAATTCTACATTGTTTCCATGAGCATGAACACAAGTGTTCAAGGTCGACCCTCACTTCTCCAATGCACAACTTTCAAATCACTTCTCTTTTTGAAAAACTTCTTAGGCAAGAGGCAAGTAATTCTTTTTGTATTTTTCATTATTTTATTTTATTTTGTTTGTTTCACCCACAACTAAAGAAAGCAAAAAGGGAAAAAAATCTACTAATGAAGAAAGCAAACAAGCACACACCAGAATATCAACCCCACGCTATTGCTCCCCGGCAACGGCGCCAGAAAAGAGCTTGATAATCCCCAAGTGCAAGGAATCATCGTAGCAATTTCCAAAGGTGGAAGTGATAAGTATGGAGTGTCGAACCCACAAGGAGCTAAAGGTAAGATCAATATTCTCTCAAGTCCTATCTGCCACTGATACGACTCTACGTACGCCGAACGTTTGCTTCCAACTAGAAACGAGAAATAAAACTACGTTGTGGGTATAAAGAGAATAGCTTTGCATGATATCGGAGAACTAGAATATAAAGATAGGTCCTTTTATCATAAAGTTAGAATATATTACAATGTATTACAAACAGCGAGGGTGGAATAATGATGGGTCGGTGTGCGGAATTATCCTAGGCAATTGTTAACAAGATCGGTAATCATTATTTCAATTCTATATGAGGGAGAGGCATAAGCTAACATACTTTCTCTACTTGGATCATATGCACTTATGATTGGAACTCTAGCAAGCATCCGCAACTACTAAAGATCATTAAGGTAAAACCCAACCATAGCATTAAAGCATCAAGTCCCCTTTATCCCATACGCAACAACTCCCTTACTCGGGTTTAAGCTTCTGTCACTCTAGCAACCCACTATAAGCGAATCATGAACATATTGCAACACCCTACAGCGGGAATCCTTCACGTGTGCGCGGCACGGAAGGCACAATAGGACAGCACCAAAATAAACATACAACTCAAACCAATCTATATCATCAATCAACCCAAAGGACAAAAGTAATTTACTCAAAACATCATAGGATGGCAACACATCATTGGATCATAATATGTGGCATAAAGCACCATGTTCAAGTAGGGGATTACAGCGGGGTGCGGGAGAGTGGACCACTAAAAGGAGATGAGGATGGTGATGAAGAAGGTGATGTTGATGAAGACGATCACCACGGCGATGGTTCCCCCGGTGGCACACCGGCACCACCGGGAGAGAGGGGGAGAGGGTCTCCCCTTTATGCTTCCTCCTCCATGGCGTCCCCCTGGTTGGGGAAAGGTTCTCCATCTGGTCCTTGGCCTCCATGGCGATGATGGCCCCTCCGTCTTCCTCCTCCATGGTCTCCGCTGAAGGTGACCCCCTCCGGCAGGGTGCCGGAGAGGGCCAAGATTGATCTTTCGTGGCTCTAGAGACTTGCGGCGGCGGAACTTCCGATCTAGGTTTATTTCTGGAGTTTCCACGATTTATAGGAGTGCTTGGCGTCAGAATCAAGTCCGGGAGGTGCTCGAGGGGCCCACAAGCCAGGGGGGGCGCCCTAGGGGGGCGCCCCTGTGGTTTGTGGCCTCCTCGGGACTCCTCTCCGGTATCTTTTTACTCCGGTATTTTTTATATTTTCCAAAAATATTCTCCGTAAATTTTCAGCCCATTCCGAGAACTTTTATTTCTGCACAAAAACAACACCACGGTAGTTCTGCTGAAAACAGCGTCAGTCCGGGTTAGTTCTAATCAAATCATACCAAAATCATATAAAATTATTGTAAACATGGCATGAATACTTCATAAATTATAGATACGTTGGAGACGTATCAGCGCTCGATAGCTCTGATTTTCTCCGGGTTAGCTTCGATGCCGCGGGCGGACATGAAGAAACCTAGGAGCTGGCCGGCGGGCATGCCGAAAGCACACTTCTCCGGATTGAGCTTGACCTTGTACTCGCGCAGGTTGGCGAAGGTCTCTCGAAGATCGTCCAGGAGGCTGAAATGCTTCTTGGTTTTGACGACGATGTCGTCCATGTAGACGTGGACGTTCCTGCCGATCTGGGGCAGGAGGCATTTCTGCATGCAACGCTAGAAGGTGGCGCCTGCGTTCTTCAGGCCGAAGGACATGGTGATGTAGCAGTAGGCCCCGAAAGGGGTGATGAAGGAGGTCTTCAGCCGGTCGGCTGGGTCCAGCTTGATCTGGTGGTAGCCGGAATAGGCGTCCAGGAAGGACTGCAAATCGCAGCCGGCCGTGGAGTCGATAACTTGATCGATCCGCGGCAGGGCGAAAGGGTCCTTGGGACAAGCCTTGTTCAGGCTGGTGTAGTCGATACACATGTGCCAGGTCTTATTTTTCTTCAGCACCAGGACTGGGTTGGCCAGCCAGTCCGGGTGGAACACTTCCATGATGAAGCCGGCTACGAGCAGCCGGGCGATCTCCTCTCCTATAGTACGCCGCTTCTCCTCGGAGAAACGGCGTAGGGGTTGCTTGACCGGCTTGGCGTCCGGCCGCACATGAAGTTTGTGTTCGGCGTACTTCCTCGGAACACCCGGCATGTCCTTTGGAGACCATGCGAAGATGTCCCGATTCTCACGGAGGAAGTCGACGAGCTCGCCTTCCTATTTGCTGTCGAGGTGGGCGCCGATGGTGACGCACTGCTTGGGGTTGGCCGGGTCGAGTGGCACCTGCCTGGTGTCCTTGGAAGGCTGGAACGATGCCTCACCGGCCGACTGGGACGGGGAAGCCGGCACGACCGGCTGCTCAGAGGCGTGAGCCACGAGCCGGTCGAGCTGCCGCTTCTCCTCCGCTATCTCCAGGGCCTCGGCCAGCCAGCTGCTATCACGCGCGCACTCGATTGACTTCTTGTAGTCACCGTCGACAGTGATGATGCCCTTGGGACCCGGCATCTTGAGCTTGAGGTAGGTGTAATGGGGGACCGCCATGAATTTGACGAGGGCCAGCCTGCCCAGCAGCGCGTGGTAGGGACTGTTGAGGTCCACCACCTCGAACCATATCGGCTTGCGGCGGAAGTGGCTCTTGTTGCCAAAGAGGACGTCAAGCTGGATCTTGCCGATGGGGGTGCAGGATTTTCCCGGCACGATGCCATGGAAAACCGTCCGGCTCGTTTGCAGGTCTTTCTCCTTAAGCCCCAGCTTGAGCAGCGTGTCGCGGTAGAGGATGTTGATGCTGTTGCCCCCGTCGATCAGCACCTGCGAGAAGTGGCAGGTGAGCCTCTCGGAGGCGATGGTGGGATCGAGGACGAGGGCGTAGCTGCTGGGGTTCGGCATCACGGTGGGGTGGTCCGCCCGGCTCCAGGTGACCGGCTTCTCGGACCAGTGCATATACTGGGGGACCGAGGGAACGGTGGCGTTCACCTCGTGCCGACGCCTGCGCACGCTGTGCTTGTCGGTCCCCTCACTGGTGAAGACGACGTAGGTCCCGTCCTGGTCGGGGAACTGGTCGTGAAGGCGGCCGTCGTTGGCAGCCGGAGCCGGCGCGGGTGGCTGGGCCGGAGCCGGAGCCGGCGCGCGGGGAGCCAGAGGCGGAGGAACCGGGTGGCCCTCGGCTCGGGCTAGCCACTGGGAGAAGCTGCACTGTCGCAGCGTGTGCATGGCCGGCTTGGCCCCGGAGTGCATCTTGAGGGTGCGTCGAGCATTTGCTCGAAGGTGAGCTTGGGCTGCCAGGCGTTCTTGCCGATTTGCTGACGCTGGCTGGAAGCATGGCCAGCCGGCTGCTCCTCCTCGATAGTAGCGACCTGCCGGCTCCCATAGCGGGGATTCGGCTGGTCGGCTTTGCGCTTGTTGTTCTGCTGCTGCCGGTTGTCGGCGGCCGCCCGCGGCGCGGCAGGCAGCGGGGTTGGTTTGGCAGGCGTGGTGACCTTGATCCGCATCGCGGAGTCGGCCGTGGCATACTTATCTGCCTTGGCCATCAGACCCGCCAAGGTCACCGGCTCGGAGCATAGGAGCTTGTGCTTGAGGTGGGTGCCGTCGCGGCAACCCTCGATGAAGTACTGGATGGCCTACACCTCATGTACCCCCTCGCAGGAGTTGCAGAGCTCGGTCAAACGCGCGAGGTAGTCACGGAGGGACTCGTCCGGCCCCTGGACGCACATGGCCAGCTCACGGGGCCGGCCGGGCCGCTTGTAGGTGCCGGTGAAGTTGCGGACAAACGCCTCCTCAAAGTCCGTCCAAGTGTTGATGCTGCCGGCGGACAGGCTGTTGAGCCAGGTTCGAGCCGAGCGGATCAACAAGAGGGGGACGTAGCGCACGGCTACGTGCTTGTTCCCCCTGGCTATTCCGACTGCGGTGGTGTAGTCGACTAGCCAGTCTTCCGGCTTGGCGGTGCCGTTGTACTTCGGGGTATCATGGGGGAGCGTGAAGCCGGTCGGGAACGGCTCGTTGCGGATCCGCGGGCCGATGCACGCCGGGCCGATCGGACCCTCCTCCTCCAGGAGGGCGGATTGCGCCAGTCGGTCGATGCGGGTCCGGGCGTCGTTCTCACTTCGCGGGACGCGCGGGCCGAGCCGAGCGGCGAGCTCGGGACGGACAGCCGGGGCAGGCGAGCGTGCGCGCTTCCGCCGCGGAGGCGGGGTGTTGGCGCGGCTGCGCCGGCTATCGCCTGCCGGAGCATCGTTGCGCCGGCTGTTGACGGCCGGCGGCTCGTCTCCCTGTCGGGAGCGTCCATTATGGGACCCAGCGCCCCGTCGGCCGGAGCCGCGGGGGGGGGGGGGGAGAGGCTTGCTCGACCGGCCGGTGCTGGCCAGCGGTTGGCAGGGCGTCCCCCTCGGGGACGGGAACCTCGGAGCCGGCGTTGGCGTCATCGAGCCGGGCCTGCTGAGCGTTGGCGGCGGCGATGAGGTCTTGGATGTGCCGCTCCTGCTGCTCCCGCTCCGCGCCCACCAGGTCGGTGATACGTCCATTTTGCATCATGCTTTTATATCGTTATTTATTGCATTATGGGCTGTTATTACACATTTTGGTACAATACTTATGCCTTTTCTCTCTTATTTTACAAGGTTTACATGAAGAGGGAGAATGCCGCCAGCTGGAGTTCTGGACTGGAAAAGGAGCAAATCTGAGATACCTATTCTGCACAACTCCAAAAGTCCTGAAAATCTACGGAAAATTATTTTGGAATATATAAAAAATATTGGGCTAAAGAAATACATCAGGGGACCCACCAGGCAGTCACAAGCCAGGGGGGCGCGCCCTACCCCCCTGGGCGCGCCCCTGTGGCTTGTGGCCCTGGAAGGCCTCCGGTGCCCATCTTCTACTATATGGAGAGTTTTGACCTGAAAAAAATCATAAGGGAGCTTTCGGGACGAAGCGCCGCCGTCTCGAGGCGGAACTTGGACAGAACCAATCTAGGGCTCCGGCTGAGCTGTTCTGCCGGGGAAACTTCCCTCCCGGAGGGGGAAATCGAAGCCATCGTCATCACCAACGATCCTGTCATCGAGAGGGGGTCAATCTCCATCAACATCTTCATCAGCACCGTCTCCTCTCCAAACCCTAGTTCATCTCTTGTATCCGATCTTTGTCTCAAAACCTCAGATTGGTACCTGTGGGTTGCTAGTAGTGTTGATTACTCCTTGTAGTTGATGCTAGTTGGTTTACTTGGTGGAAGATCATATGTTCAGATCCTTAATGATAATTAATACTCCTCTGATTATGAACATGAATATGCTTTGTGAGTAATTACGTTTGTTCCTGAGGACATGGGATAAGTCTTGTTATAAGTAATCATGTGAATTTGGTATTCGTTCGGTATTTTGATGAGATGTATGTTGTCTCTCCTCTAGTGGTGTTATGTGAACGTCGACTACATGACACTTCACCATTATTTGGGCCTAGAGGAAGGCATTGGGAAGTAATAAGTAGATGATGGGTTGCTAGAGTGACAGAAGCTTAAACCCTAGTTTATGCGTTGCTTCGTAAGGGGCTGATTTGGATCCACATGTTTCATGCTATGGTTATATTTATCTTAATTCTTCTTTCGTAGTTGCGGATGCTTGCGAGAGGGGTTAATCATAAGTGGGAGGCTTGTCCAAGTAAGGGCAGCACCCAAGCACCGGTCCACCCACATATCAAATTATCAAAGTAATGAACGCGAATCATATGAGCATGATGAAAACTAGCTTGACAGAAATTCCCATGTGTCCTCGGGAGCGCTTTGCTTTATATAAGAGTTTGTCCAGGCTTGTCCTTGCTACAAAAAGGATTGGGCCACCTTGCTGCACCTTTGTTACAATTGTTACTTGCTATCCGTTACGAATTATCTTATCACAAAACTATCTGTTACCGCTCATTTCAGTGCTTGCAGAGAATACCTTACTGAAAACCGCTTGTCATTTCCTTCTGCTCCTCGTTGGGTTCGACACTCTTACTTATCGAAAGGATTATGATAGATCCCCTATACTTGTGGGTCATCAGTCGGCGAGGTCGGCATAGGCTACCTGCGCGGCCCTCATGTTGGCAGCCGACGTGTCGTAGGTGGGCAGCCTGCCACTGAGGATTTCCGTGACCACACGGCCGTGGTTGAGGACGTCACCGTGCCGGCTGGGCTCGTTGCCGGCGGGGGTGAGGCCATAGGCAGAGTTGTACTCGCGCTGCGCGGACTCCATCCGGCGCTTGGTGGTGGCAAGCGTGGTTGCCTCTGTGAGCAGCAGCCGGCAAGCAGCCTCCAGCTCAGCCATAGCCGCGGTTGGGTTCGTTGTAGGCGCGACGGGAGTGCTGAGGCCCCGAAGCATGGAGCCGAGAGGGTCGGAGGTGCCGGCGCGGGTAGCAGCGGTGGCCGCCTCCGCCTCCGCTCTGACGCGGCCGGAGGTCGTGGAAGAGCCGGTGGCCATTACCCCCGCACGGACGCGGGAGTCGTTGGCCTCGCCCGGGGCGAGCGCGCCCACAGACGAGGGCGGGTCGAAGCAGTCGAGCACCTGGCTAGGGTACTCGTCGGCGGCTGGCTCGGCGGTGAGGCTCAGCCTGCCGACGCGCTCGGTGAGGATGGCGACGTCGGACAGAGGGTCGCCGCTGCGCCCCTCGTCGGAGAGGTCGGCTTTGACGCCTGTAGGGCTGGCGGAGGCGGGGTCCTGCCCTGCGAGAGCAAACCCCACGAGCGTGCAGTTCCGCCCGGACGCGGGGCGGCCGGGGGAGGTGCTGAAGGGTCCCGCCCGGAGCGTGACTCCGGCCGGCACGACGGACTGCCCCACGGTGGGCGCCAACTGTCGTCGTTTTGTCACGACAGATGCCATGGGGTGGCTTATCGAGAGTGGTTGGGGCCGAAGGATGCCGGTGAACCCGGGGAACGGTATTGGACACAAGCGGTGAGGGACACACGATGTACCCAGGTTCGGGGCCCTCCGTGGGAGGTAACACCCCTAGTCCTGCTTGTCTACTTGATGGGGTCTGGCGTTACAATGGTGCTCCTTGAGCTGTTGTCTAGAGGAAGAAGAAGGAGCTGCCGGCTCTTCTTCCCTCGCTACATGGGAGTGTGAGTGTGAGATGGGGTGAATGCCTTCCTGATGCATGGGGGGCCTCGGGGGGTTTTATAGGCCAACACCCCCGGCTTATAATATACATAAGGTACTAAATGGGGGCCCCGGCCGGCAGCCTCCCTAACCGGCCAGCGGCCCCACCGGTTGGGCCGTCTCGTCGCTCGTAGGGCCTACCGGCTGTGCGGTCCCATCGCCGACTGGGGCCCGCCAGCCGGCTCTTCTATTGGCCCGCGCCCACCTGCCGCGGCACGGGCCATTCCGCGCGGCGTCGTCTTGCGCCAGCCGGCCGAAGTCAGCGGTACGGCCGGCATCGCTGTAGCCACGCCGGGGCAGGTAATGGAGTAGATGGCGGCGTGGCCGCACTATTGCCCCGCCGGGTCTTGATCGGTCAGTGCGAGCAGTACGACCGCCCGGACTGTAGCCAGACGTGCCCGAGCGTCAGCAGTCGCTGTAGCCACGCCGGAGTCCATCGCAGGGGTCGTGTCTTGTCGGTGTACTTGGTCGCAACGGGAGAAGACAAGTGCCTGCCCGTCCAGAGGTCAGCGGGAGGGCCGGCCGCGGGGCGGCCGCTTGCGGGCCGGCAGGGGGCCAGGCGGCCGGCTCCTGTCCAGCCGGCCGCTCGCCAGCCGACCATGGACCAGCCGGTCATGGGCCAACCAGCCAGGGGACCAGCCGGCCGCCCGCCAGCCGGTCATGGACTAGCCGGCCGTATAGTTTTTCCTAAAAGGGGCTTGAACTCCCTTGTCTTGGCATACCCAGGGGTAATATCCCCGTCACTCGGTCATGTCTACATAGTTCTCGAACCCGCAGGGTCTGCACACTTAACGTTCGGTGACGTTTTGGTAGTATTGAGTTATGTATGGTGGTGACCGAAGGTTATTCGGAGTCCCGTATGAGATCCCGGACATCATGAGAAGCTCCGGAATGGTCCAGAGGTAAAGATTGATATATAGGAAGTCCTGTTTTGGCCACCGGAAAGGTTTTGGGTATTTCCGGTAGTGTACCGGGAGTGCCGGGAGGGTTCTGGGGGTCCATCGGGAGGGGCCACTCACGCCGGGAGGCCACATGGACCTTAGGAGTGGCGCACCTAAGGTCCCATGCGGCTAGGGTGAGAGGAAAAGGCAAAAGCCCAAAGGGGGAAGGGTTTCCAAGTGGGGGAGGAGTCCTACTAGGAGTAGGATTGGAGTCCAACTCCCTCTCCTCCCCACTTCGGCCTACCCTAGGGGAGGATCCCTAGGGCGCCAGCCCCTCCCCTCCCTCCTATATATACTAGAGGGAGAGAGGGCCATAGCACTTCAACCCAAAAAGCCACGGTGCAGCCCTCTCTCCCGATAGCACTACAAGAAATATGTCAACTTGTGACCTTCTGGAAGTGACCCTGGAAGAAATGGTCGTAAAACTACGACCATTTGAGACCAATTGGTCGTAAGCTGTTCGGGGGGCTCCAAACGCTAAACCATAACGACAATTTTGGTCAGAAAGGTCGTAATTTCCTTACACGAAATGGTCATAAAGCAGACAACACTGGATGTTGCCTTATTTCTAGCTGATAACGACCAATATAGATGGTCATAGCCTGGTAAATTGTGGTGCATTGCTATGACTAGGCGCCACCTCATCAGTTTTGCCTATGTGTCGTGTCCATGTGTCAATTGTTGCCCTAGGTTGTGAAGTAGCCTACATTTCTGTCATTCCCAAAATTCCCAAAAAAATCTCATAAATTCTTTGGATCATATCTTCCTCAAATATTTAAAAACCCTTCCTTGCCTAGTTAAAAAATAATTCAGGAATATTCATTTTCCTATTCTGTTCAGAACAGCACTTTGTGAAGGAAGTGATATTTATATTTCTTGGATTGCCCTAAAAAAATTTGGACACTCTTTTCTATCCAAATAATTGCCTCATGACAAAATTCAGCTCCATTTGCCTATTAAATCTTCCTCAGCAAATTTCCAAAGTTTCTGTTCAACAAGATGCTTTGTGAAGTAAGTACTAGCTAGGCATCTCCTAATGCGCTGCAATTTTTCCATATATTCTATATGCCAATATAATAGCTCTACACAAAATTTGATCCCCATCTAATAATCCATGTGATCTCACCGTCCAATCTTTGTTTCTGGTAATATTTTCAATTTGTGAAGCAACTATATTTTATATTGCTTTATAATTGCTGATAATTTACCAGGACATGACCCTGCACATAGAACCTCCTTACACCAAATGTTATCTGATTTTAATGTAGCCAATTATCCTCAATATTTTTCCTAATTTTCTGTTCAGTGGAGAGCATTGTGAAGGAAGTACCATTTGTATTTGTCCAAATGGTATAAAATTTGTACAGTTCCTTCATATGCCCATATTAACATCCACCTCCAAATTGCAGCTCAATCCAATCATCTATGTGGGCCTAGCATCAATTTCAATTTTCTGTCCAAAGAAGAGGATTGTGAAAGAAGTACCACTTTGGCATGTACAAATGGTATACAATTTTTACAGTGCCTTCCTATGCCCAAATTACTATCCTCCACCAACTTTGAGCTCAATCCATTTATTCATTTGAGCCCAGCTTCAACATTCATATTTCTGTCCTGTGTGGTACTTTGTAAAGCAAGTGCCACTTAGGCTCCTCTATTTGAGCTGAAATTTTGCCAAGACAGTCTCCTTAGTAGACTATCATCCTCAGCCAAAACCCAGGCCCATTGCCCATGTTCATTTCCCCCACCACTAATCAAACACTTGGCTGCTAATTCATGTTTGAGCTTAGTTTAGTCTCCTTGTGAGATTCTTCTGTTGTATTCTTCTTCCTAGCACCTACCGGGGGAGTGACCAAGCCATCAGACATGCCTAGGCTGCTTAGAATGCGCGGCAACGCTAAGGTCACGCGGTGACTACGCGGCTGGCATGCCAGTTTGCGTGTTGTGGAGTTGGGGCCATCGTCCACCGTCCAAACCTCGATGTCTCGCCACCAAACCATGTATCTCTGATTAAATAGATAATTATGTGCCTAGAAATTATTTTTGGAAAAAATCATGAGCAAACTATAAGGCAGCTGCAGTTCAAATTTGACCCGCTTCCTACTGAATCGGGGAAAATTTGTCTTTTTCACGAGAGGTGGCTCAAAGCTTTTGACACCCAACCATTTAGTCAATTGTACATTAAATAGGACCTAATATTTTAGAAAAATGATTCGGTCCAATTTTGCAACAAATATATGGTAGGTCCTTCACAAAAAAAACTCATTTTGGGCACTCGAAAAATAAAAAATGAATTTTCCGTCCAAAGAAATTGAAAACTTCCTTAGACAACATTGTTTGTCATTCCAATATGCACCCTTGTGCATAATATGATATCATTTGAGCAAACTATGCCATGAATGTGGCCATAAGATTGATCATTTGGCTTGAAAGCCATGAATCTTCACACATGATAGCTCATTTTTTAGAACACTTTTTTAAAATAATTGTCGTATTAGAAGTTTATTATTTTTCATGGTAACTCGGTCACATATAATGACACAATGCGAAGGTTTTACAATTTTTTGATTTTTTTTGAATTTTGCATGCCCATTTCAAAATGCCGTCAAGACGACGGGCATGCCCGTTCCTAGCTAGTGGTTGAATCTTGGAAAACTTTTGGTGTTTCTGTGATTAAATAGATACTTATGTACCTAGAAATTATTTTTGGAAAAAATCACGAGCAAACTATAAGACAGCTGTAATTCAAATTTGACCCGCTTCCTACTGAATCGGGGGAAATTTGTCTTTTTCACGAGAGGTGGCTCAAAGCTTTTGACACCCAACCATTTAGTCAATTGTGCATTAAATAGGACCTAATATTTTAGAAAAATGATTCGGTCCAATTTTGCAACAAATATATGGTAGGTCCTTCACAAAAAAACTCATTTTGGGCACTTGAAAAATGAAAAATGAATTTTCCGTCCAAAGAAAATGAAAACTTCCTTAGACAACATTGTTTGTCATTCCAATATGCACCTTTGTGCATAATATTTGAACATTTGAGCAAACTATGCCATGAATGTGGCCATAGGATTGATCATTTGGCTTGAACCATGAATTTTCACACATGATAGCTCATTTTTGAGAACACTTTTTTAAAATAATTGTCGTATTACAAGTTTATTATTTTTCATGGTAACTTGGTCACATATAATGACATAATGCGAAGGTATTCCATTTTTTTTTTAATTTTGCATGCCCATTTCAAAATGCGTTCAAAACGACGGGCATGCCCGTTCCTAGCTAGTGGTTGAATCTTGAAAACTTTTGGTGTTTCTATGATTAAATAGATACTTATGTACCTAGAAATATTTTTGTAAAAAATCATGAGAAAACTATAAGGCAGTTGCAGTTCAAATTTGACCCGCTTCCTACTAAATCGGCGGAAATTTGTCCATTTCACAAGAGGTGGCTCAAATCTTTTGACACCCAACCATTTCATCAATTGTACATTAAATATGGCCTAGTATTTTAGAAAATTGATTTGGTCCAATTTTGCAACAAATATATGGTAGGTCCTTCACAAAAAAATTCATTTTGGGTACTCGAAAAATGGAAAATGAAATTTTCGTGCAAAGAAAATGAAAACTTCCTCAAGAAACATTGTTTGTCATTTTAACATGCAAACTTATGCAAAATATGATGTCATTTGAACAAACTATGCCATGAATGTTGTCATAACATTGACCATTTGCCTTGAAATAGCTATTGGGCGCCGGATGTTTGTATTTTTAATAAGCGTGGATGGAAACATCTTGACACTCAAAATGTGGTATAATATTTTTGAAAAATGGTGTAGTCCAATTTTGCAACAAATATTTGTTATTTTTTGTAAATTTTTCCAGAGATTTGTGTAAAAAAACCAAGTTTCGAGCCGGCCAATGAGAGGCAAGAAACTGCCTTCACGCGGAACACCCAGTTAGACGCGATCTGGGCCATCCATCATCACTTATCCAACGGTGGAGCCTCTCCTGAGAAACCAAAACCCTAACCTCCCACTCACCCTCTCATTCTCCCTCACTCTCTAGATCCGATCGAGCTGCCTCACCCTCGGCTCCTTCCTCCCCCTCCCCACCACCATCACCTCCGGCCGCTCCCTTCCACCCGGCGCCACGACCTCCGACCGCTCCCTTCCGCCCAACCCTTGGCTCCTTCCTCCCCTCCCCACCACTACCACCTCCCTTCCGCCCCGCTCCCCTGTCTCCTCTCATTAACCCGGGAGAAGCTCCATCCATCCAGCCGGAGGAGAGAGCAGGAGGCGGAGGAGAGACGAGCGGCTCCGGCGGCAGGCCCTACCTATCTATCTATCTGTCTAAATGGACTCGGAGCACTGGATCTCGCACCTGGCCGCCGCCAAGCGATTCTACGCGGCGCAGCTCGGCCACGCCGGTACGTCCGCCCGCTCTCCCGGGATTGATCGATTGGATCGATTCGCCCTTTCGCTCCGCGGTGGATTTCCTGATTGATTGGTAGGTTGATCGATTGATTTGCCGGTTCTTGCGTGGGCACAGATCAGGCGGGGATGGACGAGCTGGACATGGACGGCGACGAGAACACGGGCAGGCCCGACTTGGCATGCCCCTACTACTGCGAGGACCATGGCGTCGCCTCCCTCGTCGTGCACCTAGAGGAGGAGCACCCCTTCGAGCACCACCCCACGGTCAGTACCCCACCCCCCCGATTAACCTCCTCCTACTGCTGCTTGGATTGTTATCTAGAGAAGACACAAGATCGACTCGATGAGTCTCCTCCTTTTCTTTCATCTCTTGACACCTTGGGAAGAGTATCATGTTTGGACACGAGTAACAGTTATCAGCTTTGTTCCTGTTCTTAGTGCGAATTTGGTGCTAGCTTAAGTTTCGTCGGTTGTCAGATATGGTGTAGATGATGCATTACCGATGGTGTTTCTGTTCGGCTGTAGTGATTTTATCGGTATTTAGATCCAGTTTAGGGCCTTCACATGCCTTGGAAATGAGCACGTATCTATAGAATATGTGCTCCCATCTTTGGTAGATGCATATGGCTGTAGCTTCACTGAGTCGAAAATTGCTCTCACGCATGGTAAATTAGTGTTTTTGTTTCAAGTTTTAGTCTGTTATTAAAGGTTCTTTCCAGTGCAAGAGATGTTGTGCATGGTGATGGCCTTCTTCTATTTCTTATTGGCGTGTTTCTCAGATGCTTGTGTTGTATTTATCTTGGCTCAGTAAATAGATATAATCCTTAATTAGCTATGAGGGGACTTTCATGAATCATGTAATCATAGCGCTGATGTGTGGCTGTCGTGCTTCTCTAGATTATTGGTTTAGTGTACTGTAAATATATGTGGTCCTTTTATCTAACCATCTTCTTGCTTATGCCTGTTCTTGAACCGCAGGGCGTGGAGGTTCCGCTGGAAACAAGTTCCAGATGTCGCTGGGTCTACCGGTGGCAGCCACTGTGAACTGCGCTGATAACACTAGTGCCAAGAACCTCTACATCATCTCTGTGAAGGGAATCAAGGGATGCCTGAACATGCATGAGCCAGAGCCGGAGACGGAGGAGTAATTTCGCCGCTGATGAACCCAGCGAGAACGAGAATGAGAAGGTTGGGTTCATCAGCCTCAGGTAATAATGTGAATCTCCCCCGCCGCCATGTGTATGCTTGCTTGCTCGCGCGTGGTTGGTTGGTTTCTGACAGTTGTGCTGTGCTGTGCGTCCTGCAGCGGCGACGCGGAGCAGATCGAGTGCAGTAAGATCCAGACCCCCACCGATGTGGTCGTGGTGCCCTACTACACGCTCGCGCCCCCTCCTGAAGGTATCATCTCATCTCAGATGCTTGTTCCTGTGGTCGATTCATATTCGATTCAAATGTTCAG
The DNA here is from genome assembly GCA_039707655.1 of Elymus sibiricus. Lineage (NCBI taxonomy): Eukaryota > Viridiplantae > Streptophyta > Magnoliopsida > Poales > Poaceae > Elymus > Elymus sibiricus. The sequence continues at coordinate 514,238,800 of CM077665.1, forward strand.
TCAGTATGTGTATTTGTGTGTGTGAACGCTCAACGCTGGATATTGTGTGTGTGTGCGTCCTCTTCTGCTCCTCGAAGCTAATTTGCTCTAACATTGGCACCACGCCAAGTGCTGCAGGCTTTGTTAACAAGGAGGACTGAATTCTTTAGATGCCAAGGAGGACTGAATCTGTGTGCGTGTTTGTGTGCAGGCTGCTGCGACGCATCGACGGGTGGAGAAGGCGGATAACAACGAGGAAGCTGCGGCTCATTCTTTTCAGAGCACCTGCTGCAGATACAACCGCTACAGGTGCAGGTATATCTATATATGGTTTGCTTCTTTGTTCGCCGCATAAATAAATTGCAACTTATAACAGTGTAAAGTGTAAACCGATATATGAGATATTTATGGGTGGTGGTCTCGCAAGTGGCAAATTACATTTGTGCTGCTCCTTTGTAACGTGATGAAACAAGCACATGTAGTGTCTGATTGAGTGGGTGTTTGTCTATTGCCAACTTACATTTTCACAGCTGCGTTAAATAACAAGCTTGTTCGAGCAATTTTTTTAGTTTCCTCTTTTTTCTTCTGGGGTTTTTATAATCTTGTTTGGTAATTCTGGTGGTACATGTGTAGTCAGTAACCAGTGCAACTGCTTAACTCAAAATTTCTTTTACAAAGAAAAAAAATAATGAGCATTTCTCCAGCCAATGTCTGAAGTAGTTGCTGCTGTGTAGTCATCGGCTGGACCTATGCATTTCATCAAAATTTGCAGTGATGTTTGTTGCCTAAGAAACTAGAGAATTAGAGGCCTGAGATTTCAATAGTTTGGAGGAGAAACCAATGAATTCAGATTTGGGTGAGAAACCTATTCTGGTTTCAAATAGATAGGTTTATTTTTTTAAAGTATGCATAGATTTGTAACAATGAGCATAGGTGGTTATAGGTTGCTGTGATGATGAATATAAATATTAAGAAGTGCTCATGCATGCATCAGGACCTTTTATTGTAGTAGCTGGTATGCTCGATGCGTATATCTCCGTCTCTTTACTGTTTTGCTAGAACCATAAATCCTGATGCATGATGATAATGGTCTGGTTTGTTAGATCTGTTCTGCTGGTGCTTAAAATTTGACATGCCTGGATTCTAAATGAACTCTTTCTTACAATTCTTTTCATTTCTATGATCAATTTAATTAGAGTTGCACATGCTAGTATACGATACACCAAAAAATCCTAGCTAGTGAGAACGTTTTAGTCCATCAACACATACTAGTTAGTGTTAGTCATACTATTTATGTACATTTCATTTGCTGTCAATTCTTGCTTATAAGTTATTGGATTCCTCATTGGCCATTGTTTGATGTTCTGTACACATTCTTATTCTTATATGTTCATTCTTATTTTTTGCACAGGTGAAGTGCGAATCCAAGTCCAAAGCTGTGAAGCATATCAGCAAAGAGTAGCATATATATGTGTTGTAATTGTAGGCAGTAGTAGGCTTATCTGGGCTGTAGTATACTTTAACGATTGTAATAGACTAATATAGTGTTGTTTTGGACGAATTTCATTTGCTCTCTGGATTGTTCGAAATAATGATTATGTATGTGATTTGAATACTCGTGAAATGGAAACTTGACAAGGGGGTCCAAGTTATAATGGTGGTTTGACAAATTTCGAAATTTCTGATGTGTGGGACCAATTTTGAGATAAGCATGACAAGTGGGACCAATCTGGCTGGTGGGACCAGCTGCAAAATAAAATGGCTGGAAATTGAAAATTAGTAGACTGTAAAAGGCTGCATCCTAGAAAATAAAAGGCCGAATTGCTGGGCTAGGTCCATGAAGCTAGCGAAAATTAATAGGAAAAATATATATTAAAAAGGCCGAATTAATGGGCTCGGCCCATATAGACACCGAATTGGACTGGGCTGAATCTTATCAACGACCAATCCAATTGGTCGCAATTTTGCCACGTCAGCTTGCCACGTTGGATCCGACGTGGCCTGGGCAGCTAACCAGCGACCAAAACAATTGGTCGTAGGATCAACGACCTTTCATTTTGGTCGTTACCTTCTACGACCTATCACAAAGAAGGTCATTAAAGTTCATTAAAGACGGCCAGCTTTTGACCAACTGTTTTTGGTCGTAAAAAGGTCAAAAATGGAAAACAGTGACCATTCAGTGACCAATATTGATGGTCGCAACTTGACATATTTCTTGTAGTGTAGATCAGTTCCTCTAGTTTTTCAGCATGTTTAGGCTAAGCCCTGTTGGAATAGTTCCACCACCACCGTCGTCGCGCTGCCGGAGAACTCATCTACCTCTCCGCTCCCTCTTGCTGGATCAAGAAGGCGGAGATCGTCATCGAGTTGTACGTGTGCTGAACGCGGAGGTGCCGTCCGTTCGGCGCTAGATCATGATTGGATCGCGGGACGGCTTGCGATTTGGATCGCGAAGACGTTCGACTACATCAACCGCGTTTCTTAACGCTTCCCGCTTAGCGATCTACAAGGGTACGTAGATCCACTCTCCCTCTCGTAGATGCTCATCACCATGGATAGATCTTGCGTGTGCGTAGGAAATTTTTGTTTCGCATGCAACGTTCCCCAACAGTAACCACTTGCATTCTTGAAGTTCTTGAATTTTTTGCTGCATATAATAGCCAAGGACAACCAGGCCATCCACACTTGGCCCTCACTCTATCTGACTCTGATTTTAAAAACTCAATACTCCTTTTTGTGACTATTCCATATCTTCTCAAAGCTTTGCAAAGTTGGTTCTTACTTCTGAACACCATTGACAAACTGAAATGTGGTATTTCAGTGTCATTGTTATATCTTGGGTACTTGCTCTTCCTCTTCACTATCTGCCCATCTGAATCTTCATCATAGCTGTAGTCCTCATTGGATGAGTCATAATTCCAGTCATCCTCCTCTCCCTCGAGTTGTACCTCCATGTTTTCAACAAGATCAATTGGAACAGGACCTGTTGAATCCATGCCAATCCAGCTTTTTGACTTTCTGGCATGTCTTCTTAGTTGCACAACCTCGGAATCTTCTCCACTATCCTCACTATGTGGCATGTATTCAGTGCCGGAATCCGAATCTGATTCTAGATGGGTGTCTTCTCTTTCACTACCAGCATGCATTCCATCTGATGACATGTTCCTCTGACTAAATGCAGCAACATCTCTCCTTCTAATGGTTGTTTATTCCTTCATTGGGCTGGACAAAACTTGTGTGATCACACCAATTTCATCGGGCACTAGCACATTATGCTCATCTTCAACCGGTTCTGCACTAATGATATGATCTGGTTCTAAATCAGATAAAATCACAAGTTTGTCCTCCTCAAAATCACTGCCACTCCTAGTGTCATGGTTGTCGTCCTCCCCATGGTACTCCACATACACATCTGCAACTTCACCCACACAGATATAATCTGACATCTTCACACAAACACTGTCATTGTTCAGAAATAGCAACCCATCAAGAAGTTCCTTGCCAGGAATATGAAAATAATACTTCATGGATTCCTTCAAATCAACATGATCTTTCACAAAGCCTTTCAACTCTTGCAGTGTCAGTTTGTCTCTCTCGATCTCTGAAAAACCTTCATCTCCTCCCACATAATCCAACTTCAGACCAATGCGAATGAACTCGCCTCCGAAATGAAATCTAACATTCAATATGTCTATTGGGTCCATGATTTAACTGCAAAAAAACGAAATACACATGAGTATAATTTATCAATGTTATTTCCAACACGAATCAACTACAAAATCTGACCAAAAGACCTTTGCACATATTCTAGCTGGATATCCGAACGGCAACATCTTTCTCAAAACGATTTTTTGGTTGGCTGTGAAAGATCCTAATAAATTGGTCATGGACATGAGGCGTGTTGTGAACAAGGTATGAGCGAGGGACTCCCTTTTTTAAGTGTGCTCAGTTTTTTACAAAGAGGTATGAGATTCTTTTTTTATGCAGAAAAAATACCTTGGTTTGCCCTTTGTAAATAAAACTACAAAGATAAAACTACAGTAATATAAAAAACGGTAGTACATAGATACGTTTGTTATCAAATACTTTGTTATCAAACAGCCCTTTGTTAACTATCTAAGCATAGCTATGTTGGGCAGAATTCTGGTGAGTAATGGGTAGTACTCCCTCTGTTCTTGCAAAAATATCTTATTATGGGACGGAAGGATTATAAGATTATCTAACTTTGCAGCGGCAAGAACACCCCCAATTCTACCCCTATAAACCATAACCCTATGCTGCGAAATCAAGGATGATACTACTGCTAGCGGAGGAGGAGGAGTTCGGGGGCGTTACCTTCGCCTTCTTCCTTCCTCACCTCGTCAGGATCGTCACCGCCGCGGCGATCACCTAGCCGTCGCCATTGCTGTCGCCATAAACAAAGTCGAACGCCAGGAAACAGAGTCAAACGCCAGGGAACGAGCGATGGAGACGAGGTGGACTGGAGGGCTACATTGGGTCGGCCCATGCACTTTGCACACACGCGTAGTGCCCTCTCTGTCCCCTGATCCCGACCTCCTCCTTGCCACGTACGAATCCCTGTTTGGGTTATCCTGTAAGGTCCAATTTAGACTGGGAATTGTTTGTTCAGGGTCCTAATTTCAGGGATTAAGAGTTGTGGGTCTGATTTATCTAACCCCTACAAGATTAAGGTTTAAAATAGACTTCTTCCTTATCTAAAGCTGCATGTACACATTTTTTGTTTGTTCACAGATCATGGGTATGATATAAACTTCTGTCAGCGCATCCAGTTCACATTTTCCTCGTGGTACCGTGGTAGCTGGATGGAATGGGAACACCACAGTATGTGAATTTGGTATGTTCTTAGACTGATGTTCATATGGCACCGCATCATCAGTCAAGTTAGGCACGGAGTCTACTAAGGATGTTATCTGACAACATATTGAGCTTCCCAACAAATTTAAATGTGGTATACTTGTGCTTATCTCATCTGAGTATGAAAGAGTAGTACCATCGAATAAGACAGATATGATGGGTCCGAAAATTTACAGAATTCTAGACACATAAAAAAATCACCAGACAAATTATGTTCCAAATGAGACAACCATTGTCGACGTCCATGTACTTTGTATGGAAAGTAGGTGTTTTATCATCCTAAGATACTTTGTACGGAAAAAAAGTTTGAGATGAAAAAACCTTTCAAAAAATGGTTTATATTCGATAAGCAGGAGACTCCTTATCTTACAAATGATACAACCATTGTCGACGTCCATGTACTTTGTATTGAAAGTAGGTGTTTTATCATCTTGAGATACTTTGTATGGAAAAAAAAGTTTGGGATGAAAAAACCTTTCAAAAAATGATTTATATTCGATAAGCAAGAGAATCCTTATCTTACAAAAACTCAGTGAGCGAGTAGGATGTTTGGTACTTGCTTATGGCAAGACAAAAATACAAAAATATAGTAAAATTAAGATCTTCATCGTACCACCTCTGTAACATAATATAAGATGTTTTTTGACGTTGTGATAGTATGAAGGGATTACTCAATAACATTGAAAACCTGCGAGCAAACCGACAAATAAGTGCTGAAAAGGAAGCAGAAATTAAGATCCATAGCTTGATCGTACGATTTATGCAATAAATGTGATGCATGTTAAGACCATCTAGGAAGGCCCTTGCCTCCGGCCACATGGTCAGGTCATGGAGACGAGCCTGCACACATGAGGGTGGCAGTGTAGAACCTATGAGATGAAAGATTTAGCATCAACTGCCATCTATTACTTCCAACATAAAACACCATTCAGAATATTAGTAAATAGAACTCTCAGTTTGAGTATTTTCAAACAACCTGCAGCATAAAACAACATTCAGAATATTAGTAAGTAACCGGTGATGCACTCTTGTCATAATGGGGAGAATATATTTAAGGGGGGATCTTACTACTCTGCAAGAAGAAAACACAAAAGCTAATGATGAAGAACTTCTGATGGTAAAGAATAAAATTCATGAGTTGCTACGGACAAATTTCACCCATTAATGCTGGAAGGCATTCGATTCATCAACTTGCTTTGCCTCAATGTCACCAAGAAAATTGATGAACCCAAACAAAAATGAGGCTTTGTCAAGCATCCTTCTCACAAGTGATGGTATGAAACAAAACCCATTCTTCTTAGCCTCAATGATAGTCTTTGAGTTTCTTGGACTTCTTTGTTGCAATCACATATTTAGGGGATTGATCTTTCCTATTCTAAAAAGCCTTAATTTAGTGTCTAAAAAATATACCTTGCCAAGAGACAGATACATTTTGATGCATGGCTTGTATAGTTTGCACTTGTAAAGGCAGTTCCTGACATCCATCTTTGAAACAGGAAACTTTGGGAAGTCACATGGCCTATATCAACAAGAAAGGGAAAATATATTAGCGGTGTTGTAAGAAAGATTATCCATATAGGTAAAGTGGCAATTTCAAGGAAATAATAACATATACTAATACAAAGTAAAAGAGTACTACATAAAAAACGAAACGCAGTTCGTCTTGGGTATGCCTTAATAGATACTTCACACTCTTGTAATAGGTGAATGATGTGCAATTTTCCTACCCAACAGAAAGGCAAGGAGGTTCATTATATAACATTAATATGAACATGAAAGAAAATAAAAACATCTTGGCATAATCATATAGTAGCTCGCCCTTATCCAGCTTGAGTGTATGTTCCTGTCAAATCTTTGTTGACTAATTAATAAAGATGGTTCTATGCATGGATTGATGCAGAGGCCGGAGTTTTAACCTCCTTTTCCACAAAATAAATAATATATCCAGCTTGAAAGGAGCAAGATCCATACTTACAGTCGATGCCAAACGTGGACCTAATCTCCATCATGTTTGGATGAAGAACAAGAGAAAGAAACATCACTACATCAACCAAAACAATCCCCATTTATGCAATAAGAATATTCAAAAATACAATTAAACAAGACCAACGTGCTGCCATAAGGATGCATCCGCTAGTCACGCGCCGCGTCGCGAGGAAGATGGGCAAGCGAGTACGACGTGGTGTTGCACCCCTACGCCCCGGCTCCCACGACAGGAAGGTCCCTGTCGGCTGCTCAGCATCATCGCCGATATCAATGACACACCGTTTGCTAGAGCCTCATCTACTGAGGTCAAGTAAACCTCCGTGATCTGCGTTGGAAGTGCGCGCGCAGTGTTGAGGAACTGGTGTGCGAACTGCACGCCGCCGGCAATGGCAAGGATGGGGATCACATGAGCCATGAAGAGTAGCTGATGATCCCGCTGCAGCACCGCATGGTGGGATCGCAAACGACGAGACAGGTTAACATTTGAGAAGGCATAGGCTTTGGTACACCCCCTTATCTAGCCATCTATTTATGAATCGTGATTTGTGCAAGCACTTTTGTATTTTTTGTTTCTTTCAAATAAAACAACATATGAACTTCAAACTTTGCAGGACAACAAAACATTCCAACTTGAATGTGGGAAAAAACTTTCAGATTTTTTTGTGAATCATATACACTAAAAACAATGTTTTTACTAAAAAATCATCATTTTATATATTTATGTGGGACGAAAAAACCTGAAAGTTTTTTCCTACATTGCACTAAGAATGTGTTTCTTGTCCTGCAAAGTTCAAAGTCTGTGTGTTGTTTTGTTTTGAAGAAACAAAAAAGAGAAAATGTCATGTAGTAAGTTAGTTGTGTAGCACAGATCTTAAAGCAACACTGGAAGGTAAGGATAAGAGGTGTCTGAAAGCCAGAGCTTCAAATATCCACGTCCCGACGAGAGAGATCGCATACGACGAGAAAGTAGAAGTATTCGAAGTAGTCGTAATTAGGGCACCCAGTGGGGAGGAGGACGCCGCCCCGGCTGTCGACGAGGTCCTAGCCGCTGTCACTACCGTGGTCCGGGAGGAAGTGTAGCAAGAAGCGCCGGGGCCGCATGCCCGCGGTGTCCGCCTACATCGAGAGGGAGAAGACGGGGTTGCAGCCCGGGGGCGCGACCCGTGCTTGCGGCCGTTAACATGGTAGTGACGGCAACATGACGGGGCACGCGTGGAGTGAATGGAAGCGGCAGAGGAATCCGCCGTCGGCGACGATGCTGCACGAGTGCTTGCACGTGCACGCGACACGGACAAGGTGGAGGGACGAGGAGAAGCACATGAATAATAGCTCGAGCACGCCGTCGGGGACTTCATGCACCGTCATCGAGAGCGATGGCGTGGTGGTCTCACTGAAGTCTCCCATATGGCCGCCAGTATTGCAATGCGGCGTACGTGCCTATACTTTCGGTGGAGTAATGGTTGGGGCTCATAGGAAGAGACGTGCGTTTGTAGATGGTGGCTGTTTTCTTTATCGTGTTTTCTTTTTTAGTTATACGGTCGAGAAAACAAGCGAGAAAAGGGGCTGGGATCGCTCGTGGGAATCATGTAGGAGGCAGGGATGTCGAACCACCATGACGAGGAGGACGGCAGATCCCCCTTTAATAGCAGAGATTATGGACTACATCCATCGACCGTGTTCTCATGGAGCGGTCGAGGAGAGAGGGTTTGCTTTAGCAAGCTGACTCCATGTTGCACCTCCATCAAAATTTGGCGACCTCCAATGCACAAGCAGATGCACCTTACCTCCTTGACATCTTCAACCTATTTTCATAATATACTTCTCCAACATACAAATCGACCTTGGAAAACTTCTTCGTGGAAAGAGAGAGGGGGAAGGGGGGGCGGGGGGGGGGGGGGAGAAGATAGTGGATGAGTTAAAAACATCATCCAGGTCAGTGAGCATTGTGGCAACGTTGTAGGTGTGTTTGAGGTGTCGATTGTCATTTCAAAATCATTCAAGTGGTTGATTTGGGTGTGGTGTAAAAAATTAGGACATAACTTGCGGTTCATGGAAAGAATTTCAAAACATGTGGGCTATGGATGTGTATGATTTTAGGCGCAATTAAGTTAATATTATTGTATTTCTATATTTATATGTGAGAAATAGTTAGCTTTCCGTTATAATACTAATGTTTAGCGAGCTCACCTTGAGTAGAACATACAGCACGCCCAACTCCTCTTTATGGGAACTGTCATTTCTACGTCACTCGAAAAACAACTGTTACGAATTGAACCAAATTATATGCAACTTATGACACATACAACTACTTGCTTTACATAGAATAAAAAATCAATGGCACTTATAAATAAGATTATCCAAGTCTGCTTTTAAACAGATTTTTGCAGTTTCTAAGAACTTTAGGATGCCAAGAAACGAACATGAGAGCAGGGCACATATTTAGCCATGCACATAATGCACCAAAAAAGAAAAATCCAACAACCGACCTCTTTTTTTTTAAAAAAAAAAGCAACAAAATTTGCACGTACTAAAAGAACGAAAATTATTAGAATTTTATTTGATCTTAGTTTCTTGATCTAACGAAATTTTATAGAGAGAACATATGGGCTTGCACGCTGAAAAAGAAAACAACTAAAAGGAAAATGCAGTATCTCGTATCTGCCGGATTGGTCGGGTCCCATCCCAGTGGACAAAACCGTCCGCTCTGCTGCAAAAAAACAAGACGGGGCGAGATGGGCAGCGACCTGCACCGGCCGGGTGTCGACAGCGAGAGGTGCGGCGCAAGCAAGCAAAAGTGGATCCGAGAGCACCCGGTTTCCTGGAAAACCAGCGCCCGCAGGCCGCTTGTTTTGCTACGGCTCGCCCGTATATAACCCCGTCCCACTCCAACTCTTCCTACCATCGACACAAACCAGCATCAGCTCAGTGAGACAGTTCAAGAAAATCAGAAGGATCACAAGTCCAGTTTCCACTCCAGTAGCGCAGAAGAAAAGAAGAAACAAGTAGTATAGCAGAAGAGATGGCTGGTCCGGCGAAGGCGTCGTGGATGGTGGCCATGAGCGTGGGTGCGGTGGAGGCGCTCAAGGACCAGGCCGGGCTCTGCCGTTGGAACTATGCGCTCAGGTCCATTCATCGGACAGCCAAGGCCAGGGCCAACGTCCGCGGCGGCGTCTCGCAAGGTGCCAGGCAGCTTCCGGCCTCTGCTGCGGCGGTGGCCGAGAAGCGGCGAGCGGAGAAGGCCGAGGAGGGGCTGAGGACAGTGATGTACCTCAGCTGCTGGGGTCCCAATTAGTAGCTGCGATTACTAGTTAGGCCAACGTGTTCGTCTTTGTTGCAACAACCATGGCCTGAAAGCGTGTGGCTTCCCCGTGGAATCTTCCATTGTAAAAAACCACGATGATGATGATGAAAATTTCCTTTTACTTATGTTCATATACGAGAATCGATGCTTGAATTTCGTTTCAGAGATTTACATGCTGAATCTTTGTCTGTTTGTTTTTTCTATTATCTTGAAGAGGAATATGCCTTGATGCTTGAATTTCGTTTTAGAGAAGAGCTGTTCCTTTACCTGTAATAGAGGAACCCGGCCTTTTGGTCGTATTGCAAAAAAAAAGAAGACATACAACAAGTACTCCATGTCTGTCGATCTGTTGAGCGACGACTTCGTAGCAAACATGCTGAATTTCTTCAGTCTGCAGCACACATGAAGGGCGTCATGTGCAGGTGTTAAAACTTAAAAGTTAAAAGTGACAGACACACAAGAAATTCTCGTTTCTGTCATGAAGATGTCATCAAGCAATCCATCTAGTTCACAAATATAAGATGTTCTAACTTTTGTGAAACGGATATATATATATACATTATAGTGAGTTTGCCATTTATTTTAATCTGTATGTAGTCTATATTAAAATGGAGAGAGGAATTTCCTAGATTCGTGCAAGTAAATGAAATAGACCTTTTGCGAATAAAACAAGTGGAATGACTTTTTATCGAGAGGAATGGCCTTTTTTTTTTAATGAAAGGGGTTTCCCCCCTGACCCATTTTTATTAATGAAGCAAATAGTAGAGCTGTAGAGGAATGGCCTTTTTACGAATAAAATAAACAAAGTTCACGCGGCCCTGGTATGCTGGAAACCATGTTCTCCAGCATGCGTGACTCCTATCTTATCTCTGGGTCTGATCGGATGGGACAAAACCATTGCCCGCTGTACGGGAACGAAAGCGAGAGGTGCGGCGCAGTCAAGCACGTGCACCCTGTATCCTGGAAAACCAGTGGCCGCACTGGGCTGTTTTGCTCCCTCTGTCCTGTCCTGTCCTGTAGTCCACGGGGTTTCTGTTCTGAACACTTTTTTCCATCAAAACTTTAAAACACAAAAAATTTACGGGTTTGACCACTTATACGGGGTCTGCTAGAGATGCTCTAACCCCGGCCCATCCCCACCCTTCCTCGCATCAACTCAAACAAGCATCAGTTCAGACAAAGACACAGTTCAAGAAATCAGCCTCCACTCTCCAGCAACGCAGCAAGGCCAACGCCCGAGGCGACGTCTCCCGGGGCACGAAACACCTTCCGGCTTGTGCGACAGCCTTGGCGGAGAGGCGGCCAGGGGCCAGCGCACAAGGCCGAGGAGGGGCTGAGGACGGTTATGTACCTCAGTTGCTGGGGGCCAAATTAGGAGTACTAGTAGCTCGGGCCTAGGGGTACGGTGCTTGTGTTCGTTGCAGCAAGACTAAACTAGCACGCAGACATGGCCTGTGACTTGGCTGGTTGTCCACGATGATGATGATGATTTTTTTTTGCCTATGAGTTCATATCACCGTCCTTGTTCATGTGCTTCTTTAACTATTTTACAGAAGGCCAATGTTTGTCTTGAGAGGAAGAAATTCAGAGTTACTCAGGGAGACCAACTCAACAGATCAAGCTGAGAGGCATACATAAAACAGAGCAGGTTCAGCTGCCTGTACAATACAACCAGTGGCGGACCTACCACTGGGGCGAGCTGGGGCGGCCGCCCCGGGTCGTCGGCGGCCAAAGATAGACCCTGACCTATGTAACTTTCGTCCGGCGGCGGCGCTCCTGTTTCACGCATCGATCGATGGAGAGGAACGAAGGGGTAACTGACCTGGACGGCTGGGCGGTGGAGTGGGCTTTGTTTGTACAGACTACCGGCCCAAACTCTCTCCTTTCCTCGTCTCGTCAAACGGAAAAAATCACCAATCGCTCTCGATCCAGAAACCCAGAACGCATCGCTCGTTCCCCTCCCTGACTCCCTCGACCTAGCTACTGCGGTGCTGCGCCGCCGCCGCCAGAGCCCAGAGGCGGAGAGGCCAGGGGTTCCCGGGCGGCCGGGCGCAGGGGGAGGCATCTGCATCGGCGGCCGGCAGGGGAGGGGCTGGTACTGCGGCGGCCGGCGTCGAGGGGCGGTGCTGGAGGTCGAGCCAGCGGTGGGGGCGGCAGTGGGGGGCGCCGGGGCGGTGCTGGCCGGAGTTAGCTGCGGCGGCCGGCGGCGAGGGGCGGTGCTGGTGCTGGAGGTCGAGCCAGCGGCGGGGGCGGCAGTGGGGGGCGGTGCTGGCCGGATTTAGCTGCTGCGGTGCTGCCTGCTGCTGTCGAACTGCTGGTGATGGATTCCGGTGACAGTGAAGATGTGGATTGGATAGGGCTAGCTGCAGCTGTCGAACTCGAAGAAAATTTGGACATCAAATGTTCGCCCCGGCTAACTTCAATTCCTGGGTCCGCCACTGAATACAACCCAACACTGCACAAAGGAATAACGATAGAACATACACTCGGCTGCCCACGAAGATCTCCGTTTTCTCTGATCAATTCGAACACCTCCAGGTCGCTGCAACATAGGTTATTAGAGATTATGGCATCACATTCTTTCCAACAAATTCTTCTCTCATTGTTTTTTTTGAAACGGAGGCAAAAGCTTTGCCTCAACTCATTTAATAAGAAAAAGGGATAACAAAGTTTTTAATGGCGGTTACAGGACCGCACAGGTCGAAAATGGAAGATTACCCTCCCGGTAAAAAAATGTTGCCCAGGAATCTAGCCTTCGCAACTACCCAAGTTTTTGCCTCTTCTTTAATCTGCGCGACGATGTGGGTGGGCAAAGATGCCTTGTTGCGGAAAACGCGAGCGTTTCTGTCATTCCAGATCTCCTAGCAGACAAACATTTATAAGGAGAGCAGAGCCTTCCTAGAATGCCCCAGTTGCCCCTGACCCTCGCTCCACCATTGCTCGACTGTGTGGATGTTATTCCAGGTCGGTGTCGCCGAATTCCAGCCAAGCCATATATAAACCGAGTTCCACACTATAATCGTGAAACGACATTGGAAAATCAGGTGCACTGCGGATTCCGGGCTTCTCTTGCAGAGCTGGCAGGGACCACAGTTTGGCCAGCACCTACGAATAAGTCAATCCGCGGTCCAAACTCTATCTTGAAGTATCAACCAAGAACAACATGTACATGCTTTCCATTTGTTGCAAGTACTTTCTGTTGTGTGAGTAGACCTGCCTCACAACAAGTGGAGGGTTCAAGGGATAGGGATGGCAATGAGGCCAGTGGCCATTAAGGCAGAGTCGTTCATTCACTAAATATCAGCTTTTTTTATTAGAACGAGCGCGATGACATAGTGAAGTACATCACAAACCTTTTTCCAGTGTTTCTACTGAACGTCCATCGGTTCTGATTTTGTCCTAGGTCCATGGAAGCAAAAGAAAAATTCGACTTTGTAACAAGAAGCACTACTTACGAGTACACACGAGTTCCTTTCAAGCAATTAAGTAGATCGATGATATCGTAATGATTACTATTCCCATAAACAACTGTTCTCCACATACCTGGTGAGATATTTGCTAAGGCATGATGTCAAACAAGAGATATTTGCTAGGCACATATATTATAAAACTCTTATCATTATATTTGAAGATACCACTAAACCAAACACATAACACAACTATATGCATCTAAATGGCCCAAAAATTAATTTATATATGAATGTTATTTTCCATTTTCTTGGATCTAGATGAAATTGAAATTAACGAAATATCATGAGCAAGTTTTCAAATAACATAAGGTTTGCAACGAAACTGATTTCATTTACAGTTATAGTAATTTTAGTGGAAAGATATTGAAATGAAAAATAGTTCATTTTAAGTTAGTATTCATGGTTTATATTTTAGGTATAGTACAAAAATAGTTGAAACTGTTTTCTAAAGACAACATCAAAAAAAATATGTATAGTGAATATTATATGTAAAAATTTAAAATGTTCACGCTGGCATCCTAGTAAGAAGCGCGGACGTACGAAACATGATTTGAACAGTATTTGAGCCAAATAGGCAAGTTTTAGTATCAATTCGGTGTATTCTTCAAGTTCATGCACCAAAGTGAACATTTGTGGCAAGTTGACGCACCACTCGTGTAATTACCTCTAAGTAAAAATTACTGGTACTTTTGTTTTGCGAATGAAAAAATATTGGCACTTATAAATAAGATTTTCTAAGTCTGCTTTTAAACGGACAGTCACAGTTTTTGCAGTTTCGAAGAAGTTTAGGATGCCTAGAAACTAGCATGAGAGCAAGGCTTAGATTTAGCCATGCACATAATGCACCAAAAAAGAAAAATCAAACAACATTTGCCCGTACCAAAAGAACAAAAATTATTAGAAAATTTGTTGATGTTACTTCCTTGATCTAACAAAAATTTATAGAGAGAACATATGGACTTGCACGCTGAAAAAGAAAACAGCTAAAGAGAAAATGCAGTAGTATCTCGTATCTGCCGGATTGGTCAGGTCCCAGTGGAAAAACCAGCCGCTCTGCCGCAGAAAAACAAAACGGGGTGAGGTGGGCAGCGACCTGCACCGAGAGGTGCGGCGCAAGCAGATCCGAGAGCACCCGGTTTCCCGGGAAACCAGCAACCATAGCCGCCTGTTTTGCTCCAGCTCTCCCTTATATAACCCCGGCTCGCTCCCACTCTTCCATCCATCAACACAAACGAGCATCAATTCAGTGAGACAGTTCAAGAAAATCAGCTCTGTTCTTTCAGTATCGCAACTTCGCAAGCTCACCACTACCATACACAAGGTTCACAAGTCAGTCTCCACTCTCCAGTAGCGCAGCAAGAACAAGGAGGAGGAGAGATGGCTGCTCCGGCGAAGGCGTCGTGGATGGTGGCGATGAGCGTGGGCGTGGTGGAGGCGCTCAAGGACCAGGCGGGGCTTTGCCGCTGGAACTATGCGCTCCAGTCCATCCACCGGGCAGCCAAGGCCAGGGCCAACGTCCGCGGCGGCGTCTACAAGGGCACCAAGCAGCTTCCGGCCTCCGCGGCGGCCGTGGCGGAGAGGCGGCGGGCGGAGAAGGCTGAGGAGGGGCTGAGGACTGTCATGTACCTCAGCTGCTGGGGCCCAAATTAGGACTGGTAGTAGCTAGCGGTGTAGTGTTCGTTGCAGCAGGTAACTTAGTATTAGTAGGCAATGCTTGCCCCCTGATCGGTTGTAAAGATACCACGACGACGATGATGATGATGATGAAAATTTCGGCTATGAGTTTACAATTTTTATCACCCTCCATGTCCATATGTTTCTGTGACTATTTTTTGAAAGGCCAAAGGCCGATCTGTATCAAGAGAGCGAGAAAGTTGAGAGTTACACAGGGAGATCAACTCAGCAAAGCGAGCCGTTCCACAGAAAACAGAGCACCTTCAGGCTTCAGCTGCTTTGTACTACTACTACAAAACAGCCAAACTATGAACAAAGGTTAGAACAGTGAAAAACAGAAAAGGAGTTCGATCCCAGCTATACACCCGGCCGCCCTCCAAGATCTCACTCACATCTTGTCTGATCGATTCGAACACCTCAAGGTCGCTGCAAGGAGGCGACCTCGAGGCTGCACTACGCACAAGCCGACGACCTTACCGCCCACAAGACCAGATTCAACACTTCACAACACCGAGGTGCCCTTTCCCCGCAAAAGGAAAATAATGAGGTGCTCTGCAGAGCCGCCGCTCTGGCTTCCCCTCCGGCCCCGAGGCCACGCATCTGCCTAGCCGAGAGGACCGCACGAGCCATCAAGGTCTGACAGAAAACCTGAAATCCAAGGCCACGCCCCCCTAGGAGGATGCGGCGGAGGTGCTGACGTTAAGGAGTTAGTTTTTCCATAGAAATACGTAAATAAGTTAACTAAACGTGTTTTTTTTTGAAACGGTAAACGTGTTTTCTGATCGCAGTGGTGACAGAGTGAGAATGAGAGTGAGAGTGAGAAACAGAGCAGCCCGCTTGGCCGGCCGCCTCTGGTATCATGGAAACCATGGTCTCCGGCCTCTGGTTTTCGCTGCCCGTCCGCGTCTCCCGTACCTCCACTCTCAACGTCACCCCAAAAAGGATGTGACCAAAAGGTGTAGTTTATTCCCGTGTGAGTACGAGTAAACCACGTTGCATAAAGGATGATTGTTAGTCTAATCACTTGCCGATCCAAAGACGGGGAGAGAAGATTCCGGAACGCTGCGTGCCTGGAGCCCTGGACTGGATGAACTCTATTACTCTAGGTTGGCAGATTTGCAAGATGGAGCGATCTTTAGCTTGGTGTGTGCCCATGAAGCCTGATCTAATCTGATCTGATGTAGTAGCACAGTGGATAGGTACCACAGGGACTTCAGCCACAGTGTCAGCAGCACACAACTTGTGGCTCAAGCGGCACGCCGCATTTCTTCCCCTCGGCATCCGACAACAACCTGAGGCGCCAACCAAGGCACCCGGTTTCCGCCCACGAGTCCACAAACCATGCGCGCGCGCGCCCGCCCGTACGAGGCAGCGACGGCCGGCGAATGCGGTTACATGCCGACAGCGGCATCTCCTATAAAACTACCATGAGGAGCACCGCCATGAGGAGCACCGCCCGTACGAGGCAGCGACGGCCGGCGAATGCGGTTACACACAGCAACGAACGAAGCAAACATTCGAGCACGGTGAGACCTGGAATCGTGCAATTATTCAGATGGCGAGCGGCGGCGGGAAGGCGACGGCCTCGTCCTGGGCGGCGGCGATGAGCGTGGGCGCGTGCACGGTGGAGGCGCTCAAGGAGCGGCATGCCGGGCAGTGTCGCTGGAACTACCACGCGCTCCCGTGCGTCCAGCAGCGCGCCGGCAGTGCGGCCGCCGGGAACGGCAAGACCATGGCGGCGCCTGCTGCCGGCGGGGCGGCGGCGAGGAGGAGGAGGGCGAGGCAGGAGCAGGAGGAGGAGCTCCGGACGGTCATGTTCCTCAGCAACTGGGGACCCAACAACTAACTAGCTCGCTGATTAGTAGTTTAGTACTCATCAATTACAGTCCTCTAGATCTTCTTAGATGGCCAGAACAGATTGGTGCACCAGCTCTGCACCAATTCGTGTGGCTGGATGATGCGAGCTCACCATGCACACTCACTCTCGAGTTTTGAGCTTGTAAGACACGGTACATGCTTCCATTATCCGGGACGATCTTAGTAACAGAAATCGACAACCCTTCCGGCCTCCTCCTGGCTTAACTAACTGCAATCTTATGCTCTGAATTTGCAACATCGAGCGTCAAGGACTTACTACAGTTCATCATCGTTACTCGTTAGTCAGTCATACGACGAAGGGAAAACAATGTTCATTCTGCTGTCAAAAACTGCATGTCCCGACTGCTCACGAACAAGGTATCAGCTTGGCCGTGGACAAAACTGTAGTAGTTCAGGATGTACACAGCGACAGACTATGACCAGTAATTTATTGACAACAACAGAACAAGTATCCTGCTAACCAGCTTGAGCGTCCCCAATCGATTTCCCCGAGCTCATGGAGGCCGCCACTCTCCAGGTCTTGCATCCCTTCGCTCCATCTGCTGACGAACAATGCTCCCCTGTCAGAATGACTGTTTCGATCCACCTGCACACGGCATGATAAGATGCATCTGTTATGATTCACTAAGAACAAAATCATACACAAATTTACAGTGGCAACTTTTTCACCCAACCAATGAAGATATTCTGCGGACATTTCAGAATATTTTCAGTATGAAGTCAGGCTTGTAATAGATGTGATGATCCTCTAAATAGGCGCCCACTATGTTACAATAAGATCAAGTCAACCAATCACCAAATACAGGAATTTTGAGCTCAAGCTTACAAACATAAGATGTCGGAAACTAACTAATCACAAGGTTCGTGCTCCAACACAAGGTATGCTAGACATTACATGCCACTTTTATTAGGAAATAAAAAACAGAGAACAGTAACAGAAGAACAATATCGTGGTGCAGTGTTACACGCTTCCAGCTTGATGATCCTCCTGCCTCTCGAGGATACCTGCGTGAGTGAGCAAAACCCACAGGTGCGTGATGAACTCCCCACCATTCGCGAGCTCCTCGATGTGCCCCTTGACATTGTCTGATGGCGCAAGGTAGAGCATCAACTCTGCCCAGAAATCAGCCAGCACCTTCCAACGCTGTGTCGCATCTTGAATCTCCTCGAGCTGCTTCCCCAGCTTGGCGCCACCCTCGAAGAAGGTCTTCTCTGATCCTGCTAAATTCCTCATCACTTCGTACTTGTCCCTCGAATTTTTCAGGAATTTGGTTGCTTCCGCTACAACTGCGTCAAGCACACACATTGTATCATATCCGTTGCCAGGAAGAAACTTGGGTGCAGACACAACCAAGTATGCACAGTATTTCGATAGTTTGGTGGCAACATCAAGATTGAACCTGAGTTTTTTTTCCCCTCATCTGAGCAAAGATTTTTCATTGTTGTCATCTCACAGTAACATGTTGCTATGTGCCAAGTCATGATAAGATGTGTCTGGTTCTCCTCTCCCGGGGAGCGGCTTTTGTTTGGGTACATGTCCTGTCCACAAGCCCATAGGAGGTGCTCGGCTCCATTCGACACCAATGATGATTTCCCATTTGTTAGTTTGCCATCAGTGTGCTTAAGGGAATCGACAACTGCCTCCTTTACTTCTGTAGGCAACTCGATAGGTTTATCTGGTTTCAAGCAGATCACTGATGCATCATAACTAGGTTGGTGCCTGTGCGCTGTATCAAAAAGAGTAAACCATCTGAGTGCTGAGGATATAAATTTCCCGAATTTGTTGATTACTCTATGCTCTTCCTTGGAGGGGTCAGAACTGCAGCGGACTGATTCAAGTAAGGAGTACTGCCCAAGCTTGTGATGCCAGTAGTGTTTGTCTGACGCACAATAAACACCAATCTTGGTAAGAAGCTCTTTTAATCTCATCAAGCAGTGGCACCCTCTTCTGTCCAATACTGCTTGTTGTCTGATAAACTGACAAACATAGGATACTCTGGCCCAAATGTCCGTCCAGTAATGTAACAGCTGTAGCAATTCAAGCAAAGCAGCGCATGCAAGTATTGCTAAGGTGATCACAACCTCAGTTTTGGTGTTCACAAGAAGAGACTCATCATGATCACATTGAATGATCAATAGACGAGTGGCTACTTCATATGCTGTAAGACATATGCAGGTGACTGAAGCCAAGGAGCAAAATGTTGCAGCCGTTGATGCATAATAAATGACAGCATACTTGGTGAAGAAGATATCATACATGAAGGCTAACTCAATCTCAATAACCCTGAAAATCCTATTGGAGTCTTTGGCATTCTCTGATATCAGCCCCTTGAAGACAAAATCATGTGCCCTTTCTTTGGATTCACAACAGGCAAACCGAAAGTAGCGCCTTCTCAACAGATGAAAAAGGGAGAAGGAAAGGCATGCATATTTTAGCTCTAGGCTTAGCGAGCTATCATTGCACCGCCATATCTTCTCAATGTCAATGACTTCATCATCATCTGTTGTTAATACTGTTGCATACGATGGAGTACCAAGCTTGAATTTGCTGAGGGGCCAATCAACCAGGTAATGGCAACCTTCCATGGTGGCAGGAACAAATTCACCCTCGGTGTGCTCGTCATGCATCAGCAACCATTTTACTCAGTTTCCATGAGTGGCTTGCCAGCACCCACACTGCCACTCTCTGTAAGACTTTTAGTAAAGCAATGAAATGTAGAAAAATAACTGGGTAGGTAAGTAAACCTTGTAGACGACTGTCATCAATCGACATGCTAACATGAAAGGCACCATCACTTGATGTTACTGATAACAAAAGCAACATCACATACGCATAGCAGAGTGTAGCCTGGTATGTGTATCTTATGCCCTGGCTGATGAGACTAGACTCCGCCATAGAGTCAGTAGAACCATAAAGGATGAAGAGAGCTATGACCCATATGGGGTACATGCTGCTCTTCACTGCAGAAGATTGCATTGAACCGAATATGTATGTTATCAGTGAGGAGGATAAGGTACACAGCCCAAGAACAACTTTCAGGATGAACAAATTTTTGTGCTGGCGACGGTATGGTCCAAAGGTAGCAAGTAACAGGAAGAGAACAGCAGTCAGTAAGACAAATACTTCTATCCGGGTCACTGTTCCCCTCGAGCTCTTCGACAAGTATCTTGCATAATCTAACAAGCTCGTCAGTGTGGCATTCCCAAGATGGCTCCCAGTCTTGAACAGCTTGCAGTAATCATTAACCTTCAATGAGTAGATCCGTTGTAATGTGCAATTCATCATAAGAGAAAGAGATCTAAGAACAATCTAGCTCAATGTTTACACATGTTAAATGTTAATTGCAGGCCCTTTCGAAGTGATCCCTGAATTTTACTCTTTCTAAGAAATCGTTTGTGCTTTAATAACTAGAACTGAATAATCTTATACTTTTTTTTATAGAAAAACAAAACAATCAAGGGTTAGAGTATCGGAGTGCCCCATTACAGAACTTGATAAGAGGAATTTAGAAGGAGTTGCATACCTTGTGATTACTCATTTCCTAAGTCGAGTTGAGCTCCCCGCACTGGATCTTTCTTCCTCCTCTAGACACTAGGACACTACTCAACTGCAAGCACAGATGGCGATCGATGTCATTAATGGCGGTCAGATGCTTCCCTGGTTTAAGCTCAACTTGCCCTGCAGATACATATTTTACAGGCGACGACTCAGAGTTTAGATCAGTCTCTATCTTTACTCATTATCTTGACTCGAGAAGGGAAAGACTTGACAAATTTTTAATGACGAGATTGAAAGGACCGAGCAAGGACTCGGCTTAGAAATTTTACCCGGCCGCGGCGGCGAGGACGTCACATGGACACGAGGAGGGTTGATGACGAGAGTCGCCACCCCCAACCAGCCCAAGGAACGTGGCCGGCGCGCACTCCGAGGCCGCCGGTGGCGCGGCCCTATCCTGCGCCGCATCTAACTCCGGCGAGCACCCCCCCCCCCCCCCCCCCCCCCCCTCCCCTCTCCGACAGTCATTTGAAGTGGCTGACAGAGCACCAGAGAGGCAAACCGACGCTTCTTTTTTGCGGGGAGAGGGGCTAATGGATACTGCGATGGCGCATGGCTACTCCCTTCTCCGCCGGCGGCGCCGGCGAGGCGGCTGCCTTCCTGCTGACTGCATCACCTTCGTCCGGCCTTTGTTTACTGCACTGCTGCTTGTGTGGGCTTCTACATGATTCCTGGCCCAAAACACTCTACTGGGCCGCCAGTGCACAAGATTTTTAGTTGCGTCCTTGCACAAGGATGAAGAATCGAAGGCTGAGATTGGCAGCTGCTTCGCCACAACAAGTAGAATACATTTCTTCCTTGCACATCTTAAAACGACCACGAAAATTCAAACAATTACACCTACAAATACCTATACAATACGCTAAAAATTCAAACTTTTGCATCTCCAAGATATATTTTTTTTTTTGCGGAATGCATCTCCAAGAGTTACACAAGAAGTATGACAATGATACCCTTTTGCGAAAGCAAGAAGAATTTCTTGATTTCCACTTAAATTCAACTCATAGATTACTAGCAAACCATTTGAATACTAGAGATCTTATGCACAGGGGAAATTGGCGCTAAGCCTTTGGGGTGGCCTGTATAATTTGCACCGATCCTACTAGAGAAACTAAAGATCATCCCTTTTTTTAATGCCATTTTGCTAGAAGATGTCCATTCAACCTAAACCTGACCATCCTCCGGGCCGGGTCGGGTTTGGGCCGGGCTTGACAAAGCCCGGTGTCAAAATACCAAGCCCGAGCCCGGCCTGGCCCGGCCCGACACGTGAACAGTGTCTTTTTTAATTAAAATAATTATAAAATAATACAATATACCTAGATTTTGAATAAAATATTTATTTAATGCCATTTCGGGCTTTCGGGCCGGGCTTCGGGCGAGAAATTGGAGCCCGAACCCGGCCCGGATGCCGGGCTTCGGGCTCGGGCCTTCGGGTCGGGTAGTCCATGAATAGGTCTAATTCAACCCCACGTATGATTTTGTTAATTAATGACATTTCTTATGGACTAACGATTCCGCTAGATTATGTACAAAGGATTGTTCAATAGGTGATGCACGAAGAATACTCCCTTCGTTTCTAAATATAAGTCTTTTTTATAGATTCCACTATGGACTACATACGGATATATATATAGACATACTTTAGAGTGTAGAATCACTCATTTTGCTCCATATGTAGTTCGTAGTGAAATGTCTAAAAAGACATATATTTAGGAACGGAGGAACTATGATGGATTCGAAGATGAATCACATAAAAAAATAAAGATTTTTGCATCGAGATAATTGAGTTTGAGGTATGAATAAGTTATGGTAAAGATTAAGTTAAGGAATTATCGTTAGAGGCATCAAAATGGAGTTCAATGAGTGAACACAATAGGAATAAGATATCCATATGTAGGATTTAGTGTGTATGTGTACGCGAAGTGCATGGGAGCTCTCGGGTTCTCCAGCCCCTATATAAATATTAAGTTCATACCAGAAAATTTCAAAAGAAACAACTGAAATTTTGGGATATCAAACCTGGGTGCCCACCCTACTCCCATGTTTAGTTTCATCAAGAAATGACATATGTGGTATCTACGAAGAAAATACAGTCCAAGCTATGATCCATCTAAACAATATTTTCTTTACATGAATTTTTTTGACTTTTTTTAGTGAGAACACTACGAATGCCATTTCCTCAAAAACTAAGCACAGGAGTAGATTGCGCACTCAGGTTTGATATCCCAAAATTCCATGGTTTTTTAATATTTTTTGAATTTAATATTCATATAGAGGGTGGAGCATCCAAGAGAACCAAATCTTCTTTCAGATGTGTACGCACTACTCTGTTGGTGTTGTCTCTACCCCCCCCCCCCCCCCCCCCCGCCCAGTCCACACACGCGTGCGCGCGTGCGACCCCCGTCTATTGACGCGTCACCTTCCATGTCCCCGTTCGTTGTTATATGCGACCAGAAATAACAATGAGTGATCCGCTATGATTATATATGTGTGTACCTCTAGACTCTGGACCCGTCTGCTCGGAGATGGTAGCACGTAACTTGTTCACTAATATGAATGGCGGCCTACCAATAGGATTAGTGAAGTATGTGTGCTCCATTAAATTTTTATTGACTTTATTTTGCTTGATATGTGTATCTTTGCTCTTGTATGACTCGTGTTTGGAGTTGTTGTTCTACGATAATAGATAACTATATGCTGTTTTATCTGGTAAAATCAGTTCTTACCGAAATCTCAATTGAATGAACACTTTCTTTGCCTTCACCTACAATATCCAAAACAAATCTTGTCAGAACCTCAGCTAAATCAAAACTTTCCTTGCTTTATCCTACCCGTACTCAAATCAAATTAAATCTTATAAAAATCTAGAACATGGTGAATGTAAAGTATACATTGTACATGATTGATGTTGAACCGCTAGAATATTTATGTCTCCGTTGCAACGTGCGAGCAAATAGCTAGTTTCTACAATAATAGATGACTATATGCATCAATGCATAGAGCTCAAGGATCTACCATCTATTATGAAGAAGAAGAAAATAGACCTCTCAATGTATGTTGTTTGAATTATTAAGGAAATACAAACATTCGCTAAAACACATGATTTTGTTTGATTGTAGGTCGATAAGACTAGATCCTTCAACCAAGTTCTTCCAAAGCTAAGGTATTCAGCTCCAGTATGAGACCGATGACAGCGACGTGTCGACAACTCGTTCTGGCGGCAGCCGTGGTCGTTTGGTGGTGCAGGTACCTTGATGTAACTTTTATTATGTTTAAGATGATTTGTACTCATGATAAACTTTAATAATACGGTCTTGCTGAAACTCAGCTAGCTGAGAAACAACTATGGTCTCATTCACCTGTTGAACCGTTGGATCAACACACACGCAGAGATTCGTGTAAACGGCTGGACATCTTGTGTAGCAACGCTGGTACGGCCCGGTTTAGTTTTTTCTTTTGTGGTTGTCTAGTTCGGACCTTGTTGGGCTGCGTTATAGTGCGTACAAACTCAATGACTAAATGCGGTTTGTTGTCTACTACATTACGAGTTGGGATTTTGTAGTGTCAAGTGCTATTTTGTATTCCTTTTACAAATCAACTATTTTTCCTTTTTTTCTTCTGTCCTAAGAGCATCTCCAATAGCCTTCCTATAATGGATTGCTAAAAACTGGTTATACCAGGAGGAGAGAGAAGGTATAGCAATCCACAACAAAATTTGCTTTTGCAGCATTCCTATAACTGGGTTGCTAAATTTGCCAACACACACATTGACATGTGGGGACAAGACACATAGCACACATGCACAACAAACCGGACCCACATGTCAATGGCACACCGGAGGCTTTGTAAAATTATAGCAAGTGGCCTCTCCACTTTGCAAATATGCAAAGTGTGGGTGAAAATATAGCAAGCTTTGTAAAATTTTTGGGTGGGGGACCACTTATACAAAGGCTGCTGGAGGAGGTTTTTTGGCCAAAGTTTGTATAATAGCAATTGGGTGCAAATATACAAAGGCTGTTGGAGATGCTCTAAGCTAGAACCGTTGAATAAGCATTCGTTTTTTGTTTATTTTGCATTTCTTCTTTTTCTTTTGTACTTTATTTATTTATTTCACCTTTTCATTTTTTGTCTTGTAATTGTTGTTGTTTAATGTTTTTTATTTATTTCGCATGAGATTACAGTTTTTTTAATGCTTATACCTATTGATTACAGTTTTTTTAATGCTTCTACCTATTGCTTTTTATAGAGAATAAAATTCACGGGGTACATTCTTTTTGCATGCAAAATTCATACTTCAAAGGAGCGCAACATTTGTACAACACGTGTATAAATGATTTATGTCTTTTGTTTATACAACATATCATTTTTATTTTATTTTGGAGAAAAAATTACCTACAAGTCGCACATGCGGAGTGACACAGCCATTTGCAATTGCGACTGTTGCAACATGCGCGCAATTGGTGTCGGTGTTTTTATAAGGTTTTGCTATAACTCAGCTAGCTGAGTTATAGTTTAGCATCATTCACCACATGAACCGTTGGATATATCACCTCACAATTTGTGCTTTGTCCTAGCTGGGCACGTCGTGCCAACGGGGATGTGGCCCATTTTTTTGTGTGTCTCGGGCCGTTTCTCTCCGTTGTTTTCTCGCTCTCTCTGCTAGCAGCCTGTTTAAGCATGTTGTTAATGTTGTATAACAAGATCCAGCGAGACCCATTCCTATTCCTCGCTCCTCTTTCATTGTCTTTTGTCCGTCTTCTCATCGCGATAGAAAGAGCGAGGGCTGAGAGGGGGGAGGGGCAAGTTTTTTTTCATTGTTTGGATGTATATAATTTTTGTAATCCGCAAATATTTTTATTTCATCGTGTTGTTTTTCACATTATTATTATTATTTGTGTTTGTGCTATGTGAAAACAAACTATTAAGGGGAAACACCAAAACTACACACATCGTAGTTGTAAGTTTTCAAATGGATCTGCAACTGGATGTTTTCTAACGAGGTGTGCAACTGCAAGTTTTTAAATGAGGTCGCAACTACATGTTTTTTAAGATGGGTCACAACTGCATGCCTTTAAGACGGGGTTGCAACTGCATGTTTTCAGGAGGGGCCGCAACTGCATGTTATTCAGTTTGGGTCGCAACTGTATTTTTTTGAGATAGGGTCGCAATTGCATGTTTTGTAAGGCAAACCGCAACTGCATGTATTTAATGTGGGTTGCGACTACATGTTTTTAAGGTGGGTCCCAACTGCATGTGGTTTCAAGATGTGTCGCAACTGCATGTTTTTCTAGGGGGGTCGCAGCTGCATGTTTTCAATAAGGGTCATAACTGCATGTTTTTTTAGGGGGTCGCAACTGCATGTTTTCAATAGGAAGTCGCAACTGCATGTTTTTTAAGAGGGGTCGCAACTGCATAATTTTAAAGAGGGGTTGCAACTCTAAGTTTTAAAATGGGGTCGTAACTGCATGTTTTTTAAGAGGGGTCGCAACTGCAAGATTTTAAAGAGGGGTTGCAACTCTAAGTTTTAAAATGGGGTCGTAACTGCATGTTTTGAAGGTGTCACAACTGCAAGTGTTTTCAAGTAAGGGTCGCGACTGCATGTTTTTCTAGGAGGGGTGGCACGAGCATGCTTTTACGAGGGTCGCAACAACAAGTTTGTAAATGTGCCACGATTGCATATTTTTATAAGGAGGTCGCAACTGTTTGTTTTCAAGGGGGATGGTCGCAACCGTAAGTTATTTTCCAGTCGATTGCGATTATGATAAATATTCTTTAAATCCATGAACATATTTTTAAACTTGCAAGCATTTTTTTTTCCAAATGCATGACCCTTTTTTATCTCACGAATATTTAAAAAAATCCTTTTAAAAAACTCCATAATTTTTAAAAATTCATGAATATATTTTTTGAATAAATTCATGAACATTTTTCTAAACATTTTGGTTAAAAATAGCACAATTTGATCATTTTCATTTTGAAATAATGATTTATGTTTTTTTATAATACACTAGTACAAGACTGGAGCCGTTTCTTGATATTTTCAAACAACACTTCGCTTGGGAGCTACAGCAAAGCATTTGGACGGCTAGCCTTCATCATTGTGTGGCTAGCAATGTTCTAGGATTCTTTTCCTTCAGCTTGCCGATCTATTGGGCCCGTCCAATTACTAGCGATCTAGTGATTAGAATCAAGGTACCCATTTTTTATCAATATGGATGCCAGGTGGAAGAAAAAAGCAGCTGTCGATGTGGCCTGTTAAGAAAAATGGGCTTGAATAATAATTTGTGATGTCAGGTGAATGAGACCATAGTATAACTCATCTAGATGAGTTCTAGACACTCCCTTAATAATATGTCCAAGTCCGTTTAAAAAAAAAGTACTTTCTTCGTTTGAAATTAGATGGTGATCGAACAGATGTATCTGGAACATCTAAATACATCCTTTTGAGCGTTAACTAATTCCGTGCTGACAGAATATTCATTTGTTTCTAAAAAAAGTATTCACCAGTTAAAAAAAAAGTTGATTACTAAGTTATTCATACACTGCTACCCGCAAAAGGGAAAACAAATTGGAAGTACACCCTGCGTCGAGACCGCACGATGAACCGGAGTTTGAAAAAGTGAATTACTAAATTATTCGTACACCCTGCGTCGAGACCCGCACGATGCTAGAATTAAACCGGAGGGGGCAAATCAGAGCAAGTGCTACTGCTTGCTCACAGCAGGTGGATACTGGATAGGGAGCATACTGACTTCAGCACAGTGGCCGCACCCAACTTGCATTATGACACAAGCGGCACGCCGCATTTCCCAGCCTCGGCGTCCGCGAGCAACCTGAAGCGCCAAGGCCGCCGGCACTGCACCCGGTTTCCGCCCACGAGTCCACAAACCATGCGCGCGACCGCCCGCACGTACGAGGCAGCGACGGCCGGCACGCACAGTTACATGCCAACGCCGGCATGCATCTCCTATAAAACTAGCGTGAGGAACACCGCCATGTCGCAGGCAGCTGAGCACAGTTACACCCAGCATTGAAAGAAGCACTCACTGTGGTATCGATCTGATGGCGAGTGGTAGCGGCAAAGCCAAGGCATCGTCGTGGGCGGCGGCGATGAGCGTGGGCGCGGGCACGGTGGAGGCCTTCAAGGAGCGGCATGCCGGGCTGTGCCGCTGGAACCACCACGTGCTCCCGTGCGTCCAGCGGCGCGCCGACACCGCGGCCGCCGGAAACGGCATGGGCAAGGTGGCGCCCGCTGCCGGCGGAGCGGCTGCGAGGAGGAGGAGGGCGAGGCAGGAGCAGGAGGAGGAGCTCCGGACGGTCATGTTCCTCAGCAACTGGGGACCCAACAACTAGCTCGCAGATTACTCATTACGTATTAGTTAAGAGTAGATTGGTGTGCTGCAGCAGTTCGTGTTACGCTGGTATGATGAACATGAACTCAGGATGGATATTGCCCAGCTTGTGTCCGTACTCCGTAATATGGTACCGGTACAGGAACCAAGAGCTTCGGATTTTCCGCGAATGAGCGATCGAGTCCCGCACTCCACTGCGTGAACTTTCGGATCAGTGAGAAACATTTCACTGACAGTGTTGCCGTGCCATGAACGCGCGCACTACGCCTTCATTGTATAAAATTCAATGAATTTTTGCTCCCTTCTAACGACATCGCTTCAACAACTTCGTCGATGGATTCTCTTTGAAGGTCGATATAACCCATCTCCATCTCTCTCATACTCCGCAAAATAAAAATATATATAAAGACACCTTTTGTAATATCGTGCGCAAAAATATATAAAGAATAATTATTTGTATGCATCTCTTCCGATTGTGTAAAACTTGATGATTTTCAATCTAATCCATCATAAAGCTTTTTGAGTCGACATTTTCAAAGCATCATCGAAAGCCGTCAGCTTTTATCTCTCATCTACAAAAGTGAACATATAAACAATATTAAATTACAAAAAATAAGCTCATATACAATATATTAAACTACCATGCCAAGCAACTTATTTATGTTATCATTAGACCGACTTCTTTAAATTATTGTGTGAGAAACCAAGGGCTGAAAGAAAAAAGGAAGAAGATAAACCAGGAAAAACCAGAAAGGCAAAACATAATAAGAGAGACTCACTCATTATTTTAACTCACCAAGCTTTAGCTCTCTACTTGATTTAGCTTCAGTATAAGAGTACACGACTAATTACATGCTAACATAAAAAAAGAATGTCAAATACCAAATATTTTTTTTGCTAACATAATATTTGCTTCTTCTTTGCTGCCATTTCATTGTGTGTTGGAGCTTTTCTTTAGTACACGAACTACAGGGAGACACCAAGGTATGTTGCTTGAAACAACTCCATCCATCATACAAAGAAATTAACCCGAAAAGTTTCTATTATACTAATAAAAAAATTCCTCTTAACACAACCAAATATCACTAATCACCTTGACGTTGAGTTATCTATGGCGTCCATCGATGCATTGGCTCGCGGCCTCGGATTTGACCAGCTCATAAAGCATGTCTGGCTCGTTGCTGCCCCCCCCCCCCCCCCCCCACCGGCGTGACTGTTGGGGAACGTCGCATGGGAAACAAAAATTTTTCTACGCACACGCAAGATCTATCCATGGTGATGAGCATCTACGAGAGGGAGAGTGAATCTACATACCCTTGTAGATCGCTAAGCGGAAGCGTTAAGAAACGCGGTTGATGTAGTCGAACGTCTTCGCGATCCAAATCGCAAGTCGTCCCTCGATCCAAACACGATCTAGCGCCGAACGGACGGCACCTCCGCGTTCAACACACGTACGGCTTGATGATGCCTTCACCTCCTCGATCCAGCGAGCGATGGTGAAGTAGTGGATGAGTTCCGGCAGCACGACGGCGTGGTGATAGTTGTGAGGAACAATCTCTGCAGGGCTTCGCCAAGCACTACGGAGATTATGACGGGAGGAACTAGAGGGTTAGGGTTGCCGGCACACGGCTTGGGAAATCTTGATGTATCCCGTGTGCTAGCCCTGCCCCTCTATTTATATGTTGAGCCCTGGGGTCTAAACTTGGAGAGAAAGCCTCCACAAGGTCGGTTTTGCCCGCACAAGGTCGGTTTGGCCCGCACGGAAAGAGTCCCACTCGGATTCCAGCAGTACCGCGTACAAGCGGTAGTACCGCTTCACACAAGCGGTAGTACCGCTTACGCGGTAGTACTGCCTTACCAGCGGTAGTACCGCTTAAGGCAGCAGCAAAACTTCCTTTTGCACTTTCCAATACCTCGTGGGCTTTACCCCTTTGGTCCATATAAAGTGTTGCTGCACCCGAACACTTCGGTAAACATCCGGAACCCCTTCCGGTGAATTCAGGAACCCTTCCGGAGATCAAAACACTATTATCACATATATCAATCTTTACCTCCGGACTCTTCCGGAGATCCTCGTCATGTCCGGGATTTTATCTGGGACTCCGAACAACCTTCGGTCACCAACACAATAACTCAACTATACTAATCGTCACCAAACGTTAAGTGTGTAGACCCTGCGGGTTCGAGAACTATGTAGACATGACCGAGACACCTCTACGGTCAATAACCAATAGCGGGACCTGGATGCCCATATTCGTTCCTACATATTCTACGAAGATCTATATCGGTCGAACCTCTATGTCAAGGATTCAGTTAATCCCGTATGCTGTTCCCTTTGTTCTTCGGTATGTTACTTGCCCGAGATTCGATCGTCGGTATCTCTATACCTAGTTCAATCTCGTTATCGGCAAGTCTCTTTACTCGGTCCGTAATACAAGATCTCGTGGCTAACACTTTAGTCACATTGCTTGCAAGGCTCATTGTGATGTTGTATTACCGAGTGGGCCCTGAGATACCTCTCCGTCACACGGAGTAACAAATCCCAGTCTTGATCCATGCCAACCCAACAGACACTCTCGGAGATACCTGTAGAGCATCTTTATAGTCACCCAGTAACGTTGCGACGTTTGATACACACAAGGTATTCCTCCGGTGTCAGTGAGTTGCATGATCTCATGGTCATAGGAACAGATACTTGACATGCAGAAAACTATAGCAATAAACTGACACGATCATATGCTACGTTTATAGTTTGGGTCTTGTCCATCACATCATTCTCCTAATGATGTGATCCCGTTATCAAATGACATCTCATGTCCATGGCTAGGAAACCTTCACCATCTTTTGATCAACGAGCTAGTTAACTAGAGGCTTACTAGGGACACAGTGTTGTCTATGTACCCACACATGTATTTGAGTTTCCAATCAATACAATTATAGCATGGATAATAAACGATTATCATGAACAAGGAAATATAATAATAACCAATTTATTATTGCCTCTAGGGCATATTTCCAACAGTCTCCCACTTGCACTAGAGTCAATAATCTAGTTCACATCACTATGTGATTTACATTGTAATGAATCGAACACCCATGCAGTTCTGGTGTTGTTCATGTTTAGCCCTTGGAAGAGGTTTAGTCATCGGATCTGCAACATTCAGATCCGTGTGTACTTTGCAAATATTTATGTCGTCCTCCTTGATGTAATCGCGGATGGAATTGAAACGTCGCTTTATGTGTCTGGTCCTCTTGTGAAATCTTGGTTCCTTGGCTAGAGCAATGGCACCAGTATTATCACAAAACAGAGTCATTGGGTTAAGCGCACTAGGCACTACTCCAAGATCTGTCATGAACTCCTTCATCCAGACACCTTCCTTCGCCGCCTCCGAGGTAGCGATGTACTCCGCTTCGTATGTAGAATCAGCTACCACGCTTTGCTTGGAACTGCACCAGCTAACCGCACCCCCATTAAGAATAAATACGTATCCGGTTTGCGACTTAGAGTCATCCGGATCAGTGTCAAAGCTTGCATCGACGTAACCCTTTACGACGAGCTCTTGATCACCTCCATAAACGAGAAACATGTCCTTAGTCCTTTTCAGGTATTCTCCTCCTCGATCAGATCGTAGGAATTTAATATTCTTGTTACGATGATTCTCAACTTCACTCTGAAATTGTTTGAACTTTTCAAATGTTTCAGACTTGTGTTTCATTAAGTAAATATACCCATATCTACTTAAGTCATCAGTTAAGGTGAGAAAGTAACGATAACCACCGCGCGCCTCAATACTCATCGGACCGCACACATCAGTATGTATGATTTCCAACAAGTCACTTGCCCGTTCCATTGTTCCAGAGAATGGCGTTTTAGTCATCTTGCCCATGAGGCATGGCTCGCATGTGTTAAGTGATTCAAAATCAAGTGACTCCAAAAGTCTATCAGCATGGAGCTTCCTCATGCGTTTTACGCCAATATGACCTAAACGGCAGTGCCACAAGAAAGTGGTATTATCATTATCAATTCTACATCTTTTGGCATCAATGTTATGAACATGTGTATCATTACTATCGAGATTCAATAAGAATAAACCCCTCACTTCGGGTGCATGACCATAAAAGATATTACTCATATAAATAGAACAACCATTATTCTCTGATTTAAATGAGTAACCGTCTCGCAATAAACAAGATCCAGATATAATGTTCATGCTTAACGCAGGCACTAAATAACAATTATTCAGGTTCATCACTAATCCCGATGGTAATTGAAGAGTGAGCGTGCCGACGGCGATCACATCAACCTTGGAACCATTTCCCACGCGCATCGTCACTTCATCCTTTGCCAGCCTCCGTCTATTCCGCAGTTCCTGTTTAGAGTTGCAAATGTGAGCAACCGCACCGGTATCAAATACCCAGGCACTACAACGAGAGTTGGTAAGGTACACATCAATAACATGTATATCATATATACCTTGTTTGTTGTTGGTCGCCTTCTTGTCAGCCAAATACTTGGGGCAGTTCCGCTTCCAGTGTCCAGTTCCCTTGCAATGAAAGCACACAGTTTCTGGTTTGGGTCCAGCCTTGGGTTTCTTCACGGGAGGAGCAACTGCTTTGCCACTCTTCTTGGAGTTACCCTTCTTACTCTTGCCATTTTTCTTGAAACTAGTGGTTTTATTGACCATCAACACTTGATGCTCCTTCTGAATTTCAGACTCAGCGACTTTCAGCATCGCAAACAGCTCGGCGACTGACTTGTTCATCCTGTGCATGTTATAGTTCAACACGAAGCTCTTGTAGCTAGGTGGCAATGATTGAAGAACTCTGTCAGTGATAGCCTCTGGAGGAAGGGGCATCCCTAATTCAGCCAGACGGGTGGAGTACCCAGACATTCTGAGTATGTGATCACTAACAGACCCGTTCTCCTCCATCTTGCAAGTATAGAACTTATCGGAGGTCTCATACCTCTCGATCCGGGCATTCTTCTGAAAGATAAACCTCAACTCCTGGAACATCTCATATGCTCCATGACGTTCAAAACGTCTTTGAAGTCCCGGTTCTAAGCCATACAAAATTGCACATTGAACTATTGAGTAATCATCAGAGCGAGCCTGCCAGGCGTTCACAACGTCTAGAGACTCAACTGGAGCTGGTGGATCACCAAGCGGTGCATCAAGGACATAAGCCTTCTGGGAAGCCGTGAGGATAATCCTTAGATTACGGGCCCAGTCCACAAAGTTACTTCCATCATCTTTCAACTTAGCTTTCTCTAGGAACGCATTAAAATTCAGGGGTGCTACTGCGCGAGCCATGATCTACAACATAAATATAGCAAAGACAACTTAGACTATTGTTCAAGATAATGAGTTTAGTTAATCATATTACTTAAAAAAACTCCCACTCAAATTGACATCCCTCCGGTCATTCGAGTGTCACATGATCCAAATCCACCAACTCAAGTCCGATCATCACGTGAGTTGAGGTGGTTTCAATGGTGAACATCTTCATGTTGATCATATCTACTATATGACTCATGTTCGACCTTTCGGTCTCTTGTGTTCCGAGGCCATGTCTGTACATGCTAGGCTCATCAAGTTTAACCCGAGTGTTCCGCACGTGCAACACTGGCTTGCACCCATTGTATGCGAACGTAGAGTCTATCACACCCGATCATCACGTGGTGTCTCGAAACGACGAACTTTCGCAACGGTGCACACTCGGGGAGAACACAATTTTATCTTGAAATTTAAGTGAGGGATCACCTTATAATGCTACCGTCGTCCTAAGCAAAATAAGATGCATAAAAGGATTAACATCACATGCAAATCATAAGTGACATGATATGGCCATGAACTTGTGCTTTTGATCTCCATCTCCAAAGCACCGGCATGATCTCCATCGTCACCGGCATGACACCATGATCTCCATCATCTTGATCTCCATCAACGTGTCGCCATGAGGTTGTCGCGCCGACTGTTGCTTCCACGACTATTGCTAACTCATAGCGATAAAGTAAAGCAAAACGGCGAAAATAATTAAAGACAACTCTATGTCTCCTGCCAGTTGCCGTACTCATCGACATGCAAGTCGTGATATTCTATACAACACATGATCATCTCATACATCACATATATCTCA
The DNA here is from genome assembly GCA_039707655.1 of Elymus sibiricus. NCBI lineage: Eukaryota > Viridiplantae > Streptophyta > Magnoliopsida > Poales > Poaceae > Elymus > Elymus sibiricus. The sequence goes on from CM077665.1 coordinate 514,273,009, forward strand.
TCATGTAATTGGCCATATCACATCACAACATACCCTGCAAAATCAAGTTAGACGTCCTCTAATTGTTGTTGCAAGTTTTACGTGGCTGCTACGGGTATCTAGCAAGAACAATTCTTACCTACGCAAAAACCACAACGGTGATACAAAAAATGCTTTTCAACCTTCTCAAGGACCGCCTTTGTCAAATCCGATCCGACTAAAGTAGGAGAGACAGACACCCGCCAGCCATCTTTATGCAACGAAGTTACATGTCAGTTGATGGAACCGGTCTCTCGTAAGCGTACGAGTAATGTTGGTCCGAGCCGCTTCATCCCACAATACCGCCGAAACAAGAAAAGACCAAGGGAGGAAGCAATCTGAATATCAACGCCCACAAACTCCTTTGTGTTCTACTCGAGATCTCATCTACACATAGACCTAGCTCAGATGCCACTGTTGGGGAACGCCGCATGGGAAACAAAATTTTTCCTACGCACACGCAAGATCTATCCATAGTGATGAGCATCTACGAGAGGGAGAGTGAATCTACATACCCTTGTGGATCGCTAAGCGGAAGCTTCGCGATCCAAATCGCAAGTCGTCCCTCGATCCAAACACGATCTAGCGCCGAACGGACGGCACCTCCGCGTTCAACACACGTACGGCTTGATGACGCCTTCACCTCCTCGATCCAGCGAGCGATGGTGAAGTAGTGGATGAGTTCCGGCAGCACGACGGCATGGTGATGGTGGTGAGGAACAATCTCTGCAGGGCTTCGCCAAGCACTACGGAGATTATGACGGGAGGAACTAGAGGGTTAGGGTTGCCGGCACACGGCTTGGGAAATCTTGATGTATCCCGTGTGCTAGCCCTGCCCCTCTATTTATATGTTGAGCCCTGGGGTCTAAACTTGGAGAGAAAGCCTCCACAAGGTCGGTTTGGCCCGCATGGAAAGAGTCCCACTCGGATTCCAGCAGTACCGCATACAAGCGGTAGTACCGCTCATGAGCGGTAGTACCGCTTCACACAAGCGGTAGTACCGCTTACGCGGTAGTACTGCCTTACCAGCGGTAGTACCGCTTAAGGCAGCAGCAAAACTTCCTTTTGCACTTTCCAATACCTCGTGGGCTTTACCCCTTTGGTCCATATAAAGTGTTGCTGCACCCGAATGTTGGGGAACGGAGCATGAATTTCAAAAATTTCCTACGCTCACGCAAGATCTATCCATGGAGATGTATCACTACGAGAGGGGAGAGTGTGTCTACGTACCCTCGTAGACCGTTAGCGGAAGCGTCTCACAACGCGGTTGATGTAGTCGAACAATCCTTCGAGCTCCACCGATCAAGTACCGAACGTACGGCACCTCCGAGTTCTACACACGTGCAACTCGGTGACGTTCCTCGCCTTCTTGATCCAGCAAGACGTCGAGGTAGTAGATGAGTTCCGTCAGCACGACGGCGTGGCGACGGTGACGTTGAAGTGATTCCGGCAGGGCTTCGCCTAAGCTCTCCGAAAATATGACCGAGGTGGAAAACGGAGATCGGGGCACCGCACACGGCTATGGGACAATTGTGTCCTTTGGGGTGCCCCTTTGCCCCTGTATATAAAGGATGAGAGGGAGGAGGCCGGCCCCCTAGGGGTGCGCCAAGTGTGGGGAGTCCTACTAGGACTCCTTAGTCCTAGTAGGATTCCACCTCCCATACGGAGTAGGAAAGAGGGAAGGGAGAGGGAAAGGAAAGAGGGGGCTGCGCCCCCTCCCCTAGTCCAATTCGGTTTGGGCAAGGGGGGGCGCGAGCCTCCTCACGTGGCCTGCCTCTCCTTTTCCCGTATGGCCCAATAAGGCCCATTACTTCTCCCGGTGAATTCCCGTAACTCCCCGGTACTCCGAAAAATACCCGAATCACTCGGAACCTTTCCGACGTCTGAATATAGCCTTCCAATATATGAATCTTTAACTCTCGACCATTTCGAGACTCCTCGTCATGTCCGTGATCTCATCCGGGACTCCGAACAAACTTCGGCCACCAATCACATAACTCATATAATACTAAATCGTCATCGAACCTTAAGTGTGCGGACCCTACGGGTTCGGGAATGATGTAGACATGACCGAGACGACTCTCCGGTCAATAACCAACATCGGAACCTAGATGCTCATATTGGTTCCTACATATTCCACGAAGATCTTTATCGGTGAACCTCATATGTCAACATACGTTGTTCCCTTTGTCTGGCGGTATGTTACTTGCCCGAGATTCGATCGTCGGTATCCAATACCTAGTTCAATCTCGTTACCGGCAAGTCTCTTTACTCGTTCCGTAATACGTTATCTTGTAACTAACTCTTTAGTCACGGTGCTTGCAAGGCTTCTGTGATGCTGTATTACCGAGAGGGCCCAGAGATACCTCTCCGATAGTCGGAGTGACAAATTCCAATCTCGATCCATGCCAACTCAACAAACACTTTCGGAGATACCTGTAGTGCACCTTTATAATCACCCAGTTACGTTGTGACGTTTGATACACCCAAAGTATTCCTACGGTATCCGGGAGTTGCATGATCTCATGGTCAGAGGAACGTGTATTTGACATAGTGAAAGCAATAGCAATAAACTGAACGATCATTTGCTATGCTAACGGTTGGGTCAAGTCCATCACATCATTCTCCTAATGATGTGATCCCATTATCAAATGACAACTCATGTCCATGGTCAAGAAATCTTGACCATCTTTTGATCAACGAGCTAGTCTAGTAGAGGCTTACTGGGGACACAATATTTGTTTATCTATTCACACATGTATTTAGTTTCCGGTCAATACAATTCTAGCATGAATAATAAACTATTATCATGAATGGGTAAATATGATAATAACTAATTTATTATTGCCTCTAGGGCATATTTCCAACAGTCTCCCACTTGCACTAGAGTCAATAATCTAGATTACATCTCCATGTAATTAACACTTAATCAGTTCTAAAGCTGATCATGTTTTGCTTGTGAGAGAGGTTTTAGTCAACAGGTCTGCAATATTCAGATCCGTGTGTTCTTGGCAAATCTCTATGTAGATGCTGCTACCACACTCTGTTTGGAGCTACTCCAAAATTTTTCCCCACTATACTTATCCGGTCTGAGACTCATAGTCTTTCGGATGAGTGTTTAAAGCTTGCATCGACGTAACCCCTTACGACGAACTCTTTATCATCTCTATTCCCGAGAAATTCTTCCTTAGTCATCTTAAGGATAATTTGACCGCTGTCCAGTGATCTACTCCTGGATCACTTTGGTACCTCTTTTGCCAGACACATGGCAAGGCACACAGCTTGGCATACTTTATAGAACCTATGGCCGAGGTATAGGGGATAACCTTCATCCATTCTATTTATTTTGCCGTGGTCAAGATTTGAGTCTAACTCAACTTCACACCTTTCACCACAGTCAAGAACTCCTTCTTTGACTGATCCATTTTGAACTTCTTCAAAATCTTGTCAAGGTATATGTTTTGTGAAAGTCATATGAGGCGTCTCAATCTATCTCTATAGATTTTGATGCCTAACATGTAAACAACCTTTACCTAGATCTTCAAGTCTTACTCCACTTCACACCAGCCAAGAACTTATTTCTTTTGACTTGATCCATTTTGAACTTCTTCAAAATCTAATCAAGGTGTGTGAAAATCTTTTATCAGGTGTCTTGATCTATCTCTATAGATCTCGATGCCCAAACCGTGGATAACTCAAAAAACAGGTTTTTATTGAAAAATTGCTTTCAATTAATTCTTTATGCTTTCCAGAAATTCTACATCATTTCCAATCACATATACTTATTAGAAATGTTATAGAGCTCCCACTCACTTTGTTGTAAATACAAGTTTCTCCATAAACTTGCATAAACCCAAACGCTTTGATCACTTCATCAAAGCGAGTATTCCAGCTCCGAGATGCTTGCACCAGTCCATAGATGGATCGCTGGAGCTTGCATACTTTGTTAGCACCTTTAGGATCGACAAAACCTTCCGGTTGTATCATATACAATTCTTCCTTAAGGAATCCATTAAGGAATGCCGTTTTGACGTCCATTTGCCAGATTTCATAATCATAAAACGCGGCAATTGCTAACATAATTCTGATAGACTTTAGCATCGCTACGGGTGAGAAAGTCTCATCGTAGTCAACTCCTTGAACTTGTCGATAACCTTTAGCAACATGTCGAGCTTTATAGACGGTGACATTACCATCAGCGTCCGTCTTCTTCTTAAAGATCCATTTATTTTTAATAGCTCGCCGTTTCATCGGGCAAGTCTACCAAAGTCCACACTTTGTTCTCATACATGGATCTAATCTCGGATTTCATGGCCTCAAGCCATTTGTCGGAATCCGGGCTCGCCATCGCTTCTTCATAGTTCGTAGGTTCACCGTTGTCTAACAACATGACCTCCAAGACAGGATTGCCATACCAATCTGGTGCGGAGCGTGTCCTGGTTGACCTACGAGGTTCTGTAGCAACTTGATCCGAAGCCTCATGATCATCATCATCAACTTCTTCTCTGGTCTGTGTTGGTGTCACAGAAATTTCTTTCTGTGACGTACTACTATCCAGAGGAGGTACAATTATCTCATCAAGTTCTACTTTCCTCCCACTCACTTCTTTCGAGAGAAACTCCTTCTCTAGAAAGGATCCATTCTTAGCAACGAATACTTTGCCTTCGGATCTGTGGTAGAAGGTGTACCCAACGGTCTCCTTTGGGTATCCTATGAAGACGCACTTATCCGCTTTGGGTTCGAGCTTATCTGGCTGAAGCCTTTTGACATAAGCATTGCATCCCCAAACTTTCAGAAACGACATCTTAGGTTTCTTGCAAACCACAGTTCATACGGTGTCATCTCAACGGATTTAGACGGTGTCCTTGTTTAAAGTGAATGCAGCTGTCTCTAATGCATAACCCCAAAATGATAGTGGCAAATCGGTAAGAGACATCATAGAACGCACCATATCCAATAGAGTACGATTACGACGTTCGGACACACCATTACGCTGTGGTGTTCCATGTGGCGTGAGCTGTGAAACAATTCCACATTGTCTTAAGTGATTGCCAAACTCGTAACTCAAATATTCTCCTCCACGATCAGATCGTAAGAACTTTATTTTCTTGTTACGATGGTTCTCTACTTCACTCTGAAATTCTTTGAACTTTTCAAATGTTTCAGATTTATGCTTCATCAAGTAGACATAACCATATCTACTCAAATCATTAGTGAACGTGAGAATATAACGATATCCACCGCGCGCCTCAACACTCATCGGACCGCATACATCGGTATGTATTATTTCCAATAAGTTGGTTGCTCGCTCTATTGTTCCGGAGAACGGAGTTTTAGTCATCTTGCCAATAAGGCACGGTTCACATGTCTCAAATGATTCATAATCAAGAGATTCCAAAAACCCATCTGCTTGGAGTTTCTTCATGTGTTTAACACTGATATGACCTAAGCGGCAGTGCCACAAATATGTGGTACTATCATTATCTTTTGGCATTCTTGTTATGAACATATGTATTACTACGATCAAGATTCTATAAACCTTTCATTTTAAGTGCATGATCATCAATGATATTATCCAAATAGAATAACAATTATTCTCTGAAATTGAATAACCGTCTTGCAATAAACACTATCAGATATAATGTTCATGCTTAACGCAAGCACCAAATAACAATTATTTAGGTTCATCACTAATCCTGAAGGTAGAGAGAGCGTGGCGATGGTGATCACATCAACCTTGGAGACATTTCCAATGCACATCGTCACCTCGTTCTTAGCTAGCCCTCGTTTATTCCGAAGCTCCATGTTTCAAGTTGTAAGCAACTGAACAAGTATCAAATACCCAGGTGCTCCTACGAGTACTAGTAAGGTACATATCAATAACATGTATATCAAATATCTTTGTTGACATTGCCAGTCTTATTATCTGCCAGTTACTTTGGGGAAGTTCCGCTCCCTGTGACATTTCCCTTTGCAATGGGAGCACTAAGTCTCGGGTTTGGTTCAGCCTTGGGTTTCTTCGCGTGAGCGGCAACTGTTTTACCGTTCTTCTTGAAGTTCCCTTTTCTTTCCCTTGCCCTTATTGAAACTAGTGGTCTTATTAACCATCAACACTTGATGCTCCCTTTTTTTGATTTCTACATCCGCAGATTGTAGCATCGCGAATAGCTTAAGGATCTTCTATCCCTTGCATGTTTATAGTTCATCACGAAGATCCAGTAGCTTAGTGATAGTGACTAGAGAACTCTATCAATCACCACTTTATTCGGAAGTCTAACTCCCACTTGATTCAAGTGTTTGAAGTACTCAGACATTCTGAGTACATGCTCACTAACGGAGCTGTTCTCCTCCATCTTGTAGCTATAGAACTTGTCGAAGGTGTCATCCCTCTCGACCCGGGTGTGAGTCTTGAAAAACAAATTTTCAGCTCTTGGAACATCTCATATGCTCCGTGTTGCTCAAAACATATTTGGAGCTCCGGTTCTAAGCCGTAAAGTATGGCGCACTGAACTATCGAGTAGTCATCTTTTCTTGTCTGCCAGACGTTCATAACGTCCTTAGACGAAGCCGTAGGGGTATTTCACTGAGCGGTGCATTAAGGACATAAGCCTTCTGTGCAGCAGTGAGGACAATCCTCAGATCACGGACCTAGTCCGCATAGTTGCTTCCATCAACTTTCAACTTCGTTTTCTCTAGGAACATAATAAAAACAGGGGAACTACAGCGCGGTCTATGGATCTACAACATAAATTTGCTAAGACAAGTAAGACTATGTTCATGACAATTGAAGTTCAATTAATCAAATTACTTAAGAACTCCCACTTAGATTAACATCCCTCAAGTTGTCTAAGTGTAACATGATCCACATCAACTAAACCACGTCCGATCATCACGTGAGGTGGATTAGTTATTAATGGTGAACATATTTCATGTTGATCATATCTACTATATGACTCATGTTCGACCTTTCGGTCTCTTGTGTTCCGAGGCCATGTCTGTACATGCTAGGCTCGTCAAGTTTAACCCAAGTATTCTGCGTGTGTAAAACTGGCTTACACCCGTTGTATGCGAACGAAAGAATCCATCACACCCGATCATCACGTGGTGCTTAGAAGCGTCGAACCTTCGCAACGGTGCATACTAGGGGAGAACACTTATCTTGAAATTTAGTGAAGGGATCATCTTATAATGCTACCGTCGTCCTAAGCAAAATAAGATGCATAAAAGGATTAACATCACTTGCAATTCAATATATGTGACATGATATGGCCATCATCGTCTTGTGCTTTTGATCTCCATCAGCAAAGCACCGTCATGATCTCCATCGTCACCGGGTTGACACCTTGATCTCCATCGTAGCGTCGTGACACCTTGATCTCCATCGTAGCGTCGTGGTCGTCTCGCCGGCTATTGCTACTACTACTACTGCTAACTAATAGCGGTAAAGTAAAGCAATTACATAGCGTTGGCATTGCATACAATAAAGAGACAACCATAAGGCTCCTGTCGGTTGCCTGATAACTTACAAAACATGATCATCTCATACAACAACTTATATCACATCATGTCTTGGCCATATCACATCACCAGCATACCCTGCAAAAACAAGTTAGACGTCCTCTACTTTGTTGTTGCAAGTTTTACGTGGCTGCTACGGGTTTGCAAGAACCGTTCTTACCTACGCAAAACCACAACGTGGTGTAGTGATTGCTTTTTGATCTTCTAAAAGAACCCTCTTCATTGAAACCGATTCAACTAAAGTGAGAGAGACAGACACCCGCCAGTCACCTTTATGCAACGAGTGCACGTAGCGGTGAAACCTGTCTCGCGTAAGCATACACGTAATGTCGGTCTGGGCCGCTTCATCTCACAATACCGCCGAATCAAGTAACAACTAGTAACGGCAAGCAATATGTATACACCCACGCCCACAACTCACTTGTGTTCTACTCGTGCAAATCACATCTACGCATAAACCTGGCTCTGATACCACTGTTGGGGAACAGAGCATGAATTTCAAAAATTTCCTACGCTCACACAAGATCTATCCATGGAGATGTATCGCTACGAGAGGGGAGAGTGTGTCTACGTACCCTCGTAGACCGTTAGCGGAAGCGTCTCACAACGCGGTTGATGTAGTCGAACAATCCTTCGAGCTCCACCGATCAAGTACCGAACGTACGGCACCTCAGAGTTCTACACACGTGCAGCTCGGTGACGTTCATCGCCTTCTAGATCCAGCAAGACGTCGAGGTAGTAGATGAGTTCCGTCAGCACGACGGCGTGGCGACGGTGACGGTGAAGTGATTCCGGCAGGGCTTCGCCTAAGCTCTCCGAAAATATGACCGAGGTGGAAAACGGAGATCGGGGCACCGCACACGTCTATGGGACAATTGTGTCCTTTGGGGTGCCCCCTTGCCCCCGTATATAAAGGATGAGAGGGAGGAGGCCGGCCCCCTAGGGGTGCGCCAAGTGTGGGGAGTCCTACTAGGACTCCTTAGTCCTAGTAGGATTCCACCTCCCATACGGAGTAGGAAAGAGGGAAGGGAGAGGGAAAGGAAAGAGGGGGCTGCGCCCCCTCCCCTAGTCCAATTCGGTTTGGGAAAGGGGGGGCGCAAGCCTCCTCACGTGGCCTGCCTCTCCTTTTCCCGTATGGCCCAATAAGGCCCATTACTTCTCCCGGTGAATTCCCGTAACTCCCCGGTACTCCGAAAAATACCCGAATCACTCGGAACCTTTCCGACGTCCGAATATAGCCTTTCAATATATGAATCTTTACCTCTTGACTATTTTGAGACTCCTCGTCATGTCCGTGATCTCATCCGGGACTTCGAACAAACTTCGGCCACCAATCACATAACTCATATAATACTAAATCGTCATCAAACCTTAAGTGTGCGGACCCTACGGGTTCGGGAATGATGTAGACATGACCGAGACGACTCTCCGATCAATAACCAACAGCGGAACCTGGATGCTCATATTGGTTCCTACATATTCCACGAAGATCTTTATCGGTGAACCTCATATGTCAACATACGTTGTTCCCTTTGTCTGGCAGTATGTTACTTGCCCGAGATTCGATCGTCGGTATCCAATACCTAGTTCAATCTCGTTACCGGCAAGTCTCTTTACTCGTTCCGTAATACGTTATCTTGTAACTAACTCTTTAGTCACGGTGCTTGCAAGGCTTCTGTGATGCTGTATTACCGAGAGGGCCCAGAGATACCTCTCCGATAGTCGGAGTGACAAATTCCAATCTCGATCCATGCCAACTCAACAAACACTTTCGGAGATACCTGTAGTGCACCTTTATAATCACCCAGTTACGTTGTGACGTTTGATACACCCAAAGTATTCCTACGGTATCCGGGAGTTGCATGATCTCATGGTCAGAGGAACGTGTATTTGACATAGTGAAAGCAATAGCAATAGACTGAACGATCATTTGCTATGCTAACGGTTGGGTCAAGTCCATCACATCATTCTCCTAATGATGTGATCCCATTACCAAATGACAACTCATGTCCATGGTCAGAAAATCTTGACCATCTTTTGATCAACGAGCTAGTCTAGTAGAGGCTTACTAGGGACACAGTATTTGTTTATCTATTCACACATGTATTTAGTTTCCGGTCAATACAATTCTAGCATGAATAATAAACTATTATCATGAACGGGGAAATATGATAATAACTAATTTATTATTGCCTCTAGGGCATATTTCCAACACCGAACACTTCGGTAAACATCCGGAACCCCTTCCGGTGAATTCCGGAACCCTTCCGAAGATCAAAACACTATTATCACATATATCAATCTTTACCTCCGGACTCTTCCGGAGATCCTCGTCATGTCCGGGATTTTATCCGGGACTCCGAACAACCTTCGGTCACCAACACAATAACTCAACTATACTAATCGTCACCAAACGTTAAGTGTGTAGACCCTGCGGGTTCGAGAACTATGTAGACATGACCGAGACACCTCTACGGTCAATAACCAATAGCGGGACCTGGATGCCCATATTGGTTCCTACATATTCTACGAAGATCTATATCGGTCGAACCTCTATGTCAAGGATTCAGTTAATCCCGTATGCTGTTCCCTTTGTTCTTCGGTATGTTACTTGCCCGAGATTCGATCGTCGGTATCTCTATACCTAGTTCAATCTCGTTATCGGCAAGTCTCTTTACTCGGTCCGTAATACAGGATCTCGTGGCTAACACTTTAGTCACATTGCTTGCAAGGCTCATTGTGATGTTGTATTACCGAGTGGGCCCTGAGATACCTCTCCGTCACTCGGAGTAACAAATCCCAGTCTTGATCCATGCCAACCCAACAGACACCCTCGGAGATACCTGTAGAGCATCTTTATAGTCACCCAGTAACGTTGCAACGTTTGATACACACAAGGTATTCCTCCGGTGTCAGTGAGTTGCATGATCTCATGGTCATAGGAACAGATACTTGACATGCAGAAAACTATAGCAATAAACTGACATGATCATATGCTACGTTTATAGGTTGGGTCTTGTCCATCACATCATTCTCCTAATGATGTGATCCCGTTATCAAATGACATCTCATGTCCATGGCTAGGAAACCTTCACCATCTTTTGATCAACGAGCTAGTTAACTAGAGGCTTACTAGGGACACAGTGTTGTCTATGTACCCACACATGTATTTGAGTTTCCAATCAATACAATTATAGCATGGATAATAAACGATTATCATGAACAAGGAAATATAATAATAACCAATTTATTATTGCCTCTAGGGCATATTTCCAACAGTGACCACCTCCGTAGGCAGGTTTCGTTTGTCAAAGCTCGTGCAATGTTTGGCTCTTCCTATGTTTGTTTGTTTTCTTGCGAAATGAAATATAGATAAATAATTGTTTGTTTTCTTACATTAAGGTCACATTGTGTATTAGCTGGCACTGTGAAGAGATCTTCTCATCTCATGGTAATTTACCTAACTTATTATAGAGGGTGTTGTGTCTCTGTCGTGAAGATACAAATCAGTAGTGCTTAACCCAACAAGAAACTTTCAGTTAATGATAGAGATACTAAAGAAAAATGTAACATTAGCTGAACATTAATTTCTGAAACCCGTGGCACATCAGGGATAAAATAAAGGGATCATAAATATAACTCCGCTGACAAGCATGGTAAACAGAAAAACACCTTTTCATGAGTTGGAGGTCCTAAGCAAGGATTGGACTGCTTCTGTTGTACTTTTGCCCTGGGTATCAAGTGCGAAAACAATACTTTTGCCCTGGGCATCTTGCACGGATTGGTTCACTACAAGGCTATTTTCTTCAAGCTGGCGTGCTAAGTCAACCATTTCATCCATCAGATCGTCTTTCCGGTTCCTGTGCAGTTAGGAGATCCAACATAGTAATAAGACGGCCACCCATTATATCCATTTTTTCATCTTGTGTAACCCTAAAAGTTACCATGCTTAGGTCATAAAATATCACTACAAAATGGTAATGAACTAATGGTCAAACATAGCATTGAGTATACCTACACTTTTCATCACAACAAAATTTTCGAGACCAGTCAATGAACAAATCAGTAAATTGGTAACCCATATGTATAAAAGATAGTGAGAGCATTAAGCCAGAGATAGCGATGTGGCAGGCTGCTGTTCGGCAGGGCAACAATGTCTGTACAACGGCATCAAGGGGTGTTACGCCCCCATGAGAAGTGGCGTCCTAGGTCAAGGCCAATGCAACAACGTCAAGACCGGTGCGTCCATGGAGCCGACACGACACCCTTGGCCAGTTGGCCGAAACACTCAGGCCCCAGTCGCCTCCGTCCTCCCTCCACGCAGGCAGATCCATGGCGATGGTGAGGACCCCGACCAGTCGGCTGGCTAGCCGTCGAGCTTGGGGGATGTGGGGCTTCCTCCGGCGGTGGCTGGCGAGATCTAAGGCGGTCAGGGAAGGAAGAGGAGCGGCTCTAGCACCACAAGATCCACGGCGGATCAGGGAAGGAGAGGAGGGGCTCTAGCAGCACGACATCCATGGTGGTTTGGGGAGGGGTAGAAGCAACGTGCGGGGAAGAAGGAGTGCACCGTGCCACTCGTGAAGAAGGAGGGACTCAGGGAGCGGGGGCTGGTTAGGGATCCCGAGACCGCCACACGATCCGGCGCGGCGGGAGGGCATGGCCCTGAGGAGCGACGACCCAACGCGTCCATCGCTCGGGAGCCTTCCTAGCGCCAGCGGCTCCATCCATCATCGCCGACGCCCGGAGAGGGACGCGGCCACAACCGATGCGTTCACCGACCACGGCAAGGCGGACGAGCTCAACAGCGGGAGTCGATTGGGCCGGCAGATGCGTCATAGGGAAGGAGACGAGAGTGGGTTAGGGATAAGGTGTACGGGGTGATTCGGGTTTTTTTTTTGTTCGCGTGCGTTGGAACGGAGGAGGTAGAAAAACCCAAGGTGGAAGGGTGGCGAAAAAAACCAAACGATGGTGGAAGGAGTGACGAAAATAAACCGGTGAACGCCGGCTACCAACTCCCCCTTTAGGAGTAGAGACATTCCGTTTCAACATTACAGATTTGTCAAGGTCAGAAAAGACATGTAATTTCTTTTATTAGGAAAATTATGATTGTGATTCAATAGTATATATAGATAATGATAGAAAATAAATAGCATAGTGCATGGGATTAACAATCTGTTACTGTGACTATTTGATTTTATTTTGGAAGGTTATTAAGAAAAATCTTCGCTTTGCTTTTTTGGAAGGTAATCTTACATATATGGACGATTTTTCATTTCTTAGTTACTTAATTGATTCGGCACCTGCCAAAGCAAGCATGGAAAAAAATGAAACGAGAATCGGACGAATTGATTCGGTTTTTAGTGGGAGGGGAAATCGGAAGAGATGGTGGGAGGTGAGGCAAAAATTTCCTTAAAATTCGTTATTTGTTTCCTGAAAATATGTTATTTTTTTTCTAAAACAGATTACATTAATGAAACGGATCGATTAATTTAGATAAATTAGGAAAGTTAGTTTAAAATCTGTTATTTATTTCTCGAAAATCTGTAATTTTTTCCTAAAACAAATTGCACTAATTAGATGATTCGATTGATTTGGATAACTTCATAAGAAAGTTAGATTTGTGATTTGTTATAAGTTAGGAAAGTGCTGGTTTGTAATAAAAGAGTGGAGAGAAAAATAAACCGATAGACCTGGATGGGAGGGGGTGATGAGGGGAGACGAAATTAAACCGAACGAAAAAAAAAACGAATGCTATTCTATCAACTGAGCCATTAGGAATAGAGATATCAGAAAGAATTCAGAAACGGATCACGCCATCCTTCCAGCCTACCAGCTCAATTGCAGCCAGTAAACTGTTCAAGAGCTTGCGGCATCCATCGTAATCCTTTCAGATTAAAAGCATCTCCAACAAACGCGCACGTGCGACGTGCAAAAAAAATTTGAACACCGAAATAGCGTTTTAGCGCGTGCGTGGTAGTTTTTCCGGGCGTTGCAAAATTTAGCTTGCCGCAGTAGTGCTTCAACGGGCACGGTAAAAATACAGCGTGCGACCAAACATACACACAATAAATCAACAAAATAGTTCATCGTCAAACATTAAAATTCAAATTCAAACTAACAAGCAAATTCAAATTCATAAAACATGCTAATAAAATAAAAATACACCTAGACTACTCCTCCTCCTCCGCCTCCTCGATGGTGTAGTCCGACGACGTAAACACGTCCTCCCATCGAGAATCGTCCGAGTCCCAGCTCGTCTCCGGGTTGTTTATCTGGACATTCGCCAGTGCCTTGTGCGCACGCTTGTCCTTGGCGACGCGCAACTCGCTACGCCCTCCTCTGCGCCCAGAACTCGTTCTGGGCGATGACGTCCTCTGGGAAAGCGCGCGCGCCACCCTGCCATGGCGGCCTTGTCCCTCTCGGCGATCATGAGGCGGCGCTCCCGATGGCGCTGGACGCGGTAGTCTTCCTCGATAACCAGCCACGAGGGAGGAGCGGCATCTTGCGCTTGCTCGCGCGTGAAGACGTCATTGAAATTCATCTGCACCCGAGGCCGCCCGAGGCGCCACGCCGCTGCGTCGTACGCGCGGGCGGCCTTGTGGGCGGTGTCGAACGTGCCGAGCCCAAGGCGTGTATCGCCGGAGCGGATCTCCGCGTAAAACACGCCGAAGGGACGGGCGTGGACGCTGCGGTAGCCCGAGCAGCTCCGGGGACTCGGCGGCTTGGGGGGGGGGGGGGCGGCGACGACGAGGGAGAAGGCGTGACAGCGGCGGGGCGCGGCGGCGGAGGAGTGCGGAAAGAGGCGAGGAGAATGCGCGGGAGTGAATGGGGCGGTTGGTGAGCGCGGGACCCGCACGGAATTTATAGCGTGCGCTGGCTGACGCGTGATAACCCACAAGTGTAGGGGATCATTTGTAGCCTATTTTGATAAATAAGAGTGTGGAACCCAACGAGGAGCTAAAGGTAGAACCAATATTCCCTCAAGTTCTATCGATCACCGATACAACTCTACGCACACTTTAACGTTTGCTTTACCTAGAACAAGTATGAAACTATTTTGTAGGAGATAGGATAGTTTGCACGAATAAAATTAGAAATACTTTGCGGGGATAAAACTACGAGTAAATTGCAAGATAATAAAAGTTAGTTGTTTAGTAAAAAGCGTTTGTCAAACAAGAAGGTTATTTGTCCCTAGGCAATTGATAACTAGACCGGCAATCATTATTGCAATTTTATATGAGGGAGAGACATGAGCTAACATACTTTCCGTACTTGGATCATATGCACTTATGATTGGAACTCTAGCAAGCATCCGCAACTACCAAAGATCATTAAGGTAAAACCCAACCATAGCATTAAGTATCAAGTCCTCTTTACTCCCATATGCAACAAGCCACCTACTCGGGTCTGTGTATTCTGTCACTCACGCCACCCACCATAAGCAAGTTATGAACATATTGCAACACCCTACAGCGGGGATCCCTCACGTTTGCGCGACACGGAGGGCACCATAGGACAGCACCAAAATAAAACATACAACTCATACCAACCACGATCATCAATTAGCCCATAGGACAAAACGGATCTACTCAAACATCATAGGATAACCACATATCATTGGGAAATAATATATGGAGTTGAGCACCATGTTTAAGTAGAGATTACAGTGGTGAAGAGAAGTGTTACACCGTTGCATAGAGGGGGGGGGGGGAGAGTTCGTGTTGACGGCGGCGAAGTTGTTGGTGTAGATTGTCGTCACGATGATTGCCCCGGCGGCGTTCCAGCGCCACCGGGAGAGATGGGGAGAGAGCCCCCCTCCTTCTTCTTATTCCTTGGACTCCCCCTAGATGGGAGGAGAGTTCCCCCTCTGGTCCATGGCCTCCATGGTGGCGGAGGGTAGGAGGCCCTCCGAGATTGGATCTCCCTCTCTGTTCTCTTCTGTTTCTCGTTCCTGTTTTCTGGCCGAAAACCGTTTCTTATATTCCCGGAGAACCGTAACTCCGATTGCGCTAACATTTTAACACGATTTTTTTCCGGATATAAGCTTCCTTGCTCACGAAGTAGAACTCCAACCGACTTACGAGGTGAGCACAAGACATCACCACGCGCCTGGGCCCTCGGTCGTGCCCTGGTGTCTTGTGTTGGCTGTGGGCCTCCTTTTGCGTTGATTTCACCTCCCAAAAATCACAGATATTCCAAAACAATTGTCCATAAATTTTTATCGCGTTTGGACATTGTTTGATTGGATATTCTACGAAACAAAAAATATGCAACAAACAGGAACTTGCACTGGGCACTGGATCAATATGTTAGTCCAATAAATCATATAAAATGTTGCCAAAAATATGTGAAAGTTGTATAATATTGGCATGAAACAATCAAAAATTATAGATACGATGGAGACGTATCAGCATCCCCAAGCTTAATTCCTGCTCGTCCTCGAGTAGGTAAATGATAAAAAAGATAATTTTTGATGTGGAATGCTACCTAGCATAATCTTGATCATATATCTAATAATGACATGAATATTAAGACATGAGTAATTCAAAGCAATAGTCTATAATTTGACATAAAAACATTAATACTTAGGCATCCCAACAAACAATCACGTCTTTCAAAATATCAAGGCTAAAGAACGCTATCCCTAAAAAATCATATAGCCTTGTCATGTTCTGTCTTCTTAACACAAAGTATAAATCATGTACTACCCCGGTGTCAGACAAGCAATTGGTTCATACTTTTTAACGCGCTTCAGCATTTTCAACTCTCACGCAATACATGAGCGCAAGCCATGGATAACACTATGGGTGGAATAGAATGCGGTGGTAGACATTAATATAGAGAAGACAAAAAGAAAGATAGTCTCACATCGAAGCGGCTAATCAACACGCTATGGAGATGCCCATCAATTTATATCAATGCAAGGAGTAGGGATTGCCATGCAACGGATGCACTAAGAGCTATAAGTGTATGAAAGCTCAAACTGAAACTAAGTGGGTGTGCATCTAACTCTATAATGAGAAATTCCCACTAGTATATGAAAGTGACAACATAGGAGACTCTCTATATGAAAAACATGGTGCTACTTTGAAGCACAAGTGTGGAATTAGCATGCCCTTTCTCTATTTGTCTCTCGTTTTTTTTCTTCTTCTTTTTCTTTTCCTTTTTTTCTTCTTCCTTTTTTCCTCTTTTTTTCTTTTTATATTTGCCCGGAGCCTCATCTCGACTCGTGGGATAATCATAGTTTCCATCATCCTTTCCTCACCGGGACATGCTCTAATAATGAATAATAATGATCATCACACTTCTATTTACTTACAACTCAATATTACAACTCGATAGTAGAACAAAGTATGACTCTATATGAATGCCTCTGCAGTATACCAGGATGTGCAATGATCTAGCATAGCAAAGATATCAAAAAACGGACAAGCCATGGAAACCTCATGCTAGCTATCTTACGATCATGTAAAGCAATATGACAATGAATGCTCAAGTCATCAAAACAGAAGCGGTGGAAGTTGCATGGCAATATATTTCGAAATGGCTATGGAAATGCCATAATAGGTAGGTATGGTGGCTGTTTTGAGGAAGATATAATAAGGTTTATGTGTGATAGAGCATATCATATCACGGGGTTTAGATGCACCGACGAAGTTTGCACCGACTCTCGAGGTGAGAAAGGGCAATGCACAGTACCGTAGAGGTTAGCAAAGTGTGAAAAGATAAGAGTGCATATAATCCATGGACTCACATTAGTCATAAAGAACTCACATACTTATTGCAAAAGTTTATTAACCCTCAAAGCAAAGTATTACTACGCATGCTCCTAGGGGGGAGGTTGGTAGGAGTTAACCATCGCGCGCCCCCGACCTTCACACAAAGATAGACAATCAAGGATAAATTGTGCTCCAACTTCGTGGCATAATGGGAGACTATACGTGCATGCTTTGGGAATGACAAACCTTAACACCAATATCTTACTAAACACGATCATCCACTAGTACCTCCCACATATTATCATATCTATATCGCAAAACTATTGCAAGGAATCAAACATATCATATTCAGTGATCCATAAGTTTTACGTAGGATTTTATGACTAACCATGCAAATGACCAATTCCTGTTGACTCTCTAAATAGAAATAAGTGAAGCAAGAGAGTTTAATTCTTTCTACAAAAGACCATGCTCTAATAAATATAAGTGAAGCAAAAGAGCATTCGACAAATAACGGTTTTCTATGTGAATAGAAACAGGCAATCCAAACTTCAAATGATATAAGTGAAGCACATGAAGGATTCTATAAAGCCATACTCAAAAGATATAAGTGAAGTGCAATGAACATTCTATAAATCAACCATGGACTATCTCATACCAGCATGGTGCATAAAATAAAAATGAAAACTAAACACAAAAGACGCTCCAAGATTTACACATATCACATGAACGAAACGAAAACGAAAACATACCGATACTTGTTGAAGAAAGATGGGATGCCTTCCAGGGCATCCCCAAGATTAGACGCTTGAGTCTCTTTGGATATTTACTTGGGGTGCCTTGGGAATCCCCAAGCTTGAACTCTTGCCTCTCCTCCTTCTCCTCATATCGAGACCTCCTCGGTCTTTGAACACTTCATCCACACAAAACTTAACAGAAAATTGGTGAGACCCGTTAGTATAATAAAGCAAATTACTACTTTAACTACTATTGCAAACCCATTCGTATTTTATATTTGCATTATCCCTGATATATTATAACTTCTCCACGGCTTGTACCACCGATAAAATCGATAGTTTCATCAAAACAAGCAAAACAATGCATCAAAAACAGAATCTGTCTTAAAGAGGATAGTCTGTAGTAATCTGAACTTTGACCATACTTATGTAACTCCAAAAATTCTGAAAATTAGGACAAAATAAACATTTTGCATAGCAATACTGTGTAAAAATTTCAGAAACTTTTGACTTTCCAGTGAAAAATGTAAATTCACGCACTACAGCCAAAGTTTCTGTTTTTACACCGCACATACCAACAAGCAATCTAATCATCCTAAAGGCAAATCTTGGCACATTATTTTTATAATACATTGGATTTGTACAAGGGGATAATTATTTTTGTTGAAAATTTTCCGTGATTCAAGATTCACAAAGTTTCCATGGGCATGAACAAAGTTCAAGGCTAGCCCCCACTTCAACGAGGCTCATCATCTCTCTCACTTTCACCTTTCTTTTTGTGAAGTTTTAGGTTCCCCTCTTTTTCTTAAACTTTATAAAAGCACTCAACAGAATAAAATTACTCTCTAAAACTTCTGGGTTGTCTCCCTGGCAGCGCTTTCTTTAAAGCCATTAAGCTAGGCATAAAGTGCTCAAGTAATGGATCCACCCGGATCCCAAGGTATATCAAAGCCAATTTTAATTAACAATAACTTTTAATTTAGTAGTGAGGACAAAGCAACATATATAATGCAATGACGAAGTCTAACTCTCTTCCTATGCATCTACATGTCATAAAAGAACAATTCATACACATCAAGTAAAGGCCAATGCATAGTATAAACAGTTTCTTGCAATTTTATCGTATTGGAAACATAAAGAGGTGGAGATGTAGTTCTCTCTTATAATAATTGCAAGTAGGAGCAGCAAGCACATGCATATTATATTCATCAAAATCATCATGTGTAGTAGCAAAATACAACCCATCAATATAATCCTTAATAAGAGCAAACTTCTCCGATATAGTGTAGTTGGGAGAATTCAAAAAGATAATAGGACTATCATGTGTGGGTGCAATAGAAACAATTTCATTCTTAACATAAGGAACTATAGCAAGTTCATCTCCATAAGCATAATTCATATTGGCATCTTGGCCACAGGCATAGCAAGCATCAAGTTCATCAAAAAGGGATATTTCAAAAGAATCCACAGGATCATAGCAATTATCATAGCATTCATCCTTCGGTAAGCACGAAGGGAAATTAAATAATGTATGAGTTGAAGAGTTACTCTCATTAGAAGGTGGGCACGGGTAGCTAATCCGCTCTTCCTCCTTTTGTTCTTCGCTCTCCTCCTCATCTTCTTCATCTAATGAGCTCACAGTTTCGACAATTTCTTCTTTCATAGATTCCAGCAAAATTTTAGTCTCTTCCAAGGCAACGGACATTCTCTCAATAAATTCAATAATATCATAGTTGCATTCATAATTATCACAGCAATATTGAAGTATGGATAATTTTTCAGATTTGTAAGGAACATCATCATACTTTTCAAGCAAAGAAGCAATTTCATAAGCACATTTAAAAGCAACAAATTCTTCTATTCATTTCACATCATAGTAATCATAAATATATTTAGCATAAGAAGCCAAGGTTTTATTATCGTTAAATTTAAATTGAAAGGGAAGGTGAAGACCCTCAATCTTAGAGCAACAAGTGTAATCACATTTCAAACATGCATCCCAAGCAAACCATTGCAATATTCTAATTTGATCCCATAAGTGTTTCCCTTTTTGAGATAAGCGATAATCCCTAAAGTACTCACGTTGATCCAACGTGTCTCCATTATAAAGTTCAATAAGGATTTTTCAGGATTATCAAAAGTGTAATTAACGTGTTTCACATAACTAGCATTGAGGGTTTTAGGAGGTTCCCCATCTCCATGAGTAGCAAGTACCACTAATTATTTTGGTGTTTCGTGTTCCATATCCATAACTAAAGATATAAAACAACTAATAATAGAAAATAAAAATTACTTAGTGATAAAGCAAACAAGCACACACGAGAATATTCACCCCACGCTATTGCTCCCCGGCAACGGCGCCAGAAAAAGGTCTTGATAACCCACAAGTGTAAGGGATCGTTTGTAGTCTTTTTCGATAAATAAGAGTGTCGAACCCAACGAGGAGCTAAAGGTAGAACAAATATTCCCTCAAGTTCTATTGACCACCGATACAACTCTACGCACACTTTAACGTTTGCTTTACCTAGAACAAGTATGAAACTATTTTATAGGTGATATGATAGTTTGCATGAATAAAACTAGAAGTACTTTGCGGGGATAAAACTACGATTAAATTGCGAGATAATAAAAGTTAGTTGTTTAGTAGAAAGCTTTTGTCAAACAAGAAGGTTATTTGTCCCTAGGCAATTGATAACTAGACCAGTAATTATTATTGCAATTTTTTATGAGGGAGAGGCATGAGCTAGCATACTTTCCGTACTTGGATCATATGCACTTATGATTGGAACTCTAGCAAGCATCCGCAACTACCAAAGATCATTAAGGTAAAACCCAACCATAGCATTAAGTATCAAGTCCTCTTTACTCCCATATGCAACAAGCCACCTACTCGGGTCTGTGTATTCTGTCACTCACGCCACCCACCATAAGCAAGTTATGAACATATTGCAACACCCTACAGCGGGGATCCCTCACGTTTGCGCGACACGGAGGGCACCATAGGACAACACCAAAATAAAACATACAACTCATACCAACCACGATCATCAATTAGCCCATCGGACAAAACAGATCTACTCAAACATCATAGGATAGCCACATATCATTGGGAAATAATATATGGAGTTGAGCACCATGTTTAAGTAGATATTACAGCGGGGAAGAGAGGTGTTACTCCGCTGCATAGAGGGGGAGAGAGTTGATGTTGACGGCGGCGAAGTTGTTGGTGTAGATTGTCGTCACGATGATTGCCCCGACGGCGTTCCGGCGCCACTGGGAGAGAGGGGGAGAGAGCCCCCCCCTTCTTATTCTTCCTTGGCCTCCCCCCTATATGGGAGGAGAGTTCCCCCTCTGGTCCATGGCCTCCATGGCCGCGGAGGGGCAGGAGCCCCTCCGAGATTGGATCTCCCTCTCTGTTCTCTTCTGTTTCTCATTCCTGTTTTCTGGCCGAAACCCGTTTCTTATATTCCCG
Organism: Elymus sibiricus; assembly: GCA_039707655.1. Classification (NCBI taxonomy): domain Eukaryota; kingdom Viridiplantae; phylum Streptophyta; class Magnoliopsida; order Poales; family Poaceae; genus Elymus; species Elymus sibiricus. The sequence goes on from CM077665.1 coordinate 514,294,473, forward strand.
GAGATCCGTAACTCCGATTGCGCTGAGATTTTAACACGATTTTTTTTCTGGATATAAGCTTCCTTACGCCCGAAGTAGAGCTCCAACCGACTTACGAGGTGAGCACAAGACATCACCACGCGCTTGGGCCCTCGGTCGTGCCCCGGTGTCTTGTGGTGGTTGTGGGCCTCCTTTTGCGTTGATTCCACCTCCCAAAAATCACAAATATTCCAAAACAATTCTCTGTAAAGTTTTATCGCGTTTGGACTTCGCTTGATATGGATATTCTGCAAAACATAAAACTTGCAACAAACAGGAACTGGCACTGGGCACTGGATCAATATGTTAGTCCAATAAATCATATAAAATGTTGCCAAAAATATGTGAAAGTTGTATAATATTAGTATGAAACAATCAAAAATTATAGATACGACGGAGACGTATCAACGCGCTCCAGAATTAGCGCGCGGGAATTTTTTTAGCGTGCCATCTGTTTCGCGCGGCTGCTGCAACGCGCCACGCGGCCGCTCACGCGCCAAAACGGCGGTTTTTACTGCAAGCATCATTTTTAGCGCCGTTGTTGGAGATGCTCTAAGGGCAGTTTCAGTGGTATATCACAAACCACCCCTAAACGTCTGGAATGCGGTGTTCGGACCTTTTTTTGTCACCCAACGCCATCCCGTAAACATTTACGGACGTATCCGCCGGTTTGAAACCTGAGAAACCGGCACCAATCCGAAGCAGGTTTGCGGGCATCCGGATTCGTGGCACATATAGGTCCACTCGCTTGACCGGCGATGAAGACAAAGGTACCGCCAGGCAGGGAGGCCATGTGTATGAGATCACCTTTCGGTTCTCACATAGTTTACTTTTCACCGAAAAAGGCTTTGGCCCCGCTTTATATATAAAGCAACCTTCATCAACATCCCGGTACAGACGCACACCACCCCAACACACGCACACACCCAAGGCAAGATACATAGGTGCTGAGCGCAGCAACACCACCCCTAGCACTACAGGAGCACCGGAATACTCAACCGTGAACACGCCACCGCGAAGAGATGAAGCCGCATACGACGAACCGTGACCTCCAAGACGGCGCCTTCAGGAAGGTTACGACACCGGAGCGCCGCCACCGTCTTATCCGAGGATCAGAGTTTCCCCTGGAGCAACACGACGGGCAATGAGAGCCGCGACGACGCCTTCAAGAAGGGAACGAGCTTCGCCGCCGCCGGTCCGTCCAAAGATAGAATAGGTTTTCACCCCCGTCAATACTCACTGCCACCGAACGCCACACCCCGGCTACCACGCCGCCCACACGACCATGGTCACCGGGCAACACTAAGCCACGGGCTATGCCCATAAGCACCGCGCTACCACCACCAAGGCTGCCGCCCCGGCATCCAGGACCCTGACACCACCGCACCCGAGACACGCCGCTACCCCAACCAAAGAGACGAGAGAAAGGAGCCGCCTTTCGAACCCCTGGACGACCCCCAATGCCGAGACCCAACAGGCCGGCCAAAACTGGCCTCCATCGACCCGTCCTGCCGTACCGGCCGCGAGACGAGCTCGGTCCTGCAGCACCGGGCGCGAGACGACCTTGATCCTGCTGCACCGGGCGCAAGACGAGCTCGGTCCTGCTACTCCGGACGCGAGACGAGAGATGGACCGCAGCTGGGAGAGGCCAAGCTCTCCGGCGCACGTAGCAAGCACATGACGAGCGTGTGAAGCAAGGATCGATACGGTCCGCCCGCAGACGAGCCGACGCCAGAGTAGAAGCCGACCATCGCTGCGGGTAGAGCCGCCGAGCCACCGTGTAGCCGCCGCGCCACCGGGAGGCCACCGCCCGTGCCGGGCCTCCCCATGCTGCCGCCCACGGCTAGAGCAACAGCCAAGCGAGGCCGCTGCCCAACCCACGGCTCCACGAGATCGGATCTGGCCGTGCCGCCGTGGCCGCCGTCCCCGACCCCCGGCCCGCACCACCACCACCCACCTCCACCGGCCAGGACCATGGCAGAGGTGGCCGCCTGTAGATCTTGCCGGCGCCCCGCATCGCCCGACAGGAAGCTCCCCGTACCCAGCCCGATCCAGATCGGAGACGAGGGGAACCACCACCACCGGCCAGCTCCGCCACCACAGCTCCTCCCGGCCCATGGCCCATGCTCAGCCGCCGCCGAAACAGCGCCGGAGAGCCGCCACGCCGCGACGCCCGGAGCCAGCGCCGCATCCCGCCGCGGCCGCCCTGTCCCGCACCAGAGCGCCGCGCGAGGAGCCGAGAGAGCCCCGCCGGCGCCAGCGCCGGCCAGGCTTTGCCCGGCCGCGCCCTGTGGCGGCGGCGAGGAAGGGGGGCGGGGAGGGGAGCACTTCTAGCGGCGGCGGCGCAGACGCCCTCCCCGTCGCACGCGGGGCGACGCGGGAGGGGCTCTTAATGTGTCCGTTTGAGATATGATGTTGGAGATGCCCTAATTCATTTTCACTACGATGAAGGAAAAAGAAAACATTATACTGGCCAATACGACATTGGTGCAATCCTATCCCGGGGACCGGAAATAATAGGATAGGCTGAGACGAAATGTCCCCATCCATGCCACCCACCAGATTCCCAATACCAGTGTGCTGCACAAGCGAAACAAAAACGTCGCACTCTCCCTCCCACAATCCGTGTGCACGCTCGGCCGTTTCAGCTTCGTCCTCACGTGAGACGTGACAGATTGCCGGCCCGGTGAACCCGGTACACGGAACGACGCCCCAGGAATTTGCGCGCGCCGCAAGAGAAAAACACCGGCATGTCGACGATGCGACGCAAAGTGCACAACCAATCGATCCATGCCCAACAATTTGATGGTTTTTGGAACCCAAACCGGACTACCATGCGCCGCCCTTTGCTCCCGTATAAACACCACACCTGCAGAAGTAGCCGACCACCATCACCACCTTAGTTCACAAAGTGGCAGTCCATTTCCCTGATACTTTCCTCAAACAACTGATGAGCCTGAGGCACGCGAGCAGGGTGCTGCTGAGGGCGGCGCAGGCCGTCGCGAGGGCAAGGCTGCAGCCGGCGGCCGCGTCCAAGTCCGCCATGCCGCCGGCCGCCGGAGCTCTGAAGCCGCCGGTGTCGGGGGCAGCCCACCAGCCGCAGCAGCAGGCCACCAGGAGGCTCTCCGGCGGCCTGGCCGACGCGTCGACGCAGCGGGCCAAGATGATGAGGAGGAGGGCGGAGAAATCCGAGAACGTGATGCACCTCGTGTGCTGGGGACCCAACTAGCCCGTGCTGCCCGTTCGTTCTCCGGCGACGAAGGAGAATACGGGTTGGTTTCTGGGTGTATATTTTCCCCATGTATACGTTGAGGAGATGTAAAATTAGGACTGTAGTGCATCACTGACGCACACTTCACTTTTCCTTTGGATAAATTAGTCTTGCCCGTTGTTTGCTTATGGTAAAACATGCTATTTGATGGTTGAATGGTCGGGCGCACTAGGAGAAACAAATGATTTTTCCTTTTCTTTTGAGAATAGAAACAGAGGAATCTGAATACTGCGTGTAAGTGATTGTGCATTGAACTTGCTGAAAATGTTCTCTGTAAATTAATTCCCATCTAAATCATTTTTCATCGTTAAGCTGAACAACCGCTAAATTAGGGCATGAAGTGTTTCATTCTATTAAATTTGTGCCAGCAATAGGTGTCTCAAACTTCATATTAGGCCGGACCCTGTCTAACGCCTCATGAACAGAAATCCGGTTATATCAAGCGACGTTAAAAACGCATAGGAATCAAACTTTTAGCGGTTGGGTCGCCTAATATCTTTCCGAAACTATTATCCCCACTATTTACCTCAAATGAGCCAACCTGAAATGACAGCGAAAAACCTTCGTGAGGCGAGACAATGTTGTGAATCCCTTTGTGAACGTAGTAGGGGTAGCTGAAGCAATCAAAACAATGAGCTAGTTCTTCAATTGCATTTCAATAAACACTTTGTGTGTATTTACTATTTAGGCAATCTAAACCATATTATGAAATCCACAAGCATCGACGTATCCAATATTCACAACAACAATATACTTACAAGAACAACTCACTACAATATCAATTCACCACATAACCCTCAATATATCAAAGAAGTCGTGTATGTCATGTCTCTAATGTCCACACAATCAAACCATATCAATCTTAAGCAAAAGATGCCAATAGACGGCAAGCACACGAGCAGCGACCAATATGAATAAATCAAAGGGAGACAGAAGGATCTAGATGAAACCTCTTGCAAGGCAAAAGCATGGGCGACAACAAGCAAACTTTAACTACAAAGATGAATAAAGTACAAGGTGAAAACCAACAACTAAGGGAGTCTCCAAATCGCAAAATTTAATACACTGATTAGGGTGGATTTATAGATCAAGCAGTCCCACTTCTCTCCTTACCCTAAAACTCTCAATAGAACAGGAAAGCTTAACTCTCTATCCATTCTCGTGCTTGGGAACAGGCCTAAATAAACAGCTTTGCAGGAAGCCCCTTAGCCTAGGACAAGCTCCTTTGGCTCACAGTTGTAGGTGCACCCTATATGGGGGAAAATTATAATTCCAAAATAATTCATAAAAATATGAACCTTTTTTGGGAAAAATTTCGCACTTTCTTGTATTCGTATAAAAAAATCTCTAAGGAATGACTTTCATGGTATTCTAGGTGGAAACAACAAAATAAACACTGTATGCAAAATACTTTTCATACTTTTTGTCCTTCTTTCCTTGAAGTCGTGAGGATTATTTTTTGTGAAACTTTTAATAGAAGTACAAGTAAAGGTCAAGTTTGTTTCTGAAAAGGTTTCAAATTTTTGTTTTCAATTTTTTTTATTAAAAAAATCATATAGGGTGCACCTAAGCTCGAGAGTCAAATGGTATTTCCTCCTCAATACTATATCACTAAACCTCCTAGGATTGGAGGCCTCACAATCAATTGAGGTGTTCAATTGAGATTTGGTCATCCAATTTTGACCGGGTCAACAATTTCTTTCGTTTATTTTTTTATACAATACACTATGCTTCCTAATTTTTAAATCTTCACAATTAATTGTGGCTTTAATTTAGAATTGGGTCACCCGATTTTGACCGGATCAACAATTTCTCAAGGGGCTCTCCCATTAATTTATTTTATGTCTCTATGTTTCCTAATTTTAAAGCTCTTTCATTCGATTGAGGTATTCAATTTTGGATTTAGTTTACAATTTTGATCGGGCCAACGATTTTTCAAATCAATCAATAGCAACCGGCCTATAAAAATATATTAACCCCTCACAGACTCTATCATCACGAAAAAAGCGCTACCATGTGATATTGTAGCCAAATAAAGTATACGCAACCAACGATGAAAAAATATCGCCACATAAATATGAGTTGATTAGCGGATAACACAGAATCACACCGCGAAAGGCCCACCAAATAATCACATTATAAATAAACATAAAACACACTCCACCGTCTCTCCCACCGGCCAAACTAAATACTCCATCAATTTCAAAATATAAGGATTATTAGTTTTTTGTAAAGTCAAATTTCCATAATTTTGACCAAGCAGAGCCAAAAATATCGCCTTCCACAATATTAAACAAAAATTATAATAATTCATTTCCTAATATACTATATCACTAAACCTCCTAGGATTGGAGGCCTCACAATCAATTAAGGTCTCCAATTGAGATTTGGTCATCCAATTTTGACCGGGTCAACAATCTCTTTCGTTTATTTTTTTATACAATACACTATGCTTCCTAATTTTTAAATCTTCACAAATAATTGTGGCTTTAATTTAGAATTGGGTCACCCGATTTTGACCGGGTCAACAATTTCTCAAGGGGCTCTCCCATTAATTTATTTTAAATCTCTATGTTTCCTAATTTTAAAGCTCTTTCATTCGATTGAGGTATTCAATTTTGGATTTCGTTTACAATTTTGATCGGGCCAACGATTTTTCAAATCAACCAACAGCAACCGGCCTATAAAAATATATTAACCCCTCATAGACTCTATCATCACGAAAAAAGCGCTACCATGTGATATTATAGCCAAATAAAGTACACGCAACCAACGATGAAAAAATTAACCCCACATAAATATGAGTTGATTAGCAGATAACACAGAATCACACCGCGAAAGGCCCACCAAATAACCACATTATAAATAAACATAAAACACACTCCACCGTCTCCCCCACCGGCCAAACTAAATACTCCATCAATTTCAAAATATAAGGATTATTAGTTTTTTGTAAAGTCAAATTCCTGTAATTTTGACCAAGTTCAGAGCCAAAAATATTGTCTTCCACAATATTAAACAAAAAATATAAAAATTCATTTCCTAATGAATCTAATAACACCGATTTGATATTATGAATTTTGATATATATTTCTCTACAAATTTGATCAGACTTAAAGAGCTTTGACTTTTCAAAAAAGTAATACGCCATATATTTTGAAATAGAGTGAGTAAAGAAATTTGAGAATCCCAACAAATTCAACGGCGCAGCAAAGCGCGCCCAACCCTTCTAGTATGGAACAACTCTTATTTCAGTCTACAACATGCCTCAGCACTATTTCGCATGTCAAAGTGGCTAAAATGGCTTCCAGATTGTGAAATAAGAGATGCACATTATCACACATTCCTTCCAGAAGACTATTAGTTGTGGATTGCCACAATATTATTTATTCCTAATTAAATCATGCCACACCCCCTCCTCTTTAAGTAGCTTTAAAAGCCATTTTCGCAAGAGACAATGGTCTTTTTATAGTTAAAATCTTGAACACTCAAACCCCGTACTCTCTTGGGTTGCAGAGAATACAAAATTAGACAAACTTGTACTTTCGTTTCAAACTATCATTTTGCCAGAAATATCTTGATTCAAAATAAATACTCAAAGAAAGTGGGCCTTTAAAAAGGAGGAGAAGCTGATAGGTGACCTTAGTCTATATGTTGCTCGTGAGCCGCCAAGTACCAGGCTCACAACAATACTGTCATTAAAGGATCGGTCCTTCACGCGTGGATTGTTCACGAGTCGAACCCGCTCTCTTGCAACGTGTTTGACTCATGAACTGGAGTCAAACTCACTGATTGCTGATTTTTTTGTAGGGTTGTCCAACCTCTTATAAACTTTCACTAACTCTTAAAATCTGTGGCGGAGCGTGGACCAAAATCAAGGGGAGGCCAAACAGGATCGCATATAAGATATAACTATGGATATTAGAGTAGCCGGGGGATTAGAAGAGAGATTAGCAGCAGGTGAATGCCAAATTTCTCACGCGGGGGGGGGGGGGGGGGGGGGGGGGGGGGGGGAGGGCCCGGGCAGGGATGGCCATGCTGATGCTCCGCCAATGCTTCAAATAATTACAACAAAAATATAGGCATGTTGGTGAGCACCGAATTAGTAAGCACCAGCCACCAACCCAAGGATATATTTCCACGCTTCGAACAACCCAGTTCCTTCTCAAGTCCAACCTCCATACATAATCAATAGCTACTCCACATCTTTCTATAATGAATCAAGATACCAATATATGCAAAAGGGTATGGTACCGACATCACAACCAAAAGGCTATGTGTAGACGATTCCTACCTACGAACTTAATCACATTGATTGCTAGCTATGCAACAATATTTGGATCGACTCGATGTCAGCGTCATGTCAATCATGGTGGGGTTCAAGTGATTGGTCTCAAGTTCAAGGGACGAATTTGAAGGCATGGCTATTCCACTATCTAGTACGGACCTTCGCGGCCAGTCAATCTGTGATGTTGTGCTCGTAAACATGGCCACAACTTCAGACATGGTTGGCCTATCATCTGGCATTTCCTGGACACAGAGGAGCCCGATCTGCATACAACGTTTTAGCCCGGGCAATATCTCAGGCTCAGACTTGGGGAGCGGCGCAATTGTCGTGTCGAGAAGTTCCATGATACTATTTTTCTCCCACAGTTCCCAGGCCTTCAAAACAGAATTGCCAAGTTCCATCAGAGTATGCACATCTCAAGAAATAAAAAAAAATGTAGAGTTTCACAACACCAATGTCAATATGAACCGTGCAAGTGCATGCAAAGAAACATGAATTTATAATTTATTTTCACTTACTTGAGAGAGTAGCCTTTGCAAGCTACCGTTCCTTTGGCCGCTAAGTGTCTCTAGAAGAATAACTCCAAAGCTATAAACGTCGCACTTCAGCGTCATTTCCCCTCCTTGCACATACTCCGGAGCTGCGTATCCCCTTCATGGAACACAACATTGTGACCATCTGATTATCGGCAAATAATTTTCTTTGCGGTGAATATACATATATATTTTGTACTTACGGCGAAATAACAATTGTTTGATCAGGCCCCGTCTGATTATCGGCAAACAGTTTGGCGGTGCCAAAGTCTGCAATTTTTGGCTTCCACTTGTCATCAAGAAGAATGTTCCCCGGTTTTAGGTCACGGTGGATCACACTCTCTCCTGATCCTGCATGGAGGTATGCAACACCATGCGCAATCTCGTGAAGTAATTCTAGCCTTCTTGACCAGTCCAGTGAAGCACGAAGGTTAGGTGTGCCTATCCGGTCAAATATGCATTGGTTAGATACGTGAGTCTATTACAACAACATCTAGAAACTATGGATTAGAAAACCAAAACGCATATTTTACTTCAAAATTCAACATCCAAATTATTAGAGGACCTTCTTAAAGCCCCTTAAACAACTATCAAATCTCATAGCACAATATGCTCTAACAGGTTTCTAGGATGAAATTCCACTGTTGGTTTAAAAAAGGGAATTTGAAAGAAAGGAAAAGATGTAGGTTGTATGTGAAGTATATACATGTAAGCGTTTTCTTACAAAAGAGATGACAACCTATGACATGTGCAATAATAACCTATTTATAATTTAATACAATTTATGCAGAGACTACTAATAATAGTAACATTTTTGTTACCAAAGTTGCACATATAAACCACATGAATCTATATGTATGATTTTTCGGATTTGAAAAACCTTCTAAACACGATTTTCTCCCACACAGAAATAATTTAAAAGGTTAAAGTTGTAAAGCTAATGATTAAAGAGAAAACTGGAATTTGGAGGGTTTGGAGAGGGGGGGGGGGGGGGGGGGGGGGTGGACTTAGGAGATCATGCATGTGCATGAGATATTAGCGAAACACAAGGAGATATCATGCATGATGTATGGTCTTGTTCGGAACACAATGATTCAACATTTAACTTTTTATGAGAACTTGCTAAATTCCAGTAAACAGGGAGTACCGAATATGTAGATGTTCAGACTCTTGTTCTGCATGTATTCGTAGAGGAGTATCCGCTCCTTGCCTTCGTCACAGTAAGCGAGGAGACGAACAAGACTGCCATGCCGGAGCCCAACCATCACTTCCACTTCTCTCGCGAAATCATTCTTGCCTTTTGTTGTCAGTGCCGTTTGTTTAAGCCTCTTGACAGCAATAGTTCTTCCTTCAGGAAGCTGTCCCTGGTGATTTGAGAATTTGAGATGTCAGAAATTAAATTTGCCAATGGCTGTTTTTCTATATGTCAATGATTTAACCAATGATATATTCCCATGAAGGATAACACACACACACACACACACACACACACAGGGCGCACCCACTTAACGAACCTTGTAAACAATGCTAAATCCACCTTGGCCGATGATATTACTTGTAGAGAAATTTCCAGTGATATCCTTTATAATTGCTAGACTAACTGAAGGAACCGCCATGGTAGGATTTTGAGGAATAGCACCTGCAAAATGAGCTTGCGTACTTTACAATATTGCATTTACCATGCATTTCCATTTTCTCATTCATGCAAATAACATGATTGAGCTATCGGAGCATATTTTACCTATAATTCGGTTTTTCCTTCTCCACCAAATCATAAAGACGAGCAGAATAATAGTAACAGCAGAAGGTAGAGTTGTGGCAACAAGTAGTGTAGGAAACCTCTTACGGCCATCTGTTTGTGGAGAAAAATTATCAATACTAAATAAACACATGTATACTTAGAATTATTAAAAAAAATCAGGAAAACCTTCGTTCTATTCATCAACTGTCAAGGCAGTACAAAGAACATTGAGTGTATTATCACAATTTATGTCATCTAATCATTGTTCCCCATCCAGAAACATTGAAGTCTTTAACCCACATGTCCAGTCCACTTGCAAAATGTTGTAAAACTATATGAACTCTCTTACATTTTGGAGTGAAAAAACACATCGCGTTGATTTAATCTCCCAATGTGAGCGACTGGTTCAAAAAATTCTTAGAACTAAGATCAAATTTATATGAAGTTTAATGCTTCAAATTGTTTGAATTCATACTTCATATTTTATTCAAATTTGTGGTCAATTTTATAAATCATTAACAAATTCACCTTTTCCACTGAATAACGTACCCTCCATAAAGCGGACCAAAAAATTAGTGTAACTTCCAATTTGAAATTCTGCAATTGTATCTACCATACAAGGATTAGGACTGAAGTGAAAAATTGGGGCGAAAATGTAGTCTCCCCGGATGTCCAGTCCACACATAATCTGTACATACCGATTTCTAATTTTGACAGCCTCAGGTAGAGATTCTGCCCTCTGTCGACGAGACGTAGATCAAGAATGGCATCCGCCCACATGACGCACCCGCTACCATCGCCGCCTCCCTGAATATCGGCGGCGGCGTAGGCCAAGCAGGAGCAGTCGGCGGCGCACCTCGCCCTGCACTCATCCAGCGTGACGTCCGTGTCCACCGACGCATTCTGCGTGTCGGGAAGCTTCATCCCTGGCACCACCTTGAACCCGTCCGTCGTCGTCCAGCCGGCACAGTCCAACGCCGCGTCTCGTCGGCACCCGTCAGTGTTATCCTTCACCTCCCGCGCTGACGTGTTCGCGGCGCTGAACCCGGCGACGCAGCCACAGAACCCCGACGACGCCGCCTCGGGGTCGCAGAGGCCGAACGGGCCGCACTTCCTGTACTCGTCGCACGGGTCCCTCGGCCCCTGGAATATACGGCTCCACGTCGAGCTGCTCGCGTCCCACTCCAGCCGCTCCGCTTTGCCGGTGTGGTTCACCACGACGCGGGTCAGCGGCGCGCCGGGCGCGGCGGTATACCCGTAGGTGGTCTCCCACGGGCTGGTCGTCACCAGCAGCGGGTACTTGTCCGCGTACGCACGCGCCTCCGGGACGCCGTTGAAGTAGATCCCGTTCCACGGGCCCGTGCGGTACGTCTTGACGTCGCGGTACCACAGGACGATCTCCGGTAACCCGGTGCTTTGCAGCGTGCGGCGGTAGTCCCCCGGAGACGGGTCGTCGGCGGAGCGCCACGATGTGAGCTGCCACTCGCCTCCGGTCCAGAGGTTTTTCCCCAGCTTCATGCCGGCAAGCAAGGTGTCCGATGGATGATCAAACGACTGCCACAGGGAGGTGTTGCTGCTGCCGTTGTGCACGATCAGGTTGCCGGAGTCGAGAAGCTGAACCACCGCCGCCGAGGCGGGCTGGAAGTTCGAAGACCACGCCGTCCGTGTCCGGCGGGAGCTGTCTCCCAAGACGAGGCTGCCAACGTCGTTGAGCACCAGCGTACCGGACTTGTCAAGGAGAGGCTGGTCGCGGTTGGCGACCCAGACGACGGTGGCGTTGGACACGGAGAACCATATGCCGAGGTACCTCTTGGTGGACGCCCCGGGAGAGAAGAACCCGAGGGTGAACGAGCCGCCGGCCGAGACGAGCGTGTCGCCATCGATGAGCTTCTGGCCCCTCTCGAGCTTGTCAGTGACGCCGACGGCGGTCGAAAGGAGGAAGAAGCCGATCAAGAGCCGCTGCAGTAGGAGACGTGCCGGCAGTTGGCTGGTCCTGGTTGCTCTCATGGCGGATGGATGTTGGAACTTGGATGCCTCTTTCCACAACACAGCTTATGCATGGACCATGAGATTGGGATGTATACGGTCTAATTGAGCGAACGTTTCAAAGCTAGGCTGGTCATACCCCTCTTGGACCGAGATCATAACATTTGCAGTTGTGAATTGGGTTAGTAGTGTGCTACGTACTTGATAGAGATGGGACTAAAAATGTTTTCTTTTCTTTGTCAAGATTGAAATTCCCGTTCAAGAGCAGCCAATTTTCCATGGAAGTTGCCATCATCAGTTGATTTCCTTCAGTTTTAGATGTGACGCCGGGTGGACGGGATAACAGAGCATTCGCAGTCATCACAGAGATAAGAAATTGGCTCTTGCTCGTCCGAATAGTACAAGCTATATAGTGTGGATCTCGATTAATTCTTTAGACTAGATCAAAGTGCCAACCGTAGCCCCCATCTGATATGCCTATTGCTCCAGTAAGCAGTAAATGCAAAGCATGTCATCGATCGCTACGTGCAGGTGCTCCGTCCCTTCCAAAATACAAGGTCTAACTAAAATTTTGACAAGTCAAACTTCTCTGTATTTGATCAAGTTTATACAGAAAAATATTGATATCTACTATATCAAATCAATATTTCAGATTCATTGTTAATATATTTTCATATTTTATTTTGTTGGTAATGTAGATGTGGATATTTCTATAAATTTGGTCAAACATAAAAGTATTTGAATTTTGAAAAAATAATGCGCCCTATGTTTTTTAATGGAGGGAGTAACTCAAAGTTTTAAGCGACCCTCGATCATATCTTTGAAGAGGTCATGTAACCGTAGTATCCTAGGCCAGTTCAATTTGGAAGTGTCCTTGTCAGTCTAACATTTTTGTTGGTTGAATATTCTACTCTGTAGTGATTTAAGAATGAGGTCTTTTTTGCAAGATTTTTCGTGATTCACATGAGTTTATGCAAATTGTGGTTGTTGAAGCCTATATCATTTTGATCAATCACAGTGGCAAAAAAATTGTGGTTGATGATGCCGGATGCCCGCTCAGCTCAGCCACCTTAGAGATTGAAAGTGCGTCAAACAAGCTACATGATAGCAGTCATGGATTTTTACTTTAAAATATATTAGAATGACTTGTGTAGTTTTACATTACTTTGTTAGAATTCTGAAATATTGTTATATTTGTCTTTTAGTGTATATTTCTCATAATAGGTTTGAACAACAGCAGAGAGCTACTATTGAGATTTGCATGGTAGAAATGTGATCCAAGGGTTAACCATATCTCGTTGTCTTATGTCACAGAGTCAAACTTACTAGTGGATGTCGAGGAAAAGTCGTGCTCATAGTCGTGAAAATAAAAACACCTTACCATAAATTTTGATGTCACTGTTAAACTCGATCATTTCTCCCATGAGAGCTTGGGCAAAAATTCTAGCATCTCACGTAGTGTCGATGTAACAGGTTGAGACCGCTACACAGTTTGATCGAGTGCATGGCCTTAGAGAGTGGGCGCTATTATGAGGGCACGGTTCTTTTGCGGTGCAGAAGTATCGTTGGTGCCGACTTACGGACAAAAGTCATTTAAAATAAATAGCATTTGTACTAAACTTTCTTACTTCCTTATATTTAATATATTATTTAATTAAAAAGTTAGGTAATATATTTTTATTACATAGATAACCTAGTAAATCACATAAAATATTTATGCATATACATCATAATGTTCTTTATATAGTTTGTAATGTTTGTTATTGAAATATATACTTGGAGTGTGCTAAATTTAAATTATATTTTGTAACATAAGTTTCATGCATTTTCTTTTTTTTCTGACAGTCCTTTGAAAGATCTTCTTGAATCCCTTCAATGAGTGGAGATGAAACATGACAAAATATAATGCTTCCAGCTATTAATATTAATCACATGTGCAAGCTGTGTGTGTGTGTGATTTCTACCCGCACACATATGACATATGTATAAATATTCTTTGATATCTTGACATACATTTCTAAAGTGTATGTCCTAGTGAATATCTTGCGGTTTCTAGTCTATGGTTGCATTAGCAAATATGATTGTTTAAAAATGGAAGAGGAATTTGGGGAGCAACATTTTCACAATGCACTATCATACTGGGCTTTTAGGCTAGACATAACATACGACGGCAATGTAATCTAATTACCTCAAATTTTGAGCTTCAATTGTTGTCGGTGTCGATCTGCAGCTGCCTGTTGGCCGAGCAACATGAACAGGTAAGATGGGAATTAGAGAAACGAACAGACGAGCGATGAAGAAATACAGACGGAAGATGAGGCGTGCTGCGTGCGGCTGCGTGTGTTTTTTCGCAAAATGTTTACGTGACTCATGGACTTCTTTTTAGCCATGGAAATGGATTCGTGGGCTTTTGCCTTCTAGGCCCTTTGTTCCAGGTGAGGTGTATTTGTTGGGGTCAGCAAGATATTTTATTCGGTTCACATAAGGCAAACATGTACATATACGCACATACAAGGCAAAATTCATTGGGTTCATGATACGTCTCCAACGTATCTATAATTTTTGATTGTTCCATGCTATAATATTATCATTCTAGGATCTTTTTGGGTATTTATTTATCAATTCATATTATTTTTTTGCACTAACCTATTAACCCAGTGCCCAGTGCCAGTTGCTGTTTTCTGCATGTTTTTGGCTTTTCAGGTTTACAGTACCAAACCAAGTTCAATTGCCCCAAAACTTTTTTATGATTTTTTCTAGACCAAAAGAAGACCTGAAAGCTTCGAAAGGAGAACGGAGGCTGCACGAGGGAGGGACCACACAACAGGGCGCGCCCGGGGGGGTGGTCGCACCTTGTTATGTGGTGGCTCCCCTAGGCGCCTCCCGACGCCCCTCTCTGGCCTATAAATTCTAATATTCCCCCAAAACCCTAGAGAGCCTCCCGAAACACTTTTTCCGCCGCCGCATGTCTCTATTCTGCCGTGTGCCCATCTGGAGCCTTGTTCCGGTTCCCTGCCGGAGGGGGGATCGATCACGGTGGGCCTCTACATCAACCTTGCTGCTCCCATGGTGATGTGTGACTAGTTTCCTACAGACCTACGGGTCCGTAGTTAGTACCTAGATGGCTATATCTCTCTCTTGATCTTCAATACAAAGTTCACTGCATCATCTTCGCGGTGATCTATTCGATGTAATCACTTTGTGTGGTGCGTTTGTTTTTATCCGATGAATTGTGGGTTTATGTTCAGATTATTCATGAAAAATCTTTGAGTCTTCTCCGATTTCTATTATGGCTTTTATTTGCATGATTATTATAGCTTCGTAAATCTCTCCGATTTATTGAAATAGTTTGGCCAACTAGATTGATATTTCTTCAGTGAGAGGGGTGAGTTGTACTGGGTTCAATCTGGCGTTGCTCTATATCCTAGTAACAGACTGGGACAAGACACGTCTTTGTATTGTTGCCACTAAGGATAAAACGATGGGGTTAATTCATATTGATTGAGTTTTCTTTGTCTACATTATGTCATCGTTCTCCAAGCATTACTCTGTTTGTCATGAACTTAATACTTAGAGAGGCAAGCATAGAAGCGCTCTCGACGTGGAGTAATAGTAATAGGTGCAGTCAGGAGTCGGCCTATTTGCTTATGGACGTGATGCCTATATACACATGATCATTGCCATGAATAAATATTGCATAACTATGCGCTTTTCTATCAATTGCCGAAGAGTAATTTGTTTACCCACCGTATGCCTACTACATGAGAGATGCCACTAGGGAAAACTCTGGCCCCCCGGGTCTATTCACTTATATATTTACAACATCTTTCATTACCTTGCTGCCATTTATTTACTTTTATTTATTTCGCAATTGATAATTATCAACTATCATCTACACACTTCATTTTCTTGCAAATAACGAGTCCAAGGGGATTGACAACCCTCTTGCCCGCGTTGAGTGCAAGTGTTTGCTTCTTTGTGTGCAGTCATTGAAGACGAGGGTTACGTGCTACTCCTATTGGTTTGATAACCTTGGTTCTCACTGAGGGAAATACTTATCTATACTGTGCTGCATCACCCACTCCTCTTCGCGGAAAACCCAACGCAGATCACAAATATCAGTTCACTTGAACCCAATAGCTCTACGCTGACTCTGCCACTGCTTGTGGGAAGCGGTAAATGATGCAAGGAATAACAAAGGGATCATCCTTCCTCATCGGGTGGACGAGAAGAGTATTGCTTATGCGGAATTGATTGTATATAATTGTTTCAAATCTACTGAAGCTAACAAGCTTGTCCAACCAAGCCCAATTGTGTCTCGATGGGTACCGCCACCAGCGGATACAGTAATGGTCAATGTTAATGCTGCACTTTCCCGATCTTCGTGTTGAATGGGAGTTGGCATGGTGGCCCGGAACCACAATGGTACCTTCTTGTTGGTTTGCCATGAGCGTATTGAGGAGGTTGCCACACCGGAGTTAACTGAGACACTGGTGCTCCGTTGGGAGGTTGCTATCACTCTTCAAGAAAGGTTTCAAAAGTCCAGCTTTGCTTCAGATTGTCTTTCCATCATTTGGATGATTCATTTTTGAATGGTGGATTGCTCAAGCATTGGAAAGGTAATCTCCGATATCAAAGTTTTGGTTGGTAGCTTCTCATGTAGTCTCTTTAGTCATACTAATCGTTTGTCGAATGTCGCGGCTCATACATTGGCACAGTAGTGTGCTTATTCTAATAATTCTATCATGCACAATGTAACCCCAAATTGTATCCGGGGAGCTTTGTAATTACTTTCCATGATCAATAAAAATCAATATTTTCTAAAAATAATAAATGAAGGTCTCTATGTTATCACACATATGACACTATCCATTATGGAAACATATACATGTTGCTAGTCTAAACTAGTAACATATACATGTTACTGGTCTAAGCTACTCATGGCTACGACCAACCTATATTTCTGGTTTGCATCAATGAATATTATTGGGGTTTGCAAGGTTTATATGCCATAAAATACACAGAGCCAACTCTATGTGAAGTCTCTCTATTTTCTTGTTTTGTATCCATCAATATATGTTATAGAACTAGTCTAAAATTATTCACCACTATGACCAGCCTATGTTTCCGGTGTGCATCAATGAATTCTATTGGGGTTTGTGAGATTTATGCGCCATAAAATACACCGAGACAACTCTATGTGAATGCTCTCTATGTAATTGTTTTGTATACATCGATACTGCACAATTATACATACGGTTATAGGCTCAATTTCACGAGCATTCCTTTAGCTTGAAAAAAGGCAACTATAATGGGATCGGACACATGTCAATATTATATGCATAAGCTGTCTTTTGGAGGACGAGAAGAAAACTAACCACATGAGCCTATGCTCTCACCACCATCACCATTGGCAATGGGAAGAGGATCCCATTTTGGGACACCCCATGGTTGCATGGGCACAAGCCAAAAGACATCGCCCCCCTCATTTTCAAAGCTTTAAAGTCCAAGTTAGCGATGCCATGAAAGATAACGTGTGGATAAAAGTGCTTGAATGAGCAATGGTCTCTCTAGGAACCACATCGCCGAATTTGTGGAGATTTGGTCTCAACTTACTCATGTTCCTTTGAACGAGGATGTTGATGACTCCATCCATTGGAAGCTCTCTTCTAACAGACAAGGCTCAATTCATGGGGGATATCCTCACACCCATGAACAAGGTAACTTGGAAGGTGTAGGCTCCTCCAAAGGTCAATTGTTTTATTTGCCTAGCTATCATAAATTTCATCTTGAGGAACACTAGGATGGTGTCAGGTGACTGGGGGGTGACAGTGGTGCCCCCACGGCGGCCAAGACCACGGCGGCCGTGGATGAGCCACCTTGACACGGGAATCGGTTCTGGGCCTTAGCCGGTTTGGATATTATCGAGTACGACGAGGAGATGGCCGACGCAAGATCTGCAGGGGCGGCGTACTCCCCAACGCCGTGAGACTATGTCTGTGAATCGCTTCGGGTAGGCTACTCGGAGGAGGAGATCGCAGAATGCATCGATGGGGTGGTTCCGGCGATCGACAATGCATGGGATGGACTGGGCGTGACTGATAAGGTGGAGGTCTTCCGGCGGGTGGTACATCGACGGACGGCATAGTCGGCGGTGCGACCATGGAAGGGACCTCTTCCGAAGGTAAATCTTCCATCCCTAACCCTTGCTGATTTCATCGGATCTTGGACTACGGTGCAAAGGCGCCGGAAGAACGGAAGGCGGGTGGCGGGGCCGCCGGCGGCCGATCCGGCGAATGAAGTCAGGGCGGCCAGGGAGAGTCATTTGAATTTCCTTTTGGGCCTGGATGGGTCGGTTTTGGCTGAGACTAACCTAGCGGCAACTGGGTATGTAGCACAGCTGTGCTTGGGTGGACTTGGGCCGCTGGGGACCGATCATGCAGAAATCATGGAGGGCGATTCACGTACGATCATGACCGATGGTTCGATCATCGATGTTGTACTCGGGGTACGTCCCACTTCTCATCTTAGGGTTCGGCCGCCGAGGGCTACTCCTGGTTTTCCTTAACAAATGGGACGTGCTAAACGTGTGGCCGCGGTGCTGGCAACTTTGATCGCGGCGGCAGCTTGCATGGCGGGCAGGGGCAGCAGAGCACAACATCCTCCCCGGCATCAGCCGACCCAGGCACCTGACCAGCTGGGTCGACCACCCGTCCCCTATCACGTAGACGAGGGTGCTTGCCATGGCGGCTTCGGCGGAGGCCGCAGTGGCACTGCTGGTGGTGAGGGTGCTGGCCGTAGCGGCTTCGACGGAGGCCACGGTGGCGCGGTTGGTGGTCAAATATCCCATGGCTGGCCGAATCCACGGTTGCCCTCCAAACAATCAACTGTCCCAAGGAGTTGGTGTAATTTATTTCGATTATGTGGGACTGGGCATCCCTCTTACCAGCCTCTCTCATGCAATGACGGCGAATAAACGACCGTCCTGATAATGAATTGCTTAGCATGGAAAATATTGATCGCCCCGTCGCTCCATGAGCGAGACGAGTGCACAAAAATGGATGTTTATTTGAATATTTAGAGATGGCACATGCAAATTTACTTGGAACGGCAGGGTAATACCGCATATAGGTAGGTATGGTGGACTCATGTGGAATAACTTGGTTTAAGGATTTGGATGCACAAGCAGCATTTCCGCTTAGTACAGGTGAAGGCTAGCAATAGGTTGAGAAGCGACCAGCTAGAGAGCAAAAACTGTCATGAAAATGCATTTTGAATAATTAACATTGGATGTAGCATGAGTAGGATATGAACACTCTGAATTTAAACATCATGAAGGCTATATTGGTTTTGATTCAATTACATGTTTGCACATGGTCCAAGTCAAACCGCTTGAATTTCTTAGAGGGAGATACAATACTACCATACCATATTCTAACCATTTTAATGCATGTTGACACACAAGATAAATCATTATTGACTCCTAGCTATTTAGGCATGGCATGAGAAGCTATAATCTCTAATTGTCATCACGAACATGTTTACTCATGATATACTGAATAAGGATCAAACTGGCTAAACATATTTACAAAACAGAAAACAAGAAGAGTTCATACCAGCTTCCATTGCCACAACCACTTCATCAAATATCGTCATTATTGCCTTTCACTTGCACGATCGAACGGTGTGATAATAATAATAGTGCAAGAATGCCGTGGACTAAGCTGGAATCTGCAGGGCAGTTTAAGACAAAGGAGAAAACAAGGTAAAATTGGCTCTCTGGTAGATCATCAATAAAGCATATGAGAGCCACTCAACATTTTCATCATGGTCTTCTCCTTTCGACAACTCAACAAAAGAAAAGAAATTCAGAGAAACACACTGAAATATTTTTGGAGTTTTTGTTTTTTCTTAAGCAAGCAAAGGAACTAAGGGAAAAACAAGAACGAGAAAAATTATTTATACGAGAAAGCTCCCACCAAGCAAAGGAAATCTTTTTTGGTTTTCTTTTTAGTACTACAGCTAAAGAAACAAGGAAAAGAAAAGAACCGAAAAGAAGCGAGAAATATTTTTGGATTTTCAAAGTTTTTCAAACACACAAAAAGAAAGCGGAAAATAAAGCTAACATGGATATACAAAGAAAGAGGATGAACACCGACAGTTTGTATGAAGTGTGAGAACATGAATGTAATGTCGGTGAGAAATACGTACTCCCCCAAGCTTAGGCTTTTGCCTAGCTTGGTAATCACCACTGGTAGTAGCCGTCAGGTCCAGGAAGTACTTGTAGGGTAACGTAGCAGAAAACAAAAAATTTCGACCTACGCACCAGCCCAGGACCACTATGGAGACTGCATACAAGGTTTGATCTTTTCGTTACCGACTCGTAGCGCAGCGGAAGTAGAGTCGATGACGATCGGCGGTGCAGATCCCCACAGCTAGGATTTACAACCTCCCAACCGCGAGGATGTATACCCTCATCCGCCCCTCGGACAGCCCTCCGGGAGGCGGTCGGACAGTCCCCCGGACGGTGTCGCGGACAGCCCTTCGGGAGGACCTTCGAAACTCGGACAGTCACTCGGACAGCCCTTCGGGAGGCACTCTCGAACTAAGACCGAAACTACGATCTCTCTACAGAGTTGCACACATATGGTGTCATCTACCCGGCAGGGCTTCGCCGTCCAGAACTAGTTCCCACCGGAACCCAGACAGCCTTTCGGCTCTACGAAACTATTTCGCTGGGAGGGAGAGAGAATGCCAGATCATGCATGGCTTGTGTGAGAGAGTTGGTGTGAGTATGGAGATCTCCTCTCCACCTCCTTATATAGTGGTGGAAGGGGTGAGGGGGGGCTGAAATTCAGCCCACAAAACATGCACCCACCAAACAAGGAAAACATGTTCCCACCAAACATGGAGAAAACATGTTCCCTTGTCCATGGTGTTCCCCATGGGGCCCCACCTTCCTCCCAACATTCTCCACCATTTGTGGGGGCTGCCCCCCACCATGGGGGGCCCCCCAACACTTTGTCCAGCCACAAGGGGGCTGCCCCCTAAAGGGGGCGCCCCCAAAAACAGCCCAAAACAGCCCCCACGTAACGTGGGATCTTGTCCCCTCACGCTGGGACAAGATGTTTTCCGCGACTATTACTTCTGAAAAATTCCGGAAGGTCCCAGAACATTTCCGGCACCCTCTAAAATTATCTGGACACGCTCCAGAACATTTCCGGTATGGTGGTTTAATTTAAAACCATCTTCGTTTACCCAGTAAATAATTCTGGCACCTCCGAAACTTATTTTTCGGTTTTTTCTCCGGAAAAATTCCAAAAATTACCAGACCAATGTGGCAACCTCCAAAACATTCCCGGTGCTTGCCGAAACATTTTTGGATCAATGGTTTTATCCAAAACAACTTTTCGGTTTTACCGACACTTTTCCGGTGTTCTCTCCGGAACTTTTCCGTTGTCTCCGAAACCTTTTCAGTGACTTTCTCTCGGACTCCTTGTCTAGTATTCAACAGATAGATGACCCTTAAGCGTGTGACCCTATAGGTTCGGTGAAGTATAGACATGACCCGGAACCCCTTCCGATCAATGATCAACATCGGAGCCGTGGACACCCATATTGACCCCTATACCCACACGAATGAATATTCGAGTGAACCTCCAGTTGCCATGTGCTATTCCTGTTGCTTCGCGATATGTTACAATTACCCGAGGTGAGACATGTAGGCACCCTCGTGGATCAACAACTTGTCCACTATGCTAGTTACCTCGTTGCCGGTATTGTTCTCTTTTCTCGTTCCCGTGTTCCGGCATCCCCGTGATCAAATCACAAAGTGTCTGGCCAGACGATGATGGATACCGTAACACCGAGAGGGCCCAGAGATATCTCTCCATCGTCGGAGGAGCAAATCCCAATCTTGAGCTATCGAGTTACTTGACATACTTTTCCATGAACCCGTAAGCCGCCGTAATAGCCACCCATTTACAGATGACGTTTAACAAACCCCAAAGTTCATGAAGCAAGCATGAAGAAACTCGATACTCTCATGGTCTAAGGAATTATGCAAACGTTAACCATCTCTGTGTTATTAACCATTAACTAGTGACGATTGTATCTCATAGCATAACATCAATTCGGGTCGATTCAACACAAGTGTTCGACCAACATTGCGCCCTCAAAATTGCCGGCATAGCCATGCCCATGATCAGGAAAACAGGATCATCATGCAATACTTGAGCCAGTCTTAGAGGCCAGACTAGGAATACATTTTACCGTTTATTATTCCACACGTGCATATGAGTCTTCCTCCAAGCCTCGTGGTTATTGTAGACTCGAGAACCATAGCAGATATAGCATGGAACATAAACATAATTATGAACAGGGAGATAATCAATAACATTTATTATTGCCTCTAGGGCATATCTCCTACAGACTCCCACTTGCACTAGAGTCAATAATCTAGTCAATGCTAATGCACTTTACACCTATGGCATACTGGTGTAAAAAAATGCTTCGCATGTGGTATAGCCTGATGTCCAACGGATCTGACGACTTCAGCTCCGTGTGTAACTTTGCATATCCTCGCATTTTCACGCTTTCACAAAATTCATATTTTGTGTGGACTTGGCTTTGCATATGTGTGAATCATTGGTCGAAACCTGATTCCTCAGACTGAGCTATGGAGCAACTATCTGCAATAGTGTCCCATAGACCAAAGCCATCTTGGAACCATACTAAGTTCATGAATGAACTATATGATTCAGCAACTTCTTTGTCGCTTCTTAAGCATCAACATACTTAGCCTTTGTTATAGAATTCGCCACAGTATCTTGTTTGGAACAATTTCCAACTACCGTGCCATCATATTGTGTATTACACAAAACCCTTAACTTAAATCGAAAATCGCATGGAGCATTGATGAAGACTGTATCGATGTAATTACTTACAACGAGCACTTCATAATCTCTGCTTGCGAGAAAACATGTCATCACTACTACTCTAGTACTCAATGACATCTTTCACTGTTGTCCTATGATCAGTACTTTGATCACTTTGGTATCCATACTCGCAACAACTTTTGGAGTATCGGACATATCTGGTTGTTTTACATACCATGGAATACATGATTAATCCAAACACAAGAGTGTGTGGAATCTCCATCATGTATTTTACTCATCAGTGTTTTGGGACACCGAGTCTTGCAAAAACTCTTTCCATGTGACTTCGGCAAGAATCACTCCCTGGCGTTTTAAATGCTAAAAAGTTTTAGCATCTTGTCAATATGTATTCATTGCTTAGCGCCATTAGCAAAATCTATCTCCATAGATCATCATGCCTAATATTGAGGCTATTTAGCCCAAGCACTTCATCGGAAAAACTATTTTCAAATGAAGTCCTAATTCGTGTCAAGAAATTTATTTTCAATTAACAATGTGTCAAGTACACAAGGTTTTTAGAAATATTATTATGCTCCCACTTACTTTCTTGAATCACAAGCATCTTCGATACCCATTTGATGAAGTCAAACCCCTTTGACCATTCCATCAAAAACGAAGATTCCAACTCCACTTTGCTCTCTTCTGTCCATCGCTGGAACTCTGAAGTTTGCATACTTACTAGCATCCTCTGGATCGACAAATTACTTTGGACTGTATCACATACAAGTCCTAGGTTTCATTTCCATCAGATGGAAATCCTTTTGTCATCCATGTTTCATATCTCATGATTGAAATATGTATTAATTGCTAGTTCAACCCGAACCGACTT
The DNA here is from genome assembly GCA_039707655.1 of Elymus sibiricus. Taxonomy (NCBI): domain Eukaryota; kingdom Viridiplantae; phylum Streptophyta; class Magnoliopsida; order Poales; family Poaceae; genus Elymus; species Elymus sibiricus. Next base: position 514,318,076 of record CM077665.1, read on the forward strand.
CAAGCATCGCTACGGTGAGACAATCTCATCGTAGTCAACTCCTTGAACTTGTTAATGCAACAAGTCGAGCTTTATGGATAAAACATTTTATCCGTATCAGTTTTTAGTTCCATAAATATTCGTTAGACTCTAAGTCTTCCGAAAGGTGTATCAAGATTTTAATCTCCAATCACATATATGGAAACTATCTCGGATTGTATTGGCATTTAGCCAATTCCGGAGTCAGGGCCCATCAACGCATCCTTGTGTATTGTAGGTATACTGTTGTCTAACAACAATATCTCGTTTGCGCACCTGATAGGTTTGCACGAGCTTTGCCTACGTGGTTCAGCTGCAAGTTCGACCAAAGTCCATACATTTTATTGTAGAGACTTCCGAATCAGTCGCAGTAGGAAACTCCGGAATCACTTCCAAGGTTTCTTTCCTTTGATCTGATGACGAAGATACTGGTTATCTCGTCGAGTTGCACTGTCCTCCCACTCACCTTTTGTAAGAACTATTCTCTTTAAAAGCATACCGTTTTGTGGCAAAAATCCTTTGCCTCGGTATAGTGGTGGGGGAATACCCAATGACTTGGGATAACCTACAAAGTAGCACTTGTTTGATTTGGAATAGGTTTGTAACCTTTTACACAAGCCCCATATTCCAAATGTTAAGAAAAGATATAACATGGTTGGGCGTACCATACCATGGTGTCATTTCAACAGACCTGATGGATCTCTTTTCAGTGTAAAAGTCGCAGTCTCTAAAGCATCACTCTTTAAAAGGGGTAATGGCAAATTTATTTATGTCATCTTTGATCTTACCATGTCATAAATGGTTCGATTACATCTTCATGGACTTTCCACTTGCAGTGGTGTTCCGGGAGGTGCAAGTTATGAAACCCCTTTCATAACTCATCAGACATTCGCTAAACTTGTAACTCAAATATTCCTTTCTGCAATCGAATTGTAGAAATATAATTTTCTTGTTACAATATTTTCTTCTTCATTTTGAAAACCTTTCGAATGATTTCAAAAGATCTAGACTCACGTCTCATCAAGTAAATATCCATATATCTACTTGAGTCATTGCTGAAGATAGATAAATCCACTACTTGCAACAACATTTATTGGACTACACACATAATAATGTATGATCACCAATATGTTCTATGCTCGTTCCTTATGGCCTGTGAACGGTATTTCAGTCACTTCACTTTTCAGAGGAAAGTTGCAAGTGTCAGATGATTCAAAATCAAATAACTTCAAAATCCATCATAATGGAATTTTCCATGCGGGTTTCTCCAATGTGACCAAATGCAGTGCCACACTTGTGTGATATTCTTTTAGTCTTGCGACATTTAGCGTCAGTGTTATGGATGTATCATATTTCCATCAATATTCATAACATACATCCCATCTAGGATGGAAGCATGGCCCTTCATGTTATTCATAATACTGAACAACAATTGTTGTTTTTATGAACAACTCTTTTGCAACAAACATTGTGCAATGGGCTAGAGTGTATGAAACTCTAAAATGAATTATGAAAGTAAACCCAGAGGTAATGTATTATTATCAATATTCATAACACACGTCTCATTCATAATGAAAGTATGGCCCTTACGTTATTCATAACACCGAACATCAAAAGTTCTCTTATGAACAACCTTCTTGCAAGATACCTTATGCAAAGGGCTAGAGTGTGAAACTCTAAATGAATTATGAAAATAAATACATAGGTAATACACCGATGGAAGGCATAGTAACATTTACTAAGTTCCCTGTGTGTATCTTAGCCTCATTCCTGGCTAGTCTTTCAGGCCATAGTAGTTCTTACATCGAGTTGCAACAGAATGGAATCAAGCGGGTATCTTTGTGATTCACTCACAATACCCAAGAATTAGTGATTAACATGTTTAACCATAATTCCCAAGAACTATATCTCTGACCAGCCTTCTATACATCAAAAACTTGTATGACATTCATACATGAGCTGGATATTCCAGTCTTCTTTCCTTTTGCCTTCATACTTCTAACAGTTTAACTTTCAGTATTTCTCCTACTCTCAGACAAAGCACCCAACTTAAGAGTGGCGTTAGCCCCGGACTTCCTAGGCGTGAAAGTCTTACTAACACCCTTCGGACACTTCCTTTCTCTTTAAGTTGTTGTTTTATTCACCTTTCATCATATGACAGGCATTCTCCTGGATCCCTCTCTTATCAGTCAAATGCATAGTAAACTCTTTTACTAATAGTTTGCAAACAAACATTGCTTTGGATATCTCATATCTTTTAGCCTTTGTCTGTCTCTGAAAATGATTTTCAGATTCCATGAATATCACATAACTATCCAAACTTTCGAAGTTCGGGTCTCATACATGGAAGCAAACATATTGCACTTGACTGAAAAGGAATTCTAGCTTTTGGATCGAAGGACGAGAGTCACATGATCCATAGCATTAGCGGGAGAATACCGAAAGCATGCGATAGGACAAAGTCCTTCTCGGCACTCTTGAGGACAATCCTCATATTACGTTACCAACCATAAAGTTTTAACCAGATATTTAACAGCTTATTCAATTTTAATTGGGAAGGTGGAAACGCGAGCCATTATTCTACAACTATTATGCAAATAACACTTACACAGTGTTCATAATTAATTGCACTGAGAATTTAAACAAGTTAATTCTACAGTGCGCTCCCACTCAAATCAATATCTCTCATAATTGATTGTGAGTGATACAAGACCCACATTTAAATTCAACGCCACGGTTCGAGATGAACTCAAATGGCGCGAACTTCAATCGGTAGGCGAACTTGCCGATCACATCTCTATGTGATTCTTGTTCATCTTTCGATGCGTGTGTTCCGAGCTCAGGACTGTCCTGCCTGAACGTCAAGACAACCAAGTGATCTCGCTGTGAGGTCTCAACTCACCCGCCTCACACTTCTCTAATCGTTCGCACCCATGGAGATCATGTGATGCCCCGAAGAGATAGGTGCCGTGACGGTGCTACACTTGGGAGAACACTAACTACTTGATATTTTTGTGAGAGATCACCCTAATAAAAAGCGACTACCGCGCAATCAAGAAGGGTGCATCATAAGGGATAAACATCTCAGGCAATTCATAATAGCATGATATGGTATAGCCCTTTCTGACGGAGAAGTCTTGTATTTCTTCGTCTTCGGCATTCGCGTCGGTGTTCACCTTCGCGAAGATTGCCACCACCTTGTCGATGCACCAGATAATATTGCTATCTCTATAGCTAATAAAATAAGTGCATTACTTAAGGTTGACACGCAGGTCTTTTAAAGTGCAATCATATGGCTCCAGCCATCATGCCGAATCATGACACACAGGTCATGTTAATCAAATTACATCATATAGTCATCTCATACATAATCAAATTATTATGAGCACTGCTATACCACATCATATGCACATGCAAACCATCCTGCAAAACCAAGTTAGACGCCTCTAATCGGTTCATGCAAAATTTTATTTTACGCGGCTTCTAAGGTTTCGAAACAAACCGAAGCTACCAACGTCCATCATCAAGCATGATAATCCAAGTTGCTAGATTCACCTTCCAGGGTGTATGAAACACGAGATAGTAAAATCTCGAGCCCCATACTAAACTTCGTCATACGTGTGACCCCCGTGCAGATCATATCTGCATTGCCCTTTCATCTGCGAAACATCCATCTTTCTTTAACTATGGTGGAAACCAAAGAACTGTTAGCACTTCGTTGATCTGTCAATCACCATACTCAGGAGCAGCATGAAAGGATCGCGGATTGCCAGAACTTTGGGAGATTCCACCATGCCGTCAAGATCAGGACTACGCAAATTCACGAGAAGCAACAGAAACATCGGGTAACAGATTTCATCTGCTACCTGCACAAATAATTTTCAGTAATAGATCTCATCTACTAAGAAATTATAATATGCAATACCCATACATCTCATGTATTCTAGATCATAACATGCATCTACGCATAGCCTGGCTCTTGATGCCACTGTAGGGTAACGCAGCAGAAAACAAAAAATTTTGACCTACGCACCAGCCCAGGACCACTATGGAGACTGCATACAAGGTTTGATCTTTTCGTTACCGACTCGTAGCGCAACGGAAGTAGAGTCGATGACGATCGGCGGTGCAGATCCCCGCAGCTAGGATTTACAACCTCCCAACCGCGAGGATGTATACCCTCATCCGCCCCTCGGACAGCCCTCCGGGAGGCGGTCGGACAGTCCCCCGGACGGTGTCGCGGACAGCCCTTCGGGAGGACCTTCGAAACTCGGACAGTCACTCGGACAGCCCTTCGGGAGGCACTCTCGAACTAAGACCGAAACTACGATCTCTCTACAGAGTTGCACACATACGGTGTCATCTATCCGGCAGGGCTTCGCCATCCAGAACTAGTTCCCACCGGAACCCAGACAGCCTTTCGGCTCTACGAAACTATTTCGCTGGGAGGGAGAGAGAATGCCAGATCATGCATGGCTTGTGTGAGAGAGTTGGCGTGAGCATGGAGAGCTCCTCTCCACCTCCTTATATAGTGGTGGAAGGGGTGAGGGGGGCTGAAATTCAGCCCACAAAACATGCACCCACCAAACAAGGAAAACATGTTCCCACCAAACATGGAGAAAACATGTTCCCTTGTCCATGGTGTCCCCCATGGGGCCTCACCTTCCTCCCAACATTCTCCACCATTTGTGGGGGCTGCCCCCCACCATGGGGGCCCCCCCAACACTTTGTCCAGCCACAAGGGGGCTGCCCCCTAAAGGGGGCGCCCCCAAAAACAGCCCAAAACAGCCCCCACGTAACGTGGGATCTTGTTCCCTCACGCTGGGACAAGATGTTTTCCGCGACTATTACTTCTGAAAAATTCCGGAAGGTCCCAGAACATTTCCGGCACCCTCTAAAATTATCTGGACACGCTCTGGAACATTTCCGGTATGGTGGTTTAATTTAAAACCATCTTCGTTTACCCAGTAAATAATTCTGGCAGCTCCGAAACTTATTTTTCGGTTTTTTCTCCGCAAAAATTCCAGAAATTACCAGACCAATGTGGCAACCTCCAAAACATTCCTGGTGCTTGCCGAAACCTTTTTGGATCAATGGTTTTATCCGAAACAACTTTTTGGTTTTACCGAAACTTTTCCGGTGTTCTCTCCGGAACTTTTCCGTTGTCTCCGAAACCTTTTCAGTGACTTTCTCTCGGACTCCTTGTCTAGTATTCAGCAGATAGATGACCCTTAAGCGTGTGACCCTATATGTTCGGTGAAGTATAGACATGACCCGGAACCCCTTCCGATTAATGATCAACATCGGAGCCGTGGACACCCATATTGACCCCTATACCCACACGAATGAATATTCGAGTGAACCTCCAGTTGCCGTGTGCTATTCCTGTTGCTTCGCGATATGTTACAATTACCCGAGGTGAGACATGTAGGCATCCTCGTGGATCAACAACTTGTGCACTATGCTAGTTACCTCGTTGCCGGTATTGTTCTCTTTTCTCGTTCCCGTGTTCCGGCATCCCCGTGATCAAATCACAAAGTGTCTGGCCAGACGATGATGGATACCGTAACACCGAGAGGGCCCAGAGATATCTCTCCATCGTCGGAGGAGAAAATCCCAATATTGAGCTATCGAGTTACTTGACATACTTTTCCATGAACCCGTAAGCCGCCGTAATAGCCACCCATTTACAGATGACGTTTAACAAACCCCAAAGTTCATGAAGCAAGCATGAAGCAACTCGATACTCTCATGGTCTAAGGAATTATGCAAACGTTAACCATCTCTGTGTTATTAACCATTAACTAGTGACGATTGTATCTCATAGCATAACATCAATTCGGGTCGATTCAACACAAGTGTTCTACCAACATTGCGTCCTCAAAATTGCCGGCATAGCCATGCCCATGATCAGGAAAACAGGATCATCATGCAATACTTGAGCCAGTCTTAGAGGCCAGACTAGGAATACATTTTACCGTTTATTATTCCACACGTGCATATGAGTCTTCCTCCGAGCCTCGTGGTTATTGTAGACTCGAGAACCATAGCAGTTATAGCATGGAACATAAACATAATTATGAACAGGGAGATAATCAATAACATTTATTATTGCCTCTAGGGCATATCTCCTACAGTACTTCCATCGAGGTACCCGAGAATCCCATGCCTGGGCCTCGGCCTCCGCAGTAGCAAGCTTGTTTCGGTAAGCAATGATGTCCTCTGGCATTATTCTGTATCCGTTCCTGGCATGATAGTTAAACAATGAAGGTGCAGGCAAATGAATAATATCGCAAGTCTTCTCACTAAACACTAGGCTGTAACGATGGGGTTGTAGTGATTCGGGATTCCAGAGAAACTGGTGTTCCTTCATAGATAGATGGTCGAGGTTCACCTTAGGCAACAAATAATCAGTAGGGCGTATTGCCACCTCAAAGCGCCTAGCCAAGCGCACAGCATAAATACCACCATCAATTTTACCTTTAGTTCAGTTAAGATGCAAGCGGCGCGCAACAATAGCTCCTAGGTTGTAAGCATTATCACCTGATGACCCACAAGTATAGGGGATCAATCGTAGTCCTTTCGATAAGTAAGAGTGTCGAACCCAACGAGGAGCAGAAGGAAATGACAAGCGGTTTTTCAGCAAGGTAATCTCTGCATGCACTGAAATTGTAGGTAACAGATAGTTTGATAGCAAGGTAATTTGTAACGAGCAAGTAACGGTAATGGTAAATAAGGTGCAACAAGGGAGCCCAATCCTTTTGAGGCAAAGGACAGGCCAGAACAATCTCTAGTAATAGGCAAATTGTTCTTGAGGGTACACGGGAATTTCATCTAGTCACTTTTATCATGTTGGTTTGATTCGTGTTCGCTACTTTGATAATTTGATATGTGGGTGGACCGGTGCTTGGGTGCTGTTCTTACTTGAACAACCTCCCACTTATGATTAACCCCCTCGCAAGCATCCGCAACTACGAGAAAAGTATTAAGATACAATCTAACCATAGCATTAAACGTTTGGATCCAAATCAGCCCCTTACGAAGTAGCGCATAAACTAGGGTTTAAGCTTCTATCACTCTAGCAACCCATCATCTAATAACTACTCCAGAATACATCCCCTTAGGCCCATGAATGGTGAAGTGTCATGTAGTCGACGTTCACATGACACCACTAAGGGAATCACAACATACATATCATCAAAATATAGAACACATGTCAAATTCACATGATTACTTGCAACATGACTTCTCCCGTGACCTCAAGAACAAAGGTAACTACTCACAAATAATAAACATGCTCAAGAGCAGAGAGGTATTGAATAGCATAATGGATCTGAACATATAATCTTCCACCAAGTAAACCATATAGTAATCAACTACGCAAGGTAATCAACACTACTAGTCACCCACAGGTACCAATCTGAGGTTCCGGTACAAAGATTGAACACAAGAGATGAACTAGGGTTTGAGAGGAGATGGTGCTGTTGAAGATGTTGATGAAGATTGGCCTCCCAAAGATGAGAGGGGTGTTGGTGATGATGATAGCTTCGATTTCCCCCTCCAAGAGGGAAGTTCCCCCGGCGGAATCGGTCCGCTGGAGGGCAAAAGTGCTCCTGCCAAAGTTCCGCCTCGAGGTGGTGGCGCTTCATCCCGAAAGTCCTCCTCTGATTTTTTCTAGGTTAAATGTGACTATATACCAGAAGATGGGCACCGGAGGTGGGCTGAGCAGGCCACAACCCATCAGGGCGCGCCGAGGGGGGTCTGGCGTGCCCTGGTGGGTTGTGCCCAGCAGGTTGGCCCCCTCTGGTACTTTTCTGCTCCAGTATTTTTTATTTAATACAAAAATAATCTCCGTAAAATTTCAGCTTCATTGGAGTTGTGCAGAATAGCTATCTCCGATGTGCTTTTCTTGGGTCCAGAATTCCAGCTGCCGGTATTCTCTCCCTTTGTGTAAACCTTGCATATTATGAGAGAAAAGGCATTAGAATCACTCCCCAAAGCATTATTATTCAACAAAACATAATAAATAACAGTAGGAAATCATGATGCAAAATGGACGTATCAACTCCCCCAAGCTTAGACCTCGCTTGTCCTCAAGCAAAAACCGATATTGAAAAGCATGTCCACATGATTTGAGAGAGAGGTGTCGATAAAAACAAAATACGGACATAGTAGCATCATGCTTATTATCATAACAGCTACAAACTCTATCATAAAACTTATTCAATACACTTTTATCATATAACTTCTCATGAACAAGTAACAATTCATCACCAACATAGAAGTATGAAGCATAAACCTTATTGAAAACCAACAAACTATGTTCTCAGTCAACTTTGCAACTACAATTCATCATATTTTTAGGAAGGGTCTCATGTAGGAGCCTTTTGGCAAGTCCACATACTCAACCATCATTTAGTCTTCTATGATTGCTAATACTCACGGCATACCCATGAACAAAAAGTTTCAACCGGACACATAGGAAGATAGGGGCTTATAGTTTCGCCTCCCAACGTATTCACCTCAAGCGTGATGTCAACAATAATAACTCATGCCCACCCATATCCAACTGGATATATGTGCCTACATCTTTCCTCACCACATGCTGATTGCAAAAGAGAAAAACTAAAAAGGAATAGGGAAGAATACTTTGACTCTTTGCATAAAAGTAAATACATAAAAGTAAAAGAAAGTCCCTTCGCAGAGGGAAGCAGAGGTTGTCATGCGCTTATTGGTTTGTATGCCCAATCCCTTAATGTAAAAGAACGTCACGCTATATTGCCTCTATGATAGCAACCTTTATTATGCAGTCCGTCACTTTTATTACTTGCCATCATAAGTTCGTATAACACTCAATTTTCTCTTACACTAATTGATCAAAACACTTTTTTAGAAGCAATTTTTATTGCCTTATTGCACCGATGACAACTTACTTGAAGGATCTTTCTCGATCCATAGGTAGGTATGGTGGACTCTCAAAGAATGAATTTGGTTTGGGGTTTTTGGATGCACAAGTAGTATCTCTACTTAGTGCGGAAATTTTGGCTAGCAAAGATATTGGGCAAGCACCACATGTTGAAGAATCTATGACAATATAACTTCTATGTGGATATGAACAAACATAAATCATTACTTTGTCTTCCTTGTCCAACGTCAACAATTTTGACATATAATATTTAATGGGGGCTCATAATCATAAAAGATGTCCAAGATAGTGTATTTGCATGTTTATCTTCTCTTCCCTTATTAATTCCGTCATGAATTGCATCATTGACCAATGCTATGTTTGTCAATCTCTAATAAATTTTACTACTTATACTTTTCCTTATGTGATGTCATTACTCACTATAAGATTAGCATATGATTCTTTTCATTTGTTTTTCTTTCCTTTTATTTTGATTGCAACAAGAAAGTAGAGAGACAAAAACTGAAACTAAACTTTATTATATAGCTTTCACTCGATTACATAGATAGATAGGCCACGAAACTAACACACGAAAATAGATCATGCTAAACTTTTATTCAACTAGAGCAAAGGGAAACTAAAGATCAAACTAAAATAGGTAAAGGTGAATAAAAGTGATGGTGATACGATACCGGGGCACCTCCCCCAAGCTTGGCTCAAGCCAAGGGGAGTGCCCATACCCGTGTGCTCAAGTCTCCTTTGTTGGTGGTGATGAAGAAGGTGGTGGTGATGAAGCGTTCTTCTTCAACTTATATTTAAGCATAAAATTTTCCACCCTTAGATCATCATTCTCCAACTCGAGCTTTAATATCTTTTTGTATAATGCAGCCTTGCTCTCCTACAGAAAACGAGATGGGATAAATTGGACCTCAGGTTTGTATCTTTTAGGGAGGCTTGACTACTTGAATTCCACATGCATGTCTCCCGGCTGAGGTAGAGGGACATCCTCTTCCTCAGAGTTGGCGTCCGTACAAGCATCCACTTGTTGGAAATATGCCCTAGAGGCAATAATAATTTAGTTATTATCATATTTCCTTGTTTATGATAATCGTTTATTATCCATGCTATAATTGGAAACTCAAATACATGTGTGGGTACATAGACAACACTGTGTCCCTAGTATGCCTCTAATAGACTAGCTCGTTGATCAAAGATGGTCAAGGTTTCCTAGCCATAGACATGAGATGTCATTTGATAACGGGATCACATCATTAGGAGAATGATGTGATGGACAAGACCCAAACTATGAACATAGCATATGATCGTGTCAGTTTATTGCTATTGTTTTCTGCATGTCAAGTATCTGTTCCTATGACCATGAGATCATGCAACTCACTGACACCGGAGGAATACCTTGTGTGTATCAAACGTCGCAACGTAACTGGGTGACTATAAAGATGCTCTACAGGTATCTCCAAGGGTGTCTGTTGAGTTGGCATGGATCAAGACTGGGATTTGTTACTCCGTGTGATGGAGAGGTATCTCAGGGCCCACTCGGTAATACAACATCACAATGAGCCTTGCAAGCAAAGTGACTAAAGAGTTAGCCATGGGATCTTGTATTACGGAACAAGTAAAGAGACTTGCCAGTAACGAGATGGAACTAGGTATAGAGATACCGACGGTCGAATCTCGGGCAAGTAATATACCGAAGAAACAAAGGGAACAACATACAGGATTAACTGAATCCTTGACATAGAGGTTCAACCGATAAAGATCTTCGTAGAATATGTCGGAACCAATATGGGCATCCAGGTCCCGCTATTGGTTATTGACCGTAGAGGTGTCTCGGTCATGTCTACATAGTTCTCGAACCTGCAGGGTCTGCACACTTAACATTCGGTGACATTTCGCTAGTATTGAGTTATGTATGTTGGTGACCGAAGGTTGTTCGGAGTCACGAGGAGTTCCGGAATGGTCCAGAGGCAAAGATTTATATATGGGAAGTCATATTTTGGCTACCAGAAAAGTTTCGGGTTTTTCGGTATTGTACCGGGAAGCTTCTGGAAGGTTCCGGAAACTTCCGAAGGAGTCCGGAAGTCCACCAAGGGCTCCACCACGTCCCAAGGGTTTTCATGGGCTGAGGGGAGGCGCCCTGGCCTTATTGGGCCAGGCGCACAAGTCCCTCAAGGCCCATGTGGCTTGGGAGAGGTGGAAAGTCCACCTGTTTATGGAACGGGAGGGAATTGGACTAGGAGTCCAACCCCTCCCCCTTGGCTGCACCCTAGGGCTTGGAGGGGCTGATCTCCACGCCCCTCCACCTATATATAGAGGGGAGGGGGCGCCCCAAGAGCACACACGAAGCCCTTGGCGCCCCTCTCTCTCCCTAGATCGTTTTCTCCTTCGTTCGCGGTTTCGGTAGCGCTAGGCGTAGCCCTGTCGGGATAGCACCACCACCATCGCCACCACGCCGTCGTGTTGCCGGAGAACTCATCTACCTCTCCGCTCCCTCTTGCTGGATCAAGAAGGCGGAGATTGTCATCGAGCTGTACGTGTGCTGAACGCGGAGGTGCCGTCCGTTCGACGCTAGATCGGAAGGACCGTGATTGGATCGCGGAACGGTTCGTGATTGGATCGCGGGATGGATCGTGATGGGATCGCGGGACGGCTAGCGATTTGGATCGCGAACACGTTCGACTACATCAACCGCGTTTCTTAACGCTTCCCGCTTAGCGATCTACAAGGGTATGTAGATCCACTCTCCCTCTCGTAGATGCTCATCACCATGGATAGATCTTGCGTGTGCGTAGGAAATTTTTTGTTTCCCATGCAACGTTCCCCAACAGTGGTATCATGAGCTAGGTCTATGCGTAGATGAGATCACGAGTAGAACACAAAAGAGTTTGTGGGCGTTGATGCTCAGATTGCTTTCTCCCTTGGTCTTTTCTTGATTCAGCGGTATTGTGGGATGAAGCGGCCCGGACCAACCTTACTCGTACGCTTACGAGAGACCGGTTCCATCAACTGACATGTGACTTTGTTGCATAAAGATGGCTGGCGGGTGTCTGTCTCTCCCACTTTAGTTGGATCGGAATCGACAAAGGAGGTCCTTGAGAAGGTTGAATAGCAATTTGTGTATCACCGTTGTGGTTTTTGCGTAGGTAAGAATAGTTCTTGCTAGATACCCGTAGCAGCCACGTAAAACATGCAACAACAATTAGAGGACGTCTAACTTGTTTTTGCAGGGTATGTTTGTTGGCGAACGGAGCATGAATTTCAAAAAAATTCCTACGCTCACGCAAGATCTATCCATGGAGATGCATCGCTACGAGAGGGGAGAGTGTGTCTACGTACCCTCGTAGACCGTTAGCGGAAGCGTCTCACAACGCGGTTGATGTAGTCGAACAATCCTTCGAGCTCCACCTATCGAGTACCGAACGTACGGCACCTCCGAGTTCTACACACGTGCAGCTTGGTGACGATCCTCGCCTTTTTGATCCAGCAAGACGTCGAGGAAGTAGATGAGTTCCGTCAGCACGACGGCGCGGCGACGGTGACGGTGAAGTGATTACGGCAAGGCTTCGCCTAAGCTCTCCGAAAATATGACCGAGGTGGAAAACGGAGATCGGGGCACCGCACACGGCTATGGGACAATTGTCTTGTGTGTTCTAGGGTGCCCCCTTGCCTCCGTATATAAAGGAGGAGAGGAGGAGGCCGGCCGGCCCCTGTAGGGCGCGCCAAGAGAGAGGAGTCCTACTAGGACTCCAAGTCCTAGTAGGATTCCACTTGGTGGAAGGGGGAAGAAGGAAGGAGAGGGAAAGAGAAAGGAAAGAGGGGGCTGCGCCCCCTCCCCTAGTCCAATTCGGTTTGGGCAAGGGGGGGCGCGCGCCTCCTCACGTAGCCTGCCTCTCTTTTTCCCGTATGGCCCAAAAAGGCCCATTACTTCTCCCGGTGAATTCCCGTAACTCCCCGGTACTCCGAAAAATACCCGAATCACTCGGAACCTTTCCGATGTCCGAATATAGCCTTCCAATATATGAATCTTTACCTCTTGACCATTTCGAGACTCCTCGTCATGTCCGTGATCTCATCCGGGACTCCGAACAACATTCGGTCACCAATCACATAACTCATATAATACTATATCGTCATCGAACCTTAAGTGTGCGGACCCTACGGGTTCGGGAATGATGTAGACATGACCGAGACGACTCTCTGGTCAATAACCAATAGCGGAACCTAGATGCTCATATTGGTTCCTACATATTCCACGAAGATCTTTATCGGTGAACCTCATATGTCAACATACGTTGTTCCCTTTTGTCCGGCGGTATGTTACTTGCCCGAGATTCGATCGTCGGTATCTAATACCTAGTTCAATCTCGTTACCATCAAGTCTCTTTACTCGTTCCGTAATACATCATCTTGCAACTAACTCTTTAGTCACGATGCTTGCAAGGCTTCTGTGATGCTGTATTACCGAGAGGGCCCAGAGATACCTCTCCGATAGTCGGAGTGACAAATCCCAATCTCGATCCATGCCAACTCAACAAACACTTTCGGAGATACCTGTAGTGCACCTTTATAATCACCCAGTTACGTTGTGACGTTTGATACACCCAAAGTACTCCTACGGTATCCGGGAGTTGCATGATCTCATGGTCAGAGGAACGTGTATTTGACATAGTGAAAGCAATAGCAATAAACTGAACGATCGTTTGCTATGCTAACGGTTGGGTCAAGTCCATCACATCATTCTCCTAATGATGTGATCCCGTTATCAAATGACAACTCATGTCCATGGTCAGGAAATCTTGACCATCTTTTGATCAACGAGCTAGTCTAGTATAGGCTTACTAGGGACTCAGTAATTTGTCTATTATCCACACATGTATTAAGTTTCCGGTCAATACAATTCTAGCATGAATAATAAACCATTATCATGAACGGAGAAATATGATAATAAACACTTTATTAATTGCCTCTAGGGCATATTTCCAACAGTCTCCCACTTGCACTAGAGTCAATAATCTAGTTTACATCTCCATGTAATTAACATCCAATCAGTTCTAGGGCTGATCATGTTTTGCTTGTGAGAGAGGTTTTAGTCAACGGGTCTGCAATATTCAGATCCGTGTGTTCTTGGCAAATCTCTATGTCATATGTAGATGCTGCTACCACACTCTACTTGGAGCTACTCCAAAACCGACTGTCCCACTTTACGTATCCGGTCTGAGACTCATAGTCTTCCGGATCGGTGGTTAAAGCTTGCATCGACATAACCCTTTACGACGAACTCTTTATCACCTCTATTCCCGAGAAATTCTTCCTTAGTCCTTTTTAGGTACTTCAGGATATTCTTGACCGCTGTCCAGTGATCTACTCCTGGATCACTTTGGTACCTTCCCACCAAGCAAATAGCTAGGCATACATCAGGTCTAGTACACAGCATGGCATACAAAATAGAGCCTATGGCTGAGTCATAGGGGATGACACTCATCTTCTCTTTGTCTTCTGCCGTGGTCGGGCTTTGAGTCTTACTCAATCTCACACCTTGCAATACAGGCAAGAACCCTTTCTTTGACTGATCCATTTTGGACTTCTTCAAAATCTTGTCAAGGTATGTGCTTCGTGAAAGTCCTATGAGGCGTCTCAAACTATCTCTATAGATTTTGATGCCTAACATGTAAAACAACCTTTACCTAGATTTTCAAGTCTTACTCCACTTCACACCAGGCAAGAACTCATTTCTTTGACTTGATCCTATTTTGAACTTCTTCAAAAAACTCATCAAGATGTGTGAACTTTTATCAGGCGTTTTGATCTATCTCCATAGATCTCGATGCCCAATCTGTGGAAAACTCAAAAACAGGTTTTTATTGAAAATCTCCTTTCAATTCTTTATGCTTTCCAGAAATTCTACATCATTTCCAATCAACAATATGTCATCCACATATACTATTAGAAATGCTATAGACCTCCCACTCACTTTCTTGTAAATACAAGTTTCTCCATAAACTTGTATAAACCCAAACGCTTTGATCACTTCATCAAAGCGAGTATTCCAGCTCCGAGATGCTTGCACCAGTCCATAGATGGATCGCTGGAGCTTGCATATTTTGTTAGCGCCTTTAGGATCGACAAAACCTTCCGGCTGTATCATATACAATTCTTCCTTAAGGAATCCATAAAGGAATGCCGTTTTGACGTCCATTTGCCAGATTTCATAATCATAAAACGCGGCAATTGCTAACATAATTCTGACAGACTTTAGCATCGCTACGGGTGAGAAAGTCTCATCGTAGTCAACTCCTTGAACTTGGTGATAACCTTTAGCAACAAGTCGAGCTTTATAGACGGTGACATTACCATCAGCATCCGTCTTCTTCTTAAAGATCCATTTATTTTCAATAGCTCACCATTCATCGGGCAAGTCTACCAAAGTCCACACTTTGTTCTCATACATGGATCCAATCTCGGATTTCATGGCCTCAAGCCATTTGTCGGAATCCGGGCTTGCCATCGCTTCTTCATAGTTCGAAGGTTCATCGTTGTCTAGCAACATGTCCTCCAAGACTGGATTTCCGTACCACTCTGGTGCGGAACGTGTCCTGGTTGACCTTCGAAGTTCAGTAACAACTTGATCCGAAGTTTCATGATCATCATCATTAACTTCTTCTCTGGTCTGTGTCGATGTCACAGAAATTTCTTTCTGTGGCGTACTACTATCCAGAGGAGGTACAATTACCTCATCAAGTTCTACTTTCCTCCCACTCACTTCTTTCGAGAGAAACTCCTTCTCTAGAAAGGATCCATTCTTTAGCAACGAAAACTTTGCCTTCGGATCTGTGGTAGAAGGTGTACCCAACGGTCTCTTTTGGGTATCCTATGAAGACGCACTTATCCGCTTTGGGTTCGAGCTTATCTGGCTGAAGCCTTTTGACATAAGCATCGCATCCCCAAACTTTCAGAAACGACATCTTAGGTTTCTTTGCAAACCACAGTTCATACGGTGTCATCTCAACGGATTTAGACGGTGCCCTTGTTTAAAGTGAATGCAACTGTCTCTAATGCATAACCCCAAAATGATAGTGGCAAATCGGTAAGAGACATCATAGAACGCACCATATCCAATAGAGTACGATTACGATGTTCGGACACACCATTACGCTGTGGTGTTCCATGTGGCGTGAGCTGTGAAACAATTCCACATTGTCTTAAGTGATTGCCAAACTCGTAACTCAAATATTCTCCTCCACGATCAGATCGTAAGAACTTTATTTTCTTGTTACGATGGTTCTCTACTTCACTCTGAAATTCTTTGAACTTTTCAAATGTTTCAGATTTATGCTTCATCAAGTAGACATAACCATATCTACTCAAATCATCAGTGAACGTGAGAACATAACGATATCCACCGCGCGCCTCAACACTCATCGGACCGCATACATCGGTATGTATTATTTCCAATAAGTTGGTTGCTCGCTCCATTGTTCCGGAGAACGGAGTTTTAGTCATCTTGCCAATAAGGCACGGTTCACATGTCTCAAATGTTTCATAATCAAGAGATTCCAAAAACCCATCTGCATGGAGTTTCTTCATGTGTTTAATACTGATATGACCTAAGCGGCAGTGCCACAAATATGTGGTACTATCATTATCTTTTGGCATTCGTGTTATGAACATATGTATTACTACGATCAAGATTCAATAAACCTTTCATTTTAAGTGCATGATCATCAATGATATTATCCAAATAAATAGAATAACAATTATTCTCTGAAATTGAATAACCGTCTTGCAATAAACACTATCAGATATAATGTTCATGCTTAACGCAAGCACCAAATAACAATTATTTAGGTTCATCACTAATCCTGAAGGTAGAGAGAGCGTGGCGATGGTGATCACATCAACCTTGGAGACAATTCCAATGCACATCGTCACCTCGTTCTTAGCTAGCCCTCGTTTATTCCGAAGCTCCATGTTTCAAGTTGTAAGCAACTGAACAAGTATCAAATACCCAGGTGCTCCTACGAGTACTAGTAAGGTACATATCAATAACATGTATATCAAATATCTTTGTTGACATTGCCAGTCTTATTATCTGCCAGTTACTTTGGGGAAGTTCCGCTCCCTGTGACATTTCCCTTTGCAATGGGAGCACTAAGTCTCGGGTTTGGTTCAGCCTTGGGTTTCTTCGCGTGAGCGGCAACTGTTTTACCATTCTTCTTGAAGTTCCCTTTTCTTTCCCTTGCCCTTCTTGAAACTAGTGGTCTTATTAACCATCAACACTTGATGCTCCCTTTTTTGATTTCTACATCCACAGATTGTAGCATCGCGAATAGCTTAAGGATCTTCTATCCCTTGCATGTTTATAGTTCATCACGAAGATCCAGTAGCTTAGTGATAGTGACTAGAGAACTCTATCAATCACCACTTTATTCGGAAGTCTAACTCCCACTTGATTCAAGTGTTTGAAGTACTCAGACATTCTGAGTACATGCTCACTAACGGAGCTGTTCTCCTCCATCTTGTAGCTATAGAACTTGTCGAAGGTGTCATACCTCTCGACCCGGGTGTGAGCTTGAAAAACAAATTTTCAGCTCTTGGAACATCTCATATCCTCCGTGTTGCTCAAAACATATTTGGAGCTCCGGTTCTAAGCCGTAAAGTATGGCGCACTGAACTATCGAGTAGTCATCTTTTCTTGTCTGCCAGACGTTCATAACGTCCTCAGACGAAGCCGTAGGGGTATTTCACTGAGCGGTGCATTAAGGACATAAGCCTTCTGTGCAGCAGTGAGGACAATCCTCAGATCACGGACCTAGTCCGCATAGTTGCTTCCATCAACTTTCAACTTCGTTTTCTCTAGGAACATAATAAAAACAGGGGAACTACAGCGCGGTCTATGGATCTACAACATAAATTTGCTAAGACAAGTAAGACTATGTTCATGACAATTGAAGTTCAATTAATCAAATTACTTAAGAACTCCCACTTAGATTAACATCCCTCAAGTTGTCTAAGTGTAACATGATCCACATCAACTAAACCACGTCCGATCATCACGTGAGGTGGATTAGTTATCAATGGTGAACATCTTTCATGTTGATCATATCTACTATATGACTCATGTTCGACCTTTCGGTTTCTTGTGTTCCGAGGCCATGTCTGTACATGCTAGGCTCGTCAAGTTTAACCCAAGTATTCTGCGTGTGTAAAACTGGCTTACACCCGTTGTATGCGAACAAAAGAATCCATCACACCCGATCATCACGTGGTGCTTAGAAGCGTCGAACCTTCGCAACGGTGCATACTAGGGGAGAACACTTATCTTGAAATTTAGTGAAGGGATCATCTTATAATGCTACCGTCGTCCTAAGCAAAATAAGATGCATAAAAGGATTAACATCACATGCAATTCAATATATATATGTGACATGATATGGCCATCATCGTCTTGTGCTTTTGATCTCCATCAGCAAAGCACCGTCATGATCTCCATCGTCACCGGGTTGACACCTTGATCACCATCGTAGCGTCGTGACACCTTGATCTCCATCGTAGCATCGTGACACCTTGATCTCCATCATAGCGTCGTGGTCGTCTCGCCAATTATTGCTATTACTACTACTACTGCTAACTCATAGCGATAAAGTAAAGCAATTACATAGCGTTGGCATTGCATACAATAAAGAGACAACCATAAGGCTCCTGTCGGTTGCCTGATAATTTACAAAACATGATCATCTCATACAACAACTTATATCACATCATGTCTTGGCCATATCACATCACCAGCATACCCTGCAAAAACAAGTTAGACGTCCTCTACTTTGTTGTTGCAAGTTTTACGTGGCTGCTACGGGTTTGCAAGAACCGTTCTTACCTACGCAAAACCACAACGTAGTGTAGTGATTGCTTTTTGATCTTCTAAAAAAACCCTCTTCATTGAAACCGATTCAACTAAAGTGAGAGAGACAGACACCCGCCAGTCACCTTTATGCAACGAGTGCACTTAGCGGTGAAACCTGTCTCGCGTAAACGTACGCGTAATGTTGGTCCGGGCCGCTTCATCTCACAATACCGCCGAATCAAGTAACAACTAGTAACGGCAAGCAATATGTATACACCCACGCCCACAACTCACTTGTGTTCTACTCGTGCAAAACACATCTACGCATAGACCTGGCTCGGATGCCACTGTTGGCGAACGGAGCATGAATTTCAAAAAAATTCCTACGCTCACGCAAGATCTATCCATGGAGATGCATCGCTACGAGAGGGGAGAGTGTGTCTGCGTACCCTCGTAGACTATTAGCGGAAGCGTCTCACAACGCGGTTGATGTAGTCGAACAATCCTTCGAGCTCCACCGATCGAGTACCGAACGTACGGCACCTCCGAGTTCTACACACGTGCAGCTTGGTGACGATCCTCGCCTTCTTGATCCAGCAAGACGTCGAGGAAGTAGATGAGTTCCGTCAGCACGACGGCGTGGCGACGGTGACGGTGAAGTGATTCCGGCAGGGCTTCGCCTAAGCTCTCTGAAAATATGACCGAGGTGGAAAACGGAGATGGGGGCACCGCACACGGCTATGGGACAATTGTCTTGTGTGTTCTAGGGTGCCCCCTTGCCTCCATATATAAAGGAGGAGAGGAGGAGGCCGGCCGGCCCCTGTAGGGCGCGCCAAGAGAGAGGAGTCCTACTAGGACTCCAAGTCCTAGTAGGATTCCACTTGGTGGAAGGGGGAAGAAGGAAGGAGATGTAGAGAGAAAGGAAAGAGGGGGCTGCGCCCCCTCCCCTAGTCCAATTCGGTTTGGGCAAGGGGGGGCGCGCGCCTCCTCATGTGGCCTGCCTCTCTTTTTCCCGTATGGCCCAAAAAGGCCCATTACTTCTCCCGGTGAATTCCCGTAACTCCCCGGTACTCCGAAAAATACCCGAATCACTCGGAACCTTTCCGATGTCCGAATATAGCCTTCCAATATATGAATCTTTACCTCTCGACCATTTCGAGACTCCTCGTCATGTCCGTGATCACATCCGGGACTCCAAACAACATTCGGTCACCAATCACATAACTCATATAATACTATATCGTCATCGAACCTTAAGTGTGCGGACCCTACGGGTTCGGGAATGATGTAGATATGACCGAGACGACTCTCTGGTCAATAACCAACAGCGGAACCTAGATGCTCATATTGGTTCCTACATATTCCACGAAGATCTTTATCGGGGAACCTCATATGTCAACATACGTTGTTCCCTTTTGTCCGGCGGTATGTTACTTGCCCGAGATTCGATCGTCGGTATCTAATACCTAGTTCAATCTCGTTACCGGCAAGTCTCTTTACTCGTTCCGTAATACATCATCTTGCAACTAACTCTTTAGTCACGGTGCTTGCAAGGCTTCTGTGATGCTGTATTACCGAGAGGGCCCAGAGATACCTCTCCGATAGTCGGAGTGACAAATCCCAATCTCGATCCATGCCAACTCAACAAACACTTTCGGAGATACCTGTAGTGCACCTTTATAATCACCCAGTTACGTTGTGACGTTTGATACACCCAAAGTACTCCTACGGTATCCGGGAGTTGCATGATCTCATGGTCAGAGGAACGTGTATTTGACATAGTGAAAGCAATAGCAATAAACTGAAGGATCATTTGCTATGCTAACGGTTGGGTCGATCAAGTCCATCACATCATTCTCCTAATGATGTGATCCCATTATCAAATGACAACTCATGTCCATGGTCAGGAAATCTTGACCATCTTTTGATCAACGAGCTAGTCTAGTAGAGGCTTACTAGGGACTCAGTAATTTGTCTATTATCCACACATGTATTAAGTTTCCGGTCAATACAATTCTAGCATGAATAATAAACCATTATCATGAACGGAGAAATATGATAATAAACACTTTATTAATTGCCTCTAGGGCATATTTCCAACAATGTTGTGATGTGATATGGCCAATTACATGATGAGATATATGTGATGTATGAGATGATCATGTTTTGTATAGATTATCACGACTTGCATGTCAATGAGTACGGCAACCGGCAGGAGCCATAGGGTTGTCTTTAATTTATTTTCGCCTTTTTGCTTTACTTTGTCGCTATGAGTTAGCAATAGTTGTAGAAGCAATAGTTGGCGCGACAACCTCATGGCGACACGTTAATGGAGATCAAGATGATGGAGATCATGGTGTTATGCCGGTGACGATGGAGATCATGCCGGTGCTTTGGAGATGGAGATCAAAAGCACAAGATCATGGCCATATCATGTCACTTATGATTTGCATGTGATGTTAATCCTTTTATGCACCTTGTTTTGCTTAGGACGACGGTAGCATTATAAGGTGATCCCTCACTAAAATTTCAAGATAAAATTGTGTTCTCCCCAAGTGTGCACCGTTGCGAAAGTTCGTCGTTTCGAGACACCACGTGATGATCGGGTGTGATAGACTCTACGTTCGCATACAACGGGTGCAAGCCAGGGTTGCACATGCGGAACACTCGGGTTAAACTTGACGAGCCTAGCATGTACAGACATGGCCTCGGAACACAAGAGACCGAAAGGTCGAACATGAGTCATATAGTAGATATGATCAACATGGAGATGTTCACCATTGAAACCACCTCATCTCACGTGATGATCGGACTTGGGTTGGTGAATATGGATCATGTAACACTCGGATGACCGGAGGGATGTCAATTTGAGTGGGAGTTCTTTAGTAATATGATTAACTGAACTCATTATCATGAACATAGTCAAAATGTCTTTGCAAATTATGTTGTAGATCAATAGCTCGCGCTGTAGCTCCCCTGTGTTTTTTATACATTCCTAGAGAAAATAGAGTTGAAAGATGATGGTAGCAATAATGCGGACTGGGTTCGTGATCTGAGGATTGTCCTCATTTGCTGCACAGAAGGCTTATGTCCTTAATGCACCGCTCGGTGTGCCACCCCCTCAAGCGTTGTCTGTAGATGTTGTGAACATCTGACAGGCACGTTCTGATGACTACTTGATAGTTCAGTGCGTCATGCATTAAGGTTTAGAATTGAGGCTCCAAAACATTTTTTGAAACGTCACGGAACATATGAGATGTTCTAAGAGCTGAAATTGGGATCTCAGGCTCGTGCCCGTGTTGAGAGGTATGAGACCTCCAACAAGATTCTTTGCCTGTAAGATGAAGGAGAATAGCTCAATCGGTGAGCATGTGCTCAGATTGTCTGGGTGCTACAATCGCTTGAATCGAGTGGGAGTTGATCTTCCAGATAAGATAGTGGTTGATATAGTTCTCCATGTCACTGCCACAAAGCTACTAGAGCTTCGTGATGAACTATGAAATGCCAGGGAAGGAAATAATGATCCCCGAGCTATTCGCGATGTTTGACACCGCGAAGGTAGAAATCAAGAAGGAGCAACAAGTGTTGATGGTTAGTAAAACCACTAGTTTCGAGAAGGGCAAGGGCAAGAAGGGAAACTTCATGAATGGCAAGCCAGTTGCCGCTCCAGTGAAGAAACCCAAGGTTGAACCCAAACCCGAGACTAAGTGCTTCTATTATGAGGAGAATGATCACTAAAGCGGAACTGCCCTAGATACTTGGTAGATAAGAAGGCTGGCAACGTCAACAGAAGTATATTTGATATACGTTTTATTCATGTGTACCTTGCTAGTACTCCTAGTAGCACCTGGGTATTAGATACCGGTTTAGTTGCTAAATGTTGGTAACTCAAAATAAAAGCTACGGAATAAATGGAGACTAGCTAAGGGCGAGGTGACGATGTGTGTTGGAAGTGTTTCCAAGGTTGATGTGATCACCATCGCACGCTCTCTCTACCTTCGGGATTAGTGATGAACCTAAATAAATCTTATTTGGTGTTTGCGTTGAGCATAATTGCGATTAGATCATGTTTATTGCAATACGATTATTCATTTAAGTTAGCGAATAATGGTTATTTTGTTTACATGAATAATACCTTCAATGGTCATGCACCCAATGTGAATGGTTCATTGAATCTCGATCGTAGTAATACACATGATCATTGATGCCAAAAGATGCAAAGTTAATAATGATAGTACCACATACTTGTGGCACTGCCGCCAAGGTCATATTGGTGTAAAGCGCATGAAGAAACTCCATGCTGATGGATCTTTTGACTCACTCGATTTCAAATCGGTTGAGACATGCGGACCATGCCTCATGGGCAAGATGACTAAAACCCCGTTTTCCGGCTTGATGGAGCGGCAAGTGACTTGTTGGAAATGATACATGTTGATGTATGCGGTCCCATGAGTATTGAAGCGTGTGGTGGATATCGCTATTTTCTTACCTTCACTGATGATTTGAGTAGATATGGGGATATTTACTTAATGAAACACAAGTCTGAAACGTTTGCAAAGTTCAAGCAATTTCAGAGTGAAGTTGAAGATCATCGTGACACGAAGATAAAATGTCTACGATATGATCGTGGAGGTGAATATCTGAGTTACGAGTTTGGTATGCAACTTAAGACAATGTGGAAATTGTTTCACAACTCACGCCGCCTGGAACGCCATGGTGTGATGGTGTGTCCGAACGTCGTAGTCGTACTCTATTGGATATGGTGCATACTATGATTTGCCACTATCATTTTCGGGTTATGCATGAGAGACAACTACATTCACTTTAATAGGGCACCATCTAAGTCCGTTTAGCAGAAACCTAAGCTGTCGTTTCTTAGAGTTTGGGAATGCGATGCTTATGTAAAAAGACTTCAACCTGATAAACTTGAACCCAAAGCGGACAAATGTGTCTTCATAGGATACCCTAAGGAAACAGTTGGGTATACCTTCTATCTCAGATCCGAGGGCAAAGTGTTTGTTGCTAAAACGGGTCCTTTCTCGAGAAAGAGTTTCTCTCGAAAGAATTGAGTGGGAGGAAAAGTAGAACTTGATGAGGTTATTGAACCGTCACTTTAGTTGGATGGTAGAATGGCGCAGAAAGATGTTTTCTGTGGTGCCTACACTGAATGAAGAGGAAGTTAATGATGATGATCATGACACTTCGGATCAAGTTACTACCGAGCCTCGTAGGTCGACAAGGAATCGTACCGCCCCTGAGTGGTACGACAATCCTGTCTTGGAGGTCATGTTGTTAACAACAGTGAACCTACGAGCTATGAAGAAGCGATGGTGGGCCTGGATTCCAACAAATGGCTAGGAGCCATGAAATCCGAGATAGGATCCATGTATGAAAACCAAGTTTGGACTTTGGTAGACTTGCCCGATGAACGGCAGACCGTTAAGTACAAATGGATCTTTAAGAAGAAGACATACACTGATGGTAAATGTCACCATTTATAAAGCTAGACTCGTCGCAAAGTAGTTTCCGACAAGTTCAAGGAGTTTACTACGATGAGACTTTCTCACCCGTAGCGATGCTAAAGTATGTTGGAATTATTATAGCAGTTGCTGCATTTTTCGATTATGAAATCTGGCAGATGGATATCAAAACAGAGTTTCCTTAACGGTTTTCGTGAGGAAAGGTTGTATGTGATACAACCACAAGGTTTTGTCGATCCTAAGGATACTAAAAAGTGTGCAAACTCCAGTGATCCTTCTATGGACTAGGGCAACCATCTCGGAGTTGGAATATACGCTTTGATAAGGAGATCAAAGTTTTGTTTGGGTATATACAAAGTTTATAAGAAACTTGTATTTACAATAAAGTGAGTGGGAGCACTATATAATTTCTGATAGGTATATGTGGTTGACATATTGTTGATCGGAAATAATGTAGAATTTCTGGAAAGCATAAAGGGTTGTTTGAAACGAAATTTTCAAAGGAAGGCCTGGATAAAGCTACTTAAATATTGGGCATCAAGATTTATAGAGATAGATCAAGACGCCTAATAAGACCTTCAATGAGTACATAACTTGACAAGATTTTTAAAGAGTTCAAAATGGATCAGTCAAAGAAAGAGTTCTTGACTGATTTGTAAGGTGTGAAGTTGAGTAAGACTCAAAGATCGACCACGGCAGAAGAGAGAAAAAGGACGAAGGTCGTCCCCTATGCCTTAGCCGTAGGCTCTGTATAGTATGCCATGCTGTGTACCGCACCTGGTGTGTGCCTTGCCATGAGTCTGTCAAGGGGTACAAGAGTGATCCGGGAGTGGATCACTGGACAACGGTCAAAATTATTCTTAGTAACTAGAGGACTAAGGAAATATTTCTCGATTATGGAGGTGATAAAGAGTTCGTCGTAAAGGGTTACGTCGATGCAAGCTTTAACACCGATTCGGATGACTCTTAGTAGCAATCCGGATACGTATAGTGGAGAAGCCATTATGAATAGCTCCAAGTGGAGCGTGGTAGCATCTGCAGTATGACATATAGATCTGCAAAGAACACACGAATCTGAATGTTGCAGACCGTTGACTAAGACCTCTCTCACATGCAAAGAATGATCGAACCCCAGAACTCATTGGGTGTTAGATTCGTTACTATGTTAATCACATGATGATGTGAGCTAGATTATTAACTCTAGTGCAAGTGGGAGACTGTTGGAAATATGCCCTAGAGGCAATAATAATTTAGTTATTATCATATTTCCTTGTTCATGATAATCGTTTATTATCCATGCTATAATTGTATTGATTGGAAACTCAAATACATGTGTAGGTACATAGACAACACTGTGTCCCTAGTATGCCTCTAATAGACTATCTCGTTGATCAAAGATGGTCAAGGTTTCCTAGCCATAGACATGAGATGTCATTTGATAATGGGATCACATCATTAGGAGAATGATGTGATGGACAAGACCCAAACTATGAACATAACATATGATCGTGTCAGTTTATTGCTATTGTTTTCTGCATGTCAAGTATCTGTTCCTATGACCATGAGATCATGCAACTCACTGACACCGG
Source organism: Elymus sibiricus (assembly GCA_039707655.1). NCBI lineage: Eukaryota > Viridiplantae > Streptophyta > Magnoliopsida > Poales > Poaceae > Elymus > Elymus sibiricus. Next base: position 514,343,927 of record CM077665.1, read on the forward strand.
AGGAATACCTTGTGTGTATCAAACGTCGCAACGTAACTGGGTGACTATAAAGATGCTCTACAGGTATCTCCAAGGGTGTCTGTTGAGTTGGCATGGATCAAGACTGGGATTTCTTACTCCGTGTGACGGAGAGGTATCTCAGGGCCCACTCGGTAATACAACATCACAATGAGCCTTGCAAGCAAAGTGACTAAAGAGTTAGCCACGGGATCTTGTATTATGGAACGAGTAAAGAGACTTGCCAGTAACGAGATTGAACTAGGTATAGAGATACCGACGACAGAATCTCAGGCAAGTAACATACCAAAGAAACAAAGGGAACAGCATACGAGATTAACTGAATCCTTGACATAGAGGTTCAACCGATAAAGATCTTCATAGAATATGTAGGAACCAATATGGGCATCCATGTCCTGCTATTTGTTATTGGCCGTAGAGGTGTCTCGGTCATGTCTACATAGTTCTCGAACCCGCAGGGTCTGCACACTTAACGTTCGGTGACGTTTCGGTAGTATTGAGTTATGTATGTTGGTGACCGAAGGTTGTTCGGAGTCCCGGATGAGATCCTGGACATCACGAGGAGTTCTGGAATATTCCAGAGGCAAAGATTTATATATGGGAAGTCATATTTTGGCTACCGAAAAAGTTTCGGGTTTTTCGGTATTGTACCGGGAAGCTTCTAGAAGGTTCCGGAAACTTCCGGAGGAGTCCGGAAGTCCACCAAGGGTTCCACGACGTCCCAAGGGTTTTCATGGGCTGAGGGGAGGCGCCCTGGCCTTATTGGGCCAGGCGCACAAGTCCCTCAAGGCCCATGTGACTTGGGAGAGGTGGAAAGTCTACCTGTTTATGGAACGTGAGGGAATTGGACTAGGAGTCCAACCCCTCCCCCTTGTCTGCGCCCTAGGGCTTGGAGGGGCTGATCTCCACACCCCTCCACCTATATATAGAGGGGAGGGGGCGCCCCAAGAGCACACACGAAGCCCTTGGCGCCCCTCTCTCTCCCTAGATCGTTTTCTCCTCCGTTCGCGGTTTCGGTAGCGCTAGGCGTAGCCCTGCCGGGATAGCACCACCACCACCGCCACCACGCCGTCGTGTTGCCGGAGAACTCATCTACCTCTCCACTCCCTCTTGCTGGATCAACAAGGCGGAGATCGTCATCGAGCTGTACGTGTGTTGAACGCGGAGGTGTCGTCCGTTCGGCGCTAGATCGGAAGGACCTTTATTGGATCACGGAACGGTTCGTGATTGGATCGTGGGACGGATCGTGATGGGATCGCGGGATGGCTAGCGATTTGGATCATGAAGATGTTCGACTACATCAACCGCGTTTCTTAACGCTTCCCGCTTAGCGATCTACAAGGGTATGTAGATCCACTCTCCCTCTCGTAGATGCTCATCACCATGGATAGATCTTGCGTGTGCGTAGGAAATTTTTTGTTTCCCATGCAACGTTCCCCAACACCACTATCTCCTCCAAATCAGTATCTCCTTATTCTTCAGATGCCCAAAGGTAGGGGTAAATTTCTCTAAATATCTTTGGGTCTGAAACATAATGATCCCCCTCTGAACCCTTGAGATGACATATTTTTAGATCTGCCTGGAAAATAGCACGAAACAAGAACAGATGATTTTTCTGCGATGCGGTCGTCAAAACAGTCGGGGGTATATATAGAAAATTTTTATTCTTGGAAAACAAGCATATGGAAAGAAAACAGAGTCGGGAAGGCATCTGAGGTGGGCACAACCCACCAGGATGCGCCCAGGGGTGCCTGGCGCGCCCTGGTGTATCGTGCTCACCTCGATCACCTTCCGGTTTATTTCTTTATTTCCAAAATTTTAAAATATTTTCAAAACTGACAAAAAATATTTTTGCGGAATTTTCGGAGTCCGTCTACTTACCGTATCACTCACCTCCTATTTTTAAGAATTCTGGAGTGTTCCGGAAGGTTTCTTTTTTGTGTTCCTCCGGTGTCATGGTTTGGATAACATTGCTTTCAACGTTAATAGGCATACCTAGATATAATGCTTAATTCTTTGTCCATTGACCACCTTCGGGTTAGTACCTTCGGCGTTATTAATCTTGATAGCTCCAGAGCGATAAACCTCTTCGATAATATAAGGTCCTTCCCATTTGGAGAGAAGCTTACCTGCAAAAAATCTTAAACGAGAGTTTAACAAAAGAACATAGTATCTCCTATTTTGAATTCCCGCTTTTGGATTCTTTTGGCATGCCATCTTTTTACTTTTTCTTTAAATAGCTTGGCATTTTCATAGGCTTGGGTTCTCCATTCATCAAGTGAGCTAATATCAAATAGCCTCTTCTCACCGGCAAGTTTGAAATCATAGTTAAGTTCTTTAATTGCCCAAAATGCCTTATGTTCTAATTCTAGAGGCAAATGACAAGCTTTACCATATACCATTTTGTATGGAGACATACCCATAGGATTTTTATTAGCTATTCTATAGGCCCAAAGTGCATCATCTAATTTCTTAGACCAATTCTTACGAGACCTATTGACAATTTTTTGTAATATTAATTTTATTTCTCTATTGCTAAGTTCAACTTGACCACTAGATTGAAGATGATAGGGTGATGCAATTCTATGGTTAACATCATATTTAGCAAGCATCTTACGAAAAGCAGCATGAATAAAGTGTGAACCACCAACAGTCACTAAATATCTAGGAACTCCAAACCTCGAGAAGATAACCTCTTTAAGCATTTTAATGGAGGTGTGGTGATCAGCACTACTAGTTGGAATAGCTTCTACCCACTTAGTGATATAATCAACAGCAACAAAAAATGAGTGTACCCATTAGAGGAAGGAAAAGGTCCCATATAATCAAAACCCCAAACATCAAATGGTTCAACAACAAGTGAATAATTCATAGGCATTTCCTGACGCTTACCGATATTACCAACTCTTTGACATTCATCACAAGACAAAACAAACTTACGGGCATCTTTGAAGAATGTAGGCCAATAAAAACCAGATTGTAGTACCTTATGAGCAGTTCTATCTCCCGCATGATGCCCTCCATAAGCTTCAGAATGACATCTCCGTAGGATTTGTTCCCGTTCATGCTCCAGTACACAACGTCTAATAATACCATCTACTCCTTCTTTATAAAGATGTGGGTCATCCCAAAAGTAATGTCTCAAGTCATAGAAGAATTTTTTTCTTTTGTTGGTACGTGAAGCAGGTGGTATATATTTAGCGACAATGTAATTAGCATAATCAGCATACCAAGGAGTGTTTTGAGAAACATTTATTGCAGCTAACTGTTCGTTAGGGAAACTATCATCAATAGGTAGTGGGTCATCAAGAATATTTTCTAACCTAGACAAGTTATCAGCTACGGGGTTCTCAGCTCCCTTCCTATCAACAATATCCAAGTCAAATTCTTGGAGCAAGAGAACCCACCTAATAAGTTTAGGTTTAGCATCTTTCTTTTCCATAAGATGCTTTATAGCAGCATGGTCGGTGTGAACAATTACTTTTGAGTCAACAATATAGGATCTAAATTTATCACAAGCAAACACGACCGCTAAAAATTCTTTTTCAGTTGTAGCATAATTTCGTTGAGCACTGTCTAGAGTTTTACTAGCATAATGGATAACATTCAATTTCTTATCTACTCTTTGTCCTAGAACATCACCAACAGCATAATCGCTAGCATCACACATAATTTCAAAAGGCAAGTTCCAATCAGGTGGTCGAACGATAGGTGCAGAGGTTAAGGCTTTCTTGAGTGTTTCAAAGGCTTCCACACAATCATCATCAAAAACAAAAGGAATATCATTTTGCAAAAGATTAGTAAGAGGCCTAGAAATTTTAGAGAAGTCTTCAATGAACCTCCTATAGAAACCAGCATGACCAAGGAAACTGCGAATACCTTTAATATCTTTAGGACATGGCATTTTCTCAATTGCATCAACTTTAGCTTTATCCACATCAATACCTTGTTCGGATATTTTATGCCCCAAGAAAATGCCTTCATTAACCATAAAGTGGCACTTCTCCCAATTCAAGACAAGATTAGTTTGTTCACATCTCTGCAAAACTCGATCAAGGTTGCTTAAGCAATCATCAAAAGAAGTTCCGTAAACGGAAAAATCATCCATGAAAACCTCCACAATCTTTTCACAAAAATCAGAGAATATAGCAGTCATACATCTTTGAAAGGTAGCAGGTGCATTGCATAAACCAAAAGGCATACGTCTATAAGCATAGGTTCCAAAAGGGCAAGTAAAGGTGGTTTTCTCTTGATCAGATTGTGACACAAGTATTTGAGAGAAGCCAGAATATCCATCTAGGAAGCAGAAGTGTGTGTGCTTAGATAGTCTTTCTAGCATTTGATCAATGAAAGGAAGAGGGTAATGATCCTTCCTAGTAGCTTTATTTAATTTTCTAAAATCAATTACCATTCCATAGCCTGTAACAATTCTTTGTGGAATGAGTTCATTTTTATCATTAGGAACAACGGTAATACCTCCTTTCTTAGGGACACAATGAATGGGACTTACCCATCTACTATCGGCAATAGGATAGATTATACCTGCTTCCAGAAGTTTTAATATTTCAGTTCTTACCACTTCCTTCATCTTAGGATTCAATCGCCATTGGTGATCAACAACGGGTTTAGCATCAGGTTCCATATTAATCTTGTGCTGGCATAGAGTGGGACTAATGCCCTTAAGATCATCAAGAGTATATCCAATAGCAGACCGGTGCTTCCTTAGAACTTTTAATAATCTTTCTTCTTCATGTTCTGAAAGGTTAGCACTAATAATAACAGGATATATCTTTTTCTCATCAACATAAGCATACTTCAAAGTGTCAGGCAATTGTTTCAATTCAAACAAAGGATCACCTTTAGGTGGAGGAGGACCTCCAAGAGTTTCAATAGGCAAATTGTGTTTTGGGAGAGGATGGTGTTCAAAGAAAATTTGATCTATTTCATTTCTTCCACGCAAGTGCATATCATTTTCATGGTCAAGCAAATATTATTCTAATGGATCAGTAGGAGGCACAAAAATGGAAGCAAGACCAATTATTTCATCTTTACTAGGTAACGCTTTATCACGAGGTTGTCTACTAAACTTGGAAAAATTAAACTCATGAGACACACCACCAAAACTGACACTGGCAGTTTGTTTTTCACAATCTAACTTAGCATTGACGGTGCTCAAGAAAGGTCTATCAAACATAATGGGACAAAAGTCATCTTGTGGGGAACCAAGAACTAGAAAATCAGTAGGGTATTTCACTTTCCCACACAAGACTTCAACATCTCTAACAATCCCAAGTGGTGTGATGGTGTCTCTATTAGCAAGTTTAATAGTAACATAAATGTCTTCTATTTCAGCACGTGCTATTTCATCCATAATTTCTTGGTATAAGGTAAAAGGTATAGCACTCACACTAGCACCCAAATCACATAAACCATGATAGCAATGATCTCCTATTTTGACTGAGACAACAGGCATGCCTCCTATGGGTCTATGTTTATCTTTTTCATCGGGTTTAGCAATTCTAGCAGCTTCATCACAGAAGTAGATAACATGCCCATCAATATTTTCTACCAAGAGATCTTTAACCATAGCAACACTAGGTTCTATTTTAATTTTCTCAGGTGGCTTAGATGTTTTTAGATTACTCTTACGAACCACAGTTGATACCTTAGCATGTTCCTTTATCCTAACAGGGAAAGGTGGTTTCTCAATATAAGCGGTAGGTACAACTTGATCAACATTGTAAATGATGGTTTCTTCTTTAGCTATGACCGGTTCTTTAATTTATTCTTTAATAGGGGGATGATATTTAAACCACTTCTCCTTAGGGAGATCAACGTGAGTAGCAAATGCTTCGCAAAAAGAGGCTACTATCTCAGAGTCAAGTCCATATTTAGTGCTAAACTTGTGAAAAGTATCGGTATTCATAAAAGATTTAACACAATCAAATTCAAGCTTTATACCTGACTCATTACCTTCGTCGAGTTCCCAATCTTCAGAGTTGTGTTTAATTCTTTCTAAGAGACCCCACTTGAATTCAATAGTCTTCTTCATATAAGAACCAGCACAAGAAGTATCGAGCATGGATTGATCATTATGAGAAAGCCGAGCATAAAAATTCTGAATGATAACTTCTCTCGGGATGTCATGATTGGGGCATGAATATAACATTGACTCAAGCCTCCCCCAAGCTAGAGCGATACTTTCTCCTTCACGAGGCCAAAAATTATATATATAATTCCGATCACGATGAACTAGATGCATGGGATAAAATTTTTGGTGGAATTCCAATTGCAAACGATTCCAGTTCCAAGATCCAAGATCATCACATAGCCTATACCATGTCAATGCTTTTCCCTCCAAGGATAAAGGGAAAACCTTCTTCTTAACTTCATCTCCGGGTAAACCTGCAAGCTTAAATAATCTACATATTTTGTTCACATATAATAGATGCATATCAGGATGTTCAGTTCCATCTCATGCATTAGGTTTAGCAAGTAGTTGTTCTACCATACCCGAAGGAATTTCATAACCAATATTTTCAGTAGGTGCAGTAGGTTGAGGGGCAACTAATTGTGGTTTCGATCGAGGTGAAGATACCCCCAAACAAACCCCTCAAATGATTGTTCTCCATAGTAGCAAGTAGCAAAAAATTTCAACACGTATTATAAGTTTTTCCTTACCGATTTCCACTTACCAAGAGCGCTTCACTCCCCGGCAATGGCGCCAGAAATGAGTCTTGATGACCCACAAGTATAGGGGATCAATCGTAGTCCTTTCGATAAGTAAGAGTGTTGAACCCAACGAGGAGCAGAAGGAAATGACAAGCGGTTTTCAGCAAGGTAATCTCTGCAAGCACTGAAATTGTAGGTAACAGATAGTTTGATAGCAAGGTAATTTGTAATGAGAAAGTAACGATAACGGTAAATAAGGTGCAGCAAGGTAGGCCAATACTTTTGAGGCAAAGTACAGGCCATAACAATCTCTAGTAATAGGCAAAGTGTTCTTGAGGGTACACGGGAATTTCATCTAGTCACTTTTATCATGTTGGTTTGATTCGTGTTCGCTACTTTGATAATTTGATATGTGGGTGGACCGGTGCTTGGGTGCTGTTCTTACATGAGCAACCTGCCACTTATGATTAACCCCCTCGCAAGCATCCGCAACTACGAGAAAAGTACTAAGATAAAATCTAACCATAGCATTAAACGTTTGGATCCAAATCAGCCCCTTACGAAGTAGCGCATAAACTAGGGTTTAAGCTTCTGTCACTCTAGCAAGCCATCATCTAATAACTACTCCACAATGCATCCCCTTAGGCCCATGAATGGTGAAGTGTCGTGTAGTCGACGTTCACATGACACCACTAAGGGAATCACAACATACATATCATCAAAATATCGAACACATATTAAATTCACATGATTACTTGCAACATGACTTATCCCGTGACCTCAAGAACAAAGGTAACTACTCACAAATAATAAACATGCTCAACATCAGAGAGGCATTGAATAGCATAATGGATCTGAACATATAATCTTCCACCAAATAAACCATATAGTAATCAACTACGCAAGGTAATCAACACTACTAATCACCCACAGGTACCAATCTGAGGTTCCGGTACAAAGATTGAAAACAAGAGATGAACTAGGGTTTGAGAGGAGATTGGCCTCCCAAAGATGAGAGGGGTGTTGGTGATGACGATAGCTTCGATTTCCCCCTCCGGGAGGGAAGTTCCCCCGGCGGAATCGCTCCGCCGGAGGGCAAAAGTGCTCCTGCCCAAGTTCCACCTCGAGGCGGCGGCGCTTCGTCCCAAAAGTCCTCCTCTGATTTTTTCTAGGTTAAATGTGACTATATACCAGAAGATGGGCACCGGAGGTGGGCCGAGGAGGCCACAACCCATCTGGGCACGCCCAGGGGGGGTCTGGCGCGCCGTGGTGGGTTGTGCCCACCAGGTTGGCGCCCTCTGGTACTTTTCAGATGCAGTATTTTTTATTTAATACAAAAATAATCTCCGTAAAATTTCAGCTTCATTGGAGTTGTGCAGAATAGTTATCTCTGATGTGCTTTTCTCGGGACCAGAATTCCAGCTGTCGGTATTCTCTCCCTTTGTGTAAACCTTGCATATTATGAGAGAAAATGCATTAGAATCACTCCCCAAAGCATTATTATTCAACAAAACATAATAAATAACAGTAGGAAATCGTGATGCAAAATGGACGTATCATCACCATAAAGTGCACGGCGTAAAATAGCGAGGGTGGGGGCGCTGAGGGCACCACCCTGCTCCATAGCAGTTATGTATTTTCCTATAACCAGAGAAAAATAATGCACAGATGGAAAATGCAAACTAGTGGCTCTGGCGTGTGAAACGCCCCTAGTTCCCCCTACAGTTAAGGTATGAATAAATTCCTCAAAGTCCTCAGCTTTAGGTTCACGCACTCCCCCATCAGAGGGAAGCAGACATATTTCACAAAATTCATGCAGAGGTAACTCGTAGTTCTCGGCATATAGAGCAAAGCATACCATGGGAGCGCATGGCGTATTAACGAAGTAAAATTTTTGCACGAAGGAATTAGTAAGGAGATAGTGTTGGTCACACTTATCTGCGAAGAAGCTGGTTAGCCCGGCATTTGCAATAAATTGCATGAACTCTTCATAAAAACCCGCTTCAGTCATGAAGGGTATATTTGTCCATTCACATGGCCTAACTTCTGCATTGCGAGGGAGGTTGATATCGATGTCCTGAATCCTCCTAGAAACTCCCTTGGGGCTCCGGCTTGAAGAAGCTTCCCTTAGAAAGTTCATTCTCCGAAGAACAAATTTCTGAAAATTTTGGGCCACAAAATTATGTCAATAAAACTTTGCAAGATTGATAGCAACTACTCATATGGATGCCTAGAGGACATATCAAGCATTCCCACTACTTGGAACTCAAAGAATTAGACATGCAAGCTTATTTTCTGTAGCACCAAGTGCAGCACCTTATGCAAAATATAAACCACTAAAACAAAAACTAATTGGAGGAATGGGAGAGTGACATACCAAGGAACAATTCCTCAAAACAGTTTCGGAAATGGAGTTCCGAGCAAAGAGATGGCTAGAGAATTTTTTCTAGAGGTAGGAGAAGGACTGGGAGGAAGAGATAAGGCAGGGGGCCCATGTGGGCCCCACAAGCCAACCGGCCACGCCCCTAGGGGGTGTGACCTGTTGCATGGTGGCCCACTAGCATGCCCCCTGCAGTAATGTTTACACCAAAAAAATATTTATTCCAGAAAAATTCATGTTAAAATTTCGTGGAAATCTGAGACTTTTTATTTTTGAAGTATTTTTCATGCACGGGAAAAATAGAAAACAGGAATTTCATGGAATTTTATTTTTATTTTTCTAATAAAACAGAATATAAACTTGTGATACAGAGAGTTGTGAATATTCAATTCATCAATCTCATGTCTTTCAAAAAGAATTCATTAATAAGGTTGATCAAGTCTTATTAATAAACGTTTCCGATTAACATGAAACCGAAGAATCTTCATATGTCACTAGGTTACCTCAATTGGGATTTGTATCTCAACAACAATAAGATTATAATATTTCTTCTTCTTGGCAGTAGAGAGAGGAATTGTAATATCTCCAATGTTAATCGTGGGAAAAGGATCAATGACATTAATATTATTAACCAAAGTTTGCTTCCTCGGAAAATGCACGGTATGTTGCTTGCCATTGATATGAAAGGTGACCTTGCTTTTATTGAAATCTATAACAGCCCATGCAGTATTTAGAAAAGGTCTACCAAGGATGATCGACATATTGTCGTCCTCCGACTTATCAAGAATAACAAAGTCTGTTAAGATAGTAACATTTGCATCCACGACGGGAACGTCCTCGCAAATTCCAATAGGTAAAGCAGTGGATTTATCGGCCATTTGCAAAGATATCTCAGTAGGTGTGAGTCTACTCAATTCAAGTCTTTTATAAAGGGAGAAAGGCATAACACTAACACCGGACCCTAAATCACATAAATCAGTTTTAACATAATTCCTTTTAGTAGAGCAAGGTATTGTGGGTATACCCGGATCCCCCAACTTCTTAGGTACTCCACCATCAAAAGAATAATTAGCAAGCATGGTGGCAATTTCAGTTTCAGGTATCTTTCTTTTATTAGTGATAATATCTTTCATATACTTAGCATATGGAGGCATTTTCAATATATCAGTCAAGCGAGTGCGTAAATGAACAGGTCTAATCATTTCAGCAAAGCGCTCAAAATCTTCCTCATCTTTACTTTTAGTGGCTTTACGAGGGAATGGCATAGGTTTTTGAACCAATGGCTCTCATTCCCTTCCATGTTTCCTAGCAACAAAGTCTCTCTTATCATAACGTTTATTTTTAGAAGGTGGGTTATCAAGATCCTCAGCAGGTTCAATTTCTACATCATTATCATTTTCTTTGTTATTATCTGGTTGAGCATATATATGAGCATCATCATCATTATCATCATTTTCATTATCACTAGGTGTATGCTCACAACAAGACTGAGTCTCAGCTTCAGAAACAGAAACTTCATTGTTTTTCTCAACAGGTTTTTCTATAACAGGTTCACTAGAGGCATGCAAGTTCCTATCATTTTTCTTTTTCTTCTTCTTCTTAGATGAACTAGGTGTATCTTCATTAATTTTCTGAGGATCTTGTTCAATTCTTTTAGGGTGACCTACAGGATAAAGAGGTTCTTGGATCATTCTAACTCCTCTAGTCACTACTCTAATAGCATGATCATTTATACTATTCATTTCAGGAAGCAAATCATTTTGTGATTTAGTGACTTGGTCTAGTTGAGTGTGAACAATAGAAGCATGTTTGCCTAAACCTTTCACATCATTTGCAATTCTAAACATCGAGTCACTTAAGCGATCTATCATCATAGAATTACGTTGCAATTCATTCTTAACATATTTGTTGAAATGTTCTTGCTTAACAACGTAATTATCAAATTCATCCAAGCATTGTTCAGGAGTCCTAGTATAAGGTATATCACTTTTATTAAAGGAACGGAGAGAGTTTAGCTTTACTACCTGTGCCGGGGTATCAAGTCCATGTATTTCTTCAATAGGTGGTAATTTCTTGACATACTCAGTTTTAATACCTTTTTCTTTCATAGATCTTTTTGCTTCTTGCATATCTCCGGGACTGATAAATAGAATACCTCTGTTCTTTTGAATAGGTTCTGAAGGTGGTTCAGGGAGTGTCCAATCATGAGCATTTTGCATTACGTTGTTCAATAATTCTTCAGCTTGTCCAACAGTTCTTTCCCTAAAAACACAACCAGCACAACTATTGAAGAAATACATAGAAGCATAAGTTAGTCCATTATAAAAAATATCAAGTATTTCATTCCTCTCAAGTGGACAATTAGGCAAAGCTCGTAGTAACCGGAGAAGCCTCCCCTAAGCTTGAGGGAGATTCTCTTCTTCAATTTGAGCAAAGTTAAATATTTCCTGTAAGGCAGCTTGTTTCTTATGAGCAGGAAAATATTTTGTAGAAAAGTGTTGAAGCATATCCTGGGGAATACGTATGCAACCAGGAGTAAGTGATAAGAATCATTCCTTGTCCTCGCCTTTTAGCGAGAAAGGAAAAAAGCTTAAGGATATAATAGTAGCAAATCTTTTCTTCATTGGTACACAGAGCAGCAATATCATTCAGTTTCATAAGGTGTTCGACAACAGTTTCATTTTCATAACCATGGAAAGGATCAGACTCTACTATAGGAATTAACTCGGGGTCTACAGAGAACTCATAATCCCTATCAGTAACAAATATAGGAGAAGTAGCAAATTTAGGATCACGTTTCATTTTCTCCATCATAGATTTTTCTTTTAGTTTGCATAATAGTTTCTTCACATCATCTCTATTTTCACAAGCAAGAATGTCCCTAGCTACCTCATCATCCATAACATAACCTTCAGGTACAAAAGGCAATTCATATCTATTATGTGAGCGAGGGGTAAAAGGTGATTCAAAGTCTTCCTCAATTTCAGCATTCTCAAGTTCTCTAGCTTTAGCAATATGAGCATCAAGTAATTCATTCAGTGGCATAGGTTCAGTTTCAACATGTGTAGAAATAGTTTCATCATTAATTTTAGAAGTAGCATCATCAAGTTCATGTGACATATCAGGACGATCAACAGGTGGTGGTGTAACAAGCTGATTCAAAAGCAGAGCTAGATGGCAGTTCCTTACCTCCTCTAGTGCGAGAGGGGACGATCTTAGTTTGGTTGTCTTTTAGATTTCTCATAGTAGCAATTGGATATCCTTCAGTTAACACAATAAATAGAGCTATGCTCCCTGGCAACGGCGCCAGAAAAAGGTCTTGACAACCCACAAGTGTAGGGGATCGCAACAGTCTTCACGGGTAGTATTTCCGTCACGAGGGGAGCCAAAGAATATTTATTGGCCTTGACAGTTGAGTTGTCAATTCAACCGCACCGAGGATATCTCTCTGTAGCAAAGATTTAGTAGCACGGCAAATAGTAGTAGCAAAAGTAACAATAATAGTGACAGTAGCAGTTTTGTAGCAAGTGTGACAGTAACAATAGCAATAGTAACTTGGCAAGATTCAGTATATGTAACGCGTAGGCACGTGGATCGATGATGGATAATGATTTAGATGACATTGATCATATAATAGTTACACACTAGGGCAACACAGAACAAGCTCCAATTCATCAATGTAATGTAGGCATGTATTTCGTATATAGTCATACGTGCTTGCGTAAAGAACTTGCATGACATCTTTTGTCCTACCCTCCCATGGCAGCGGGGTCCTATTGAAAACTAAGGGATATTAAGGTCTCCTTTTAATAGAGAACCGGAACAAAGCATTAACACATGGTGAATACATGAAGTCCTCAAACTACGGCAATCACCGGAAAGAATCCCAATTATTGTCACCTTGGGGTATGCGGATCATGACACGTAATAGGTACATATAACTTGCAAGATAGGATCCAAATCACTCTTATATTCATGAAAACATAATAGTTTCAGATCTGATATCATGGCACTCGGGCCCTAGTGACAAGCATTAAGCATAGCAAAGTCATAGTAACATCAATCTCAGAACATAGTGGATACTAGGGATCAAGCCCTATCAAACTTAAATCAATTACATGATCAATTCCATCCAATCCCACCACCGTCCAGCAAGCCTACAAAGGAATTACTCACTCTCGGTGGTGAGCATCATGGCGGTGTTGATGGAGAAGGGTTGGTGATGACAACGAAGACGATTTCCCCTCTCCGGAGCCCAAAACAGGCTCCAGATCAGTGTAGGGGTAACGCAGCAGAAAACAAAAATTTTCCGACCTACGCACCAGCCCAAGACCACTATGGAGACTGCATACAAGGTTTGATCTTTTCCGTTACCGACTCGTAGCGCAGCGGAAGTAGAGTCGATGACGATCGGCGGTGCAGATCCCCGCAGCTAGGATTTTACAACCTCCCAACCGCGAGGATGAATACCCCCATCCTCCCCACGGACAGCCCTCCGGGAGGAGGTCAGACAGTCCCCCGGACGGTGTCGCGGACAGCCCTTTGGGAGGACCTCCGAAACTCGGACGGTCACTCGGACAGCCCTCCGGGAGGACCTTCGAAACTCGGACGGTCACACGGACAGCCCTTCGGGAGGCACTCTCGAACTAAGACCGAAACTACGATCTCTCTACAGAGTTGCACACATACGGTGTCATCTATCCGGCAGGGCTTCGCCGTCCAGAACTAGTTCCTGCTGGAACCCAGACAGCCTTTCGGCTCTACGAAACTATTTCGCTGGGAGGGAGAGAGAAGCCAGACAAGTCAAATGGCATGTGTATGAGAGAAGGATCAAGAGATGGCAACCCTCTCCACCTCTATTTATAGGAAAGCCAAGGGGTAGGATGGGTATTCAAAATACCAAAACTTGCCCATGAAGGAAACACTTTCCAAGGGCAAAATGGGAAAGCAAGTGGGCAAGTGGGGCTCCAAGGTGGAGCCCCCTTCTTGGCCGGCCACAACCCTTGTGGGGCCCCCCAAAGGTGGTCCTCATCCATCCATCCCTTCTAGAAGCCTTTTGGGAAAATATCCCAAAAGGTGACTTTCCAAAAATATCCCAAAAAGCACTTTCACTATTCACGACGACATTTTTCAGCGTCCGGTCGAACTGAAAATATTTATGTGGGTTTAGAACATTTCCAGTACCCACTAAAATAATTTTCAATGCGATCCGGAACAATTCCGGTTTAGTGATTTTCATCTGCGAAAAGCATCTGAAGCGGTTTCGGCAGCTCCGGAGCATTTCCGGTTTTCATCCCGGAAAATTCCAGAAAGTTTCCAGAATGATTCTGGCACCCTTCAAGAATTATCAGGCATGTGCCAAAACCAATTTCACTTTATGGTATCCCCTGAAACAACTTTTCAGTTTTACCGAAACTGTTCCGGTATTCTCTCTGCAGAACTCTTCCGCTGTCCGAAACTTTTCCGGTGTCCGAAAACTTTTTTGGTGATTTTCTCTCAGACTCCCTGTCTAGTATTCAGCAGATAGATGACCCTTAAGCGTGTGACCCCATAGGTTCGGTGAAGTATAGACATGACCCGGAACCCCTTCCGATCAATGATCAACATCGGAGCCGTGGACACCCATATTGACCCCTATACCCACATGAATGAATATTCGAGTGAACCTCCAGTTGCCGTGTGCTATTCCTGTTGCTTCGCGATATGTTACAAATACCCGAGGTGAGACATGTTGGCATCCCCGTGGATAAACACCTTGTCCATTATGCCAGTTACCTCGTTACCGGTATTGTTCTCTTTTCTCGTTCCCGTGTTCCGGCATCCCCGTGATCAAATCACAAAGTGTCTGGCCAGACGATGATGGATACCGTAACACCGAGAGGGCCCAGAGATATCTCTCCATCGTCGGAGGAGCAAATCCCAATCTTGAGCTATCAAGTTACTTGACATACTTTTCCATGAACCCGTAAGCCGCCGTAATAGCCACCCATTTACAGATGACGTTTAACAAACCCCAAAGTTCATGAAGCAAGCATGAAGAAACTCGATACTCTCATGGTCTAAGGAATCATGCAAACGTTAACCATCTCTGTGTTATTAACCATTAACTTGTGACGAATGTATCTCATAGCATAACATCAATTCGCGTCGATTCAACACAAATGTTCTTCTAACATTGTGCCCTCAAAATTGCCGGCATAGCCATGCCCATGATCAGGAAAACAGGATCATCATGCAATACTTGAGCCAGTCTTAGAGGCCAGACTAGGAATACATTTTACCGTTTATTATTCCACACGTGCATATGAGTCTTCCTTCGAGCCTCGTGGTTATTGTAGACTCGAGAACCATAGCAGTTATAGCATGGAACATAAACATAATTATGAACAGGGAGATAATCAATAACATTTATTATTGTCTCTAGGGCATATCTCCTACAGAGTCCCACTTGCACTAGAGTCAATAATCTAGTCAATGCTAATGCACTTTACACCTATGGCATACCGGTGTAAAATATGCTTCGCATGTGGTATAGCCTGATGTCCAACGGATCTGACGACTTCAGCTCCGTGTGTAACTTTGCATATCCTTGCATTTTCACGCTTTCACAAAATTCATATTTTGTGTGGACTTGGCTTTGCATATGTGTGAATCATTGGTCGAAACCTGATTCCTCAGACTGAGCTATGGAGCAACTATCTGCAATAGTGTCCCATAGACCAAAGCCATCTTGGAACCATACTAAGTTCATGAATGAACTATATGATTCAACAACTTCTTTGTCGCTTCTTAAGCGTCAACATACTTAGCCTTTGTTATAGAATTCGCCACAGTATCTTGTTTGGAACAATTTCCAACTACCGTGCCACCATATTGTGTATTACACAAAAAACCCTTAACTTAAATCGAAAATTGCATGGAGCATTGATGAAGATTGTATCGATGTAATTACTTACAACGAGCACTTCATAATCTCTGCTTGCGAGAAAACATGTCATTACTACTACTCTAGTACTCATTGACATCTTTCACTGTTGTCCTATGATCAGTACTTTGATCACTTTGGTATCTATACTCGCAACAACTTTGGAGTATTGGACATATCTAGTTGTTTTTACATACCATGGAATACATGATTAATCCAAACACAATTGTGTGTGGAATCTCTATCATGTATTTTGCTCACCAGTGTTTTGGGACACCGAGGCTTGCAAAAATTCTTTCCATGTGACTTCGGCAAGAATCACTCCTTGACGTTTTTCAATGCTGAAAAGTTTTAGCATCTTGTCAATATGTATTCATAGCTTAGCCCCATTAGGTAAATCTATCTCCATAGATCATCATGCCTAATATTGAGGCTATTTAGCCTAAGCACTTCATCGAAAAACTATTTTCAAATGAAGTCCTAATTCGTGTCAAGAAATTTATTTCCAATTATCAATGTGTCAAGTACACAAGGGTTTTAGAAATATTATTATTATGCTCCCACTTACTTTCTTGAATCACAAGCATCTTCGATACCCATTTGATGAAGTCAAACCCCTTTGACCATTCCATCAAAAATGAAGATTCCAACTCCACTTTGCTCTCTTCTGTCCATCGCTGGAACTCTGAAGTTTGCATACTTACTAGCATCCTCTGGATCGACAAATTACTTTGGACTATATCACATACAAGTCCTAGGTTTTATTTCCATTAGATGGAAATCCTTTTGTCATCCATGTTTCATATCTCATGATTGAAATATGTATTAATTGCTAGTTCAACCCGAACCGACTTCAAGCATCGCTACGGTGAGACAATCTCATCGTAGTCAACTCCTTGAACTTGTTATTGCAACAAGTCGAGCTTTATGGATAAAACATTTTATCCGTATCAGTTTTTAGTTCCATAAATATTCGTTACACTCTAAGTCTTCCGAAAGGTGTATCAAGATTTTAATCTCGAATCACTTATATGGAAACTATCTCGGATTGTATTGGCATTTAGCCAATTCCGGAGTCAGGGCCCATCAACGCTTCCTTATGTATCGTAGGTATACTGTTGTCTAACAACAATATCTCGTATGCGCACCTGAGAGGTTTGTACGAGTTTTTCCTACGCGGTTCAGCTGCAAGTTCGACCGAAGTCCATACATCTCATGTAGAGGCTTCCATATCAGTCGCAGTAGGAAACTCCGGAATCACTTCCAAGGTTCCTTTCCTTTGACCTGATGACGAAGATACTGGTTATCTCGTCGAGTTGCACTGTCCTCCCACTCACCTTTTGTAAGAACTATTCTCATTAAAAGCATACCGTTTTGTGGCAAAATCGTTTGCCTCGGTATAGTGGTGGGGGAATACCCAATGACTTGGGACAACCTACAAAATAGCACTTGTCTGGTTTGGAATAGGTTTGTAACCTTTTACACAAGCCCCATATTCCAAATGTTAAGAAAAGATATAACATGGTTGGGCGTACCATACCATGGCGTCATTTCAACAGACCTGATGGATCTCTTTTCAGTGTAAAAGCCGCAGTCTCTAAAGCATCACTCCTTAAAAGGGGTAATGGCAAATTTATTTATGTCATCTTTGATCTTACCATGTCATGAATGGTTCGATTACATCTACACGGACTCTCCACTTGCAGTGGTGTTCCGGGAGGTGCAAGTTATGAAACCCCTTTCACAACTCATCAGACATTCGCTAAACTTGTAACTCAAATATTCCTTTCTGCAATCGAATTGTAGAAACATAATTTTCTTGTTACAACAACTTCTACTTCATTTTTGAAAACCTTATGAATGAATTCAAAAGATCCAGACTTACGTCTCAACAAGTAAATATTCATATATCTACTTGAGTCATATCTGAAGATAGATAAATCCACTACTTGCAACAACATTTATTGGACTACACATATCATAATGTATGATCACCAATATGTTCTTTGCTCGTTCCTTATGGCCTGTGAACAGTATTTCAGTCACTTCACTTTTCAGAGGAAAGTTGCAAGTGTCAGATGATTCAAAATCAAACGACTTCAAAATCCATCATAATGGAATTTTCCATGCGGGTTTCTCCAATGTGACCAAATGCAGTGCCACACTTGTGTGGTATTCTTTTAGCCTTGCGACATTTAGCGTCAGTGTTATGGATGTATCATATTTCCATCAATATTCATAACATACATCCCATCTAGGATGGAAGCATGTCCCTTCATGTTATTCATAATACTGAACAACAATTGTTGTTTTTATGAACAACTCTTTTGCAACAAACATTGTGCAATGGGCTAGAGTGTAAAACTCTAAAATGAATTATGAAAGTAAATACATAGGGAATACACCTATGGAAGGCATAGTAACATTTACTATGTTCCCTGTGTGTATCTAACCTCATTCCTAGCTAGTCTTTCAGGCCATAGTAGTTCTTACATCGAGTTGCAATAGAATGCAATCGAGCGGGTATCTTTGTGATTAACTCACAATACCCAAGAATTAGTGATTAACATGTTTAACCATAATTCCCAAGAACTATATCTTTGACCAGCCTTCTACACATCAAAAACTTGCATGACATTCATACATGAGCTGGATATTCCAGTCTTCTTTCCTTTTGCCATTATACTTCTAATAGTTTAACTTTCAGTATTTCTCCTACTCTCAGAAGAAGCATCCAACTTAAGAGTGGCGTTAGCCCCGGACTTCCTAGGCGTGAAAGTCTTACTAACACCCTTCGGACACTTCCTTTCTCTTTAAGTTGTTGTTTTATTCACCTTTCATCATATGACAGGCATTCTCCTGGATCCCTCTCTTATCAGTCTAATGCATAGTAAACTCCTTTACTAATAGTTTGCAAACAAACATTGCTTTGGATATCTCATATCTTTTAGCCCTTGTCTGTCTTTGAAAATGATTTTCAGATTCCATGAATATCACATAACTATCAAACTTTCGAAGTTCGGGTCTCATGAAAACAAACATATTGCACTTTGACTGAAAAGGAATTCTAGCTTTTGGATCGAAGGACGAGAGTCACATGATCCATAGCATTAGCGGGAGGATACCGAAAGCATGCGATAGGACAAAGTCCTTCTCGGCACTCTTGAGGACAATCCTCATATTACGTTACCAACCGTAAAGTTTTAACCAGATATTTAACAGCTATTCAATTTTAATAGGGAAGGTGGAAACGCGAGCCATTATTCTACAACTATTATGCAAATCACACTTAGACAGTGTTCAAATTAATTGCACTGAGAATTAAAAGAATTAATTCTACAGTGCGCTCCCACTCAAATCAATATCTCTCATAATTGATTGTGAGTGATACAAGATCCACATTTCAATTCAACGCCATTGATGTGGACATCACTGATGACGAGAATTTCAATTGGTGGGCAAACATGCCGATCACATCTCTATGTGACTCATGTTCATCTTTCGATGGGTGTGTTCCGAGCTCAGGACGATCAAGCCAGAACGTCAAGACAACCAAGTGATCTCGCTGCGAGGTCTGACCTCACCCGCCTCACACTTCTCTAATCGTTCGTACCCATGTGGACATGGCGCACCCCGAAAAGTTAGGTGCCGTGACGGTGCTACACTTGGGAGAACATTAACTACTTGATATTTTTTGTGAGAGATCACCCTAATAAAAGCGACTACCGCGCAATCAAGAAGGGTGCATCATAAGGGATAAACATCTCAGGCAATTCATAATAGCATGATATGGTATAGCCCTTTCTGACGGAGAAGTCTTTCATTTCTTCGTCTTCGGCATTCGCGTCGGTGTTCACCTTCGCGAAGATTGCCACCACCTTGTCGATGCACCAGATAATATTGCTATCTCTATAGCTAATAAAATAAGTGCATTACATAAGGTCGACACGCAGGTCATTAAAGTGCAATCATATGGCTCCAGCCATCATGCCGAATCATGACACGCAGGTCATGTTAATCAATTTACATCATATAGTCATCTCATACATAATCAAATTATTATGAACACTGATATACCACATCATATGCACATGCAAACCATCCTGCAAAACCAAGTTAGACGCCTCTAATCGGTTCATGCAAAATTTTATTTTTCGTGGCTTCTAAGGTTTCGAAACAAACCGAAGCTACCAACGTCCATCATCAAGTATGATAATTCAAGTTGCTAGATTAACTTTCCAGGGTGTATGAAACACGAGATAATAAAATATCGAGCCCCATACTAAACTTCGTCATACGCGTGACCCCCGTGCAGATCATATCTGCATTGCCCTTTCGTCTGCGAAACATCCATCTTTCTTTAACTATGGTGGAACCCAAAGAACTATTAGCACTTCGTTGATCTGTCAATCAGCATACTCAGGAGCAGCATGAAAGGATCGCGGATTGCCAGAACTTTGTGAGATTCCACCATGCCGTCAAGATCAGGACTACGCAAATTCAGGGGAAGCAACAAGAACATCGGGTAACAGATTTCATCTGCTACCCGCACAAATAATTTTCAGCAATAGATCTCATCTACTACCTAATTATATTGTGCAACACCCATACATCTCTATGTATTCTAGATCGCAACCTGCATCTACGCATAGCACGGCTCTTGATGCCACAGTAGGGGTGACGCAGCAGAAAACAAAAAATTTCCGACCTACGCACCAGCCCAGGACCACTATGGAGACTGCATACAAGGTTTGATCTTTTCCGGTACCGACTCGTAGCGCACCGGAAGTAGAGTCGATGACGATCGGCGGTGCAGATCCCCGCAGCTAGGATTTTACAACCTCCCAACCGCGAGGATGAATACCCCCATCCGCCCCACGGACAGCCCTCCGGGAGGCGGTCGGACAGTCCCCCAGACGGTGTCGCGGACAGCCCTTTGGGAGGACCTCCGAAACTCGGACGGTCACTCGGACAGCCCTCCGGGAGGACCTTCGAAACTCGGACGGTCACACGGACAGCCCTTCGGGAGGCACTCTCGAACTAAGACCAAAACTACGATCTCTCTACAGAGTTGCACACATACGGTGTCATCTATCCGGCAGGGCTTCGCCGTCCAGAACTAGTTCCTGCCGGAACCCAGACAGCCTTTCGGCTCTACGAAACTATTTCGCTGGGAGGGAGAGAGAAGCCAGACAAGTCAAATGGCATGTGTATGAGAGAAGGATCAAGAGATGGCAGCCCTCTCCACCTCTATTTATAGGAAAGCCAAGGGGTAGGATGGGTATTCAAAATACCAAAACTTGCCCATGAAGGAAACACTTTCCAAGGGCAAAATGGGAAAGCAAGTGGGCAAGTGGGGCTCCAAGGTGGAGCCCCCTTCTTGGCCGGCCACAACCCTTGTGGGGCCCCCCAAAGGTGGTCCTCATCCAACCATCCCTTCTAGAAGCCTTTTGGGAAAATATCCCAAAAGGTGACTTTCCAAAATATCCCAAAAAGCACTTTCACTATTCACGACGACATTTTTCAGCGTCCGGTCCAACTGAAAATATTTATGTGGGCTTAGAACATTTCCAGTACCCACTAAAATAATTTTCAATGCGATCCGGAACAATTCCGGTTTAGTGATTTTCATCTGCGAAAAGCATCTGAAGCGGTTTCGGCAGCTCCGGAACATTTCCGGTTTTCATCCCGGAAAATTCCAGAAAGTTTCCAGAATGATTCTGGCACCCTTCAAGAATTATCAGGCATGTGCCAAAACCAATTTGACTTTATGGTATCCCCTGAAACAACTTTTCAGTTTTACCGAAACTGTTCCGGTGTTCTCTCTGCGGAACTCTTCCGGTGTCCGAATTTTTTTCGGTGATTTTCCCTCAGACTCCCTGTCTAGTATTCAGCAGATACATGACCCTTAAGCGTGTGACCCTATAGGTTCGGTGAAGTATAGACATGACCCGGAACCCCTTCCGATCAATGATCAACATCGGAGCCGTGGACACCCATATTGACCCCTATACCCACACGAATGAATATTCGAGTGAACCTCCAGTTGCCGTGTGCTATTCCTGTTGCTTCGCGATATGTTACAAATACCCGAGGTGAGACATGTTGGCATCCCCGTGGATCAACACCTTGTCCACTATGCCAGTTACCTCTTTACCAGTATTGTTCTCTTTTCTCGTTCCCGTGTTCCGGCATCCCCGTGATCAAATCACAAAGTGTCTGGCCAGACGATGATGGATACCGTAACACCGAGAGGGCCCAGAGATATCTCTCCATCGTCGGAGGAGCAAATCCCAATCTTGAGCTATCAAGTTACTTGACATACTTTTCCATGAACCCGTAAGCCGCCGTAATAGCCACCCATTTACAGATGACGTTTAGCAAACCCCAAAGTTCATGAAGCAAGCACGAAGAAACTCGATACTCTCATGGTCTAAGGAATCATGCAAACGTTAACCATCTCTGTGTTATTAACCATTAACTTGTGACGAATGTATCTCATAGCATAACATCAATTCGGGTCGATTCAACACAAATGTTCTTCTAACATTGTGCCCTCAAAATTGCCGGCATAGCCATGCCCATGATCAGGAAAACAGGATCATCATGCAATACTTGAGCCATTCTTAGAGGCCAGACTAGGAATACATTTTACCGTTTATTATTCCACACATGCATATGAGTCTTCCTTCGAGCCTCGTGGTTATTGTAGACTCGAGAACCATAGCAGTTATAGCATGGAACATAAACAGAATTATGAACAGGGAGATAATCAATAACATTTATTATTGTCTCTAGGGCATATCTCCTACAATCAGCCCTTCGGAGGAAGAACAGGAGGTGGCGGCGTCTCCGTCTCGTGAAATGCGATGAAATCTTCTCTCTGATTTTTTTCTCCGCGGATGTGAATTTATGGAGTTAGAATTATGGTCGGAGGGGCCACGAGGGCCCCACAAGCCATCTGGCCGCGCCCCTTGGGGGCGCGTCCGGTTGCGTGGTGGCCTTCTGGTCCACCCCCTCCGATAGTTCTTCGCTCCAAAATTCCTTATATATTCCACAAAAAATCCACAAAAAGTTTCGTCCAATTCCGAGAACTTTTATTTCTGCACAAAAATAACACCAAGGCAGTTCTGCTGAAAACAGCGTCAGTCCGGGTTAGTTTCCTTCAAATCATGCAAATTAGAGGACAAAACCAGAGCAAAAGTGTTTGGAAAAGTAGATACGTTTGAGACGTATCTGCACCCAACGTGGGCAAGAGGGTTGTCAATCCCCTTGGACTCATTATTTGCAAGCTTATGAGTAGTGTGGTTGGTAGTAGATAATTATGAATTGCAAAATAAAATAAAAGAGAAATAATAGCAACAAGTAAGTAGTAGCATTTGTAAACTTATAAGTGGATAGACCCGGGGGGCATAGTTTTCCCTAGTGGCATCTCTCATGAAAATAAGCTTACGGTGGGCAGACAAATTACTATTGGGCAATTGATAGAAAAGCGGATAGTTATGCGATATTCATGGCAATGATCATGTGTATATAGGCATCACATCCATAAGCAAGTATGCCAACTCCTGCCTGCACCTACTACTATTAATCCACCCATCGACCGCTATCCAGCATGCATCTAGAGTATTAAGTAAAACAGAGTAATGCTTGGAGAACGATGACATGATGTAGAGAAAGAGAATTCAATTAATACAAACTAACCACATCGTTTTATCCTTAGTGGCAACGATACAAAGACGTGTCTTGTACCTTTCTGTCAATGGGATATAGAGCACCGCCAGATTGAACCCACTACAACGCACCCCTCTCACTGAAGAAATATCAATCTAGTTTGCCAAACTATTTTAATAGATCGGAGAGATTTACGAAGCTATAATGATCATGCAAATAAGAATCATAATAATCAGGTTTGACTCAAATACTTTTCATGAATAATCTGAAACATAAACCCACAATTCATCGGATCCCAACAAATGCACCGCACAAAGAGTTACATCGGATAGATCAAAGCGAAGATGCGATGATCATTGTATTGAAGATCAAGAGAGATAGAGAGAGAGAGAGAGAGAGAGAGAGAGAGAGAGAGATAGCCATCTAAGTACTAACTACGGACCCGTAGGTCTGTGGTGAACTACTCACACATCACCATGGGAGCAGCAAGGACGATGAAGAGGCCCTCCGTGATCGATCCCCCCTCCGGCATGGCCCCGGAATAGGGCTCCAGATGAGCACACGGCGGAACAGGGACTTGCGGTGGCGGAAAAAGTGTTTCGGGATGCCCTCTAGGGTTTTTGGGATTAATGTGAATTTGTAGGGGCGAAGAGGTACACCATTAGGCAGACGAGGGGAGGAGCACGCAACCAAGCGCGCCCTACCCTCCTGGCCGTTCCTGGTTGCGTGTTGCTCTCCTCGTGCGGCCTTCGGTCTCCTCCTGAAGCTTCCAGGTCTTCTTTTGGTCCATAAAAAATCACCAAAATGTTTCGTGGCAATTAGACTTTGTTTGGTACGATAAACCTGAAAAGCCAAAAACATGCAGAAAAGAGCAACTGGCACTGGGCACTGGGTTAATAGGTTAGTGCTCAAATAATAATAATTGGTAAATAAACACCCAAAAAGTATCCTAGAATGATAATATAATAGCATGGAACAATAAAAAATTATAGATACGTTGGAGACGTATCAGAGCTCCGGATGGGATCGCGGCGGAACAGAGATTTGCGGCGGCGGAAAAAGTGTTTCGGGATGCCCCCTAGGGTTTTTGGAATATATGTGAAGTTATAGGCCAAAGAACGGGGGTAGGAGGGCCACCACGGAGGGACAAGCCATCAGGGCGCGCTGACCCCCCTGGGTGTGCCCTGTTGGCTTGTGCCTCCCTCGTGCGGCCTCGAGTCTTCTCCCGAAGCTTCCAGGTCTTCTTTTGGTCCAGAAAAAATCAAATAAAGTTTCGGGGCAATTGGACTTCGTTTGGTACTGTAAACATGAAAAGACAAAAACACGTAGAAAACAGCAACTGGCACTGGGCGATGGGTCAATAGGTTAGTGCTCAAAAATAATATAAATTGGTAAATTAATACTCAAAAGTATCCTAGAATGATAATACAATAGCATGGAACAAACAAAAATTATAAATACATTGGATACGTATCAATGGCCTCTTTCTGGTTTCGCTCCTTTCAGACGACGTCAGCGTCGAGACGCCTTTGGGGAGGACGAGTTGAGGTCGAGGATTTGGAAGGGCAGGAGACCCTCCCGGTTTTCACTCACGTCACCAGTTGTCCTTCTACTCCTTTTTCAGGTGAGGTGGAGGTGGACCAGAGATAGGCGGACATTGAGATTATCCCTTAGGTGGCGTCGCAGAGACAGCGATCTCCATCGACTGTTGAGGGGGTGGACAGCATCGGATAGGAGGTCTGACGGCCTTCTCCTCCCAGTCTGAGGACGGTGACGTGGGTGTTCTCCCCCCCAAGCAGTGGGCGAGGGGATACCTGTGGATTCTATCCCACCACTCATGGAGGGGGCGGCACACCGGTGGGACCGACTGTGCATATCACACAGTTTCCCGCCATCATCTCTGACGCAGTTAGGCACATGGCAGGAGGCCACGACCCTGCTATGGTCACCATGGAGTATGTGTTCACCTACGGAGATATTCACGACTCGATGTCCAATGACAGGCGCGTGAGTCATCGGATTCAGGCCCAACCAGATGCTGACGACATACAGTTGGGCGAGCTATGAGGGTCGCCAAGCTTCGCGACATCGAAGCGACTACAGGTATGTTAGTAAATACAAGTTGTTCCATTCTCCATTTTTCCAAGCATGAAATAATTGATAATGCTAGCAACTTAGGGATATCTCTTGTTAGTAATAGGAAGGAAATAGCAAAATCTATTAATGGCCTATTAGACTTAGAAGCGGATAGAGCCTTGGATCTAATTCGAAATATTGCGGCTGTGAAACCTATGAATGATTCTGATATTAATAATCTTGGGATCAAGGCGTTACAGAGCCATTGTGAGGATCTTGTTCCCACAGAGGGATTAGAGAATGAGGAGGAAGATTTGGGCTCAGAGGGGTATATGGCCCCTTTGCAGCCAGACATTATAACTCAGGCTGCCACTCGTCATGAGGACGCAGAGGTGATGCAGGATAAACCAAAAAGACCCTGGAAGAGGAAGGTTTACCTGAAAGTGCGTTATATCGACTAGAGGGGGGTGAATAGGCGATTTTTACAAATTCTTCACTGTGGAATTACTAGATGAGGAATTTGCTAAGTGACGAAATACTCGCAACGGAATAAGTACTCAAGTGCATGCTAAACATTGCAGAAGCATAGTCATCATGATGAAATGAAACATACACAGAGCATAAGTAGCATGAACAGGATAAACAGGCAGAAGATAAAGTGACTGAAGAATTTGAGATGAGGAAATTGAGAAAGTCTTCAGTCAAATTCTTCAAGCAGTAACGATCAGATTCATCAACAAATACTTCGAGGAAATGAAGGGGCTGAGGAAATAGAACCAGGAGCTCGATGAAGATAGTGATTTGATGACCCAGTTCCAACTGCTGTGACAGTCGTACGTCTGGTTCGGAGCGGCTTGATATTTAAACCAAAGGACACACAGTCCCAGGACACACAGTCCTTACCGTATTCTCCTTGATCTAAGGTCACACAGACCTCGCCCAACACTCATGGTAAGTCTTCAGGGTAGACTTCCAAACCTTCACAAACTCGGTCACCCGGTGATCCACAATTGACTGTTGGATGCTCTAGACCATGACGCTGTAGGACCGAAAGTATGTCTAGAGGGGGGGTGATTAGACTACTTGACCAACTAAAGGTTCTACCTTTTCCCAAATTTTAGAGTTGGCAGTTTTTAACATTCATGGCAAGTCAAGTACACCCTACACATGCATGTCTAAGAGTATAGCAGCGGAGAGTCACAACAAGCATGAGTAGAAAGGATAGGGTAGGAGGATCAAACGCAATTGTAGACACGATGATTTTTCCCGTGGTTCCGATAGGTGGTGTTATCGTACATCCACGTTTATGGAGTCTTCAACCCACGGAGGGTAACGGTCGCGAGAGTCCACGGAGGGCTCCACCCATAAGGGTCCACGAAGTAGCAACCTTGACTATTCCATAACGGCTTCCGTCCACGAAGGACTAGCCTCACTATGGGTAGATCTTCACAAAGTAGGCGATCTCCTTGCCCTTACAAACTTCTTGGTTCAACTCCACAACACGAAGTAGGAGGCTCCCAAGCGACACCTAACCAATCTAGGAGGCACCACCCTCCAAAAGGTAATAGGCTCGGCAATGATGATGAACTCCTTGCTCTTGTGCTTCAAGATGGTAGACTCCTCAACACACAATCACTCTCTCACAGATTTGGCTTGGTGGAAGAGATGGGATTTGTGGAAAGCAACTTGGGGAGGCTAGAAATCAAGATCCATATGGTTGGAGTGGATGATATTGACCTCAACACAAGGGTAGGTGGTTCTCTCTCAGAAAACTGAATGGGGCAAGTATGGAATAGTTCTGAGTGCTTCTCTTTCGAGTGGGTGGTCGTGAAGGGGTATATATAGGCATCCCCAAAATTCCAACCGTTACACACAAAATGACCAACTCGGTGACACCGATGTGTTAATCTCGGTGGTACTGAAGTGACCAAAAGGTGGCAACTTTTGAATCTCGGTGAGACCGATATAGGAAACTCGGTTGCACCGATAAGGTGACCAACGGTCATATTGCCATTCTCGGTGACGCCGATCCAACAATCTCGGTGGTACCGATATTGTGAATTTGCGTAACATAAAGTTGGCAACCCAAACTCGGTGGCACCGAAGCAGAATCGGTTGCACCGAAGTGGCTAGGGTTTGGCTTAGGTCTGTCTGAGTTTGGGAATCGGTGGCACCGAGTGGAAAGTGTTGGTTGCACCGATTTTGAATATTTGGCTATGGACAGACTTTTTGTGGAAGAGCTTGTGGGTGTTTATGGTGACTATCACTTGTGCACATATGAGCATTTTGTTCACCAACAAAACCTTACCCCCTTTTAATAGTATTGGCTTTCCTATGGACTCAAAGTGATTTCTCACAAATGTAAAATGTAGAGTCCTCTTGCTTGAAGCTTTGCCAATCCATTTCCTTGCATCTTGGGGTAATTCCACAATCTCCACAATCCTTTTTCCATCCCTATCATTGAACTTTTCCTGAAATATACTTAGTAGAAACATTAGTTCAATGACTTATATGTTGTTATTAATTACCAAAACCACCAAGGGAGCAAATGTGCTTTCAGACGCCTAACCGTCTAGAAGATACACAGTCTTCAAAGGTAAAAAGCATCGGTTCCACACAGGAACAATCTCTTCAGTGATGTTCAATCACTTTGGGTTTTGGTGGTTTGGGTTTTGGGTTATTCCTCACTGATGATTTTCTCTCAAAGTCCTCGAGGAATGGGTTGCTCTCAAATGACAAGTGTCAAGTTCTCTCTCTGAGCAGCCAACCAACTAGTGGTTGTGGGGGGTGGCTATTTATAGCTAGGGTGCAACCCGACATGATAAGACATAAATGCCCCCCAATGATGTGACTGTTAGGTGGATAAAATATCTGGACAGCTGGCGCAAAGCACAGCAACGGTCAGAATTTGAACTGTCAAATTCCTCTGGGCTTATCATATTCCTCATGGTAGGCAATTCGCACTGGCGAAATCCTAACTCCTCAGCCAGACCAAATTCCTCAGAGACCAGAAGAACATCGTCTCTGTCACTGAAGAATATGACTGAGCTGTAGGAGATTTCCAAAGGCTTCACTCGAAGGATTGGTTATGTTGAGGCTTTTGAGTTGAGCATCAGTTGGAAATTTTTCCTTAGTATTACCTCGGGCCCCTTTAACAGTATGGTGTTTCCTATGACTCAAAGAAAGGAAATGAAACTACAAAAACAAAAGTCTTCATGCTTCATAGTCCTCATTCATATCTTCAAGGTCACACCGACTTCTTCATTTTCAAAGTCTTGAGGGAATACTAAAGTCTTCAGCTGAAGACATTCATTTTTAGGGGTCGACATTCTTCTTAATATCAAACTCCTCAGGGACTTATAGAGCCTGTGTACACTTACAAATGCATCAGTCCCTTAACCTATAAGTCTTCAATACACCAAAATCACTAAGGGGCACCAGATGCACTTACAATCTCCCCCTTTTTGGTGATTGATGACAAATAGGTTAAGTTTTCAACGGGGATAAACATATGAAGTGTAAGTACTGAGTTTGAGGAATTTGATTGCAAGATATAGAGGAACTCCCCCTGAAGATGTGCATATTTGAGGAATTTGCTTTGGACTGCAAATGCACATGGCAGGATAAAATCTTGGATAGCTCCCCCTATATCTTGTAATCCATACACACATTTTATATATATCATGAGGAATTTGAAATGCATGATGAAAACTGGGGTCTGAGGAAATTCAGCATGCGTGCATTAAGATACTTGAGGAAATAAGCATGCAGAAAGCAGTTCAAAAGTATCAGACCACCATCGGACTTAAGTTTACAACTCAATCAACAAACACTTCGGAAGAGTGAGAGTTGTAACTTAAACAAAATAGCCCATGTATAGAGACCCGCTTGAAGACTAACTCAAATTTCTCCCCCTTTGTCATCAAGTGACCAAAAGGGACAAAATTGAGGACTAACGCCCCTGAAGAATTTCATCTTGAAGGTGGTGGAGGATCGCCAGCGTGGTCGGGGTCGGTTGGTGGCGTAGGGCCTTCAGCAGTATCATCAATATCCTCAGCTTCATCCGTCTCACGCGATGAAGAATATGAACTTGTCACCAGCTGAGGAACTTGAACTTTCTTCCATTTCTTCTTCGGAGGAATCGACCAATCAATGTCCTGCTAAAATCCCATCTCTACAAGTTCTTCAGATGTTTTGAGATGAGATAGAATAGACCAAGTGCAGTCGAAGATTTCATGATGTTGAACAGCAAATTCTTCATGATGCCAACAACTTCTTCTTCTTCAGAGTTGTGGCCTTTGATAGGACTGAGGGTTTTAGTCAATATATGATATATTGTCCTGGGCACATATAGCAGATCCTTCACTAAGAATGTGGTCCTTGGAGGTTTTCCTGGTGCCAAAGGCTTCATTAGCACTTGCATCATGTGATTTGGTAGTTCAGGTTCATCATAGATGCATCTTGCTCCTTCTGAAGGAATTGGAATTGTTACACAGTGAAGCAATTCGGTCGCCGGAGCAGTGTAGTGTGTGTTTCCAGACATCCAATCCAAGATCCATGTGTTAACATCAGAAGCTTCACCAGAAATGTGCAAGGTTGCATAAAATTGAAGAATTAGCTCTTCATTCCAATCGTAGACATCAGCACAAAATGGAAGAAGTCCAACGTCATGAAAAATTGTGAGCACTGGAGTGAAGCATGGGATGGATTCCATATCCACATGAGGAATTTGATGATGCTGGAAGACTTTGTCCTTGTCAAACAGCAAAACAGCATATAAGTTCATCTGAGAAGGAGTCCAGAACCTTGAGCGTCCAACTCTTGCAGATTCATATGGGTTTGGCCCTGTGAAGAATATGTGCTCATTGAAGAAATTCGCCTTGATGAATTTGGGGCGCTTTGTGCCTTTGAATGGCAGCTTTTGCTTTGGCTAAAGATTTGGCTTGAAGCGGCCCACAATTTCCTTAGGCATAACAGTAGTTTCTTCAGATTGAGGAACATGTGCAGCAATCTCCTCAGGCACATTCTGGACAGGAATTTCTCCAGCTGATGCAGCTGGAATTTCTTCAGGAACTGTCATGAGGGGAGTGGACAGACCATCAGACCCTATTTGAATTTCTTCAGTCTGGGCAAGTGACTGAGGAATCTGAGTGAGAGGAGTGGTCAGAGGTGAATTGGGGTGAGCAGACTCACAATAATCATCATTGATAAGTGGAGTAGTAGATCCAATGTCCACATCCTCATCCATTTCTTCAGCACCAGCCTCTTCAGCAGTTAACTGGGGCTGAGGTGATGACATCTAAGGGGTTGAAGTATTTTCTTCCACCTCTATTTCTTCATCAATCTGCTCTGAGGAAGCAGCAGAGTGATTATCTTCATCTTCATCACTTGGGATGACATAGTCTTCACCAAATGGGAGACTTCGCGCATCGTGGGGAGAAGAGCGGTTCAGTAGCTTTTTACAAAACTACCCCTAACACAAATGAGGCACCACCCATTTAAACAAACTGAGTCGTGGTCCAAGCCGCATCTTCTTCTTTTCCACCGGAAAAAACCTCCAGCGAAAGGTCTCCACCAAAGATGGCGAGCGCCCCCAGCTCCTCCTCGGATCCTTACGGATCCCGTCCCGGAGACTGGACCAGCTGCTCCGTGTCGCTTCTTCGACTCCGCGACCTCGAGACCCAAGGGTACCTTCCTTCCTCGGATCTGACAGCCGTCCGCGCCGGTTTGACGTCATTCAACGGCGAGGCCCTCGCGGAGAATTCCCCCCATCCACATAAGGGGGAGAATGTGTGTTTTGTGCCATTCCTCCTGCGAGGCCTCGGGTTTCCCATTCATCCATTCCTGAGTGGGTTACTGGTGTTTTATGGGATCCAGCTCCACCACCTCACTCCAGGGTCTATTCTGCACATCTCGGGTTTCGTCGCCCTTTGCGAGATGTTCCTAGGCTGCGAGGTGCACTTCGAGTTGTGGAGGAAATACTTTTTCCTCGTCCCTTGTACTCGAGACAAGACAATCTTTGAGGTCGGCGGAGCCGAAGTATGCCGCATAGCGGGGACGGGATACCCCGTGGGGACACCGAAGGAATCCGAACTATGGACTTCGGAATAGTTTTATATCGAGGACGTCCCTTTATTCGATCCAGCTCGGAAGGGTCTGCCCGAATACTCTGATGCCCCTTTGAAGAAAAGGTACAACTGGCGCCCGAAGAGCTTGTCCCAAGAGGACAGCGTAGAGGTACAGCGCTTAGCAGCCCGCATGAGGATACTGGCCCATCATAAGCTGACCATGATAGATGTCATGGCCGCTGTCATTACCCGGTGCGTCCAACCCCTCCAACAGAGGATACACCCTTTGTGGCGTTACAACGGGACAAGCGACACTACTCGCTCCCGAAGACTGGGTCCTGCCGATCGAACGGCATTGGCCGCCGCTCTTGCCGACCTATACAAAGGGGAGCAAGAAGATTTCATTCAACGATCGACCAAGGAGGGGTACTCAAGCCATAATCCCATCGAATGGGTGAGCCTTTCAATCCCATGACCACAATTCAGGTTCTCAATTTGTCCCTTCTTGACCGAAGCCTTTTATCTTTATGTAAACAGGAATGGAGAGGCTTTATCGAGACAGTCAACTGTCCGGCCCCTCAGCCCGAGGACTATTCCCGTGATGATGATACGGGCTATCATGAAGACCCAGACCTGTCAATCGAACTCGAAGACGGGGTTTTCTACCAAGAGGGCCTTGACGGCTCCAAGGTGGCCATCATTGCCGATTACCCTGGAACCTTCCCTTCTCCTGCTACAAGCAAAAAGAAGAAGACATCCCGCAAGAGACAAGTGTCCTCCACTGGCCCCAACGCGCCGGCTACTACACCCAAACGCCGCAGATCCGCACGACATACACCGGCAGTGGCGGCAGCGCCTGGATTGAAAAGCAACAAGGATCCGGCAAATGAGCCGGTCGCGGGGCGAGTGCGCCTGCGAGTTCATCCCCAGGTATTTCGCTCGATCGCTTGGTTTAGTACCATGATTTGAGAAGGTCTAACAAGAGACCATTTTGTCAAAATATTCAGGCAAAGGGTTCGGCCGTCACCCGCCGAGGACATCGCCAGGACGTCCGGCGGTGCTCAAGATTCCAGGCCTTCCGCCCATGCTGATCCTGCTGCTGGAGCCCCCACCGTCAATCCCGTCCCAGCCGATTCTGGTGATGCTATATCTGTCACTAAATCAGAGGTTGGGAGCGCTATGCATCATCGGCGGCGACGAGAAGCCCTGCGTCATCCGGCCTTTTCCGAACAAGAGTTCGGTGCTCTGCGCACGGCGGACGCACACCTCGGAGCCGCCCGAGCTGGATTCGGGGAGGCTGTGAAATTGATATCCTCCAGCCTGCAGGTAAGTAATCGATTATTGAAGTCCGAACACTCGTGTAGACTCAGTAGCCCCCGAGCCTTAAATTGGTCGGTACGACCGAATTAAGGATCCCTGTAATAATTTGTTGGTAATGCAGGCCTCTAAGCAACAGTGCGAGCAGCTGGCCAAGGAACTGGAAGCTAGCCGAACACAGGTCGAATCTGTGAAGGCCGAATTGGAGCAAGTGAAGAGCTTTACTCGGGAGGCACACGGTGAGTATATATATTCTGCTGATCTTTAGTATATCCCCATGCTTACGCAAGGGTACCATGTAGCAGCTGAATCAATAGGGCAATTACAAAAAGATTTGGATGTTGCCCGAGAATCTCAGCAATATGCCGAGTCCCAGCAGGAAGCTGGCTATCACGTTTTACAACGGCATCTGGAAGAGAAGAACCGCCTGAAGGAGGAGAACAGACAGCAAGCCGAACAGATTGAGAGCTTAAAGGCTCAATTGGCCCAGGCCCAAGGAGAAAACCAGAATTTACAGAGAGGCATGTTCGGTGAGTGTGATTCTGACATCGGAAGGTATCTCTTATGAGGGAGGTGTAATACGCATGCCGTGACTCATGTGCAGGTCTATTGTCCGGGCGACCCGAAGAGGAAATCGGATCCTATCAGGGGAATCTGCTGAAGGAGCTGTCCGCCCTTCAGGAGCGGGCTCGGAAGGCCATGAAGAGCATGATGAAGGCACTGTGGCCTGCCGAGCAACCTCCGGAGGGGATGACCGAACTAATCGATCGCTTCAAGGGAGCCTGAGCTAGGTTCAAGCTGTGGAAGACATCGACTTGTCGGGAGGGAGCACGAGAGGCGTGGGCGATGATCAAGACCCGCTATACAGGACTTGACCCCGAGCGTATGGCTCAGGTTGGGCCAGTAGGGTCAGACGGACAAGAAATGCCGTTCCACCTGGTTTACGACCAGGTGATGCCTGCCGCCCGTCTCTCACAAGAAGATTGCTCCCTGGACACCATAATCGACAATCTCGATCAGCAGCCAGATGTATGATCATATGTAGCTATGTACTTAATATTCGAAGGGTTGCTCCGTCTGTGTTGTAAACTTTGTCTTAACCGGCCATCGGCTTCAGCCTCCCGGACTAAGAGCTTGGGAGTGTTCCTTGTAAACTATCGCCCTAGGAGAGGGAATTATGTTCGGGGAACCAGGCAATCCGGCCATGTGGTGCGAACAGACAGAAAGCACACAGGGAGATATGTTATATTACTGCTTAACGTAAGAAACATCTTCCGAACAAAATAGTACCCCTATCGATACCTTTCTTCAGGGTTCTACGGAAATAGTAGGAAAAAGGCCGTATACTGTTAGTATGCGGCCAAGGGCTTGTGTGAGGGAAGAAGCCCGAATAATGGTCATGACGACCATAGTTGAATCCGTCGTAGCCGATCAATTGTCTACTGAAGATAGCTAGCTTTTGGCTTCACCCGTCTGAGGTACGTATCCGGATGACCCGGTCGTAACAATCGCAGAGGTGCTCCCTTTACCCTCTAGCCAAACAATCGGGAACGTAGAGGGTAAGCACAGGAGCAAGGCAACCCAGCTTGGCAAATTCTTAGTTCGAATTGATGCATAAGATGGCATAAAAAACGACAAGGAAAGTATGCGTACACAATAAATGTGCATAAGTGCTTATAACATAAAAGCATTGGCTTCGGAAAAGAAGCCCCCGGGTACTGTGTTCGGATTTAACACTTAAAGGTGTAGGCCGAAAATCATTAGTACAAGATCGGTCGAACCGAACATAGAGTTGGGGAGTAAAAGAATTCAAACCTGCCAAAAATCAAAGTGGGAGGGAGAAGAAATAACAAAGAAAAGAAAGAAAAGAGAAGGGTAAAAAGTGTGACAACACCGGTCTAGCCGTAGAAGCGCCGAAGACGAGCTGCGTTCCATGGGTTTGGTTCAAGGCGATCGTCCTGAGGGTTCCGAAGACGGTAAGCCCCTCCTGTGAGTACCTCGTCGATGATGAAGGGGCCTTCCCATTTGGGCTTGAGTTTATGCTTCTACTTTTCCGGGAGCCGTAAGACTAGTTCGCCCACATTGTATGCTTGTGCCCTGACCTCCCTGCTTTGGTAACGCCGGGCCTGCTATTGATAAAAGGTAGAACGGGCCCGAGCTATGTCACGCTCTTCTTCCAAGGCGTCCAAGTTGTCCTGCCGATCTAATTCGGCCTCTCTTTCCTCGTACATGCGCACCCTTGGTGCATCGTGAATAATATCACAAGGAAGGACCGCTTCGGCCCCATAGACCATGAAGAACGGTGTGTATCCCATTGATCTATTCGGGGTGGTGGGCAAGCCCCATAGAACGGAGTCGAGCTCCTCTACCCAATGGCAATCGGACTCTTGCAGAGACCGGACCAAACGTGGCTTAATGCCGCTCATTATGAGGCCGTTTGCTCGTTCGACTTGTCCATTAGTCTGCGGGTGATAAACCGATGTGTAATCGAGCTTGATGCCCATCTTTGCGCACCAGTCTTTGACCTCTTGGGCCGTGAAATTGGATCCGTTGTCAGTTATTATACTGTGCGGGACACCGTAACGGTGTACCACGCCGGATATAAAGTCGATCACTGGTCCGGATTTGGCTGATTTGACAGGTTTTGCCTCTATCCATTTGGTGAACTTGTCGACCATGACCAGTAAGTATTTATTTTTCTTGGTCCCCCCTTTAAGTGGTCCGCGAAGGGCCAGGTGATCGGAATAGTCCGAAGAGCTGTTGGGGCATGTGACTCTGATTTGCAAAGAGTTGACACCCCACGCAATATTTGACAAGTGACTGGGCGTCCGCCCGAGCTGTGGGCCAAAAGAACCCGACCCGGAAGGCCTTACTTACTAAGGCTCTTGCTACGGCGTGATGACCGCCCATCCCTGCGTGGACTTCGGCTAAGAGCTGCCGCCCTTCTTCCTCAGATATGCACTGCTGTAGTATTCCAGTGGTGCTCTTCTTGTACAACTCACCTTCATGTACCTTGAAGGCTTTGGAACGCCGAACTATGCGCCGCGCCTCCGTCTGATCGTCGGGGAGTTCTTTGCAAAGAAGGTAGGCGAGGAAGGGGTCGGTCCATGGCGCAATTACTGCCATGACCTCGTGAGCCGAGGGCGTTTCATCCATTACGGAGCCGCTGATAATTTGATCGTCTGGTTCGTTTACAGGGGGAACAACCTCGTCTGCACTGGTGAGATCGACGCCTCTTTGATCGTCCTGCCAATCCACGGATGGCTTGAAGAGCCGTTCCAGGAAAGTGTTTGGTGGGACAGGGTCGCGTTTGGCTCCTATGCGAGCCAGTATATCGGCAGCTTGGTTGTCGTCTCTGGCGACGTGGTGAAATTCCAGCCCCCCGAACCGTGCGGATATCTTGAGGACAGCGTTTCTATATGCCGCCATCTTTGGATTCTTGGCATCGAACTCACCGTTGACTTGAGAGATGGCCAGATTGGAATCTCCCCGTACCTCCAGCCGTTGTATGCCCAAGGAGGCTGCCATCCGAAGACCGTGCAAAAGGGCTTCGTATTCGGCTGCATTGTTGGAGTCGGCATACATGATCTGCAACACGTATCGAACGTTGTCACCTGTGGGGGATGTGAGAACAACTCCAGCCCCCAGTCCGGCCAGAGTTTTGGATCGATCGAAGTACATCGTCCAATGGGAGTATGTACTATATTCCCTGGGGAGCTCGGCTTTTGTCCATTCGGCGAGGAAATCTGCCAACACCTGAGATTTAATAGCTCGGCGTGGTTTGTAGGTAATCTCAAAAGGAAGGAGCTCAATGGCCCATTTGGCTATGCGGCCGGTGGCGTCCCTGTTATTGATTATATCATTCAGGGGTACTTCGGATGCCACCGTGACCGAACACTCTTGGAAGTAGTGTCTTTGTTTCCGTGATGCCATAAATACTGTATAGGCTATCTTCTGGTAGTGCGGGTATCTGGACTTGCATTGCGTTAGTACTTCTGACACGTAATAGACCGGTTTCTGTATCCGGAAATTGTGTCCCTCCTCCTCTCGTTCGACGACAAGCACCGCGCTAACGACTTGGTTGGTGGCCGATATGTATAACAACATGGGCTCACCCGCGCCTGGTGCTGTGAGTATGGGGTTACTTGCCAGGAGTGTCTTAATTTCTTCTAACGCGGCCTTTGCTTCGTCGGTCCATTCAAAATTCTTGGTCCGTTTCAGCAACTTATACAGCGGTAAAGCTTTTTCACCGAGGCGGGAGATAAAGCGACTTAACGCCGCCACGCAACCCGCCAACCTTTGGACATGCTTTAGCTCTGTGGGAACTGCAAGTTCTGATAAGGCACGGATTTTGGCCGGATTTGCTTCTATTCCTCTATGGGAAACGATGAATCCGAGCAATTTACCAGCGGGAACTCCGAATACACACTTCTCCGAATTGAGCCGAATATCGTATTCGCGTAGGCTGGCAAAGGTTTGCCTTAAATCGTCGATCAAATGACTGACGTGTTTGGTTTTAATGACCACATCGTCCACGTACGCCTCGACTATTTTACCAACCTATTTTTCGAGGCAGGTCTGGATCATGCGCTGGTATGTAGCCCCAACGTTCTTTAGCCCGAAAGGCATTGTGTTAAGGCAAAATGGCCCGTAAGGGGTGATGAATGCTGTTGCCGCTTGATCGGATTCCTTCATTTTAATCTGATGGTATCCGGAATAAGCATCGAGGAAACACAAAGAGTCGTGTCCGGCTGTGGCGTCAATAATCTGGTCTATGCGTGGTAGTGGGAAAGGATCCTTAGGGCAGGCCTTGTTTAAGTCTTTAAAGTCGACGCACAGCCGCCAGGATTTATCTTTCTTTGGTACCATCACCAGGTTTGCCAGCCATTCGGGGTGCTTAATGTCCCGAATGAATCCGGCCTCTAGCAATTTAGCTAATTCCTCACCCATAGCTTGTCGTTTGGGCTCGGAAAAGCGGCGTAGAGTCTGTTTGACAGGCTTAAAGCCTGCGAGGATGTTCAAACTATGTTCTGCTAGCCGCCGTGGGATGCCGGGCATATCGGAAGGATGCCAGGCGAAGATGTCCCAGTTTTCTCGTAAGAATGCTCGTAGCGCTTCGTCCACTATGGGATCGAGCTAAGCACCGATGGACGATGTCTTGTTGGGGTCCGTCGGGTGTACCTGAAATTTAACGATTTCCTTTGCCGGCTTAAAGGACGTGGATTTGGGCCTCTTGCTGAGGATCACATCGTCTTTGTCTACAGTTGACCGAAGTGCGGTCAGCTCCTCTGCAGCAAAGGTCGCAGCTAGAGCCTCGAGGGCAAGCGCCGCTGTTTTGTTTTCGGCCCGTAGGGCTATATTCGGATCACTAGCACTCGTGATTACTCCGTTTGGTCCTGGCATCTTAAGTTTGATATACCTGTAATGTGGTATAGCCTGGAATTTTGCGAAGGCGTCACGTCCTAATAGGGCGTGGTAGCCACCGGGGAAGGGCACGATGTGGAAGAGAAGTTCTTCAGATCGGTAGTTGTCGGGTGTGCCGAACACTACGTCTAGGGTGATACATCCTGAACAGCGCGCCTCCTTCCCCGGGATTATTCCCCAGAAAGTTGTGTTGCTATGTTCGATGCGAGATCGGTCGAACTGCATTTTTTCCAGAGTATCCTCGTAGATTAGGTTTAAACCACTGCCGCCGTCCATTAGCACCTTGTGTAACCTGAAGCCATCAATGATGGGGTTTAGGACTAGTGCGGCCGGTGAATGATCGGGAAGAATGGCTGGTCGGTCAGCATCTCCGAAGGTAATGGGTATGTCTGCCCATGCACTTGTTGCTGCCACGTGGTATACCTGTTCGAGTTC
Organism: Elymus sibiricus; assembly: GCA_039707655.1. Classification (NCBI taxonomy): domain Eukaryota; kingdom Viridiplantae; phylum Streptophyta; class Magnoliopsida; order Poales; family Poaceae; genus Elymus; species Elymus sibiricus. Next base: position 514,382,916 of record CM077665.1, read on the forward strand.
TTTAAGAACTCTTTTCCTCCTGTTCCTCGAGGGGAACGTTTCGTAGATCGTCAGGACTTCGGCGTTATATTCTGATGGCGCTGTTGAGCGCCTATTCGACGGTGGTGCCCCAAGAATGGATTCACCGCTTTTCGCAATCTGCCTGACGACCCAGCAAGCTCTAAGGCTGTGAGTCGGAGCTGTGTTCAGTAATACGGAGTGTATAGGGCAAGGTTTATCCAGTAGTCCATCCAGGACAGTACTGACCCCTGAAAGGGGCCTGTTCCCTTTCTTGGCGGGCTCAAGTTTGGTTGGCCGGTTCGGAGGTATCCTCTTTTGCCGATCTCCTCTAGGGTATTCGGTAAAGGTTGGCTCCGAAAATAGCCGCTCGGCTTGCCAAGCACTTTCCATGGCACAATACTTCTGTACCAAAATGGACAGCTTGGTAAAGTCACTAATGTGCCGCCGCGCCAGGGCATTGAGAATCCCTTTGTCGTGGCAGTTACGTTTGAAGTTTGCCATTACCTCTTGATCACTAAGGCCCCGTACTTTATTTCGGGTGAGTAGTAGTCTGGCGGTAAGTCCAAAGTCTTGGGCTCTGATGCGATGTTCGAGTCATCGGCTTGGGAGGTGGGTGGGAGAAGGTTTGACTCCACGCCATGGTGGGAGTTTGGAATCGCGGATTCCGAACTGTATGATAGATCAGTGACCGATACCGGACTGTTTCCGGAGCGAACGCCAGAGTCTGGGTCGCAAGCAAGGTCTCGGTGATCGGAGATTGGAGTGTAAACCGTTTTTAATTCCGGTAGCTGGGAGGTCGAGCCCCTAGCCGGACACTCGACGGTGGCGACAAGATGGGTGACCGTGGGGATGTGAATCTCCCTACCGTCGGGTTTAAGCCCGAGCCGGTCATAGACCGGGATCTGGTCATTGGCCATTCGGATAGTCTCCATCCGATCAAATAACTCGTTGAGAAACGAGGCGATGGTGGGATGCGTGTCGCTGAAGCGAGTGGGGTCGGTATGCGGCGTCGCAGTTCCAGAGTCGCGCGAGAGCGGTCTCGGATTCCGTTCAATCATGGTAGATTCGGTCGAAACGACCGGACCGGGAAGTCCAGACGGTCCGGAGATAGCAACTTCATCTCCGGATACGAGGCCCGACGTCTCCGGCGCCGAGGCGTTGGGATCTGCGGGCTTCTCCATAGGGGTCAAGGATTCCATCAGTACAAGTTCTCCCCGGGAATGAGCTGTGAACTCTAGGGTTCCAAACCTGATCCCTTGGTCGGGGGGAAAGCTTCCCATCTGGCATGAGTGGCCGATCGGGTAAGCGCGCGACGAGATGTCGTCGCTCGCGAGGATCTGATCCGGGGCGATGGTCCCCCGGGCACCGATCTCGCTGTTGGTCACAAAGCGAGCCATCGATTCCTTCTGGCGATCACAGCGGAACTCTCAATGAAAGCACCAATGTCGGTGTCAAAACCGGCGGATTTCGGGTAGGGGGTCCCGAGCTGTGAGACTTGGATCGATGGGAACAAGAGACGAAGGGGACAAGGTTTTACCCAGGTTCGGGCCCTCCTATGGAGGTAATACCCTACGTCCTGCTTGATTATATTGATGATATGAGGATTACAGAGTTGATCTACCACGAGATCGTATGACTAAAACCCTAGATGAGTTCTGTTGTTCTACAACCTAAAACCCTCCGGCTTATATAGACGCCGAGGGTACCTAGGGTTTACATATAGTCGGTTGCACATCAAAGGGAAAAAACATTCCTATCTACTGTCGATATCTTGGAGAACACGCCATGGTTCCTTCAATCTTCCACCTTGGCGACCGGGCCCCTGATCTTCTAATGCTCACCCAGTGGCCCGTATAGTCCGGCCCATGAGATACAGGTCGGCTATCCGAGGACCCCTTAAACCAGGACTCCCTCACCTGTCTCCAGGAAGGAATCTTCGAGGATCGTGGCGTATTCTCCATGTTTGGAGTAGTGAATAGGCATGTTAATCCCTTCGACGTGTAACCGACCATGTGTAAACCCTAGGTACCCTCGGCGTCTATATAAGCCGAAGGGTTTTAGGTTGTAGGCCAACAGAACTCATCTAGGGTTTTAGTCATATGATCTCGAGGTAGATCAACTCTGTAACCCTTATACCATCAATATAATCAAGCAGGACGTAGGGTATTACCTCCATAGGAGGGCCCGAACCTGGGTAAACATCGTCTCCCACTTCTCCTGTTACCATCGATTCTATTCTCACAGCTCGGGACCCCCTACCCGAGATCCGCCGGTTTTGACACCGACATTGGTGCTTTCATTGAGAGTTCCGCTGTGATCGCCAAAGGAATTGATGGCTCGCCTTGTCATCAACGAAGAGGTCTGCAATACAGACACTTTTGTCCCCGGACAGATCTTCGCTTTCGGCAGCATTGTGCTGCACGCCGACCCGACCGGCCATCTAGGCCCTGTTGGAAGTTTCGCCCCTGATCAAGAGATCAGATTCGGGAACCTGGAGTTCTTCGTAGACTCTCGGGGCGACCTGTCACTGACCGGGCTCGCAGTCTTGCCTGCCACGCCCGAAGACTCTGAGGCCTTAACCTCAGATCCATCTTTCGGTCCTGCCCATGGGATCTGCCCTGGCGAGGACCCAACTTTTAGCCCGGACCCGGTCATAGTGCCAGGCGTCTGGACACCTGTTCTTACCGAACACTCCCCCTGCGCGGACGCATCGGAGGTTAACTCCGGAAGCTCTGAGCAGGCCTATCCGATCAAGCTCTCGATCCTCAACGAGGCCCTAGATCGGATCTCGTCGATGAACATTGCCGACGACCCAACCCCGATCTGTGCTCGGATCGGGCTTAAGACGGGTCAGGACGAATTTTTTGTCCCACCCACCACCCACTTAGTAGCCACTGTCGAGGATTTAACCGACATGTTGGACTATGCCTCGGAGGAGGCAGATTACATGGATGAGGAGGATCATGCCCTCACCCCCGTTAACATAGGGCGATGGACTGCCACCTCCACATACGACGTCTACATGCTGGACATTCCGAAAAACGATGGCGACAAATCGAATTAAGCGCCGTCAAGACGATGAAAGCTGCATAAACGGTCAAAAGGAAAAAAGGGAAGAAAAGCTATCGATGGCACCGGGGACGGAGACACCCCGGAAGACCTCGGCGATCCCGAAATCCCCGAACACCCGTTAGAGGGTCAGGAGAGGCCGGAAGACCGGCGCAACCCCGATGATCTAGATGATCCCGAGGACGACGATTACCTCCGCTCTATCGAGGGGGAGGACAATGCGGAAGCCGATGACTTTGCCATCCCTGATAATCCTGAAGATCAGGAGCTATTCAGGCAACAGCTTATAGCCACGGCCCGCAGCCTGAAAGGAAAAGAACGGCAGCTTAAAGCCGAACAAGATGACCTCAACGATCGATGGACGAGAGTCCTCTCAGCTGAGGAAGGATACGGTACAGGTCCATCGGAACAACCTAAGAGTTATCCACACAGAAGGCTGCTGCCACAATTCGATGACGAGCTCACTGATACGCCGTCTCCCAAACATACCCCATATGACAAGCCAGACCGCCCTCCTCGAGGACGAGACAGGACGGCCGACGACACCGGCTATAGGCCGGCGATACCTCGTAGACGGGGAAAAGAGCCACTAGAGCCCGATGACAGGTTCGACCTGCGACACGACCTGGACTACAGAGCAGGTCGCACGCGATCCATCTACAGATCCAGAGGATACTCACCCGATAGACGGGAAGGGTAGCGGTATTGGTTCGACCGCAACAATGAAGGTCGGGAACGAAACCGAGCTAGGACAGACGCCGATCACCGGCGCGACATAGCTCGGTTCAGAGGCGCTGCCCACCCACTGTGTTTCACGGACGAGGTGATGCGGCATCAGTTCCCGGAAGGGTTTAAACCCGTAAACATAGAACAATACGATGGGACAACTGACCCAACCGTATGGATCGAGGATTTCCTCCTCCACATCCACATGGCGCGAGGAGATGACCTCCACGCCATCAAATACCTACCCCTGAAGCTTAAGGGGCCAGCTCGGCACTGGTTAAATAGCCTCCCCGAAAATTCCATTGGGTGCTGGGAGGACCTAGAAGAAGCATTCCGATCTAACTTCCAGGGCACTTATGTTCTGCTGCCGGACTCCTCCGATCTAAGCAATGTCGTCCAGAAGCCAGGAGAGTCCGCGCGGCTATTCTGGAATCGTTTCTTGACCAAGAAAAACCAGATCGTGGATTGCCCGGACGCTGAAGCAATAGCCTCTTTCAGGCACAATATTCGGGATGAATGGCTGGCTCGTCAGCTCGGCTAGGGCAAACCAAGGACAATGTCCGCCCTCACATCACTCATGACCTGCTTTTGCGCGGGCGAGGATAACTGGCTAGCAAGACGTAGCCACAACCCCGAAGACCCCGGAACCTCTGAAGTTCGGGATGGAAACGGGAAACTGAAGTGCAACAAGAACAAGCGCCGGCACAATAATAGTGATGTCGATGACACGGCTGTTAACGCCGGCTTCCGCAACTCCCGGCCTGGGCAGCGGAAGAAGCCTCCTAAAGGCAAACACGACGGACCCTGATACGTCCATTTTGCATCATGCTTTTATATCGATATTTATTGCATTATGGGCTGTTAATACACATTATGGTACAATACTTATGCCTTTTCTCTCTTATTTTACAAGGTTTACATGAAGAGGGAGAATGCCGACAGCTGGAATTCTGGACTGGAAAAGGAGCAAATCTGAGATACCTATTCTGCACAACTCCAAAAGTCCTGAAAATCTACGGAGAATTATTTTGGAATATATAAAAAATACTGGGCGAAAGAAATACATTAGGGGACCCACCAGGCAGTCACAAGCCAGGGGGGCGCGCCCTACCCCCCTGGGCGCGCCCCTGTGGCTTGTGGCCCACCTGGCAGGCCTCCGGTGCCCATCTTCTGCTATATGGAGGGTTTTGACCTGGAAAAAATCATAAGGGAGCTTTCGGGACGAAGCGCCGCCGTCTCGAGGCAGAACTTGGACAGAACCAATCTAGGGCTCCGGCGGAGCTGTTCTGCCGGGGAAAGTTCCCTCCCGGAGGGGGAAATCGAAGCCATCGTCATCACCAACGATCCTCTCATCGAGAGGGGGTCAATCTCCATCAACATCTTCATCAGCACCATCTCCTCTCCAAACCCTATTTCATCTCTTGTATCCGATCTTTGTCTCAAAACCTCAGATTGGTACCTGTGGGTTGCTAGTAGTGTTGATTACTCCTTGTAGTTGATGCTAGTTGGTTTACTTGGTGGAAGATCATATGTTCAGATCCTTAATGATAATTAATACCCCTCTGATTATGAACATGAATATGCTTTGTGAGTAGTTATGTTTGTTCCTGAGGACATGGGATAAGTCTTGTTATAAGTAATCATGTGAATTTGGTATTCGTTCGATATTTTAATGAGATGTATGTTGTCTCTCCTCTAGTGGTGTTATGTGAACGTCGACTACATGACACTTCACCATTGTTTGGGCCTAGAGGAAGGCATTGGGAAGTAATAAGTAGATGATGGGTTGTTAGAGTGACAGAAGCTTAAACCCTAGTTTATGCGTTGCTTCGTAAGGGGCTGATTTGGATCCACATGTTTCATGCTATGGTTAGATTTATCTTAATTCTTCTTTCGTAGTTGCGGATGCTTGCGAGAGGGGTTAATCATAAGTGGGAGGTTTGTCCAAGTAAGGACAGCACCCAAGCACCGGTCCACCCACATATGAAATTATCAAAGTAACGAACGCGAATCATATGAGCATGATGAAAACTAGCTTGACAGAAATTCCCATGTGTCCTCGGGAGCGCTTTGCTTTATATAAGAGTTTGTCGAGGCTTGTCCTTTGCTACAAAAAGGATTGGGCCACCTTGCTGCACTTTTGTTACAATTGTTACTTGCTTCCCGTTACGAATTACCTTATTACAAAACTATCTGTTACCGATAATTTCAGTGCTTGCAGAGAATACCTTACTGAGAACCGCTTGTCATTTCCTTCTGCTCCTCGTTGGGTTCGACACTCTTACTTATCGAAAGGACTATGATAGATCCCCTATACTTGTGGGTCATCAAGACTCTTTTCTGGCGCCGTTGCCGGGGAGTGAAGCGCCTTTGGTGAGTGGAACTTGGTAAGGAAAAATTTATATAGTGTGCTAAAATTTACTGTCACTTGTTACTATGGAAAATAATCCTTTGAGGGGCTTGTTCGGGGTATCTTCACCTCGACCGGAAGCACAAAGAGTTGCTCCTCAACCTACTGCACCTACTGAAAATATTTATTATGAAATTCCTTCGGGTATGATAGAGAAACTGCTAGCTAATCCTTATGTAGGAGATGGAACACTACATCCTGATTTGCATCTAATCTATGTGGATGCAGTTTGTGGATTATTTAAGCTTGCAGGTTTGCCCGAGGATGATGTCAAGAAGAAGGTCTTTCCTTTATCTTTGAAGAAGAAGGCATTGGCATGGTATAGGCTATGTGATGATATTGGATCATGGAACTACAACCGATTGAAATTGGAATTTCATCAGAAGTTTTATCCTATGCATCTGGTTCATCGTGATCGGAATTATATTTATAATTTTTGGCCTCATGAAGGAGAAAGTATAGCTCAAGCTTGGGGGAGGCTTAATTCAATGTTATATTCATGCCCCAATCATGAGCTCCCGAGAGAAATTATTATTCAGAATTTTTATGCTCGGCTTTCTAATAATGATTGGTCCATGCTCGATACTTCTTGTGCTGGTTCCTTTATGAAGAAAGATATAGATTTCAAATGGGACTTATTGGAAAGAATTAAACGCAACTCTGAAGATTGGGAACTCGACGAAGGTAATGAGTCAGGTATAAACCTTAAGTTTGATTGTGGTAAATCCTTTATAGACACCGATGCTTTTCGTGATTTTAGCACTAAATATGGACTTGACTCCGAGATAGTAGCTTCTTTCTGTGAATCTTTTGCTGCTCATGTTGATCTCCCTAAGGAGAAGTGGTTTAAATATCATCCTCCCATTGAAGTGAAAGTAGTTGAACCTATTAAAGTTGAAGAAGAGACTATTACTTATAATGTTGATCCTGTTGTTCCTACCGCTTATATTGAGAAACCACCTTTCCCTGTTAGAATAAAGGATCATGCTAAAGCTTCAACTGTGGTTCGTAAGAGTTGTACTAGAACACCTACGCCTCCTGAACAAATTAAAGTTGAACCTAGTATTGCTATGGTTAAAGATCTCTTGGTTGATAATATTGATGGGCATGTTATTCATTTCTGTGATGAAGCTGCTAGAATTGCTAGACCTGATACTAAAGGTAAACATAGACCTATTGTTGGCGTGCCTGTTGTTTCTGTTAAAATAGGAGATCATTGTTATCATGGCTTATGTGATGTGGGTGCTAGTGTGAGTGCAATTCCCTTTACCTTATACAAAGAAATCATGAATGATATTGCACTAGCTGAGTTAGAAGAAATTGATGTTACTATTAAGCTTGCTAATAGAGATACTATTGCACTAATTGGGATTGTTAGAGATGTTGAAGTCTTGTGTGGGAAAATAAAGTATCCTACTGATTTTCTTGTTCTTGGTTCCCCACAAGATGATTTTTGTCCCATTATATTTGGTAGACCCTTCTTGAATACTGTTAATGCTAGGATTGATTGTGAGAAAGAAACTGTTACTGTAAGTTTTGGGGATGTGTCTCATGAGTTCAATTTCTCTAAATTTCGTAGACAACCCCACGACAAAGAATTGCCTAGTAAAGATGAAATTATTGGTCTTGCTTCTATTGCTGTACCTCCTACTGATCCCTTAGAACAATATTTGCTAGACCATGAAAATGATATGCATATGAATGAAAGGAATGAAATAGATAAGATTTTCTTTGATCAGCAGCCTATTTTGAAACACAATCTGCCTGTTGAAATACTTGGGGATCCTCCTCCACCCAAGGGTGATCCCGTGTTTGAGCTTAAACAATTACCTGATACTCTGAAATATGCTTATCTTGATGAAAAGGAGATATATCCTGTTATTATTAGTGCTAACCATTCAGAGCATGAAGAAAAGAGATTATTGAAAACTTTGAGGAAGCACCGTGCTGCTATTGGATATACTCTGGATGATCTTAAGGGCATTAGTCCCACTCTATGTCAGCATAAAATTAATATGGAGCCTGATGCTAAACCAGTTGTTGATCACCAACGACGATTAAATCCTAAAATGAAAGAAGTGGTAAGAAATGAAATACTAAAGCTTCTGGAGGCAGGTATAATCTATCCTATTGCTGATAGTAGATGGGTTAGTCCCGTTCATTGTGTCCCTAAGAAGGGAGGTATTACCGTTGTTCCTAATGATAGAAATGAATTGATCCTGCAAAGAATTGTTACAGGTTATAGAATGGTAATTGATTTTAGGAAACTAAATAAAGCTACTAGGAAAGATCATTACCCTCTACCTTTTATTGATCAAATGCTAGAAAGGTTATCTAAACATACACATTTTTGCTTTCTAGATGGTTATTCTGGTTTCTCTCAAATACCTGTGTCAAAAGAGGATCAAGAAAAGACCACTTTTACTTTCCCTTTCGGTACCTTTGCTTATAGACGTATGCCTTTTGGTTTATGCAATGCACCTGCTACCTTTCAAAGATGTATGATGGCTATATTCTCTGACTTTTGTGAAAAGATTCTTGAGGTTTTCATGGATGATTTTTCCGTTTACGGAACTTCTTTTGATGATTGCTTGAGCAACCTTGATCGAGTTTTGCAGAGATGCGAAGAAACTAATCTTGTCTTGAATTGGAAAAAGTGCCACTTTATGGTTAATGAAGGTATTGTCTTGGGGCACAAAATCTCCGAAAGAGGTATTGAAGTTGATCAAGCTAAAGTTGATGCTATTGAAAAAATGCCGTGTCCCACGGATATCAGAGGTATAAGAAGTTTCCTTGGTCATGCTGGTTTTTATAGGAAGTTTATTAAAGACTTCTCTAAGATTTCTAGGCCTCTCACTAATCTTTTGCAAAAAGATGTTCCGTTCGTTTTTGATGATGATTGTGTAGAAGCATTTGAAATTCTTAAGAAAGCCTTGATTTCCGCACCTGTTGTTCAACCACTTGATTGGAACCTACCCTTTGAAATTATGTGTGATGCTAGTGATTATGCTGTTGGTGCTGTTCTAGGACAAAGAGTTGATAAGAAATTAAATGTTATCCATTATGCTAGTAAAACTCTAGACAGTGCTCAAAGAAATTATGCTACCACTGAAAAGGAATTTTTAGCAGTTGTGTTTGCTTGTGATAAGTTCATGCCTTATATTGTTGATTCCAAAGTAACTGTTCACACCGATCATGCTGCTATTAAATATCTTATGGAAAAGAAGAGATGCTAAACCTAGATTTATTAGATGGGTTCTTCTGCTACAAGAATTTGATTTGCATATTATTGATAGAAAGGGTGCTGATAACCCCGTAGCAGATACCTTGTCTAGGTTAGAAAATGTTCTTGATGACCCACTACCTATTGATGACAGCTTTCCTGATGAACAATTAGCTATCATAAATGCTTCGCGTAATGCTCCATGGTATGCTGATTATGCCAATTACATTGTTGCTAAATTTATACCGCCTAGTTTCACATACCAACAGAAGAAAAAGTTCTTCTATGATTTAAGACATTACTGTTGGGATGACCCACACCTTTATAAAGAAGGAGTGGATGGTGTTATTAGACGTTGTGTGCCTGAGCATGAACAGGAACAGATCCTACGCAAGTGTCATTCCGAGGCCTACGGAGGATACCACGCTGGAGATAGAACTGCACATAAGGTACTACAATCTGGTTTTTATTGGCCTACTCTCTTCAAGGATGCTCGTAAGTTTGTCTTGTCTTGTGATGAATGTCAAAGAATTGGTAATATTAGTAGACGCCAGGAAATGCCTATGAATTACTCTCTTGTTATTGAACCATTTGATGTTTGGGGTTTTGATTATATGGGACCTTTTCCACAATCTAACGGGTATACTCATATTCTGGTTGCTGTTGATTATGTTACTAAGTGGGTAGAAGCTATTCCAACTAGTAGCGCTGATCATAACACTTCTATTAAAATGCTTCAAGAAGTTATTTTCCCTAGATTTGGAGTCCCTAGATATTTAATGACTGATGGTGGTTCACACTTTATTCATGGTGCTTTCCATAAATTGCTTGCTAAGTATGATGTCAACCATAGAATTGCATCTCCATATCATCCTCAGTCTAGTGGTCAAGTAGAATTGAGCAATAGAGAAATTAAATTGATCTTGCAGAAGACTGTTAATAGATCCAGAAAGAATTGGTCTAAGAAACTTGATGATGCATTATGGGCTTATAGAACTGCTTATAAAAACCCTATGGGCATGTCTCCGTATAAAATGGTTTATGGTAAAGCATGTCACTTACCTCTTAAGCTAGAACATAAAGCTTATTGGGCAATTAAGGAGCTCAATTATGATTTCAAACTTGCTGGTGAGAAGAGGTTATTTGACATTAGCTCACTTGATGAATGGAGAACCCAGGCCTATGAGAATGCCAAGTTGTTTAAAGAAAAGGTTAAGAGATGGCATGATAGAAGGATACAAAAGCGTGAATTCAATGTAGGTGACCATGTCTTGCTATACAATTCTCGTTTAAGATTTTTTGCAGGAAAACTTCTCTCTAAATGGGAAGGGCCTTACATTATCGAGGAAGTATATCGTTCCGGTGCCATCAAGATCAACAACGCCGAAGGCACAAACCCGAAGGTGGTGAACGGTCAAAGAATCAAACATTATATCTCAGGTACTCCCATAAATGTTGAAACCAATATTATTAATGCCATAACTCCAGAGGAGTACATTAGGGAGACCTACCGGAACGTTTCAGACTCCGAAAAGGAATAGGTATGTGGTACGGTAAGTAAACCGACTCCAAAACTTTTTCAACAACATTTTTTTTCCGTTTTGGAATATTTAAAAAATTAGGAAAATTTAAAGTAGTCCGAATAGTGCACGAGGAGGCGACAAGCCAGGGGGCGCGCCCTACCCCCTGGGCCCGCCCCTGTGGCTTGTGGCCACCTCGTGTACCCTCCGGACTCCGTTTTCTTGTGGAATACTCCTTCGGGTTGGTAAAAATTCATTATATAATCTCCCGAAGGTTTTGACCCTCGTATCACGACAATACCTCCTGTTTTCATTTTGAGCTGTTTCTGCAGCAGATTTAGAGCAAGATGTCTTCGCAAGAGTCGGTCGGGGAGATCCGTGCCTCTCACCTGACACCGGGGTCCGGAGCATTCAGCAAAGCCAACCAATTCAGGCAGGCCACGGAGGAAGAGATGGAGGCCGACTTGAAGAGGATAGATGCCATGGAGGAAGACCAAGAAGTTACCTCTCGTCTACAACCTGGAGCCATGTTGGAAGAACTTCAGAGCTCAGCAATTCCGAATTCGGTTATCCCTCCCAATGCTAAATTTCTTACTTATGAAAATATGAAAAAGAGTGTTGCTTCTTCCCCCGCAGCAATGAAACATCCATCGGTTATGGGAGCTCTAACCGTCACTGGAAAACTTCGCAAGGAAATAATGGATCTTAGACAGCATAATACTAAGCTTGAGGAGGAGAATCGCATTCTGAGGGGCATCATCGCCAAGAATATAACACCACCACCTCCGAAGCAAGACAACTAAACACATGGGTATGGGCACTCCCCTTGGCTTGTGCCAAGCTTAGGGGAGGTGCCCCGGTATCGTATCACCATCACATCTTTTACCTTTACCGTTTTTCTTAGTCCGATCCTTTTGGTTATATCTTGACTAGTAGAATAAAGTTTTGGTGTGATCTAGTTTTGAGTTTTGCTTTATGTTCCCCCTATGTAAGCAAGTCCGAGAGTTATATAATAAAGAGTAGTCTTGAGTCGAGGGCTTTGCTTGTTTGCTATGATCTTGAGAAAAAGAAATAGAAAGAAGTATAGAATAAAAGCAAAGAGTATATATGATGATCTTATGGGGAGTGATGACTTCACATATAAGAAGTATGTCGATTGAAACTTGTTGTGAGTTGACAAACATAGCAATTGGTCATTGTTGCAATTAAAAGGAAGTAATAAAGAAAGAGAGGTTCACATATAAATATATTATCTTGGACATCTTTTATGATTGTGAGCACTCATTAAAATATTATATGCTAAGAAGTTGATGTTGGACAAGGAAGACAACATAATGGTTTATGTTTGCTTACTTCCGAATAGAAGTTATATGGTTATATATACTTCAACGTGTGTCGCTTGCTTCCACCCCATATCAGCCAAAACTTCCGCACCAAGTAGAGATACTACTTGTGCATCCACACACCCTTAACCCAGTTTTGCCATGAGAGTCCACCATACCTACCTATGGATTGAGTAAGATCCTTCAAGTAAGTTGTCATCGGTGCAAGCAATAAAAATTGCTCTCTAAATATGTGTGATCTATTAGTGTGAGGAAAACAAACTTTATACAAACTTGTGATATGGAAGAAATAAAAGCGACAGACTGCATAATAAAGTTCTCTATCACAAGGGGCAATATAAAGTGACGTTCCTTTGCATTAAGGGATTGTGCATCCAACTATAAAAGCGCATGACAACCTCTGCTTCCCTCTGCGAAGGGCCTATCTGCTACTTTTATTTTCTAGTACTTACCTTTATGCAAGAGTCGTGGTGATCTTTACCACTTCCTTTATTTCGTCTTTATCTCTTGGCAAGCGTCATGTGTTGGGGAATGATCTAGACACATATATCCACTCGGATGTGGGTGATCATGAGTTATTACTGTTGACATTACCTTTGAGGTAAATAGTTGGGAGGCAATACTATAGGCCCCTATCTTTCTCTGTGTTCGATTGAAGCTTTGACCTCATAGGTACCGCGTGAGTGTTAGCAATTATGAAATACTAAAAGATGATTGAGTATGTGGACTTGCTTTACAAGCTCTTATATTGACTCTTTCCCACGTTATGATAAATTGGAATTGCTTCAATGCCTGAGATCATAGTTTGTTGGTTCTCAATAGAGTTCTTGATTTATACATTACCTTGTGAATGAATTGTTACTCTAGCATAAGAAATCATATGTCAATATATGTTGCTGTTCTAAAGATGATCATGATGCCTTCATGTCAGTATTTTATTTTATCGACACCTCTATCTCTAAACATGTGGGCATATTTATCGATTTTGGCTTTCGCTTGAGGACAAGCGAGGTCTAAGCTTGGGGGAGTTGATACGTCCATTTTGCATCATGCTTTTATATCGATATTTATTGCATTATGGGCTGTTAATACACATTATGGTACAATAATTATGCCTTTTCTCTCTTATTTTACAAGGTTTACATGAAGAGGGAGAATGCCGGCATCTGGAATTCTGGACTGGAAAAGGAGCAAATCTGAGATACCTATTCTGCACAACGATAGATCCCCTATACTTGTGGGTCATCAGACCCACCCCGCTGGACAAGATCCTGGAGAGGCCTTGCCAGATCCACGGCACTCAAGAGAAGCCCGCCAACCATACCAACCGTAACTGTTGGGTCTTCAAACAGGCCGGCAAGCTCGCATCCGAGGACCAAGGCAAGAGCCCACATAGCGAGGACGAGGTTGAGCCCCGCGGTCTGATCGGTGGCGGACAAAAGAAATTCCCTCCAGAGGTGAAAACAGTGAACATGATATACGCCACCCATATACCCAAAAAGGAGAGGAAGCGCGCCCTTCGAGACGTCTACGCCATAGAGCCTGTAGCCCCGAAGTATAACCCATGGTCGGCATACCCGATCACCTTTGATCGACGTGACCATCCGACCAGTATCCGTCATGGGGGTTCGGCCGCCCTAGTCCTAGACCCCATCATAGACGGGTATTACCTCACTAAAGTCCTAATGGACGGAGGATGTAGCCTCAATCTGATTTACTCAGATACGATGAAAAAGATGGGCATAGATCCGTCAAGGATCAAGCCCAGCAACACTACCTTTAAAGGAGTGATCCCAGGCGTCGAAGCCCGGTGCACGGGCTCTGTAAGCCTGGAAGTAGTGTTCGGCTCGCCCGATAACTTTCGAAGCGAGGACTTGATCTTTGACATCGTACCTTTCCGCAGCGGTTATCACGCCCTGCTCGGCCGTACAACGTTCGCTTGCTTTAACGCCGTCCCACACTACGCATACCTCAAGCTCAAGATGCCCGGCCCCAAGGGGGTCATTACTGTCAATGGCAACACAGAGCGCTCCCTCTGAACTGAGGAACATGCGTTGGCTCTGGCGGCCGAATTCCATTACACTGATGATCGGCAAGCGCCGACATCTGCCGTAAAGGCACCCAAGGCTGGGAAGCGAGCTCGGTCTCAACCCGAAGTACCAGAACCTTCTTCTCCCCATAAATAGGGATTCGCCCCCCATCGCACGGCCCTAGAACCGGCAAGGTACGTGCCGAGGAGGCACAACTTCGCGCTTAAAATTCCATGGGTAGCGGTGGGGAAAAATATTAAAGGGTAAGTGTTGGGCTGGACCGAACTATCACCATCAACATGTCTTCGGACACACTACAGGTACCGTAAAGTACCTGCTACGGCGTAAAGCTCATTCACATTTCGGCGACTTCTCAAGACTGTTCTCCAAAGTTCGCTCGCCGAACATTACACCCATCGTGGTATGCAACTCCTTGGAAGACGTAGGAGCGGACAAGCAACAGGGCACATCGAGGACGTCAGGTCACCTATCGAAGACCCTTGGTACAACCCCTCCTGTAAGGTTTATATTTCATTTTTAATACCTATAAACAGTTGTATCGGCAATTTGAATAATAAGAGTTGTTGAGTAAAATACAGATGTATCATGCATGATCGTTTCACTGTTTTTGGCGCACTCTCTATTTTCCCTCTCTTCTTGCGAACCTGTTTGGTATACTATACGATGCAACCGGCTAATAGACCGGGGGCTCGAACTAAAGAAAATCGCCTTAAGCACAACTGATTTTTGCGTTCGGCGTCTTGGAATTCCGCTTTATATGCATTGGTTCCGAACTATGTCTTGGGTCAATAGTTGGGTTGCCCGGCTCCCGTGCTTGCCCCTTTATGTTCCGCTCATTCGGCTAAAAGGGCAAAGGGAGAACCGCTGCGATTGTGCTTCCGGCTAGCCTGGTCAAGCACCTCAGCGGAGAAAGCCGAAAACTGATTGTCATGGTATGCGAGAACTGGTCTGCGAATCCGAGCTTAACTAAATCTCGTCAGAGGTTATTCCGTGTCATACGATGTGTTTGGTATTAGTACAAACCATGTGATATAGGCTTTGGCCACGGTTCATCCGAACATCACAAAAACCTGGGGGCTAGTCATGTAGGAGATATGCCCTAGAGGCAGTAATTTCAGTTACTTTTGTATCTCCGAGTTTGTAATGAATGTTTATGATCCATGCTATAACTGCAATGATTCTCGAGTCTGCAAATTAAACGAGGCTTGGAGGGAAACTCATGTGCACGTGTGGTATAATAAACGGTAAATTGTATTCCTAGTCTTGCCTCTAAGACTGGCTCAAGTATTGCATGATGATCCTGTTTTCCTGATCATGGGCATGGCTATGCCGGCAATTTTGAGGGCACGATGTTGGTAGAACACTTGTGTTGAATCGATCCGAATTGATGTTATGCTATGAGATACATTCGTCACTAGTTAATGGTTAATAACACAGAGATTGTTAACGTTTGCATAATTCCTTAGACCATGAGAGTATCGAGTTTCTTCATGCTTGCTTCATGAATTTTGGGGTTTGTTAAACGTCATCCGTAAATGTGTGGCTATTACGGCGGCTTACGGGTTCATGGAAAAGTATGTCAAGTAACTTGATAGCTCAAGATTGGGATTTGCTCCTCCGACGATGGAGAGATATCTCTGGGCCCTCTCGGTGTTACGGTATCCATCATCGTCTGGCCAGACACTTTGTGATTTGATCACAGGGATGCCGGAACACGGGAACGAGAAAAGAGAACAATACCGGCAACGAGGTAACTGGCATAGTGGACAAGTTGTTGATCCACGGGGATGCCAACATGTCTCACCTCGGGTAATTGTAACATATCATGAAGCAACAGGAATAGCACACGGCAACTGGAGGTTCACTCGAATATTCATTCGTGTGGGTATAGGGGTCAATATGGGTGTCCACGGCTCCGATGTTGATAATTGATCGGAAGGGGTTCCGGGTCATGTCTATGCTTCACCGAACCTATAGGGTCACACGCTTAAGGGTCATCTATCTGTTGAATACTAGACAGGGAGTCTGAGAGAAAATCACCGAAAAAGTTTCGGACACCGGAAAAGTTTCGGACAGCGGAAAAGTTCCGCAGAGAGAGGTCACCGGATGAGTTCCGGTGAAACTGAAAAGTTGTTTCAGGGGATACCAAAAAGTCAAATTGGTTTCGGCACATGCCTGATAATTCTTGGAGGGTGCCAGAATCATTCTGGAAACTTTCTGGAATTTTTCGGGATGAAAACCGGAAATGTTCCGGAGCTGCCAAAACCGCTTCAGATGCTTTTCGCAGATGAAAATCACTAAACTGGAATTGTTCCGGATCGCGTTGAAAATTATTTTTTGTGGGTACTGGAAATGTTCTAGGACAACATAAATATTTTCAGTTCGACTGGACGCTGAAAAATGTCGTCGTGAATAGTGAAAGTGCTTTTTGGACTACTTTATGGAAAGCCACCTTTTGGGGCTTTGCTCCAAAAGATCTTGGGGATGACATGGATGGATTGGAGCCAATTTTGGGGCCCCACATGGGGGTGTGGCCGGCCACATGGTGGACTCCTTCATGAAGTCCCTCTTGTTCCTTGGTTTCACTTTTATGCCCTTGTGGAAGGACTTCATTCATGTGCATTTTGGGTTTTATTGTAAAACCACCCTACCCCTTGGTTTTCCTATAAATAGGAGGTGAGTGGGCTGCCATATCATCATCCTTTTGCTCTCATACACATGCTATGCTTTGCTATCTCTCTCTCTCCCTCCCACGAAAAGAGTTTTTCGTAGAGCCGAAAGGCTGTCTGGGTTCCGGCAGGAACTAGTTCTGGACGGCGAAGCCCTACCGGATAGATGACACCGTATGTGTGCAACCCCGTAGAGAGGTCGTAGTTTCGATCTTTTGCCCGAGGGGCTGTTCGTGTGTCCTCCCGAAGGGCTGTCCGAGTTTCCGTTCGAGTTTCGAGGGTCCTCCCGAAGGGCTGTCCGTGACATCGTCTGAGGGACTGTCCGACCGCCTTCCGAAGGGCTGTCCGATGAGGGAGTACATCCTCGCAGCTGGGAGGTTGTAAAATCCTAGCTGCGGGGATCTGCACCAATGATCTCCACCGACTCTTCTTCCGCTGCGCTACGAGTCGGTACGGATCAGATCAAACCTTGTATGCAATCTCCATAGTGATCCTGGGCGTGCTCGCTATACCGAAATTTGTTGTTTTCTGTCGCGTTCCCCAACAGTGGCATCAAGAGCCAGGCTATGCGTAGATGCAGGTTACGATCTAGAATACATGGTGATGTATGGGTATTGCATAATATAATTTTGGAGTAGATGAGATCTATTGCTGAAAATTATTTATGCGGGTAGCAGAAGAAGTCTGTTACCCGATGTTCTTGTTGCTTCCCTGAAATTTGCGTTTGCTCAATCTCGAGACAGCATGGTGGAATTTCACAAAGTTCTGGCAATCCGCGATCCTGATTGATCAAGGAAGTGCTATCAGTTCTTTGGGTTCCGCCATAGTCAAAAGAAAGATGAAATTCGCAGATGAAAGGGCATTGCAGATATGATCTGCACGGGGGTCATGCGTATGACGAAGTTTAGTATGGGGCTCGAGATTTAATTATCTCGTGTTTCATACACCCCGAGATGTTAATCTAGCAATTTTGAATTATCATACTTGATGATGAAACGTTGGTAACTGCGGTTTAAGTCAAAACCTTAGAAGCCACGTAAAATAAAATTTTGCATAAACCGATTAGAGGCGTCTAACTTGGTTTTGCAGGATGTGCATGAGATGTGATGTGGTATAGCAAAGCTCATATTAATTCGATTATGTATGAGATGACTATATGATGTAATTAACATGACCTGCGTGTCATGATTCGGCATGATGGCTGGAGCTATATGATTGCACTTTAATGACCTGCGTGTCAACCTTATGTAATGCACTTATTTTATTAGCTATAGAGATAGCAATATTATTTGGTGCATCAACAAGGTGGTGGCAATCTTCGCAAAGGTGAACACCGACGCGAATGCCGGAGACGAAGAAATACTTGACTTCTCCGTCAGAAGGGGATATACCATATCATGCTATTATGAATTGCCTGAGATGTTTATCCCTTATGTTCCACCCTTTTTGATTGCGCGGTAGTCACTTTTATTAGGGTGATCTCTCACTAAAAATATCAAGTAGTCAGTGTTCTCCCAAGTGTAGCACCGTCACGGCACCTAACTTTTCGGGGTGCGCCATGCTGACATGGGTACGAACGATTAGGGATGTGTGAGGCGGGTGAGTTAAGACCTCGCCGCAAGATCACTTGGTTGTCTTGACGTTCAGGCATGAAAGTCATGAGCTCGGAACACACGCATCGAAAGATGAACAAGAGTCACATAGAGATGTGATCGGCAAGTTTGCCTAACGATTGAAGTTCTCGTCATCAGTGATGCTCACCATCAATGGCGTTGAAATTAAATTCGTGTCTTGAATCATTCATAATCAATTTTGAGAGATATTGATTTGAGTGGGAGCGCACTTTAGAATAAAATTGTTTATTCACTAGTGCAAAAATCATTATGAACAAAGTCTAAGTGAACTTGTGTTTTCCGTTGTAGATCAAATGGCTCGCAATAGCGCGTTCAACTTAGGCCCGATGTTAGAGAAAGAGAAGTTAGCTGCGAATGGAAACAACTATGCGGACTGGGTCCGTACCCTGAGGATTGTCCTCAGGAGTGCTAAGAAAGTGTACGTGCTTGACGGAACTCTTCCACCTAAGCCGGCGGCAACCGCCCCGGCAGACGAACAAAATGTCTGGGCCACTAAGGATGATGATTTTAACTTAATGCAGTGCCTCATGCTGTCTTGCATGAGTTCAGAGCTTCAAAAACGTTTTGAATTCCATAACTCCTTTGATATGATCAAGGATCTGGATGCTCTGTACAAATTTAATGCACGGTCTGAACGTTTTGATATCATGAAAATGATGGCGGAGACCAAGATGGCTGAGGGCAGTTCAGTTGGCGAGCACGTAGTCAATATGATTGGCTACGCTGAAAGGCTTAAAACCCTGGAATTCCCACTTCCGCCAGAGCATGTTATGGACTTGTTGCTAGGTTCACTCCCCCCGTCTTATGGCGGTTTTATCATGAACTACAACATGAATGGGATGGACAAAACAGCAAATGAGGTGCTTGCCATGCTGAAAACTGCTGAAGGAGGACTGCAGAAAAATCGCAAGCAAGTGTTGCTTGTGAATAAAACTGCCAGTTTCAAAAAGAAAGGCAAGCCAAAGAAGGGCAAGGGCGCCGGTAAGACCGGCTTCCAACGCAAATCTAAAGGCGGAGTCAAGAATGAAACTGAGTGCTTCTACTGCAAGGGCACAGGTCACTGGAAGAGAAACTGCAAGAAGTATCTGGAAGATAAGAAGTCCGGGAAAACCGGAAAAGGTATAATTGTTATACAAGTTAATGTCATTGACGTTTTGCTTGCTAGCGAAAATTCTAAGTCTTGGGTATTTGATACCGGATCAGTTGCTCACATTTGCAACTCGATACAGGGG
The DNA here is from genome assembly GCA_039707655.1 of Elymus sibiricus. Taxonomy (NCBI): domain Eukaryota; kingdom Viridiplantae; phylum Streptophyta; class Magnoliopsida; order Poales; family Poaceae; genus Elymus; species Elymus sibiricus. The sequence continues at coordinate 514,402,793 of CM077665.1, forward strand.
CTTCAGAAGGTGCGCAAGCTGGCAAAGAATGAAGTCGTGATGCGTGTCGGGAACGGCGCTGGGATCGCCGCTCAAGCCGTCGGCATTGTGCCTCTACGTCTCCCTTCAGGATTTATTTTGGAACTAAGTAACTGTTATTTTGTTCCGTTGTTGTGTAGAAACATTATCTCAGGATCATGTTTAGTGCACGATGGATACTCCTACAAGTCTGAGAACAATGGTTGTTCACTTTATTGTAAGGATATGTTTTATGGATTTGCACCCATTGTTGGGGGCCTTTTAATACTAAATCTTGAATGTGAAAATGATGTCTTTAATGTGAATGCTAAACGCCTTAAGAAGGCTGATACCACCACCACTTACTTGTGGCACTATCGGCTTGGCCACATCGGAAAGAAACGCATGCAAAGACTCCATAAAGATGGAGTTTTACCGTCCTTTGATTTTGAATCATTTGACACATGTGAAGCTTGCTTGATGGGAAAAATGACCAAGACGCCGTTCACGGGTCATCCTGAACGGGCGAGTGATTTATTGGAAATAATACATAGTGATGTATGTGGTCCAATGAGCACAATCGCACGGGGTGGGTATTTCTACTTCGTGACTTTTACTGATGATTTAAGTAGGTATGGCTATATCTACTTGATGAAGCATAAGTCGGAAACCTTTGAAAAGTTCAAAGAATTTCAGAATGAGGTGGAAAATCATCGTAACAAAAAGATTAAGTTTCTGCGGTCTGATCGCGGAGGCGAATATCTTAGTCACGAGTTTGGCCAACATCTGAGTGACCGTGGAATCGTTTCACAGCTTACGCCTCCCGGAACTCCACAGCGAAACGGAGTGTTGGAACGACGTAACCGAACCCTGTTAGACATGGTAAGGTCGATGATGTCTCTTACAGATCTTCCGATATCTTTTTGGGGTCACGCACTGGAAACTGCTGCTCACACACTAAACAGAGCACCGTCTAAGTCTGTTGAGATGACGCCATATGAGATATGGCACGGGAAGAAACCCAATTTGTCGCATCTCAAAGTTTGGGGTTGTGAAGCTTATGTAAAACGTTTACAATCGAGCAAACTCGATCCCAGATCAGACAAATGTAACTTTGTAGGTTATCCAAAGGAAACCTTTGGGTATTCCTTCTACCACCCATCCGAGGGCAAAGTGTTTGTCGCAAAACCCGGAATATTTCTTGAAAAGGAGCTTCTCGCTAAAGAAGTGAGTGGGAGGACAGTACAACTTAATGAGATTAGTGAATCTTCGGCAACCGTTGATATGGCTAAGGAACCTGAAGAAATTCCGCTAATTATCCCTACAACTGAGCCGGAAGTTGTCGCATATGATGCGGAGACTTCAGACAATGTTGTAACTGAACCGCGCAGATCAGGTAGGGCTATCCAGCCACCTGAGTGGTTTCATAACGAAATCTTCATTCTTGAAGATGATGAACCTGCGCACTACAAGGAAGCGATGGCGGGGCCTAGCTCAAGGGAATGGCACAAGGCCATGAAATCCGAAATGGAATCCATGTACGAAAACCAAGTTTGGAACTTGGAAGAACTTCCGGATGGCGTAAAACCCATTGGTTGTAAATGGATTTTCAAAAGAAAGACGGACGCGGATGGTAACATTACTATCCACAAAGCTAGACTTGTCGCGAAAGGGTTCACGCAAGTTCCAAGAGTGGACGACGACGAGACTTTCTCGCCCGTAGCTATGCTTAGGTCTGTTCGGATATTACTAGCAATTGCTGCTTATTTTGATTATGAAATATGGCAGATGGATGTCAAAACGGCTTTCCTAAATGGAAACCTTGAAAGGGATGTATACATGATACAACCAGAAGGTTTTGTCGATCCTAAGAATGCTGGAAAGGTATGTAAGCTTTAGAAAGCCATTTATGGTCTGAAGCAAGCATCAAGGAGCTGGAACATTCGTTTTGATGAAGTGGTCAAAGAGTTTGGCTTCATCAGGAACGATGAAGAATCTTGTGTTTACAAGAAGTTTAGTGGGAGCGCAAAAGCATTTCTAATCTTGTATGTGGATGACATATTGTTGATTGGAAATGACGTGAATTTTCTTAGCGAAATAAAAGACTCATTGAAGAAGAGTTTTTCAATGAAAGACTTAGGCGAAGCGGCATATGTATTAGGCATCAGGATCTATAGAGATAGATCAAGACGCCTGATAGCGCTAAGCCAAAGCACGTACATTGACAAGGTGTTGAAAAGGTTCAACATGGAGAACTCCAAGAAAGGCCTACTCCCCATGTCACCTGGCACAGTGCTTTGCAAGAATCAGTGTCCTCGGACCCTTGATGAGCGAGTACAAATGAATGATATTCCATATGCTTCGGCAGTTGGTTCTATTATGTATGCCATGCTATGTACAAGACCGGATGTTTCCTATGCGCTAAGTGTTAGCAGCCGGTACCAAGGTGATCCAGGATTGGAACACTGGGCCGCAGTCAAGGGTATTCTAAAGTACCTCAGAAGGACCAAGGATTTACTCCTTGTGTACGGAGGTGATGAAGAGCTCATTGTAAGTTGTTACACTGATGCAGGCTTCATGACTGACCCAGATGACTTCAAATCTCAATCTGGCTATGTTTTCATATTGAACGGCGGCGCAGTTGATTGGAAAAGTTCCAAACAAAAGACTGTGGCGGATTCTACGACGGAGGCGGAATATGTTGCTGCTTCAGAAGCCTCCAAGAAAGCTGTCGGTATCAAGCAATTTCTTGAAAACCTTGGTGTGGTTCCAAGTGCTCTGGACCCGGTGGAGATCTATTGTGATAATAGTGGCGCCGTGGCTCAGGCAAGGGAGCCATGTTCGCACCATAAGACAATGCATATTCAACGCAAATTTAAACTCATTCAACATAATGTCGAAGAAGGTTTAGTGAAAGTACGCCAAGTTCACACGGATCTGAAGGTGTCAGACCCGATGACTAAGCCTCTACCACGAGCAAAGCATGAGCAACACCGGATAGCCATTGGTGTTAGGGAAGCCATGTAACTGGATTATGACTCTAGTTCAAGTGGGAGTCTATAGGAGATATGCCCTAGAGGTAGTAATTTCAGTTACTTTTGTATCTCCGAGTTTGTAATGAATGTTTATGATCCATGCTATAACTGCAATGTTCTCGAGTCTGCAAATTAAACTAGGCTTGGAGGGAAACTCATGTGCACGTGTGGTATAATAAATGGTAAATTGTATTCCTAGTCTTGCCTCTAAGACTGGCTCAAGTATTGCATGATGATCCTGTTTTCCTGATCATGGGCATGGCTATGCCGGCAATTTTGAGGGCACGATGTTGGTAGAACACTTGTGTTGAATCGATCCGAATTGATGTTATGCTATGAGATACATTCGTCACTAGTTAATGCCTAATAACACAGAGATGGTTAACGTTGGACCATGAGAGTATCGAGTTTCTTCATGCTTGCTTCATGAACTTTGGGGTTTGTTAAACGTCATCCGTAAATGGGTGGCTATTACGGCGGCTTACGGGTTCATGGAAAAGTATGTCAAGTAACTTGATAGCTCAAGATTGGGATTTGCTCCTCCGACGGTGGAGAGATATCTCTGGGCCCTCTCGGTGTTACGGTATCCATCATCGTCTGGCCAGACACTTTGTGATTTGATCACAGGGATGCCAGAACACGGGAACGAGAAAAGAGAACAATACCGGCAACGAGGTAACTGGCATAGTGGACAAGTTGTTGATCCACGGGGATGCCAACATGTCTCACCTCGGGTAATTGTAACATATCATGAAGCAACAGGAATAGCACACGGCAACTGGAGGTTCACTCGAATATTCATTCGTGTGGGTATAGGGGTCAATATGGGTGTCCACGGCTCCGATGTTGATCATTGATCGGAAGGGGTTCCGGGTCATGTCTATGCTTCACCGAACCTATAGGGTCACACGCTTAAGGGTCATCTATCTGTTGAATACTAGACAGGGAGTCTGAGAGAAAATCACCGAAAAAGTTTCGGACACCGGAAAAGTTTCGGACAGCGGAAAAGTTCCGCAGAGAGAGGTCACCGGATGAGTTCCGGTGAAACTGAAAAGTTGTTTCAGGGGATACCAAAAAGTCAAATTGGTTTCGGCACATGCCTGATAATTCTTGGAGGGTGCCAGAATCATTCTCGAAACTTTCTGGAATTTTCCGGGATGAAAACCGGAAATGTTCCGGAGCTGCCGAAACCGCTTCAGATGCTTTTCGCAGATGAAAATCACTAAACCGGAATTGTTCCGGATCGCGTTGAAAATTATTTTTTGTGGGTACTGGAAATGTTCTAGGACCACATAAATATTTTCAGTTCGACTGGACGCTGAAAAATGTCGTCGTGAATAGTGAAAGTGCTTTTTGGACTACTTTATGGAAAGCCACCTTTTGGAGCTTTGCTCCAAAAGATCTTGGGGATGACATGGATGGATTGGAGCCAATTTTGGGGCCCCACATGGGGGTGTGTCCGGCCACATGGTGGACTCCTTCATGGAGTCCCTCTTGTTCCTTGGTTTCACTTTTATGCCCTTGTGGAAGGACTTCATTCATGTGCATTTTGGGTTTTATTGTAAAACCACCCTACCCCTTGGTTTTCCTATAAATAGGAGGTGAGTGGGCTGCCATCTCATCATCCTTTTGCTCTCATACACATGCTATGCTTTGCTAGCTCTCTCTCTCCCTCCCACGAAAAGAGTTTTTCGTAGAGCCGAAAGGCTGTCTGGGTTCTGGCAGGAACTAGTTCTGGACGGCGAAGCCCTGCCGGATAGATGACACCGTATGTGGGCAACCCCGTAGAGAGGTCGTAGTTTCGATCTTTTGCCCGAGGGGCTGTTCGTGTGTCCTCCCGAAGGGCTGTCCGATTTTCCGTTCGAGTTTCGAGGGTCCTCCCGAAGGGCTGTCCGTGACATCGTCCGAGGGACTGTCCGACCGCCTCCCGAAGGGCTGTCCGACGAGGGAGTACATCCTCGCGGTTGGGAGGTTGTAAAATCCTAGCTGCGGGGATCTGCACCAACGATCTCCACCGACTCTTCTTCTGCTGCGCTACGAGTCGGTACGGATCAGATCAAACCTTGTATGCAATCTCCATAGTGATCCTGGGCGTGCTCGCTATACCGATTTTTTTTGTTTTCTGTCGCGTTCCCCAACAAGTCATCAGCCCGCCGCACTCCTTTCTTGCGCCCCTATGGCTAAGTGAAAGCAATAAAGCATTATGGTCCGATTGCCTTGTCCGCCCCACACTACCGCCTTCGGGTACCGATAGCTCGGCTAAGGGTCACTGTGCGTTGGGAGAGACACACCGCGTAGTATCTACATGGGGGCTGAAGCCGACGACTCGCAGCTTTCAGTTTTAACGGCCACACAGGAGTTATAAAGGATGCAAAACACGAAAGACATGATAAACCATGCATCTTAAATATAAACGCGTTAAAAGGTCTTCGGACATATTACAACGCTTTACTCATACATGTTCTCTCTCGAACACTGCGACTCTATCGCCCGAGCACCCTCCATTACTCCGGAGAAGTATAGCTCGGGGCACCTATGCTCCTTCCTAGGAGGCGGAGGGGCGGTGGCTATCTTCATCGGATCCAGCCCCGGCTAGTGCACCTTGGCCTTCGCAAAGGTCATCCGAGCTCCCTCGATACAGGAGGACCGCCTTAGCGCGTCGATCCGGGGCGAGGCGTCGCTCAGCTTCTGCACCAGGCCGAAGTAGCTGTGCGGCAGTGGCTCATTGGGCCATAGCCAGATGCAGAGATCCTTCATAGCCGGCTCCGCCGTCCGGTGTAGCTCCACCAGCTGCTTCAGCTGCTCAACAAGGAGAGGAGAGCGCTCGGGGGCTTCAAACTGTGCCCAAAACAGCCGAGCTTCATCTCCTTCTCCCCGCGAAGCATAAAACTGGTTCGTGTCCACTGTGCACTTCTGGAGGTCCGAGCAGGCGCCTGAGGAACGGCATACTTGGGTAAGCAACTCGAACTTGCTATCCCCAAAGACACACTGCAATAAATACGGCTTACCATCCACGATAGCCTTGGCCTGGTTAACTTGCTCTTCAAAAGGCCGCCTATCCACCCGCTCCTTTTGGAGATTGGTTTTCAGGGTGGATAGTTCGGCGGCCTGCTCCTTGCCTTTCCGCTCAAGGTCCTCGCTCTTTTGGCCGGCGTCCTTGAGCTCCTATTGGATTTCCTCCACCCGAGCCTCATGCTTGTCGCTAGTGGCTCTCAGGGTGGATAGCGCGGTAGCTGCTTCTTTGGCCGCTGCCCTCTCAATCGCAGCCTCCTGCTTCGCCTTCTCAAGCTCGGCCTTGAGCTTCTCAATTTCCTTCGCCGAGGCTGCGTAAGCATTAAAACACATCAAAAAATACTGCTTTGACAGTACGGTGATGAAGAATTTGGATACTCTAATCCGGCTTACCTTGCGCCTCGTCGAATCTCTTGTTCAGAGCGTCAAGCTCGTCTTCGGAGCTCTTGAGCTTCGGATTTAGCTCGTCCAGCTCGGCAGCATTAGCAGCCGCCGCCATCGACGAAGCCTGCAAAAAGCAAAACCATATCAAGTTACATGGTTTCCAAACTTCCGAACTATTATAATTATGATCTTGTGTCCGGTCCCCTTAAGGGCTGTTAGAACATTCCGAACGAATATTGTCTGGTACATAGTTCGGATGATGATCTATGATTGACCCCCAGGTCAGTTTTTCCAAACTCACCTAGGGCTCGGGGGCTGCCATGTATATAATGATAACACAAAGAAATTACATTACGTGGCTCACCTGAAAGCCCGTCAGGAGACCGTTGAAGGCCTCCTTCAGTCCGCTGTCAACGGACTGAATGCTCTGCAATACCGCACCCATAAGGGTGCGGTGCTCCCCGGAGATGGAGGCGCTTGACAGAGCCTCCCCCATAGCCGGCCACCCATTGGTCTATGGCGCCGGTGGAGATCGGTTAACCCGATCTCCAACCGGGGATTGAACCGGTGCCTCGGAGGCATGGTGCGCTCCGGAGACAGCCTTGGAGGTGACTGGACATCACCCCGTCCTGTCTCCTCAGTATCTGGGAGGGGCTTCTCCCCCGGGTCTTCGGCGGCCGAGGTGTTAGCCTCGACCATGACGTCATCACCCCCACCTCCAGTGTCCGGCTCCAAAGGAGCCTGTTGGGATGACACCTCCGCGGCATCCTTCGCGGCGCCTGGAGGAGAAGGGTGTGACGCGGTCCCGCTCTCCGCTAGCTAGGCGGGCGGGGTCTCCCCGTCCGAAACTTGATCGGTGGGGAGAACACGTGGTGGGCTGCATGTCAATAGGCGCTCACATGTTAGTAACACTCAAAACTTAGCACTAATAGCTTGGGAGGTCTTCGGATCTGCACCTTCGAGCTGGGGGCTTGACCCTGAGGTTCCTTCGTGGAACCCTCTCGAAGTCCTCGGACTCGGTATCCGAATCCGAACTGTCGTCAGACAAAACTACCTGTGTCCGACGCGCTTTCTTCTGGGCGGGAGGAGGAACATCCTCTGAGGCATCCGATGACGCTGCCCTCTTTCCTGCGAGGGGGGAATCGCCTCCCCTCTCACCCTCGTGCTCCTCCTCTTGATTCGAGGAAGCGTGGGTTTCCTCGGACACAGCCCCTGGCTGGTCCCTGTTGTGCAGACCTGCTCGGCCTGGTTTCTTCTTCTCCTTCTTCTCCGGCGCCTTGTAAGGCGCCACGACGAGCATCTCCGACAGCAGCTGGGACCTAGGGTCTTCGGGCTGTGGAGCCGGGCATTTGATGCCCGTGGCCTTGCTCAACCATTCCTGCGGAAGTGATCGGAAAGTACTTAGATTTTCTTCAAGAAAACAGAGCCGATCTAAATGAAACTATGTTATACCTCGGAAGGGGGTTTATCGGCGCACAGACCCCGGTCCTCCTTCTTGGCTGGCCAGCTCTCCTGCGCCTTGAACAGCGCCTTCCACAACTTCTCCTGAGTGGTGCAGAAAAGCTGGCAGATCGTAGGCTCATCGTCAGTCCGATAAGTCCACATAGGGGAGCCCCGGCGCTGGCAGGGGAGGATGTGCCGCCAAAGCATAATTTGGACCACGTTGGTCAGCTTGACTCCGTCCTTGATCCTGGAGGCAATGCCCCTCTGCAGGTCATCCACCTCTGTATCCGACCCCCAGTCGAGGCCCTTTCGAACCCATGAGGTTAATCTGGTCGGGGGGCCGGATATGAATTTGGCAGGAACAGTTCCGCCCTCCTCCCTTGGCTCGGTGATGTAAAACCACTCTTTTTGCCAAGTCTTGATGGTGTCGATGAAGGTGCCGGATGGCCATACTGCACGTGGAAGCTTGCCGATGACCGCCCCGCCGCAGTCTGCGTGTGCGCCTGCGACACACTTCGGCTTGATGTTGAAGATCTTGAGCCATAGTCCAAAGTGTGGTTCGACCCGCAAGAAGGCCTCGCAGACGATGATGAAGGCCGATATATGCATGAAGGAGTTCGGCGGGAGGTCGTGGAAGTCGAGTCCGTAGAAGAACATGAGGCCCCTCACGAAGGGGTGGAGCGGGAAGCTCAGTCCTCGGATGAAGTGAGGAATGAAAACCACCCTCTCGCCTGGTTTGGGGGTGGGAATCACCTGGCCCTCCTCTGCGGCGCGGTGTAAGATGTTGGCGGGGAGGTAGCCGGCCTCCTTGAGGTCCCGGATGTCCTGGTCTGTGACTGTGGAAGCCTCCCACTTGCCGTTGGAGCCTGAGCCGGCCATGGCAGAGCTCGGAGGAGGAAGGGTGGAAAACCTAGATCTGGGCTCTAGAGGCTCAGTAGATTGGGGAAGCAGGGGTGCGAATGGGAAGTGCGGATAAGCCTTGGGGTTTTCTTCCCCTTTTATTGGGCTTGTCGCCGGTTAGCCTCCCTTCACCGCGCCGTGAATCCTTCCGCTTCCCAAGATGTGCGTGCCATTATACGCGCATGATTAAACATACCCCGTGTGAAACGGAGCACGATCTGTGCATTGATGGATTGTGCTTGTAAAAACTGCCTCGGACCGCGAATCGAGTCTTTACGACTGGTTCAGTGGTCGTGGTGGGCCGTGACCTTTCATCTGAAAGGTTGTCAGAGAGCACTATTGGCTCCTTGACGTTTGGCCTTCAGGGCCGAGTTATTCATGGTGTTCGGACGATCTATGATCGGAAAAACTACACGTCGTCGGAGGCCGAACTAAAGCCCGACCGATCACTATTTGGAGAAAGGAACTTGCCTCGCAAGCCGAAGACCCTGATCATATGAAGCAGCTGGAGCTAGGACCCTTGGTGTTGGAGGCTAGTTCGGGGGCTACTGAGGGAGTCCTGGATTAAGGGGTCCTCGGGAGGCCGACCTATTTCTTATAGGCCGGACTGAATGGGCCGTTTGCCGAGCACTGGATTGATCGAGGACCCTGTCTCCAGGAAGGAATCTTCGAGGATCGTGGCATATTCTCCACGTTTGGAGTAGTGAATAGGCATGTTAATCCCTTCGACGTGTAACCGACCATGTGTAAACCCTAGGTACCCTCGGCGTCTATATAAGCCGAAGGGTTTTAGGTTGTAGGCCAACAGAACTCATCTAGGGTTTTAGTCATATGATCTCGAGGTAGATCAACTCTGTAACTCTTATACCATCAATATAATCAAGTAGGACGTAGGGTATTACCTCCATAGGAGGGCCTGAACCTAGGTAAACATCGTCTCCCACTTCTCCTGTTACCATCGATTCTAGTCTCACAGCTCGGGACCCCCTACCCGAGATCCACCGGTTTTGACACCGACACGAGGCGACTCTTGCGCCGCCGGAGGATCTGCCTCCCTCAGGCAGGGGAAGCCAGCCCAGGGTGGAGCCCTCACAGAGGAGGGGGTGCCCCCGGAGACACCTGACGCCGGCGGCGCTAGAAAGATGGGTGGGGCCGGCGAAGCAGTCCCACAGACGCACTCTGCGCCTGCCTGGGGAGCTACAGCCAGCCCCCAGGCCTCGCCGGTGCGCCAGGTCCCAGATGCTGCCTCCCCGAGCCTGCAGCGCACGCCACCACCATAGGCCGAGGTGGAGGTCACGCGGAGCCCCCATCGCCCCGTGGACGAAGCCGCCACCGTCCTGAGCAAGGGGAAAAGGCCTGCAGACCGGACCGGCGCTGTGTCCTCGTGAGCCATGACGGCGGCAGCTGACATCGAGCCGCCACGTTGCCGGGCCTTCTCGCTGATCAGTAGCAGCACAGTGCTCCACCGTGGGGCTCTGCACGGCGCCAGGGAGGCCCTGAACGCGCTGGAGGCGGACCTCCTAGCGGAAGAGGCATGGCTCATCGACGAGCGCCGGCGCCTCGTAGACGGCTGGCACCAGCTGGACGTGGCACTTAAGCTGGGCCCCCGCCAGGACGACATCACGAGGGAGAAGTGTGAGAAGACCGCCCGGGACGCTGCGGAGCTTTGGGCGAACTCCGTGCGGGAGGCTGATGAAGCCAACCAGCGGTGCGAGGACGCGGAGGCCCGCGCCAAGGTCGTGGAGGAGCAGATCTCCCTGTGAGAGCAGGAGCTTCGGGCGTAGGAGGAGGCGGCTGCGGCCCACGAGCGGCATCTTGCTGCCCGCGAGGAGGAGCTCGCCAAGCTGGAGGAGACCCTTGTGGCTCGCGAGGGGGATATGGCGATCCGGGAGCGCGAGCTCACCAGGACCACCTCCGATCAGGAGGCGGAGCGCGAGCACCTGACGACGCTGGAGCGTCAGGTGTCAGCCACCCAGGCCGCCTTCAAGGAGGAACACTCCACGGCCAACATGCGGCTCGCGGCGAAGGAGGAGAAAATCCAGGCGGACGCCGACGCCAGGATCAAGAGGGAGTGGGAGGCGCTCCAGTAGAGCTTCAGCAGCAGACTGGAACAGCAGGAGACACTCTTCAAGGCGAAGCACGCCGAGCTCCGGAAGGAGATCAAAGAGCTCAAGAAGCTGCTCTAGCAGGCTGAGGCCGACCTTCAGCTCGCCCTCAAGGGCAAGGAGGATGTCGAGGGGGAACTGGAGTCGCTTCAGGTGCAGGTTGGAGGCGTCTCTGATGTCGTCAGGAATGCCAAGGACGACGCCACGCGAGAGCGAATGATGCAGGCGGAGCACGTCAAGCTATTCCGCGAGCTCACGAGGCGCGCCCGCGTGGCGGTCTGCCTCTTCGTCGAGGACGTCCTGGACTTCCCCACCGCGGAGTACGATGGTGGCTATCTCGACTTCTTCACCAAGCTGGTGGAGGCGCTGGAGACGGGGACCTCACGGCAGGATGACATCATCGAAGAGGAGTGCCGCGACCTCCTGGACCAGGCGGCGACGTGTGTCTTCAGCAATCTTCTTCGCGTTGACGCCAACTTCGACTTCGCCAGGGTGATTCAGCCTGTCCCCAAGGAGCTCCACTACGGGCTCAGGAAGGAGGTGCAGGCCCATGTGGACGCCCTGGTCCAGCGGTTTGCGCACACTTCTGAGAGCTCTGAGGAAGGCGGCGATCCTGAGGCGGCCGGTCCCGACGACGAGGATGGCGCCTCCTCTGCTTAGGCTTTATCTTCTCCTGTTTTCATTCAACGACGGCACGACCCCGTGGGGGCGTAAGACAGTTTATAGTGTACTCGCACTTTAAGCCTTTAATCTTTTGCTGCAATTTCCCTGCTTTCTTGTTAGGTTTGTTTCCCTCTTTTACATTGCCTTTTTGCTCTACGTCGCTTGGGCCCAGCCCCCGAGCGTGCTACTGCCATCGCTTGGGCCCAGCCCCCGAGCGTGCTACGCGTGTCCGACAAGGCCAAAGGGCGTAGGGCTCCACGAGGTGGTAAGGGCTCCTGAGGCGCGGGGTCAGGAAGCCCCCTTTGACGTGCAAGTGGCTCGTGCCAAGGAGAAAACAGAACACTCGACAAGGCCACAAAGGAGGAGAGAGAGAGAGCTCGAGGAGCGGCAAGAAATTCACAAAGTGCTTGTACTTAGCTTTTGTGGGGCTTGAGCCTTGGTGCGCCACGACATGCAGAGGTTATGCCTCGCGAGGCTTGGTCCCGCGAGGCCTCCCGCTGGCGTTTGACGCTAGTGGTTGCTGTGCGCAGCCTCGTGAGGTCTCCTGAGCTTTTGTACCTGCGGTGGTAGTGTGCCAACAAATATTTGCCAGTGGTTGAACTACACCCAGGGCTTGAGCCTTGTGGGTGTCACGCAAGGAGACAAAGTAACAAGGACCTTGGTGAGGTGACGTGCACGGGAGCAGGCCCACGAGCTAGAGCTCAGTCACTTGGGTTTTGCGGCGCTGCTGGGACCGACCCAAGCACAGGCACCATGTCCAGCCCCCGCTCGTGTGATACGCACGAGGGAAATCGCGAGCGCGAACGGCTTCAGAGGCCAAAAAGTGCTTACCAAGCACACAATATACTTGAAGAAATAAAATTTTACTACTGAATTGAAAAAAGTTCATTACACAACCAAACAAGGACAGTGCTGCCGTGCTGGACACGAGTCAGCTTGAGGATGTGATGTAGCCAGGCGGCGCCCTCAAAAGGATGAACAAAAACGCTGCCGTGATGGACATGGGTCAGCTTGAGGATGTGATGCAGCCAGGCGGCGCCCTCAAAAGATGGACCGAAGTGCTGCCGTGACGGACACTGGTCAGCTTGAGGATGTGATGCAGCCAGGCGGCGCCCTCAGGTCACAGCCGCCATGTCTGAGCATGGGGCCCTACTAGGTTGTGGGCGGGAGCTCTCGCGGCCTTGTGGCGACGCAGAAAGAGAGGCTCCCGGGCGTGTACAGCCCCCTTGCGTTCGTACCAGTGAGGTCACGGATAGAACTTGCAGAGATGTTGGATGTTCCATGTGTTTTGTACCGGAACACCCTCCTCCGTCTCCAGCCGTGCTCCGCTAGGCCGGGAAACATGGATGACCCTGAACGGGCCTTCCCACATGGGCGAGAGCTTCTGGAGTCCTTCCCTGGAGAGGATCCTTCGCAGGAAAAGATTGCCAGCTTCAAGGGTGCGGGGGCGTATGTTGCGGCTATGGTAGCGCCTGCTGATACCGGGCCGCACGGACAGCGGCCTAGCGTGCTTCCTCGAGGAGGAGCATATCAGCTTCCCGCAGGCCATCCTGGCGGTTCTCGTCGAAGGCCAGGACCCGCGGGGACCCGTGCTTGAGCTCAGTGGGGAGGACCACTTCCGCCCCGTAGACGAGGAAGAAGGGTGTTTCGCCGATAGGGTTGGTTGCTGTCGTGCGGATCAACCATAGCACGGACTGGAGCTCGTCGAGCCAGTCTTTGCCGCAGGCTGTGAGCTTCTTGCTGAAGCTTATTGTCTTGAGGCCCTTGAGGACCTCAGTGTTAGCACGCTCGGCCTGGCCGTTGCTTCGCGGGTGCGCCACTGATACGTCTCCATCGTATCAACTTTTCCAAACTCTTTTGCCCTTGTTTTGGACTCTAATTTGCATGATTTGAATGGAACTAACCCGGACTGACGCTGTTTTCAGCAGAATTGCCTTGGTGTTATTTTTGTGCAGAAATAAAAGTTCTCGGATTGACCTGAAAATTTACGGAGAATATTTTTGGAATTAATAAAAAATACTGGCGAAAGAATCGACCGGAGGGGGTCCACCACCTGGCCACAAGCCAGGGGGGGCACGCCCTCCCCTAGGGCGTGCCCCCCTGTCTTGTGGGCCCCCTGGAGCTCCTCCGACCTCAACTCCAACTCTATATATTCCTATTCGTGGAGAAAAAAAATAAGAGAGAAGAGTTCATCGCGTTTTACGATACGGAGCCGCCGCCACCTCCTGTTCTTCCTCGGGAGGGCAGATCTGGAGTCTGATTTGGGCTCCGAAGAGGGGAAATTGACGCCGTCATCACCACCAACCATCCTTCATCACCAATTTCATGATGCTCTCCGCCGTTCGTGAGTAATTCCATCGTAGGCTTGCTGGACGGTGATGGGTTGGATGAGATTTACCATGTAATCGAGTTAGTTTTGTTAGGGTTTGATCCCTAGTATCCACTATGTTCTGAGATTGATGTTGCTATGACTTTGCTATGCTTAATGCTTGTTACTAGGGCCCGAGTGCCATGATTTCAGATATGAACCTATTATGTTTTCATGAATATATATGTGTTCTTGATCCTATCTTGCAAGTTGTAGACACCTATTACGAGTTATGATCCGCATCCCCCAGGGTGACAATAACTGGGATTCTTTCCGGTGATTACCGTAGTTTGAGGAGTTCATGTATTCACTAAGTGCTAATGCTTTGGTCCGATTCTCTATTAAAAGGAGGCCTTAATATCCCTTAGTTTCCATTAGGACCCCACTGCCACGGGAGGGTAGGACAAAAGATGTCATGCAAGTTCTTTTCCATAAGCACGTATGACTATATATGGAATACATGCCTACATTACATTGATGAATTGGAGCTAGTTCTGTGTCACCCTATGTTATAACCGTTGCATGATGAATGCCATCCGACCTAATTATCCATCACTGATCCATTGCCTACGAGCTTTTCACATATTGATCTTTGCTAAGTTACTTTTCCGTTGCTACTGTTACAATCACTACAACACTGCTACTGTCACTTTGCCATTGTTACCGTTACTTCCATACTGCTTTGCTACTGAATACTTTGCTGCAGATACTAAGTCTTTCAGGTGTGGTTGAATTGATAACTCAGCTGCTAATACTCGAGAATATTCTTTGGCTCCCCTTGTGTCGAATCAATAAATTTGGGTTGAACACTCTACCCTCGAAAACTGTTGCGATCCCCTATACTTGTGGGTTATCAAGACCTTTTTCTGGCGCCGTTGCCGGGGAGCATAGCTCTATTCTCTGAGTCACTTGGAATTTATATCTGTTGATCACTATGAAGAATTTGAAAGATGCTAAAACTAAGATCTACCCCTCAACTACGAGGACAGGTAAGGAACTGCCATCTAGCTCTGCACTTGATTCACCTTCTGTTATGAGTAAATTTGCGACACCACCACCTGCTAGTAATTCTGATATGTTGCAAGTAATTGATGATGTCACTTCTGCTATGCATGATGCTTATGATGATACTTTGCTTGATACTACTGTGCCACTGGGTGAATTTCTTGATGAACAAATTGCTAGAGTCAATGCTGCAACTGATGATATTTCTGAAATTGATGAAATTATTGAAACTGAACACTATGAGACACCTGCTAGACCTAGCTCTCCTAGATATGAATTGCCTAATATACCTAAGGGTTATGTTATGGAAGGAGAGGTAGCTAGGGACTTTCTTGCTTGTAAAGATAGAGATGATCTTAAGAAATTACTATGCAAGTGGAAAGAAAAATCTTTGAATGCTAGAATGCAATATGATCCCAAGTTTGCTACTTCACCTATCTTTGTTACTGATAAGGATTATGAATTCTCTGTCGATCCTGAGTTAATTACTTTGGTAGAATCTGATCCTTTCCATGGTTATGAATCTGAAACCGTTGTGGCACATCTTACTAAATTGAATGATATAGCCACCCTATTCACTCATGAGGAAAAAATTCGTTATTACTATATTCTTAAGTTGTTTCCTTTCTCATTAAAGGGTGATGCTAAGATATGGTTTAATTCTCTTGCTCCTGGTGGTGTGCGTAGCCCCCAGGATATGATATATTACTTCTCTGAAAAATATTTTCCTGCCCATAAGAAACACGCTGCCTTGCAGGAAATATTTAACTTTGTGCAAATTGAAGAAGAGAGTCTCCCACAAGCTTGGGGGAGGCTTCTCCAATTACTTAATGCTTTGCCTGATCACCCTCTCAAGAAAAATGAAATACTTGATATCTTTTATAATGGACTAACCGATGCTTCTAGGGACCACCTAGATAGTTGTGCTGGTTGTGTTTTCAGGGAACGAATTGTTGAACAAGCTGAACTACTTTTGAATAATATATTGAGCAATGATAATGATTGGGCTATTCTCGAACCACCTCCAAAGCCAACTCCGAAGAAAAGAGGTATTCTATTTCTCAGTCCTGAAGATATGCAAGAGGCAAAGAAATCTATGAAAGAAAAAGGTATTAAAGCTGAAGATGTTAAGAATCTACCACCTATTGAAGAAATACATGATCTTGATAACCCGACATAGGTAGTAGAGGTAAATTCCCTCCGTAGATTTGATGAAGGTGATATTCCTTATAATAAGTCTGCTAGCCAATGCTTGGATGAGTTTGATAACTTTATTGTTAAGCAAGAAAATTTCAATGCTTATGTTAGTAGACAACTGAAACATAATGCTTACATGCTTGATCGCTTAGGTGATTATATGAGTAGAACTGTTAATGATCTTAAGCTTATTAGTAAACATGCTTCCATGGTAACTACTCAAGTAGAACAAGTACTTAAGGCACAGAATGATTTGCTTAATGAGATGATTAGTAAGAACAATGATCATTCTGTTAGAGTTGTGACTAGAGGTGGTAGAATGACTCAGGAACCTTTGTATCCTGAGGGCCATCCTAAGAGAATTGAGCAAGATTCTCAGAGAGTTAATACTAATGCACCTGGTCATTCTAATAAAAGGAAAAAGAATGACGATAGGACTTTGCATGCTGCTAGTGAACCTGTTATAGATACACATGAAAACCCAAATGATATTTCTATTTCTGATGCTGAGACACAATCTGGTAATGAACATGAGCCTAGTGATAATATTAATGATGATGTTCATGTTGATGCTCAACCTAGTAATGATAATGATGTGGAGATTGAACCTGCTGTTGATCTTGATAACCCACAACCTAAGAATAAAAGATATGATAAAAGAGACTTTGTTGCTAGGAAGCATGGTAGAGAAAGTGAACCATGGGTTCATAAACCCATTCCCTTTCTTCCTAAACCATCCAAGAAGAAGGATGATGAGGATTTTGAGCGCTTTGTTGAAATGCTTAGACCTGTCTTTTTGCGTATGCGCTTGACTGATATTCTGAAAATGTCTCCTTATGCTAAGTATATGAAAGATATTGTGACAAATAAAAGAAACATACCAGAAGCTGAGATTTCCACCATGCTTGCTAATTATACTTTTAAAGGTGGAATACCAAACAAACTAGGAGATCCCGGATTACCTACTATACCATGCTCTATTAAAGGAAATTATGTTAAAACTGCTTTATGTGACCTTGGAGCTGGTGTTAGTGCTATGCCTTTCTCTTTGTGTCGTAGACTTGATTTGAATAAGTTGACACCTACCGAAATCTCTTTGCAAATGGCTGATAAATCAACTGCTTTACCCATCGGTATTTGTGAGGATGTGCCTGTCGTAGTTGCAAACGTTACTATCCTAACGGACTTTGTTATTCTTGATATTCCCGAGGACGACAGTATGTCGATCATCCTTGGTAGACCCTTTTTGAATACTGTAGGGGCTATTATTGATTGCAACAAGGGCAATGCCACTTTTCATGTTAATGGTAATGAGCATACGGTACACTTCCCGAAGAAACAATCTCAAGTTCATAGTATCAACTCCATTGGAAAAATTTCAACGATTATTATTGGAGACTTTGAATTCCCTCTCCCTACTGTCAAAAAGAAATATGATATACTTATTGTTGGGGACATGCATATCCCCATTGAGGTAACCTAGTGTCATTCGAAAATTCTCCGGTTCCGTGTCATTCGAAAAAAGTTTGTCAATAAGACTTGATCAACCTTATTGATGGATTCTTTTTGATGAGCATGAGATGGATGAATTTAGAAAGCACAACCTTTTGCACCCAACTTTTATTTTCTGTTCTTTAGTTTCAATTTAGTAAAAATGCTATTATTTCTCTGTTTTCCGTTTTATCCGTGCAATAGAAAAATGACCTGAAAATAAAAGTCCTCAGAATGCCCTGAAAATGTAGTATGATTTTTTCTGGAATATTTTAGAATTTTTGGCATAGAGAACACATCAGAGGGCTGCACCAGTGGGCCACAAGCCTGCAGGGCGCGCCCACCCCCCTGGGCGCGCCCCCTGGCTTGTGGGTCCCATGTGGCGCCCCCTCATTTAATCCAGCACCCATCCACTTCGTCTTCCTCCAGAAAAAATCCCACCATTGGTCAAACCCGTGTTCTAGCTCATCTTGCTGCCATTTTCGATCTCCTTGCTCAAAGCTCCATTTGCAAAACTGTTTTAGGGGATTGTTCATCGGTATGTGACTCCTCCAATGGTCCAATTAGTTTTTGTTCTAGTGCTTTATATATTGCAAATTTTTGCTGCTGTGGTGACCTTGTTCTTGAGCTTGCATGCCAAATTTGTATGGTCCCAAGTAGTTTTGATGCATGATATAGCCTCTAGGCACTTGTGGGAGTAGTTGCTATAAGTTTTGTTGAGCTTTGTTCACTTTTATTTGGAGTCACTAAAAATTTCAGAATTATTTTCCAGAGAAAGAAATGATGAGGAGATTGTTAAGAGGCTCTTCAAGCTGGGGTTCTGAAGAAAATGAAAATGAGAAGCCCAGATACAATATTCCTCGCACCGCGGAGGTTCGACCATGTGAATGGCCAAGTGAAGCATTCTTGAGGGCGGCCGGAATTTATGAAGATTTCTATTATCTGGCAGAAAATGCAGGCATCACCGACTTCCTCAACGATAAGTGTGACCAGTACCTCCTACTTACTAATATTTTCGTGCAAAATTTTCACTTTTATCCTAGGAAGAATCCTCCCATGGTAGAATTTTACTTATATGATGTGCCTAAGGAAATGTCACTTTACAATTTTTGCAATGTTTGCAAAATACCTTATGAGGGCAGTATCAGTGAACCACGTCCTAGAGACATGGAGGACTTTATTGCCGCAATCACTGTGGGGGAAGAGAGAGGGGTGTCAAGGGCCAGAGCAGCTAGTTTGCATTTTCCAGTTCTACGCTATTATTCATTATTTGCGGGGAGATGTCTCGTTGGTCGAGGGGAGAGTGGAAGCCTTAGTGCTCCCGACCTCGCCATTCTGCGCCATGATTTACTTGCTGATAAATCTTTTAGTCTGGGCGCTATAGTGGCCCAACGGTTGAACTTAAACCGTTCGAAGGGCCCCATATTCGGAGGTATCTATGCATCTCGTCTAGCCAAACACTTCGAGATACCCATTAGGCTTGACGAGGAAGAAGAAATGCTACTACCTACGAGATATTTAGACTATGACAGCATGGTAGCACATGATTTTATTAGGAAAGATAATGGTAAGAGGCTGCTTTACAACTTAGTATTTAGTCAAGGTACTTGTGAGATTATTGCTTTTCCTGCTTCTTCTTTGTTCAATATTCGTTCAGGCAGGTACACTATTATGCCCGAGGACATTTACAGATATTGGGGCTTGTCGCAACCCCCAGCACCTGAGCCGGCACCAGCCCTTGATCCGTATCAGAATCCGGTTTTTCAGTGGGAGCCACAGGAGCTCGCCAACCAGTGGAACCCTTAGTATCCTCCGGAGTATCCAGGAGATGGTTATTTCCAGCCATGGCCCTAGACCAACTTAGGCCAAAAGCCTAAGCTTGGGGGAGTACGTATTTCTCACCGACATTATATTCATGTTCACACACTCATTCCAGTTGTCGGTGTTCATACTTTTTCATTGTACCATCCATGGTAGTTTATTTCTTCTTTTTGCTTTCTTCTTGTGTGTTTAATTAACCTTGAGAAAATCCAAAAAAAATTAGTTCTAGCTTTACCTTCTAGTTTGTTTAGTTGTAGTATTAAAAGAAAACCCAAAACGATTTCTCGTTCTTCTTTTGCTTGTTGGGAGCTTTCCCGTGTAAATAGTTTTCCTTTCTTCTTTGGGTCGTAAGGAGAAGACCACGATGACATGTTGAGTGGCTCTCATATGCATTATTGTTTATCTATCAGAGAGCCCATATTACCTTGCCTTCTCCTTTGAGTTATTGCTTGCAGATTCCAGCTTAGTCCAATGCACGTGCACTCTTATTATTATTCACACCGTTCGGTCGTGCAAGTGAAAGGCAATAATGACAATATATGACGAAGTGACTGAGATGGAGAAAAGCTGGTATGAACTCGACCTATTTTGTTTTTGTAAATATGATTAGCTCATCGTTCTGGATTCAGCTCGTTATGGATTGAACATGTTTGCAATGACAATTAGAGATTATAGTTACTCATGCCATGCTTAATTAGCTAAGAGTGTATAATGGTTTGTCTTGAGTGCCAACATGCATTTTAAAATGGTTGTGATGTAGTATGATAGGATGGTATCCTCCTCTGAATGATTCAAGTGGCTTGACTTGGCACATGTTCACGCATGTAGTTGAAACAAAACCAACATAGCCTCCACGATGTTTATGTTCATGGTGATTTATATCCTACTCATGCTTGCATTCAATGTCGGTTAATCTCAAAGCATGTTTATGACTGTTGTCGCTCTCTAGTTGGTCGCTTCCCAGTCTTTTGCTAACCTTCACTTGTACTAAGCAGGAATACTGCTTGTGCATCCATTTCCATAAACCCAAAGTTGTTCCATATGAGTCCACCATACCTACCTATATGTGGTATTTACCTGCCGTTCCAAGTAAATTTGCATGTGCCAAACTCTAAACCTTCAAATAATACCCTGTCTTGTATGCCCGAATCGCTCATGTAGTGACTAGGGGCTGTCAGTATCTTCCATGCTAGGTGGGTTATTCTCACGATATGTGTTGATTCACTATCATTCACGGGAAAGTGGCTGGTATTCGGGATGCCCAGTTCCATGCTCAAAAATCAAATCAAAGTATAATGAAACAAAACTCCCCCAGGATTGTTGTTTGTATGGATGGTACCCGTGGATTCGGCCCGCCGTGGAGTGTGATCGATTGGTGGAGGGGGAGTAAAAACTTTACTATTCTGTTTGGGAACCGCCTATAATGTATCTAGCATGGAAGATATCGAGATCTCTTAGTTGTTATGTTGACAATGAAAGCATACCTCCCAAAATTATGATTCATTCCTGTTTTAAAAGCTCGAGCTCTGGCCCCTCTGTAAATCAATGCTTCCCTCTGCGAAGGGCCTCTCTCTTTTATTTACTGTTGAGTCATCCTCCAATTATAAAGAGCACCAGTTAGAGAGCACCTCCGTCATTTGTATGCTTTGTTATTAATTGATATTGAGTATGAGTGTGACTGGATCTCTTTTACCATGAATTACAATGTCTAGTCAGTCCTTGTTCTTCAGAGGTGCTCTGCATTTATGTTTTGTGGTCTCAGAATGGGCTAGCGAGATACCATTATATCATATTGTATCATGATTGTTTTGATAAAATTGTTGTCATCTGAGACTTATTATTATTGCTAGCTAGTTGATTATGCCATTGATATGAGTAAATGTGAGACCTAAATGTTATTGTGAGTGTGGTTAGTCTATAATCTTTGCTGAAAATCTGAACATCAGTTAGACATATTTACAACAGCAAGATCAAACAGAGTTTGTAAAAGTTTTTCTTTATCACTTTCAGTTTGTCAACTGAATTGCTTGAGGACAAGCAATGGGTTAAGCTTGGGGGAGTTGATACGTCTCCATCGTATCTACTTTTACAAACTCTTTTGCCCTTGTTTTGGACTCTAATTTGCATGATTTGAATGGAACTAATCCGGACTGACGATGTTTTCAGCAGAATTGCCTTGGTGTTATTTTTGTGCAGAAATAAAAGTTCTCGGATTGACCTGAAAATTTACGGAGAATATTTTTGGAATTAATAAAAAATACTGGCGAAAGAATCAACCAGAGGGGGTCCACCACCTGGCCACAAGCCAGGGGGGCGCGCCCCCCCCTAGGGCGCGCCCCCCTGTCTTGTTGGCCCCCTGGAGCTCCTCCGACCTCAACTCCAACTCTATATATTCCTATTCGTGGAGAAAAAAAAAGAGAGAAGAGTTCATCGCGTTTTACGATACGGAGCCGCCGCCACCTCCAGTTCTTCCTCGGGAGGGCATATCTGGAGTCTGATTTGGGCTCCGGAGAGGGGAAATCAATGCCGTCGTCATCACCAACCATCCTTCATCACTAATTTCATGATGCTCTCCGCCGTTCGTGAGTAATTCCATCGTAGGCTTGCTGGACGGTGATGGGTTGGATGAGATTTACCATGTAATCGAGTTAGTTTTGTTAGGGTTTGATCCCTAGTATCCACTATGTTCTGAGATTGATGTTGCTATGACTTTGCTATGCTTAATGCTTGTCACTAGGGCCCGAGTGCCATGATTTCAGATCTGAACCTATTATGTTTTCATGAATATATATGTGTTCTTGATCCTATCTTGCAAGTTGTAGACACCTATTACGAGTTATGATCCGCATCCCCCAGGGTGACAATAACTGGGATTCTTTCCGGTGATTACCGTAGTTTGAGGAGTTCATGTATTCACTAAGTGCTAATGCTTTGGTCCGGTTCTCTATTAAAAGGAGGCCTTAATATCCCTTAGTTTCCATTAGGACCCCGCTGCCACGGGAGGGTAGGACAAAAGATGTCATGCAAGTTCTTTTCCATAAGCACGTATGGTGAGGGAGTCCTAGATTAAGGGGTCCTCGGGAGGCCGACCTATTTCTTATGGGCCGGACTGTATGGGCCGTTTGCCGAGCACTGGATTGATCGAAGACCCTGTCTCCAGGAAGGAAGCTTCGAGGATCGTGGCGTATTCTCCACGTTTGGAGTAGTGAATAGGCATGTTTATCCCTTCGACGTGTAACCGATCATGTGTAAACCCTAGGTACCCTCGGCGTCTATATAAGCCGAAGGGTTTGAGGTTGTAGGCTAACAGAACTCATCTAGGGTTTTAGTCATACGATCTCGAGGTAGATCAACTCTGTAACCCTTATACCATCAATATCATCAAGCAGGATGTAGGGTATTACCTCCATAGGAGGGCCCGAACCTGGGTAAACATCGTCTCCCACTTCTCCTGTTACCATCGATTCTAGTCTCACAGCTCGGGACCCCCTACCCGAGATCCGCCGGTTTTGACACCGAGATTGGTGCTTTCATTGAGAGTTCCGCTGTGATCGCCAAAGGAATCGATGGCTCGCCTTGTCATCAACGAAGAGGTCCGCAATACGGACACTTTCGTCCCCGGACAGATCTTCGCTTTCGGCAGCATTGTGTTGCACGCCGACCCGACCGGCCATCTAGGCCGTGTCGGGAGTTTCACCCCTGATCAAGAGGTCAGATTTGGGAACCTAGAGTTCTTCGTAGATTCTCGGGGCGACCTGCTACTTACCGGGCTCGCAGTCGCGCCTGCCACGCCCGAAGACTCTGAGGCTTTAACCTTAGATCCATCTTTCGGTCCCGCCCACGGGATCTGCCCGGGCGAGGACCCAACTTTCAGTCCGGACCCGGTCATAATGCCAGATGCCTGGACACCCATTCTTGCCGAACACTCCCCCCGCGCGGACGCATCAGAGGTTAACTCCGGAAGCTCTGCGCGGGCCGACCCGATCGGGCTCTCGATACTCAACGAGGCCCTAGATCGGATCTCGTCGATGAAGATTACCGACGACCCAACCCCGATCTACTCTCAGATCGGGCCCAAGGCGGGTCAGGACGAATTTTTCGTCCCACCCACCACCCACTTGATAGCCACTGTCGAGGATTTGACCGACATGCTGGACTATGCCTCTGAGGAGGCAGAATACATGGATGAGGAGGATAGTGCCCTCACCCCCGTTAACACCGGGCGGTGGACTGCCACCTCCACATACGACGTCTACATGGTGGACACTCCGAAAAACGATGGCGACAAATCGGATGAAGCGCCGTCAAGACGCCGAAAGCCGCATAAACAGTCAAAAGGAAAAAAGGGAAGAAAAGCTATCGATGGGACCGGGGACGGAGACACCCCGGAAGGCCTCGGCGATCCCGAAATCCCCAAACACCCGTTAGAGGGTCAGGAGAGGCCGGAAGACCGGCACAACCCCGACGATCTAGATGATCCCGAGGACGACGATTACCTCCGCTCTATCGAGGGGGAGGACAATGCGGAAGCCGATGACTTCGCCATCCCCGATAATCCTGCCGATCAGGAACTATTCAGGCAACAGCTTATAGCCACGGCCCGCAGCCTGAAAGCAAAAGAACGGCAGCTTAAAGCCGAACAAGACAACCTCAACGATCGATGGACCAGAGTCCTCTCAGCTGAGGAAGGATACGGTATCGGTCTATCGGACCAACCTAAGAGCTATCCACGCAGAAGGCTGCTGCCACAATTTGATGACGAGCTCACTGATACGCCGTCTCCCAAACATACCCCATACGACAAGCCAGACCGCCCTCCTCGAGGACGAGACAGGACGGCCGACAACACCGGCTATAGGCCGACGATACCTCGTAGACGGGGAAAAGAGCTACTAGAGCCCGATGACAGGTTCGACGTGCGACACGACCTGGACTACAGAGCAGGTCATACGCGATCTATCTATGGATCCAGAGGATACTCACCCGATAGACGGGAAGGGTACCGGCCTTGGTTCGACCGCAACAATGAAGCTCGGGAACGAAACCGAGCTAGGACAGACGCCGATCACCGGCGCGACATAGCTCGGGTCAGAGGCGCTGCCCACCCACTGTGCTTCACGGATGAGGTGATGCGGCATCAGTTCCCGGAAGGGTTTAAACCCGTAAACATAGAACAATACGATGGGACAACTGACCCAACCGTATGGATCGAGGATTTCCTCCTCCACATTCACATGGCGCGAGGACATGACCTCCACGCCATCAAGTACCTACCCCTGAAGCTTAAGGGGCCAGCTCGGCACTGGTTAAATAGCCTCCCCGAAAATTCCATTGGGTGCTGGGAGGACCTAGAAGAGGCATTCCGATCTAACTTCCAGGGCACTTATGTTCGGCCGCCGGAATCCTCCGACCTAAGCAACGTCGTCCAGAAGCCGGGAGAGTCCGCGCGGCTATTCTGGAATCGTTTCTTGACCAAGAAAAACCAGATCATGGATTGCCCGGACGCCGAAGCAATAGCCTCTTTCAGGCACAATATTCGGGATGAATGGCTGGCTCGTCAGCTCGGCCAGGACAAACCAAGGACAATGTCCGCCCTCACATCACTCATGACCCGCTTTTGCGCGGGCGAGGATAACTGGCTAGCAAGATGTAGCACAACCCCGAAGACCCCGGAACCTCTGAAGTTCGGGATGGAAATGGGAAACCGAAGCGCAACAAGAACAAGCGCCGGCACAAAAATAGTGATGCCGATGACATGGCTGTTAACGCCGGCTTCCGCAACTCCCGGCCTGGGCAGCGGAAGAAGCCTCCTAATGGCAATCGCGACGGACCCACCCTGCTGGACAAGATCCTTGAGAGGCCTTGCCAGATCCATGGCACTCAAGAGAAGCCCGCCAACCACACCAACCGTAACTGTTGGGTCTTCAAACAGGCCGGCAAGCTCGCATCCGAGGACCAAGGCAAGAGCCCACGCAGCGAGGACGAGGATGACCCCCGTGGTCCGATCGGTGGCAGACAAAAGAAATTCCCTCCAGAGGTAAAAACTGTAAATATGATATACGCCACCCATATACCCAAAAAGGAGAGGAAGCGCGCCCTTCGAGATGTCTACGCCATAGAGCCTGTAGCCCCGAAGTATAACCCACGGTCGGCATACCCGATCACCTTCGATCGACGTGACCACCCGACAAGTATCCGTCATGGGGGTTCGGCCGCCCTAGTCCTAGACACCATCATAGACGGGTATCACCTCACTAAAGTCCTAATGGATGGAGGAAGTAGCCTCAAGCTGATTTACTCAGATACGGTGAAAAAGATGGGCATAGATCCGTCAAGGATCAAGCCCAGCAACACTACCTTTAAAGGAGTGATCCCAGGCGTCGAAGCCGGTGCACGGGCTCTATAAGCCTGGAAGTAGTGTTCGGCTTGCCCGATAACTTTCGAAGCGAGGACTTGATCTTTGACATCATACCTTTCCGCAGCGGCTATCACGCCCTGCTCGGCCGTACAACGTTCGCTCGCTTTAACGCCGTCCCGCACTACGCATACCTCAAGCTCAAGATGCCCGGCCCCAAGGGGGTCATTACTGTCAACGGCAACACAGAGCGCTCCCTCCGAACTGAGGAACATGCGTTGGCCCTGGTGGCCGAATTCCATTACACTGATGATCGGCAAACGCCGACATCTGCCGCAAAGGCACCAAAGGCTGGGAAGCGAGCTCGGTCTCAACCCGAAGTACCAGAACCTTCTTCTCCCCATAAATAGGGATTCTCCCCCCATCGCACGGCCTTAGAACCGGCAAAGTACGTGCCGAGGAGGCACAACTTCGCGCTTAAAATTCCATGGGCAGCGATGGGGAAAAATTATTAAAGGGTAAGTGTTCGGCTAGACCGAACTGTCACCATCAACATGTCTTCGGACACACCGCCTTAGCGCATCGATCCGGGGCGAGGCGTCGCTCAGCTTCTGCACCAGGCCGAAGTAGCTGCCTGGCAGTGGCTCGTTGGGCCATAGCCGGATGCAGAGATCCTTCATGGCCGGCTCCGCCATCCGGTGTAGCTCCATCAGGTTCTTCAGCTGCTCAACAAGGAGAGGAGAGCGCTCGGGGGCTTCAAACTGCGCCCAAAACAGCCGAGCTTCATCTCCTTCTCCCCGCGAAGCATAGAACTGGTTCGCGTCCGTTGTGCTCTTCTGGAGGTCCGAGCAGGCGCCTGAGGAATGCCATACTTGGGTAAGCAACTCGAACTTGCTATCCCCGAAGACACACTGCAATAAATACGGCTTACCATCCATGATAGCCTTGGCCTGGCTTACTTGCTCTTCAAAAGACCGCCTATCCACCCGCTCCTTTTGGAGATTGGTTTTCAGGGTGGATAGCTCGGCGGCCTGCTCCTTGCCCTTCCACTCAAGGTCCTCGCACTTTTGGCTGGCGTCCTTGAGCTCCTGTTGGATTTCCTCCTCCCGAGCCTCATGCTTGTCGCTGGTGGCTCTTAAGGCCGATAGCGCGGTAGCCGCTTCTTTGGCGGCCGCCCTCTCAACCGCAGCCTCTTGCTTCGCCTTCTCAAGCTCGGCCTTGAGCTTCTCAATTTCCTTCGCCGAGGCTGCGTAAGCATTACAACGCATCAAAAAATACTGCTTTGACAGTACGGTGATGAAGAATTTGGATACTCTAATCCGGCTTACCTTGCGCCTCGTCGAATCTCTTGTTCAGAGCGTCAAGCTCGTCTTCGGAGCTCTTGAGCTTCCGATTTAGCTCGTCCAGCTCGGCAGCATTAGCAGCCGCCGCCGTCGATGAAGCATGTAAAAAACAAAACCATATCAAGTTACATGGGTTCAAAACTTCCGAACTGTCATAAATATGATCCTGTGTCCGGTCCTTTTAAGGGTTGTTAGAACGTTCCGAACAAATATTGTCCTATACATAGTTCGGATAAGGATCTACAATCGACCCCCAGGTAAGTTTTTCGAAACTCACCTAGGGCTCGGGGGCTGCCATGTATATAATGATAACTCAGAGAAATTAATATTTCACAAACAGAGCATTACGTGGCTCACCTGAAAGCCCGTCAGGAGCCCGTTGAAGGCCTCCTTCAGTCCGCTGTCTACGGACTGAATGCTCTGCAATACCACACCCATTAGGGTGCGGTGCTCCTCGGAGATGGAGGCGCTCGACAGAGCCTCCCCCATAGCCAGCCACCCATTGGTCGGTGGCGCCGGCGGAGATCGGTTAACCCGATCTCCAACCGGGGATTGAACCGGTGCCTCCGGAGGCATGGTGCGCTCCGGAGATGACCTTGGAGGTGACTAGACATCTCCTCGTCCGGTCTCCTCAGTATCCGGGAGGGGCTTCACCCCCCGGTCTTCGGCGGCCGAGGTATTAGCCTCGACTATGATGTCATCGCCCCCACCTCCAGTGTCCAGCTCCAAAGGAGACTGTTTGGATGACACCTCCGCGGAATCCATCGCGGCGCCCGGAGGAGAAGGGTGCGATGCGGTCCCGCTCTCCGCTAGCTTGGCGGGCGGGGTCTCCCCGTCCGAAACTTGATCGGTGGGGAGAACACGCGGTGGGCTACAAGTCAGTAGGCGTTCACATGTTAGTAACATTCAAAACTTAGCACTAATAGCTCGGGAGGTCTTCGGATCTTTACCTTCGAGCTGGGGGCTTGACCCTGAGGTTCCTTCGTGGAACCCTCTCGAAGTCCCCGGACTTGGTATCCGAGTCTGAACTATCGTCGGACAGAACTACCTGTGTCCGGCACGCTTTCTTCGGGGCGGGAGGAGGTACGTCCTCTGAGGCATCCGATGACGCCGCCCTCTTTCCTCTGAGGGGGTAATCGCCTCCCCCCTCACCCTCATGCTCCTCCTCTTGATTCAAGGAGGCGTGGGTTTCCTCGGACATAGCCCCTGGCTGGTCCTTGATGCGCAGGCCTGCTCGGCCTGGTTTCTTCTTCTCTTTCTTCTCTGGCGCCTTGTAAGGCGCCACGACGAGCATCTCTGACAGCAGCTGGGACCTAGGGTCTTCGGGCTGTGGAGCCAGGCATTTGATGCCCGTGGCTTTGCTCAGCCATTCCTGCGGAAATGATCGGAAGGTACTTAGATTTTCTTCAGGAAAACGAAGCCGATCTAATGAAACTATGTTATACCTCGGAAGGGGGTTTATCTGTGCTCAGGCCCCGGTCCTCCTTCTTGGCTGGCCAGTTCTCCTGCGCCTTGAACATCGCCTTCCACAGCTTCTCCCGAGTGGTGCGGAAGAGCTGAAGAATCGTAGGCTCATCGTCAGTCCGATAAGTCCACATAGGAGAGCCCCGGCGCTGGCAGGGGAGGATGCGCCGCCGGAGCATAATCTAGACCACGTTGGTTAGCTCGATCTTGTCCTTGATCATGGAGGCGATCCCCCTCTGCAGGTCGTCCACCTCTGTATCCGACCCCTAGTCGAGGCCCTTTCGAACCCATGAGGTCAATCTGGTCGGGGGGCCGGATCTGAATTTGGCAGGAACAGTTCCGCCCTCCTCCCTTGGCTCGGTGATGTAAAACCACTCTTTTTGCCAAGTCTTGATGGTGTCGATGAAGGTGCCGGATGGCCATACTGCGCGTGGAAGCTTGCCGATGACCGCCCCGCCGCAGTCTGCGTGTGCGCCTGCGACACACTTCGGCTTGATGTTGAAGATCTTGAGCCATAGTCCAATGTGTGGTTCGACCCGCAAGAAGGCCTCGGAGACGATGATGAAGGCCGATATATGCATGAAGGAGTTCGGCGGGAGGTCGTGGAAGTCGAGTCCGTAGAAGAACATGAGGCCCCTCACGAAGGGGTGGAGCGGGAAGCTCAGTCCTCGGATGAAGTGAGTAATGAAAACCACCCTCTCGCCTGGTTTGGGGGTGGGAATCACCTGGCCCTCCTCTGCGGCGCGGTGTAAGATGTTGGCGGGGAGGTAGCCGGCCTCCTTGAGGTCCCGGATGTCCTGGTCTGTGACCGTGGAAGCCTACCACTTGCCGTTAGAGCCGGAGCTGGCCATGGCAGAGTTCGGAGGAGGAAGGGTGGAAAACCCAGATCTGGGTTCTGGAAGCTCAGGAGTTTGGGGAGGCAGGGATGCGAATGGGAAGTGCGGTTAAGCCTTGGGGTTTTCTTTCCCTTTTATTGGGCTTATTGCCGGTTAGCCTCCCTTCACTGCGCCGTGAATCCCTCTGCTTCCCAAGACGTGCATGCCGTTATACGCGCATGATTAAACATATCCTGTGTGAAACGGAGCACGATCTGTGCATTGATGGATCGTGCTAGTAAAAACGGCCTCGAACCGCGAATCGAGCTTTTTCGACTGGTTCAGCGGTCGTGGTGGGCCGTGACCTTTCATCTGAAAGGTTGTCAGAGAGCACTATTGACTCCTTGACGTTTGGCCTTCAGGGCCGAGTTATTCATGGTGTTCGGGCGATCTATGATCGGAAAAACTACACATCGTCGGAGGCCGAACTGAAGCCCGGCCGATCACTATTTGGAGAAAGGAACTCGCCTCGCAAGCCGAAGATTCTGATCATATGAAGCAATTGGAGCTAGGACCCTTAGCGTTGGAGGCTAGTTCGGGGGCTACTGAGGGAGTCCTGGATTAAGGGGTCCCCGGGAGGCCAAACTATTTCTTATGGGCCGGACTGTATGGGCCGTTTGCCGAGCACTGGATTGATCGAAGACCCTGTCTCCAGGAAGGAAGCTTCGAGGATCGTGGCGTATTCTCCACGTTTGGAGTAGTGAATAGGCATGTTTATCCCTTCGACGTGTAACCGACCATGTGTAAACCCTAGGTACCCTCGACGTCTATATAAGCCGAAGGGTTTTAGGTTGTAGGCTAACATAACTCATCTAGGGTTTTAGTCATACGATCTCGAGGTAGATCAACTCTGTATACCTTATACCATCAATATAATCAAGCAGGACGTAGGGTATTACCTCCATAGGAGGGCCCGAACCTGGGTAAACATCGTCTCCCACTTCTCCTGTTACCATCGATTCTAGTCTCACAGCTCGGGACCCCCTACCCGAGATCCGCCGGTTTTGACACCGACATATGGCTATATATGGAATACATGCCTACATTACATTGATGAATTGGAGCTAGTTCTGTGTCACCCTATGTTTATAACCGTTGCATGATGAATGCCATCCGACATAATTATCCATCACTGATCCATTGCCTACGAGCTTTTCACATATTGATCTTTGCTAAGTTACTTTTCCGTTGCTACTGTTACAATCACTACAACACTGCTACTGTCACTTTGCCATTGTTACCGTTACTTCCATACTGCTTTGCTACTGAATACTTTGCTGCAGATACTAAGTCTTTCAGGTGTGGTTGAATTGACAACTCAGCTGCTAATACTCGAGAATATTCTTTGGCTCCCCTTGTGTCGAATCAATAAATTTGGGTTGAATACTCTACCCTCGAAAACTGTTGCGATCCCCTATACTTGTGGGTTATCAGCCACGGAGGCGTAGCAGATCTGCATGCCAATGCTGGCGCAGTAGGAGTTGAAGAGGCCGCTCGCGAACTGCGAGCCATTGTTGGTGATGATGCAATTTGGGACGCCGAAGTGGCACACCAGGCCCTTGATGACCTTGACGGCTGACCCCGCCGGGATGGTACGAACAGGCTCCACCTCCGCCCACTTGGTGAACTTGTCGATGGCGACGTAGAGGTAGCGGTAGCCGCCAGCCGCACGAGAGAAGGGGCCCAGGATGTCCAGCCCCCAGACAGCGAAGGGCCACGAGAGGGGGATGGTCTGGAGCCCTTGCGTTGGCTGATGGATCTGTTTGGCGTGGAACTGGCAGGCCTCGCAGGACTGGACCAACTCAATGGCGTCTTGAAGCACAGTGAGCTAGTAGAAGCCGCTGTAGAATACCTTGCCGGCGAGGGTGCGCGATGAGGAGTGATGGCCGCAGTCTCCACCGTGGATGTCGGCAAGCAGCTCGTGCCCTTGCTCCGCAGAGATGCATCGCAGCGCGACCCCGTTGGGGCGTCGGCGGTAGAGCTCGCCATCCTTTAGGCAGTAAGGCCCGGCCTGGCGGGCCACGTGCTCTGCTTCGGTGTCGTCCTCCGGGAGGGCGGCGCTGGTAGCTGGTGGCGTGGCAGATGGCTTCAGGAGCCGCTCTTCGAAGACGCCGGGGCCTTGTGGCTCGCGGCGGGACTCCCTCTTGGCGATGTCATCGGCTTCCTGGTTGTCACCGCGAGGAATGTGTTGGAGTTCCATGCCAAGGAAACACTTCTCGAGCTTGCGCACTTCCTCGAGGTAGGCGCCCATGTGCTCGTCCTTGGGTTTGTAGCTCTTGTTGGAGAAGTTGATGAGGAGCTGCGAGTCGCCCTTGATGAGTATGCGCTTGATGCCGAGCGCGACGGTGGCCATGAGCCCGGCGATGAGGCCCTCGTATTCTGCAATGTTGTTGATGGTGGGTGTGCACAGCATGGGAATGGTGCCCATAGTCCTCGTGGACTTGGGGTGGTCACTGGCGTCGAAGGAGATGGGGTACTATGACCACTTGAGGGGCCTGGAGACCTCAACCCCCGGGAGGGCAGCGTTCACCTCGCAGGAGAATTGCTTGAAGTGGCGGTTGGATGAGGGAGCTTGGGCCCCGCCAAGGATGTACGCCATCCCGCGAGGCTCCTGGTAGCCCCCAGCGTCCTCATCAGGCAGATTGACATGGTTCGCATTGGGGCGCGGAGTGGCGCCGTTCACTTGAGGGTTGGCTCGTTGCGGTGGGTCCCGCCAGCCTTGACGGTTGTTGCCGTTATTGTTGTTGCGATCTCCCTAGCGGCAGCCGCGGCCTGTGCCATCGTCGTTGCGACTGGAGCGGAGGTTCTGCCCCTGCTCGCGAAGCAGTCTGAGCTCGTGGCAGTCCTCGGTGTTATGGGAGCTCATGTTGTGGTAGGCGCAGAAGGGACGGCTCTCCATCTTGGGGGCGGCATCGTGGTCACGCCCGCGCTTCTGCTCAGGCTCCGCCGCAAGCACGGCAGGGCCCTTGCGCTTGACGTCCTTGTTCTTGGCCTTGGTGGCGTCGAGGGCCGCATCTGGATCATTGTGGGTGAAGAGGCGGCCCTCCTCGGCCTTGGCGCATCGGTCGGTGAGGTCGAAAAGCGTGGCGACGGTGTCGAGCTTATCATTGATGGTAAGCTTCTCGCACATCCTGACGTCCGTGACGCCCGAGGAGAACGCGGAGAGGATTGTGGCGTCAGAGGCACGCGGGATCTTGTTGTGCACCTGGCTGAAGTGCTGGATGTACTTGCGAAGGGTCTCGCCAGGCTGTTGGCGCACGGCGTGCAAGTCATTGAGAGTGAGGGGACGCTCGTACGTACCCTTGAAGTTGGCAACGAACTGCGCGCACAGCTCAGACCATGAAGAGATGGAGCCCTCGGGGAGGTTCATCAGCCACGAGCGTGCCGCGTCCTTGAGAGCCATGGGGAACCAGTTCGCCATGACTTTGTCATCACCGCCCAAGGCTTCGATGCCGATGGCATAGAGCTGCAAGAACTCCGTGGGGTTGCGGGTGCCATCGTAGCGAGGAGGTAGCTCTGGCTTGAAGGGCGTGGGCCACACCACGCGACGTAGCTCACGAGTGAAGGCACAGCAGCCCCCACTGCTGGACGGAACGCCGCCGGTCAGGGCGGCACAGTTCTAGCGCCCGGCCGCTGCAACATCCTGGAGGGTGCGATTCTGGCGCTCGCGCTGCCTTTCGAGGGTCACGCGCACGTCGGGAGCTTCGCGACGGACGATCTGGCAGCTGGGGTCTGGGTGGGGTGGTGAAGATGCTCCATGGGATGCCTCTGGTGCGCGCGCACCATGGCGACGCCCTTCGCCCTCGCTGGGCAGAGGCGGTGGAGGAGGAGCACCATGCCCTGCCCTCGCGCCATGCGACGCAGGAGGAGGCAGGGAGTTGGTGAGAGCCGGGGCGTTTCCGGCGGTGTTGACGAGCTCGGTGATGCGCGCCAGCCACGCATCGTAGCCGGTCATGGTGGGCCGGTAGCGCAGCAGCTCACGCGCCATGAGGAGCGTGGCCTGTGGAGCTGGCTGGTCGTGGCGACCGTGCAAAGCTTCTGTAGCGGTGTGCGCAGGCGGAGGGTTTGCCTGCACGGACGGGTGGGTGGAGGAGTCCTGCGCCTCTGTAGCTGCGGGCTCGGTGGCGGCACGAGCATGTGTGCGGCAGTCGGGGTTGACGACGGGCTCCGTGCAGACCATCTGGGCCCTATGCGCGTACTTCTCGCGGCGCGCCTCGGCCATGTCAATGTTGAGCGAGGTCGAGGATGAAGATGCGAAAGTAGCCCCCCTACCCGGCGCGCCAAATGTCGGAGATTTGTTTTTGGGCCTACGGGGAACCCTCCAAGAACCCTGGTTCGAACACTGGGGACAGCTCGCAATCTACCACCTGACTACGACCATGGCGAGGCTATGCACGCAGAGCACAAGAAGGACACACAGATTTACCCAGGTTCAGGCCACCATGCAGTGTAAAACCCTACTCCTACTTTGTGGATTTGCTCTTGGTTGCACAAGTGTTACAAGGCTCGAGGTGGAAGAAAGCTTCCAGGGGGAGTAAGAACTCAAAAAATGGATCCCCTCCTAAGGTAGCAGCACTACCCCTCTTCTCGCTGCCTTGGTCCTCTTTCCCCAAAAATATCGGCGGGAAAAGGGCAGCCACAGGGCGGCAATTCGAAGGGGAACAGGCGCTCAGTCTATCCTGACAAAAGGTGGTTTTCGTTCTGCAAAGGCGATGTCCATGACGCGCTTGTGGGCTCACTGATGACGCCTCTCCTGGCACGCAGTGTCACCGTGGTCTCCTTGCACCGAAATGGAAAGTCTTGGAACTCGCTTTAGGGAGGACAGCCGCCTGCTGCCCTTTTATCACCAAAGGGGAAAACCTCTCTGTCCACGCCTGCTGGCACGGTTCCTGCCGTCCTTTCCTGCACAAGACGTCACCCACGTGGTGGGCACATAACCGCGTGACCAGCGCCGCACGGCCCCTCCAGGTGGAGGGCTTCGCGGGAGGCCGCCTCACGAGGTGGGGGGCCTCGCAAGGCTGCCCGCTGCTTGGAGAAGTGTCCTGGAGCGCCCCTCCTTAGAGAGAGGTAAACCTCACGGGGCAGGCGCCTCGCGAGATGACTCGGGCCTGTGGAGCCCCGAAATAGGCTGCTCCTGAAATTGGGCCCTCCGAGTGTCGTTGACTGGGCCACCAGTACATGGGCCGTGGTACCCTGGTATCCACTGGACCGACAGAACTAGCACATCAAATGGCCAGAATGGCGGTCTGAATGGTGCTGGATCAAGCAGAAAGACTTCCCAGATTACTGCAAGACTGCAACCACCAAGCTCACTCGAAGCCCTCGGTGGTCAGATGTGGGGCCACGGGATATGGATTTTGGCGTCACCCTGCGCCGGATAGGGGACCTCCATGCTGCCGGCCTGACCATAGAATTGGTAGGCTCTGACTTCCTCTGGTGCCGGATAGCACCACTGCAGCTTAGGGTACGGCGAACCTGGGAGTACAAATGTGCAGCTGACACCATGCGAATCTGTCCCGGGCTTGCCTGGAACTTCACGGTGTTCAAGCATGATTACGTCATCCGCAAGGTGTTCAATAGGGGCTGCAAACACCAGTTGCCAGAGATGGTGCTTCCACTGTGCAACAATGCCGCCAAGGACAGCATTCTGGCGATGATGCCGGAATGCAATGTGCAAGGAACACTGGGCACCTGGTAACCTCCTGCGGAAGATGTAGAGAAGTAGTGGTTTGAAAACTTGGTGGAAACCCCGGAGAGGGAGGAAACATATCTAATCCCTCCCATAAAGGAGCATGAGCTCGAATGGATGGCCATCAGGGCCCAGGAGTTGGCCAAGAAGGAAAGAGCCGCAGGGGGTGCCGGTCCTCCTCAAGCGACAGCCAAGAAGCCCAGGGCTACGAAAGCAACAATGCAGATGAGACGGCGACGCAGCGAGCCAGCTGCGGAAGAGCCTGCTGATGCTTGTGATCTGTGTTGGGTTTTCCATGAAGAGGAACGAGTGATGCAGCACAATGCGGGTAAGTATTTCCCTCAGTTAAGAACCAAGGTTTATCGAACCAATAGGAATATCGGTCATCAGCCGTCTTTAGCGGCTGCACACAAAAGAGCACACACTTGCACCCAACGTGGCAAGAGGGTTGTCAATCCCCTTGATCTCGTTATTTGCAAGTAAATGAGATGTGTAGCTGATAGTAGATAATTGTAAATTGCGAAATAAAATAAAGTAAAGTAAATTGCAGCAAGGTATTGGAAGCGTTTGTAAACTTATAAGTGGATAGACCCGGGGGCCGTAGTTTTCTCAAGTGGCATCTCTCATAAAGTAAGCATACGGTGGGTAAACAAATTACTGTTTGGCAATTGATAGTAGAGCTGATAGTTATGCAATCTTTATTCATGGCAATGATCTTGTATATATAGGCATCACGTCCATAAGCAAATAGGCCGAATCCTGCCTGCACCTATTACTATTACTCCACCCATCGACCGCTATCCAGCATGCATCTAGAGTATTAAGTAAAACAGAGTAATGCTTGGAGAACGATGACATGATGTAGACAAAGAGAATTCAATTAATATGAACTAACCCCATTGTTTTATCCTTAGTGGCAACAATACAAAGACGTGTCTTGTCCCTTTCTGTCACTGGGATATAGAGCACCGCCAGATTGAACCCACTACAACGCACCCCCCTCACTGAAGAAATATCAATCTAGTTGGCCAAACTATCTCAATAGATCGGAGAGATTTACGAAGCTATAATGATCATGCAAATAAGAATCATAATAATTAGAGGTGACTCAAATACTTTTCATGAATAATCTGAACATAAACCCACAATTCATCGGATTCCAACAAACACACCGCACAAAAGAATTACATCGGATAGATCAAAGTGAAGATGTGATGATCATTGTATTGAAGATCAAGAGAGAGAGATAGCCATATAGGTACTAACTAAGGACCCATAGGTCTGTGGTGAACTACTCACAACTCATCATGGAGGCAGCAAGGGTGATGTAGAGCCCCTCCGTGATCGATTCCCCCTCCGGTTGATCGCCGGAAAAGGTCGTCAGATGCCCACGCGGCGGAACAGAGACTTGCAGCGGCGGAAAAAGTGTTTCGGGAGCTCTCTTAGGGTTTTTGGAATATTTGAGAATTTATAGGCCACAGAGGGGCACTAGAGGGCGGCCGAGGGGGCCACGAGCCAACAGGGCGCGGCCTGGCCCCCTGGCGCGCCCTGTTGCCTCGTGGTGCCCTCGTGCGGCCTCTCGTCTCCTCCCGAAGCTTCCAGGTCTTCTTTTGGTCCAGAAAAAAAATATTAAAGTTTCGTGGAATTTGGACTTCGTTTGGTATGGTAACCTTGAAAAGCAAAAAACATGCAGTAAACAACAACTGGCACTGGGCACTAGGTTAATAGGTTAGTACTGAAAAATAATATTAATTGGTAAATAAACACCCTAAAAGTATTCTAGAATGATAATATAATAGCATGGAACAATCAAAAATTATAGATACCTTGGAGACGTATCACCTGCCGACACGGACGGCGAAGAGGGTGCTTCCCAGGACCCAACTCCACCGGCTACAGATCCCCGGCAACGACCCCAGCCAGTTACAGAGGCCGCGGCAAGGCTTTCCCGACAACAAACTCAGCCTATGGCAAGAAGGACGGAGGCTTCCCGGCGACGGGCTCCGCCGGCAGGGAAGCGCGTCCGGGAACCTTCTCCCCCAGCAGAGGCTTCCGGCTCCAGAGGTCTGTTATTCTGGGACATCTCTGGCCTTGATGAAGAGGAAGAAGAAGAAGAAGAAGAGTAAGCCCCTAGCTCTTCTTCCATACTCTTATATTTGTTTATGTTATCTCTCAAATATGATATCTTGATTTTCCTTGATCTTGCAGGGACGAGGCACCTCTGCAACAAAGACTTCAGAAGAGGGCGAGGACCACCGAGGCGAGCCAGTCGGCCACAGATGCTGGGCAGGGTTCTGCCTCTCCTGAGGTGGTTATAATCAGCCCCCAGCGAGAGGAGACTGGACATGTTCCGCCAGCAAGCACTCCCGCTGGTGCCTCAGATGGTGATGCCGGCAAGGAGGCGGAGGATGCTCACCAGGAAGAAGAACGCCGGGAAGCAGATCCTCCGGAAAGCAGTTCACCGGGAGGGATCAGCCCCTCCCAAGGAGAAATTCATGATGAACCTGCCCGCGTTGAAGACACACCGGCAACAAATATTGTCGGGGGTCGAATGACAGCAACAAACGTTGCCGGAGAAGAAACAACGTCTCCTCAACGGATCCATGCAGGTAAACTTCCCTTATGCGAGTACTTTTCCATTCTTGCTAGCATCATTTCCCTCGATCTTGGTTTCTTGGTCTTGATTTTGAATTTGCTTCTGCGTTTTCCCTTTCTCTGTAGAACCCACCCCTCTAGGTGAAGTGGTGGTCATTGATGCCGTGGAGGAGATTGCGAGGAGTGCCACAGAGGAAGCCGCCAGGATAGCCACGGAGGAAGCCGCCAAGACTGCCACAGAGGAGGCCGCCAAGGATTCCACGGAGGAGGCCGCCAGGGCTGCCGCAAGGGAAACCGCCAAGACGACCACCGGGGCTGCCGACAGCGCTCCTGCCCTAGAAACGACAAGTGCAGGCGCAGATGCAGAGATGGGAGCTACCGGCGATACCGTCCCGGCTGCTGACAACCACCTTGCCGCGCCTGAAGTCCCTCCAACAAGCGAGTCCTTATGGCTATCGAGCCCGCGGAGAGGAGCAGATTTTCCCGACACATCCGACGCCGGGAGGCACGCGCTCGGGGGCGTGGACGATGAGCTCATCATCCCTCCGACCACAACCACCAAAGAAGAGCACGATGCTAATGATGACGCTGCTGACTACTACTTCCTGCAATCCAAGAGCGAGGGCTTCAAGGATTTGTATGCACGCTACAGCAAGCGTTCGGAGAGGCTCCAACGCCACACCACCAAGGTCGAGATGGCGGAGCAGGAGCTACTGCAAAGAGCTGACGAGGCGCAAACTTGGTATTCCGAGAGGATCCAAGACATCAAGGA
The DNA here is from genome assembly GCA_039707655.1 of Elymus sibiricus. NCBI lineage: Eukaryota > Viridiplantae > Streptophyta > Magnoliopsida > Poales > Poaceae > Elymus > Elymus sibiricus. The sequence continues at coordinate 514,441,307 of CM077665.1, forward strand.
CTAAGAGGCCTAGCTTGCTGCCGACAGGAGCTCCTTCATCTTGGAAAAGGCGACAGTGAAGATGGAGTAAGCCAAGGCCGCCAGAAGGACCGAGAAGGCCAGCATTGAACTGGCCCAACGCAAGATCCAGCTCGATAGCCAAGAGGAAGATCTCACGTTCCGGGAAGAGAAGCTGGCTACCACTCTTTGAGCCAGAGACGAAGAGATCCAGGCTCTGCTGGCAAAGCGGACCGAGGAGCTCGAGCTAAAGCACAAGGTGAACCTCCAAGCACAAGTCATTGAACATGCCAGGAAACTCAGAGAAGCCCTTGATGCTATGAAAGCTGCGGACATTGTCAAGGCCAACCTGGAAGGCCAAGTGAAACGGCTTGAGGGTGATCCTGCCGGCAGGGATAAAGAAATCGCCGCCCTCAAGGAATCAGCTCAAAAGGACATGGCCGTGCTGGCTGATCTCCAGACTTCCCTGCTGGCCAGGAACAGGGATCTCCAAGCTCTTACTGCCGCCAAGGCTGACTTGCAGAGCAAGCTTGCCAGTCTGGAAGACACTCTTGAGCGTGCCTACACCGAGAAGAGGTCCTTGACGGCAAATTTGGAGGAAGCGAAGGGCCTTCAAGCGGCAGCAGAGCAGAAGTTGGCCCGGGAAGAGAGGTCCTTTGCTGAATGGACCGCTAGCCTTGCCAGCACCGCTGAGCGTGTCAGCGCCCAGATGGCAGCAATGGGGCTGCAGACCCTGGAGCTCAGCATGGAAGCTAGCCTGCCCAAGAACCCTACTCTGCCCTCTTCCTAAAAGGGCTCATTATGGAGCTGGAAACCTACCACGCCGATCGCTCCAAGTCCTTTGCCGACGAGGCCAAGATCCTTCTATGAAATGCGGCTATCCGGCTGTTTAGCAAAGTTGTGTACTTCAACCCTGATGTAGATCTCCAGCACATCTTCAAGAAGCTTCCCGAAAGCGCCGAACTGGAGGCGGTTCGGCAAGCTGTGCTTCCAATTGCCGAAAGATCTCCGACAAGTGCAGCCGGGTAGAAATCCAAAGGCGTTGAAGTTCTTCCTGTATGCCTGTTGCCGCACTAGCATGTACCAAAGGAACAAGTTCTTTTGATTAGCCAGTACTTAATATATGTATGACATATACTTTTGTGCTAAATGAATGCCTTGCTTCTTCCTTGTATAATTTTGCCCTTGTACTTTTCGCACCCTACGCTTTGCCGGAAACCTTCCCGGCGCGCACACTCCAGCCGGCAGCGCTTGAGGAATGGATCCTTAGCAGCATGCCGGAGAGGCTGCTTCCCAGGAAAGCCTACCTTCCCAATGCTAGCATTGCCGTCTAAGCTGTTGAGCAGACTCGAAACAGCCTAAGAGCGTTGCCAGCCCTGAGAAGGCTCCTTTGCAATGCAGGTTTTCGTACATAAGACAAAATCGTTCAAGGAACAAGGCTAAGGTTCCTCTTGCATAGTATATGCACAATGCTTCCTTGAACGCCATTTCTTTGGGCGCTTTACACCTTCTCCCCCCCCCTCCCGGGAAATTTGCACGTGGAGGAGTTTTTCGGCTTTTGGGAAGGAGAGAAAGAAGAGCGAGCCAGCTAGGATATTGACGGCATATTGGCTACTGCAAGGGTTACATTCACAACAAAAGCTTGCACATAACATATATTTAAAATGCGCATAGTACAAGAATGGTTGTGGAATACTTATCTTTATTCACTATGCACGGGATCTGCGCCCGGCTTTGTACAAAGGATTACATGCCACGGGGGCCAACTTGTACAAAAGGTTGCCGGCAAGGCCAGCAACCACGCCTCACGAGTAGAACTTGCGAAGATTTTCAACGTTCCACGAATTTTGCACTGGAACTCCATCTTCGGTCTCTAGCCATACTGATCCAGGCCTAGTGACTTGAACTACCCAGTAAGGGCCTTTCCACTTTGGTGTCAACTTGTTTGATCCCTTCGAGGATTGTATCCTACGAAGAACAAGGTCACCTTCCTTGAGTTCCCGGGCATGCACTTTGCGGCTATGTTAGCGGCGCAAAGCTTGCTAGTAATGTACTGCATGTATAGCAGCCGGGGAACGGTTCTCCTCCAGAAGATTGACGTCGTCTTGGCGCATTTCTTGCTGTGCCTCTTCGTCATAGGCTCGGACTCGAGGAGAACCATATACAAGTTCAGTGGGGAGCACCGCTTCTGCACCATAGACCAGGGAGAAGGGTATTTCTCCTATCGCTCGATTTGGTGTCGTTCTGAGTGACCAAAGAATGGCAGGCACTTCATCAACCCAACGTCATCCACACTTGTGCAGCCTATCAAAAGTTCGTGTCTTGAGACCTCGCAACACCTCGGCATTGGCCCTCTCTGCTTGCCCATTGCTTCTCGGATGAGCAACTGATGCATAGCAAATCCTGGTGCCTAGCTCTTGGCAGTATGCCATGAAGGTGTTGCTTGTGAACTGGCTGCCGTTATCGGTGATGATCCTATTAGGGACCCCGAAACGAGCAACCAATCCACGGATGAACTTGATAGCTGATTGTGCTGTCACCTTTCTGACTGGCTCCACCTCAAGCCACTTTGTGAATTTGTCGATTGCAACGTACAAATACTCAAAGCCCCCGACTGCGCGGGGGAATGGTCCAAGGATGTCCAGCCCCCAGACCGTGAAGGGCCAGGAAAGAGGAATAGTTTGGAGAGCTTGTGCTAGCTGATGGATGTTCTTGGCGTGGAACTGACAAGCTGTGCAAGTAGTTACCACCGTTGCTGCATCCTGAAGGGCTGTCGGCCAGTAAAATCCCTGTCGGAAAGCCTTGCCGACAAGAGCACGTGATCCAATGTGAGAACAACATATCCCTTCATGGATTTCTGCCAACAACGCTTGCCCCTCTTTTCGCGAAATGCACTTCAATTTCACACCGTTCGGTCATCTTCTGTACAGAACACCATCAATGAACATGTACATACTTGAGTGATGGGCTACTTTCTCAGCTTCTTCCTCCTTGCCGGGAAGTTCTCCTTTCTGGAGGTATTGGACAAGCTGCTGCACCCATGCTGGAGCCAATGGCTCGACGACAAGAACTAAAGGCTCTTCTGCCTCTGCTAGAACCCGTGGCTCGATAACAGAAACAAACACCTCTGTCGGAGCCTGGGGGTCGACGACAAGAGGCTCTAATGTTACCGGAGTCTGCTGTTTGCCGGCAAGATCTGGTTCACTGTCGGGACCAGTCTTCCTGGCGTCTTCCGCTGAATTTGTTGGGAAGAGCTTGCCGGAGCAGATCTTCTGTCTCTTTGCTGGTCATGTTGATGCAGCAACAGAAGGTTGAGTTAGCCAATGCACAAAAGTTCCCAGTTCCACGGGTAGCTTCTTGGCAGCACACTTTGATAGATCATCTGCGATGCTATTCTGGGCACGGGGAACATGCTCCATCTGTAATCGATCAAAGTAGCTTTCCAACTTCCTCACTTCCTCGACGTAGGCTTCCATCTGTGGGCTCTGGTAGTTCTTGTTTATCTGCCTTACTACCAACTAGGAATCGCCTCTGATTATCAATCTTTTGATTCCCAAGTCAATTGCTATACGAAGGCCGGCAAGCAGTCCTTCATACTCAGCAATGTTATTGGTAGCTTTCTCCCTGGGAAAAAGCATCTGGATGACGTACTTGAGGTGCTCTCCAGTAGGTGAAACCAGGAGCACACTAGCTCCGGCACCTTGGAGTGAGAAGGCACCATCAAAATACATGATCTAGTCTTTCGGGTCTTCCTTGCTGGGGAGAGAGGTTGCTTCTTTCTCTTCGTCTGGCGTTGGAGTCCATTCTGCAATGAATTCTGCCAAGGCTCTGCTCTGAATCATTGAAGTGCTCTCAAACGATAGATCAAAACCTGACAGCTCCAAGGTCCACTCCACAATCATGTTGGTTGCTTCTGGATTTTCCAGAATTCGCTTGAGCGGGAAGGAAGTGACGACGGTGACTGGGTGTGCTTGGAAGTAGTGGCGCAACTTGCGGGAGGCCATCAGTAAACTAAAGAGTAACATTTGCACTTCTGAATACCTGGACCGCCCCCCTGCAAAAGGGTACTCATGAAGTATACTGGGCGTTGTACCACCTTCTTCTTCTGCTGCACCTCTTGTTGTTGTTCTCTTGCCGGTGCAGATTCTGGCTTGCCGGCATCAAGGCTTGCCAGTGCAGTTCCCAGCTTGCCAGCATCTGGATTTTCTGTTTCCGGCATCTCTCCCTCTGCTTCCCTTTCAGCAACTAGTGCAGCACTTGCCACTTGATTAGTAGCTGCTATGTACAGCAACAACTTCTCTTGTGGTTTCGGCGCAACCAACACTGGCGGGGAAGAGAGGTACTTCTTCAAGTCTTGGAGCGCTTCCTCTGCCTCCGGCGTCCATTGCATAGGATCAGATTTCTTTAAAATTTTAAAGAACGGCAAAGCACGCTCAGCCGATCTAGAAATGAATCTCCCCAAAGCAGCAATGCAGCCAGTCAAGCGACGTATATCCTTGACATATATGGGTGCTTGAATCTGCTCAATTGCTCTGATCTTATCGGGGTTGGCTCCAATCCCATGATGAGGCACAAAGAACCCGAGAAGTTTGCCGGATGGAACACCAAACACACACTTATCGGGGTTGAGTTTGAGATTCATCTTTCGCAGATTTGCAAATGTTTCCTCCAGATCTTGAATGAGGGTCGACTGGTGTTTGGTCTTTACCATGATATCATCCATGTAGGCCTCCACATTTCTGTGAAGCTGTGGACCAAAACCAATCTGGACCGCTCTCTGGAATGTGGAGCCGGCACTCTTCAAACCAAAAGGCATACGTATGTAGCAATACGTGCCGAATGGAGTGATAAATGCGGTTTTCTCCTCATCTTTCCGAGCCATAAAGATCTGATGATAACCAGCGTAGGCATCAAGGAAAGAGAGGAGATCACAACCAGATGTGGAGTCAGCAATTTGATCAATCCGCGGCAATGGGAAGGGATATTTGGGACAAGCCTTATTGATATAAGTAAAATCAATACAAAGTCTCAACTTCCAATTGGCCTTTGGTACTACAACAGGATTTGCTAACCATGTTGGATGGAGTACTTCCTTCACAAAACCTGCTTTTTTCAACTTTTCCACCTCCTGCATGACGAACTCTTGTTGGGCCAAGGCTTGCTTCCGGACCTTCTGCTTGACGGGCCTCGTGTCTGGGTAGATGGCGAGGTGGTGCTCGATCACTTACCTAGGAACACCGAGGATGTCAGATGGTTGCCATGCAAACACATCGATGTTCGCCCGCGGGAAAGTGACAAGCTCCCTTTCCTATTTAGCAGATAGGTTGGTGCCTATGCTGAAGGCGCTGGAACCATCAGCCTTGGCGGAAACCTGCTTGGTCAACGGGGCGTCCTTGGCAGCTTTTTGGTTCTTCACGGCAGGCGGCTCACTGCTCTCTCCGGGCGTGCTGCGGTCTGGGCCGCGCTTCCTGGAGGTCTTGTCGGCATCGGCCGATTCCTTGCCGGCAATACCACTTGCTTCGGGCATGCATCGCTCTAGAGCATGCTTCCCGGCATTCCCACTGGTGCCGTCTACGAACTCGCCGACAGAAGATTTGTTGGCGGTTGCAGCGGCTGCTTCCCTGTACAACCTTGAGACGCACATGATTCCATCTTTCTTGTCGGAGTGGATCATGATCACTTCCACAGGCCCTGGCATTTTTAGCACGTTGTAGGCATAATGGGAGGCCACCATGAACTTGGCCAAGGTAGGCCGGCCCAGAATGCCGTTGTAGGGCAGTGGCAGATCAACGACGTCGAACACAACTTTCTCCGTCCTGTAGTTGAGTGGGTCACCAAACGTGACCGGCAAGGTGATCTGGCCCTTGGGTTTAGTTCTTCCCGGGTTCACTCCTTGAAATGTTCCCGTTTCCTGGAGGTCCTCATCAGGAATTTGCATCTTCCTGATCGCTGCCGGAGAGATCAGGTTAAGACCAGCACCACGGTCAACTAGCATCTTTGTCACCTTGATGTTGTGGATCGTTGGTGAGACCAACAACAGCAACCCACCTACGCCAGTAACGTGATCTGGGTGGTCTCCGGCGTCAAAGGTGACGGGCATGTTCGACCACTTCAATGGTTTCTGTGCATCGACTGTGGGTTGCACTGTGTTGACCTCCCGGGCCCATCACTGTGTTGGGTGTGGGAGGAGAACAGAGATGCCCCTCCATCGACACAGGCGCAGTCGATGGCGTTCTGGAACTCGTTGGACTCTTCTTCGTCCTCATCCTCTTCATCGTCCTTCTTTTCTCTCCCGCGGGCGAGCTTCTCTTTGTTGTCGCCTTTCCCGCGGCGGCCCCTCTTTCCCTTCCTCTCCGCCTCAGCGGATCCACCTTGAGCTTTCTTCTCCCTATCATGCCTTTCGTACTCCAGCCGTTGCTTCTCGGCAAGGAGCTCTACTTGGAGGCATTCGGAGATGCCGTGGCCAGCTGTGCGGTGGATTTTGCAATATGGGCCGTCAGGCTTATCGCCGGTAGCAGCTTGCTTGCTGGTGTCTTCTGCCTTGGGTTTCTTGTCGGCAGAGCCCTCCAAGACCAGCACAGCCTTATGTTTGTGCTTTCGGGGGCGCTTCTTGCCAGTTTTCTCTGAGGTGCCCACGTCTTCATCGTCAGAGTCGACAACGACGTTAGCATCCTCTCCACGCATCCGCCGGCCCTCCTCGGCGCGTGCACACTTGTCGGCAAGAAGATAAAGTTCAGCAATATCCTTAACTTGCCAAACTTTCATCTTCTCGCGCATCCTGCGGTTACGCACGTTGTTGTGGAAGGCGGCAATGACGGCAGCAGGTTGCACGTCTGGTATGTTGTGCTGTACGCGGCTGAACCTCTGGATGTACTTGCGGAGAGGCTCATCTAACTTCTGTGGCAGCACGTGCAGATCGCTTGGCTTCCCCGGGGGCTTGTGACCACCCTGGAAAGCACCAACGAACTGGTGGCATAGATCGAACCAAGATGAGATTGAGCCCTCCGGCAGGTTCATCAACCAAGATCTCACATTGGGCCTGAGCGCCAATGGAAACCAGTTGGCAAGAACCATCTCATCTCTACCACCAGCAGCCTGGACGGCAACGGTGTAGATGCTAAGAAATTCAGAAGGGTTCGTTTTGCCATCGTACTTGTCTGGGAGATCTGGCTTGAAGCTCCGGGAAGAGGGCCAGCGAACCCGCCGTAGCTCTGGAGTAAACGCTGGGCAGCCCGACTCGTAAGGCAAGCCCCCAGCGCTTCTCGGCGCAGGTGTAGCCGTTGCCGGCCCGGCTTGGGCATCAGACTGCCGGCGAGCCTCCCGACGACGCTCAATACATGTGCGAGCATCTTCCCATTGCCGGTCCTGCAAGACCCATCGCTGGTCTTGCCGGCTCCGTGGATGAGAAGAGGACATAGAGGCATCATCTAAGGTGTTATCGTGCTGGCTTCGGCGTGTCGGGTCTGGTGGAGACTATACTGTGAATGCTGCCTCGTCGGCCCGTGCACCACCCTCTCATGCCGGCTCCGCTCGTCGGCGCGAGGACTCCACTTGTCGTGCTCCGTCATTATTGGCGAAGCTAAGCAAGCTTTGAATGGTGGCACGCCATTCGTCCATCTGGGGTGCTGCTGGAGGAAAGTTCAGCAGCAACTGGGCATGTGCGAGTGCCTCCGCTGGGGTGCATGCCATGACTTGCGTCGAGGTACGGGACGGCTCATGACTCCTAGCTGGGCCAAGAGGAGCTCTGCCCCACCCCTGCAACGGAGCCTGGTGATCACCAGAGGGCCGGTGTGACGGATGCTCTGAACCGTGCCCATGGCGACAGCCCGAACCATCGACATCGTGCCACGATGACTCATGCACCTGCTGCGATGGTCGTGGTGGATTTTGTCCATCTTGCGATCGTCTCGGTGTCGGGTTCACCGTCTTGTTGACGTTGCCGGGCGGGCTCGTCGTGCTCTTCTCGGCCTCCTCACCGGTGTGGCGAGAGGTTCGACCGCCTCCACCCCCACCTTCCATAGGCAGCTGTGACTGTGCCCTGGATGTGGACGCGACGATGGTGCTTTTGACCTTCTTAGGCGCCATAACGAAGAAGGGACTACTGATGAAGCCGACGCAGATTTACGTGCGCGAAACCCCCTACCTGGCGCGCCAAAGATGTCGGGGGTACGACGATCTATGGGATCAGAGGGCCCCTTTTACGTTTGGTGGGGGCACGCAGCACACAAAGAGCAGTTATCAGCCACAATCAGCACACAAGGATTTACCCAGGTTCGGGCCGCACGGGTGCGTAAAACCCTACTCCTGCTTGGGTGGATTAGATGTGAACGCGTGAGCCCTGTGTTTACAGAGAGTGCAGCCTTACCGACAAGGAGCTCGGAGGCGCTACTAGGCTACTGCAAATGGGCAGGGATCCGACCCCTCTAATGGACGGCTTGGGCCTCCTTTTATAGTGCAAGGTGTCACCAACATCATCATTATGGTGGTTGAAAAGCTGATTGACTGCTACAATGCTATCATGCCTAACCCTGACGGCATAGGATAAGAGCATTTAATGCGCCATTTAGGTGGCATGCCACGCCAGGCTCCAAGGAGGGAGTCCTGATCCATATATGTACCGCTTGGCACACCTACCTCTTATTCCCTTGACACACATTTAACTAGGTGTCAATAAAGGTAATCCTTGAGCGGTGGAATGCCACGCAGCTCAGCAGCTTCTACTAGCTTCCCTGCACACCCGCCATTCACTGACGGATTGTTGTCGTGGAGTGGTAGCGAGGGGCTTGGCTCGACGGCTCTGCCTTGCCGGCAAGCGTAGGTGCTTGGTTTCGGGAAGGCATGCCTCCCGGCATGCAGAGGCTGCTACCAGCCGGTCTGGACCTAGCCTGCAATACAAATGATATCTTGCCGGCGAGGTTGTTTCCCGGCAACCTAAACCTTGATCTTCAGTACTTTCTTAGTACTTCTCGATGACCTGCCTAGAGGCCTTCTTCACGGTATTTGCTTGCCGTGCCTTGGGTTCTTCTTGGAGTGGGCTCATCCTTCGCCAGGCCCTTCCCGGCAGGGAGGCTGCAACTGTCTGTGCGTAGTCAAGGGTATGAACACCCAAAGTTCACTACACCGACAGCCGTAGTAGCAGCGTCGGGTATACAACCCGTGCTACAACTACAGGCTTATCAGTAGCGCCGGTCTCCATCCCCGCACTGTTACTACATATTGACGGGACCAGCTTATGGGCTGCGCTCAGCAGTAGCGCCGGTACAGTGGCCCGCGCTACAGGTAGAGCCCTTAGCAGTAGCGCCGGCCTCTCACCCGCGGAATTTCAGAAAATGTTTGCAAATTTGAAAAAAATGTTTGCGGATTCCAAAATTGTTCCCGTCGACTACATGGCGCCTGTGATAACTTCGTTAATCTTAAGATACTATGCCGGCTCAGTCTCTCGGTGGTGCTCATAGGGGTAGTGTGTGCGTGTGTTCATAGCTGGGTGAGTGTATGCATGTATATGTATGTGAGTGATTTCGATCGTACTATGTTAAAAAAAATTGAGGCGATGTAATTGGTCGGGAAAGTCGGGACCTCCTAATCTACGCCTGGGTCAGAGGATACCCTCCAAACGCGCAACCCCCTGCACGATTTGGGCCGACCCATTAAGGGGCGCGGGCTGGGTCCCATTTTTAACTGTTTTCGTTTTTTACATTATACTTTTGGTTTTTTATTTTTACTATTTAATTTTATACAAAATAGGAAAATGTTTCTCAATTTAAAAAATGTTCATAAAACCAACAAAAAACCATGAATCCAAAACTCTTTATATCCCCAGAAATAACAAGATCTTGCAGCCAAGACCCTAGCATTTTGGAGTCAAGACCCCAAAGCTTTGGTTTTGTTGCAAACAAGGCCAAAACTTGGACAAGTCGTCACAATTTTGGCAGCATAACACGTGGGAAAGAATCCAAATCAACAAGAACGATTCCGTGTTCATCCAAAATGCATTCATGCACTCCAAGTCAGTCAATACACTGGACGATGTTCCATATCATCATCCTACCTAATCATTTCCACAACAAAAATCAAACACAGCCAAGCTAACAAGCTAATACACCAACACCACAAACGAAGTAAGCTCATGGATGAATCTAACAGCTTCCAGGACTCACAGCTGGCCCTTCCTTGTCTTGTCGTTCTTCAGTCTCTGGATGGAATATGGAATGGTCACACGTATCAACGCACCGAGACAGGCCTTGTGATGAACATAAAAAAGCAGCAGCCAAGAGCTAGCATCGAGCAAAACGACAACCCATCAGGCACTCCACACCACCCACTCAGCAGCAAAACCAAATTACGACCGAGCGGAGCTACAGGCTCCATCCATCGGTCTTCTCGCCCTTCGCAAGATCAAACTTCCCGGTGGCCTGGGCACAGATAGAGGGGGCAAGATTAACTAGTGGCCTCAACCCATAAAGCGTTATATGAGAAATTTTAATTATGAGGCATAATAAGTTCAACAACCGAAGCAATGTAAAAATGAGTGCTACATATAATAGTTCCCTGGATCATGAGCAGATAATTTTATCTAGCTGGCAAGTGTAATTCCTTGGATGAGCAGATAATTTTCCGAACTTAAAACATCAAGGATTGTGAAAGCAGGCAAAGCACACATATAATAGTTCACAGCACCCAAAATGGATAAAAATATTGAGGGTTTGCAAATAAGACGATTCTCCCAAGTCCTATACCTTTGCTTTGCAAACAGGATCACAATAACAAGATAGTGGTGGCCGGAAGACCATGACCACAGATCCAAACATGTTCACTTTTATAGTACCGACTCTGTTCTCATGCAAACCTACGAGCATAGCATGTCAACATTTTACTTTATTAGACACCCAGTAACAAGTAAAAAACCCTGCCATAGCCATTAACAAGAGCTAACCACTATCACAAAAGCATATATGGTCACAAGACAATCTATACCCTACTAACAAAATAGACCACAAGCACAGAAGGACTATATCATCGGCTTAATGAAAAAAGCATGCACAGTATGGCCAATGCTCCAAGGCTAGATCCCAAAGCAGGCAAAAAGGAGGAATGAGAGGAGGGACTCACCTAAGTAGTGGTGGCGATGAGGCAGTCATGACAAGGAAGACACAGTGTACGGACTGCTGGATGGTCTCAATGTCGAGCCCCTTCAGCTTATCAACAGACTCCACCGTGTACGGTTCGCACCAGCCTCCATCAAGCACTTGCCAGTTCAGTTAAGCCTTCACCTCTCTTGCCAAGGAATTGTTGACACCATTCACATTGGCTCCATCCTAACAAATGTACATGCAGAAGACAAGATAAACATATAGTCTCTCCAAATAAATTGAAGATCGGAACTGATGGGAGCCTATCTTGCAAGGAAAAGCAGATTAGTAGATAATTTGCCATACCACTAACACTAGTAGAAAACAGACCTTTTGTGCCGGTTCGTAAGGGCCTTTAGTGCCGGTTCTCCAACCGGCACTAAAGGGTGGGGACTAAAGCCCCCCCCCCCCCTTTAGTCCCGGTTCAACACGGCCCGGTACTAAAGGCCTACCACGTGGCACCTGCCGGCGCTGTGGGCTGGGGGACCTTTAGTCCCGGTTGGTAACACCAACCGGGACTAAAAGTATTTAGTTCTTTTAATTTTGGTTTATTTTTCCTTTTAATCCTTTAGGGGTTTATGAATTAATTATGGTTTATTTTTCCTTTTAATTTTGTGTTTTCCATTTAATTATTTTTCATTTGAAACATATATTACGCTACTACATACTGTACACGTTGTGCATATATATATAAATAGAATTTCTCGTAGAACCGATCATATATATATATCATCGAATTTCTCGTACGACGACCATTCACATACATATATATATATACAATTTGGTATATACAATTTCTCCTACAATTTGCGGATCATTACATATGCAGGCATTACTGCTTGATCTTGTAATGGTATTCTCCTTTGGGATCTATGACCTGGTCGACCAGAAATCCAGCTATTTCCTCTTGAATTGCTCGTACGCGAGCCGTTGGTAGGAGCTGGCCCCGCATCTCCGTCAGCTATAAGAAGGAGATCAAAATGAATATATTAGTTGTGTGTATATATATTAGCTAGATCATGATAAAAAAATTATGGATAGTGTTCTGACAAACGTACCCAAAGATTTCTTTCGTTTCTGCTCCTTTCAGACGTGATCATGCGAATGTTCTCGCAAACGTAGTATGCACATAAACTATTCTCCTGCTCCTGCCTCATGCACTTTACGAGAATAAAATTCAATCAGGTAATAATTAATCAAGCATGATAATGGTATTGAAACTAGAATTAAAGAGATGCACAAACGTAGCTAGCTAGTACTACTTAATTACCTTGAGTCGCACCCATGTCAGCTTTTGTTCCCAGTCGCCTGGGACCAGTTTGACGAACTTGGCCCAAGCACTGCCCGCCGGCAAAGAAAATGAATAAAGGAGTTATTAACTAGTTGATATCAGGAAATGAAGTAAAAAGGCCGACATAGTGCGATAATGATTGAAATTACCTGTCGACCATCCCCCTCACGGTTGCGTATTCGGATGGATTCTTATATAGTGAGTCCAGTACTTCAACTTTTCCCTTGTCAACTTCAATGATTAACAAGATCCAGTGGTAACTGCATGCGCACACGTTTTGTATAATTAAGCGGGCATGTGCATAACTCATCAACTACACTTATTAACATCTAGTAAGCAAAAAATAGAATTTGTAGTACAAGATATAGTAACACTCACCCGAAGTTGTAAGGAAGTAGTATTTCTGGTTGGGTGTTTAGTTGCTTCAAAAACTCTAGCAGGAATCTCTCTGTGTCTTTTCTCGAATATTCATCTTCCCATATCGTTTGATTAACCGTATTTGGGTCAATGAACTCAATGCCATAGCGTCCAGCTTTTTTCATTTCATACATCTTCATTCTGCATAATACCACAGAAAAGAATATAGTGAGGATAATTACAGGTAATGAACGAGAGCACAGCTAGCTAGCTAGAGACTTAAATTACAGAAAGAAATCACTTACAGACAATAGCAACTGACGATAGATTTGTCGACTGTGTCTTGATTGAATAACTGAAACAACTCTGAATAATGAATCCACAAATCTTTTTTATGGAAGTAATGCTTTCTCTTGACTTTCACCATGAGGGACTCTTGATTGGTATTTGCTGTTTCTTGCATGTACCACGTATGCAAATTGTACAATCTCGTTGGTAGAAGCTTGACATCGTCAGGCTTGACCAGAGGTTTGCCGCGGACATATTGGTATTTTACTTCCTCCTCTGTAATCCCGGGGATTTCCTCAAGGCCTAGGAGTTGTTCAACAGTGACACCGGCCTCTTTAGCCTGCCTTTTATGATCGTCGGTTATTACCAGCCGATCGGTGGTACTCACATGTGTTTGTACCATGAGCGGGGGGATCGATTGCACTGCCTGTTCTCCCAGCTGGGGAACAGTTTTCCCGCTTTTTTTGCCAACTGCTTGGCTCGAGCTCGAGCTCGACTCCTTTTGTCCTGCAAAATATGACTTCTTGATAGACTGCACATAGTCGCAGTCCTTCTGATTGTCAGCCGGTCGAGCCATATCAATAAAGTGTTGTGAGACATGCTCAGGTACTTTCTCCTTTGGCAGCGGGGGCTGTTTCGGTCCAAAATGGGCCTTCAATTGGGCATCCACTACGGTCTTGAGTTCCTCCTCAGTCAGGTGGTAAGACAACTTCGGAAGAGGCTTGAGGTTTGGACCATATTTGAATTTCTTGCCTGTTGTACCGCTAGCCGTCGTAGCTGCGGCCTCTCTCTTCCGCTGTTGCTTAGGATACGGAGCACGCTGAGTCGGCGGAGACGGCAGACGCGGTGCCGGACTTGGAGGAGGAGGAGTCGGCTGACACCGTGCCGGACTTGGAGGAGGAGTCGGCTGACGCGGTGCCGGACTTGGAGGAGGAGGAGTTGGTTGACACCGTGCCGGACTTGGAGGAGGAGTCGGCTGACGCGGTGCCGGACTTGGAGGAGGAGGAGTCGACTGACGCGGCGGCGGACTTGGAGGAGGAGGAGTCGGTGGCCTTGGAAAGACGATGCAATCCTTTTTCCATAGAATGATACGATGTATGGCCTCTCCCAGTGTTCTCTCCTCGTCACCTCCAAGAATGTCAAGTTGTAGCTCGTGATATCCTGACATCACTTCATCAACCCCGACACGAGCATAGCCAGCTGGAATGGGATTGCAATGGAAGGTTGCTTCAGGGGGATTTGCTAAAGCATAGCCGTCCGCCACCTTCATGGATAAGTTCTTCACTTTCATGTGTAGCTCACAGTTACTCCTGTCTTTGATATCATCCACAGGGTAGCTAGCTAGAAGTGCATCATCGATATCGGCCGGGGCGGAACCCACGCTGCTTCTCGGCATAGATGGGACGGTGCTATCCAATGCTGGATCGATCTGCTCATGCTGCCACTGAGACGCCCTTTCCTGGCTGAGTGAGTCGATTTGCTCCTGCTGCCACCTGAAAGCGCGTTCCAACTCCAGGTGCTTTGATTCTAGGCCTTCAAGGCAGAGTGCTTCCTCCTTCTTCTTCTGCTCCTCCTGCTTCTTCTTTCTCGCACGACTTCTGTAGTCGTCGTTCCAATCCGCAAACCCCTCAAACCACGGAACAACGCCTTTTCCTCGTGTTCTTCCCGGGTGTTCAGGATTCTTCAGGGCGCGCGTAAGCTCGTCGTTCTCTCTATTGGGCGTGAACACCCCCGTTCGAGCTTCTTCTATTGCAATAAGTATTTCGTCTGTCGCTTCTTCAAGACTTGCCTTCACCATAACCAGCCCTGTCTCTGGGTCCAACTTCCCCCTGTGCGCATAAAACCATGTCCTGCACCTGGGGGGCCATGTCAATGTAACTGGAGTGACCCCTGCACTAATCATCTCTTGCTCAGATTGATCCCACTTAGGCAGGGCCACCTGGTAGCCACCTGGCCCCAGAGTATGGTGCCACTTCTTTTTCACAGCATTAATCTTGTTTTTTCTCGACCGTTCCTTAGCTTCTTCCGATTCCTTGAACTTCACGAAAGCGTCCCAGTGATCTTTTGCCTTCACCAGTGCTCCCTTGAATTCTGGAGTCTTCTTTT
This sequence comes from Elymus sibiricus, assembly GCA_039707655.1. Lineage (NCBI taxonomy): Eukaryota > Viridiplantae > Streptophyta > Magnoliopsida > Poales > Poaceae > Elymus > Elymus sibiricus. The sequence continues at coordinate 514,456,475 of CM077665.1, forward strand.
TTGATTTGACGTACTTAGTCCATGTATTTTTCTTGAAGGTGTTGAATGCGATCGCCATCCTTTTAAGAGCATAGTTTCTGACTTTCTTCAGATCTGCATCTGTCAAATTATCTGGTAGGGCGAAATGCCGCATGAACGTATCCCAAAGCACATTTTTCCTCTTTCGTCGACAAAAGTAACTCCTGCTCGATCTCCCATTGCTGGCTTTTATCATTCTTGAATGGAGATCGGGATTTGGTCCCTGACAATAACTTCGCATTGATTCTTGAACTTGGTGGCATTTTTCCTAGGTTCAAGCGGTTCGCCATTTGATGTTTTGATGGAATCGATGTTGAACTTTACGCCAGGATCCAACTTTCTGGCCGGGCCTCGAACTACCTTGTCGCTTGTAGAAGATTTGCTCGATCCGGAGGCCTAAAAGAAGAAAGATCGATTCGTTAATACATACAAATCAATTAGGACATGTAATGATCACCGGATGGCTTATATAATAAATATACCTCGCTGGTCTTTGTTATTTGAAGAACATTTTCTTCGTCGACATCGTTGTCGTCGCCTTCATCTATTCGTTCGTCTTCATCAAATATCATACAACCCTCACCGGAATTGTTCAGATATTGCGAGCCGTCATCATCTTCAGGTTCATGCTCTGGGCTCGGGGAGCGTATGATGTCGAACAGAGCCTCTTCTCCTTCTCTGCCGGTATTGTCCATAGCTTTTATTTAACTAATCCAGAAGAAAGATAAAACAATTTAGTATTCAAATTAGAATGCATGCAATCAATAAGGAAAAACTGAATCATAGTACATAATATGCATCTCGAATAATTCATATAATATGCATCATCGAATATAATCTCGAATAAATCGTCTCGAATATTATCGAATATAATCCCGAATACATCTCGAGTATTATCACTAGCTAATACAAATCGAATATTATCGAAGAATCTAGTTCACTCGCGGTTCCTGAGGCGCGGGCGGTGGACATCCAAAGAGAAGGAACCATCACAGGATCATAGCTCGGGTGAGATCCCTGAAGAACCAGCCAGGTATTGGAGAACCTGACGTCCAACGCATCCATGTAGCGACGGACGTGCTCGTCCTCCTCCCTGACACGGCGACGTACCACCTCCGACGTACCGCCTCTGCACCGAAAGTGGCCCACGCGAACGCCACCAAAGAAGCTCCGGGTCGACGACAGGACCCGGGGCCGGGTTCCTCACCAAGCTGCGCGCCCCTGAAGGTAGCACCTCCTAGTGCCAGCCCGGCGGAGCCCAGTCCCGAACGTTACCCCTCTGAAGCAGGACGTCGTCGCGAACGAGTCGACGACGAGGATGCGGGCCGGGCATCGTTGACTCCGAGAAGAAATTCTATGCAAATTTAACATTTTTTAAATGCTTGATTGTGATTTCTTATATACGAGGAACCTTCAGAATCATAACGGATTCTCTTAACCTTTAAGGGATTTAACAAAATGGCGCCATTGTGGATGTGCAGAAAATGGTCCATATTTTTCCTGATATCATCTACCCTTCTATATGTCACGTTGTCTAGCTAGTGTCAAAGGAAGAAAACCATGGCTTCATCATTAGCCGGAAGTAACAGGCGCATGATGGTACGAAGCTGTCCAAAGTTGTTTTGGAACGGAGTGCCGGATAGGATAATTAGCTTTTTGGTACGAAGTTCAGCAAGAGCCTTCCGAATATCGCTATTTGGAAGGCCTTTTTGCTGTACTTCGTACCAAAAAAGCTAATTATTCTATCAAGAACTCCGTTCCAAAACAACTTTGAAAAGCTTTGTACCATCATGCGCCTGTTACTTCCGGCTAATGATGAAGCCATGGTTTTCTTGAATCCTTTGACACTAGCTAGACAAAACGTGACATATAGAAGGGTAGATGCATGAGATCAGAAAAAAATTGGATCAACTTGTGCACATCCATAATGGGGGCATTCCTAAATCCCTTAAAGGACTAAGAGAATCTAACATTCATCTAACATTTCTATAACTAACAGTATAAAAAACTAACATTTCATCTAACATTTCATCTAAAAGTATAAAAAATGTCAAAATTCCTCAAATGTCAAAATTCCTCAAAATTTCTATACATACATTATACTAATTAATTCCTCAATTGTCAAAATTCCTCAACTTTTTTCTATACATCTAATCATCTAGTGAAAAAAAAATGTCAAAATTCTTCTGAAAAATGTCAAAATTGCTATACATATATACTAAAACATACAAAAATACATATAAATCATCTAACTTAAGAAAATGTGTGTGTGTGTGTGTTCATGCATGTGTGTGTGTGTGTGGGCTCGGAGAGGGGCGGCCATGGCGGCAGGGGGCGAGGGAGAGGGGGGAGAGGGAGGAAAGGAGCTCACAGCGGGGCGACGGCGAGGCGAGGCGAGTCGGGGGCGGCGACGGCGTCGGGGCAGGTGGCGCAGCGAGGAGCTCGGGGAGGAGCGGGCGCGGGCGGCGTCGGGGATCGGCGAGGAGGGCGCGCCCGGCGTCGGGGATCGGCGAGGAGGCACGGGCGGCCGGTGTCAGGGGCGGCGACGAGCTCCGGCGTCGGGGGAGGCGAGACGGCGTCCGGGCAGGCGCGTACGGCGGCAGCCTGGTGGCGTGGTCGAAGAAGCAGAGAACGAACTGTGAAAAAATTTCAAGTGTTGTATATATATGCGGAGACCTTTAGTCGCGATTGGAGCCACCAACCGCGACTAAAGGTAGCCTTTAGTCGCGGTTGGAGCCACCAACCGCGACTAAAGGTATTTTTCGCCAGGCGAAGCGGCGGGAAGCGCAGACCTTTAGTCGCGGTTGGTGGCACCAACCGCGACTAAAGGTCTCGTGCTGCCACAGCCGCGGTGCAGAAAGTTTAGTCCCACCTCGCCCAGCGAAGGGCAGCCGCACTGGTTTATAAGCCCCGCTGCGGCTGCTCCCTCGAGCTCCTCTCTAAGCAGGCATGTGTGGGCCTATCGAACCTGTGCTGCCCTATTGGGCCTATTGGGCCTTGTGAGCCTGCGGTTGGGGCCCAGTAGGCGGGCTTTTTTTTTACTTTTCAGTTTTTTTAATTTCTGTTTTATTTATTTACTTTTGTTTCTGAGTTTTTTTTTGCTTTATTTAGAGTTAATGAGTGAATCTTTTTGCGTTAGGTCAAAAAAATTATAAACTTTCTGTTAGTGGCAGTAGTTTTCAAATTTGAATAGTTTAAATTCGAATTATTGGAAATTTGTGTACATCAGTAATTTGTGAATAACTTTACTTTAAAAATAGATTTTGCAGTGATTCTTTTTTCTGCTATTTAATATTAGCGTGCTTTATCATTATATTCAATTTGGTAATTCTTAGGTTATTTAAAAAATGAAATGCCTTTATAACAGACGAGTTTTCGTCTGAAACCCTGATACTTCGAAAGAGATTGCCCATTTTGTACACGAAGTGCATCCAGTTTTTGCCGTAACCCTCTCAACTTTTTAGCACATGCTATGTGGGTGAAATGATGATACCATGCCAACTTTCAACCTTTTCAGAGTTCATTTGTAGTGCTTTTCAATTTCAGGGTCATTTAGCTCAAAAAAAATCAGTAAATGCATGAAAAATAGCAAATGAAGTCAGAAAGGGTTGAAAATTGATGGCGTGGCTTCGAATGGTGCATACTGAACACACAAAAATTCTGGAGTTGAAATAAGTTTAAAAAATGAAATGCCTTAGTAACAGACGAGTTTTCGTCTGAAACCTTGATACTTCGAAAGAGATTGTCCATTTTGTACACGAAGTGCATCCAGTTTTTGCCGTTACCCTCTCAACTTTTTAGCACATGCTATGTGGGTGAAATGATAATACCATGCCAACTTTCAACCTTTTCAGAGTTCATTTGTAGTGCTTTTCAATTTCAAGGTCATTTAGCTCAAAAAAATCAGTAAATGCATGAAAAATAGCAAATGAAGTCAGAAAGGGTTGAAAATTGATGGCGTGGCTTCGAATGGTGCATACTGAATACACAAAAAGTCTGGAGTTGAAATAAGTTAAAAAAAATGAAATGCCTTAGTAACAGACGAGTTTTTATCTGAAACCCTGATACTTCGAAAGAGATTGTCCATTTTGTACACGAAGTGCATCCAGTTTTTGCCGTAACCCTCTCAACTTTTTAGCACATGCTATGTGGGTGAAATGATGATACCATGCCAACTTTCAACCTTTTCAGAGTTCATTTGTAGTGCTTTTCAATTTCAGGGTCATTTAGCTCAAAAAAATCAGTAAATGCATGAAAAATAGCAAATGAAGTCAAAAAGGGTTGAAAATTGATGGCATGGCTTCGAATGGTGCATACTGAACACACAAAAAGTCTGGAGTTGAAATAAGTTTAAAAAAATGAAATGCCTTAGTAACAGACGAGTTTTCGTGTGAAACCCTGATACTTCGAAAGAGATTGTCCATTTTGTACACGAAGTGCATCCATTTTTTGCCGTAACCCTCTCAACTTTTTAGCACATGCTATGTGGGATGAAATGATGATACCATGCCAACTTTCAACCTTTTCAGAGTTCATTTGTAGTGCTTTTCAATTTCAGGGTCATTTAGCTCAAAAAAATCAGTAAATGCATGAAAAATAGCAAATGAAGTCAGAAAGGGTTGAAAATTGATGACGTGGCTTTGTACATAATATTTCGACGCGTTTCAAATGCCAAAACACATAAGTACACTACTATTACAAAGATTCCCTCCGGTTTGTCCGAAGTGGGACTTTCCAGATATATAAGTCCGGAAACTAACTAGAGAAGCCGGTCACATCCCAGAGTGGGATCTTTGGGTATAAAACTTTTTCTTCGCGTGTGTCCCTTTGCGTCGTAACCATGGACAATCTTCATCGTTTAACTTGATTCTCAGGTCAACATTCACTCTGAAGGGAGCAATTTCATGAAACTTTTCATAATCTTCTGACATGTCTGTCTTGTCCTCCACTCCCACGATGTTTCTTTTCCCTGAAAGAACTATGTGGCGCTTTGGCTCATCGTATGATGTATTCGCTTCCTTATCTTTTCTTTTTCTCGGCTTGGTAGACATGTCCTTCACATAGAAAACATGCGCCACATCATTGGCTAGGACGAATGGTTCGTCTGCGTACCCAAGATTGTTGAGATCCACTATTGTCATTCCGTACTGCGGGTCTTCCTTTACCCCGCCTCCTGTCAGATTGACCCATTTGCACCGAAACAAAGGGACCTTCAAACCAAGTCCATAGTCAAGTTCCCATATCTCCTCTATGTAACCATAATATGTGTCCTTTGGCCTATTGGTGTTTGCTGCATCAAAGCGGACACCACTGTTTTGGTTGGTGCTCTTTTTATCTTGGGCGATCGTGTAAAATGTATTCCCATTTATCTCGTACCCTTTGAAAGTCAATATAGTCGAAGATGGTAACTTGGACAGCAAGTACAGGTCATCTGCAACAGTGTCGTCATGCATGAGACGTGTCTGCAACCAACCGGCGAAAGTCACCGTTTGTTCATGTGTAATCCAGTCGTCAGACTGCTCCGGGTGTTTGGAGCGTAGAATATTCTTGTGTTGCTCGATATACGGAGCCACCAAGGCGGAACTTTGTAGAACTGTGTAGTGTGCTTGCGCCAAAGAATGCCCGTCCTGGCATATTACTGAATTCTTTCCTAGCGTGCCTTTTCCACCCAGTCTGCCCTCATGCCGCGATTCAGGAACACCAATCGGCTTAATGTCAGGAATAAAGTCAACACAAAACTCAATGACCTCCTCTGTTTCATGGCCCTTGGAGATGCTTCCTTCTGGCCTAGCACGATTATGAACATATTTCTTTAAGACTCCCATGAACCTCTCAAAGGGGAACATATTGTGTAGAAATACAGGACCCAGAATGGCAATCTCCTCGACTAGGTGAACTAGGACGTGCGTCATGATATTGAAGAAGGATGGTGGGAACACCAACTCGAAACTGACAAGACATTGCACCAAATCATTCTCTAACCTTGGTAGGATTTCTGGATCGACTACCTTCTGAGAGATTGCATTGAGGAATGCACATAGCTTCACAATGGCTAATCGAACGTTTTCCGGTAGAAGCCCTCTCAATGCAACCGGAAGCAGTTGCGTCATAATCACGTGGCAGTCATGAGACTTTAGGTTCTAGAACTTTTTCTCTGCCATATTTATTATTCCCTTTATATTCGACGAGAAGCCAGACGGGACCTTCATACTGAGCAGGCATTCGAAGAAGATTTCCTTCTCTTCTTTGGTAAGAGCGTAGCTGGCATGACCCTGAAACTGCTTTGGATCCATGCCGTCTTCTCCGTGCATACGTTGCTGGTCCTCCCGTGCCTCCGGTGTATCTTTTGTCTTCCCATACACGCCCAAGAAGCCTAGCAGGTTCACGCAAAGATTCTTCGTCACGTGCATCAAGTCGATTGCAGAGCGGACCTCTAGGTCTTTCCGATAGGGTAGGTCCCAAAATATAGATTTCTTCTTCCACATGGGTGCGCGTCCGTCAGCGTTATTCGGAACAAATTGTCCGCCAGGACCCTTTCCAAAGATTACTTTTAAATCCTTGGCCATATCAAGTATATCATCACCAGTACGGTGGCGAGGCTTCTTCCGGTGATCTGCCTCACCTTTGAAATGCTCGCCTTTCTTTCTTACGGGATGCCTGCTCTGAAGAAATCGACGATGCCCCAGGTACACATTCTTCTTACATTTATCCAAATATATACTGTCGGTATCATCTAAACAGTGCGTGCATGCGTGGTATCCCTTGTTTGTCTGTCCTGAAAGGTTACTGAGAGCAGGCCAATCATTGATGGTTACAAACAGCAACGCATGTAGGCCAAATTCCTCCTGTTCTTTCTCATCCCACGCACGTACACCTTTTCCATTCCACAGCTGTCAAAGTTCTTCAACTAATGGCCTTAGGTACACATCAATGTCGTTGCCGGGTTGCTTGGGGCCTTGGATGAGCACTGGCATCATAATGAACTTCCGCTTCATGCACAACCAAGGAGGAAGGTTATAGATACATAGAGTCACAGGCCATGTGCTATGATTGCTGTTCTGCTCCCCAAAAGGATTAATGCCATCTGCACTTAAACCAAACCATACGTTCCTTGCGTCCTTTGCAAAGTCCTTCCACTTTCTCTCGATTTTTCTCCACTACGATCCGTCAGCGGGTACTCTCAACTTCCCGTCTTTCTTACGGTCTTCGTTGTGCCATCGCATCAACTTGGCATGCTCTTTGTTTTGGAACAAACGTTTCAACCGTGGTATTATAGGAGCATACCACATCACCTTTGCAGGAATCTTCTTCCTGGGGCGCTCGCCCTCAACATCACCAGGGTCATCGTGGCCGATCTTATAGCGCAATGCACAGCATACCGGGCATGCATTCAAATCCTCGTACTCACCGATGTAGAGGATGCAGTCATTAGGGCATGCATGTATCTTCTGCACCTCTAATCCTAGAGGGCAGACAGCCTTCTTTGCTTCGTATGTACTGTCGGGCAATTCGTTGTCCTTTGGTAGCTTCTTCTTTAACATTATCAGCAACTTTTCAAATGCCTTGTCAAATACACCATTCTCTGCCTTCCATTGCAGCAATTCCAGTGTGGTACCCAGCTTTTTCTTGTCATCTTCGCAATTTGGGTACAACAATTTCTTGTGATCTTCTAACATGCGCTGCAACTTCAGCTTCTCCTTTTCACTTGCGCGGTTTCTCTTTGCATCGGGAATGGCCCGACCAAGATCATTAGCGGGCTCATCTGATGCCTCTTCTTCACCTCCTTTCCCGCATTGCCGGCTCAGCTTCTTCCCCCATTGTTGTACCATCGTATTCATGGAACCCATGGCCAGGATAGCTGTCGTCATCCTCTTGTTCTTCATTCTCTTCCATTAGGACCCCTCTTTCTCCGTGCTTGGTCCAACAGTTATAGCCGGACATGAAACCGGACTCAAACAGGTGGACGTGAATGGTTCTTGAGTTAGAGTAATTTCGATCATTCTTACAGCCAGCACATGGACAATACATAAAACCATCCGCCCGCTTGTTTGCCTCAGCCGCAACCAGAAAAGTATGCACGCCATTAATGAACTGGGGAGAGCATCGGTCATCGTACATCCATTGCCGGCTCATCTTCATTACACAACACCGAAAAGACCAAATTAATACAAGTTCATACATAAAGTTCATACACACTTGTTCTCATAAAACAACATACAAACTCTCTAACTAAAGCATTTAAATGCAACAACAAATGCGATCAAGATCGCAACTAAGGTAACAATTGATCCAACAACATAGTGATACCAAGCCTCACTATCAATGGCATATTTTTTAAATTTTCTAATCTTCAAGCGCATTGCATCCATCTTGATCTTGTGATCATCGACGACATCGGCAACATACAACTCCAGTTTCATCTTCTCTTCTTCAACTCTTTTCAATTTTTCTTTCAAATACTCGTTTTCTTTTTCAACTAAATTTAACTTCTTGACAAGAATATCTATGTCGGTTGCAATTTCCGGTTCACATACCTCCTAGATAAAAATATCTATGTCAACTTGATGGGCATAATTGTCATAAACACGAAATGCAACAAATAGTTATAAAAGAGAGTATATACCACATCCGAATCATAAACCGGACGAGGGCCGATGGGGACGGATATCAAAACCATGCCACTATGTATAACAAACAACCATATAGGTAAGAAAACTATACAAGTAACTATCTAAATCTTACAAACATGATTTTTTTTTATAAAAAGGATAAGAACAAGAGGCTCACCAAGGTGGTGCCGGCGACGGGACGATGCGGGCGATCGATGGTGGTTAGGACGGGGACGGGAAGGCACTAAGTAAACCACACCTACACATGCAAAGTAAGAAGTTAATTTGAGCTCAAATTGCATATAAATCAAATAAACTACCACATATAAATACTCCCAAACTAAAACCCACAAATCACTATACTTATAGAGCATTGCAAGAGCTAATCTAGCAATGAGAGATGAAAGGACAAAGTTGCTAACCTTTGTGAACACTTGGATGGATGGGGTGCCTCCAAATCTTGACAAATTTTGGCAAAAATGGAGGAGAGCTCGAGCAAGGGGAAGAACAAAGGAGAGGAAGAAGGGGAAAAACAGGGAGGAGTGTGCTCGGGCTGCCCGAAGGGTTCATGTAGGGGATCTTTAGTCCCAGTTCGTGACACGAACCGGGACTAAAGGTGAGCCTATAGTCCCGGTTCGTGCCACGAACCGGGACTAAAGGTGATCGTGGGGCCCCAGGCTGACACCAGCCTGCCACCACCCCTTTAGTCCCGGTTCGTGTTACGAACCAGGACTAAAGGTCCAGATCGAACCGGGACTAAAGGTCCAGAACGAACCGGGACTAATGATGCCCATCCCGAACCGGGACTAATGGTCACATTAGTGCCGGTTCAAAACCAGACCGGGACTAATGCTTTGGACAAAAGGTCTGTTTTCTACTAGTGTAAAAACAGCAAGTTAATCATACACAGAGCCTATCTTGCAAGTTAAACCCACATTAAATCAGTACATCCAGCCAGGCCAGACCACACCACACCTGGAGCTTGGTCGAGTCACTGTTGCGGTGTCAACCACACCAGCACCACCAGCTAGTTAAAACTAACATCCCAGCCGCACCCCAACAGCTGTAGCACCACAAGTCCACCCCCTCAAACTTGAGTGTGAGCCATACAACCATAAGAAGAGCTAGTACATGCTATATCTAGCTAAGAATGATCTGCTTGTATGCAGACCACATTTGCATACACATTATCAAATACTCCCTCTGTAACAAAATGCAGGACGGTTTTTTGTAGCCACCTACACCAAAAAAAATGCCTTATATTTTGTTACAGAGGCAATAGCTCAAATGAGCACAACACATACACATGGGCTAGATTGCATATGCAAGCATGCACTAACATAGAAAATCACTGATTACACATAGCAGAATGAGCAGAAGGGAGCCAAAACATGTTGTAAGATTAACTCTAGCATGATATATCTAACTAAGAATGAACAGTTATTACAGCAAAACAGTCCATTGATCATGCTAAAGTAAATAAATAGTGATATACATGTTATGCCAGCGAACTTAGGCAATTACTGAGATAGGTAAGATATATCTAAGTATTCCAACAAACAAAGGAACCTAGGATATGATCCTAGCATGCATGTGCAAACACAAGAACACAAGCACTTGGTATCATCTACACGAACTGTTCTTGTACAGAACATGTTTGCACATCACATACACCAACAAGCATGAGTGCTAGGGGAGCACAAATGTGTACTAGCTCACCCGGAAACTGCCATGAACACAGATCAATGGACTAAATCATCGACCCATGGCCCGAAATCTATTACAAAGATTGTGGTGGTCGGAAGACCATGACCACAGACCCAAACTGGAGAGGATTTCAATTTCTTGAGAGAGGATTTTTGTTGGGAGAGAAGAAGAGGGGAAAAGAGAGACTCTAATCGACAACGGCGAGCGTGCGTGCGTGCGTGCGGATCGTTTTTTCTTCTCTTTTGATGATTGACGATGACGAGGAAGGGGAACGCGTGAGAGCTTGTTTTTTCTTTTCTTTTTTCGATTTTTTTTTAGAACACAGTACAGACGCAGTCGCTCATATATATGCGCATACACTCATCCCTATGAACATACACACGCAGACCCTACCCCTATGAGCACCTTCGAGAGACCGGGCCGGCATATCATCTTGAAATTTACGAAGTCATCACGGACGCCTCGTAGTCGATGGGAACGTCTCCTCCCACTGAACGCGCATCGCCGGAAATCCAGTAATAATGCGAGCATCAGGATTTGAACCCTGATGGGCCGAGAATACCACTATACTCCTAACCATCCAACCACCGGTTGGTTCGCTTTCTTTTTTCGATTTGATAAACGGGTATGTATGCATGCATATATGCGTGCACGACGCCAGACGCGGGTATGTATGCACGAAGGGGTCCGCGCGCGTCGATCTCGTGCATTTGCTTTTGGATCGGGAATGGATGGACGTGTACGTGCAGTCGGATCTGGTGGGCGGGTACTACGTACGACGCCATCCAGCGACCACGTCAAGTTGGGCTTCACGATCGATGGCCTACGCCGTGACCATGCTGTCGTGGGGGGGGGGGGGGGGGGGGGGGGGGGGGGGTGCTCCAGTTCGACAAACTACGACTCCATGTACGCCGACCTGCTGCTCATGCACGCCAAGCACCTTCGCCGACACCTTCCGGGGCCGCTACGACGATTCCCTGCAGTGCGCCAACAAGTTCTACCCCTCCGCCTCCGGCTACCAGGACGAGTTGCTCTGGGGCGCCGCCTGGCTCTCCATGAGCTACATGGTGGGCCACGGAGACAAGTTCCCCACGCACGTGCACCACCGCGGCGCGTCCATCCCGTCGGTCTACGCCGTGAACGACACCGTCGGGTGCATGGAGGGGTTCGACGCGTACTACAACAGCAAAGGCGCCGACCCCAATGTCCTCGTCGGCGCGCTCGTCGGCGGGCCAGACGGCAACGACGGCTTTGTCGACGACCGCTGCAACTACCAGCGCCCATGTGCGGCGTCTTCGCCCGCCTCGTCGCCGAACCCGCAGCCGCCGGTAACACCGTAACAGCCAGGGCTACCAGCCTCCGCAGGACTCCTTGCACATCGGAGGCGCGCCGCTGGAGTTCGTGCACACGGTGACCAACTCGTGGGAGGCCAACGGCGCCGTGGACCACTACCGGCAAACCGTGACGGCGAAGAACACGTGCGGGCACCCCATCACGTACCTGAAGCTGCGGATCAAGGGGCTGAACGGCCCCATCTACGGTGTCTCCGCTACGCAGGACAAGGAGATGTACGGGTTCCCCTCGTGGGTCACCAGGCTCGACGCCGGCGAGAAGCTCAGCATCGTGTACATCCAGGAAGGCAGTCCTGCGGCGAAGATCGCCGTCGTCGAGTACAAGACGGGCTGATAACCACACCAAATATGACACGTTCTTTTCTTTTCCGTTTATATTATGATTTATGCCCCTGCTTTTTTAGTTTCTCTCTCTGTTTGTGGTATCCGAGGTCCCAATTGAGAACAACATTGTCGAATTGCTTGCTTCTGTGGTTTGGTTTAAGACAAGATTACTTTTTTTTTCGAAACGGTGGCAAAAGATTTGCCTTATCCATTAAATAAGGGGAGAACAGATTTTGACAGTTTACAACTTATTATCGTAACAAAAAAGGCATGGCAATTACTCTCGTACAACAATACGTCCTAATTTCTTAGCACCCGCCGTAATCCATAGATCGGCCTTGAGCATGATAGTTTGGAGGAGAATAGGCGGTGTTGCACTCTTGTGGCGAAACACCCGGACGTTTCTCTCATTCCAAAGAGTCCAAGAGACTAGCATGGTGAGGGAGGCCATCGCTCGTCTATCGGGGTTTCACATGTCGGTTCTTCTATCCCACCAACGTATAAGGGAGTCCTCAAGGTGCCAATCAGAGGTGTCAATGTGCACAAGACCGAGCTTATCAATGACCGATCGCCAGAGCCTAATGGACAAGCGGCACTTGACAAAAAGGTGGATGCCCGTTTCTTGCTCCCTTTTGCAAAGTTGGCAAAGCCCACAATTTTCCCAACCGCGCCGCTCCAACCGGTCTGCAATCCAAATCCGGTCTTGCAAGACCAGCCAAGCGAAGAATTTTACCTTTGGGGGAGCCCAGGCTTTCCAGACCATGTAGTGAATTGGCGAGTGCGTCAGACCAAGGAATTGCGCCTTATACGTGGTGGCCGCCGAGTATGTTCCATCAACAGCATATTTCCAAACAATGTCGTCCTTAGCGTGGTCGTCAGGATGGTAGTTGTGCACAAGTGCCCAAAGTGAGAAAAGCTCCCGGACGTGGGCGGCGGAGACAACAGTGTCATGCTTGATGTGGGTCATCCATGCGTTCCCTCGCAGGGCTTCCCGTAGCTTCCAACTAATTCTGGAATACAACTAATTCGAACATTTTGTGCCGAACCTTGATGCTTCGAGAAGGAGACCAAATGAAATCTAGGCGATGTGATTGGTCGAGAAAGTCTGCAAGTGAGGAGGTCAATAGCGACCACGCCGCGTGGCTTTGATTGAGTAGGCCATGAATGAAGGAATGAAGAATTGGTGCCGGAAGGAAATGCTTCAATAGGAGTTCTCCCTTCTTTTTTTTTTGCTTTTGCTAATCATCATGCATATGAATATTTTCTAGCTTCAGTCAATTCCATGAGGCCAAAGCCGGGGGCGACATGACGAGCATAGCGAGGAGCATCGACCCTGGCGAGGCCTAGTCAGGACCTCACGAAGAGGGGGACGGTGCTGCGACTTCCCAAGCGGAGGTGAGGAAGCAGGACTACCTCGACAGCTCGACTACGTCGCCCGGAACGCCGAGGGCTTCGGCGGGACCGGCTGGGCCGTGCGCGAGTTCTCCTGGGACAACAAGTACGCCGGCGTCCAGGTGCTGCTCTCCAAGGTGCTCCTCGCCGGCGGCGGCGACGGCGACTACGCCGACACGCTCAAGCAGTTCCGGGCCAAGGCCGAGTTCTTCATGTGCGCCTGCATCCAGAAGAACGGCGGCAACAACGTCAGGACCACCCCGGGCGGCCTCCTCTACGTCGCCGACTGGAACAACATGCAGTACGTCAGCTCCTCCGTCTTCCTCCTCACCGTCTACGCTGACTACCTTGCCGAGTGCGGCGACAAGCTCAGGTGCCCCGACGGCGAGGTCGCGCCGGCTGAGATTGTCGCCTTCGCCAGGTCCCAGGTGGACTACGTGCTGGGCAAGAACCCGTTGTCGATGAGCTACATGGTCGGCCACGGCGACAAGTTCCCCAGGGACGGATACAGGGGGGGGGGGCGTGCTGGGGCCATGGCCCCCCCCATGATGGAAATTTTTGCTAATATACCCCCTAAATTTCATAGAAAAATTACAAAAACACCCCTAAAATTAGTGTTTGGCCCCCCCTAAGGTTTGCTTGTTAGTATTTGGCCCCCCCTTTTCATGATTCCTGGCTCCGTCGCTGAAGTTCCCCACGCACGTGCACCACCGCGGCGCGTCCATCCCGTCGGTCTACGCCGTGAACGACATCGTCGGGTGCATGGAGGGGTTCGACGCGTACTACAACAGCAAGGGCGCCGACCCCAACGTCCTCGTCGGCGCGCTCGTAGGCGGGCCAGACGGTCACGACGGCTTCGTCGACGACCGCTGCAACTACCAGCGCGCCGAGCCCACCCTCGCCGCCGCCGCTCCCATGTGCGGCGTCTTTGCCCGCCACGCCGCCGAACCCGCAGCCGCCGGAAACAGCCCGGGCTACCAGCCGCCGGCGTCCTCCCTGCACATCGGAGGCGCGCCGCTGGAGTTCGTGCACACGGTGACCAACTCATGGGAAGCCAACGGCGTGGACCACAACCGGCACACCGTGACGGCGAAGAACACATGCGGGCACCCCGTCACGTACCTGAATCTGCGGATCAAGGGGCTCAACGGCCCCATCTACGGCGTCTCAGCCACGCAGGACAAGGATATATACGGGTTCCCCTCGTGGGTCACCAGACTCGACGCCGGCGAGAAGCTCACCATCGTGTACATCCACGAGGGCGGCCCTGCAGGCTGCAGCCAAGATCGCCGTCGCCGAGTACAAGACGGGCTGATAAACCACACCAAACACAATGACACGTTCTTTTCTTTTTTCTTTTTCGCGTTTATTATGATTTTTGCCCCCGCTTTTTTAATTTATCTCTCTGTTTGCAGTATCCGAGGTCGCAATTGAGAACAACACCGTGGAGTTGTTTGCTTTTGTTGTTTGGTTGAAGACAATATTACATTCTGCAATGCAACTAATTCGAACATTTTGTGCCGGACCTTGATGCTTCGAGAAGGAGACCCAATGAAATCCAGGCGATGTGATTGGTCGAGAAAGTCTGCAAGTGAGGTGAGGAGGTCAATAGCGACCGCAAACACCTTTCTAACGGCGGGGGTATGTAACGGTGAATGGCTAGCCAGTGAGCAAATGGCACCGCATCAAGTAGCTCTATACGAGCATGGTTAATCGTGTAGCCAACAACCGAAAAAGCGCTGTAGTGGACGGGCGCCTGGCAGGACTTTATCCTGCCCGCCCCGTGCCCATTGAGATTCGATGCTCTTCGGTATTCGCGGCGACCGTACGTTAGCTGCACCCATAGGTTCTTACTCCCGCATGTGCCAGAGATCCTGTTTTGTCTGCACCATTTTAATTTACCCTCCGGCGGCAAAATTTCGTGTTTTGACCCTTTGCGCTAACTTTAGCCGGATCTGACCCCCGGTTGGAAAATTTTCGGGATCTGACCCTTTTACCTACCGCCGGATGCTACGGCGGTAGCCTAACACACCCTACCGCCAGGATACCCGGCGGTAGGGTGACGGACGGAGACGGAAGGCACTTGACGGTCGTCAGCCAGTCGCTGACGTGTCAAAGGGCTTACCGCCGGACCATCTGGCGGTAGGGTCCAAGACCCTACCGCCACACCCCACGGCGGTAGGGTTTCTTATCCTACCGTAAAAAAAAACATGTGAGATGCCAGTAGGTTTTGCTAGATCTGGGCACCCTACTGCCGTAGCCTCTGGCAGTAGGAGTTGGCATCTTACCGCCTAAACCTCTGGCGGTAGGCGTTTAAAACAGAGGAATGCTCTGTTTTGCTCTCTTTTTTTTGTTTTCGTAGCACAGATTTAATACAATGATATTGATAAACAATATTTCTGCATAACAGACATTGATAGTCTCAAATTCATTCGACATTGTTCGAATACGAAGCACAAATTTGTTCGAATACAAAACACAAATTAGTTCGAATACCAAGCACAAATTAGTTCGAGGACATGGTTCGAAGACCATAAATTTGACATGTCACAATTTCATGTGACAAATTTATTGGGTAACACGAGGCCACTTCCCTTTCTTGTCACGTGCCTCATCCTCCTCTTGCGCTTCGCGAGCCCTTGCAAGTTTTCTTGCCCTCTCCTCGTCACGAGCAGCCTTCTCTCTGCGTGCCCTCTCCTCCTCACGCTTCTTTCGTTCCTTTCTCTCCTTCTCACGACGTGCCTCATCTTCAGCTCGTTGCAGCGATTCTTCAAACAAACGTTGCCTCCTAAGACAATCTTTGTACTGATCGTCCTGAATATGTTGTGGCACTTCATGATCTATCCATGTGAAGTACTTGCACAGAGGAGGCGGTGACTACATTGAAACGCAAAATAAGTGTTCATAACATGATGGCATAACAAATTGACCATATTACGTGGAATCAATAATTTAGTATTTTACCGGTGGAAGATCGTAGGCGTTAGTTGGACGTGCACGATCATGTGCGTAGTTGGGACACAAAAAGGATCTCCTCCCTTCCGTCTATGACTTCTTACGGTCGGTGGACACCTTGACAAATGCAAACATCTCCACACCAACATGTTGGAATTTTCACATCTTTCTCCTTATTCTTGTCCAAACTTACTTCACGCCGCTTGTTCGGCATGTCCTCCAGGTTAGCACACGACGGCCTCGTGATCGAACCGGATGAAGCCATGCCTAGAACCAAAAATTTGTTGTTAGTGAAATAAATAAACTTGCATAGAGGGAATTAATAAAAAACAAGTATCAACAAATTTAACAACAAGTACCGTTATTATTATGTCACCCAGCTGGATTAAGTAAAACGTCAATAGGCCTTCCTCTATCAACCCTTCGTGTCCTAGTACCACCGGATCCACGACCACCTCTAGTGCGTCCTCCTCCACGGCCACCTCTAAGACTAGTGCGTCCTCCTCCACGGCCACCTCTAAGACTAGTGCGTCCTCCTCCACGGCCACGACTCGTGCCAACACTCCAACCTCCTCGTGTGCTAGCGGAACCTCCACCCGTGTTGGTTCTTGGCCTTTTCGTGCATCTCCTAACATTGTGTCCCAGGTCGTTGCATTCTCCACAATTGTTGGTCTCCGGTGCCTCCATGAAATGGCCACTTCCAAATTGTTTCATTCCGGTGTATCCAGCTAGATCATCCATGTCACTCCTGAACCTCTTCTTTCTTCTTCTTCCCTTTTTAGGCACCATGAGTGCGGGATCTGGCACAATGTGTGGGCCATCATACTCAGGCCACTGTGATTGATCGAGAAAAGGATTAAACCGAGGCGCCCACGTCAACCTCGTTTGTTCCAATGTGAACTCTTGCAACCGCACCGTTCTACCATCGGATATGGGCATGTTTCAACAATTTGTAGCCTAGAAAATCAGACGTGAGTTGACGGTGTCCCTTGCTTCGGTCGGCCTTGTCCGGCGGTATGCACGTGTGAGTGGCAACACAGCTCGTCAACACCCATTGCCCGGTTTCTTTAATTTTTCTTCCACGGACCTTCCAATGGCAACCTTCTTTGTCACATTTGATGGTGTACCGCACATCTTGGTTGGAATGACCAACAACAAATGGCCTATGTTTCCTAATGGCGTAATCACACAACCATATCTTGAACTCTTTCAAAGAACCAAACTTGATGCCTTTCTTCAAATGAGAATTCTCATCCTCATCTTTTGGCATAGGCTCACCGACTTTGGGGCACGGTGTTGGCTCAAACAACCCCAATCTAATGCCACCATCAACAACGACCTTGTCTGCAAGACTAACATCCCTAAACAACGAGGGCCCTCTTTCCTTGTCGGTCACCTTCTTGAAGATTTGATTTTCTTGTGCCGTGAATCCATCCTCATCCAATTCTTCCTCTGGACCCTCATCATCCGAGCCATACCCACACATACGGTTATAAGGGAGGGTACGGTCCATGTCTTGTTGGTGCACAATGACATCTAAGTCACCAATGGGATTGTAATGAATCTCTTCCTCTTCCGCATAAGCATCCTCTTGAGCAACAATAGCATCATCATCAACATGACCACTAGCATCTTCTTGAACATGAGGAATAGCATCATTTCGAAGTACTATGGCTCTAGCATTGATATCCTCTTTGATTGGTGGTTGGGTACTTGGTGGTTGGCTAGAAGAATTGGGGACATACACCTCCGCACTAACATCATGTATTGGGGAGAATACATTGTGGTTCAAATCAATTTGGAGTGGAGGAGCATCAACCTTTGTGGCAAATATCTCAAGTGACTTGTCTTGTGATGCGTCTACTTTTTCCTTGTACACATCCCAATGCAATTGGGAGGTGATGGGCATACTCTTTAATCGGGACTTTAATCCCAATCCAACATCATACCTCCCAATAAGCTTAACCTCGGCAATTGGGTCATTCCAATGTAAGATGCTTCTCAATTTCACTAGAAGATCATCAAAGCTTGGACTTGTGTCAAAAACCATAGCCTCTTCCCCTTCATCATCATTTCCATTCATAAAAGCCGCCTTGTCCAAATAATGAACATTTACGAGCCTATCCATCTAAGAACAATGGAAACAATAAAGTCAAACAACTTTATGCACACATTGAACAAATAACTTCTATTCATTCCATTCAATCAAGAAAAAAACATATGGTCATATGTAATCCATAGTCATAACCTTAACCCTAACCATAATCCAAACCCTAACCCTAATCCAAACCCTAACCCTAACCCCTATCCACTAACATGACCACTAATTGTAGCACTAGATGTAGGTACCCCCAAGAATGCTAGGCCCACAATACATATCCAAAGCAAAAACATAACCAAAAATGCATCATAAATTTAGGTAAAACTAGGGTTTGCAAATAAATGAGCAAATCAACCATAATACATAATTGCAACCAACCAAAAAGAGGGGAGTGGGAGAGGCACCTTGGGTGATGAAAATGCTCCAGATCCACTGGTTAAATCCCAAGCAAATGGAGTGGATTTATTGGTGTTTGTGTGGGGGAGAGAGAGGGGAGAGGGGCCTGAACTCGGGGGAAGAAGATGATTGGGGGTGAATGGGTGGTTGGGGCCCCCACCCATTCACCCCCTTAACCTTATCCAATCCAGGACCCTACCGCCAGGGTATTCGGCGGTAGGGTTCGGCATCCTACCGCCAGATGGTCCGGCGGTAAGCTCTTTGACACGTCAGCAGCTGGCTGACGACCATCAAGTGCCTTCCGTCTCCGTCCGTCACCCTACCGCCAGGTATCCTGGCGGTAGGGTGTGTTAGGCTACCGCCGTAGCATCCGGCGGTAGGTAAAAGGGTCATATCCTGAAAATTTTCCAACCGGGGGTCAGATCCGGCTAAAGTTAGTGCAAAGGGTCAAAACACGAAATTTTGCCCCCTCTGGCACCCAGAACAGTGTGATGTGACGCGACCGTGTAACCAATTTGACGCACCCCCTCACGTGAGCACATAGAATAATAAACCGCAACTAAGACTTGTTAATTAGTCAGTGTGATATACAGAGAGTATGATATTAACAGTCTGTTAAGTCCGCTAAACACCTATTAATCTCGCACAGACTGTTTTAGAGTAATTTATTATTGTGACGCTCGCCAGATATTTTTATAACTCTCAATATTATCAAATGTTTTTCTGGTCACAAATAATCTTAAACCATGTTCCAAATCGACACTGCTACCCCATGCCACCACATAGAATGATTCACCAGATATTTTTATAACTCTCAATATTATCAAATGTTTTTCTGGTCACAAATAATCTTGAAGTATGATTTTAACATTTTTTGTACGGTCTTTATACAAGAATTACTCTCATACATATTGTCAGATTAATTTATTAGTGTGCCGCCCGTTATATAAATATTTTTAACTTTCAATAACACCCAATGTTATTCTTGTCACAATTATGTTAACATGTACTTTGTCATGTAAAATCTTCCTTAGACAGTCTTCTAGTTGTTTTTATTTTCTATCCATCAGTTCTTACCTGTCCAAATGAACTAACCCGTTAGATTTTGATCAGTGATCCAAACTAATTTGCTCTGTTAGTTCGGCATCATATGTTCCAATTTTTGGTCAGAGCTTATCCTCCTAAAATTAAAGATTGCGAATTTGATTGCCAAATATTGCATTTCTGGCTATCAACAACTACATTTGTCATGATTATTTAGGAGTACATTTTGTCATATACTCTCTCTGTTTCATAACGTAGTGCATATAATTTTTTTGAAAAATCAAACCTCACAACTTTGATCTTGAATGCCAAATTTATATTATTAGATTCATCATAAGATCTAGTATCATATTTTGTATATTTGGTATTGTAGATATAAATAGTTTTCTCTACAAACTTGATCAAAGTTTACAAAGTTCGACTTTTCGAAAAATCTATATGCACGACATTATGGAACAGAGGGAGTACTTCAGGCAAATCTCTTGGCTCGATGGAGATTTGGAAAATTAAAGTTAAGAAATTTCTTACATTATGAAGCCCATAAACTGTAATTAATAGTTTCCTTGTAATTTAGAGTCTTCTAGTTGTTTTTAGATTTTACCCATCTGTTTTTATCCGGCCAAATGAACCAACTCATTAGATTTAATTAGTGATCCCTGAACTAACTTGCAAACATGTATTACCAAGATTAACGCAGGGTGTCACCGGCACATGCGCACCGTTCTTAGTCAGATCTGGACGTGCCAAAAGCAATCTGGCCCACCACCCGTCAACCAAGTACATCGTCATCGTCAGGTCAAGTCACTTTTCGAATGCCTACCCTGCTGCTCCTTCTCACGCACCATGTGTGCCCGTTCGCGCAGTTGGCACGACCAGGTCCAAACAACGTAGCAGCTGTTCCAACCATATACGCCTACGAGCCCTAAAACCTATCGTTCGGCCTCCTCACCATACTGTATCGTTTGGCCGTGTACTCTGTTGTGTTGCTTTATTTATAAAACGGGGCGAAAGCCTGTTTCGAGAGCCCTAAAACCTATTACTAGAAAACAAATCGGGGGGACAGCGAACTGATAAATGAGAATCGCGTGGCCCTGTGGAACGGACGGGATAAAGTCCACCGAGGTCGCCATCCACCGTAACTTCGCTCTCAGCCAACAACTGCCTATATGAAATTGCCACGTCACATATAGCCAGTGGCGGAGCCAGGAATGAAATGGAGGGTGTGCACACCTAATTTTTTTTTCTACCTAATCCAACTGTCATACAATAGTTAGCAAAAATACAATACATATAGCTCAACCAAGTCAGACAACATTATAGTTCCCACATATTCCGAATTTGCAACATTGCAAATACAAAGTCTTACATGAATATAAATATGTAGCAAACTACTACACTAAGTAACTTTACATCGTTCCATTGCCATGAAAGCTTCAACAATGTCTTCCTCGCTTACTTTCAAGAACGCATCTCGTTCAATGAATGTCACTAAGCAATTGTTCAGCAGATCATCACTCATACTATTTTTTAACTTATTTTTCACTAGATTCATTGCCGAGAATACTCTTTCAACACTCGCCGTGGCCACCGGTAAGATCAATACCAATTTGATAAGCATATAGACCAAATCATAGAGAACATGTTTGTTTGTACCAACAAGCATAACAGAGAGTTCACCAATAGTACGCACAGATCTGAACCTAGCATCTTGTGTCATATCATCAATAAAAGTAGCAAGTTGGAATTCAAGCCTTACCAAATCCATGCTTGATATATCCTGGGGGTAGATGCAGTTTCCAGGAGCATTGTGCAAAACAATCATATCAACTTCTTCATCATTTACCGAAAGCCATTTTAGAAGTTCAAGAAAATTTCTCCAACCAGTTTTAACAAAGGCATCACCCCTAGGCCCCCCATTAGTTTTCCCTTTGAATAAATAGCACACAAAGCAATTAACTGGGCTGTCCAGGCAGTCGAGCTCACCTTGGGGCCGGCTTAGAGCCGACGACCGACGACGACGATGGTAGGCAGCGTCCGGCGTGGTGGCGGGCTGGCGGCTGCGTCCGGCGTGGTGGCAGCGGCTGGCGGCTGCTGACCACGCGACGAGGGGAGGCAGTGGCGTGGGGAGGGGACCGTGGCGTGGCGGCGGACGGCGAGGGGAGGGGACCGGCGAGGGGAGGGGACCGTGGCGTGGCGGCGTCGGCGGCGGTTGGCCGACCACGCGACGAGGGGAGGGGACCGGCGAGGGGAGGCAGTGGCGGCGACGGGAGGGGCTCGCCGGCGACCATGGACGGCAGCAGTGGACGGCGCCACGGCGGACGGCGAGGGTGGGGCATGGAGTGGCGGCGGCGGCGGCTGGCAGAATCGGGCGACCTAGCGGCTAGCGATGCATCTGCGGACTACGGCGACGGGAGGGGCCGAGGGGTTTGTCTCGATGTCGCTAGCGACTCTGCTCCTCAGATGGGCTTGGGTAGTGGGCTTCACAAAATTACTACATGATGTAAAAACAAATCACAATATTCTGGGTGGGCCACGGCCCACCGTGCCTACACATTGCCTCCCCCAATGCATATAGCCAATCTAATAGTCAACATGTATAGTAGCTAGTTATTAAGAAGTACTACTTTATTAATATTTGGCCCACATTTCACTCTCACAACATTTGTTGGAGCTCATGCTGCAGCTGGCTGTTAATCTACAGCCCGTTTCTCTTCTCTCTCCTCTCTCCTCCTCTCTCTCATCCAACTCAGTAAAAAAAAAATTTAATCTTTACAGCCTGCTGACTCTACCTTACTAGACTTGCACTACGGCTATTGTATTTGATTCTTTTTCATGTTTTGCATAGTTGGTATTCCCCCCTCCTTGGCCCCACCACGTGGGATGCTTTTTCTCTCTCTCATCCAACTCACGTACATGAATATACATGCATGGCTTTACTCTGTCACCTCTCTCCATCAAAATTCATCCCCATTTTATTTTTGTTGATAATTTAGATGATTCATATCTTTTAAACTAAAAGTCTTATTTTGAATATTTTTATATATTTGAATTCCTGGCAAAAAGACCGTTAGAAGAAGACCAATCTGGAATACATTTCAAAGTTGTTTAAATTTCACTGTTATTGAAATTAGTGAAATAGGTTAAAATTCTGCAACATGACCAATCCGGGATAATTTCACTGTCATTCGAATCTGGTTTGAAATATTTGAATTGTTACTAAAATGAGTGAAATTGTTACTGAAACTGATATTTGTGAAATATAACGGAAACTGAAATATGATATTTTGTGAAACTGCTAAATTCAGTGTGTGAAACTGATTGAAGTTGCTTATTTCAGTGACAAGAAATCATTTTTTGAAGTGGGTGAAATATGGTTTTTTGAAATGAGTGAAATCAACATTTTGAAATTAGTGAAATATGTTTTTTGAAATGAGTTAAATCAACATTTTGAAATGAGTGAAATATATTTTTTGAAATTAGTGAAATCTGTTTCTTGAAATGAGTGAACTTGTTCTTTTGAATTGAGTGAAATAGGTTTTTTTTAAATGAGTGAAATTATTTTTTGGAATTAAGTGAAATCTGTTTTTTGAAACGAGTGAAATCACTTTTTTTAAATGAGTGAAATCGGTTTTTGAAATGAGTGAAATCAGTTTTTTAAAATGAATGAAATTGATGTTTTGAAATACGTGTTTTTTTAAATGAGTAAAATCAGCTTCACGAAATTTAAAATGGTTTAAAATCTATTCAAGATTGGTCTTGTTTTAAAGATCATGTCGTCTGGAATTCAAATATATAAAAATATTTAAAAATGGATTTTTTTTGTTTAAAAGATA
This sequence comes from Elymus sibiricus, assembly GCA_039707655.1. Classification (NCBI taxonomy): domain Eukaryota; kingdom Viridiplantae; phylum Streptophyta; class Magnoliopsida; order Poales; family Poaceae; genus Elymus; species Elymus sibiricus. Next base: position 514,480,206 of record CM077665.1, read on the forward strand.
TCAATCAATTAAAATCTCACAAGGAAATAAAATGCTAGCTTTTATATGAGAGGAGAGGCTACGAGTATGCATGCATATATTACCGTGACTAGACATAAAGCTAGTGGGGACATGTTCAGGTATTGTTAGAATGTGTCACCCTTATATAGATATGTATTGCACATGACAATGTTTCCTCACTTTATACAGCACACATCTGAACACATCAATCAACGTTGGATTCTTCACCGGCACGTATCGGAACCGTTAGAAAAACTATTTTCCAATAGCGATCTCACCGCGTGGCTTTGATTGGGTAGGCCATGAATGAAGAACTGGTGCCGGAAGGAAATGCTTGAATAAGAGTACTCTTTTTTTTTCACGTTTGTTAATCATCATACACCTGAATTTTTTTCTATGTCAGACAATTCCACGAGGCCGAAGTCGGGGGCGTCGTTGACGAGCGTAGCGAGGAGTGTCGACCCCGGCGAAGCCGAGTCAGGACCTCGCCGGAGACGGGGGCGGTGCTGCGAGCAGCAGTGAGCTGCGACGTTCCAGGCGGAGGCGACGGAGTAGGTTGACTGGTGTGGGTCGTCGGGGGGGGGGGGGGGGGGGTCGAAAAATCTGTTCGCTGGTGAGGTTTAGAGGGATGGCCAGGGGCGGCGGCAGTACGGCGGTGGGGGGAGGACACGGGAGGGCGGGATGACGCTCGCGGGTGGCGGCAGCAGGCAGCCCAACCTGCATGGGATCGGGCGGCTGGAGGTTGAAGATAAACCATGGCCGTTTGATCACCATCCAATGGTCCAACATTCGACTGATGCAAACAAAAAAAATAGGCACCTGACTAATAGGTGTTCCCCTTTTTTTTTGAATAATTTGAAGATTCGGAAGGAGTATTCTAATCCAATAAAATTGAACACCACGACAGAACTATTAGACACATTTATAGTCTTCACAATAAACTCTCCAACTGTGATCTTGCAAACATGTGTAATATCTTTCATTCTAGATAGATCAATTTTTCAGAACAAAAGTACCCACCTAATGAAAATCCTACCACACATTTATATTCTTCACAATGAACTCACCAGCTTTGATCTTGCAAACATGAGCTAATATCTTTCATTTTCGATAGAGCGAATTTTCAGAACAGAAGTGCACACTTAATGAAAATCTACTATATCTTAGTTAAAAAAAATACATGCACATAGCTATTAGGTAGAAACTATAAACTTTTTAATTAATCATAAAAAAACGTATGACCATTTGTGACATATGTGTGGATGTAGCTTTTCCTTTCTAGATAGGTCACTAATGGTCATTTTTCTTTACAAACAATTTATAGGAGTTAATTTTTCGCTGAAACTATGTCCCCTTTTTTCGTCTGGTTTCTTCCAAGATACTATACCATTTATGTGGCGACACTCTTTTTTAAAAAAAAATAAGTCCATTAATGTTGCGTTCAGTTATACTGTTTCTTCCAAATATGCTACTTCTTTTCTCTTGAGTAAAATATTAGTATTCTTATCTTTTGTTTTTTTGTGCAGAGCGAGGTGATAGGCTTTCGTGGATACTAGATGATACCCCGCGCGTTGCTGTGGGAGTTTCTTGAAATATATTTCGATTAGATTTGGTTGTATGGAATAGGAATTTTAAATTAATAATATAAGAACCAAAATTTTAAATACATACGATTTACTCTATTTAATTTTTGAGTTGAGTCCTTTCCCATGCATATTTGCATGTTGGGGTGGGTTTTATCCATGCATGTTTACATGCTGATGTGACATGTGTGTATGTTGAGATAAACAAGTTAGTGGAGGCTAACTATTTAGATATAGAAGATACATGTTCTGCTCTGAATGATAGTTTGGTTATCAGGGCCGGTCCTGAATTTTCAGAGGCCCGGGGCGAACTTAAAAAGTGGGCCCTCTAGTGAAAAAAAAACAATTATATATATTGATATAAAGCGCAATGTTTCTTTTGGATTGAAAGATCTAGGGAATTTCATTACCAAATAACGTCTCATAATACAGCATGGACAAACACGAATGCACACGCACGTCTTGGCAACAACCAACAGTCTTTATTCTTATATAACCAATGAAGAAAGGATTCCTAACACTGGAGAAATCAAGATGCTACTTTATGTCCTCAGCCCAGCAGATGTAGTTCAACAATGATCAAAAGAGGATCACTCTTCTTTCCAGCAAGTCTCTCACCTGAAAAAACAAACTGAGCGAAAGTGAAAGACATGTAATCATAGGAAATGACTTCTTCGAGCATTCTTTGAAGCAAAATCATCAATTACTGTATCAAGATTGATATTATCCAACATATTTTTCTCAATGCAACACATGGCCAGACCATTCAATCTTTCTTGGGACATAGTTGACCTCAAATAATTTTTTAGTAATTTTAACTTGGAAAAGCATCTCTCAGCCGATGCTACAGTCACAGGTATCGTTAGGAGGATTCGGTAAGCAATTGAAGCATTTGGGTAACAATCTGCAGCTCGAACAAACTCAAAAATCTCATCAGCTGACATGAGGTTATTTGGCAACATTATTTGCAGAACTTTCAATTCAGAAAACAAATCATTTGAATCAACATCTGATGAGCTGTTATGGGTAAAAGTATTTGCAAAGTTGGTGCAACATTTTCTTAGAGCATCATCCTCTAATGACTTCAACTCTTTCGAGTTGAACAGAAAACCAAACATATTTCCAAATGACTTCAGCTCATCAAATCTTTTGGTCAGCGAAGCAATTGCCACATCTATCATGACAAGAAAATAATTCACTCTAAATGAATCCTCGGCTTCTTGCACTTCTTCATCATTTTGATCATTTTCATTCAATTCATCGAAATGTCATTTCCTGGTAACACGACGTTTTGTAGGAAATGTAGGTTCTACATTCATTTCAGATGCAATAGATTTTGCAATCTGCATACTAGATGTAAAGCCATCATTTCTGTACTTCTTAAAAAATGTAATTGTCTCTTGAATTAGCTCAAGTGTAGCATCAATGCACACAAACTTAGACTGTAACTTCTAGAAGTATTATCCGACTGAAACACAAGATTGTAGTCCCTTTTAGGCCCCTTCTCAACTAAAATGTCTCTAGACTTATTGTCAAGATTCTCCCAATTCCGAGGGTCGTAAATATCTAAAGGACTAGTTTCTTGTTCATTTGGAATTGGGTTTTCAGTATTGGCATCATTTTCATGCTCACTCGAATTTCTGCCCTGATTGTGATCATTTGTAGAATCTAAGGCGTCTACAGGCTGTTGATCTAATTCATTTGAACTCTCAGCAGTGACATTCCTAGGAAGAAATTTGTGCATAGCACCTTTTTGAGTATCAATGAACTCTTTTTCTGCCTTTTTCTTTCTTCTTTTCTCAGAACCAGACAAATGCTTTTTAGGCAACATTTTTACAGGAAAGGAGCGGGAACACCTGAATTTGTCGGAGTATTGAAGAAATCCAGCTATCCAGTCCCAAGCATCTCGGATCTTGCGATGGTCCTTCGATCCTCAAATGAGCAGCCTATACAGTAGAGAAGATCAGTCAGGGAATCACTAAAACACCAAAAAAAAACAGTACAAAGATGCAGCTGAAAACGACTCAGAAATTACAAGAACCTTGTGAACTGAGCTGTTAACCCAGGAAAATTGCAATTTGCAAAGAGACTGGGCCGATGAAGTGTGGTCTGATGTCCCTGGCTCGATGGAAATACTTATAGGGAAATCCATAGGGAAGTGAGATGGAGAAGAAATCGGCTACACGGAAATATCCATTAATTTGCTAGCCACGACGTGTGCTTTGGGAGTAGGAGCGCTGGAGCGGGATGAGGAACGAGAAGACGGAGGAATAAGTGAGTCTCGAGAGAAGAAACGGCGGCGGCGGCGGCTCGATCGAAGAGAATCCGGCTCTGGCTGCCTCCTCACATTCTCGTACGTAACCTAGTTAGGCTATGGGCAATTATGGGCTTTTTCTGTTGGGCTTACAAGTATATACCTAGTGTATATATGCACAGGGTTGGGGCCCCCCGTCGGGCTGGGCCCTAGGGCGTCGCCCTTCTTGCCCCTACCTAGGGCCGGCCCTGTTGGTTATTTGGTCTCGACAACAAGCGCTTAGTGTCTCTTAATTTTCAGCATGCTATTTACGTGTAAATATGCGATACTGAACTTATATGGGTGTGATTATTTTGCTAGGTCACTGCCTTTTTTACTTGAATCCACTGTAATCATAGAATTAAACAACTAGTTAGGTCATCTGCAAGACATGTACTGGCTCTTGTTGGCCATTGTCGTGCATTATGTCACACCAGGCCAACTTGTATAGCTCTTGTTGGCTTCGGAAAGCCTCCGCCTTAGACAGTAGGGCGTCTGAATCATCAGCCTAGGCGCGCAGGGTGGTGCCTTGGGCTTGATCGGACGCCATGGGATGCTCCTAGGCGGGAAAGAGTGGCCCGCTCGGGAAACATTCACAGGAAAGACTGGCTCACACGCAACAGGTACAAAGCCCCCCCCCCACCCCCAACACCCGGGGGGGGGGGAGCTACGCCAATCCATGAGAGAGGGATTCCTTCTCTCCTCTTTGGACGTCTGGCGGCAGCTCTTTCCTCCACGGCTCCGATCTGTGCCCCTCCTCCTCTCCGGGCTTAGCTCTTTCCCCTCCTCGTCTGGCGCAACACCAAGTCGTCTCACCTCTCTCCTGCCCTCATCTACTCTTTCTTTCATCCCCCTCCCAGTGCTTTGTTTCTCCCAGCAGTGTAGCTAGATGTGCTTGCCTGCTTTCCTGCTCCTTCTCCTCTGCATCTGTTTCCTCCCAAATCTGCTTCTCTACCCACAAGGCAGCAACCCCTGCACCGCTTCTCTCTTTCCCCATGCTTGATTTGGTTGCTCTAGTGATTTGGCTATTCTCTCTTTTTCTTCTCTCAGTGTTGCTGCAGTAGCTAGGTGTCCCTGCTCTGATGGATCATGTGGCCGATAATGCTTATGATCTATCCAATGATCCTAGGAGAAGAGCTACATCCAATGATCCAACTTGGAAGTATGGGTTCTGGCCAGATTTAGGGAGGAAAGATTTACTTCAGTGTACATTGTGTGGCAGGATAATCCATGCTGGAGTGAGAAGGCTGAAGCAACACCTTTCTAGGGGTTCCAGTGATGTGGATAAGTGTCCCGAGGCATCTGTGGAGATTAGGATAGAGATGCGCAATTCCTTAAACACATCCTTAAACACAAGAAAGTTTAAAGCTATGGAGCGATATATTGATGAGGAGGATGAAGGTGAAGTTCAAATGCGTCGTTATGTCATATACACAAGATGATTTGAGGCCTATGCTTTGGTAACAGTTTATTTATGTCCATGCTAGTTGTTAAATCTCCTAATTGATTGCCATATATTATATATGTATGTGTCTAAGGCGTCGCCTCGCTTTACGCTTTAAGCACTTAAAAGGTAAGGCACCACCCAACGCTTCACCTCGACTTACTGCCTTGAAAACATTGGTCGTACTACTCCACTTATTTTTAGGGACATGAAGTTGAGTGGTTTTTAGGTACTATCACTCTTTCGGGCGCGTTTCTGGTCGGATTTAAGGACTTTGTAACACCTTTTATATCAGTAAATGAATCTGGCAGATTCTTTACAACATGTTGCAAATTGATGATTTTCAGACCTTGGAGTTCGGTCTCTTGAGTACGTGGATCAGAGGATGAAATGGATAGAGCATTCCACTCAATTTCTCGACATTCTTTCTGGTACTTAAAATCTCCCCCTAATGCCGAGAAATGTTCCACACGAATATGCAATCAGTGTGACGGGATGTCAACAGATCCCCAAGGGGTTCCAGCTACATGATAATCGACGGTGATTTGTACCCCACATAGATCCCTAGTTTCTTGTATGGGCCCATGGATGTCCGCTGCGGTGGCGAGATCGGGATGTACGTAGCACATCCGAACTTACATATATGGGAAATGCTATGAGGATTTGCACGTACCAATTGCAGAAGGGAGGTACTGTGATATGCAGTAGGTCGCAATTGTATTAATTCAGCATCGTGTAAAAATGAGTGACCCGAACAAGAGGTTGGCAAGTTGCAATTCATCAACAAAGGTTTTAGAATGAGTTTGATCCGCTTAATCAGTGATTCAGTCAAACCATTTTGTGTATGGACATATGAGACAGCGTGTTGAACTTCAATCCCCGGGGCCATGAAATAATCATTGAAAGCATGCGAGGAGAATTCTGCTGCATTGTCCATGCAGATTGTCTTAATTCGACTTTCTGGATAATGGGATTGTAACTTAATTACTTGCCTCATTATTTTGGCAAATGCATGGTTCCGTTTGGACAAAAGACACACGTGTGACCATTGTGTAGATGCGTCAATGAGAACCATGAAATACCTAAAAGGTCCAGATAATGGTTGAATGAGACCACAAATGTCTCATTGAATGCGTTCAAGGAACTGAAGTGGTTAAGCTTGTATTTTGAGGTGGGCCTCAAAATTAGCTTTCTTGTGGCACAAGATGTGCACACGAAATTTGATGATTGAGGCAATTTTGCCTCAATGATGAGTTCATTTTTGCATCGCTTTTTATTTTATGTTTTGCATCGTAGCCATATAGGATTTTTTGGGATTTTATTGCATTCGCGCGCTCTTTTTGTCTAATTTCACCACGATCCTAAAGGAGAATGTTATTTGGAGCATTAAATGGAAAATACAATTTTATGGGTGAAAATCACATTAATTGATGTGATAATAACCTACCATACGATGCGTCGATCAAGTGGGGTAAAAAACCAGCTGCACAGAGCTATCCAGTGGCGAAGACAGTGTGTGGTACGTGTTGTTAAGCGTAGTAGAAAACAAAAAAAGTTGCAGTGGAAGAAGAGTTGGTGTAGATCGTTGATGAAGTCCCCCGAACCGTTCACGAACTATCCCTCGAACCGAATACCGAAAGCATGACCTCTCTACGGATTGCATGTGTACGGGCTTCACGACCCAGCAGCGCTTCGCCGTCCAGAGCTTTCCATCGCCGGAGAACTAGAGGAGGGAGAAGAGAACCTCACGGGGCTTCCCTGTTATCTGGACTAGAGAAAACTAGAACTAGATCAAGTCTAGATCAAGAGAGAACTAGAAAGGGGGGCGCCCGAGACAACTGGAGAAACTTGTGTCTCTAGGGGGCACTCCCCTCACATATATAGGTGGAGGAGGGGGGTGGCCGACTTGGGGAGGGCTCCTCCCCTTGGTGCCCCTACCAAGGGAGAGGGGGTCCCTCTCCCAATCTAATTCGGCCCCCTAGCTTGTCCAACAAGCCAAGGGGGGCGCCACAACCTTATTGGGCCCAATAACTCCTCCCTATGTGGCCTTTTGCTAATTTAATTAGCCCATAGCCCCTCAACAAATCCTAGGGGGCTCTCGGTAATTACCGGAGCCCTCTCTTATTTATATTAGGTCCCCAAAAATATTTTCCACCTATATTTCATTACACCCCGAAACGCTTCCGGTTTCTCTCGAAACTATTTCTTTTATTTCTGAAACTATTCCGGTAATATTTTCTCATATACCTTACTCCAATAGAACTCAACAGATCGTAATTCCCTTAAGCGTGTTACCCTGTATATTCGGTGAAATATAGACATGAACAAAACTTCCTTTTATTCAATGATCAACAGCGGAACCGTGGACATCCATGTTGACCCCTATACCCACACGAATGATATTCGAGTGAACCTTTGGTTATCATATGCTATTCCTTTTGCTTCGCGATACTTTACAAAACCCGAAGTGAGATATATCGGTATCCCTGTGAGTCGTACACATGCTCACTATACCGGTCTCCTCGTTACCGGTTTTGTTCTTCTTTCTTGTTGTCGTGTTCCGGCATCCCTGTGAGCAAGTCACCTGTGTCTGGCCAGACGATGATGGATGCCATCACACCGAGAGGGCCCTAAGAATATCTCTCCATCGTCGGAGGAGCAAATCCCACTCTTGAGCTATCTTGCCCCTTGTCATACTTTCTGATAAACCCGTAATGTAACACCCCCATGTTTTAAGCTACAGTGATCCCCCATGTTAATGCTAAGTCACCTTGATTTGCTATGCATAATCATCATTAGAATAATATCTCATTTCAAATTCCACCATTGAAACCAATTCAAATTTCAAGTGAAAATAAAAGTTGTTCAAATCTGAAAAGAAAATTGTTACTGATTTAAGAAATATTCTTTTGAGAATATTGTTAAGAAAAACAACATCACCATTTTAACCTAGATGACCCTAGCATCATTAAAACAGGACCAAAATGCATTTTCAAGCCATTTTAAATAAATGCATAATGGAAATATTTTCAAAACAGCCCCAAACTTTTTGTGGCAGTGCACAATAATGCATTGTAATATTGTGTCCAAATTACACTTTTTACAAAAGTCAATTTGGTGTGAAAACAAAATGCAAAACAGGAGCTATAAAAGAAAACAGGAATGAAATTAGAAAAAGGAAGAAGCCCACTATGCAACTGGGCCAGCGCAGCGCAGCAACTGGCCCAGCCCACAGCTACAATCGTCGTCCTCCTCACCTGCCTCCTCCTGCGTGTCGACGCCGAGCTCGACCGCGCGCGGAGCGCCGGCCACAGGTCGCCATGGCGACGGAGTGGTTGGGCGAGGGGATAAGACCGAGCCCCCTCGACCCTGGACACCCCCTGGCCACTCCTCCTCGCTCTCCATCGCTTCCCCCTTCTCCTTCCCCCTCGGCCGAATGCTGTCGTCGCCCTTGCCCGCCGCGGTCGCGGCCACCGTCGTTCCCGAGCGCCGAGACCGTGTCCATGAGGAGCGCCGCCGTCTTCTACTTCCTCTACGCCAACGAACGCGAGCCGGAAGCCATCACAGCTCCGGGATCGAGCCCTTCTACCTCCTCGTTGCCGTCGGCGATCTTCTTCCACTCCAGCGATTCTGCTGCTCCAAAACCCCACAAGGGCCTGTCTTGAGCCGCACCGTCAGATTCCGCGTCGATCCCCTCCTCTCTCTCGCGCCATTGCTCGCTCCACCGACGTGCCCGCAAAGGCCCGAGCTCGGCAGCGCCATGGCTGGTGACCTGCTCAATGCAGAGCTACCCGAGCCGTCCCACGTTGCCCGTCGTGTTCCTGGCGCTCCCAGGAGGCCGTCCATTCACTTAGCTCACTCGAAAGCAAACCGTAGCCGCGCGCCTGTGCTCGCCTGAATGCTGCCGCCGCCACGGCTCGTCGCCAGTGCCCCTGCCGGCCACCCCATCACCAACCGCCACCACCGCTAGATGCGCACGAGTGCCAGGGTCCCGTAGAGCTCAACCGCACGCGATTTGGACCACCGTAGCGAGATCCCGACCGACCCCGGCGAAGATCCGCCGCAGATTTGGTCGCCAGAGCCATCTCCGGCGCCTCCGCTGACGTGGCTAGCCTCGTGGCCTCTCCAGTGCCACTGCCAGTGGGTCCCCCGTGCCCTGTTGACCAGTCAACGGGTCAACGTTGACTGCTGACTGGGCAGTCAGCAGGGCCCACTGTCAGCCTCTCTGGCGCACTGCACCGGGTGCACCTAATACTTTTGGATTATAATTTTTGATTTAAAAGAATTCCAAAAAATTCTTAAATCTTTGAAAAATCATATAAAATAATCTATAACTCAGATGAAAATAATATATATATATATATATATATATGAAAAATGATCAGAAAAATATGTAGATTCCAAATATGTCCTCCATTTGCATGACAAACACTCCTAGCATGATGAACCTTGAACTTTGGCAATAGGTTCAATGCAGTCAAAACCATCTGGAGCCGGGAAAATATCGTCAGATATTTTCCCTCTTCTTTTAAATCACATAGGGATGCATTAGAGCATGTCATCATCATATCTTGCCATGCCATGCATTGTGATTGCATTTGTTTGCTTTGTATTTATTGTTTCTTCCCCCTCCTTCTTTCCGATAGACCCCGAGATTGCTGACGACCCCGGGTACCACTACCCCATCGATGATCAGACCTTTTCTGCAGAGCTTCCAGGCAAGCAAAACCTCCTTGATCATTCTGATATCGCCCATTCCTTCTCTCTTATTCTTGCATTAGATTTTGCTACTGTTGTTGTTCCGGTAGCTCCTATTCTGATGCATAGCCTGTTTATTATAACCTGCTATTGATACTTTATCTGATATCCTATATGCTTAGTATAGGTATGTTAGTATCCCATTAGTGGCCCTACGCCCTTGTCCGTATTGCCATGCTTGTTAACATGGTTACTTGATCATGTGATCGGGGTACTGAGATCTGAACACACCATGTGTCCATGCAATTGTATGACTCTGTAGAGCCGTATCTAGAGTGATATTACTGAGGGTGATTCCTCGTATATCACTCTCGATGATGACCCTGCAGTGTAGCACATCAAGTGTGATCCTACTGAGGGTGATTCCTCATGCTTCACTCTTGATGGTGACTCTGTTGTGCAGTAGATCAAGCATGAACTCATCGAGGGTGATTCCTTAGTTTTCATTTTGATGGTATGGGCCTGGGTCCCGACAATTACCAATGACAAAGACGAGTCGGCTCCAAGAGCACCCACGAGAGACACTATGGCGGCTGGCTGTTTAGCGGTACCACCCAGGATGGGTTGGTAGCTCCGGACTTGTCCCAACAGCCAACACGAAATATGCACTTGGTCAGATCGACCGGGCAGGCGGAGACCACCCAGGAGAGATGTGGGCCTGGACCCTCGTCGTGGACCAAGTGTTACCAAGTTGGAGCGACAGTGGTACTAGTCGTCTTCGCGAGATACTAATAATGTGTTAACGGATTTGGGTATTTGGTCTGAGTTGGCCTTTGGCCTATACGCACTAACGACCACGCGGGATTATGGTATGGGCCCTCGGCGTCGTACATTCTACCGAAAGCTCTGTCAGATGTCACAGTTGAGCGGCACGCGCCCGGGTGAGCTGGTTACGCCTGCTTGTGTATACAGAGGTGGGCTTGGTCCCGGCCGTCCTCGCAACGCGCGGGAGTGCTTAGGGTGATTGGCCCATGAACCCTTCGCGCTTAGGATGTAGACCGGCGTGTTGACCTCTCTAGAGAGCCTAGGTAGGACTACGATGTGTCGATCATCTAAGGCCGGGCATTACCTAGGAAAGTGTGTCCGGCCAAAGGTAATCGAGCGTGTTGGGCAATGTGGTGCACCCCTGCAGGGAAGTAATCTATTCGAATAGCCGTGTCCATGGTAACAGGACGCTCGGAGTTATATCCTGATCCACTACAACTAGAACCGGATACTATGATGATGCTAAGTTATTGATTGCTCCGAGATCACTTTCTCGCAGGGAGGTCGAGAAAGGATCTCTAGGCGTTGCTAATATATACTTATTACTATATGCTATGTATACGATGTTCTCTTCTGTTGCTGCAAGATGCTAGTCTTCGACAGCGATAGGCTTTTCCCTCTCTACTCTGGCATTTCTGCTTATAGTCCAAAGATATAGCCCCATTCCTTTGATACCGTTGCATATTTAGTAAAGTTCTGATGTAAGTCTTGCGAGTACTTTGGATGAGTACTCACGGTTGCTTTGCTACCCCTTTTCCTCTACTCGGTTGCTGCATTCAGACGATGGAGCCTAGGAGCCGGAGATCCCCGATGGTGCCTACTACGAGGAGATCTACGACCAGGAGTAGTTCGAAGGCTCCAGGCAGGAGGCCTGCACCTTTTTGATCTAGTTGTCGTTGTTGTGCTCAGCCTTCTTAAGGCAAACTTGTTTAATTATGTTTGTACCCAGATATATTTGTTTCCGCTGACTTATGTATTCGGGTCCTCGTGACCCCTGGTTTGTAATATAAAGATTTATGTTTGAATTTGAGTATTAGACTTGTGTTGTGATATCTTACCGTGAGTCTCTGGTCTTGATCGTGCATGATGCGTGTATGATTAGTGCATGATTAAGCCGAGGGCATCAGACGTAAGTTGTCGTTATGATCACCGTGTTACATATGGCGTTGGAGCAACCCCAAAGTGTATCGTCCGGTATGAAGTGACTCGATACTTTCATGGTCTAAGGAACTAGGTATACATTAACTCTTAATGTTATTGACTGTAGACTTGTGACGATAACATCTCTAAGTATAACAAAAAACTTGGGTCAATTCAATACGATTGTTCTACTAACATCATACTCTCAATGTTGCCGGCATCCTCGTTTCACTAAACAAATGCCTATGATCAGGAAAACATAATCATCATGCAACACTTGAGCTAGTCCTAGAGACAAGGCTAGGAATCGGGTTTTACCGTTTATTACTCTACACGTGCTTATGGGTTTTCCTCTGAATCACATATTCAAGAACCATAGTAGTTATAACATAGAATATAAACATCTAATTATAAATGTGGAAATAAATAATATAATTATTATTGCCTCTAGGGCATATTTTCAATGGACTTCCACTTGCACTAGAGTTAATAATCTAGTTTGCATAACTTCTTTTACACTAATGGCAATCCGGTGTAGTTCATGCTTTGCTTGTGGTATAGTCTTTGTCCTATCAGATTTGACAAATTCAGATCCGCGTGTATCTTTGCATTTCTATGCATTTATCATGCTTCCACAAAAATTCATAATTTGTGTGGAATTGGCTTTGTATATCTTGAATCACTGGCAGGACCTTTGATTCCTTTAGACTGAACTATGGAACCACTATTTAGAACAGTGTTCCATTGGCACACGCCTTCTAGAAACCATACCAAATTCATAAATGGACAATTTGATCCATCACCCTCCATTGTTGCTTCTAAAGCGACAACATACTCAGCCTTCATCATAGACTTCGTCACAGTAACCTTTTGGACCAATTCCAACTTACTGTGCCAGCATTTAATGTATTATACAAATCCTTTAATTGAAATCGAAAATCACTTGGAGCACTGATGAAGACTTTATCGATGTAACTACTTACGACGAGCCTGTATTGATGTAAGTCCTTACAACAATCTCTTCATTTTCTCCGTATACGAGAAGCATGTCATCATTCCTGCATTAGTACTTGACGACATTTTCACTGCTGTCCTATAATCAACACTTTGATCACTTTGGTAACTTACTCGCAACTTATTTGGAGTACTGGACAAATCTGATTGTTTACATACCGGGGAATATTTGATTAATCCAAACACAAATATGAATGAAATCTCAATCATATATTTTGCTCATCAGTATTCCAGAATACTGATTCTTGCTTAAAACTATTTCCATGTGACCTCGGCAAGAAACTCTTCTTGTCGTTTTCCACACTAAACCACTTTAGTATGTTGTCAATATGTATTTTGGCTAAGCCTTATTAGGCACTACTATGTTTATAGATTATTATGCTTAACACTAAGGCTATTTTTCCCAAGTACTTCATCGAAAAACTATTTTAATGAAGTCCTAATTCGTGTCAAGAAATTTATATTATTTCCAATCAACAATGTTTCATGCACACGCAGTGTTTAGAAATATTATCATGCTCCCACTTACTTTCTTGTAAACACAAGCATCTTCGCTTTCCTCAATGAAATCAAATTCTTTGACCATTTCATCAGAACGAAGATTCCAACTCCATTATGCTTGCTTCAGTCCATTCTAGGATATCTAAGTTCGCACACTTACTAGCATCCTTTGGATCGACAAAATTACCTTGGACTGTATCATATATACAACCTTGGTTCTATTTCCATCTCATGGAAATCCTTTTGACGTCCATCTATTATATCTCATAATTAAAATATGTAGTAATTGCTAGTTTAACCCGAACTGACTTTAAGCATTCCTACGATGAGACAATCTCGTCATAGTCAACTCCTTGAATTGTCATAAACTATTTGCAACAAGCTGAACTTTATAAAACATCTTTATCTTCGTCGGTTTATAGATCCATCACTCTATGTTAGTCTCTAAGTCTTTCGGAGGGTTCATCAAGTTCTAAACTTGAATCATGAATATGGATACTATCTCGGATTTCTTTGGCATATATCCATTTTCGGAGTCAGGACCCATCAACGCTTCTTTGTTTATTATAGGTTCATTGTTTGTCTAAGAACAATATCTCGTCTTCATACCACGGAGGTCTGCACGAGTTTTGCCTAACCTATATAGTTCAGCTGCAAGTTCGACCGAAGTCTCTATATCTCATGTAGAGGCTTCCATATCAGTCGCAGTAGAAAGTTCTGGAACTACTTCCAGCGTTTCTTTCCTTTGACCTGATGACGAAGATTCTATAATCTCGTCGAGTTGCACTGTCCTCCCATTCACTCTTTTGCAGAAAACATTTTCTTCAAAATTTACCGCACTCTGTGGCATAACACTTTGCCTTGGCGTAGTGATAGAAGAATACCCAACCTTTTGGGATAACCTACAAAGTAGCACTTATTTGATTTGGGATTTAAGCTCGTAAACACTCTTACATATGTCTCATATTCCCAAATGTTAAGAGAAGACTAAATGGTTTTGCATCCATTCCATATCTTATATGGCTTCATTTCAACAGCTTTGATGATGCTATTTTCAGTGTAAAAGCTGCAGTCTCTAAAGTATCACATTTAAAAAGTATAATGACAAATTGATTAATGTCATCTTTGATCTCACCATGTCACACATGATTTGATTATATCTTCTCGAACACACCACTCATAGTGGTCTTCCGGGAGGTACGAGTTATGAAACTCTTTTGACAACTCATCAGACATTCGCTAAACTTGTAACTCAAATATTCCTTTTCGCAATCTAATTGTAGAAACATAATTTTCTTATTACAATAATTTCTACTCCATTCTGAAAACCCTTTCGAAACATTTCAAAGGATCCAGACTTATGTCTCATTAAGTAAATACAAATATCTACTTGAGTCATCTTTGAAGATAGATAAATCCACTGCTTGCAACAACACTTATTGGACTATACACATCTTTATGTATGTTAACCAATGAGTTCATTGCTCGTTCCTTATGGCATGTGAATGATATTTTAGTCACTCTACTTTTGGACGAAAAGTTGCAAGTGTCATATGGTTCATAATCACATAACTTCAAAATCCATCACTAGAACTTTTCCATGCAGGTTGCTCCAATGTGACCTTAATGCAGTGCCACACACTTGTGGTATTCTGCTAGTCTTGCGACATTTAGGGTCAGTGTTATGAATGTTTTTAATTTTATCATCAATATTCCAAACATACATCATATTCATAATAAGAGTATGGCCTTTTATGTTATTCATAACATTGAACAATTATTGTTCTCTTATGAACAACCTCCTTGCAACCTCTGTGCAATGGGCTAGAGTGTACAAAACTCTAAAACAAATTATGAAAATAAACACAGAGGTAATACACTGATGGGAAGTATTGTAACTTTTACAAAGTTCCCATCACATATCTTAACCTCATTATTCGCTAAGTTATTTAGGCCGTAGTAGTTCTTGCATCGAGTCGCAACATATGCAATCGAACCAGTATCCTTTGTGATCAACTTTTAACCGCAATACCGAAGAGTTGGCGATTAACAATTTAATCACAATTCCCAAGAACTACATTTACTTGATCAACTTTCTCTACATCTATAACTTGTATGACATTCATACCCGAGCTGGACATTCCAGTCTTCTATCTTTCTGCCTCATTACTTCTTATAGTTTCACTTCCAATATTTCTCCTACTCATAGAAGAAGCACCCAACTTTAAGAGTGGCGTGAGCCCCGAACTTCCTAGGCGTCTAAGTCTCATTACACCCTTCGGACTTGTCTTTTCTCTTTAAGTTGTGGTTTTATTCACCATCATCACATGACTGGTGTTCTTCTGGATTCTACTCATTTTAGTATGTAAACCTAGTGAATAGTTCACTTGAACTTGCAAGCAAACACTTCTTTGGATATTAGATATCTTTTAGCCTCTGTTTGTTTCTGAAAATAATTTCCAGTTTCAAGAATATCACATAACTATCCCAAACATTTTGAAGTTCGGGATTCTTGGAAGCAAGCATATTGCACTTGACCGTGATAGAATTCTAGCCTTTTGGATCGAAGGACGTGAGTCTCATCATCCATAGCATCAGCGGGAGAGTATTGTAAGCATGCAATAGGACAGCAGTCCTTCTCGGCACTCTTGAGGACGATCCCCATATTACGTTACCAATTGTAAAGATTCAACCAGATAATAAAAACAACTAATCAATTTCAACAGGGAAGGTGGGACCGCGAGCCATAATTCTACAACTATAATGCAAACTACACATAGACAATGTTCATAATTAATTGCACTAGTGATTAAACTTATTTAATTCTTAAGTGCGCTCCCACTCAAATCAACATCTCTCATAATTGATATTGAGTGATTCAAGATCCACATTTTATTCACCGCCATTGATGTGTGCATCACTGATGACGGTGACTTCAATCGGTAGACCAACTTGCCGATCACATCTCTATGTGACTCTTGTTCATCTTTCGATGCGTGTGTTCCGAGCTCAGGACTATCCTTCTAGAACATCGAGACAACCTAGTGATCCTGCAGTGAGGTCTGACCTTCACCCGCCTTACACCTCACCGTTCGTTCATACTCATGTGTGCATGTCGTACCCCAAAAGGCTACGTGTTATAGACGGTGCTACACTAGGGAGAACACTAACAACTTGATATTTTATGCGAGAGATCACCCTAATAAAAACGACTAGTACACACTCAAAAGGGTGCAAACGAAAAGGGATAAACACCTCAGGCAATTCATAATAGCATGATATGGTATAGCCCTGGGCGTCGGGAAGTTTTCATGGCCTTCACGAAATTTCAGCCGAAAACGGTGTCGTGGCAGCAATTTCGAAAACTGTCGTTGTGGCAGCATTTTTAGCTCTTCTTCCTCCTGCGCCTGGTACAGCCTCGCGCCGGGGTCCTCCTTTGCAAGCTTGTCACCGCTGTCTGTAATCTAACTATTACTTTGAAGTTGACACGCAGGTCATAAAAGTGACAATCCTGTGGCTCCAGCCATCATGCCATACTGTGACGCGCAGGTCACTTAAATAATTACATCATATAACCATCTCATACATAAACACATTATCATGATGAAGGCTATACCACATCACATGCTCCCTGCAAAACCAAGTTAGACGTCCTCTAATTGGTTTAGTAAAATTTTAATTTATGTGGCTTTTAGGGTTTCGGAGAACACTAGCTACCTACGTTCATCATCAAGTATGATTATTCTTATTGCTAGATTAACTTTGCGAGTTGTGTGAGGGAAGAGACTTAATTAAAAATTTCTAGCCCCACACTAAACTTCTTCAATACGCATGACCCCCATGTAGATCAAAATCTACATGCCCACTCGTTTTGCGACGATTCAACTTTCTTGACCAAGGTGTAGCCCAATGAATTGAGATAGCAAATCGTTGATAGGCAGAATCGCCGATTACTAGAACTTTGTAACAAAGCTACACTATGCCGCCAAGAACAGAAAAGAAGCAAAACTTGAGGGAAGCAAACAAGAAAATCAAGTAAAAGATTGCATCTAACAGAATATATCTTATCTTCTACTCGCACAATTTTATTAAGCTCTAGAACTCATCTAGTTCTTAATTCTTTTTAGAAATAGATCCAATTCATTACTACAAATTTTGTGCAATACCCTCACAATCACATGTGATCTAGATCGTAACCTGTATCTACTCATAGAACCGCTCAGACACTATTGGGAAACATAGTAGAACACATTTTTTTTTGCCTTACGATCAAGATCACGAATCACTATGAAGATGCATACAAGGTTAGATCGGATCGTTACCAACTTCGAGTTGCAGCGGAAGAAGAGTTGGTGTAGATCGTTGATGAAGTCCCTCGAACCGTTCACGAATGATCCCTCGAACCGAAGACCGAAAGCACGACCTCTCTACGGATTGCACGCATACAGGCTTCACGATCCAGGAGCGTTTCGCTGTCCAGAGCTTTGCATTGCCGGAGAACTAGAGGAGGGAGAAGAGAACCTCACGGGGCTTCTCTGTTATGTGGACTAGATAAAACTAGGACTAGATCAAGTCTGGATCAAGAGATAACTAGAAAGGGGAGCTCCCAAGACAACGGGAGAAACTTGTGTCTCTAGGGGGCGCCCCCCCTCACATATATATAGGTGGAGGAGGGGGGTGGCCGACTTGGGGAGGGCTCCTCCGCTAGGTGCGCCTACCAAGGGAGAGGAAGTCCCTCTCCCAATCCAATTCGCCCCCCTAGCTTGTCCAACAAGCCAAGGGGGGCTCCACAACCTTTTTGGGCCTTCTAGAATCAATAACTCCTACCTATGTGGCTTTTAGATAATTTAATTAGCTCATAGACCCTAAAAAAATCATAGGGATCTCTCGGTAATTATCAGAACCCTCTCTTATTTATATTAGGTCCCCGGAAACATTTTCCGCCTATATATCATACCCGGTATTCTCCGAAACCCTTCGGTAACCTCCGGTATTCTCCGAAACCCTTCGGTAACCTCGAAACGCTTCCGGTTTCTCTCGAAACTATTTCTTTTATTCCCAAAACTATTCCGGTAATATTTTCTCATATACCTTACTCCAATAGAACTCAACAGATCATAATTCCATTAAGCGTGTGACCCTGTAGGTTCGGTGAAATATAGACATGAACAAAACTTCCTTTTGTTCAATGATCAACAGCGGAACCGTGGACATCCATGTTGACCCCTATACCGACACGAATGATATTCGAGTGAACCTTTGGTTATCATATGCTATTATTTTTGTTTTGTGATACTTTATAAAACCCGAGGTGAGATAGATCGGTATCCCTGTGAGTCATACACATGCTTGCTATACCGGTCTCCTTGTTACCGGTTTTGTTTTTCTTTCTCGTTGTTGTGTTCCGGCGTCCCTGTGAGCAAGTCACCTGTGTCTGGCCAGACGATGATGGATGCCGTCACACCGAGAGGGCCATAAGAATATCTCTCCATCGTCGGAGGAGCAAATCCCACTCTTGAGCTATCTTGTCCCTTGTCATATTTTCTGATAAACCTGTAAGTTGTCATTATGATCACCGTGTTACAGATGATGTTGAAGCAACCCCATAGTGTATCGTCTGGTATGAAGTGACTCGATACTCTTATGGTCTAAGGAACTAGGCATACATTAACTCTTTGTGTTATTGACTGTAGACTTGTGACGACAACATCTCTAAGTATAACAAACAACTTGGGTCAATTCGATATGATCTTTCTACTAACATCATACTCTCAATGTTGCCGGCATCCTCGTTTCACTAAACAAATGCCTATGATCAGGAAAACATAATCATCATGCAACACTTGAGCTAGTTCTAGAGGAAAGACTAGGAATCAAGTTTTACCATTTATTACTCTACACGTGCTTATGGGTTTTCCTCTGAATAACATATTCAAAAACCATAGCAGTTATAGCATAGAATATAAACATCTAATTATAAACGTGGAAATAAATAATACAATTATTATTGCCTCTAGGGCATATTTCCAACAGTATGAGTGTGCCCCCTTGTACCAGCGGTCGTACCGTGTGACGCCGCCTCCCCCTAGTCAACTACTTCTACCCTTTGTGATTGGATCTTCTAGAGGACAAACCGAGAGACCAGAACCACGCTCCAGAACCAGAAAACCTCGCCTCCGGAAGGGATTCAGAGGGGGGAATCTACAGAAGGGCACCGCTACGCCATCAACCCGATCAAGGAGACTTCGACATCAATCTTCATCATCGTGATCATCATCATCTGCATCCTCATCATCAACACCCCATTCATCTCTTTGTAAAACCGAACCCTAGTGTGGATTCATACGTATGTTACATTAATCATTCATCTATTATTGCCATGACTACCTTGATGATGCTTGTTGTCTCCATGTCCGAGTAAACCCCCTAGTTCTTGGGAATATGGAGGAACCCTAGTATCTGTATGAGCTGAACGCCGATAAGATACACGATTCTCTTTTGTATGTTTATGTTTATTCTTCATGGTGTTGTGTGTTAGTCGACGGCACAATATTTGCCTTTATGGTCATGAATGATGTTACTATCTGAGCGAAGCGAGGAGCGGAGATACATCGGTGACAGAAGCTATCTCCCTCCTTGATACCTCACTAACCTTGGATAGGGGAATAATGGAGATTGCCCATTCGCCGCGTCCATGGAGAGACCCTTAATCATCGTTGCCGTAACCTGAATGTGGAGAGGAACAGTGGTGGTGTGTGTGATACGTGGCTGCTGCATGTATGCACATATCTGTAATTGGCTTCGCTCACTTATAAAAACATATGAGGTGGATTAGTTATCTGAACCTAGAATTATACATTCGCAAAATTATGTAATATACATACTAATGGTGAATCCGGATTCCCTGGGAACTCCTTAGCCCTATCGCTGCTATTATCATTTTCATCACTCTCTTGTTCTTTTGCTTTATTCTTCCGCACTTAGTTTTCAGTCACAACATTATTGCAATATTTCAACTTTCGCATCCACTTTTGCTTTGGACCACAACTAACTTGCAGGCACATTTCAATAACCCTCTACAGGAGACAAAGACCATTTCATGTGCTCCCTGTGAGATCGTGTACCACCCCAAAATTTCAACCATGTTTTTATTAAGTAAAATTTAGACAAAAATAAAATTTTAAATTATATTAGGTCTTTTATTAAATTCAGAGTCTTTTCTGTTTTCTATCTTTTAAAAATCCTTCCCTCCATGTAGAAAACTTTTGGAAAACATTGTGGGTTTTGAAAATTTCTCCCAATCCTTTTATTTACCCTATAAATATCAGTGGGAATTATTTTGAAAATGATTTGGCCTCAAAGTAATTCTTTTATTAATGTTTTCAAGCTCTAGAATGCTCCTGTTGCACTAAGAATATTTCAAATAATTCTTTTAAAATTCCACAAAAAATATGGGAGAGCCTCTTGGTCTTATAAATCACTTTTATGCTAAAATCCATCATGGTCTTTTGAAAATTTTGAGCACAGCTTCCAATCTTCAAATCTAGTCCAAATTGAGCATTGAACTACAACCCTAATATTTCTTGCTCAAACACTTCTGAAATTTTTACATCTTGTAGTCCTTCCTAAGAAACCTTTAAGTCCAGAAGCTCAGCTTCATTTGCACCTTCTAAGGCTACCAAATAATGTTCCCCAGATTGGATCCAGAACTGAATTTTTGTAGAACTTGCACTAGCAAGTTTTTCCTTTTGACAAAACAACTTGACCACCCTCTCTATCATCCACTGAAGCACCATCCTGGCAATTTTCTTACTCAACAAAACTTCCCAGCTACCCTTAGCGTTTCATCAAACAGCTGATGTGCACAACATAATCTGGCCAACTCATAAACTGCATGTGGCTCTAACTTATTTGGCTCAACCAACATGTCCATTAGCTCTCCCATGCCCAAGCTCATAACTCTGTAAAGTTGCACTAGCATCAGAGCCCTCTAGGTTGCCAAGACAATTTGTCGAGCACCTAGCGTGCGTGGCCAGAGAGTGGCCAGACCGCCCAAAATGCAGCCGTTGGCATCGAGTTGCTGCTGCCCCTTGATGTCTACTACGCAACCTTCTTCTTGTAGACTCGTGTTGGGCCTCCAAGCGCAGAGTTTTGTAGGACAGTAGCAAATTTCCCTCAAGTGGATGACCTAAGGTTTATCAGTCCGTGGGAGGCATAGGATGAAGATGGTCTCTCTCAAACAACCCTGCAACAAAATAACAAAGAGTCTCTTGTGTCCCCAACACACCCAATACAATGGTAAATTGTATAGGTGCACTAGTTCGGCGAAGAGATGGTGATACAAGTGCAATATGGATGGTAGATATAGGTTTTTGTAATCTGAAAATATAAAAACAGCAAGGTAGCAAGTAACAAAAGTGAGCAAAAACGGTATTGCAATGCTTAGAAACAAGGCCTAGGGTTCATACTTTCACTAGTGCAAGTTCTCTCAACAATACTAACATAGTTGAATCACATGTAAATCCCTCACGTGCGACAAAGAGTTCACTCCAAAGTCACAAATAGCGTAGAACAAACGAAGAAATTATTGTAGGGTACGAAACCACCTCAAAGTTATCTTTTCCGATCAATCGTATGAGCTATCCCTATAAGTGTCACGAACAGCCCTAGAGTTCGTACTAAAATAACACCTTAAGATACACATCAACCAAAACCCTAATGTCACCTAGATACTCCAATGTCACCACGAGTACCCATGGGCTTGATTATACGATATGCATCACACAATTTCAGATTCATCATGTTCAATCCAACACAAAGAACTTCAAAGAGTACCCCAAAGTTTCTACTAGAGAGTCAAGACAAAAACGTGTGCCAACCCCTATGCATAGATTCCCAAGGTCACGGAACCCGCAAGTTGATCACCAAAACATACATCAAGTGGATCAATAGAACATCCCATTGTCACCACGGATATCCCATCGCAAGACATACATCAAGTGTTCTCAAATCCTTAAAGATTCAATCCGATAAGAAAACTTCAAAGGGAAAACTCAATTCATCACAAGAAGATAGAGAGGGGACAACTCCATATGATTCATCTATATTAATAAAGCTCGCGGTACATCAAGATCGTGCCATCTCAAGAACACGAGAGAGAGAGAGATCAAACACATAGCTACTCCCTCGTCGTCATGGAGACCGCCGGGATGATGAAGATGGCCTCTGGTGATGGTTTCCCCCTCCGGCAGGGTGCCGGAACGGGCTCCCGATTGTTTTTCGTGGCTACAGAGGCTTCTGGCGGCGGAACTCCCGATATAGGTTTCTTTCTGGAAGTTTCTCGATTTATAGGAGTACTTGGCGTTGGAATCACGTCAGGGGAGTGCTCGAGGGGCCCACAAGTCAGGGGGGGCGCGCCCTAGGGGGGGCGCCCCCTAGGCTTGTGGCCTCCTCGGGACTCCTCTCCGGTATCTTTTTGCTCCACTATTTTTTATATTTTCCAAAAATATTCTCCGTAAATTTTCAGCCCATTCCGAGAACTTTTATTTCTGCACAAAAACAACACCACGGTAGCTCTGCTCAAAACAGCGTCAGTCCGGGTTAGTTCTAATCAAATCATACCAAAATCATATAAAATTATTGTAAACATGGCATGAATACTTCATAAATTATAGATACGTTGGAGATGTATCAGCATCCCCAAGCTTAATTCCTGCTCGTCCTCGAGTAGGTAAATGATGAAAGAAATAATTTATGAAGTGTGAATGCTACCCAACATGTTCATCATATTCTTTTCTTCTTTGTATAGCATGGACATTTGGACTTGTAAATGATTCAAAGCAATAGTCTAGTTTTAACATAATGACTTCAATACTCAAGCATGTCAACAAACAACCATGTCTTTCAAAATATCAACATTAAAGAAAGTTATCCCTAGCCCATCATGCTCAATCATTGATCCATTCATGAAACACGCTCAAATATTAGCTTTGCCCAATGCTCAAGTACGATCATAGTGCCCCCTAGTTGGTGCTTATAAGAGAAGATGGAGACTTGATACGTCTCCAACGTATCTATAATTTTTTATTGTTCCATGCTATTATATTATCTGTTTTGGATGTTTTATATGCATTATTATGCGCTATTTTATATTATTTTTGGGACTAACCTATTAATCTAGAGCCTAGTGCCAGTTTCTATTTTTTCCTTGTTTTTGAGTATTGCAGATAAGGAATATTAAACGGAGTCCAAACGGAATAAAATCTTCGGAATGATTTTTCTTGGACCAGAAGAAACCCAGCAAACTTGGAGATGAAGGCAGGAGACCTGCCGTGGCATCACAAGCCACCAGGGCGCACCCTAGGGGGGGCTCCCCCTGGCTTGTGGCCCCACGGCAGCCCTCCTAACCCTATTCTTCGGCCTATAAATTCCAAAATATTCCCTAGATACCAAAAAGAGCCACGAAAATACTTTTCCGCCGCCGGAAGCCTCTGTTCCCATGAGATCCAATCTTGGAGCCTTTTCCGGTAATCTGCCGGAGGGGGATTTGATCACGGAGGGCATCTACATCAACTCCATTGCCCCTCCGATGATGCGTGAGTAGTTCACCACAGACCTTCGGGTCCATAGCTAGTAGCTAGATGGCTTCTTCTCTCTCTTTGTTCTTCAATACCATGTTCTTCATGATCTTCATGGAGATCTATCCGATGTAATACTCTTTTGCGGTGTGTTTGTCGAGATCCGATGAATTGTGGGTTTATGATCAGCTTATCTATGAATATTATTTGAATCTTCTCTGAATTCTTATATGCATGATTTCATATCTTTGCAAGTCTCTTCGAGTTATTGGTTTGGTTTGGCCAACTAGATTGGTAATTCTTGCAATGGGAGAAGTGCTTAGTTTTGGGTTCAATCTTGCGGTGTCCTCACCCAGTGACAAAGTAGGGGTAGCGAGGCACGTATTTGTATTGTTGCCATCGAGGATAAAAAGATGAGGTTTTCATCATATTGCTTGAGTTTATCCCTCTACATCATGTCATCTTACCTAATGTGTTACTCTGTTCTTCATGAACTTAATACTCTAGATGCAGGCAGGAGTCGGTCGATGTGTGGAGTAATAGTAGTAGATGCAGAATCGTTTTGGTCTACTTGACACGGACGTGATGCCTATATGCATAATCATTGCCTTGGATATCGTCATAATTATTCGCTTTTCTATCAATTGCTTGACAGTAATTTGTTCACCCACCGTATTATTTTCCTTCATGAGAGAAGCCTCTAGTGAAACCTATGGCCCCCGGGTCTAATTTCCATATTATATTTTCAGATCTATAAACCAAAAATACCAAAAATACCTCGCTGCCTTATTTTTACTTTTGTTTTACTTTCCGTTTTAGCAATCTTATCTATCTATCTCTATCAGATCTCATCCTTGCAAATAACCGTGAAGGGATTGACAACCCCTTTATAGCGTTGGGTGCAAGTGTTTGAGTATTTGTGTAGGTACACCTATTGGGGACTTGCTTGTATCTCCTACTGGATTGATACCTTGGTTCTCAACAACTGAGGGAAATACTTATCTACTTTGCTCGATCACCCTTTCCTCTTCAAGGGAAACTAACGCATGCTCAAG
The DNA here is from genome assembly GCA_039707655.1 of Elymus sibiricus. Classification (NCBI taxonomy): domain Eukaryota; kingdom Viridiplantae; phylum Streptophyta; class Magnoliopsida; order Poales; family Poaceae; genus Elymus; species Elymus sibiricus. The sequence goes on from CM077665.1 coordinate 514,505,336, forward strand.
AAGTAGCAAGACTCAAAGCAAAATAAAAATTGCATAAAGTAAATAGATAGGCCCTTCGCAGAGGGAAGTAGGGATTTGTAGAGGTGCCAGAGCTCAAGGTATAAATTGAGAGAGAAAAATATTTTGAGTGGCATGCTTTTCCTGTCAACGAAAACGACAAAGTAGCTCACAATACTTTCCATGCTAGATACATTATAGGCGGTTCCCAAACAGAATGGTAAAGTTTTTACTCCCCCTCCACCAATCAATCACACTCCACGGTGAGCCGAATCCACGGGTACCGTCCATACGAACAACAATCCTGGGGGAGTTTTGTTTCATTATATTTTGATTTGATTTTTGAGCATGGAACTGGGCATCCCGAATACCAGCCACTTTCTCGTGAATGATAGTGAATAACCACACATATCGTGAGAATAACACACCTAGCATGGAAAAATATTGGATACTCCCCACCGTTTCATGAGCGGTACGGGCACACAAAAGAGAAAATTTATTTTGAAAATTTAGAGATGGCACATACAAATTTGCTTGGAGCGGCATGGAAATACCGCATATAGGTAGGTATGGTGGACTCATAAGGCAAAACTTGGTTTAAGGATTTTGGATGCACAAGTAGTATTTCTACTTAGTACAAATGAAGGCTAGCAAATAGATTGGTAAGCAACCAAACCAAGGAACGAAAAATCACATAAGTGAGCATTGAGTCATAACTAACACCAAATAATGCACCACAAGTAGGATATAACTTCATTGCATAACTATTGACTTTCGTGCATGCATAGGGAATCACAAACCTTAACGCCAATATTCCTACTAAGCATAATTACTCACTAACATGACTCACATATTACTATCATCATGTTTTAAAACTATTACAAAGAATCAAGTTTAATTTGTCCCATGATCTTCATGAAAGTTTTTATTATATCCTCCTTGGATATCTATCACTTTGGGACTAGTTTCATATATTGCCAATGATTTTTTTTGACAAGCTCAAACAATTTTAAATGAAGTACATGAGCATAAAGATTTCATCCCTCAAAAAGGTATAAGTGAAGCATGAGAGGAAATGACAAGCTACTCTCAAAAGATATAAGTGAAGATCAATGAGTAGTCAAACAATTAAGTAGCTATGTGAGGACTCTCTCTCTCTCTCAATAAATATTTTCTGATCTGAGTACTTTATTAAACAGCAAGCAAAAGAAAAATGCCACTCCAAGAATAGCACGCATCATGTGAACGAATAAAAATTTAGGCTCAACATAGGCTAACCGATAATTGTTGATGAAGAGAGGTGGGATGCGTAGCATCCCCAAGCTTAGATGCTTGATACTTCTTGAAATATTTACTTGGGGTGCCTTGGGCATTCCCAAGCTTGAGCTTTTGTATCTCGTTCAATCCTCTCATATCATGGTTTCACCCATTCTCAAAAACTTCATCCACACAAAACTCGAAAAGAACTCGTGAGATAGGTTAGTACACATAATAATAAATCAACTCTTTATGTACTGCCAAGACAAGTTGCATAATAATTTTCAAACATTATATACTGTTTACTATCATCTCCACAATTTATATCTACCAATATAGGCTATGGAAACTATAGGACAAGTAGATAACAAAACTATGACAGCAATCTGTCCAAACAGAACAGTCTGTAGCAATTTATGAAAACAGTGTACTTCGGTAACTCAAACAATTATGAAAATTTAGGACATGCTATAAAATTTATATTAAAACACTGTGTAAAAATTTCAGAAACTTTCCACGTTTCAGTAAAATATGAAAATTCAAACACTACAGCAAAAGTTTCTGTTTTTTACACAGCACACATCAAACATGCAATGCAAGCATCCTAAGGCAATTCTTGGAACTTTTTATTGAAAAAAAAGATTATAAATAACTCCTAACAGAGAACAACAAAATAATATGACGCTCCAAGCAAAACTCATATTATGTGACGAATTAAAATATTGCTCCAAGTAAGATATACCGATAGTGTTGAAGACGAAAAAGGGGATGCCTTCCAGGGCATCCCCAAGCTTAGGCGCTTGAGTCTCCCTTGGATATTACCTTGGGGGTGCCTTGGGCATCCCCAATCTTAGGTTCTTGTCACTCCTTATTCTCCTCATATCGGTGTCTCACCCAAAACTTGAAAACTTCAATCACACAAAACTTAACGGAACTTCGTGAGAAGGGTTAGTATAATAAATAAAGATCATTCACTTAGGTACTGTCAAGACAAGATTCATAATTGTTCCCACATCATACCTACTGTATTCTATCTTTCCCATAATTTATATCACTGAATATAAGCTATGGAAACACTAAAACAAGCAAACTATGCATGCAAAACAGAATCTGTCAAAAACAGAACAGTCTGTGAAGATCTGTAGTGTAACCATACTTCCCTGCCTCTAAAAATTCTGAAAAATTAGGAAAATCTAGGAAATTTGTATATCAATCATGTGTAAAAAATTCAGATCAAAATCCCGTTCCAGTGAATTTAAAAAATTCCTGGACTGAGAGCAAAAGTTTATGTTTTTGCACAGAATCAAGTCAACTATCATCCACACTATCCCAAAGGCTTTACTTGGCACTTTATTGAAATAAAAGGCACAAAACATGATTACTACAGTATATTAATCATGTGAACACACCAAAACAGAAACTATAAGTGTTGGGTTGTCTCCCAACAAGCGCTTTTCTTTAATGCCTTTTAGCTAGGCATGATGATTTCAATGATGCTCGTATAGGAATAGTAATTGAAACATGCAAAAGAGCACCATGAATCTCATGAAAAGCACATTTAAGTCTAACCCACTTCCTATGCATAGGGATTTTGTGAGCAAACATTTTATGGGAGCAAGAATCAACTAGCATAGGAAGGTAAAACAAGCATAACTTCAAAACTTTGAACACATAGAGAGGAAACTTGATATTTTTGCAATTCCTACAAGCATATATTCCTCTCTCATAATAATTTTCAGTAGCATCATGAATGAATTCAACAATATAACCAGCACATAAAGCATTCTTTTCATGATCTACAAGCATAGAAATTTTGTCACTCTCCACATAAGCAATTTTCTTCTCATTCATAATAGTGGGAGCAAACTCAACAAAATAACTATCATGTGAAGCATTATCCATATGAAAATTAAAATCATGATGAAAAGTTTCATGGTTACCATTATTCTTTATAGCATAGGTGTCATCACAATAATCATCATAGATAGGAGGCATGCCATCAACATAATAGTTTTGCTCATCAAAACTTGGGGGACTAAAAATATCATATTCATCAAACATAGCATCCCCAAGCTTGTGGCTTTGCATATCATTAGCATCATGGATATTCAGAGAATTCATACTAACAACATTGCAATCATGCTCATCACTCAAAGATTTAGTGCCAAACATTTTAATAACTTCTTCTTCTAACACTTGAGCACAATTTTCCTTTCCATCATTTTCACGAAAGACATTAAAAAGATGAAGCATATGAGGCAACCTCAATTCCATTTTTTTGTAGTTTTCTTTTATAAAACCAAACTAGTGATAAAACAAGAAAATAAAAGATTCAATTGCAAGATCTAAAGATATACCTTCAAGCACCCACCTCCCCGGCAACGGCGCCAGAAAAGAGCTTCGTTGACGGGATGTGAGTGCCTCTTACCTAGCCTCCCCGGCAACGGCGCCAGAAAAGAGCTTGATATCTACTACGCAACATTCTTCTTGTAGACTCGTGTTGGGCCTCCAAGCGCAGAGTTTTGTAGGACAGTAGAAAATTTCCCTCAAGTGGATGACCTAAGGTTTATCAATCCGTGGGAGGCGTAGGATGAAGATGGTCTCTCTCAAACAACCCTGCAACCAAATAACAAAGAGTCTCTTGTGTCCCCAACACACCCAATACAATGGTAAATTGTATAGGTGCACTAGTTCGGCGAAGAGATGGTGATACAAGTGCAATATGGATGGTAGATATAGGTTTTTGTAATCTGAAAATATAAAAACAGCAAGGTAGCAAGTAACAAAAGTGAGCAAAAACGGTATTGCAATGCTTAGAAACAAGGCCTAGGGTTCATACTTTCACTAGTGCAAGTTCTCTCAACAATACTAACATAGTTGAATCATATGTAAATCCCTCACGTGCGACAAAGAGTTCACTCCAAAGTCACAAATAGCTGAGAACAAACGAAGAAATTATTGTAGGGTACGAAACCACCTCAAAGTTATCTTTTCCGATCAATCGTATGAGCTATCCCTATAAGTGTCACGAACAGCCCTAGAGTTCGTACTAAAATAACACCTTAAGATACACATCAACTAAAACCCTAATGTCACCTAGATACTCCAATGTCACCACGAGTACCCATGGGCTTGATTATACGATATGGATCACACAATTTCAGATTCATCATGTTCAATCCAACACAAAGAACTTCAAAGAGTGCCGCAAAGTTTCTACCGGAGAGTCAAGACGAAAACGTGTGTCAACCCCTATGCATAGATTCCCAAGGTCACGGAACCCGCAAGTTGATCACCAAAACATACATCAAGTGGATCAATAGAACATCCCATTGTCACCACGGATATCCCATCGCAAGACATACATCAAGTGTTCTCAAATCCTTAAAGATTCAATCCGATAAGAAAACTTCAAAGGGAAAACTCAATTCATCACAAGAAGATAGAGAGGGGAAAACTCCATATGATTCATCTATATTAATAAAGCTCGCGGTACATCAAGATCGTGCTATCTCAAGAACACGAGAGAGAGAGATCAAACACATAGCTACTGGTACATACCCTCAGCCCCGAGGGTGAACTACTCCCTCCTCGTCATGGAGACCGCCGGGATGATGAAGATGGCCTCCGGTGATGGTTTCCCCCTCCGGCAGGGTGCCGGAACGGGCTCCCGATTGGTTTTTCGTGGCTACAGAGGCTTCTGGCGGCGGAACTCCCGATCTAGGTTTCTTTCTGGAGGTTTCTCGATTTATAGGAGTACTTGGTGTTGGAATCACGTCAGGGGAGTGCTCGAGGGGCCCACAAGCCAGGGGGCGCGCCCTAGGGGGGCGCCCCCTAGGCTTGTGGCCTCCTCGGGACTCCTCTCCGGTATCTTTTTGCTCCGCTATTTTTTATATTTTCCAAAAATATTCTCCGTAAATTTTCAGCCTATTCCGAGAACTTTTATTTCTGCACAAAAACAACACCACGGTAGCTCTCCTGAAAACAGCGTCAGTCCGGGTTAGTTCTAATCAAATCATACCAAAATCATATAAAATTATTGTAAACATGGCATGAATACTTCATAAATTATAGATACGTTGGAGACGTATCACCCCTCTGCTGCTGCCTTTGCTCCTCCTGAGCCTCCCCTGGGTCTCTGGATCATGCATGAGCCCTGCCGACACTCCCCCTTGACTTCTAGCGCCGGCCATCGCCGGCCAGCACCGGCCACGGTCGACGTCGTAGCGGGCACGCCACCGCCCTAGCCCCCTGCGCCAACCAGCATGCCCCCGCACTAAATACCACCCACCGGAGCTCCACCGTCCAGCACCGACCATCCACCGCCCTCACCGACCTTGCTGCCGTCCACGCCTGGCCTTTAATGGCGATCGCCACCGTGGCCGCTCTCTGGAACCACGGCACCGCCTCCCCCTTTCCTATAAAAGCTTCCCCGATCTCTCCTCGCTGCACGGCAGCATCCCTCCCTCCTCTGAGAACCTCCCAGAGCAGTCAATCGACCCGGAGGTGGCCATCTTCTTCACCTCCGGCAACCACAACCGCCGCGGCTCTCCGATCGAATCCGTCGCAACCACAGCCTCCCCGCCAAAATTTTCTTCGCCAGTAGCCTCTCTTGATCACCGCAAGCTCATTCCCCTCCTCAATTTTTCCTCCAGATCAACCATGCCCAAAACCGCCATTTCACCTCCGCCGGAGCTCTTCGGGCGTCTCGCCGCCGGCGACCCCGTACCCTTCACCGACCATGCCGCACACCGAACGAATCGCCACGACCGCCTGAGCATGATGGTGGGCTCAACTCTTCGAGAGTCACCGCCGTTCACCGGCGAGGCTCTCTGTTCTGTCGAGGAGAGAGGAGGCGCGCAACTGACCAGTCAAACCTGACTGGTGGGCCCGCGGGACCCACCGTCAGTGACTGCAGGTCACGCCCGGGTCTGTAAGTGAAAGCGTATTTCCAAAAATACGTTTTGTTCACTGGATAATGTATTTCATTCGAAAACGTTTTCTGTTTTACTACTAAGGACCCTGATGCAATTATTTTTATTATAGAGAGGTCCCTGGGACTAAAACCTTAATAATTTTTTAATTACAACTCCAAATGATTTGATTCTTTTTCTGACATTCTTTATTTTTCATCTAGTTTATTCTACTATTTATTTCAAAATTTCCAAACAACTTTTTTGTACTGTTTCGAAACTATGTGATGATTGCATATTTTGAAAATAGGAAAAAAAATGGAGGGAAGATATTTTTTGCAAAATGATGAAGTGAACCAGCACCTCTACGCACCCAAGGCAAGCATCTTGAACACTTGATATGGTGAATGCTTGGTTAATTGTTGCTAGGATATTTGAAACATGATTAGGTTAATTCAAATGAAATTTGCATATTGCTATTTATACATGCATGGTCCCCTGATAATTCTCAGGAAAGATTTGTCACAAGTAAACGTGACCGTGAAACAGAATTCTTGTTGTAGTGACAACGAGTGATGGCATTTTGGGACATGTCAGGTAGTGACCCTGTTGGGTACTACCCAAGAGATATATTGTGCTGACCCACTGCAGGAATTATATATACCTCCCGAGTCAACCGTAGATCGAGTCTTGTACCGTTAACCCCAAGCTGGAGTCGTGCTACCACAAGTCCCTCCGTAAGGGGGGTATGGTTTAGTAAGTTGTTAACCCCTTTCTTGCACACACCGTACAGAGAGGCCATAGTGAATGATGCCATTGGCCCTGGTAATCATGTCACTTGGTCCGGGGGCATGAATGGCCAGTTGTAGCCTTGGCTGAATGTTCATGCTATTGGAGGTTGGAGCCTTCCCACTTAGAGTTTTACTTTATCATTGCTTGGGGTGATCCCTGGCTTTGGTGGGTTAAAGCTGGTATGTGCTGGTCAGGTGTGTTTGCAACCCAAAGGCCGTAATCGGAACTTGTCAACACTTCGGTGCTGGCTAAAGAAATCCTTTACATGTGGGTAAATAGTACAACCTCTGCAGAGTTAAACCTATTCGAATAGCCGTGTCCACGGTCAAGGACGTCAGTTGGGAAGGGTCAAGTGTCGGTCTTAGAGTCGGTCTTTGGAGGAAATAACTAAACAAGATATGGAATTATGTTGTGCATTTATTATCAATAATGTTGTTATGGACTAACCTTGTCTCTTATATGAATTGTTGAGTATCTCCTAGGAAGGTTCTGCCTCCTGGATACTCATGCTGTTACTTTCATTATAAGCCCTTTGTGAGGCGTCACAAAGGCACACAACTGTGGCATTCTTTTATAATTCTCGGGTTCCTCGGGACGGTTCTACCTCTTGAGACCCGACTTTAAAATTTGGTAACAACATGATTACTTATACCTTGATAATATCTGATGGTTAACCTTTATTTTCCGTGCAGATATAATACTCTACATGGTTACATTAAACTTTGCCATGCCATAATATTGTTGAATATGTCTAAAGTTAAATGCATGCTTTCTGCCTGCCTTTATTATATCTTCGGTTCATGATGTTTGTGAGTACATTCAAACGTACTCGCTGACTTGTCCCTGGCTATTGTCTTGGCCAGATCACGATTCGGAGAGGAACGCTACGAAGACACCCCCGCAACCTAGGAATTGGAGATAGCAGCCACGCGAGATAGGAGTTAACCAGGTCAACTGTTCCTGTGGGAATGGAGCACCATCATCGTTGGAGATCCACGAGTCATTTCTGTCATCCGCTGTTAGAAATCATTGTTGTACCTATTAGACTCTTACGGTCGTGTATCCAAATTCTTGTAATAGCTTGGTGATCTGTATCAAGGATGTGTCCACCAGCGAACAGTAATCCTGGGACTGGTGATGACACGAGAGTCCTTTGCTGGGATTTTATGTCCCAGAAACAAAGGTTGCATATATTATTCAGTAGTACACTATTGGTACATATATATAATGAAGCAATTCAGATGCGGTTTGGATCATATATGAAACAATAAACATGCATAAATACATACTCTCTTTTTTTTTTGCGGGGTGCATAAATACATACTCTACGGATAAAAAAGTTCAAAGGACGTGAACGAACAAGTAGTAGGAAGAAAAGCAGCCGATCGAGTGGGGTACGCGATTCAGAGGCCTCCGTGGCTCATCCAAGAAGCTGAGGAATCCTCTTGCATCCACCGCACCAATCAATCAATCAATCAATTAATCTCTTGAATTTCTACTTCCCTTGCATCTCCTTGGACTTGTGCTGCTTCCCTCGTCTCTCCAGCTGCAGCTTCCCTCATCTCCCTAAAAAAAAAGCTTTCCTCTTCCTCTTCTTCCCTGCAGCTTCTGGTTCCCTATCCCACCCGTCGATGCCCATGTGGTAGAGCAGGGCCCAGAGATGGGTGATGAACTCGCCACCCTGCGAGAGACGCTGCATGTGCCTCTGCACATCACCATACGGCGCGGCGTAGAGCAACGTCTGGACCCATAGGAGCGCCAGCACCTCCCAGTGGTCATTGGAGCGGGAGCGGGGCCGCGGCGGTGTCTCGTCGAGAAGCCGCTTCCCCCAATACAGACCCGTCAGAAAGGCGTTGTCATCATGTACAGATGAAATATGTTGCATCAATGCCAGTAGTGACATAAATTTGTAGCGACGTAAATGGAGCGCAGCCTCCCTGTGCGCGCGCTTTGTTTCCGCGGATGGCCCAGGGAGCAACTCTGGCGCAGACACCACCAGATAGGCACAATACCTGGACAGTGCCATGGCCACGCGCCGATTCCTCTCTCTAGTGTCACTACTGCCGCCGCCGCCGCCTCCTGCGCTTCCTTCCTGCTGCTCTGCTTTCTCGCAGCAGCAAGTCGCGACATGCCAAATCATGACCCGGTGCGAGAATGCGTAGGCGTCCGACGTGGCAAAACCATGCCGCCGCACAGGGACAGTGGTATAGGGTAGCCAGGCTAAGTCTATTCCATTGTCCACAAACAAGGATGACCACTCCACCCCTATTCTTCCGCTCTTGATCTTGCCCAGGAAATCGGCGATGGATGCCTTCACATCATCGTGCAACCCCCAGGGTTTGTTGGTATCGCAGGCCCACAATTCCCGGAGCACCCGTCCAGCGTACTGCAATCCAAGCATCCCAGGCAAGCCTTCACATATCCAGTAACAACAGGCAGGCCCGCAAAAGAATAAAATTAGTATGCCGCAAATCGGAACAGATACTTGTTCGGATTCTCTCTTTCTGCTCGCTGCCTCATCAACTAATGAATACTGCCCAAGCTCATCTTGCCAGAGGTACTTGTCAAACCAATTCATCTTGGTAACCACAAATGCTTTCAACCTAATCCACCGGTTGATCTGCTGCTCTTTAGAGTTGGATGTGATTTGCTCACAGCTTTCTAAATCCGCGGTTGTTAACGCTTGCCCCTTTAGGTTCAAGGTGTACTCAATGGCAAAGGCGACTCGCGCCCAATTTGACGTCCAACGCCGTATCAACTGCACCAATTGCAGCAGAGCCAGAGACACCAATATGACAAGAGTGATGATCAGGTCAGCTCTTGTGGTGTTAACAACGATAGTGCCAGCACCAGGACTATTAGAGCCAGTAATACACTGCCCCAGGAATGACAGTCGCTACCTCAACAAAACATATCCCGATGAATGAAGCGAATGCCCAGAAGCTTGAGGTTTTTGCTTCTTGGTAGTGAAGGAACCCATTGCTGGTGAAAAAGACATCATACAGGAAAGCCAACTCAACCTCAATCGCCTTGAAGGTCCTCTTATAGTCCATGTCCTTCCATGCAATCCTTTCAAATTCTTTATTTTTTAACTCCATTTCCATAGCGGTGTCCAACCCAAGAAAACGGCGTTGTAACAACTGAGACAGAGCGTAGCCAAGGCAGACATCCTCAATGTCGCCGGGAGTGACATCTTTCAATTGTAGCCTACCCAGCATTTCCTTGCAGCTCGAATGTATGTCAGCCATGCTAGTGTGAATTTTTTTTACACCTATTGAGTGCCCTCCTCTCCAGGCCATGAAAACCGGTGAATGGACTTCAAGCCCCTTACCCTCACCTGCTAAAGCACCGGGTTCTGTATTATTAAACTCTGCTAACTTGTCACGCGTTATGCTTGGCTGGACAAGCGCCATTGACATATGAAAGCCCTTGATGAAGGTGATGACAGACAGCACGCCAATGGCTAATTTACCAACACCACCGGAGATGGTTGAGACACTCATCAGCAGGACATATCCACAGTAGAGGCAAAGCTGAAATATCATCTTCAAGAGTGGGCCCTTGTATTCAAGGCCGATGTAGGTGGTGATTGGGTCGACGCAGCCAAACAGTGTGAGTAAGGACACAGCCCATATAGGATACATCTCGCTCTTCACCGACGAAGACTGCATTAGGCCAATGCTGTAAGTCCCAAGGGACAAAGATAACACTTGTGCAGCCAAGAAGCCCTTTTGGATAATCCAACGATTGGACCAGCGGCGACAGGACCCAAAGGCAGCAAGGAAGAAGGAGCAGGCGATTGCCACCAGTGCTAATCCCTCGATACGGAGCACTGTCCCCCTAGGACTCCTCCACATGTCACTCAACTGATAATGCAACAAGGTTGTTGGCGTTGCATTTCCCAAGTGTTGCTCCACATTCCCCATGCTGCGATAATCACCCTTGAAAAAACAAACCATGATCAGACTTCATTGGCGTATGAATTGTTACTCAGGTGCTTATCAAATTACATTTTTATTGCCATTTACGAGATTTAATTTACGGTACGAATGGAATGCTTGTGAGTACATAGTTTGATGTAGAATATTTATTTATTTTCTAAACGCATTTTGAATAATCAGCATATGCCCTATACTTAAGTAGGGGTATGTTCCATGACTAACACATATCCTAATACCAACCTAATACCAAGGATGATGGGTAGTAGTGAACTTTCGCATATTCTAGAAGATATAGAGTTACGTGTATACAACCAAACACCTACTCAAGGAAGGTTTCAGACAAGACTCGATGTACAAGGAGTGAAAGTAGATAGAGTTGGATGGCGACAAGGTATCAAGCCCCTATATAAAGGAGCGTAGGCACCTTGAGGAGGATTACACATGATTGTAGCCATAAAGTTCTTAGAGACGTCATGTTCGTCAAGATCTAGCCTTTAAGTAGTTTGATTGTAGATCTTGTTGTGGACATAATTAACCATACCTAGTTCTACATGGAGGTCAACAAAAGTCCAAGCAGGTCAACCCAGGTCAAGGAAGTCAATGGAAGTCCAAGCAAATTGATGTGGTCAACAATCAAACAGGAGAGAATAAAAAAAAGGCCAACTTAAACTAAAAACTGAAGAAGCAAAGAAGCCCAAGTCAAGAGGTGCCCCAAATAGTCAAGTCCCATTCATGAAGGCATGAGAGAGGATGGCTCACCATGGACCATGGACTCTTCACCTGGACCAGAGAAACATGGACTAGCTGACCAATTTTAACATCATATCCTACCCAGCTACCACCACTATGGGTAGCGTGGGCCATTAAGGACACCTAGCTCAGGCTGGACGTGCCGAGCGGGCTTTTTGGCCCGCTCGTGGCCCGTTAAGGACCGGACCGTACGGTCCAGGCCCGATAGAAAAAAATGTCGGTCCGAGCTCCGAATATCGGCCCGAGAACACATCCGGTCCGGTCCTGTTTTTGACCGAGCGGACCGAGCGGACCGACAATCCTAGCTGCGGCAGCCCCGCCCGCCGTCGCCACCACTCAACCAGCCACTCGTCCAAGCTCTCCTTTCCTTCCCTCCCAGCGCCTCAACCTGGGTCGCCGGTGGTGTCGCGCGAGACCATGGCCAGCAGTAGCAGGGCACAGCCAGCAGCAGCAGCGCATGACCAGCCACGGCTACGTGCATGACCACCAGCAGCATGGCACGGCCGGCAGCAGCAGGGCCCGGCCAGCACGGCCACCTACAGAGCGAGGCATGAGCGACCTAACTTTGCAGGCGACGTTTCGCTCAAAAAAAGGAACACAACTGCGCCGCTGCCGCCGTCCAGCGCATAGCTTCTCGCCGGCGCGGTCACCGGCCTCCTCGCTACTAACCACCATGTCCAGGAGCACCGTAACCATGAGATCTGCGCCCCCACGCAACGAATCGACCGGACTCGCCCCGAAGTTGTCGTCATCATCCTCCATCCTCAACTTCGGCCGCCGCCGTTCGTCGCTGATTACCTCGCGGCCGTTGCTTCCCCGGCCTCCTCGATCCGGCATCGAGTTCTAAGTGAGTCACCGCATCTTTTCCCTCTATTTCCCCTTCTGATTAGAGCCTGGAGCCTTCAGTCACCGATGCCATGGTCACCACCTCGCCGCCGGTGGGTGGTTGGCCGGTCCGTCGGTCCAGCCCGGGCTTTTGCCTTGCCGGTCCGGTTTCTGAAAAGAGGACCGCCAGCCTGCTCGGTCCGGTCCAGTCCGGCTCGCCGGCGGCCAGTCAAAACAGCGGCTTGGTCAGGGACCGGACCGGCCCGGACCGTGTCCACCCTGACACCTAGCCTATATAAGCCCCCCATGGGCGTGTAACTTCATTCACTCCCACTTGGATAACACAAGGGGAGTGCACCAGAGCTCCTAGGGAAAGACTGGAGAGCTCTAAAGTCAAGGCCGAGGAGTCGCAAATGACTCAGATTACTGATAAAGAGAAGTTTGAAGAGGCTGCCGAGGAGTCGCGAATGACTCAAGCATGCAATCAGTTCTTCGTCGACGCCCTCCTAACATAGGACTAGGTCGCGCTCCGACGAGTCAACTGAACCTATTCAAAAATATCGTTGTCTCACTTTTGTCGGTGTACGACGACCTTCGCAATAAGGCCATCACGCACCACAATTAACCTCTTAACCACATTGACGGTACATAGTACCAGGGATGGCCAGGCCCCCGGGAAGCCGGTCCACCAGGCCGGCCTCGGGACCCGCCAGGCCAAGGAGTGGCCCAGGTCCCTCGCCCGGCAAGAGGACCCTCTTCTGGAAGGTTCCTAACTTGGCGGATACGCAAGGGACTCAATGTCCGAATAAGTCTTAGGTCGGTCGGCTAGTCGTGTAACCCTAGGCCGCATCCCCCTTTATAACGCGAGGCCTGGGGGTAGTTTGTGGCATCTAATATTCATCATCTTAATCTTGATAGCATCATCACCACATACACTGTAACCCCCTCATACAAGGCGTTCCCCCACATTAATCAAACCCAAGGTAGGAGTAGGGTATTACCTCCATGATGAGGGCCTGAACCTTGGTAAGCTCCTCGTGTGCAACCCCCTCTCATACTTCCAGTCTTGTGCATCACCCTATAGTGACTACTGAAGGTTTTCTATACCGCCACACGTTACTAAAAACACTCCCTAATCATGGTCTATTTCCACTACTACAACATTTGCGCCGACAATGGAGAATCTTTGCTACGTGTAAATCCGCGAACCAACGAAGCTAGATGTCCCTACCTAAGCAAGTTACGATCAAATCCAAAAGCAAGTAAAGTAAAGAGCATCGAGACCAAATGGTGAAAAGCTCCTCGACGCTGCGAAGCTGCTCGCCTTTGTTAGATCGAAGCCGCGCAGATTGATGCCACGATGCCGCTCTCCTTCGCCAACCTTGGAATCGAGCCGATTCTTGACACCACGATACGTCTCCGACATATCTATAATTTTTGTTATGTCATGCTATATTTATATCATTTTTACATACTTTTGGCAACAATTTATATCATTTTTATTTGGACTAACCTATTAATCCAGTGCCAAAGGCCAGTTCTTGTTTCTAGTGTTTTTGGCTTTTTAGGTGAAACTTTAACGGATCCAGAAAATATCAAAAAAAATCCAGAAATTCTTTTCAACCAAAAGACACCTGTAGCCAGAACATGGGGGCTAGGAGGTGTACCAGCTGGCCACGCGACCCCCCTAGAAGCACGTGGGGCCTGTGTAAGTCGGTTATGGCTCTACTTTTACCGCAAGAAAGGTCCTCAAATAGTAAAAATCCAGTAAAAAATAAGCCCGATCGGAGTTACGGATCTCCGTGTATTTAAAAACGGTGATCTACCCTAGGGAAGTATCGAAAACAGAGAGAGAGGAGAGATCCAATCTCGGAGGGGATCTCGCCCTCCGGGAGGCATGGAGGGCAAGGAGCAAAGGGGGGAACCTCTCCCCATCTAGGGGAGAGGCCAAGGAAGAAGAAGAAGAAGAAAAAGGAGGGGAGCCTCTCTCCCCCTCTCTTCCGGTGGCGCCGGAGTGCCGCTGGGGGAACCATCATCGCTGCCATTGTCTCCATCAACATCAACATCTCCATTGCCATCCTCCCTCTCTATTAAGCAGTCCACTCTCCAGCAACCTGTTGTAATCCCTCTCTTAAACATGGCGTTTGATGTTATAAATTATTTGCTAATGATTTCTTGCACCTCCGTTATGTTTGAGTAGATGCCTTTTGTCCTATGGTTAATTAGTGATCGTGATTGGTTTGAGTTGCATGTTTTATTTTGTTGTTTTGCTTTGGTGCCCATCATATGATCGTGCACGTAAGTGGATCACACTTTAGGGTTAGTTGCATATTGAGAAAATTATGCATAGGATGGCCAGAGTGACAGTTATTACCATGGCAAAGTGTAGGGATTGATACATACGGGATGAAGGGGGACCAATTTATATTAATGCTATGGTTGTGTTTTACCTTAATTAAATTTCTAGTATTTGCGGATGCTTGCTAGGGTTTCAATCATAAGTATGTATGAACTCCAAGTACGGATAGTGTGTTAGCAGAGGCCTCTCCCACATATAAAATTCTAATGATGATTATCTTTCTAGTATCATAGCCAATTGGCTAGGGACAATTCCACACCACATATCACCTATCACCGCTACTCCACACTCACTTTCTCTAAAACTTGCAAACTATCTTGGCTGGAAATTTTGGGCAAAACAACATTTGGTGCACGTATGGTTCTATCTGACAATAGGACTTGAGAGAATACAAATTCTACCTTTAACTCCTTGTGGGTTCTACACTCCAAACTTATCATCTCCACTTTGGAAAGTGCTACAATACTCCCTGCACTTGGGGAGACTCGCCTTCGCCAAGCTCGGATTTGTGTGAATCCTCGACACAGTAACAACGCTCGTCCTCGCCTATGTCGGAGTCGCGCGGATTCGCGACGCCACGACACAACTTATATTCGCCAAGCGCAGAGTCACGCGGATCCTCGATGCGGTGACACACTCGTCTTCACCTAGCTCCGGGTTGCACGAACCCTTGATGTGGCAACACCGCTCGCCTTCGCCAAGCTTAGAGTCACGTGGATCCTCGATGCCGCAATGTTGCTCGCCTTCGCCCACTCAGACTTGCGTAGACCCTTAACGTCGTGACGCCACTTGCCTTCATCAAGCTCGGAGTCGCATGGATCATTGATGCTGCTCGCCCTCGCCAGCTCGGAGTTGCATGCATCCTCAACGTCATGACGCTGCTCGTCCTAGACAGCTCATATTCATAGCAATCCTCGAAACCACGAGCCGCATCTTCATCAACTCTAAGTTGTATCGATTCTTGGAGAGGCAATGCTGCACCATCGCCCACTCGGAATCGCGGGGACCCTGGGAGCTCCAACACACTCATCACCATCACCTCAATGCCACGTGGAGGCTCAATGCAACGACACCACCATGCCTATGCCAACTTGAGGAACCGTGAAATAAGCTCACTGACAAGAAGAGAACCTCCAAGGTGCACAACACAAGTTGGCTAGAAGCTCATCGCATGAAGGCCACACCTCAATTGACCACTACAACTGTGGAGCATGTAGCAAGGCCACAATAGTCGCGGTGCTAAGAGGCCAACACAAACATCTAGGTATGGCAGATGACCCTAAAGCTGGCTTTGGATCCCTTCAAAGAAGACGAAAGAAATAACCATGCCTGCATCAAACACCATCGACACCATAAAACATGCAAACCTCTTCACGCTTGTGCCGACGGAATGACATAAACTTTGTTTTTCAACCAAAGGGGAAATTCCATATGATAGAGGAACCACCTTCAAGAGGCCTCCACTAACGAGTTCTGAGGACCAAAGACACATAACTAGTGCCTCAAGCAGAACTATCATCAACACTTTCATGCAAGCCTTGCTCGAAAGAGAGATAAATCGAGCCTTCAACTACAAGCAGTCGAGAACCATTATCGACCTCTTTCTGTAAAGGTGCCAAAAGCATACTACCTACTAGTAGGGGAAGTAGGCTAGAAGGATGATTGAGGGTTTCAGGGATAAAGCAGATTCCATCCCGGTGGATTCTTATAGTCTTCTCTCCAAGTCGGTGATAGTTCAGATCCAAAATGCACCACTGCCCAAAATTCATGCAAGCATTGGGCCCACCTCAACTCACACTGACCATGGGTGAAGAACTCTTTGCCAACGCTAGATAAAAGTTTCCTGGTGTTGGTTTCGAGCTAGCCCCAAAAATGGGTTTGGGCTTGGCTTGGCTCATGCAGGGTGATGTGATCCTAGCGGTTGAAGTGCCCACTCCACCAGACGACAGATGGGGGAGGGTTTGCAGGAAAAGGGGTGGACGATGTTATCCTAACTAACCTCCCGGGCATAAGGTTCCAGCCTCATTTCGCGTACTAGCGGAGGGGGGGGGGGGGGGGCTTGTCTGTGAGTAAGGGTACCTAGTCTGAGAAGGATCCCTAATGGTGTAGCTAAACCGAGTTAGCTAAAAGAGTGTCTAAGGACGCCAGAGTCCTACGCCTGAGTAGACACTCTGGGGGGGGTAAGGATGGGTATGCTAAGTTAGGGATTTAGCTGTTATGTGAGACATGTTCCACATAACGGAGGGATCACCAGATCGTATTGTATCCCTTGAAGATAAC
Organism: Elymus sibiricus; assembly: GCA_039707655.1. Classification (NCBI taxonomy): domain Eukaryota; kingdom Viridiplantae; phylum Streptophyta; class Magnoliopsida; order Poales; family Poaceae; genus Elymus; species Elymus sibiricus. Next base: position 514,522,450 of record CM077665.1, read on the forward strand.
TACCTAATTACTACCATCCGTCTGCCTATATAAGGGACATGTTGTCACCTATGATGGATCATATAGACGAGGGGGGGTGAGGACACGCTCGAGTAGACACTCTGAGAGGGGTAAGGATGGGTGCGCTAAGTTAAGGATTTAGCTGTTATGTGAGATATGTTCCCCATAGTGGAGGGACCACCAGATCGTATTGTATCCCACGAAGATAACTACCTAGTTACTACCATCTGTCTGCCTATATAAGGGAGATGATGTCTTCTATGAAGGATCATCTAGAGGGGGAGAAAATACGCCCATAACCTAGCTCTCTAGACCGGACTACACCATTATAATTCTTTCAATGATCAGTAAAGATAGATAGGAAGGATGCAGGGCTGCTACCCATTGTGGGACCTGAACGTAGGTAAAACCACTGCATCACCTTTATCGCCGTCAAGACCCACTCGGGTACCACACTCTACTATCTTCCACGACCTCTAGGAGATTGTATGATCGGTGGTGCATCAATCGCCGACACCATCTAAGTCAATAAAGGCTTTCCCAACTCAGTTAGGGAAAGAGATGAAGGACCTAGCTAAAAGGCTCGAGAGGTCTTAGGAAATGAGAAGACCCCTGAGATCGAAGAGCCAGAGTTTGTGATGATGGCGCCATATGACACAAGTATACTACCCAAGAAGATGTGTGTTCTGGTAACACTGACGAATAATTCAATAATTTTGCCGAAGTTATTCACGGGATCTACATACATGCACACCTCTTGATGCATTTTAATCCCCTCTTTATCTAAAAGGTTTTGTTCGACCTTCATGCTGAACTACCTGTCAATGAAACAATGTTGGGTCCCGTCACATTGTTATTTCTCCTTTTTGCAAAGAAAGTCCATATGTGCATATGATATGGCATGGACCGCATAGAACTGGTGCCACATATAAGCAAAACCATCCGAGAAGACCGTCTTGGTATGGAACATTCATGCATGCGCAGGTGGTATGGAGCAAGAAACTTAATAACCTTATCATCTAAAACAGGGCTTATTAGATTTTGGAGAACAAGTTGTCGATGGTGGCATGACTGAGAAGGCATGGCGTTCAACAACTATTTGTCAAGGATAGAAATTATGTTGATTCTGGCTCAACAAATGGGAGGAGGAAACACCCAGAGGATTGCAACTTGATGGTGCTTTCTGAGTATTGGTTCCTAATTCCTAGGTCTGACCTTAGCTAGTTGTACCTGACAATGGCGCTATTATTGTCGCTTTATTATTGAATGCATTGTTTGGATTTCAAATAACATGCTCTTCGAGGTTAAAAATCTTAGCCTCCCATAGAGTATCTACAACCGGACCGCTCATTTCATCCATATACGTCCGGGCGGACGGTCCGGTTAGTGCACGGTCACGATTTTACCAACCAACCGGACCTCCCAAACCGCCCCTATACGTATAGGCCACCCGGCATCCCCCAAACCCAACCCATATCTGGGTCAGATATGGGGAGGCCCAGACGAGTCCACCAGGTCGGATCTGACAGCCCGGAACCACCCCAAATCCCTCCAAATTGTCCCCAACCAAGCCCGACCAGCCCTCTTCCTATCCTCTCTTCTGCCTCGTCCGTGCCGGACCTCCACTCGCTCTTCCGCCACCCTAGCTTCACCGCCATCTCGACCCATAGGCTGCTACCACTGGCATGAAACCCCTCATTGCCCTGGATACAGTTGCCGCCCGAACGCCGTTGCGGTACGTCCCCTGCTCCTCTAGTCATACACCTTGCCATCTATGTGTTCGACAAAATGTCTGAGCTTTTATTATTTTGTAGGCAAAAGGATGGATTCATCGGATGAGGAGTTTCAGAACATGGATCTTGATGAATTCATTAAAAAGAGTTTGTCTATTCGTCGGATTCAGACGACGAAGATGTTGAGTTCATGATGATGATTAGCATCAAGGAGGAAATGGAGATAAAAGTGGAGCATGTTCTGAACTTCAAAGGTTCGGTCAATGAGAGGAGAATTGTAAACCAGTATGTGATCAGTGGCGCACGACTGCTCTACACAGACTACTTCAAACTCGGAACAACATACCATGATGGTTTTTTTGGCGTCGCTTCGGGGTGAGCAAACCCTTGTTCTTGTGCATGGTGAACGGAGTGGAGCTACATGATCCCTACTTTGGTCTCAGGAAGTGATGGAGCTAAATCTAGTAGATCTCGGGTAGGGGGTCCCGATATGGTAGCCTTGGAACGATGGTAACAGGAACACAAAATTTACCCAGGTTTGGGCTCTCTCGAAGAGATAATACCCTACGTCCTGCTTTGATTGTATTGATTCGGGAAGTATCGAGTACATGTTGATCTACCTCGAGATCGTGTGTGTATGAGTTGTCGTCTACGGCCTAACCCCCCGGCTTATATAGATGTCGGGGTACCTAGGGTTTACAAAGGTCGGTTCCATCTAAGGGTAAACATACCGAAGACAACCTCTAAGTCTTGGAGTATGCGCCAAGTCTTCGGGAGAAATCCACCTTGGCACTTCTGGGCCTCACGAATTTGGCCTGCTTGATTGATCATCGTGGGGGTCCTCGGCCCGACCCACCAGGTCGGGATCTAACGTGGCTAGCACCCACTAGTCCAGGACACCATCAGTAGCCCCTGAACTAGTCTTCAAGTCGAGGATGTTTCCCGGTCCTTCTGAGCTATTCCTTTTCATCGTTCTTGCAAGCTGGTTCAATTAGTATACGTCTTCTTCCGAGAAGTCTTCATACCATGGGCATCCGAGGAGCCCCTTGACGTTTCACTGCTTGCCTCTTATCGGAAGTTTTTCATCATATCCGAGGTGAATGATACGTCTCCAACGTATCTATAATTTTTTATTGTTCCATGCTATTATATTATCTGTTTTGGATGTTTTATATGCATTAATATGCTATTTTATATTATTTTTGGGACTAACCTATTAATCTAGAGCCTAGTGCCAGTTTCTGTTTTTTCCTTGTTTTTGAGTATTGCAGATAAGGAATATTAAACGGAGTCCAAACGGAATAAAATCTTCGGAATAATTTTTCTTGGACCAGAAGCAACCCAGAAGACTTGGAGATGAAGGCAGAGGAGCCACCGTGTGGCGACAAGCCACAGGGGCGCGCCCTAGGGGGGGGGCACCCCCTGGCTTGTGGCCCCACGGCAGCCCCTCTAACCCTATTCTTTGGCCTATAAATTCACAAATATTCCCTGGATACCGAAAAGAGCCACGAAAATACTTTTCCGCCGCCGGAAGCCTCTGTTCCCGTGAGATCCAATCTTGGAGCCTTTTCCGGTAATCTGCCGGAGGGGGAATCGATCACGGAGGGCATCTACATCAACTCCATTGCCCCTCCGATGATGCGTGAGTAGTTCACCACAGACCTTCGGGTCCATAGCTAGTAGCTAGATGGATTCTTCTCTCTCTTTGCTCTTCAATACCATGTTCTTCATGATCTTCATGGAGATCTATCCGATGTAATACTCTTTTGAGGTGTGTTTGTCGAGATCCGATGAATTGTGGGTTTATGTTCAGATTATCTATGAATATTATTTGAGTCTTTTCTGAATTCTTATATGCATGATTTCATATCTTTGCAAGTCTCTTCGAGTTATTGGTTTGGTTTGGCCAACTAGATTGGTAATTCTTGCAATGGGAGAAGTGCTTAGTTTTGGGTTCAATCTTGCGGTGTCCTCACCCAGTGACAAAGTAGGGGTAGCAAGGCATGTATTGTATTGTTGCCATCGAGGATAAAAAGATGGGGTTTTCATCATATTGCTTGAGTTTATCCCTCTACATCATGTCATCTTACCTAATGCGTTACTCTGTTCTTCATGAACTTAATACTCTAGATGCAAGCAGGAGTCGGCCGATGTGTGGAGTAATAGTAGTAGATGCAGAATCGTTTCGGTCTACTTGACACGGACGTGATGCCTATATGCATAATCATTGCCTTGGATATCTTCATAATTATTCGCTTTTCTATCAATTGCTCGACAGTAATTTGTTCACCCACCGTATTATTTGCCTTCATGAGAGAAGCCTCTAGTGAAACCTATGGCCCCCGGGTCTATTTTCCATATTATACTTTCAGATCTAAAACCAAAAATACCAAAAATATCTTGCTGCAATCTTTTTACTTTTGTTTTACTTTACTTTCAAGCAATCATATCTATCTATCTCTATCAGATCTCATCCTTGCAAGTAACCGTGAAGGGATTGACAACCCCTTTATTGCGTTGGGTGCAAGTGTTTGATTATTTGTGTAGGTACACCTATTGCGGACTTGCTTGTATCTCCTACTGGATTGATACCTTGGTTCTCAACTACTGAGGGAAATACTTATCTACTTTGCTGCATCACCCTTTCCTCTTCAAGGGAAAACCAACGCATGCTCGAGAAGGAGCAAGAAGGATTTCTGGCGCCGTTGCCGGGGAGATCTACATCAAGCCAACCAAGTACCCATCACAAACTCATCTCTTGCATTTACATTATTTGCCATTTGCCTCTCGTTTTCCTCTCCCCCACTTCACCAATTTGCCGTTTTATTCGCCCTCTTTTCCGTTTGCCTTTTTGCTTGTGTTGCCATGTGCCTTCTATATGCTTGCATCTTCGCTTGCTAAAAATCTATTGATATGGATTCTCATCCACTTGCTAATCTTTTCAAAAGGCCAAATTATGATGAACCAATTGCTAGTGAGTTGAGTGCACTTGAATATCTCTATGAAGTTTTGCTTGAAAATCATGAATCTGGAAATTTTGATGAAGTGTTGAAAGAAGAAATCTATAAGGTGATTCATGATAGCTCCTTGATTGAAAAGCATGATTGCAATGATGTTACTATAAATTCTATTAATGTCAATTACTCTAATGATATGCAAAGCCACAAGCTTGGGGATGCTATGTTTGATGAAGATGATATTTTTTGTCCCCTAAGTTTTAATGAGCAAATTCATTATGATGATTGCATGCTCGTGCATCATGAAAAGAATGATTTATGTGATAGTTATATTGTTGAATTCGTTCATGATGCTACTGAAATTTATTATGAGGGAGGAACATATGCTAGTAGGAATTGCAATAATATCAAGTTTTCTCTCTATGTGTTCAAAGTTTTGAAGTTATGCTTGTTTTGCCTTCCTATGCTAGTTGATTCTTGTTCCCATAAATTGTTTACTCACAAAATCCCGATGCATAGGAAGTGGGATAGACTTAAATGTGTTTTTCATGCTATTCATGATGCTCTTTTAGATATCTCAATTACTACTTTTTATGTGAGCATCATTGAAATCGTTATGCCTAGCTAGGGGCATAAAACGATAGCGCTTGTTGGGAGGCAACCCAATTTTATTTTTATGTTCTTGTTTTTGCTTCTGTTTTTGAGTTTTCCACACATTATTACCTCTGTAATAATTGTGTTTTCTTGTTTAAATTAGTGTTTGAGCCAAGTAAGACCTTTGGGATGGTCTACGGTGTTTGCAATTTGATTTTGCTGAAAAACAGAAACTTTTGCTCTCAGTTCAGGAATTTTGTAAATTCACTGGAACGTGCTTTTGATCTGAAATTTTTACAAAATATTGATATACAAATTTCCCTGATTGTCCAAATTTTCAGAATTTTTGGAGTTAAAGAAGTATTCGAAGTCTATATATTACTACAGACTGTTCTGTTTTAGACAGATTCTGTTTTCTATGTGTTGTTTGCTTATTTTGATGAATCTATGGGTTGTATCGGGGGGCATGAACCATGGAGAAGTTAGAATACAGTAGATATTACACCAATATAAATAAAGAATGAGTTCACAACAGTACGTAAAGTGGTGATTTATTTTTCTTATACTAACGGATCTCATGAGTTTTCTGTTGAGTTTTGTGTTGTGAAGTTTTCAAGTTTTGGGTAAAGATTTGATGGACTATGGAATAAGGAGTGGCAAGAGCCTAAGCTTGGGGATGCCCAAGGCACCCCAAGCCATATTCAAGGATACCAAAAAGCCTAAGCTTGGGGATGCCCTGGAGGGCATCCCCTCTTTCGTCTTCAATCCATCGGTAAATTTACTTGAGGCTATATTTTTATTCACCACATGATATGTGTTTTGCTTGGAGCGTCTTGTATGATATCAGTCTTTGCTTTTTAGTTTGCCACAATCATCCTTGCTGCACACATCTTTTTGAGAGAGACACGCTGAATCGTGAATTTATTAGAATACTCTATGTGCTTCACTTATATCTTTTGAGCTAGGCAATATTGCTCTAGTACTTCACTTATATCATTTTAGAGCACGGTGGTGTTTTATTTTATAGAAATTATTGAACTCTCGTACCTCACTTATATTATTTTGAGAGTTTCTTAAAACAGCATGGTAATTTGTTTAGGTTATGAATTTAGTCCTAATATAATGAGCATCCAAGAGGGATATAATAAAAACTTTCATATTAAGTGCATTGGATACTATGAGAAGTTTGATTCCTTGCATATAGTTTTGAGATAATGAAGATGGTAATATGAGAGTCATGCTAGTGAGTAGTTGTGAATTGGAAGAATACTTGTGTTGAAGTTTGTGATTCCCGTAGCATGCACGTATGGTGAACCGTTATGTAACGAAGTCGGAGCATGATTTGTTTAATGATTGTCAACCTTTGTGTGAGGGTCGGGAGCGCGCGATGGTTAACTCCTACCAACCTCTCCCCTAGGAGCATGCGTCTAATGCTTTGTTTGATAACTAATAGACTTTTGCAATAAGTATGTGAGTTCTTTATGACTAATGTTGAGTCCATGGATTATACGCACTCTCACCCTTCCACCATTGCTACCCTCTCTAGTACCGCGCAACTTTCGCCGGTGCATCAAACCTACCTTCCTCAAAACAGCCACCATATATTTTCCTCAAAACAGCCACCATACCTACCTATTATGGAATTTCCATAGCCATTCCGAGATATATTGCCATGCAACTTCCACCGTTCCGTTTTTCATGACATGCACCATCACTTTCATATTGCATATAGAGTCATATTTTGTCATAGGTATCGAGTTGTAATTTTCCTTTTGAGTTGTAAGTAAATAAAAGTGTGATGATTTTCATTATTAGAGCATTGTCCCATGAGAGAAAAGGATGATGGAAGCTATGAATCCCTCACAAGTTGGGATGAGTCTCCGGACTTTACAAATAATAAAAGAGGCCAGCGAAGCCCAAATAAAAAAAAAGAGGCGAAAGATGCCCACCAAAATAAAAAATAAATAATAAAAATGAGAGAAAGAGAGAAGGGACAATTGCTACTATCTTTTTCCACACTTGTGCTTCAAAGTAGCACCATGATCTTCATAATAGAGAGTCTCCTATTTTGTCACTTTCATATAGCTAAGTGGAATTTTTCACCATATGCACAACCACTTAGTTTTCTTTTTGAGCTTTCATACACTTATAGCTCTAGTGCATTTGTTGCATGGCAATCCCTACTCACTCACATTGATATCTATTGATGGGCATCTCCATAGCCCGTTGATACGCCTAGTTGATGTGAGACTATCTTCTCCCTTTCCCTTGCAACCTCCACCATATTCTATTCCACCTATAGTGCTATATCCATGGCTCACGCTCATGTATTGCGTGAGAGTTGAAAAGGTTTGAGAACATTAAAAGTGTGAAACAATTGCTTGGCTTGTTCATCGGGGTTGTGCATGATTTAGATACTTTGTGTGGGGAAGATGGAGCATAGCCAGACCATATGATTTTGTAGGGATAACTTTCTAAGGCCATGTTATTTTGAAAGGACGCAATTGCCTTGTTGGTGTGCTCGAAGTATTACTGTTTTTATGTCAATATTAGACTATTGTTTTGAAGCTTATGGATCTGAATATTGATGCCACAATAAAGAATATTACATGGATAAATATGTTAGGTAGCATTCCACATCAAAAATTCTGTTTTTATCATTTACCTACTCGAGGACGAGCAGGAATTAAGCTTTGGGATGCTTGATACGTCTCCAACGTATCTATAATTTTTGATTGTTCCATGCTATTATATTATCTGTTTTGGATGTTTTATATGCATTAATATGCTATTTTATATTATTTTTGGGACTAACCTATTAATCTAGAGCCTAGTGCCAGTTTCTGTTTTTTTCTTGTTTTTGAGTATTGCAGATAAGGAATATTAAACGGAGTCCAAACGGAATAAAATCTTCGGAATAATTTTTCTTGGACCAGAAGCAACCCAGAAGACTTGGAGATGAAGGCAGAGGAGCCGCCGTGTGGCGACAAGCCACAGGGGCGCGCCCTAGGGGGGGCGCCCCCCTGGCTTGTGGCCCCACGGTAGCCCCTCTAACCCTATTCTTCGGCCTATAAATTCACAAATATTCCCTGGATACCAAAAAGAGCCACGAAAATACTTTTCCGCCGCCGGAAGCCTCTGTTCCCGTGAGATCCAATCTTGGAGCCTTTTCCGGTAATCTGCCGGAGGGGGAATCGATCACGGAGGGCATCTACATCAACTCCATTGCTCCTCCGATGATGCGTGAGTAGTTCACCACAGACCTTCGGGTCCATAGCTAGTAGCTAGATGGCTTCTTCTCTCTCTCTTTGCTCTTCAATACCATGTTCTTCATGATCTTCATGGAGATCTATCCGATGTAATACTCTTTTGCGGTGTGTTTGTCGAGATCCGATGAATTGTGGGTTTATGTTCAGATTATCTATGAATATTATTTGAGTCTTTTCTGAATTCTTATATGCATGATTTCATATCTTTGCAAGTCTCTTCGAGTTATTGGTTTGGTTTGGCCAACTAGATTGGTAATTCTTGCAATGGGAGAAGTGCTTAGTTTTGGGTTCAATCTTGCGGTGTCCTCACCCAGTGACAAAGTAGGGGTAGCGATGCACGTATTGTATTGTTGCCATCGAGGATAAAAAGATGGGGTTTTCATCATATTGCTTGAGTTTATCCCTCTACATCATGTCATCTTACCTAATGCGTTACTCTGTTCTTCATGAACTTAATACTCTAGATGCAGGCAGGAGTCGGTCGATGTGTGGAGTAATAGTAGTAGATGAAGAATCGTTTCGGTCTACTTGACACGGACATGATGCCTATATGCATAATCATTGCCTTGGATATCTTCATAATTATTCACTTTTCTATCAATTGCTCGACAGTAATTTGTTCACCCACCGTATTATTTGCCTTCATGAGAGAAGCCTCTAGTGAAACCTATGGCCCCCGGGTCTATTTTCCATATTATACTTTCAGATCTAAAACCAAAAATACCAAAAATATCTTGCTGCAATCTTTTTACTTTTGTTTTACTTTACTTTCAAGCAATCATATCTATCTATCTCTATCAGATCTCATCCTTGCAAGTAACCGTGAAGGGATTGACAACCCGTTTATTGCGTTGGGTGCAAGTGTTTGATTATTTGTGTAGGTACGCCTATTGGGGACTTGCTTGTATCTCCTACTGGATTGATACCTTGGTTCTCAACAACTGAGGGAAATACTTATCTACTTTGCTGCATCACCCTTTCCTCTTCAAGGGAAAACCAACGCATGCTCGAGAAGTAGCAGTGAACCTTGGACCCGAGGACCCTTTCCTGCACAAAGCTGCCGTAACGGCGAAGTATTTCCGCGCTTGGGTAAAGGCAATGGTTCAGTCCTGCTCTGACAGCCTTGACCAATCTGAACTGTCACCATGCACTGTAGAGTCGTACAGTCATTTCAGATGTCGTCATAAAGTGCTAGCATGGCTCGAGGCCACTGCTATTTGGCATGTATAATCAATAAAGAGATCGTGCTCCGGATTTGCAGTAGCATTATCAATAGACCCCTTGATTTGCACGCGCACTTACCGCACGTCGCATGGGGATCCCGCGAAATTATAGCCACGCGACACGCTCAATCTGCATTTTCACTTGCCCATAAAAGGCAAAGGATGAAACAAATCATGCTTTTACGCATCCAATCTCGCAACCGCCTTCGTCATCCTTGAGCTCCAGCGCATCGAGAAACAGATCCCAAAAGCTTTCGGCTTCCCCTTCCTCCTTCCACCTTCTAGAGATGGCCGGGGGAGGTACCCACACCACGGTGGCGAAGCCCGCAAAGGGCAGCAAGAAGGCCGTCGGAGAAGGACAGAAGGCCACGAGTACCAACGGGCAATGGCGCCCCTCCGTCATCACCAAGAAAAATATCGCCACCCTCCAAAGCGTTGGGTATATCCCGGCGCCCGAGGTCACCCTGGCCCGCTCGCCCCTCATCAAGGGGCCGAAGGGCTACTCCTCCGTCAGGGTCCCTGAGCCCCGCACCGGCGAGCGCATCGTCTTTGTCTCCCACCTCATCTGAGGTCTGGGATTTCCAATCCACCCCTTCCTCTGAGGTCCCTGAGCCACGCGCCGGCGAGCACGGCGTCATTTATGGCCTCCAATTCCACAACCTCGCTCCCAACTCCATCCTCCACATCGCCTTCTTCGTCACCTTTTGCGAGTCGTTCCTCTGCGTCGAGCCCCACTTCATGCTCTGGCTCAATTTTTTTTGCATCAAGATGCAGACGAATAACAGCTAACCCATAGATTGTGGGGCAGCCATGATCAGCAAGATCCCCGGTGCCAAGTGGCTGCTGGGCAAATTTACTGAGACGGTAAAGAACTGGCAGAAGGAGTGGTTCTACATGGCTGAGACATGCCATTGTGCAATCAAGAAGGAATTACCACCGCCTTCTCGGCCGCCCCTCTGAAGAGGCTCCTCTCCTAGAACCCCAAAAACATCACTTGGGGGGAGGAGGAGGACTTGACAAAGCTTCTTGAGAGGGTGGACTACTTCATCCAGCAGGGCATCACCTCCATTGATGTGGTGCATGTTGCGCTCTATCGCCGCATCCAGCCCCTTCAAGCCCGGGCTCATCATATGTGTGAGTCTATCCAGGAGAACGACAAGACCTCGGTTACCCGAGGTTTCTTTGGAGGGAAGACCATCGTGGGGATGCAATCCCTTCTCTTTAGCACCAAGAACCAAGAATTCAGGGCCGAGGAGCCCGATATCCGCTACTGGGCGAAGCGTCGCCTCTGCAAGGTTTGATACCTTATTCACCCCATATTACAAGGTGTTTTATGATGTCCAACTAATTAGACTTTCTTTGTCTCAACCCGCTACAGGGATGGTGCGGCTTCTCGGCCGGTGTCAAATCGCCGGCCCCTCAGCCCGAGGAGCCTATGAGCGTGGCTTTGGCCGAGCTGCTGACCATGGACCAGTCAGCGGCTCCCGTCAAGGTTAAACAGACCAAGGCCTCCAAGGGCGTGTCCATCCGCGACAGCTCCTCCGAGCTCCCCAATAGGAGTACCCAGAGCTCGAGGGCCAGGTCCAGTGCCGAGTCCAGCGATGCACCTCCACCGCCCGAGGCCAGAAGGAGGAGCTGATTTGTCCTTTCGGACGATGAGGAGCCACCCTCTCCCTCCAGGGGAGTTAAGCGCCAAAGGGCCCCCGACGTCCAAGCGCCTGGCCCGTCCTCGGCGCCAGATAACCAGGACCCCGTTCCAGCTCGGGTTCTTTCCAAGGATTCGTGGTCCTCAAGCCGACCCAAGCGAGTCCGATCCGCCGGCACCCTGCCCCGCCTCCTGCCACGGCCGAGCCGGCCCGCGCCGCCGCCCGACGCTGCCCCGCCGCGCCTCCCCGGCCTCCTCCTCACCGGCTCCGTCGAGCCTCGCCACCCCCGCCGCCCTGCACCGCCGGTGAGATCCGGCTCCGGCTCCCCTCGGCCTCCTCTCCTCCCCCCCCCCCCCCCCCCCCCCCCCGGCGCTCGCCGCTGGCCGCCGCCGCCGCCGTGGCCGGGCGGCCCTGCACGCGCACGCGCACGTGAGTGTATGCGTATGTGTATGTATGTATGTGTGTGTGTGTACGTATGTGTATGTGTGTGTATGTGGGGCTGTCCCACTGACAGGTGGGGCCCAGCCCCCAGAAATTAATATTAACAATAAATAAAAATAATATTAATATTAATAATTAATATTAATAATTAATTAGTTAGTTAACTAATTACTGGATTAGTTAATTAATCTAATTAACTCTGATTAGTCAAATGAGACAATGACAAATGGGCCCCACATGTAAGTTTGACCAGTCAACAGTGCTGACATCACCATGATGTCATGCTGATGTCATAAATACATTTTTCGAATTTAATTAATTCTGTTAATTTCAGAAAATGATTAAAACTTTGAAAATTAATATAAAATAATCCGTAAGCCAGATAAAAATATTTTATACATGAAAGTTGCTCAGAAAAATCCCACGAATCCGAATACGATGTCCGTTCATCTGTCACATGCTCCTAGCATGACAAACATGGAACATTTTCCTCTCCGGATCATTTGTCCGATAAATCCAAAGACCCGGGAAATATCGTCAGATTTTCTCCCGCTCCGTCTGTGACGTGTAGTACTGCGTTAGACCACCACCCCCTAGTACTGCATGTAGTCATGACATGCATCTTGATGCATATGATTGCTTTATATTTATTGTTTCTTCCCCCTCTTCTCTCCGGTAGCCTACGAGACTGACGCTGCTACCGGGTACGACTACGCCCCTGACGACCAGCCTTTTGCAGCAGAGCAACAAGGCAAGCAAAACCCCTTGATCATTCTGATATCACCTATTCTCTCTCCCTCATGCTTGCATTAGATTTTGCTATTGTTGTAGATAGCTCCTATTCTGATGCATAGCCTGTTTTTGATTACTACTGCTATTTTACCTGCTATCATAAAATGCTAGTATAGGTATGGTTAGTGCTATCCCAGTGACCCCAACATTGTCCCAGTTGCCCCTGCTTTTATCATCGCCGTCATCGAGGACTTGAAGACAGAAGACTCGGTCATCATGATCGACAAACCTTTACCGACACAGCACCTCACACCCCCTGAGTATGACTCTGCGTAGCTATTATCGAGTGCCGAGGGTGATACCTCATAATGCACTCACGATGATAGCTCCACGGTTTAGTTAGTCGGACGTGGAATGCCGAGGGTGATTCCTCTTTCCCACCTCCGATGACACTATGTCGTACAACTCCTCATTGAGTGGAATCCTTCGAGGGTGATTCCTCGGATTTCCACTTGGTGTGGCAGACACACAGTTACTATTGACTTGACACTGAAATACATGAGAATGATGGGTCGGCACCAAGGTTCCCGTGTGTGTGAGATGTGGTGGGGTGCGCCGGAAAGGCACCCAAAGGGTTAAATACGAGGCGTGGCCGGACATGTGTTGTCCTTGCCACAAGTTCTCGAGACGGGGCGACGGGATGGGGGCACCGATCGTCACCGCAGGCCAATAATAATTCACTAACGGTTTGGGTATTTGATCTGAGTGGGTCGTTTGACCTTTTTCGCACTATCCTTCACGTGGGAGAAGTTATGGGTACTCGGCGTCGTTGTATCAGCTGAAGCTCTTCGGACGTCAGCAATGGAGCGGCGCGCGCCCGAGTGGTCCGCGACGGCACAGTCTTTGTATTAAGATGTGTTAGGACTGACATCGGCTGCCCTCGCATCGTGCAAGAGTGCAAAGGGTGATGGGCCCATGACCCCTGCGCGCTTAGGATTTAGACCGGCGGGCTGGCCTCTTCGTTGAGTCTAGGTAGGGCGACGACGTGTTGATGTCCCGAGGCCGGGCATGACCCAGGAAAGTGTGTCCGGCCAGAGGTATCAAGCGTGTTGGGTAAGTTTGTGCACCCCTGCAGGGATGAATTCAACTATCCGAATAGCCGTGTCCACGGTAACAGGACGACTTGGAGTTGTATCCCGATCTAATACAACTAGAAATGTGACTTATAATTGAATTGTTTGGCTCCGAGGTTGCTTTCTCGCAGGGAGTCGAGGAAGAATCTCTGGGCGTGCCTTATAAACTTGCTACATAATATGCTTATTAATATTGATATGCTGTTCTACTCTCGTCTAATGCTGCAAGACACTGAAGATGCTAGTCTTCGATAGGACTAGGCCTTCTTCCCTCTTCTGGCAATTCTGCAGCTTAGTCCAGAGATATAGCCCCATTTCTTGATACTGGTGCATAACTCGCATAGATCTGATGTAAGTCTTGCGAGTACTTTGGATGAGTACTCACCGTTGCTTTGCTCCCCTTTTCCCCTTGATATGATGCCGCGATCAGATGACGGAACCCAGGAGATAGCTTACCCCGCTGACGACCACTACTACCACGACGGAGGCCACTACGTCCAGGATGGACACTACTACGACGTGGAGCTCGCTGACGACCAGGAGTGGTTCGGAGGCTCCCAGGCAGGAGGCCTACGCCTTTTCGATCTAGTTATCGCTGTTGTGCTCAGCCTTCTTAAGGCAAACTTGTTTAATTAATGTCTGTACTCAGATAATATTTGCTTCCGCTGACTTATGTACTCAAGCTTTTGTATTCGAGCCCTCGAGGCCCCTGGCTGTAATATGAAGCTTGAACTATTTTAAATTTGTGTTTAGAGTTGTGTTGTGATATCTTCCCGCGAGTCTCGGGTCTTGATCGTGCATAATTGCGTGTATGATTAGTGCACGATTAAACCGGGGGCGTCGGAGGCAAGAAGTTTTCTAGGTATGCTCAGTTCAATTGCTTGCATGCATTGACAATGGAAGAACTACCCCAAAGGTTTGTGCGGGCAGTACCAAGGTTACACGAAAGAGGCCACCATCATACTCGAAGCAGTGGCATCAAAGGACTTGTGGATTTGGCATGCTTTTTGGCATGTCTGGTTGTCACAACGACATCAATGTGTTCCAGCAATCTCCGTTGTTCAGGAGACTTTGTGATGGAGATGCTCTGATGTGTAACTAGACCATCAACGGGCACAACTACAACATGGGGTACTACCTTGCCGATGGTATCTATCCTCGGTGGGCGGTGTTTGTCAAGAGCATATCCGATCCCCATGGCAACAAACAATGCCACTTTGCAACATTGCAAGAAGCACCTAGGAAGGATGTGGAGAGGGCATTTGGGGTGCTCCAAGCTCAATGAGGTATTGTTCGTGGAGCTGCAATGATGTGGGAATCAGAGACATTATGGCAGCTGATCACATGTTGTGTCATTTTGCATAACATGATTGTCGAGGATGAGGATGAAGGGGCAGCCCAAACACATGATTTTGACAAGCCCGGAATACATATTCGCCTCCCGGAACAAGATGGAGAGCATATTGTGAATTTTCTGAAGATGCATCGGAATCTTCGAGATCAAAATGTGCATGTGCAACTACTCAATGATCTTGTGGAGCATATGTGGACCCACAATGGACATCAAGGAATTTAATGTATGAATTGTGCACTAGGAATAAATTTTATGTTTGAACTATGTATTTTTGCTAAGAACAAATGTTGTTTGCGTGTCATATTCATGTCTATGATCAACGTGCGTGTATTTACATGGATTTGAATATTTGAAAGTGGGGGACATGATTGCAAGGAAAAACATTTGAGGGGTCGTCCCGTGCTGTCTGGGGTCGCATCTGGGCGCGTCTGCGGACGTTATGGGTCCAGATTTGGCCAGTTCGGCTGTAGATGCTCTTAGCTGGCTAGATCATGGAAACTGTGGCATGTGTGTGTGCCGCTCTTTTTGTTTGAGGCATTGCCATTCGGAGGGTCTATTTCAAGTGTCTGTTATTAGTGGCGGGTGAAGTTGAAGACTGTTGCGTGCTATTGCTCGCCGTGGCATGATATCTGGTGTCATGCCATTTTCTTCTTCGTAATAATTATAAGATGTGTGCATCATGCGGAGGCCGGAAGTCATATTGGCATAATTGTATTATCTTGATGTAATTGTCTAAGAAATAAACCTTCCTTTATCCAGAAAATAATACCATCTGCGTCAGTTAAATGGCAGCCCACACAAAAACGAAAGTGTAAAATGAAAACTAGAGATCCTTCATTGCTGGTTATGTTTATTGTTTAATCTCTATTTAATTTGGACAGTGCTCCAAAAAGGACAAATGGTATGAGAAACTAGATCATCACTTGTGATATCGCCGGTTCCAAACAAAGTAGTAGTGCTTCTACATAGTTTTTTTTTTTTTTTTTTTTTGAACAATAGTGCTTCTACATAGTGGATTGATGGCAGAGCAAGAAAATAGATGAATAGAAAATAGAGGCTGTATGCAAAGCATGCGCTTGCCCCTCTGCTTTCTCGACAGAGTAAGGTAGTACTGTAGTTACGATTGCTACAAGTAATAAATTATAATTTCCGTAAAAGTTGCGTACCATGTTCCCGCTCTGTCGACCGCCGAGTCGATGATCTTCCCAATCAGCGAGCCTTCTTCCTGCTCCTTGAGAAGGAAGACCTACGGACACACTCCCCGCCCCCTCTGGCTGCTGCAAATGTTACTAAAAGACCTCAGTTTTCTATAATGGAGTTGGACAGACCAAGATGATGGACACGAGAAGAGTAGTTCTGAAATGCGGGCAACGCCTTAGCTTCTTTCTAGGTACTCATTACTCAACGTCTTTGCCCCTTTGGCTTTGGGGGCCTGCCTGCTTTTGCCTGTCGACAGAGGCATCCTCTTTATGCGTTGCTCTCCGTTCACGTATTCGCACACATGCCGCTGGACGCTACAGGGAACCTCAATCCATCGATCGGAGTCAAGAGCAGGTCTGGTTGCAGCAAGTTCGGGGTGGCCTGTTACCATCGATCACACACTTTGCAGGCAGACAGCGCCACCAGGCCCGCCCTACATCGCCCTCGGTCGAGGCGCTTCAATCCGGAAATGATATGTATTGCCTTATGCGCATTTTCTACTTTTTTTTAGGGGTTGTGCGCATTTTCTGTTTGCCGCCCGCTGCGACGCACACGCCAGAGCGGCTGACCGAGACCGGCCGGCCCATTTTAGCAGCAAGTGGTGCGTTCTACAGAATCCGGTTTTGGGAAACTTATGAAAGGTTTCAGACCTGTTTTGGTAATCTTCTAGAAGATTCTTAAACCCGTTTTTAATGGTTTTGTTGCCTTTTACTTTTTTTTGTTTATTTTCATTCTATTATTTCCTTTTTCTTTTTCTTTTTCAATTTTTCCTTCTCAAGTTTATTTTTATTTTTCTGCAAACTTCGAATATTTTTTTAAAAATTTCAAAAAAATGTTTAATTTTTCGAAAAATGTTCGCATGTTCTTAAAAATTTGTTCTAAGATTTTTAATAAATACAAAAATGTTCCGATATTCCAAAAAATGTTCATGTTTAAAAACTGGTTCAGAAATTTTTAAAATGTTCCAACTCTCGAATTTTGTTCACAAATTCAAAACATATTCGCGTCTTTAAAAAATTATTTAGATTTTTATAAAATGTTCCTATTTACAAATTTTATTCACAGATTCAAAGAATGTTCATGTTTTGAAAAAATGTTCAGGTATTTCAAAAAATGTTCATGTTTTTCATAAACTATTTAAAATAAAAGAACTAAAAAAATGATTCGCTACGGTGTTTGGTTTGCTATAGTAGACAGACTGCTAAAATGAACCAGGTCACTGCAGTAGCCGGGCACTACATTTCAAAAAATGTTCATGTTTTTCAAAAGCTATTTAAAATAAAAGAAGTAAAAAAACAATTCGCTACGGTGTTTGGCTCGCTATAGTAGACAGACTGCTAAAATGAACCAGGTCACTGCAGTAGCCGGGCACTACATTTCAAAAAATGTTCATGTTTTTCAAAAACTATTTAAAATAAAAGAAGTAAAAAAATGATTCGCTACGGTGTTTGGTTCGCTATAGTAGACAGACTGCTAAAATGAACCTGGTCACTGCAGTAGCCGGGCACTACATTTCAAAAAACGTCGATGTAGCGTCGCGCGGTGCCTACTAATGGGCTGGCCCAATAGGGCAAGCCTTTGTGCATCGTTGCTCTATTTGCTGCAGAGCTCCCCTCCTTATGCGAGCTCTAAGCATGCTGGAGCTATATCTCGATTATGGCGAGATGATATTTCCCCTCCTCCGCTGAGCACGCCCATATGGGCTGGCCCATTAACGTGTTCTCGCTCGCTGGGCTTCACTCGTTCATTTCGGTCGTTGCGTTCGGCCGTTGTAGGTCCAGTTTTGGGTGGTTATTTTTTCTTTCCTTTTCTGTGTTTTTTTCTTTATGGTATTCACAGATTTTTCTTTGGGTTTTCACTGTTTCACATCGGTTTTTTTGGTTTTTTCTTTTTTCTTTTTCATTTATCTTTTTCTTCTTTTCTTATGTTTCTTTCCTGTGTTTTTTTTTTGTGCGTTCCTCTTTACGGTTTTCATCGACTTCCTTCGGTTTCACAGTATTTCATTGTTTATCATACTTTCGTTTCAAATTAAAAATTATACTGCCATACCGGTATACGCCATGTACCTGAAAATTTCGTCAGCATCAATCACTTTTCATCAAAACCATTAGATTTTCATCCAACAACCGAAAAACAGATAGTGCAATGTTTATCTTCCTCCTCCCTTTCTTGTTCCTCCCGCAGCCGCCCTTAGGCCCAATCGCCTGCTTTCGCCCCCCACCGCAGGCGGGCGCTGCCACGCGTTGCCTCGCTACCTTGCCCTCCCCTCAACATCCCCCTACGGTCGTTGCTTGCCGCCACCGCGGTTATCCCTCTAAGCTACCCCTCTAGAAACTTTGACGACCCCTGTAATCCCCGACCCGCACCGTTAAGTTCCACACTCGCTCCCGTCGGCCCCCGCTCGTGCACAGCCTGGCCTCGCCGTACAGGGCGCTCATTGCTGGCGCTCCTCGCGTCGTCCCCGCCTTCGACCTCGTGCGAAGCAAAATCGACTGACGCCTGAATTCTTTTCAGGCGACTGACATTTAACAAACGGGCATAAATAATGATGTTGTGTATAGGATGAAACTCATTGTCTGGTCTAATACGGCACTACTAACATTAATGTCCGGTCCAACATGGTACTAGCACTACTACTAAGAGCATCGATCGGTCAGAAAAAACCAATCCAGCCAGACTACTCAAACCAGGCTCAAATTCCCGGACTGACCGGCATCTCTCATATTCAGCCCAAATCTAGGGCTCACATCGCATCTGGCCCACGCTGGTCCACCCCGACCCCACAATATTCGTCCCCATCCGGTTGCCGGACGAAACCCTAGCTAGACCACTTCACTCCACTCCACTCCCCTCCGCCCCCAAGCTCACTTCCGGTTAGCTCCGACCTTCTCCGGCATGGCGGGCAGTGGATCCGAGTCCTCCGTCAACCGATCTGCAAACTGGGACCTCGTCCCAGTCAGCCCCAAGGCGGAGATGGCCGTCCGCATCGCGCTCCGCCGCGCCCGTGAGGAGAATGTCTGACTGCGATCTGACTCGATCCGCAGGGAATCCATAGTGTCTGCCCAAATGGCGCGTGGATCCGGCGCGAAGCGCGTCGTCGCTACCTCGCTAGAGGCGGTGCACTCCATCTGGCGTCCGAACGCCGTGGCGGACGCGCAACCCCTTTGTTGGTGCGCCGATGATCAGGCCATCCGCGGCCCGTCTTCTGAGGGTATGGCGCAGCGTGCCCGTCGTGCGAGGCAGAGGGCGCGCGAGGCCGCGGCAGCCCTAGTGCAGACCTCGGCGAGGCGGAGTCACACTCTCCGGCGCCGAGGCGGATGGCCTGCAACCTCGGGCACCGCAGCCGCGTCGTGATGGACATGTCGGCCTCCGACCACGACGGATCCATCGTCGACCTCACAACGACCGGCTATGGGCTTCAACAAGGAAAAGTAGGGCATGGGAGACGCCGGCGCCGCGAGTAAATTGGGGTGTCCGGTTGTGAAAACGATTATTTAAGGTGTGCCGCAGACACGCTCGGATGAGTACACGTTTGAGGGGTCGGATTTGGTGTACCCGGCTGTTGATGCTCTAACAGTTGGAAACAAACCGTTCCCATCGCTGTCGGTCTTAACTGCAAAGGACGACACAAGATGCTGCGCATTCCTGGTTGCGAAAGTCGATCGTATATGGTCTTCATCCCCCGCACGCTGGGGCGACAACCTAGACCGTATATACCTTCCCCCTCATGCTCTGTACATTCCATTGGATTGTAGGTATTCTATTGTAAAGAATCTAAGGTGTCACTTTATACTCTTGTGATGAGAAAATCAAGGCACCTTGCAACAACACAGAGGCGTCAAAGTTTATTATGATCGCCAAAAACAAGCGCACACCAGGGTATGAGCACGCCATTCATGTCCGGATTAATTTCGCTTCAATATATAATGCCTGTCGTCGCCGAAGTATGCGGAGTTTCCAGCATTGTTTCTAGCGAAGTAGGTACAAGAGGACAGTTTAATTTCTTGTTCCTTGTCCTCTAGAGCGAAGACTACCAAACCAAGTGCCTAGCTAATGTCAGATCCGCCATGGCGCCACTATAAGAAACCCACTACTGCAATGATCGATCTCCATGTTCAATTGATTACTTACACACATCCCACGAACAAGGAAGGAGATTAGTGAGGTGCAACTCTTCGCTCACATCTGCATGGCTAACACCTTGTCGTCGGGTGCTGTCTACTCCTCGCGCGTGCTCATCAGATGCTCCTCGTCGGAGAGGGGAGGGCAGCAGCGGAGCAACGCCGCCGTGAGGGTCAACGGGGCCACGCACCGCGCCACGCTACAGGTGGGGTCGGCGCTGGAGACGTCCATCAACACATCGCTGGCGGAGCTCAGCGCCCCGTTGCTAGCGCCGGCGACGGACGGACGGGAGCGCAGCCGGCAGAACATCCCGACGGAGAAACAGGCCGAGGACCCTTTCCGGCAGGCGCAGATCGTAGAGGGCGGGGTCCGGTACCAGCAGACGGTGGTGGTGCGCTCCTACGAGGTCGGCCCTGACAGAACGGCCACACTCGAGACCCTGCTCAATCTTCTCCAGGTACGTACGTACTCTTATCTTGTTTGGGCTCATTTTTTACGTTGATGAGGGCACATAACATATGCATGCACTGATGCACGCAAGCAGGAGACGGCATTGAACCACGTGTGGATGTCGGGCCTGCTCGGCGACGGCTTCGGCGCGACGCACGGCATGATCAAGAGCAACCTCATCTGGGTCGTGTCCAGGATGCACGTCCAAGTCGACCACTACCCATTATGGTACGTACGTATACAAGTACATAACTCGTTAGCTAGACGTACGTACGTAGTGGCTGATGCATGCACGTCCTGGCCTTAACCGCCTAGCTTGTACGTACATTGCAGGGGTGATGTGCTGGAGATTGACACGTGGGTTGGGTCGTCGGGGAAGAACGGCATGCGGCGTGACTGGCTCATCCGCGGCCGCGGCTCCGGCAACGTCTACGTCCGAGCAACCAGCACGTGGGTGATGATGAACAAGATCACGAGGAGGCTGTCCAAGATGCCCGAGGAGGTCAGGGGTGAGATCTCGCCGTGGTTCAGCGACCGCCACGCCATCCACGAGGAGGCCGCCGAGAAGATCATCAAGCT
This sequence comes from Elymus sibiricus, assembly GCA_039707655.1. Lineage (NCBI taxonomy): Eukaryota > Viridiplantae > Streptophyta > Magnoliopsida > Poales > Poaceae > Elymus > Elymus sibiricus. The sequence goes on from CM077665.1 coordinate 514,543,883, forward strand.
CGACAGCAACGCCAGACACGTCGACTCAGGCTTGAAGGTTAGCTTCATTCGTTTCATTTGATGCACAATTTTTCTGGTGTTCCTAGGCTTAACTTGTTTATTTGGTTAACTTGTCTGACGTTCCAAGGCACCTTTTTAAAGATCGTTTTGTTGTCTGCTGTTGTCTTGCTTTGTTGCCTTGTTTCTCACATCTATGACTTTGGATCTTTTTGAAGCCGAAGCGAAGCGATCTGGATATGAATCAACACGTCAATAATGTCAAATATGTACGGTGGATGCTTGAGGTAATATACGGCGCAACTTTTCTCCAGCAGGGAGCATATAACCCTTGTGTTCATCGCTATGCAACTTCCCGCGTCTTAACTACCTGTTGGACATATACTATTTAATACTACTTTCCTTCAGCTACAAGTATTTCGGTACAGAAGAAGTATTTTCTACGACCGCACTACAACTCTGACATCAGATATTTGAACATGTCAATCGTTTTTTTAGGTAAATTACGTGTCATGAGTGTGTAAATTCCCTTCCGCAAGCATGGCAAATTCTGACATGTTCAGTTTTTTGCCAGAATTTGACATGCTTGTTGAAGAAGACAGCCATACTTGAAACACATAATTTGCTATAAAAACATTCGATTTGGCATGCTTAAAAATCTGACATCAGCTTTTGAGCATTTTCGATATTTGATTAGTCAAAGTTTGACCCCTAAACTTGTAGTCAAATTTAATATTATATTATTTAATAAATTAACTCATACACATCGAGTAGCTGGGTGTGGAGAGCTCCCCAACCGAGTAACGAAAACAACAACAATTCATCCGGACATAAATTTGGCTGCATGCATCATCATGATGCAGAGGCCGAAGGCGATCCTCTTTTTTTTTTTAAAAGGACTCACTGAGTAATTTATTTGTTGATCATGTGCAGACTATCCCCGATCAATTCCTGCAGCACCACCAGCTTAGTAGCATCATACTGGAGTACAGGAAGGAGTGTGGGAGCTCGGATGTTGTGCAGTCTATTTGCCAGCCAGACGAGAACTCGGTCTCGCCAAGCGAGAACGTTAGCATGGTGAGGGGACCCTCACTCTTGCCAGAAATCATCAATGGCCACCACAGCTTGGCTGGTGCACTGCAACAATGGCCAACAAAGTACACACACCTTCTGCAACTAAAAGCAGGTGATGGGTACGAGGAGATTGTCAGAGGCAGAACCACATGGAAAAAGAAGTTATAATTATCACCGAGACCATGGTATTATTTCCCAAATGATTGTTGAGTGCGTGTGTACTATGTGTGTAATTAGAAGTCTGTGTATGTTGTAAGTTGCAACCTGTGTCGTCGCCTGGGAATTGTGGAAGACGAGGGCGACGTCATGGAAGGCGCCATTCAAGAGTTCGTCGACATGCTCCAGCAAGGATTGCCGACGCCGGCCGTTGCTGAGCTAAGGGTTTTGTTTCACCTTGAATGTAAGCGTGCAGGGGCTGTGGAAGATGCCCTCATCACACGTGGAGGCCAGAGGGCTTGGACCTGGAGGTGCACGGCGACGCCGCTGCGGCTTGATCTGCATCAAATGTTGTTGCTTAAAAATTCTTGTAGTATTTTATGTTAGTTCAAGTACATGTCGCTTGTGTTAGGAGATGGCACCTGTGGGGTTTCCTGGTTGGCTTGTGCCCATCTGTGTGGAACTTGCTGAATTTGGAGATCATCTTAGGCCCTGTTTGTTTGAGTTTTTTCCTGGCATTTCCACTTTGACTTAAAAGTAAAAAAAACTCCTATTTATCAGCTTTTGGCTTATGAATCAGTATTATTATATGCCGGTATAAGCCAAAAGTCCATAAATAGAAGATTGTTTGGCTTACAAACCGAAGTGGAAAAGCCAGAAAAGGCCAAACCAACAGGGTCTTAGTTTGCTTTTTGCCAGGGTGCTCATGGTTGTTGTGCTCCTGGCCTCCTTGCCATGTCTGTTTTTCAAAGTTTAATTTGATTACCATATGTAAACACCTATGCATCAATCTTATGTTGGAAGGTGTGACGACTGCGAGGGCTGAACAATCCAAATTGAAAACCACGGTTCATGAGACAATTGCTTCTTTGGCTTGCAGTTTTCCATGCCTGCAAGAGTCTAAGATAGAGTTAATTGATGCCGCAAAAAAACTGCTTACCTGGGAGGTTACCGATTGCGCAGTTTTGCTCAAGGACCGGTGCCTGGCACGCGTAGGCCTAGTGGCATCCTTCTCCCCTAGAATGAGGATATTTGCCAGGTTGACGATATTGTTCTGGGCACCTTTTTCCCTTCCGCGACTATCAAGTTGTGTGATAATTTTCCTTCAACATCACCTATTTCTACGTCACCATGGTGCTGCCCTCCGTCACCATGGTCACTATCATCTCCTACGACAACGGTCGGGCCCCTCCATCATCGCCTTGATCGTCATTGTGCTCTCGGTCGCTCTCCTCCGGACCTCTTCCTCTCCTGTGGTAATGGCTCGACACGCATTGATCGTAGTTGTGCAGTAGCGAATAGAGCTCGAGGTTTAAACCCGCCACGTGTGGGTCACAGTCAAGCCCTCGCCATCAATGGTTGCCTCCTATGACTCATCTTCCAGCACCAAAGTCATGTTTATACTTTACCGAACATGCATGATCACACGCTTAAGTGTCATCGATCCGTTGAGTACTAGATGGTCGGGAGCTTGAGAAAAAGTCAGCGGAAAATTTCAGACATTGAAATTAGTTTTGAAAGAGAACCGGAAGTGTTTCGGAGAAACTGGAAGCATTTCAGAGAAAACCAGAAAAAAAATCGAAACACCAAAAAAGTTCGGGGGCGAGTAAAAAGTATATGGGAGGTTCCAAAAAATTTCGAAACCTCCTGGAGGTGTTGGAGGCGCCATGGGCCAGCCCTATAGGCAAGGCCCGTAGGGTGGCCAACCGCATGGGTCTTAGAGTCCCAATAGGGTGGCCCTCTATCCTTGCCCACCAAGGAAACTTGGTGCGGCTAGGGTTGGGAGGGGGGCACCCCTAGAGTGGGAGGGAGCCCCTTCTCCAACACTCCTTCCTCCCCTCCCCATATAAATAGGGGGGGGGGGGGGGGGAGGGCAGCCCTTCTTTCACACAAAATTCTCTGCGCAAGGGATGCCCTCTTGTTCTCAATGAAATAAGTCTGCAACGTAGCGAGACTGCTCCAACCTCTAGTTCTCCGGCGACGCTAAGTTTTGTACGGCGCAACCTTGCCGGATCACTGACTTTGTACGCCTGCAATCCAGCGGAGAGATCATGCTTTCTCGCGGTTGAGAAGTTAAAAATCCTAGCCACGGGAATATGAACCAACGATCTTCACCAATTTTTCTTCTACTGTAAATTCCGAGTTGGTAATAATCTAATAGAGTCTCATATGTGTCTTCACAGTTATCATGGATACTTGACATGTAGGGTGGATTTTTTGGTTTCTACTACGTTTCCTAACACGACATACTATAGAGTGGTGTCGCTTCCGCTCTGACCGGCCAGCGGCGCTTCTTTCCAAAAGACAATTGAAGCGATTGCGCAGGGGATGAGGGGAGGGGTGTGTGGGACCAATTATCGGATGTGTACGTGTTGGAGGTCCGGACTCCCACAAAGCCCCCTGGTTCGCGTCCTTAGACAAATACGGATCCGTGTTGGATGGCTTGCAGCGCTGATTGGTCCAGGCATTTGTGGGCGGATCCGTGTTGGATGGCTTGCAGCGCTGATTGGTCCAGGCATTTGTGGGCGATTTGAGGGTCCAGTTGAAGATGCCCGTATTATTTTAGTTGTGTGCACCTTGTTGTGTATAAATGTTATGCTATTGCCTTGATGCGACGTCAATTGCTTCATCCTCGTTGGGCGAAACAAAAGTTTCAAACTGAAGTTCAATATGAATATTTGGAGGCTACTCGACACTACCATATCGATCGGTAACTTTTTTAGGAAGCTAGAAGTGAAGCCCTTTTTTCCGGAAGAATGTAACATAATGCATAAAAATAGACAAAATACCCTCTATCTGTGAACAAATGTTGTTTCCCATGAAAAATATTTTTTCTATATCTAAACCATTATATAGTGTCACAATAACTTTGGATATCAGCGTTGGATATGCTCCATCCAACGGTTGAGAGATGACAAATCCAAACAATATCATTGGATAAAGTTTTCATCTCACAAGATTCTACCACGTGGCCTTTTAAATGAATCCCCACTATGGCCTCATATTATTCTAGAAGTATCTTTTTCCCACGCAAGAATCTGATTCTCCAATAAAAAAAAAGCAATAGACAATCTAGATTGAAGGAAATAAAATGCCGAGAATGCATCCCCTGCTATTATATATTTCTTGACGTGTAAAGCACACATAATTTACTAGTAGTTATAGTATCAAAATATTCATACTAACAAATCAAACTAGTTATTTACATGCCAGTAGTCCGAGTGAAATGCCAGTTTATCTGGGATGTTTTTTTTTTTTGGAAAAGGAGGAACACAGTCCCCGGCCTCTGCATCGATTGATGCATGCGGCCATATTATTAAAGAGGTTCAAGAACATAAACGAAGATCCACAATGTGTGCAAGTACTAAGCAAACGACAGTTGCGAAAGTAAATAAAATATGCCACAGCCGGCGAAACCAAAAGTAGGCTACGATGCCTATACACCTAGCCTATTATTAGCTCGCCATCCAAATCGGCTGAAGATAGCATGTGCGACCGTCTCCCACCGGTTTCACCCAATAACCATAAGCTCCCTGGAGTCCGCATGAGTGAGTAACGACCACGTACGGATCCAAGCTGTGGCTCTGTATATAACCTGTAAAAAATTGTTGAAGTTCTTGCCATTAAAAATCATGTCATTTCTAGTGTTCCATATTGCCCAAAATAAAGAACTTATTCCAATCCGTATAAGATTCGCTATAGTTACGTCTACTCCATTGAGCCACGTCCCAAATAGTGAATTAATGCTCGTAGGTGGATTGACGTTAAATGCTATATGAACAGTTCTCCATAATAGTTTTGCAAGTGGACAATCGAGAAAGATGTGTCTAATTGTTTCATTTTGATCACAATAGCAACATGTAGGTCTGCCTATCCATCTTCGTTTTATCAAATTATCTTTGGTCAGTACAACTCCCTTGTGTACAAACCACATGAAAATTTTAATTCGAAGTGGCACTTTAATTTTCCAAATATGCAATGATCTCAAAAGTGGCCCAAAGTTAATCAGATCCATGTACATAGATTTCACTGAAAAAATTCCATTCGTGGTTAAATTCCAGTGAATACTATCTAACTGGTCAGTTAGTTGAACATCCATCAACCGTCTGACCAAGTGCAGCCACGAATTCCAACGTTCTCCCACTAGAGATCGCCTGAATTGTATATTAAGAGGTACCGACTGTAATACCGTGGCAACGTAATCTTCCTTACGTTGTACAATATTATATAAGGAAGGATATTGTACCGCTAGAGGCATATCCCCAAGCCAAGTATCCTCCCAGAACCTGGTCGTGTTACCACTGCCAATTAAAAACTTTACCCGGTTGAAAAAGGATACCTTCATCTTCATTAACCCATTCCAAAAAGGTGAATCGGTAGGTCTGACTGTAACTTGGGCCAAAGTCTTGGACTGTAGGTACTTATTCTTCAATATTTGAACCCACATCCCTTCGGTTTCCGTAGATAACCTGTATAGCCATTTGCTAAGCAGACATTTATTTTTCACTTCTAAGTTCTCAATGCCAAGACCCCCTTGGTCTTTGGGTCTGCATATAATGTCCTACCTTGTCAATCTGTATTTCTTCTTAGCCTTGTCACTTTGCCAGAAAAAATGAGATCGGTAAAAGTCTAGTCTTTTCCGTACCCCTACCGGTATTTCAAAGAAAGATAGAAGGAACATCGGCAAGCTTGTCAAAACTGAATTTATCAACACCAGCCGTCCTCCATAAGACATAAGTTTGCCCTTCCAGCAACTTATTTTTTTTTCAAATCTATCCTCAATACACTTCCATTCCTTATTCGTCAATCGTCTATGATGAATGAGAATCCCTAGATAACTAAACGACAATGATCCCATTTCACATCCGAATAGTTGCCTATAAGTATCTTGTTCCTCCTTTGCTTTCCCAAAGCAAAACAATTCGCTTTTGTTAAAGTTAATTTTTAGTCCAGACAGTTCTTCAAAAAGGCATAGAACAAGCTTCATATTCCTAGCCTTTGCCATATCATGTTCCATGAAGATGATTGTGTCATCGGCGTATTGTAGTATGGACACTCTCCCTTCTACAACGTGTGGAACAAGTCCTCCTACTTGACCATTTTCTTTGGCCCGACCAATAAGGACTGCCAACATATTTGCTACTATGTTGAACAGCACAGGAGACATGGAATCTCCCTGCCTCAATCCCTTATGTGTTTGAAAATAATGACCTATGTCATCATTAACTTTAATCCCAACACTACCTTTCTGAATGAAAGTATCCACCTGATCCCTCCAGGATTCGTTGAACCCCTTCATTCGCAATGCCTGTTGAAGGAATGGCCATTTGACTTTATCATACGCTTTCTCGAAATCCACTTTAAAGATAACCCCATCAAGTTTCTTTGTGTGAATTTCGTGTAACGTTTCATGCAAGATAACAACCCCTTCTAAGATGTGTCTCCCAGGCATGAACGTTGTCTGAGTCGGTTGGACTACCGAATGGGCTACCTGCGTCAACCTATTGGTGCCAACCTTTGTAAAAATAATTTAAACTGACGTTGAGCAGACAAATCGGTCTGAACTGCTCAATGCGGATAGCCTCCACCTTCTTTGGCAACAACATTATTGTTCCAAAATTGAGATGGAATAGCTGTAACTGGCCATTAAATAAATCATGGAACATAGGCAAAAGATCATCCTTTATAATATGCCAACATTTTTTATAAAATTCCGCCGGGAACCCATCCGGTCCTGGTGCCTTGTTTTGTTTCATTTGTGCTATTGCGTCAAACACCTCTTTCTCAGTAAATGGGGCTGACAGCACCTCATTCTCATCAGAACTGAGCTGCGGTATGTCACCTGTTGTGGTCTCATCCAGAGAAACAAAATTCTCTTCGGGTTCACCAAACAATTTCTTATAATATTCGGATATGTACAATTTTAGGTTCTCATGTCCTACAATTGTACCCTCATCCTGCTCAAGTTGCATTATTTTCTTCTTCCGATGCTTGCCATTTGCAATCATATGGAAGAATTGTGTGTTATCATCCCCATGAACCACCTTCGTGACCTTAGCTCGAAGTGCCCATTTCATCTCCTCCTCTCTCAGAAGAGTTTGCAACTTCTTCTCAGCCTCACTCTTTATATGTCTATCTGACATATTAAGAAGTGTAGACTCTGCTTTCACATCTAGCTCGTTAATGATTTGAATAAGCTTCTCTTTTTCTACTTTGTAAATGCTACTTTGATTCTTAGCCCAGCCTCTCAAGAACTGGCGCAACTGTCTGATTTTGTTTTGCCATCTTTCCATACTGGATGTCCCGCCAGATTCCCTGGCCCATTCAGTAGCAATGAGATCCATGAATCCTTCTCTCTCAAACCAACTTAATTCGAAAGAGAAAATATTTTTGTTACCCACATGAGTCGCTTCCCCAGAGTCGACTAGGAGTGGTGTGTGATCTGAGATGGCTCTTTGCAAAGCATGGACTGAGACCAGCGGGTATTTCTGTTCCCATTCTATGCTAGTCAAGACCCGATCCAACTTCTCATATGTTGGAACCGGTAAAGAGTTCGCCCATGTGAATTGTCTACCAGTGAGGTCAATCTCCCTCAAATCGAGACTCTCGATAATCATATTGAACATAAATGACCATCTTCGATCGAAGTTGTCATTATTCTTCTCTTCTTGTCTTCTAATGATAGTAAAGTCCCCCCCAACCATAATGGGAAGTCTTTCATCTCCACAAATTCTCACTAAATCGGCGAGAAACTCAGATTTAAGCTCAGGTTGCGCCGCCCCATAAACGGCCACCAGAGCCCATCTGAAACCATCAACTTTCGACCTAACACGAAATTTGACAGCAAACTCACCATACACCACATTCAACGCCTCTAGAGTATCACACTTTACCCCAAGTAAGATCCCCCCAGATCTGCCTCTTGGCAGTAAACAGTGCCAATCAAACTCAACACCTCCTGAAATAGTGTTAAGAAATTGTGGTGTGAAGTTATCTCTTCCCGTCTCTTGTAAAGCCATAAAATCAAGCTTATGCTCTAAAGATGCGACCCTAAGAAATCTTATTTTAGCCAAGTCTGCTAGACCTCTACTATTCCAAAAGATTCCTTTCATGTTTCATCATGGAATTTTTTCTTTTGCTTAACTCTAGCGCTCCTCCGTACCGCGGATACCGGATAAACCTTCCTCTTCCAAGGCCTCTTAGGTTTATCCTGTAACATGTCAGTACTGTCATGTGGGGATGTTGCGTGGAGAGGACAATCGGGCATCAAAGGGGCCATATACCCCTCTGATCCCATGTCTCCCTCATCCATCTCAACTCCCTCTATGGGAACTAAATCCTGACATAAACTTTGTAATGTTGTGACTCCTAGAGTATTAATATCCGCCTCATTCATCGGTTTTACCGCTGCTAAGTTTGTAATGATCTCTATGGTTCTGTCCGCTTCTAAGTCTAGAATGTCATTAATAGATTTTGCTATTTCTTTACCATTACCACCGAGGGAAATCCCTATGTTGCTTGCATTGTCTACTATTTCATTCTCAGAAAAATGCAGGATGGAACAGCTTGTATTAACCGACATACCTGAATTAGCCTCAATATCACGAAGCTTGGCGGCCCTCATAGCGCGCCCCAACTGTATATCGTCGGCATCCGGCTGACCCTGTATGCGGTTGCTGAAGCGTCGCTCACCAGAAGTAGGATCCGCAATCCCTCCGAATGTGATCACGTCCTCCATGGAAAACTCTGTCGGGTTTGGGCCTCCTGCCTCGTTCCGGACGGTGTCTGGTGTGTGGGTCGATGAAGTCACAGCCACCGGAGTGGTAGCCACTACCACTGGACTAGCAATGGCCTCCGACGGGCACCTCCCGTTGGCTAGGACTGACGTGCCTGAGAGAGCATGCTGCCCCTCCATGGCCGCCAGAGAGGGTGATGAAGTGCTGGATGAAAGCGGACGGGCCTCCTGCCCGCGATCCTCCACCCCCATCCCTCCAGAAGAGGACGGGCGAGGCGGAGATGGACCAGAGCACCGGGCCTCCAGCCCCTGTCTGTCCGATCCCGCCTCCCCATCATACACAGTCCCCACCTGTGACATCTGGTGTAGACAAGATCCACCATCCTGCAACTGCTGCACTCCATCCGCGGCAGTGTCAAACATCACTGGTCCATCGAACTCATCAGTCTCCACCCGGTCCCCCCAGAGGCGACTCGGCGCAGACACCGCCTGAAACGAACCAAAGCGGAGAGAAAGCATCGGGGTTGAAGACGGTGTATTCTCCTTATTAGGAGGAGCATCTGCTGATTTTGAGGACTGAGGAGGCTGTCCCTTATCAGTTGACCCATCGGCATGTTCACCAAGGTTCCCATTGGCCCCTTGGTTCCCGCTCCCATCCCCGTCATCCATCATATCCACATCAGTGTTCCCATTAGTATTCACCTGCTAGGGTGCTTCCTCCACCTCCACATCAAGATCATAGTGCATACCATCATAAAACCAGGGAACATAATCAGGCACAAGCTCCAAATCCAACACACTAACAAGTAGTCTCGCAATCCCATTTTTGTGAGTAAACGGCATATCGACCTTCTCGGTTTTTCCAATCAGTGAACCGAGACTCCAGACAATAAGAAAATCATTAAGAAGTGTCTCAGGGACACCTGAGAATCTAATCCATACCTTCTCAAGAGGCGTTCCTTTAGGTTCAGCTTTCTTGCACTCATTAAATTCCAAAATACATTTACTCCCATTCACTTTGCTGAACCCAAACTCCAAGAGGCGTTGAAGATCCTCTCTCCTAGGGAAGTCCACTCGGTAAACATGCTCATCCACTCTGACTGGTGCCCACTGATAAGACTCAGAAACAAGCCTCTTGAGCTACTGAGTCACCTGACCCTCAGTAAGCGTCCCATGTGTGACCTTAACCAAACCAGTCCTCGAACTCTCAAGACGATTTGGTGTAACAACAGAAGCTGTGCATGTAGTCTCAAAAAACATAAGTCTGCTTTGACTGACCCCATAGATGTTCAACACCGGTTTAGGTGCCGAAAGTAACGGGCAGGCAGTCGCATTGTGCCCCGGTTTGAGTCAGATATCACACAACACCGCCGTGCAATCCATCACAAAGTGGCCCGGTACCCCGCATCTGTAAAAGCAAAGTTTTTCTTTCTTTCGTGCCGCCTTGTTTGCCCTCGCATTGTCAGCTTTGTCGCTGCCCTTGTCACTCTGTTTATTTCTGTCATCATTCTAAGAGGCACTCAGAACTGTCACCCCCGCTAGTGCCTTAATCGCCACCGCCGCTGCCTCTGGTAGAACAGCAATAGCAGAAGATGATGACGGGATATCCACATTGGCCGTCCCGCCATCCGATGCAGCAGTCTTCTCACCCGCCGCTATCCTTGGGACGATTTTAGGAGGTTTTCGCCCAAAGCCGCGGCCACCCCCTCGGCGGCCACCATGATGCCGATATGAAGGACCCGACGCTCCCTCCACAAAGTCGCCCGTCGGAGGGTAGAAGTCTCGGTGCCATTGATTTGCCCCGAAACCACGACCCCCTCCATCGTACCAATGTCCGCGACCGTGTCCTCCACTGTCATCTCCCCAATGGTTCCAGTTCGGACGGTTGCCTCTGAAACCAGCATGTCCGTCACCGCGTGCAGCCCCAAGCCTGCCTCGTCCACCTGCAAATCCGTCACCGCAACCGGCCCCAAAGCCCCCGCGTCCAACGTTTCGTTCATCAGCACGACCGCCACGCCCATGCATGTCGCCGCGCCCAGCAGGTGTCCCACGGCCAACATCCGGACCTGGAGCAACATGTTGCTGAATCGGGCGTTCCTCGTCGCCCCGGCCAGCCATGACGGGACTGGCAGGTGCTGCTGGGAGGAGCAGCGTCCGCCCCTCTCGAGCCGCCGGTGCAGCAGGGATGCGAGGCGCACGGCCTTCGTGCGTCGGGAATCCAGGCAGGGGTCGCCGCCGAACCCTAACCCCGTCTCCCGATTCTCTCGTACGTGGTATTTTCAGAAAGACGCTGTTATCGATCCCAGCCTCGTGTGTCGTCGATACAGCAAGCAACTCTGGTCCACAGATTACCGGTTGAGACTGGGCCAAATACCCAGCCTCTCCCGGCCCGTCCACCCTTTGGGCCGGCCTGTTGGAGCCCAGTAACTTACGCAGCCGCAACTGTCTTGCCTCCCCGATCCCAATCTCAGGGGCGACCGTATGCGGCGGCGCCGGCGATCGGACAACCACCGGCCGTCCTTTCCTTCGACTTCTATCGACCACCTTCCAAGAACTAATAAAATCAGCCAACGTAAGTGCAGGGAGACTAACCTTAGGGAGTGGACCTTTCCAAGGACGAGTTGCGGACGACGCCGTCCGTCGTTGCACCACCCGCCGGAATGCCTGCACCTTGTCGCTCTCGCTGTCACCAAGCCCGCTCCACGCCTCGTCGTTCGCCGGAAGGACGCTCCCGATGGCCGCCACGATTTCTTCTTTGGAGTAACCGCAACGCAGCGACTCACAAATGTAGTCCGACGGCGTCGGGGAATAGGGCTCCGGCACAGCTACGGCGAGATCCTCCTCAGCGTCGGAGTCGTCGGAGTCCGTCCCTGAAAGTGCCCAAAATCGGTTCCCCTGACGTGGATGATCCGCAGCGGCCGCCGTAACTGCGGCCGGAGCCGCCGGCGTGAGTCGCCCGCGATCACCCCTTCCGCTCATTTCGCATCTCTTCCCCGTCTAAATCTGGGATGTTGAAATGTCTGCCAGGGAAGAAAAATAAAAGCAGCGAAATAGCACGATCAAGGAAGCGGAATCCAACCACTAATCAACTGCCCGCCAGCGCAGGACGAGCTCCAAACATCCTATAGCTACTTGGGTGTGCGTTGAGGAGCGAGCCACGTCTCACAAAATTTCAGAGATTAGAAAAAGACATGACATTTCGTCACCTCCAGAAGTCGTGCAAAACTCCATATCGTGCTGAAGATGATAAAACTGAGGCCCACAACATAATGGAAGGCAAATGTTTATATTCTACAGAACGGTATCTCACCTTGAAAATTGCGGCTAAAAGCTTTTGTTCCGTAGAAACACAACGGGAGACCGACGAGAGAAATGTCTCGTTCATGAACAGAAAAGCTTCGGCTTCTAGAACAAGACCTTAGACCGCAATAGGACCAAGTCACGTGTACATTCTCCACGGCGATCCCACCATGCTGGGCCTCGCAGATCGCAGCTGAAAGTCTCTGTTTGCACGCTAGGAATTCGATGCCCTGTCTTTTTTTTTTTTTTTGAGGTTTTCGATGCCCTGTCTATAACGTGGAAACAAGGTACAAGTCACATGTTTCTCAAAAAAAAAAAAAAAGGTACAAGTCATATCGGACGGCTACCAATCGCTGTCTGTCTGAACTGCGAGGGCCAGGACGCTGCTGCTAGCTCTAGCTGCGAGTTCGTCCCTGGCTTCCGTTATCTGCGGAAGCGACGGCGGATAAGTGAAAGAGAAAAGGCCAGGTGAAAGTAACACGGCGAGATTATTGGCACGGGGTACGTATATATATACGTATGTACGTATGTACACTTGTTCGTTGTCTCTACTTTAAGGAAGAAACCTACACGGAACTGAGAAAGCGACACTCAAGGATTGGAATGGCGTCGCATTCAGCGGTTCCTTAATTCCGATAGGCATGGCACGTCGATCGTGGCCACTAGTACGTGTCTGGTTGATGCTTAAATAGGAATAGAGCTGACTGGCACCAGCATCATCATGGTCATCTGTCCAAAAGGAGCACGAGAAAAAGATGTGCTTCTCATGAACGCAGGACAGGGGATTTTGCTGAAGAGAGGTGCTCCTAGATCTCCTACGTGGGACACAAAGGCAAATCTTTGGGGGGCTCTGCAACATCAGATTCACGCGATCGTAAAAAAACACGTATTCCACTTATAAAGAAATAAGAGAAAAGTCCACATTTCAACCCTGAACTAACCACTCAATTTAATTAACAACCCTGAACTTTAAAACCGGTCGAAATACACCCCGAATTACCCATGAGGTTCAAAACTCAACCTTGGTCTTAGTTTTGCGTTGGTCAAGCGGTTTTGATCATAGTCAATGCTGACTGAGCAGCGCCACATCAGCAGTCATTGCTAGCTGGGAGGAGTAAAAGAAAAGTGGGTCGTTCTCTTTGTCTCTGACTAGCCCGACGCCCCGACCCCGACCCTTTCGCGCGACAACAACCGCTGCCGCTGCCTTGCCACCGGCCTCGCCGCCCCTGACTCCGTCCGCCGCACGTACACACGCTGCTGACCGGCAGCACGCACGCAAGCTGCTGGCCCAAATGGCGCACACACGTTGCTGGTCAGGAGCATGCATGCACGAGACGCATCACTGCGGCGCTCCTGGAACACGGCAGTAGCAGGCAAGCACAGCGGCAGGAAAGCACGGTAGCATGCCAGCATAAACACACGTGCGCGAGCTCGCTGCGAGCCACGAGCAAGATGTTGGTAGCAGGCGAGATGCTCACAGCGAGTCGCGCGCCTCGCACCGCTCGGTGCTCTGTGCTGCCGCTCGCTGCGTCCAACTCCGGCGAGCAATTGCCAGCGGAGGAGGCTGGAATCGGTGCCTCCGACCACCATGTCAAGGTGGCCTCGCCACCGCGAACCCCCCCGGCCACCCCACGGAAGAAGGCGACCAAGGGAACACCGATCCCGACGACAACCGCACTGCCCGTCGTCTTCGTCAACTCCGGCGAACCCTCGTGGACGGGATCTCCACGGGTGGTACCGACCTCGACGAGCTTCCAGACAAGCCCGTCGTCCGGTTCTTGCTGAAGGGCGCCGAGGCGCTCGTACTTCGTCACGTGCTCGCCGTTGACTTCGCCACCTAGCTGCTTTGCGCTGGTGGTGCAGGGGTGGTGTTGCTGTATGGCCGGGGGAGGAGCGTTGGATGATGCTCGGCGGGGAGTGGTCATGGGAGGGGCGCCTCGCGAGCTCGGGACAGCAGTGGCAGCAGCAGCAAGACCGGCTCCAGTCAGGCATCAGCGTCCAGAACATCGGTCGATAGAGAGAGAGGAGGGAAGGAGAAAAAAGAGAGGTTTTTTTTCTTCCTGGGCGCCCAGTCAGTGGTCAAAACCACATGACTTAGTCAAAACCGAGACAGGGTTGATTTTTGAACCGCCTGGTTAGTTCGAGGTGTATGTCGACCGGTTTTGAAGTTCAGGGTTGAATTTTAAACCGTGTGGTTAGTTTAGGGTTGAAATGTGGACTTTTCTCAAGAAATAATGACATTTTGTAGAAAACCGTGACCTTTTTAAATCAACCTGCAGTCCACCCTATTGGCTCTGGCACGCACGCGCGAGCGGGCCTCACTTTATCTCGCCTTCAACGATTTCAGCTATCGACTCTTTCGAGGGCGAGCGAGATGGACCGGCCCACGCGCGCAGGACGCTACAACCTCTTTTTCTGTTTTTTTACATATTCTTTTTTGTTTTTTACTTTATTTTTATAATTTTGTTTATAATTTAAGATATTCTAAATATATTAAAAAAACACTACAAAAAATATTTAAAAAATGTTGAATAAGTATTTGGAAAAATGTTGAACGTGTATAGAGAAATTGTTAATCATGTATTAAGAAATGTTGAACAAGTATTTGAAATATGATAATCAAACATTCAAGAAATATTGAACGTGTATAGAAAAATTGTTGATCACGTGTTACAAAAATGAGATTTTTTTTATCATGTATATAGAAATATTAATCAAGCATCTGAAAAATATGTTGAACAAGTATTCGAAAATAATTAGTCAAGCTTTTGAAAAATGGTAAATGTGTCTAGAGAAAATGTTGATTATGTGTTCAAAAATTTAATATTGCATTTAAAAATTGTTAATCAAGCAATTGAAAAATGTTAATGTGCATAGAAAAAAATGTTGATCATATATTAGAAAAAAGTTAATAATGTATTTAAAAAATGTTAACCAAGCATTTGAAAATGTTTAAATTAATGTATAGAAAAGATATCAAAGATCAGACCCAACTATGCGGCACTCCATCTCTACGCAATGCAAACAGATTGGTGAGATGTTTAGAAACATTAAGGGCGCATTTGGCACCCGTAGTAGCCGGGGCTGGCTAGCTCAAGCCTGCCTCACCGGAGGCTGTGTGAGTAAATCCAGCCTCTAAACCAACTTCTGTACATTGTTTGGTTGCCCGCATTTAGTTCTCTCGCATTAGGGGATCAATTTTGGCATAGCGTTTGGTTGCCTGCATTGGCTCGGCTCACGCAACTACACGGTGTTTGGTTGTATACGTGGGATATGATTAAGATCTAACACTTACACTTAGCATACACACCGTGCCTCGCGACTGCGGTGGACGGTGACCGCGGCGCCGCGTCCGACACGACCGCGGCGAACTAGTTGCTAGTCTCGCTGCCGCATAGAAAGCCCGTGCGGAGGAGCGCTCAGGCAGAGGACACGGGAGCATAAATGTAGTGTGTGTTGGACCATGGCGAGCGCGGTGGTCGGTGACCGCGGCACCGTGTCTGATACATCCATTTTGCATCATGATTTCCTACTATTATTTATAATGTTTTTATGCATAATAATGCTTTATGGAGTAATTCTAATGCCTTTTCTCTCATAATATGCAAGGTTTACACAAAGAGGGAGAATGCCGGCAGCTGCAATTCTGGACCTGAAAAAGCATATTAAAGACACCTATTCTGCACATCTCCAAATAAGCTGAAACTTCACGGAGAATTATTTTGAAATATATAAAAAATACTGGAGCAAATAACTACCGGAGGGGGGGGGCACCTGGTGACCACAAGACATCAGGGCGCGCCAGGCGCACCAGGCCCCCCAGGCGCGCCCTGGTGGGTTGTGGCCAGCCCGGCTCACCTCCAGTGCCCATCTTATGGTACTTAAGGTCTTTTGACCTAGAAAAAATCAAGAGGGGACTTTCGGGACGGAACGCCGCGGTCTCGAGGCGGAACTTGGGCAGGAGCACTTTTGCCCTCCGGCGGAGCGATTCCGTCGGGGGAACTTCCCTCCCGGAGTGGGAAATCGAAGCCATCGTCATCACCAACAACCCTCTCATCTTCGGGAGGCCAATCTTCATCAACATCTTCATTAACACCATCTCCTCTCAAACCCTAGTTCATCTCTTGTGTTCAATCTTTGTACCGGAACCTCAGATTGGTATATGTGGGTGACTAGTAGTATTGATTACATCTCGTAGTTGATTTCTATATGGTTTATTTGGTGGAAGATTATATGTTCAGATCCATTATCCTATTTAATACCCCTCTGATCTTGAGCATGAATATCCTTTGTGAGTAGTTACCTTTGTTCTTGAGGTCACGGGAGAAGTCATGTTGCAAGTAATCATGTGAAGTTGATATGTGTTCGATATTTTGAGGATATGAATGTTGTGATTCCTTTAGTGGTGTCATGTGAACGTCGACTACATGGCACTTCACCATCTTTGGGCCGAAGGGAATGCATTGTGGAGTAGTTATTAGATGATGGGTTGCTAGAGTCACAGAAGCTTAAACCCTAGTTTATGCGCTATTTCGTAAGGGGCTGATTTGGATCCAAATATTTAATGTATGGTTAGATTTTATCTTAATACTTTTCTCGTAGTTGGGGATGCTTGTGAGGGGATTAATCATAAGTGGGAGGTTTGTTCAAGTAAGAACAACACCCAAGCATCGGTCCACCCACATATCAAATTATCAAAGTAGCGAATGCAAATCAATCCAACATGACGAAAGAGACTAGATGAAATTCCCGTGTACCTTCAAGAACACTTGCTTATTATAAGAGACCGTTTTGACCTGTCCTTTGCCACAAAAGGATTGGGCTATCTTGATGCACATTATTTACCGTTACCGTTACTTGCTCGTTACCAATTATCTTGCTATCAAACTACCTTTTACCTACAATTTCAGTGCTTGCAGAAATTACCTTGCTGAAAACCGCTTGTCATTTCCTTGTGCTCCTTGTTGGGTTCGACACTCTTACTTATCGAAAGGACTACGATTGACTCCCTATACTTGTGGGTCATCAGCGTCCGACATGACGAGCACGGAGTCCCGGACGAGCGCTCCTGTCGTCGCCGTCGCAGAGAAAGTCCGTGCAAAGAACACTGAGGCAGAGGACGGGGAGGAGAAATGCAGTGTGTGTCGGACCATGGCAACTGCGGTGGATGGTGGTCGTGGCGCCGCGTTCGACACGACGTGCACGGAGTCGTGCGCGAGCGACCCCGTCGACGACGCGGCGAACTAGTTGCTAGCCTCGTCGTCGCATAGAAAGTCCACACGAAGACAGTGGACAGAGGAGAAATGGAGTGCTCGCATCATGGCAGTGTCAGTGCAGTAGGACGAGAGAGAAGAGGCCAAGATGACCGACGTCGAAACAACTCCAGTGTAGTAGGATGCCGGCAAGGAGGAGGAATGGCGCCGGCGTCGAAAGGGACGAATAAAAGGGCTTTGAGACAGAGGACAGAGGAGAAGAAATACAGTGTGCACGTAATTGCAACGTCAGTGCGGTAGGATCGTCGAAACAGAAAACTTGCAACACGAATGTCGTGTAGAACTGCATGATGAAGCTGTCGGTCAAAGGAAATTTAAAACGTTCGATCGTACGCGAAGAATTTGACAAAATTCGTCCAAAATAGCCCCGAACATGAACATGAACATGAAATTAAGCATTTACGGTCGACGAAACTACGAGCCGATTGTAAAAATGAAACCGTAACATCGATGTGCATCTTTTTCGTGTAGAGCTTATCTTGAATCGAAGCACCGTTGTGTAGATTAGAAAGGAGGAGGAAGAAAGGAGATTAGGGAGGAGGTTAGAGCATCTAGAGCCGGACCCCTCAAACCCGCCTCAAACGCCCAGGCAGGCCGCCCGGTCACTGACCGGTCCCCAGACGGGCCTCTCAAATCGGGCTCAAACGCCCGGGCAGACCAGCACCCCTCATATCCAGCCCAAATATGGGGCGGATATGGGTGAGCCCGGGCGCGCCCGGGCACGCCCGCCACATCGGACCCAACATCCCGACCCTACCGCAAATTGCACCAAATCCACCCTGATACGTCTCCAACGCATCTATAATTTTTGATTGTTCCATGCTATTATATTATCTGTTTTGGATGTTTTATATGCATTAATATGCTATTTTATATTATTTTTGGGACTAACCTATTAATCTAGAGCCTAGTGCCAGTTTCTGTTTTTTCCTTATTTTTGAGTATTGCAGATAAGGAATATTAAACGGAGTCCAAACGGAATAAAATCTTCGGAATGATTTTTCTTGGACCAGAAGAAACCCAGCAGACTTGGAGACGAAGGCAGGAGACCTGTCGTGGCGTCACAAGCCACCAGGGCGCGCCCCCCTGGCTTAAGGCCCCACGGCAGCCCTCCTAACCCTATTCTTCGGCCTATAAATTCCCAAATATTTCCTGGATACAAAAGGGAGCCACGAAAATACTTTTCCGCCGCCAGAAGCCTCTGTTCCCATGAGATCCAATCTTGGAGCCTTTTCCGGTAATCTGCCGGAGGGGGATTCGATCACGGAGGGCATCTACATCAACTCCATTGCCCCTCCGATGATGCGTGAGTAGTTTACCACAAACCTTCGGGTCCATAGCTAGTAGCTAGATGGCTTCTTCTCTCTCTTCGTTCTTCAATACCATGTTCTTCATGATCTTCATGGAGATCTATCCGATGTAATACTCTTTTGCGGTGTGTTTGTCGAGATCCGATGAATTGTGGGTTTATGATCAGCTTATCTATGAATATTATTTGAATCTTCTCTGAATTCTTATATGCATGATTTCATATCTTTGCAAGTCTCTTCGAGTTATTGGTTTGGTTTGGCCAACTAGATTGGTAATTCTTGCAATGGGAGAAGTGCTTAGTTTTGGGTTCAATCTTGCGGTGTCCTCACCCAGTGACAAAGTAGGGGTAGCGAGGCACGTATTTGTATTGTTGCCATCGAGGATAAAAAGATGGGGTTTTCATCATATTGCTTGAGTTTATCCCTCTACATCATGTCATCTTACCTAATGCGTTACTCTGTTCTTCATGAACTTAATACTCTAGATGGAGGCAGGAGTCGGTCGATGTGTGGAGTAATAGTTTTCTTTTTGAGCTTTCATACGCTTATAGCTCTAGTGCATTCGTTGCATGGCAATCCCTACTCACTCACATTGATATCTATTGATGGGCATCTCCATAGCTCGTTGATACGCCTAGTTGATGTGAGACTATCTTCCCCTGTTTCCTCACAACCTCCACCATATTCTATTCCACCTATAGTGCTATATCCATGGCTCACGCTCATGTATTGCATGAGAGTTGAAAAGGTTTGAGAACATAAAAAGTGTGAAACAATTGCTTGACTTGTCATCGGGGTTGTGCATGATTTAGATACTTTGTGTGGGGAAGATGGAGCATAGCCAGACCATATGATTTTGTAGGGATAACTGAAAGGACGTGGATGTCGCCTAGAGGGGGGGTGAATAGGCGCTTTAAAATAATTACAGTTTAGGCTTGAACAAATGCGGAATAAAACTAACGTTTAATAAGTCAAGCACAAAACCTAAAACAACTAGGCTCACCTATGTGCACCAACAACTTATGCTAAGCAAGATAAACAACTAAGTGATAGCAAGATATATAGCAAGAAACAATATGGCTATCACAAAGTAAAGTGCATAAGTAAAGGGCTCGGGTAAGAGATAACCGAGGCACGCGGAGACGACGATGTATCCCGAAGTTCACACCCTTGCGGATGCTAATCTCTGTTCGGAGCGGTGTGGAGGCACAATGCACCCCAAGATGCCACTAAGGCCACCGTAATCTCCTCACGCCCTCGCACAATGCAAGATGCCGTGATTCCACTAAGGGACCCTTGAGGGCAGTCACCGAACCCGTACAAACTAGGTTAGGGCAATCTCCACAACTTAATTGGAGGCTCCCAACGACACCAAGAAGCTTCACCACAATGGACTGTGGCTCCGAGGTGACCTCAAATGCTCGGGGCAATCTCCACAACCTAATTGGAGACCCCGACGCTTGCCCGGAGCTTTGCACCACAATAATTGAGCTCCGAGGTACCACCAACCGTCTTGGGGGCCAAAGCACCCAAGAGGAACAAGCTCTAGGGTGCTCAAACACCCAAGAGTAATAAGCTTCTCAACTTCTCACTTCCACGTATCACCGTGGAGAACTCAAACCTATGCACCAAATGCAATGGCAAGGGCACACGGAGTGCCCAAGTCCTTCTCTCCCAAATCCCACCAAAGCAACTAATGCTAGGGAGGAAAATGAGAGGAAGAACGAAGAAGAACACGAAGAACTCCAAGATCTAGATCCAAGGGGTTCCCCTCACTTAGAGGAGAAAGTGATTGGTGGAAATGTGGATCTAGATCTCCTCTCTCTTTTCCCTCAAGAACTAGCAAGAATCATTGGAGAGATTGAGAGTTAGTAAGCTCGAAGAAGGTCAACAATGGGGGAAGAACACGAGCTCAAAGGATAAGATGCATTGGGGAAGAAGACCCCCTTTTATAGGGGGGGAAGGATCCAACCGTTATCCCCACGCTCAGCCCGCGCATTGCGGTACTACCGCATAAATGCCACGGTACTACCGCAAGAGGCTGCGGTACTACCGCAGTGGGGTGCGGTACTACCGCTCGCACGGTAGTGGCCAGATGAAGACCTATTGCACTGGGCAACGAGCGGTAGAACCGCCGGAGCGGTACTACCGCGCGCCAATACGGTACTACCGCAAGGTCGGTATTAATTGGCACAGGAGATGCACGGAAGTAAAAAATTACTTCCGTGCCTACCTCCACTGAGGGTGGAGTTGTGCAAAAGTCTGGCACGGTAGTACTGGACAAAATTACGGTACTACCGCTCGAGGCCGGATGTAAAAAATTACATCCGCGCCTACTACCGCAAGCGCACGCACCAGGGCTGAGGACAGCGGTACTACCGCTCCTTGGAGCGGTACTACCGCGGGCACCTGCGGTACTACCGCTCCCTTGAGCGGTACTACCGCTAGCCACTGAACACGAGCACCTTGCTGCCTTCAATTTGCACAGCTAGGAAAACGGAAGGAAACAGAAAAACCAGAACTGCCATAACTTCTGCAAATGAGCTCCGAATTGAGCAAACTCAAGCTTGTTGGATTCAGGACGACAAGAGCTATCCACGATTCCAAATTAAAGATTATGAGTGCCATGCTTTGTGTGATTTGGGTGCTAGCGTTTCCACGATTCCAAAAACTTTATGTGATGTGCTAGGTTTCCGTGAATTTGATGATTGCTCTTTAAATTTGCATCTTGCGGATTCCACTATAAAGAAACCTATGGGAAGGATTAATGATGTTCTTATTGTTGCAAATAGGAATTATGTGCCCGTAGATTTCATTGTTCTTGATATAGATTGCAATCCTACATGAACTATTATTCTTGGTAGACATTTCCTTAGAACGATTGGTGCAATTATTGATATGAAGGAAGGAAATATTAGATTCCAATTTCCATTAAGGAAAGGAATGGAGCACTTTCCTAGAAAGAAAATAAAATTACCTTATGAATCTATTATGAGAGCTACTTATGGATTGCATACCAAAGATGACAATACCTAGATCTATTGCGTTATGCCTAGCTAGGGGCGTTAAACAATAGCGCTTGTTGGGAGGCAACTCAATTTTATTTTTATGCTTTTGTTTTTGCTTCTGTTTTTGAGTGTTTTGCACATTATTACCTCTATAGTAATTGTGTTTTCTTGTTTAAATTAGTGTTTGAGCCAAGTAAGACCTTTAGGATGGTCTACGGTGTTTGTGATTTGATTTTGCTGAAAAACAGAAACTTTTGCTCTCAGTCCAGGAATTTTGTAAATTCACTGGAACGTGCTTTTGATCTGAAATTTTTACACAAGATTGATATACAAATTTCCCTGATTTTCCTAATTTTTCAGAATTGTTGGAGTTACAGAAGTATTCGAAGTCTATAGATTGCTACAGACTGTTCTGTTTTAGACAGATTCTGTTTTCTTTGTGTTGTTTGCTTATTTTGATGTATCTATGGGTTGTATCGGGGGCTATGAACCATGGAGAAGTTGGAATACAGTAGATATTACACCAATATAAATAAAGAATGAGTTCACAACAGTACCTAAAGTGGTGATTTATTTTTCTTATACTAACGGATCTCATGAGTTTTCTGTTGAGTTTTGTGTTGTGAAGTTTTCAAGTTTTGGGTAAAGATTTGATGGACTATGGAATAAGGAGTGGCAAGAGCCTAAGCTTGGGGATGGCCAAGGCACCCCAAGCCATATTCAAGGATACCAAAAAGCCTAAGCTTGGGGATGCCCCGGAAGGCATCCCCTCTCTCGTCTTCAATCCATCGGTAAATTTACTTGAGACTATATTTTTATTCACCACATGATATGTGTTTTGCTTGGAGCGTCTTGTATGATATGAGTCTTTTCTTTTTAGTTTGCCAGAATCATCCTTGCTGCACACATCTTTTTGAGGGGGACACGCATTTATCGTGAATTTATTAGAATACTCTATGTGCTTCACTTATATCTTTTGAGCTAGGCAATGTTGCTCTAGTGCTTCACTTATATCTTTTTAGAGCACGGTGGTGTTTTATTTTATAGAAATTATTGAACTCTCGTACCTCACTTATATTATTTTGAGAGTCTTTAAACAGCATGGTAATTGGTTTAGGTTATGAATTTAGTCCTAATATAATGGGCATCCAAGAGGGATATAATAAAAACTTACATATTAAGTGCATTGAATACTATGAGAAGTTTGATTCCTTGCATATAGTTTTGAGATATGAAGATGGTAATATGAGAGTCATGCTAGTGAGTAATTGTGAATTGGAAGAAATACTTGTGTTAAAGTTTGTGATTCCCGTAGCATGCACGTATGGTGAACCGTTATGTAACGAAGTCGGAGCATGATTTGTTTAATGATTGTCAACCTTTGTGTGAGGGTCGGGAGCGCGCGATGGTTAACTCCTACCAACCTCTCCCCTAGGAGCATCCATCTAATACTTTGCTTCGATAACTAATAGACTTTTGCAATAAGTATGTGAGTTCTTTATGACTAATGTTGAGTCCATGGATTATACGCACTCTCACCCTTCCACCTTTGCTAGCCTCTCTAGTACCGCGCAACTTTCGCCGGTGCATCAAACCCACCTTCCTCAAAACAGCCACCATATACTTTCCTCAAAACAGCCACCATACCTACCTATTATGGCATTTCCATAGCCATTGCGAGATATATTGCCATGCAACTTCCACCGTTCCGTTTTTCATGACACGCACCATCACTTTCATATTGCATATAGAGTCATATTTTGTTCTAGGTATCGAGTTGTAATTTTTGAGTTGTAAGTAAATAAAAGTGTGATGATCTTCATTTTTAGAGCATTGTCCCGTGAGAGAAAAGGATGATGGAAGCTATGACTCCTTCACAAGTTGGGATGAGTCTCTGGACTTTACAAATAATAAAAGAGGCCAGCGAAGCCCAAATAAAAAAAGAGGCCAAAGATGCCCACCAAAAAAAATGAGAGAAAGAGAGAAGGGACAATGCCACTATCTTTTTCCACACTTGTGCTTCAAAGTAGCACCATGATCTTCATGATAGAGAGTCTCCTATTTTGTCAGTTTCATATAACTAGTGGAATTTTTCATCTTATGCACAACCACTTAGTTTTCTTTTTGAGCTTTCATACACTTATAGCTCTAGTGCATTCGTTGCATGGCAATCCCTACTCACTCACATTGATATCTACTGATGGGCATCTCCATAGCTCGTTGATACGCCTAGTTGATGTGAGACTATCTTCTCCTTTTTCCTCGCAACCTCCACTATATTCTATTCCACCTATAGTGCTATATCCATGGCTCACGCTCATGTATTGCGTGAGAGTTGAAAAGGTTTGAGAACATAAAAAGTGTGAAACAATTGCTTGACTTTTCATCGGGGTTGTGCATGATTTAGATACTTTGTGTGGGGAAGATGGAGCATAGCCAGACCATATGATTTTGTAGGGATAAGTGAAAGGACGTGGATGTCGCCTAGAGGGGGGGTGAATAGGTGCTTTAAAATAATTACAGTTTAGGCTTGAACAAATGCGAAATAAAACTAACGTTTAATAAATCAAGCACAAAACCTAAAACAACTAGGCTCACCTATGTACACCAACAACTTATGCTAAGAAAGATAAACAACTAAGTGATAGCAAGATATATAGCAAGAAACAATATGGCTATCACAAAGTAAAGTGCATAAGTAAAGGGCTCGGGTAAGAGATAACCGAGGCACGCGGAGACGACGATGTATCCCAAAGTTCACACCCTTGCGGATGCTAATCTCCGTTCGGAGCGGTGTGGAGGCACAATGCTCCCCAAGATGCCACTAAGGCCACCGTAATCTCCTCACTTCCTCGCACAATGCAAGATGCCGTGATTCCACTAAGGGACCCTTGAGGGCGGTCACCGAACCCGTACAAACTAGGTTGGGGCAATCTCCACAACTTAATTGGAGGCTCCCAACGACACCATGAAGCTTCACCACAATGGACTGTGGCTCCGAGGTGACCTCAAATGCTCGGGGCAATCTCCACAACCTAATTGGAGACCCCGACGCTTGCCCGAAGCTTTGCACCACAATAATTGAGCTCCGAGGTACCACCAACCGTCTAGGGCGCCTAAGCACCCAAGAGGAACAAGCTCTAGGGTGCTCAAACACCCAAGAGTAATAAGCTTCTCAACTTCTCACTTCCACGTATCACCGTGGAGAACTCAAACCTATGCACCAAATGCAATGGCAAGGGCACACGGAGTGCCCAAGTCCTTCTATCCCAAATCCCACCAAAGCAACTAATGCTAGGGAGGAAAATGAGAGGAAGAACGAAGAAGAACACGAAGAACTCCAAGATCTAGATCCAAGGGGTTCCCCTCACTTAGAGGAGAAAGTGATTGGTGGAAATGTCGATCTAGATCTCCTCTCTCTTTTCCCTCAAGAACTAGCAAGAATCATTGGAGGGATTGAGAGTTAGTAAGCTCGAAGAAGGTCAACAATGGGGGAAGAACACGAGCTCAAAGGATAAGATGCATTGAGGAAGAAGACCCCCTTTTATAGGGGGGGAAGGATCCAACTGTTATCCCCACGCTCAGCCCGCGCATTGCGGTACTACCGCATAAATGCCACGGTACTACCGCAAGAGGCTGCGGTATTACCGCAGTGGGGTGCGGTACTACCGCCCGCACGGTAGTGGCCAGATGAAGACCTATTGCACTGGGCAACGAGCGGTAGAACCGCCGGAGCGGTACTACCGCGCGCCAATACGGTACTATCGCAAGGTCGGTATCAACTGGCACAGGAGATGCACGGAAGTAAAAAATTACTTCCGTGCCTACCTCCGCTGAGGGTGGAGTTGTGCAAAAGTCCGGCGCGGTTGTACCGGACAAAATTACGGTACTACCGCTCGAGGGCGGATGTAAAAAATTACATCCGCGCCTACTACCGCAAGCGCACGCACCAGGGCTGAGGACAGCGGTACTACCGCTCCTTGGAGCGGTACTACCGCGGGCACCTGCGGTACTACCGCTCCCTTGAGCGGTACTACCGCTAGCCACTGAACACGAGCACCTTGCTGCCTTCAATTTGCACAGCTAGGAAAACGGAAGGAAACAGAAAAACCAGAACTGCCATAACTTCTGCAAATGAGCTCCGAATTGAGCAAACTCAAGCTTGTTGGATTCAGGACGACAAGAGCTATCCACGATTCCAAATTAAAGATTATGAGTGCCATGCTTTGTGTGATTTCGGTGCTAGCGTTTCCACGATTCCAAAAACTTTATGTGATGTGCTAGGTTTCCGTGAATTTGATGATTGCTCTTTAAATTTGCATCTTGCGGATTCCACTATAAAGAAACCTATGGGAAGGATTAATGATGTTCCTATTGTTGCAAATAGGAATTATGTGCCCGTAGATTTCATTGTTCTTGATATAGATTGCAATCCTACATGTCCTATTATTCTTGGTAGACATTTCCTTAGAACGATTGGTGCAATTATTGATATGAAGGAAGGAAATATTAGATTCCAATTTCCATTAAGGAAAGGCATGGAGCACTTTCCTAGAAAGAAAATAAAATTACCTTAAGAATCTATTATGAGAGCTACTTATGGATTGCATATCAAAGATGACAATACCTAGATCTATTGCGTTATGCCTAGCTAGGGGCGTTAAACAATAGCGCTTGTTGGGAGGCAACCCAATTTTATTTTTATGCTTTTGTTTTTCTTCTGGTTTTGAGTGTTTTGCACATTATTACCTCTGTATTAATTGTGTTTTCTTGTTTAAATTAGTGTTTGAGCCAAGTAAGACCTTTAGGATGGTCTACGGTGTTTGTGATTTGATTTTGCTGAAAAACAGAAACTTTTGCTCTCAGTCCAGGAATTTTGTAAATTCACTGGAACGTGCTTTTGATCTGAAATTTTTACACAAGATTGATATACAAATTGCCCTGATTTTGCTAATTTTTCAGAATTGTTGGAGTTACAGAAGTATTCGAAGTCTATAGATTGCTACAGACTGTTCTGTTTTAGACAGATTCTTTTTTCTTTGTGTTGTTTGCTTATTTTGATGTATCTATGGGTTGTATCGGGGGGTATGAACCATGGAGAAGTTGGAATACAGTAGATATTACACCAATATAAATAAAGAATGAGTTCACAACAGTACCTAAAGTGGTGATTTATTTTTCTTATACTAACGGATCTCATGAGTTTTCTTTTGAGTTTTGTGTTGTGAAGTTTTCAAGTTTTGGGTAAAGATTTGATGGACTATGGAATAAGGAGTGGCAAGAGCCTAAGCTTGGGAATGCCCAAGGAACCCCAAGCCATATTCAAGGATACCAAAAAGCCTAAGCTTGGGGATTCCCCGGAAGGCATCCCCTCTTTCGTCTTCAATCCATCGGTAAATTTACTTGCCGGTTTTCTAAAGAAGAGGCAGGGGAGGTATGCCTAAGATATAGAGATGTGAAACCTCTATGAATGAAGAACCGGCAAAACCTCCAACATCGAAAACATCATAGAAGAAGTAGGTGAACTCCGTTTTCGATGAACTCGAGCTTGTCATGAAGATGACCATAAGCTCTAAAACTCACAAAGAGAGACACCAATCAAGAACCAATAAAGATGATGCAAGGATGCAATGGTTTGAGCTCTCTACGAACGATACGATCAAGCTACTCACTTGAGAGCCCCCCTTGATAGTACAGCTATCGATCCTATAACCCGGTCTCCAAACTATCACCATGAGACCGGTAAAATAGAAAACCTATCAAGGGCAAACCTTTGCCTTGCGCATAGTCCACTTGAGCTAGATGATGACGATCTTGACTTCCTCCAGATGGACCACCTTTCTTGATTGCGCCGGCTTGATGAAGACTAGTTGATTGCTCCCCCATGCTCCACTATGGGTGAGCCACTCTTCGGCACATCTTCACGAGTCCATTGTCACCACAATGGACGGCAAGCTTCAAGCATGATCTCTCCGTGATGCTTCACTTGAACTTGCACACCGCAACCTTGATGACGATCACCACTTGATGTCATCCTCCATGGATTGTATGGGATCTTCTTATTGATGCTCGCCCATGGAAACATACCTAACCCCACAAAGAACACTCACAGGGAACATGGGTTAGTACACAAAGCGTACTGGACAATGCTTACCATACCATGGGATCACTTGATCCCTCTCGGTACATCTTGTACGCTTTGTGTGTTGATCAACTTGATTCACTCTTTGACTTAGTCTTGATCAACCTTGTGTCTTATCTTCTCTCTTCATAAAGATGATGTCTTGAAGGTAAACATGAATGCTCACACAATCTTATTCTTCAAGACATGCTTGCAATAAGCTCAACTCCCACATGACCAATCTTTGGATAAACCTTGAATACCACCTTGGTCACCATATAAACTCCTTGAAACCAACAGATGGACTTCAAGAAGTACCTACGGACAAATCCTTCGAATATAACTCAAGGCAACCATTAGTCCATAGGGATTGTCATCAATTACCAAAACCACACATGGATAAATGGGTGTCGCTATTGCGGCCGCGGCCACCAGTGCGGCGGGGAGGTGGAGATTGAACATTTCCTCCGCCCGCGGCACTAGGGCCGAGCTCACCAAGATGTTGCTGCTGTTGCTCCTCTTCGGCGTTTGATTCGTCTCCAACGTATCTATAATTTTTGATTGTTCCATGCTATTATATTATCTGTTTTGGATGTTTTATATGCATTAATATGCTATTTTATATTATTTTTGGGACTAACCTATTAATCTAGAGCCTAGTGCCAGTTTCTGTTTTTTTCCTTGTTTTTGAGTATTGCAGATAAGGAATATTAAACAGAGTCCAAACAGAATAAAATCTTCGGAATGATTTTTCTTGGACCAGAAGAAACCCAGCAAACTTGGAGATGAAGGCAGGAGACCTGCCGTGGCGTCACAAGCCACCAGGGCGCGCCCTAGGGGGGGGGCGCCCCCCTGGCTTGTGGCCCCACGGCAGCCCTTCTAAACCTATTCTTCGGCCTATAAATTCCCAAATATTCCATGGATACAAAAAGGAGCCACGAAAATACTTTTCCGCCTCCGGAAGCCTCTGTTCCCGTGAGATCCAATCTTGGAGCCTTTTCCGGTAATCTGCCGGAGGGGGATTCGTTCACGGAGGCCATCTACATCAACTCCATTGCCCCTCCGATGATGCGTGAGTAGTTTACCACAGACCTTCGGGTCCATAGCTAGTAGCTAGTGTTGGAAATATGCCCTAGAGGCAATAATAAATTGGTTATTATTATATTTCCTTGTTCATGATAATCGTTTATTATCCATGCTATAATTGTATTGATTGGAAACTCAAATACATGTGTGGGTACATAGACAACACTGTGTCCCTAGTAAGCCTCTAGTTGACTAGCTCGTTGATCAAAGATGGTTAAGGTTTCCTAGCCATGGACATGAGATGTCATTTGATAACGGGATCACATCATTAGGAGAATGATGTGATGGACAAGACCCAAACTATAAACGTAGCATATGATCGTGTCAGTTTATTGCTATTGTTTTCTGCATGTCAAGTATATGTTCCTTTGACCATGAGATCATGCAACTCACTGACACCGGAGGAATACCTTGTGTGTATCAAACGTCGCAGCGTAACTGGGTGACTATAAAGGTGCTCTACAGGTATCTCCGAGGGTGTCTGTTGGGTTGGCATGGATCAAGACTGGGATTTGTTACTCCGTGTGACGGAGAGGTATCTCAGGGCCCACTCGGTAATACAACATCACAATGAGCCTTGCAAGCAATGTGACTAAAGTGTTAGCCACGAGATCTTGTATTACGGAACGAGTAAAGAGACTTGCCGGTAACGAGATTGAACTAGGTATAGAGATACCGACGATCGAATCTTGGGCAAGTAACATACCGAAGAACAAAGGGAACATCATACGGGATTAACTGAATCCTTGACATAGAGGTTCAAACGATAAAGATCTTCGTAGAATATGTAGGAGCCAATATGGGCATCCAGGTCCTGCTATTGGTTATTGACCGTAGAGGTGTCTCGGTCATGTCTACATAGTTCTCGAACCCGCAGGGTCTACACACTTAACGTTTGGTGACGATTAGTATAGTTGAGTTATTTTGTTGGTGACCGAAAGTTGTTCGGAGTCCCGGATAAGATCCCGGACATGACGAGGATCTCCGGAATAGTCCGGAGGTAAAGATTGATATATGTGATAATAGTGTTTTGATCTCCGGAAGGGTTCCAGAATTCACCGGAAGGGGTTCCGGATGTTTACCGAAGTGTTCGGGTGCAGCAACACTTTATATGGGCCAAAGGGATAAAGCCCACGAGGTATTGGAAAGTGCAAAAGGAAGTTTTGCTACTGCCTTAAGCTGGTAAGGCAGTACTACCGCTACTGTAGCAGCGGTACTACCGCTTAAGCTGGTCAAGCGGTACTACCGCTACTGTAGCAGCGGTACTACCGCTTGTGCGCGGTACTGCAGGGATCCGAGTTGGACTCTTTCCCTGCGGGCCAAACCGACCTTGTGCGGGCAAAACCGACCTGGAGGAGGCTTTTACTCCAAGTTTAGACCCCAAGGCTCAACATATAAATAGAGGGGCAGGGCTAGCACACGGGATACATTAGATTGCCCCAAGCCGTGTGCCGGCAACCTCTAGTTCCTCCTACGTCATAATTTCAGTAGTGCTTAGGCGAAGCCCTGCTGAAATAGTTCCTCACCAACATCACCACGCCGTCGTGCTGCTGGAACTCTTCTTCTTCTCCGCTCCCTCTTGCTGGATCAAGAAGGCGGAGATCGTCATCAAGCCGTACGTGTGTTGAACGCGGAGGTGCCGTCCGTTCGGCGCTGGATCGTGCTTGGATCGAGGGACGACTTGCGATTTGGATCGCGGAGACGTTCGACTACATCAACCGCGTTTCTTAACGCTTCCGCTTAGCGATCTACAAGGGTATGTAGATTCACTCCCCCTCTCGTAGATGCTCATCACCATGGATAGATCTTGTGTGCGCGTAGGAAATTTTTTGTTTCCCATGCAACGTTCCCCAACAGCTAGATGGCTTCTTCTCTCTCTTTGTTCTTCAATACCATGTTCTTCATGATCTTCATGGAGATCTATCCGATGTAATACTCTTTTGCGGTGTGTTTGTCGAGATCCGATGAATTGTGGGTTTATGATCAGCTTATCTATGAATATTATTTGAATCTTCTCTGAATTCTTATATGCATGATTTCATATCTTTGCAAGTCTCTTCGAGTTATTGGTTTGGTTTGGCCAACTAGATTGGTAATTCTTGCAATGGGAGAAGTGCTTAGTTTTGGGTTCAATCTTGCGGTGTCCTCACCCAGTGACAAAGTAGGGGTAGCGAGGCACGTATTTGTATTGTTGCCATCGAGGATAAAAAGATGGGGTTTTCATCATATTGCTTGAGTTTATCCCTCTACATCATGTCATCTTACCTAATGCGTTACTCTGTTCTTCATGAACTTAATACTCTAGATGCAGGCAGGAGTCGGTCGATGTATGGAGTAATAGTAGTAGATGCAGAATCATTTCGGTCTACTTGACACGGACGTGATGCCTATATGCATAATCATTGCCTTGGATATCGTCATAATTATTCGCTTTTCTATCAATTGCTCGATAGTAATTTGCTCACCCACCGTATTATTTTCCTTCATGAGAGAAGCCTCTAGTGAAACCTATGGCCCCCGGGTCTATTTTCCATATTGTATTTTCAGATCTATAAACCAAAAATACCAAAAATACCTCGTTGCATTATTTTTACTTTTGTTTTACTTTACGTTCTAGCAATCTTTTACATCTATCTCTATCAGATCTCATCCTTGCAAGTAACCGTGAAGGGATTGACAACCCCTTTATAGCGTTGGGTGCAAGTGTTTGATTATTTGTGTAGGTACATCTATTGGGGACTTGCTTGTATCTCCTACTGGATTGATACCTTGGTTCTCAACAACTGAGAGAAATACTTATCTACTTTGCTGCATCACCCTTTCCTCTTCAAGGGAAAACCAACGCATGCTCAAGAAGTAGCACACCCCCGCAGAACTTCCGGATCCATTTCCTGTTTTCCTCTGTTCTTCCTCCTCGCGACGTCCGTCTCGCAGCTCCGCCGCCGCGCGCGCTCCGTCGCCTAGTAGCATTTGCCCCCACGGCCGCTTGGTCAGAGGGATCATCTCTCCCGACCTCTCCACGAAGGACTTCGTCGCCGGCCCGAAAGACACCGCGGTACGTCCGGCAACTCTCTGGCTCTGCCTTGCGCCGGATGTGTTCGACAGAATGTCTGACCGGATTTTTTGGTCAAATTTTTGGGGGAAATGATGGATTCTGATGCTTCGTCCGGCGAGGAGTATGGACCGACGGAGCTTGATCAACTGATTCAAAATGAGTTCTTCGATTCATCGGATTCAGGCGAAGAAGTGAACATGATAATGCTCATGAGCATGCAGGAGGAAATGCACCGGGAAGTGGAGCGCATTCTCAATTTCAAGGGCTCAATCAAAGGGAGAAGAGTCATAATTCGGGATAGGAAGAAGTGAGCCTAGCTCACTTGGCTAGTGGAGTGGATGTACAACCCAGCCACCCAGGTTCAAGTCCTCACGGATGCGAATTTGGGTTCTTATTATTTCAAAAAAAAACTTGGTGTGGGGGGCTTCCCTTACAGTTTTCCTTCAAAATAATAATAATTCAGGATAGGGTATCCGGAGCAAAGCTACTGCAGAAGGATTACTTTGCTCCGAACCCAAATTTCGCGGATGATCCATGGTTTCGTCGTCGTTTTCGCATGCGAAAACCATTGTTTTTGCGCATTGTGAAGGGAGTGGAGGCACACGATGACAAGGGATTGTTGCGGTCAACTCTCTTTCTCTGCCAAGCAGAAGTGCACGGCTGCTATGAGGATGCTTGCACTTGGTACTATGGCAGATGTCGTTGGTGAGATGGTCAGAATGGGGGAGAGCACATGCCTGAAGACTACTGTCAAGCTTGCCCGTGCTGTGGTGGAGGTGTTTGGAGCAGAGTATCTGAGAGAGCCAAATGCACAGGACACAGAGAAGTTGTTGGCTATTGGAGAGGCCAGAGGGTTTCCAGAAATGCTCGGATCAATCGATTACATGCATTGGCAATGGAATAACTACCCCAAAGGTTTGCGAGGAATGTACCAAGGTCACACAAGAGAGGCCACCATCATACTAGAGGCGATGGCATCACATGACTTATGGATTTGGCATGCTTTCTTTGGAATGTCAGGTTCTCAAAACGACATCAACATGCTTCAACTATCTCCGGTGTTCAAGGGGCTTTGCAATGGGGAATCACCTCCGTGCAACTACACCCTCAACGGCCGAGACTACAACATGGGATACTATCTTGCCGATGGCATATATCCTCAGTGGGCTCTATTTGTAAAGACCATATCCGAACCACATGGCAGAAAACAAAAGCACTTCGCAACAATGCAGGAAGCAGCTAGGAAGGATGTGGAGAGGGCATTCGGAGTGCTGCAAGCGCGTGGGGAATTGTTCGTGGGGCTGCAATGATGTGGGAACAAGAAACTTTATGGCAGCTGATGACATGTTGTGTTATTTTGTACAATATGATCGTCGAGGATGAGGGTGATGGTGTAGCCCAAACCAATGATTTTGAAGCACCTGGAGAACAAGTTGAAATCCCTGAAGATCAAGATGCAGTTCAGCTTATGAACTTTCTGCAGATGCATCAGAATCTTGGAGATCATCATGTGCACACGCAACTACTCAATTATCTGGTGAAGCATATGTGGACCCACAATGGAAATCAAAGTGCAGATGATTGATTGTGCACTTCAAATAAATTTGATGTAAACACTTCTTATGTTCGGTACCAACATTTGTTTTGCGTGCGACATTTAGTATCGGATGATCGACGTGCATGGCTTTGCATGAATTTGAGAGTCCGAATATGAGGTATGTGGATGAACAGAGCGAAATATAAGGTGCCGTCCGGATGCGTCCGCGGGCGTGCCCGGGCGCGTCCGCGGGCGTATAGGAGGCCAGATTTGCCCAGTCCGAATGTAGATGCTCTTAGTGGAGGTAGAAAAAGAAGCACGTACACAGCTTGCATCCCTCCTGCCTCCACTCGTGCAAGGGCCCCACCCATGTGTGCTTGTTGTGCATCACACCAGCCAGGCTCTGGAGAAACTGCTGATCTAAGCATAGCTCTTGGGCCAGGCTCCGGGGTGCTTTAAAGTTCGCGCTATGCAGTCCAAATAGTGTATGCAGGCGACCAATCAGTCCATTTTTTTCCCGGGCCTGGTTGGGTCATATGCAGGCAACAAAACGCGCCCTAATCGATTTTTGTTTAACACAAATGCTTATGTGTAGAGAGCAGCTACTTAATTAGGCATACTGGTTGCTAAATTTTTTTAGGCATGCTTACATTAGAAATAACCACCGGTGATCCACAAAAAGATTGGATTCTTTTACTACGCATCCATCTAAGCATCTTCCTTGACACATTTTCACCCTTATGTTTATATATATGAGACGTCCAAAAACTCTAAGATTTCATATCATGAAAGTATTTTCTATGGCAAAAAGATCAAAATGGCACTAAACATTTCAAAGTCAAAAAGGCTACGAGTCAAAAGAAATTGCAAGTCCATGTTAAATGTTGAAATGTCTGCCATGAGAGAAAATAATGTAAGTTCAGTTTAGCATCTCGGCCGAAATGGCACGAGCAAGCAAGTGGAATCCAACTAACCACTCAATAATCAAACGCCCTGTTAGTCAGCTCTCAGCTCAACTATCCTATAGCGACTGTATAACGTTGACTAAGCCACGTCCCTCAAAATATTCAGAGATCAGAAACGATATCATTGGAGAGTTCATTGATTAAAGATTGGGGTATTTATACCCTGTTACAAGGCGGTTACATATGGGAGGCGGTTGCCAAAAGTGGCACCGACATAGCATTGATTAATAGTTAATTAACCTAATTAATTAATTCCTAACACCTTTATCTCGTAAAAATTAGTCAAGCATTAGAAAAATGTTAAATGTGTCTAGAGAAAATGTTGATTATGTGTTTAAAAAATTTAATATTGCGTTTAAAAATTGTTAATCAAGCAGTTGAAAAATGTTAATGTGCATAGAAAAAAATGTTGATCATGTATTAGAAAAATGGTAATCATGTATTTGAAAAATGTTAATCAAGCATTTGAAAATGTTTCAAAATATGTATAGAAAAGATATCAAAGATCAGTCCAAACTATGCGGCACTCCATCTCTACGCAATGCAAAGTGATTGGAGAGATGTTTAGAAACATTAATCGATTTTTGTTTGACACAAATGCTTATGTGTAGAGGGCAGCTACTTAATTAGGCATACTGGTTGCTAAAAAAATTTAGGCATGCTTACATTAGAAATAACCACCGGTGATAAACAAAAAGATTGGATTCTTTTACTACGCATCCATCTAAGCATCTTGCATGACACATTTTCACCGTTATGTTTATAAATATGAGACGTCCCAAAACTCTAAGATTTCATATCATGAAAGTATTTTCTATGGCAAAAAGACCAAAATGGCACTAAACATTTCAAAGTCAAAAAGGCTACGAGTCAAAAGAAATTGCAAGTCCATGTTAAATGTTAAAATGTCTGCCATGAGAGAGAAAACAATGCAAGTTCAGTTTAGCATCTCGGCCGAAATGGCACGAGCAAGCAAGTGGAATCCAACTAACCACTCAGTAATCAAACGCCCTGTTAGTCAGCTCTCAGCTCAACTATCCTATAGCGACTGTATAACGTTGACTAAGCCACGCCCCTCAAAACATTTAGAGATCAGAAACGATATCATTGGAGGGTTTACCGAATCAGACTGGGAGCGCCTAAATTTCATTTAAATTATGTAAAATATTTCAAATTTCCATCACATTTGGTTTTATTAAGTTTTATGCAGTACTCTCCCGTCCCATAATGTAAGACGTTTTTTAACACTACACTAATATCAAAAAACGTCTTACATTATGGGACGGAGGGAGTAGTTTGAACCAAAATTTGCACCGGGTTTGGTTCATGCACCGCTATTTTTTTTACTCCACTAAGTATTAGCGATATGTTAGAAACACCACTGTTTTAGAGGAGCAAATATGCTCCTCCGTGTCTCCTCTAATTTATTGGAGATCGGTTAGAGATGTCCTAAGTAGCGAGATCCCGGATCTTCTCTTGGGAAAGTATTTCTATTTTGTATTTAAGTAAGTATGTATTATGTTTGATCTCTGTTTATTTCCTACGTATATGGTATAGTACAGTTCTACCAATTTCGATTATCATCAAAATATTTGTAGTAACAACAAATCATACTCACTCCGTCCGGGATTACTTGTCAAAGAAAATGGATGTATCTACACATAATTTTAGTTGTAGATTTGTAGATACATTCACTGGCGGAGCTAGGTAAAATCCTTTTTGGGGGGGGGGGGGGGGGGGGGGGGGCAAACATAAATATGGATGTTTGTGTGGGGGGGGGGGGGGGGCAAAAGACGCTATTTTTCGCAATCTTTCCCTCTATTTTTTTCCTTTCATATAATTTATCAAAGTTGGAGGGAGGGGGGATGGCACCTGTAGCTTTCAACATAGCTCCATAACTGGATACATTCATTTGTGACAAGTAATTCGGGAGGAAGAGACTTCTTACCTATTTACATACTAGTCTTCCAAGTGAAATGTCGGTCCATTTTGAAATGTCGAAATGTCTGCTAGGGAAGGAAACAAAAAGCTAACTCAGCTTGGCATCTCTGCCGAAATGGCACGATCAAGGAAGTGGAATCCAACTGCTCAGCAAGCTGTCTGTTTGTCTATCTGGTAGATTTTTTTTTGAAACACGGTCCCTTAAGGCCTGCTTCATTAAAAAAGGTAGAAGAGAGTTGTCCGGTTTAACAGAAACCCGAACGGAAACCGTTACAACAATCCCCCAACAGGACACCATCAACACACGCTGACCCCGAAGCCGCGCACCAGACGAGCCGCCGGCTCCGTCGCCCGAGTAACCCACAGCCGGCACCCTACAACCAAAACCGAAGCCGCCGCCCCGGCATCCTCGCCGACCCCGAGGCCGCGCACCAGGCGAGCTGCCTGCTCTGTCGTCGTGCAATCGGAGCTGACACGCTATAACTATCTACAGAGCAGCCGCTCCGACGTACCGACTGAAACCACACACACTGACCCCAAGGCCGCGCACCAGGCGAGCCGCCAGCTTCGTCAACCGAGCAACCGAAGCAGACACCCAACAACCATAACTGGAGCCGTTGCTCTGACCTCCACGCCAACCCCAAGGCCGCGCACCAGGCTGGCCAGTGACACTGCCACCCACGTGACCAATGCCGGCACCCCTTCATGACGACGAGATTCGGAGCCGCTGCTCCGACTTCCACGCCAGCCCCGAGGCCGCGCACCACCCAGAACGATGCCTCGAAGAAGGAATACGACCGTTTGTTTGTTTTTTACGGGGAGATTTTTTTTCTTTTGAGATAAGGGGAGACTTAGATATGCGTTGACTGA
Source organism: Elymus sibiricus (assembly GCA_039707655.1). Lineage (NCBI taxonomy): Eukaryota > Viridiplantae > Streptophyta > Magnoliopsida > Poales > Poaceae > Elymus > Elymus sibiricus. Next base: position 514,581,311 of record CM077665.1, read on the forward strand.
GCCAAGCCTCAAAAAATTAAATCGTCCGACCTTGCAAGTTGCGGCTAAAAGCTCTTGTCCTGTAAGACATGACCGGGATACCTACCAGAGAGATGTTCCGGTCACATACACCTGGCCCGTCAGAGAGCTCCGTTACAAGCTACAAACGCAGAGGCCAATTTGCAAACACGATGCTGTCTCACTAGTAGAAAACATGTCTTACGTTTGCCCCTTTAGTCCCGGTTTGGCTTTGGCCCGGGACTAGTGTGACCATTAGTCCCAGTTCCAACGGCTAGGAGCGGTCGGGGGGCACGGGCACCATTAGTCCCGGTTCATTTGGGACATATAGTCCCGGTTTGTGATACAAACCGGGACTAAAGGGGTGGTGGCAGACTGGTGTCAGGCTGGGGCCCCCACGAGCCCTTTTAGCCCCTGTTTGTCTTACAAACCGGGACTATATGTAGACCTTTAGTCCCGGTTTGTATAACCAACCGGGACTAAAGCTTTCCCTATATAAACGCTTCGTCCAGCCCGAGCCCATTTCTCTGTTTTCTCCATTCCCCTCTCTGTTCTTCCCTAGCTCGAGCTCATCCCTCCATTTTTGCCAAGATTTATCAAGATTTGAGGCACCCCAATCCATCCAAGTGTCCACAAAGGTTAGCAACTTTGTCCTTTCATCTCTTATTGCTAAATCAGCTCGTGCAATGCTTTATAAGTATAGTGATTTGTGGGTTTTAGTTTGGGTGTAATTATGTGGTAGTTTTTTTTGATTTATATGCAATTTGAGCTCAAATTAACTTCTTAGTTTGCATATGTGTATGTGCGGTTTACTTAGTGTGCCTTCCCGTCCCCATCATAACCACCGTCGATCGCCCGCACCGTCCCGTCGCCGGCACCACCTTGGTAAGCCTCTTCTTGTGTTCTTATCCTTTTTATAAACAAAATCGTATTTGTATGATTTAGATAGTTACTTGCATAATTTTCTTACTTGTATGATTATTGTTATATATAGTGCCATGGTTATGATATCCGTGCCTGTCGGCCCTCGTCCGGTTTACGATTCGGATGTGGTATATTCTCTTTTATAACTATTTGTTGCATTTCGTGTTAATGACAATTATGCCCATCAAGTTGACATAGATATTTTTATCTAGGAGGTAGTTGAACCGGAAATTCCAACCGACCCTATTGTCGAGAAGTTAGATTTAGTTGAAAAACAAAACGAGGAAAGGAAAATTGAAAAGAGTTGAAGAAGAGAAGATGAAATTGGAGTTGTACGTTGCCGATGTCGTCGATGATCACAAGTTCAAGATGGATGCAATGCGCTTGAAGATTAGAAAGATTAGAAAATATGCCATTAATAAAGAGGCTTGGTATCATTATGATGTTGGATCAATTGTTACCTTAGTTGCGATTTTGATCGCATTTGTTGTTGCATTTAAATGTTTTAGCTAGATAGTTGTATGTTGTTTTATGAGAATAAGTGTGTATTAACTTGTATTAATTTGGTCTTTTCGGTGTTGTGTAATGAAGATGAACCGGCAATGGATGTACGATGACCGACGCTCTCCCTAGTTCATTAATGGCGTGCATAGTTTTCTGCGTGCAGCTGAGGCAAACAAGCGGGATGGTTTTATGTGTTGTCCATGTGGTGTGTGTAAGAATGATAAGACTTACTCTAGCGCAAAACAAATTCACGTCCACCTTTTGACGTCCGGTTTCATGTCCGGCTATAATTGTTGGACCAAGCACGGAGAAAGAGGGGTTCTAATGGAAGAGAATGAAGAAGAAGAGGATGATGACAACTATCCTGGGTTTCCTGAATATGATGGTACTACAATGGGGGAAGAGAATGAAGAAGAAGAAGTTGAGGCATCAGATGAGCCCGCTGATGATCTTGGTCGGGCCATTGCTGATGCAAAGAGAAACTGCGAAAGTGAAAAGGAGAAGTTGAAGTTGCAGCGCATGTTAGAGGATCACTAAAAAGGGTTGTACCCAAATTGCGAAGATGACAACACAAAGCTCGGTACCACACTGGAATTGCTGCAATGGAAGGCAGAGAATGGTCTATTTGACAAGGGATTTGAAAAGTTGCTGAAAATAATAAAGAAGAAGATTCTAAAGGACAACGAATTGCCCGACAGTACATACGAAGCAAAGAAGGTTGTGTGCCCTCTCGGATTAGAGGTGCAGAAGATACATGCATGCCCTAATGACTGCATCCTCTACCGCGGTAAGGAGTACGAGAATTTGAATGCATGCCCGGTATGCGGTGCATTGCGATATAAGATCAGTCGCGATGACCCTGGTGATAATGTTGAGGGCGAGCGCCCGAGGAAGAGGATTCCTGCCAAGGTGATGTGGTATGCTCCTATAATACCACGGTTGAAATGTTTGTTCCAAAACAAAGAGCATGCCAAGTCGTTGCGATGGCACAAAGAAGACCGTAAGAAAGACAGGAAGTTGAGAGTACCCGCTGATGGGTCACAGTGGAGAAAAATTGAGAGAAAGTGGCCGGACTTTGCAGATGACCCAAGGAACGTATGGTTTGGTTTAAGTGCGGATGGTATTAATCCTTTTGGGGAGCAGAGCAGCAAGCATAGCACATGGCCTGTGACTCTATGTATCTATAACCTTCCTCCTTGGCTGTGCATGAAGCGGAAGTTCATTATGATGCCAGTACTCATCCAAGGCCCTAAGCAACCCGGCAACGACATTGATGTGTACCTAAGGCCATTAGTTGATGAACTTTTACAGCTGTGGAATAAAGAAGGCGTACGTGTGTGGGATGAGCACAAACAGCAGGAATTTGACCTACGAGCGTTGCTGTTTGTAACCATCAATGATTGGCCTGCTCTTAGTAACCTTTCAGGACAGACAAACAAGGGATACCATACATGCACGCACTGTTTAGATGAGACTCAAAGTATATATTTGGACAAATGCAAGAAGAATGTGTACCTGGGACATCGTCGATTTCTTCCGACCAAGCATGCCTTAAGAAAGAAAGGCAAGCATTTCAAAGGTGAGGCAGATCACCGAAAGAAGCCCGTCCTCCGTACTGGTGATGATATACTTGATATGGTCAAGGATTTACAAGTAATCTTTGGAAAGGGTCTTGGCGGACAATCTGTTCCGATTAACGCTGACGGACACGCCCCCATGTGGAAGAAGAAATCTATATTTTGGGAGCTAGAATATTGGAAAGTCCTAGAGGTCCGCTCTGCAATCGACGTGATGCACGTCACGAAGAATCTTTGCGTGAACCTGCTAGGGTTCCTGGGAGTGTATGGGAAGACAAAAGATACACCGGAGGCACGATAGGACCAGCAACGTATGAACGCAAAAGACGGCTGATACGTCTCCAACGTATCTATCATTTTTTATTGTTCCATGCTATTATATTATCGGTTTTGGATGTTTTATATGCATTAATATGCTATTTTATACTATTTTTTGGGACTAACCTATTAACCTAGAGCCCAGTGCCAGTTTCTGTTTTTTCTTTGTTTTTGAGTTTTACAAAAAAGGAATATCAAACGGAGTCCAAACGGAATAAAAATTTACGGTGATTTTTTATGGACCGGAAGAGACCCACGGGGCATCAGAGTTGGGCCAGAAGAGCCACGAGGCAGCCACAAGCCTAGGGGGTGCCCCCCCTAGGGCGCGCTCCCCTGGCTTGTCGTCGCCTCGTGGCCCCCCTTGACTTGTTTCCGACGCCAAAAATTCTTATAAATACCCAAACCTCCGAAAAGAACCCTAGATGGGGAGTTCCGCCGCCGCAAGCCTCTGTAGCCACGAAAAATCAATCGGGAGCCCGTTCCGGCACCCTGCCGGAGGGGGAAACCATCACCGGAGGCCATCTTCATCATCCTGGCGGTCTCCATGACGAGGAGGGAGTAGTTCACCCTCAGGGCTGAGGGTATGTACCAGTAGCTATGTGTTTGATCTCTCTCTCTCGTGTTCTTGAGATGACACGATCTTGATGTACCGCGAGCTTTATTAATATAGATGAATCATATGGAGTTTTCCCCTCTCTATCTTCTTGTGATGAATTGAGTTTTCCCTTTGAAGTTTTCTTATCAGATTGAGTCTTTAAAGGATTTGAGAACACTCGATGTATGTCTTGCGATGGGATATCCGCGGTGACAATGGGATGTTCTATTGATCCACTTGATGTATGTTTTGGTGATCAACTTGCGGGTTCCGTGACCTTGGGAATCTATGCATAGGGGTTGGCACATGTTTTCGTCTTGACTCTCCGGTAGAAACTTTGGGGCACTCTTTGAAGTTCTTTGTGTTGGATTGAACATGATGAATCTGAAATTGTGTGATGCATATCGTATAATCAAGCCCATGGGTACTCGTGGTGACATTGGAGTATCTAGGTGACATTAGGGTTTTGGTTGATGTGTATCTTAAGATGTTATTTTAGTACGAACTCTAGGGCTGTTCGTGACACTTATAGGGATAGCTCATACGATTGATCGGAAAAGATAACTTTGAGGTGGTTTCGTACCGTACAATAATTTCTTCGTTTGTTCTCCGCTATTTGTGACTTTGGAGTGAACTCTTTGTCGCACGTGAGGGATTTACATATGATTCAACTATGTCAGTATTGTTGAGAGAACTTGCACTATTGAAAGTATGAACCCTAGGCCTTGTTTCTAAGCATTGCAATACCGCTTGTGCTCACTTTTATCATTAGTTACCTTTCTATTTTTATATTTTCAGATTACAAAAACCTATATCTACCATCCATATTGCACTTGTATCACCATCTCTTCGCCGAACTAGTGCACCTATACAATTTGCCATTGTATTGGGTGTGTTGGGGACACAAGAGATTTCTTGTATTTGACTGCAGGGTTGTTTGAGAGAGACCATCTTCATCCTACACCTCCCACGGATTGATAAACCTTAGGTCATCCACTTGAGGGAAAATTGCTACTGTCCTACAAAACTCTGCGCTTGGAGGCCCAACAAAGTCTACAAGAATAAAGTTGCGTAGTAGAAATCAAGCTCTTTTCTGGCGCCGTTGCCGGGGAGGTGAGTGCTTGAAGGTATATCTTTAGATCTTGCAATCAAATCTTTTGGTTTCTTGTTTTTCAATAGTTTGGTTTTATAAAAAAATGGAATTGAGGTTGCCTCATATACTTCATCTTTATAATGTCTTTTGTGAAAATGATGGTTTGGAAAATTGTGCTCAATTGGTACAGGAAGAATTTATGAAAATACTTAATGAGAATTCCTTGAATGATGAGCATGATTGCAATATTGCTAGTATGAATTCTCTGAATATCCATGATGCTAATGATATGCAAAGCCACAAGCTTGGGGATGCTATGTTTGATGAAGATGATATTTTTAGTCCCCCAAGTTTTGATGAGCAAATTTATTATGATGATGACATGCCTCCTATCTATGATGATTATGATGATGACATGTATGATATAAAGAGTGATAGTAACCATGAAACTTGTCATCATGATTTTAATATTGAATGTGGTTATGTCAATCAAGTGTCTCATGATTGTTATTTTGTTGAGTTTGCTCCCACTACAATGGATGAGAAGAAAAATGCTTATGTAGAGAGTAATAAATTTTCTATGCTTGTAGATCATGAAAAGAATATTTTATGTGATAGTTATATTATGAAATTCCTTCATGATTCTACTGAAAATTATTATGAGGGAGGAACATATGCTTGTAGGAATTGCAATAATATCAAGTTTCCTCTCTATGTGTTCAAAGTTTTGAAGTTATGCTTGTTTTGCCTTCCTATGCTAGTTGATTCTTGCTCCCATAAATTGTTTGCTCACAAAATCCCTATGCATAGGAAGTGGGTTAGACTTAAATGTGCTTGTCATGAGATTCATGATGCTCTTTTGCATATTATAATTATTATTCCTATGTGAGCATCATTGAAATCATCATGCTTAGCTAAAAGGCATTCAAGAAAAGCGCTTGTTGGGAGACAACCCAACACTTTTACTTTATGTTTTTGTGTGTTCACATGATTAAGCTACTGTAGTAATCATGTTTTGTGTCTTTTATTTCAATAAAGTGCCAAGTAAAGCCTTTGGGATGACTCACAAGATGAGTAGAATTGATGCTGAACCAAAACAGAAACTTTTGACTCCAGTACAGGATTTTTCATTTTTTACTGGAGCGTGATAATGATCTGAAATTTTTACACAGTCTTGATATACAAATTCTTCAGGTTGTACGAATTTTTCAGAATTTTTAGAGACAGGGAAGTATGGTTACACTACAGATCTTGACAGACTGTTCTGTTTTTGACAGATTCTGTTTTGCATGCATAGTTTGCTTGTTTTAGTGTTCCCATAGCTTATATTTAGCGGTATAAATTATGGGAATGATAGAATACAGCAGGTATCATGTGGTAACAATTATGAATCTTGTCTTGACAGTACCTAAGTGAATTATTTATCTTTATTACACTAACCCTTCTCACGAAGTTCCGTTAAGTTTTGTGTGATTGAAGTTTTCAAGTTTTGGGTGAGACACCGATATGAGGAGAACAAGGAGTGAAAAGAAACTAAGCTTGGGGATGCCCAAGGCACCCCAAGTTAATATCCATGGAAGACTCAAGCGCCTAAGCTTGGGGATGCCCCAGAAGCATCCCCTCTTTCGTCTTCAACACTATCGGTATATCTTACTTGGAGCTATATTTTTATTCGTCACATAATATGAGTTTTGCTTGGAGCGTCATTTTATTTTGTTGTTCTCTGTTAGGTGTTATTTATAATCTTGTTTTTCAATAAAAATTTCCATGAATTGCCTTAGGATGCTTGCATTGCATGTTTTGATGTGTGCTGTGTAAAAACAGAAACTTTTGTTGTAGTGTTTGAATTTTTTCATATTTTACTGGAATGTGGAACGTTTCTGAAATTTTTACACAGTGTTGTCATATAAATTGTTTAGCATTTCCTAAATTTTCATAATTTTTTGAGTTAAGGAAGTACACTGTTTTCATAAATTGCTACAGACTGTTCTGTTTGGACAGATTATTGTCATAGTTTTGTTATCTGCTTATCCTATAGTTTTCCTAGCCTATATTGGTAGATATAAATTGTGGAAACGATAGTAAACAGTAGATGATGTTTGATAATTATTGTGCAACTTGTCTTGGCAGTACATGAAGTGTTGATTTATTCTTATGTGTACTAACCTATCTCACAAGTTCTTGTTGAGTTTTGTGTGGATGAAGTTTATAAGAATTAGGGAAACCATGATATGAGAGGAATTAAGGAGACACAAGAGCTCAAGATTGGGGATGCCCAAGGCACCCCAAGTAAATATTTAAAGAAGTCTCAAGCATCTAAGCTTGGGGATGCTATGCATCCCACCTCTCTTCATCAACAATTATCGGTTAGCCTATGTTGAGCCTAAATTTTTATTCGTCCACATGATGCGTGCTATTCTTGGAATGTCATTTTATTTTGTTTGGCTGTCTGAATAAAATACTTAATATCTGAAATTCTTAGATGAGAGAGTCTTCGCATAGTTATTTAATTGTTGGCTACTCATTGATCTTCACTTATATCTTTTTGGAGTAGTTTGTCTTTTGCTCTAGTGCTTCACTTATATCTTTGTAGAGCACGGCGGTGGTTTCATTTTATAGAAATTTATGAACTCTCATGATTCACTTATATTATTTTGAGAGTCTCTAAACAGCATGGTAATTTTCTTAGGTTATGAATTTAGTCCTAATATAATGGGCATCCAAGAGGGATATAATAAAAACTTTCATATAAAGTGCATTGAATACTATGAGAAGTTTGATTCCTTATGATTGTTTTGAGATATAAAGATTGTGATATTAGAGACATGCTAGAGAGTAATTGTGGATTGGTAGAAATACTTGTGTTAAAGTTTGTGATTCCCGTAGCATGCACGTATGGTGAACCGTTATGTGACGAAGTCGGAGCATGATTTATTTATTGATTGCCTTCCTTTGTGTGGAGGTCGGGATCGCGTGATGGTTAACTCCTACCAACCCTTCCCCTAGGAGCATGCGTCTAGTACTATGTTTTGATGACTAATAGACTTTTGCAATAAGTATGTGAGTTCTTTATGACTAATGTTGAGTCCATGGATTATACACACTCTCACCCTTCCACCTTTGCTAGCCTCTCTAGTACCGCGCAACTTTCGCCGGTGCATTAAACCCACCATATACCTTCCTCAAAACAGCCACCATACCTACCTATTATGGCATTTCCATAGCCATTCCGAGATATATTGCCATGCAACTTCCACCATTCCGTTTATGACACGCATCATCATTGTCATATTGCTTTGCATGATCATGTAGTTGACATCGTATTTGTGACAAAGCCACCGTTCATATTTTTTATACATGTCACTCTTGAGTCATTGCACATCCCGGTACACCGCCGGAGGCATTCATATAGAGTCATATTTTTTTTCTAAGTATCGAGTTGTAATTCTTGAGTTGTAAGTAAATAAAAGTGTGATGATCATCATTAGAGCATTGTCCCATGTGAGGAAAGGATGATGGAAACTATGATTCCCTCACAAGTCGGGATGAGTCTCTGGACTTTACAAAAAATAAAAGAGGCCAGAGAAGCCCAAATAAAAAAAAGAGGCCAAAGATGCCCACCAAAATAAAAATAAATAAAAAAATGAAAAAAATGAGAGAAAAGAGAGAAGGGGCAATGCTACTATCCTTTTTCCACACTTGTGCTTCAAAGTAGCACCATGATCTTCATGATAGAGAGTCTCCTATATTGTCACTTTCATATACTAGTGGGAATTTTTCATTATAGAACTTGGCTTGTATATTCCAATGATGGGCTTCCTCAAAATTGCCCTAGGTCTTCGTGAGCAAGCAAGTTGGATGCACACCCACTTAGTTTCTTTTTGGGCTTTCATACACTTATAGCTCTAGTGCATCCGTTGCATGGCAATCCCTACTCACTCACATTGATATCTATTGATGGGCATCTCCATAGCCCATTGATACGCCTAGTTGGTGTGAGACTATCTCCTTCTTTTTGTCTTCTCCACAACCACCATATTCTATTCCACCTATAGTGCTATGTCCATGGCTCACGCTCATGTATTGCGTGAGAGTTGAAAAAGTTTGAGAACACTAAAGTATGAAACAATTGCTTGGCTAAAACCGGGGTTGTGCATGATTTAATACTTTGTGTGATGAAGATGGAGCATAGCCAGACTATATGATTTTGTAGGGATAACTTTCTTTGGCCATGTTATTTTGAGAAGAGATGATTGCTTTATTAGTATGCTTGAAGTATTATTGTTTTTATGTCAATATTAAACTCTTGTTTTGAATCTTATGGATCTGAACATTCTTGCCACAATAAAGAAGATTACATGGATGAATATGTTAGGTAGCATTCCACATCAAACATTCTGTTTTTATCATTTACCTACTCGAGGACGAGCAGGAATTAAGCTTGGGGATGCTTGATACGTCTCCAACGTATCTATCATTTTTGATTGTTCCATGCTATTATATTATCGGTTTTGGATGTTTTATATGCATTAATATTCTATTTTATACTATTTTTTGGGACTAACCTATTAACCTAGAGCCCAGTGCCAGTTTCTGTTTTTTCCTTGTTTTTGAGTTTTACAGAAAAGGAATATCAAACGGAGTCCAAACGGAATAAAAATTTACGGTGATTTTTTATGGACCAGAAGAGACCCACGGGGCATCGGAGTTGGGCCAGAAGAGCCACGAGGCAGCCACAAGCCTAGGGGGCGCCCCCCCCCCCCCTAGGGCGCGCCCCCCTGGCTTGTCGTCGCCTCGTGGCCCCCCTTGACTTGTTTCCGACGCCAAAAATTCTTATAAATACCCAAACCTCCGAAAAGAACCCTAGATGGGGAGTTCCGCCGCCTCAAGCCTCTGTAGCCACGAAAAATCAATCGGGAGCCCGTTCCGGCACCCTGCCGAAGGGGGAAACCATCACCGGAGGCCATCTTCATCATCCCGGCGGTCTCCATGACGAGGAGGGAGTAGTTCACCCTTAGGGCTGAGGGTATGTACTAGTAGCTATGTGTTTGATCTCTCTCTCTCTCGTGTTCTTGAGATGACACGATCTTGATGTACCGCGAGCTTTATTAATATAGATGAATCATATGGAGTTTTCCCCTCTCTATCTTCTTGTGATGAATTGAGTTTTCCCTTTGAAGTTTTCTTATCGGATTGAGTCTTTAAAGGATTTGAGAACACTCGATGTATGTCTTGCGATGGGATATCCGTGGTGACAATGGGATGTTCTATTGATCCACTTGATGTATGTTTTGGTGATCAACTTGCGGGTTCCGTGACCTTGGGAATCTATGCATAGGGGTTGGCACATGTTTTCGTCTTGACTCTCCGGTAGAAACTTTGGGGCACTCTTTGAAGTTCTTTGTGTTGGATTGAACATGATGAATCTGAAATTGTGTGATGCATATCGTATAATCAAGCCCATGGGTACTCGTGGTGATATTGGAGTATCTAGGTGACATTAGGGTTTTGGTTGATGTGTATCTTATGGTGTTATTTTAGTACGAACTCTAGGGCTGTTCGTGACACTTATAGGGATAGCTCATACGATTGATCGGAAAAGATAACTTTGAGGTGGTTTCGTACCCTACAATAATTTCTTCGTTTGTTCAACGCTATTTGTGACTTTGGAGTGAACTCTTTGTCGCACGTGAGGGATTTACATATGATTCAACTATGTCAGTATTGTTGAGAGAACTTGCACTAGTGAAAGTATGAACCCTAGGCCTTGTTTCTAAGCATTGCAATACTGTTTGTGCTCACTTTTATCATTAGTTACCTTTCTATTTTTATATTTTCAGATTACAAAAACCTATATCTACCATCCATATTGCACTTGTATCACCATCTCTTCGCCGAACTAGTGCACCTATACAATTTGCCATTGTATTGGGTGTGTTGGGGACACAAGAGATTTCTTGTATTTGACTGCAGGGTTGTTTGAGAGAGACCATCTTCATCCTACACCTCCCACGGATTGATAAACCTTAGGTCATCCACTTGAGGGAAAATTGCTACTGTCCTACAAAACTCTGCGCTTGGAGGCCCAACAAAGTCTACAAGAATAAAGTTGCGTAGTAGAAATCAACGGCATGCATCCAAAGTAGTATGAAGGTCTTGCCAGCTATGCTCTTACCAAAGCAGAGAAGGAAGTTTTTTTGGATGCCTGCTCAGTATGAAGGTCCCGTCTGGCTTCTCATCGAATATAAAAGGAATAATAAATATGGCAGAGAAAAAAATTCCAGAACCTAAAGTCTCATGACTGCCATGTGATCATGATGCAATTGCTTCCGGTTGCGTTGAGGGGGCTTCTACCAGAAAATGTTCGATTAGCCATGGTGAAGCTATGTTCATTCCTCAATGCAATTTCTCAGAAGGTAATCGATCCGGAAATCCTACCAAGCTTACAGAATGATTTGGTCCAATGTCTTGTCAGTTTCGAGTTGGTGTTCCCACCATCCTTCTTCAATATTATGACGCACGTCCTAGTTCACCTAGACGAAGAGATTGCCATTTTGGGTCCTGTATTTCTACACAATATGTTTCCATTTGAGAGGTTCATGGGAGTCTTAAAGAAATATGTTCGTAACTGTGCTAGGCCAGAAGGAAGCATCTCCAAGGGCCATGAAACAGATGAGGTTATTGAGTTTTGTGTGGACTTTATTCCTGACCTTAAGTCGATTGGTGTTCCTCAATTGCGGCATGAGGGGAGACTGCGTGGAAAAGGCACGCTTGGACCAAAATCAATAATATGTAGGGACGGGCATTCTTGGGCGCAAGCACACTACGCAGTTCTACAAAATTCTATCTTGGTGACCCCGTATATCGAGAAACACATGGATATTATACGCTCCAAGAACCCGGAGAAGTTTGACCCCTGGATTAAACATACACACATTGAGGCTTTCGGCGGTTGGTTGCAAACACATCTCATGAATCACGACATTGTTGAATATGAGCTGTACTTGTTGGCCAAGAGACCATCTTCGACTATATTGACTTTCCAAGGATACGAGATAAATGGGAATACATTTTACACGATCACGCAAGATAAAAAGAGCACCAACCAAAACGGTGGTGTCCGCTTTGACGATGCAGCAAACAACAATAGGGAAAAGGACACATATTATGGTTACGTAGAGGAGATATGGGAACTTGACTATGGAAGTGATTTGAACGTCCCTTTGTTCCGGTGCAAATGGGTCAATCTGACTGGAGGAGGGGTAATGGTAGACCAGCAGTACGTAATGACAACAGTGAATCGCAACAATCTTGGGTACACAGAGGAACCATTCGTCCTAGCCAATGATGTGGCGCAGGTTTTCTATGTGAAGGACATGTCTACCAAACCAAGAAAAAGAAAAGATAATAAAGCGGATACATCATACGATGATCCAAAGCGCCACATAGTTCTTTCAGGGAAAAGAAACATCGTGGGAGTGGAGGACAAGACAGACATGTCAACAGATTATGAAAAGTTTGATGAAATTCCTCCCTTCACAGTGAAGACTGACCCAAGCATCCTGTTAAATGATGAAGATTGTCCATGGTTACGGCGCAATAAGCAAGGGACACACGAGAAGAAAAAGTTTTATACCCCAAGATCCCACTCTGGGATGTGATTGGCTTCACCGTCATCACTTTTCTTCTCTAGTGATTAGCCGAGATGGTCCAGTTTGTACACGAAGTGTATCCAGTTTTTGTTGTATCCCTCTCAACTTTTTAACACATGCTATGTGGGTGAAATGATGATACCATGCCAAGTTTCAACCTTTCCAGAGTTCATTTGTAGTGTTTTTTAATTTCAGGGTCGTTTAGATCAAAAAAATCATTAAATGCATGAAAAATAGCAAATGAAGTTAGAAAGGGTTGAAATTTGAAGATGTGGCTTAGAATGGTGCATATTGAATGCACAAAAAGTCTGGAGTTTAAATAAGTTAAAAAAATGAAATGCCTTTGTAACAGATGAGTTTTCGTCCGAAACCATCATACTTCGAAGGAGATGGTCCAGTTTGTACACGAAGTGCATCCAGTTTTTGTCGTAACCCTCTCAACTTTTTAGCACATCCTATGTGGGTGAAATGATGATACCATGCCAAGTTTCTACCTTTTTAGATTTCATTTGTATTGCTTTTTAATTTCAGGGTCATTTAGCTCAAAAAATCATTAAATGCATGAAAAATAGCAAGTAAAGTTAGAAAGGGTTGAAATTTGAAGATGTGGCTTAGAATGGTGCATATTGAATGCAGAAAAAGTCTGGAGTTCATTTGGGTGATTTTGATTAAAACAAATGAAGGTATAAAACTAAAAGAGTTAAACATAATCTGGTTTTGATTAAAATACCTATTAAAATTATCCTAAAAATTCCCAAATTTAACATAATGATAAAACACACTAATATTAAACAACAGGAAAAACAATCACTCAAAAATCTATTTTTAAACTAAATTTATTCACAAACTAGTGATTCACACAAATTTCAAAAGAATTCAAATTTAAACTATTTAAATTTGAAAACTGCTGGCACTAACAGAAAGTTTGTAATTGTTTTGACCTAAATAAAAAAGATTCATTAAAAAACTATAAATATTCTAACATTTATTCCAAATCTAAAAACAGAAATTAGAAAAACAAAACAAAACAAAAAAGAGAAAATACAGCTTTAGTCCCGGTTGGATCCACCAACCGGGACTAAGACCTTTAGTCCCGGATGGTGATAGCAACCGGGACTAAAGGACCTTTAGTCCCGGCTGGTGACACCAACCGGGACTAAAGGTGTGGGGGTATTTAACAACGGCTTCTTCCTCCTCGGTTTCTCCCCCGACGCCACACTTCACTCTACGCCGCCAGGCTGCCCAATTCCGCCCTGATGCCGTCGCCTTCGCCGTCTTCGCTCCTCGCCGGTCTCCTCCGTCGCTCCATCGTCGTCGCCGCTCCTCGCTGGTCTCCTCCGTCGCCGTCGCCGCTCCTCGCCGGTAAGGCTCCCCCCTTCTCTCTGTCCCCAACGGCCCCGCGCGCCTCCGCTGCTCGCCCCCGCCCACCACAGCACCGCCGCCGGCCCCGCCTCCGCCCACCGCAGCACCGCCCCTGGCCCCGTGTGCGTCTCCGGCGACCCCGCAGCGCCGCCCAACTCTGTCCCGTGCGATGCCCGTGCGTTGAACCAAGATATCTAGTAGATGATTTTAGAATCATATGAAAGTAGTGTATTTGTTTATTTATTTGGAAATGATGTTAGAATCATATGAGAACTCACCACCAACTCCAATCTTTATAAGTAGGAAAGATGTACATGGGGGAGTCTCCGACGATCGCCATGGGAGTCCCCGACGATCACCGGAGGAGTCCCCGATGATCGTCGGGGGAGTCCCTGACGATCACCGGGGGAGTTAGATGATGATGATGATTAGTTAGATGATGATGATGATAGATGATGATGATGATGATGATGATAGATGATGATGATGATTAGTTAGATGATGATAGATGATGATGATGATTAGTTAGATGATGATCGATCGATGATGATTAGCCTCCTCGAATTTTGTTCATTTTTTAGTTGTTTAGATGCATATGTTTAAATGTTTCGATGTTTAAATGTTTAGTTGCATAGCGTAGCCGTTGAGTCGACGATGCCCGTCCAGCATCCTCGTCGTCGACTCAGTGGCAACAACCTGCTTGATGAGAGGCGCCATGTCCGGGACTGGGCTCCGCCGGGCTGGCACTGGGAGGTGCTGCCTTCCGGGGCGCGCAGCATGGTGAGGAATGAGGGTCCCGTCGTTGACCCGAAGGTTCTTTGGTGGCGGTCCCGTGGACCACTGTCGGTGCAGAGGGAGCCGACCCCCGCGGAGGTGGTACGTCGCCGTGTCAGGGCGGAGAACGAGCACGTCCGATGCTACATGGCTGCGTTGGACGCCAGGTTCTCCAATACCTGGCAGGTTCTTCAGGGATCTCACCCGAGCTATGATCCTGTCATGGTTCCTTCGCTTTGGGTGTCCACCGCCTGTGCCACGAGACGTCAAATGGATCTGTATTAGTGATATTATATAATAATATTCGAGATGTATTAGTGATACTATTCGATGATGTATTAGTGATATTCTATGATCATATTGTTGCATTGCCTTGTATTGATTTGCATATCTCCCGTTTTGCTTATTGAATGCATTCTAATTGTATTATATTTGTCTGGATTAGTTAAGCTATGGACGGTAGAGACAGAGACCGTGATCAAGAGAATGTCATGTACGACATGATACGCTCCAGAAACAAAGAGAATGAAGAAGTAGATGATGGCTCACAATATCTTAACCCATCCGGTGAGGGAATTGAGGAAGAACAACCAAGAGACGAAGGGGAACCAACTGACAATGATGGCGAAGAAATTTTTCTCCATCATCAGAAGTCTGGCGAGGTATTAATTTGCCCTCAGGTGATCATCAGAAGTATTGATTGATTTGTATATATTAACGAATCTTTCTTCTTTTAGCCCTCCGGATCGAGCAAATCTTCTACAAGGGTTAAACGTGGCCCGACAAAAAAGTTGAAAGAAGGCATAAAGTACAACATCGATCAAATCAGAGCAGATGGCGAACCGATTGCTCCTAAAATTAATGCAGACAAATTTATATGTCAATGCGGAGTTATCGTTAGGGACCAAATCCCGATCACCGCTCAAGAATGGAATCAACCAAAAGATCGCGGAGTTCCTTTTGTCAGCCAAATAGCAAAAGATCTGCTTTGGGAGGCGCTCATGAAACATTTCACCCTACCAGAGGATCTCACAGATCTCCAACGGGAGAAAGTCAAGAAGTGTGATCTTAAGAAGATGGCCACACAATTCCAGACTTGGAAGAAAAGATTATGGACCAATTACTTGAAAGGAGGAAAGAAGACTCTGATGTCTACTACACAACCTTCTTCTTGTAGACTCGTGTTGGGCCTCCAAGCGCGGAGTTTTGTAGGACAGTAGCAAATTTCACTCAAGTGGATGACCTAAGGTTTATCAATCCGTGGGAGGCGTAGGATGAAGATGGTCTCTCTCAAACAACCCTGCAATCAAATAACAAAGAGTCTCTTGTGTCCCCAACACACCCAATACAATGGTGAATTGTATAGGTGCACTAGTTCGGCGAAGAGATGGTAATACAAGTGCAATATGGATGGTAGATGTAGGTTTTTGTAATCTGAAAATATAAAAACAGCAAGGTAACTAAAGATAAAAGTGAGCACAAACGGTATTGCAATGCTTGGAAACAAGGCCTAGGGTTCATACTTTCACTAGTGCAAGTTCTCTCAACAATACTAACATAGTTGAATCGTATATAAATCCCTCACGTGCAACAAAGATTTCACTCCAAAGTCACAAATAGCGGAGAACAAACGAAGAAATTATTGTAGGGTACGAAACCACCTCAAAGTTAACTTTTTCGATCAATCTTATGAGCTATCCCTATAAGTGTCACGAATAGCCCTAGAGTTCGTACTAAAATAACACCTTAAGATACACATCAACCAAAACCCTAATGTCACCTAGATACTCCAATGTCACCACAAGTACCCATGGGCTTGATTATACGATATGCATCACACAATTTCAGATTCATCATGTTCAATCCAACACAAAGAACTTCAAAGAATGCCCCAAAGTTTCTACCGAAGAATCAAGACGAAAACATGTGCCAACCCCTATGCATAGATCCCCAAGGTCACGGAACCCGCAAGTTGATCACCAAAACATACATCAAGTAGATCAATAGAACATCCCATTGTCACCACGGATATCCCATCGCAAGACATACATCAAGTGTTCTCAAATCCTTAAAGACTCAATCCGATAAGAAAACTTCAAAGGGAAAACTCAATTCATCACAAGAAGATAGAGAGGGGAAAACTCCATATGATTCATCTATATCAATAAAGCTCGCGATACATCAAGATCGTGTCATCTCAAGAACATGAGAGAGAGATCAAACACATAGCTACTGGTACATACCCTCAGCCCCGAGGGTGAACTACTCCCTCCTCGTCATGGAGACCGCCGGGATGATGAAGATGGCCTCCGGTGATGGTTTCCCCCTCCGGCAGGGTGCCGGAACAGGCTCCCGATTGGTTTTTCGTGGCTCTGGAGGCTTGCGGCGGCGGAACTCCCGATCTTGGTTTCTTTTCGGGGGTTTATGTATTTATAGGAATATTTGGCGTTGGAATCACGTCAGGGGAGTGCTCGAGGGGGCCACAAGCCAGGGGGGCGCGCCCCCTAGGCTTGTGGCCTCCTCGGGACTCCTCTCCGGTATCTTTTTGCTCCGGTATTTTTTATATTTTCCAAAAATATTCTCCATAAATTTTCAGCCCATTCCGAGAACTTTTATTTCTGCACAAAAACAACAACACGGTAGTTCTGCTCAAAACAACGTCAGTCCGGGTTAGTTCTAATAAAATCATACCAAAATCATATAAAATTATTGTAAACATGGCATGAATACTTCATAAATTATAGATACGTTGGAGACGTATCAGACTCCAGAATTCAAAGGAGAATATACGAAGTTAAAAGATGACTGGGACAAATTTGTGCAGTTCAAGGAATCAGAAGCAGCTAAGGAATGGTCGAGAGTAAACAAGATAAATGCCGAGAAAAAAACATGGCACCATCATCTGGGGCCAGGTGGCTACAAGTATGGGTTGCCTAAGTGCGAAGAATCCGAGAGAAACATGAAGGCTGCAGGGGTCACTCCAGAAACAGAGAATTGGCCCGACAGGTTCAGGACTTGGTTTTATGCACATGGGGGAAAGTTGGACCCAAAGACAGGGAAGGTTCTTGAACAGGCAAGTCTTAAAGAGGCCATGGACGAGTTACTTAAAGCAATAGAAGAAGCTCGAATGGGTCTGTACCAGCCCGAGAGAAAGAACGACGAGCTTACACGCGCCCTCAAGAATCCTGAACACCCGGGACTAACACAAGGCAAAGGCCTTGTTCCGTGGCTTCTAGGGTTTGCGGATTGGAACGACAGTTACAGAAGCCGTGAGAGAAAGAAGAACATGAAGTAGATCGGATTCAAATGCTAGGTGCAAAGAACGCGGACTTGGAACGCAAATACATGCTGCAGCAGAAGCAAATCAACAAACTTAGCCAGCAAGGCGCGTCTCAGCAGCAGGAGCATCCAGATGCAGCATTAGATGGTACCATTCCATCATCTATGCCGAAAAGCAGCGTGGGTTCCACGGGGGTCCCGGCCGATGATGCATTACTGGCTCGCTACCCCGTGGATGATATCCTAGAGTCGACAGTTTGTGAGCTACACGTGAAACTGAAGAACATATCCATGAAGGTGGCGGACGGCTTTGCTTTACCGAGTGGACCTGGAGCAACCTTCCACGGCAATCCGATTCCACCTGGCTATGCTCGTGTCGGGGTGGATGAAGTTGTGTCGGCATATGAATCACTAGATCTTGACTACCTTGGAGGTGAAGGGGAGCGGACACTGGGAGAAGCCATTCGTTGTCTCATTTTATGGAAAAAAGGAATGCATCGTGTTTCCAAACTCGGTGCCAAGGCCACTGACTCCTCCTCCAAGTCTGCCGCGTCAGCAGACTCCAACCCACCTCGAGACGGAGCACAGGGCGAGTCCGCCATATCGATCTCCGCCGCGTCAGCGTAATCCATCCGAGACGGAGCCTAGCGCGAGTCCGCGATATCGATCTCCGCCATCTCCAAAGCGGAAGAGAGCACAAAAGAAGAAACCCGAGCCTCCTGTCAAAAAGAAGTTAGCTTACGAGAAGTTACCTTACGAGAAGACTGGCGAGGAAATCGATGAACAAGTGGCTAAGGAATTGCACGCCCATTTTGGACCGAAAAAGCCCTCGTCGCCAAAGGAGAAAATACCTGTGGAAGTCGTACAACACTTTTTGAATGCAGCTAAACCGGCGGAGAAAAGGCCGCTATCAGACTATGAACGCTCTATTAGCAAGTCCTATCATAAACAAAAAAAACAGAAGTCGAGCGGTAGTAGTAAATGCGGGAAAACTTTTCCCCAGCTCGGAGAACAGGCAGTGCAATCGATTATCCCGCTCAAGGTGAGTACCGATAAGGTGGTAATAACCGACGCTGATAGAGAGAGGGCTAGAGAGATCGGTATCACTGTTGAACAACTCCTAGAGATCGAGGAATTCCCACTGGAGGATCCGAAGAAACTAGCATGGGCATATGTCCCCAGGAACCCTCTCGTGAGTCCTGAAGATGAGAAGCTTCTATCAACGCAAATGCACAACTTGCATGACTGGTACATGAGAGAAGTAAAGAGCGGGAGACAGAGCCTCATGGTGAAAGTCAAGCGAGAGCATTACATCCATGAAAATGATTTGTGGATTGAAAATGAAGAATTCTTTCAGTTATTCAATAAAAAAGCACTCGACAAATCTATCGTCAGTTGCTACTGTCTATAAGTGATTTCTTTCTGTAATTTAATTAAGTCTCTAGCTCAGCTCGTTCATTGCCTGTAATTATCCTCACTATATTCTTTTGTGTGGTATTGTGCAGAATGAAGATTTTTGAATTGGAAAGAGATGGAGTCTATGGCATTGGGTTCATTGACCCAAATACCGTTAATGAAAAGGTATTAACTACTTACTCTAAAGACACGGAGAAAATCTTGCTAAGGTTTTTGAAGGCCCTAAATATCAAACCAGAAATATTTTTACCTTACAACTTCAAGTGAGTGTTACGTTTACCTTACTTTTACCTTATATATATACTCGATGTTAAGTGTAGTTGACGAGTTATGCATGCCCGCTTATACAAATCGTGTCCGCAGCTACCACTGGATCCTGCTAATCATTAGAATTGACGATGGAACTGTTGAAGTACTGGACTCACTAAGTAAAGATCCTGAAGAATACAGAAGCCTGCATTCGATGCTCGACAGGTAATTTCAATCATTTACGCACTATGTCGGCCTCTTTAGTTCGTTTCCTGATATCAAGTAATTAGTAACTCATTTATTCATTTTATTTGCCGGGCAGGGTTTGGAAAAAGTTCACCAAAGATGTTAGAGGTGAATGGAAAGAGGAGCTGAAATGGCGAAAGTCCAAGGTATTTAAGTAGTACTAGCTACGTCCGCGCATCTCTTTAAGTATAGTTTCAATATCATTATCATGCCTTATTATTATCTGATTGAATTATATTCTCGTAAAGTGCATGAGGCAGGAACAAGGGACTAATTTATGTGCATATTACGTTTGCGAGAACATTCGCATTATGACTGAAAAGATCAAAACTACAAGAGATCTTTGGGTACGTAAACACTATTCACATTTTTTTATCATGATGTAATATATATACAGACAACTAACATGTTCATATTGATCTCCTTCTTTAAAGATGCACGAGATGCGGGATAAGCTCCTACCAAAGGACCGCATACGAGCAATTCAAGAGGAAATTGCGGGTTTTTTGCTTGAGCAGGTCATATCTCCCGACGGAGAATACCATTACACCTAATGCCTGCATGTAATGATTTGCAAATTGTAGGAGAAATTGTATATACCAAATTGTACATATGTGTATGCATGGTCGTACGAAAAGTTCTATGTATATGATTGGTTCTACGAGATATTCTATTATATATGCATAACGTGTATAGTATGTAGCAGCGTAAAATATGTTTGAAATGAAAAAGAATTAAATCGAATACACAAAATGAAAAGGAAAAATAAACAATAAAACCTAAACCCATAAACCCCAAAGCCCCTAAATCTTTAGTCTCGGTTGGTGCTACCAACCGGGACTAAAGGTCCCCATCCCCTGGCGCCCGCTGCCGACCACATGGCAAGGGTTTAGTCCCTATTCGTAGCCAACCGGGACTAAAGGCTTGGACCCTTTAGTCCCTATACATTAGTCCCGGTTGGGGAACCGGGACTAATGGCCTGTTTTCTACTAGTGTCTGTGGTGCAACAGTACTGACCGAACCTCGCTGTCCGGGCTAACGTGGTGATCGCATCGTACGGCTGGGAAGTGGGAACACGTACGGCTTCCGATCGCCGCTGTCAATTTGAACCGCGAGGACCAGTGCGCTGGCGCTAGCTGCGCGATGATACGGTCGGGAACACCCCGTGGATTTTATTTTACACCTCACCTCTTGCGTACACAGGTTAGAGCGTCTACAACCGGACCCCTCGTGTCCCCCTCAAATGTTCGGAGAGGCCACCCGGTCATTGACCGGTCACGAAATTTTGATTCAATCGGGCCTCTCAAACTGACCTCAAACGTTCGGGCTGACCGGCACCCTTCATATACAGCCCAAATATGGGACGGATATGGGGCGTCCGGGCACGCCCGCCACGTCGGCCTGACGGGGTGGACACCCGCGGAAACCCGGCGGTCTGACGTACGACTCCTCCGTCGCTGTAGTGTGAATGCCGCATGGCGCCGCACCGGCGGGCCACGTAATCCTATCCCGGCTATTTAAGCCGACTGTCGACACCCAAACCCCTACCCTCCACATTTCCCTCCTCCTGTCCATCGCAGCCATCAGCCATGCCCCCATGCCACCGCCACTAGACGATCCAGCACCGGCTCTGGCTCCTTGAACATGTCCGGATCTGGAGGGCCGTGGGCTACCTCTGGATCCGGAGAAGGATTTCAAGAAGGAGGAGGAGGTGGAGGAGTAAGAGGAGGAGGAGGAGGATCCGGCAGAGGAGGCGCTAGCGTTAGGTGTGGGGGAGGACGAGCAGGAGCCGACGGAGGAGGCGCCGGCGCTGCATGTGGGGGAGGAGGAAGCGCCGGCGATGGAGGAGGACGTGAATATGCGGGCGAAGCAGCAGGCAATCCTGAACTCCATCCACTCGGAGTCGGCTGCGGAGGCTAGGCATCTTCGTCGGCAGTAGATGAAGGCGGGCGCGGGCTGCGGCGGAGGCGGCGTGGGCTGCAGCGACAAGGATGAGCAAGAGACCATCTCCGACGACGACGAAGAGTAGGATAGTACGTGATACGTAGGATATCTCTTCTACATGACTTTGTATGGATCTAGGGGATGAAATATGAGAGAGTTGTAGACGTGGACGAGCAGATTTAAGGGCTGAACAATCAGTGCCTACGGACGCATCCGTAGACATTTGAGGGCCCGGATTTACAAGTTCGGACTGTAGTAGATGCTCTTACTAGCTCAGACTACGGACGGGTTGCCTGGCCGGAAGATCGACGCGAGCTTCTCCTCCGGCCGTCTCTTATGGCACGTCGACGTCGATCGTGGCCACCCGTACGTGCTTGGTTCATGCTAAATGCGAGTAGAGCTGACAGGTACCGGCATCATCGTCGTCCTCCGTCGAAAGGAGCAAGAGATTAAGACGTAGTTGGGGTCTGCTTTTCATTATCACAGTAGCACAGAGGACTAAGGGCATGGCCAATGCATAGCCTTAAGGTGATACCCCAGTGGCGGAGACAAGGAGGGACGAGCAGGGGCCAGCCCCCCCCCCCCCACCCACCCAATGATCGACGAACTGTTTGACAGGTAGGAGTTTTTAGCGATTTGGTTTGGTGAATACACGTACTTGGCCCCTCCTGACTGAAACTGAGAGTATAAAATCTCAAAAGCAAAGGCCCATAAGAAAGCCCAGTCATGGTCATAACCTCCCCCGCTCCTATTACTACTCCTTGCGGTTACCTAAAAAATCTCCTGGCTTGATTAACGTGCGATCTGAGGCGATTAGGGTTTAGCCGCCCCGCCGCCGGCTGCCTCCTTGGCGGCGGCGTGTGTGCCGGCGTCTCTTTTCCAGGATGGCACCGGAGTTGTCGTGGTTGGTCTCCCGTCCTCAGCCAGGGACTCGGACTCTCGGCCTTGCTAGCCTGCAGCAACATGTCCGGTGCCTGTGCAAGCTTCATGAGTTGATCTTCTCGTGTGTATACTGCTTGCACGCCATGAGAAAATCATCCACCGCTTCGTTGGCGCACAGCTTTCCTGATGGTGCTTAGGAAACTTGGTTGTTGATCGGATCTAAAGACATCTTTGGATTTGTTCAAACTTTTCTGTCCCGGCGCTGCCTGGTGCAGTGATCGGTTTCTTGTCCCGGCGATGGTTGGCAGCGACCGGTTCTCTTTACTGCAGTTCTGGCTGTTTCATCGGCGAGTTTTTGCAGTTCTATTCTCCGTCTATACAGATCACCGGACGACATCCCTTGAGGGTGATCGACGGGTGCAATGAAAATTCTCTGTTGGAACTGCCGTGGTTTGGCCAGCACTGCCGCAGTAAGATCACTTCTAGACGTCCAGAAGCAGTGGGGGGCGGATGTGTTTTTCCTGTCTGAGACACATCTGAACACAATTAAGGCAGAAAAAGTGAGAAGGAAAATAAACATGGATCACATGGAGATAGTTGACAGTGTGGGAGCGAGTGGAGGATTAATTCTTTTCTGGCGAAATCCGGTTCATATCCAAGTGAAAGATAAATCCAAAATTTTTATTGATGTTGTGGTAGGAGCACCGGGCGACGAACCTTGGAGGTTCACAGGGTTCTATGGGGAATCGAGGTGGGAAGATAAACATCTGTCGTGGGGATACATTCGTAGTCTGTACCAATAGGATCGTCTTCCGTGGATTGTAGGAGGCAATTTTAATGAGATCTTGTACTCGCACGAGAAGGAAGGCGGCTGATAATTGAAGAATAATAACTGTTGTGATTGAGGCCTCAAAGGGCTGTTTATATAGATTACAAAACTTGGGCTCCAAGACTAATAGAGATAGATTACAATTCCAAACCTTGCCGGATATACTATCCGTAACCGACCTATACTCTAATATCCCCCCGCAGTCTCAGCATCAGGAGTAACGATGTTGAGACTGGAGCGTATGTCGGTGAAAGATGCAGTCGGGAGTCCTTTGGTGAAAATGTCAGCAAATTGAGCACTCGTAGGTACATGAAGAACACGGACCTCGCCAAGAGCCACCTTCTCTCGAACGAAGTGTATGTCAATCTCAATGTGCTTGGTGCGACGATGCTGAACTGGATTGGAAGCCATGTATACTGCAGAGATGTTGTCACAATAAACGATGGTTGCACGATCAAGTGGGCGATGAAGTTCCACTAGAAGCTGACGCAGCCACACCGCTGCAGCCACAACATGAGCAACCGACCTATACTCAGCCTCAGCAGAAGACCTGGAAACTGTTGCCTGCCTTTTAGAACACCAAGAAACAAGATTATCACCCAAATAAACACAAAATCCGGATGTGGACCGCCGAGTATCTGGACAACCTGCCCAGTCTGCATCAGAATAAACTGTCAAGCTTGTCGGGGAAGAAGAATTAATGAGAAGACCATGATCAAGAGTTCCTTTTAAATAGCGAAGAATGCGGTGGACGTGAGCAAGATGAGGAGCACGAGGATCATGCATAAAAAGACAGGCTTGCTGAACGGAGTATGAAATGTCGGGCCGAGTGAGAGTGGCATATTGTAGGGCACCGGTGATGCTACGATACAAAGTGGGATCAGAAACAGGATCACCATCAGCCGACAATTTGGCACCAATGTCGGCCGGTGTACGAGTGGGTTGACAATCAGACATACCAGAACGAGAAAGCAAGTCTAAAAGATAGGAGCGTTGAGAGAGAAAAAGAGTAGACTTGGTGCGAGAAACAGTAATGCCAAGAAAATGATGAAGAGGACCAAGATCAGTCATGGAAAATTCATTACTAAGAGAAGAGATTATATGTTGAAGAAAAGAGTCAGAGCTAGCCGTAAGAACGATATCATCAACATAAAGCAAGAGATAGGCAGTGTGGGAAGAGGAGCGAAAACTAAATAAGGAAGAATCAGATTTGGAGGGTATGAAACCTACTGTTTGAATGAAGGTAGCAAAACGTTGAAACCATGCACGAGGAGCTTGTTTAAGACCATAAAGAGATTTGCTAAGAAGGCAAACAGAGTTGAGAGAAGAGGGATTCTCAAAACCAGATGGTTGCTGACAATAAACTGTTTCATTAAGAGTGCCGTGAAGAAAAGCATTTTTAACGTCTAGCTGATGAATGGGCCAAGAGGAGGAAACGGCAAGACTAAGAACAACCCGAATAGTACTTGGTATAACAACAAGAGAAAAGGTTTCATCAAAATCAATGCCATGTTGCTGAGAGAAACCACGACACACCCATCTGGCTTTGTAACGAGCAAGGGTGCCATCAGAATGAAATTTATGCCGAAAGACCCATTTTCCAGAAACAATATTAACACCAGGAGGTTTGGGAACAAGAGTCCATGTGTTATTTTGCTGAAGAGCGTTAAATTCATCGCGCATAGCTGAGAGCCAAAGAGGATCAAGAAGAGCTCGTTTGTAAGAAGAAGGAATAGGAGAAAGGGTTGCCGGGGTTGGGGTGGCTATGAGGTTGAGGCGTTTGATGGGTAGAAGGAATCCGCGTTTGCCGCGGGTGCACATGATGTGATCATTAGTGGGTGGTGGAATGGGTACAACGTTGGGTGGGAGTGGTGGTTGGGATCCTGGCGGGGCTGGACTTGCCGGGGACGGGCTTGCCGGACTTGCCGGGTTGTCCAGACTTGCCGGGGACAGGCTTGCCGAACTTGCTGGGTTGTCCGGACTTGCCGGGCTTGCCAGTGACGGGCTTGCCGGACTTGCCGGGTTGTCCAGACTTGCCGAACTTGCCGGGTTGTCCGGACTTGCCGGGCTTGCCGGTGCCGGGCTTGCCAGACTTGCCGGGGACAGGCTTGCCGGGCTTGCCAGGCTTGCCGGGCTTGCCGGGCTTGCCGGGTCCGGACCTGTCGGGACTGCTGGGCTTGCCAGGGTTGCCGGCCTTGCCGCGGGAGGGGTGATGGTGGGAGAAATGGATGCAGGGTTAGTGACAGAATAAGGAAAAGTGTTTTCATCGAATGTGACGTGGCGAGAGACAAGCACGCGACCAGAAGATGGATCGAAACAACGATATCCTTTGTGATCGTCAGAAAGACCAAGATGAATGCAAGGTAGGGAACGTGGTTCGAGTTTGTTGGAGGCGGTAGAGGCGGTGTTCGGAAAACAAAGACAGCCAAAAACACGGAAAAAAGAATAATCGGGATGGGAGAGAAAAAGAGATTGAAAAGGCGAATAAAGAGGACATGTCTTAGTTGGTCGAATATTGAGAAGAAGAGTGGCAATGCGAAGGGCTTCGGCCCAAAACCGAGAAGGCAGAGAAGCTTGTAGTAGCAAGGTGCGAAGAATATCATTAATGGAGCGAAGAGAACGTTCAGCTTTACCGTTTTGAGGGGAGGTATAAGGACAGGAAAAACGAAGAAGAATACCTTGAGAGAGAAAGAAGTTGCGGTTTTGAGTGTTGTCAAATTCTCGACCATTATCACATTGAATAAATCTAATTGGCAAGCCAAAGTGTGTAAGAACATATTGTCGAAAATTGAGAAAGAGGGCATGTACTTCAGATTTAGCACGGAGAGGAAAAGTCCAAATATAATGAGAATAGTCATCCAAAATCACAAGATAATATTTGTAACCAGAGACACTAGGGATGGGAGAGGTCCATAAATCACAGTGAATTAATTCAAAAGGAAAAGTGCTAAGGGTAGTAGAGGTTCCAAAAGGTAATCTAACATGTTTGCCGCATTGACAAGCAGTACAAAGAGAGGGATTATGAGGAACACTAGAACTAGGAATACAAAATTCTTGAAGCAAAGATGACAAGGTGGTTTTATTGGGGTGTCCTAGACGACGATGCCACAAATCAACTGATGCAAGCATGGCTCGGGGAGTGGATGTAGGTGTGCCATGAAGCGGATAAAGATCGCCCGTGCTATTGTACCGAGCGAGTTCCTCCCCCGTTGCCAGATCCTTCACAGACAAACCAAAAGGGTCAAAAGCCAAAATTACTCGATTGTCAATACAAAATTGGCGAACAGAAATAAGATTTTTGATGAGGGAAGGAGCAACAAGAATATTGCGGAGAAGAAAATTGGCGTAAGAGGAAGAGATGTAAGAATGACCGGTGCAGGAAACAGGTATGGTGGAACCATCACCAATGGTGATCGTAGAAAAAACAGGAGGAAAACAAGCGGACAGCAAATTCATATTTGAAGACATATGTGAGGATGCACCAGAATCGAAAATCCAATCCGTACCTTCGTTATTGAGAGTAAAGTTGTTCATGGCGTTGATGAAGGCGGCTTGATCCCAGGCCGGCTGCTGTGGAGGAGCAGAGGGGCCAGGAGCGTGCATGGGAGCGTAGGGCAGGGTCGGCGACTGGTAGTATGCTGCCGGGGCCGGCAAGGGGCCGTAAGAAGCCGGCAAGCCCGGCAAGGCTGGCAAGGTGCCGTAAGAAGACGGCAAGCCCGGCAAGGTGCCGTAAGAAGCCGGCAAGGTGTAGTAGGGTGGCAGTAGTCCTGGCGTGCTGGGAGGTGGCGTAGGAGTGGCGGTGTAGACATGCGCCGGCGGCTTGGGCCCAAGGAGTCCAGGAGAGCCAGTGGCCAGGCGGAGGCCAGGGCTCCACGTGCCCGTGTAAGCAGGCGGGGCGCCGTACGGCGAAGGGGCCGACCAGGGCATCGACCAAGCTTGAACAAGGCCGGTCCAGGGATCGTGCGGAGGCTGCCATGTTGTGGGAGCCGGGGACGACGGAGCGGCCGGTGGCGGGGCTGGTGCAGTGCCGGCGGAGTGAGATGCAGGGGGCCGGTAGATCGGATTCTTGCCCCGGTAGGCCGGGCTCGGGCGCCAGCCTGGGGGCGGTGGAGGAGCTGCTGCCGCCGCGGTAGGAGGGGAGGGTGCGGCAGATTGGCGCGGCAGCCCAGGCGGGGCCCCGGCAAGCCCGGCCCCAGCAAGCCCAGCAAGCCCGGCCGCGACAGGAGCGTGAAACACCTGCGGTGGCCGTAGCGCCTTGCGAGCTTGATTCTTCTCTTCTTGCTGGAGGAGGGAGCGAACCTCCTTGAAGGTGGGGTAGGGCTTGAGCATGGGGATGAAGGACTGCTGCTTCTCGAACTGATCGCCGAGGCCGACGAGAAGAGCGTTGATGAGGGCGCGATCGTCGACGTGATCGCCGAGTTCACGAAGTTCGTCGCCGATAGCCTTGATCCGCTGGCAGAAAACGGTGACCGGGGCATCGCCTTGGACGGTCGTACGGAGCTCGGTGTTGAGGGCGTTGATGTGCGCGTCGGAGTTGTCCTGGAACAGCTGCTGGAGAGATGCCCAAAGCTCGGCGGCGGTGGCGTCGGAGGAGGAGACCAGATTGAAGAGCTCCGTGGAGATGCGTGTGTAAATCCACTGGATGATGGCGAGATCATCTTTCACCCAGCGAGGATCGGTGTGCTGTGGAGGGTAGGATGGATCTATGTGGTGGCGGAGGCCGCAGCGGCCGAGGTGGATGGTGAAGAGGTGGCGCCAATGGTAGTAGTTGTGGGCGCCAAGATCTAACGAGATTGGGATGAAAGGGGAGACGTCAGCAATGGTGTTGGCTAGGGAGATAATTGGGAGTTGAGGGGGGAGGTGTTTGGGGAGTTGAAGAGGAGGAAGAAGAAGGGGGGGCACCGGCGGTGCGGAACTCGGCCAGGGAGAAGAGGGGCCGAGTCGGCCGGGGCGGCGGCGCGGTTGGCGGTGCCATGCCGGGTGCGGAAAACCTAGGCGTCTGATACCATGATAATTGAAGAATAATAACTGTTGTGATTGAGGCCTCAAAGGGCTGTTTATATAGATTACAAAACTTGGGCTCCAAGACTAATAGAGATAGATTACAATTCCAAACCTTGCCGGATATACTATCCGTAACCGACCTATACTCTAATAGCGGCGCTCCCAGACCAATGAATATGATGCAAAATTTTCGAGATGCATTGGTAGACTGTGAGCTAGAGGACATGGGGTACACCGGCGATCAGTTCACTTGGAGGAGGCGTAGGCTGCGTGAGCGGTTGGACAGAATTGTGTGCAACGGACAATTTCATGGCTTGTTCCCTAACGCCAAAGTCACTAATACAACACACAGCAAGTCAGATCATAGACCTGTACTAATTGATACTGATGGTGACGTTGCCGGTGATCAATTCCATGCCAAGATTAAACAGTTTGAGGCCCGCTGGCTTAAAGAGGACGACGTGACACGGCTAGTTTCAGATGCATGGGGAAGAACCGATCCACATGCATCATTGGTGGACCGTACAGCGGCAGTGCATGCCGAGATGCATGTATGGGACAGAGAGATCCTTAAGGCACCTCACAAACGTCTTAAATATTTAAAGGCGGAGTTTGAAAATCTGCGGTTGGGCCCTCTCACTGACGAGTCAGCGGACCGGCAACGAATTCTGTTGATTGAGATTGAGGAAAATTTGGAGGAGGAAATTTATTGGGTCCAACGAAGCCGTGCAAACTGGTTGAAATTTGGAGACCGCAATACCAATTTTTTCAATAATTTCGCTACTGCACGGAAGAAGAGAAATCATATCCGACGGCTCATGGATGATAGCGGTACATGGTTGGAAGATAATGAGTCTATGAGAGGTTTAATATCAGATTATTTCCAGCATCTCTTTTCTTCTGAAGTGCATTTACCTGATGATAGAGTCTTAAATAAAGTGAAACATTGTGTAACGGATTATATGAATGAAGCTCTTTTAGCACCTTACACATCGGAAGAAGTGAAGAATGCTCTATTTAGCATTGGTGACCTAAAGGCCCCAGGGCCGGATGGACTTCATGCCATTTTCTATAAAAAGTTCTGGCCTATTCTAGGAGAGGACTTGATTAGGGAAGTGCTGCAGGCAGTTAACAGCGGTGTAATACCGGAGGGGTGGAATCAAACCACTATTGTTCTTATACCCAAAGTTGACAATCCGGAGAAGGTAACTCAGTTTCGGCCAATAAGTCTTTGCAACGTTGTCTATAAGGTAATATCTAAGATGTTGGTAGCGAGACTGAAATTGTTACTGCCTGATATAATTAGTGAGACTCAGAGTGCTTTTGTGCCTGGTCGGATTATCACTGACAATGTTATTGTTGCATATGAGTGTTTACACACAATGAAGAGAAGAAAGACAGGAAAAGTGGGCACATGCGCGGGAAAACTGGATATGCATAAGGCGTATGATAGAGTTGAATGGGTCTTTCTAGAAGCAATCCTCGGGAAGCTTGGCTTTGATCAAAGATGGATTCGTCTAGTAATGGCGTGCGTCACTTCTGTTGAATACAAAGTAAGGTTTAATTCTAATGAAACTTTACCGTTCTCCCCAACAAGAGGCCTTAGGCAGGGGGATCCCCTGTCTCCCTATCTATTTCTGCTCTGCACGGAAGGTCTTTCTGCGCTCATTGCCCATGAGGAGGCGGTTGGTAATTTAAAGGGTGTGCAGGTCTGTCGTGACTCTCCTAGAATTTCTCATTTATTGTTCGCTGATGATTCACTTATATTGATGAAAGTAGACCAGCTAAATGCCCAGACTCTAAGAACGATTTTGGATGAGTATTGTTTGGCCTCTGAACAATTGGTAAGCGAGGCAAAATGCTCTATCTTTTTTAGTCCCAATACCGAAGTGGAGGTGAAGGCTGAGATATGTCAAATACTGAATATTATGACGGAATCATTGTCAGACAAATATTTGGGGCTTCCCTCTATGATTGGTGTTGACCGGGTTAATTGCTTCAAACACTTAATAGAGAGGATACAGAAACTTGTAAATGGATGGAAAGAGAGAACACTCTCCTTTGGAGGTAAGGAGGCCTTGCTGAAAGCGGTGGCCCAAGCCATCCCTACATACGCGATGAGTGTGTTTAAATTCCCTAAAAAAAATTGTAAGGGGATCACTGATGCAATGTCGCAGTATTGGTGGGGTGACGAGGACGACCAACGTAGGATGTATTGGTTTGCATGGTGGAAAATGTGTGTGCCAAAGGAGCAAGGAGGTATGGGTTTTCGTGACATTCACAGTTTCAATTTGGCGATGCTGGCAAAACAGTGCTGGAGGTTGATTGAGAATAATGAATCATTGTGTGCCAGAGTGTTGAGATCTAGATATTACCCCAATGGGGATATTCTTAATTGTGAACTAAAAAAAGGGTCGTCGTATGTATGGCGGAGTATATGGGCAGGGATCCAAACCTTCAAAAAGGGCTGCATATGGAGAGTAGGAGATGGTGCAAAAATAGATATTTGGATGGATTGTTGGATTCCAAGTAGTGCATCAAGGAAAGTGGTGACAGTAAGGGGTAATCAGGTATTGTCAAGAGTGAATGATCTTATAGACCCTGTTACGGGTGAGTGGGATGAACAGCTAATCCGGGATAACTTTTGGCACATTGATGCGGAGCGTATCTTGCAGATTCCGCTATATCATCAGGCAACGGAGGATTACGTTGCATGGCATCTCACAAAAAGCGGGATTTTCTCGGTACGTTCGGCCTACTATAAAGAATGGGAGGATACATACAAGGATAATACTAGCTTGAGTCGCCATGGTGGCTCCCGGCCACATCCGATACGGAAAAAGATTTGGAGTCTAAAACTGCCGGGAAAAATAAAGATCTTCCTATGGAGATGTCTACATAATGCTATTCCCTGTTTTTGTGTGCTTGCAAACCGTCACGTTGGCAATATTTCTCAATGCCCAATTTGCAAAGTGGGAGCAGAAGATATCAAATATGCTTTGTTTAATTGCACAAGAGCAAAGGAGTCTGGGCTGCGCTTGGGGTTGAGAAAATCATACATGATGCATTGCTTGCTGATTGCTCAGGTTCTGGTGTGCTGGAATTTCTCATGTGTGACGCTTCTATGAAGCACAGTTATCAGGACTCGATTGAGCTTCCAGAGATGATAGCTACGGCGAGCTGGTTCGTTTGGTGGCAGCGTAGACAACATGTTCGAGGGGAGCAAATACAGACACCGCTGCGTTCGGCATTGGCCATCCATGCATTGGCTCTAAACTTCACACGAGCGGCGGGGAAACCAACTACTCAACCTAGACGTAACACATGGCCCATCACTTTGGCAGCGCAACAAGTTCTAAACGTTGATGCTTCTTTCTTTGAGGATCTGCAGTCAGGGTCATGTGGGGCGATAGTTCGAGACCACAGAGGTAATTTCATTGCTGCGTCAACTTCTCAACTTGAGCATGTGGCAGATGTTGTCTCTGCGGAAGCAGCAGCATTACTTGAAGGTTTAAAATTACTTCGAACCATGGGATGTCACAATGTCTTGGTGAGGATGGACAACTCTATTGTGGTTGATGCTATACGTTTAAATGAGGGACATTCTATGATGGCGGCTCCAGTTTTAGATGATTGTAGAGAGTTACTACGAGAGTTCGGAAAGGTTACTATCGAGCATTGTAATAGAGAATCAAATGTAGTTGCTCATGAGCTAGCTGAATGGGGCCGTGCAAACACCCCTTCCTTATGGGTGGATGCACCTCCGGTTTTTATTGCTAAATTTTTAGCAGACGATGTAAGCATTATTTGAATTTAATAAAGCTAGCCATTAAGGCCTTTCCATCAAAAAAAAAAAGCTTATGCCTTCCCTGCTCGCGAAGTTCGATCGACCAGCGCCTGGCGAATCATGCAAACTACTCTAGCAGTTAATTCTAAAGGTTAGCACGGTTAAGTACTCTCGATTAATCCCTCCCAGCTCTCATCTTATTCTTATATGTGTCGAATTGCACAGCCAATTTCATTTATTTTGAGGTAGTGATGTACGATGCTAATTTATTTGTATTTTCTTTCAATTGTTCGATTTATGATGCGTGTGTGAAGGAAAAATCGTCACCAAACACCACAAAGATTAATTCAATTTTTAAGCATGCTGTTTAAGGTTCCTTTTTTCGGTATGTTGTTTCGAATTCTGAACATACCAGTCCCCAATCCAACGGAAGACGACTTAGCTTCGAAATTACATGAGAACCTACATTGATACGGAAACTTAGCAAATAGGTTATCTTCGGATGAAATTACTAAAAAATCATATTACTGGCAGTTTTAGGGGACATTTTAAATTAATATAGATGCAGATATGTTTTAATTGTATTGGCGCGACACATTATTTTGTATTGTACTCCGTGGTACTTTTTTTTTGCACCGCACAATTTTTTTTTTCAAGTTAGCTTGGCCCCCCCCTATACCTAAATCCTGGCTCCGCCCCTGTGATGCCCCGTATGTCATGTAGGATCGGATACCAGGAAAAATAGGTTTGGATGAGGAAGCGGGATCCTTTGCAGGAGGCGGGTGCTTGGAGAGAAAAAGTGTGTTCCGGTGTAAAAAGCTAAAAAGTTAGAGTGGAAAGTAGAGATGCATGTGTACTAGAGTCTTTATTTTCTATTCTTTGATGAGACCCACTAGTGGTAGCTTGCATTGGGGAGAAAAAAACAATATAGATGTCTTAAACTACTTTTTGTCATGGGGCATCTGTATCCATATGCCACCATTGTACATGCCCTAAGCTAAAGGGAGGTTCTCCTAAATCTCCTTTTAAGTGGAAGAAGAAAGGCAAATCTTTGGGTGGCTCAGCAGCATGCATCAGATGCACACGATCACAGCTTTTCACTGGAAAGACGTCATGCGTCATATTACTGAACTATGAAAAAAAAAACTACTCTCTTCGATCCATATTAATTATCGCCTATTTAGTATAATTTGGTAACAAACCAGTGACAATTAATATGTGTTAGACGGAGTCCCTTGTTTGCAAAAGATGGTGTGTCTTGCAGGAAACACAGTTTTGTAGGTGCACCGTTATTTTTGTTATGTGGCTTATTTTTCTATTCTTCTCATAGCAAATATATTGAAATGCAAGAAGCATTGCTGTTTAGAATCAACGCCTTTGTCGAGAAGCTTGGTGAGCTTGTTGTCTTTGTCGTCGGAACAAACAGGTGGGTCCGGTTTTCGTGTAAGTGTCATTGTCCCAACTAGCTGACTCCCCTCGCCTCCTGACTCCTTACGACGTTTGCAAGGTGGGAGGGGAGAAGGGCATGGTTTCGGTTGATCATCGTTGTCATCATTAATATCATCATGCCGAACAAAGCAAGAGAAAAAAAAAAGTGTCTGTGGTCTACTTTGCATGAACACACCACGTGGAATTTTGCTGAAGGAAGGTGCACCTAAATCTCCTTTTATGTGTAAAAAGAATGCCAAATCTTCCGAGCTCCCCATCTTAAGCCCACACTATCAAAATTCTATCAATAATGCTACACCTACAAAGATCTACAAACGTTTTACTTCATTCTTCAAACTATAACCCCCCCTCCCACCCCCGAATCTAATTCTATTGGAAAGATGTCAAGCATCGGACCAAACTATGCCGGGCTCCATGTCTGCACTGTGAAGTGATTAGAGAGATGTTTAGAGAAACAAATTGATTTTTTTTCAAGCACAACCACTTATGTGTAGAGGGAGCTATTTAATTAGGCACACCTACAATAGATATAGGAACTTTGCAAGACCTAGGGTAGATACTACGGAAACTAATTTACGGAGCAACCACGGCACCCCAATGAAATGCAGGAAGGGCGTCCAGATCATCATGCTCTGAGTGCCAGCAAGCAAATACACCATGCTGCATCTCTTGTGTTGGTGGCTTGCGAGCCTGGTCTTAAAACTCTCTTAACCCCAGTTCTCTAGGTTTAGTTTCAGTTGCAAAAACTTTCAAACTGCTCCTCTTAGTGAGATGGCTTTAATAAGTTTGAACCTTTGATTTCATATCAATGTGGAGCCGGGGAGAGCCTCCCTGTTTATCAAAAAAAAAAATTACGGACGAAGTTGACAAAGCTTAACTGGAAAACAGGGCAAGATGGCCCACCCTAAAAATCAGAGGAAAGAGATTGGTTATAGGGGAATAATCTGTAAGTTGCGTCTGTAGATTGCTTGCAAGTGTAGCATTTTTGTTAGAAACAGGCATGGTTTTTAATGAAATATTTGCTTATCTTGCTAAGCATCTTCCATGACATATTTTTATTGTTAGGTCTATATATATATATGTCACATGCGAAAACTATAAACTCTACATGTACTTCAGATGGCAAAAAAGATCGAAATGCCACTAAACATTTCAAAGTCAAAAAGGCTACAAGTCAAAAGAAACTGCAAGTCCATTTTAATTGTTGAAATGCCTGCCAATGAGAGAAAAAACAAACCAAGTCCATTTTAAGTACGTGAAGGAGAGTGCAAGAAATAAGGTCTCGGGATGGAAAGGCCAAGGCATGTCCAAGGCGGCCAGAGAGGTCCTCGTTAAGTCTGGCCTCCAAGCTACCCCTACTCTCACCATGAGCTGCTTCCAACTCACCAAGAAAATATGCCGGAACCTGACTTCAATCTCGTCTAACTTCTGGTGGGGAGAGGCAAATGGGGAGAAGAGGGTGCATTGGCTCGCATGGAAGAAAATGTGCAAGGCCAAGAGGGAAGGAGGAATGGGTTTTCGTGACCCGGAGGCTTTCAACCAAGCCTTGTTGGCTAAACAAGCTTGGCGTATTCTGCAGTACCCATCCTCCCTTTGTGCTCGAGTGCTCAAAGCTCGCTACTTCTCGGAGGGGACTATTATGAATGCCACTTGTCCCAATGGTGGCTCGTTTACTTTCCGGAGTATTGTCCATGGTAGAGAGCTGCTGCGGGAGGGGGTGGTGTGGCGAATTGGAGACGGCTCCACTATCAAAATACACCACGACAACTGGATCCCGCGTCAGGGCTGCCTCAAACCGCTTGGGCAGCAGTATCTTCATGGTACAACGCATGTGCAGCATCTGTTAAATGAACATGGTACCGCATGGGATATTAACAAGCTCCAGTTGATGTTCACCCCGGATGATGTGAATGATATCCAACAAATAGCGGTCGGGGGACCAAACATGCGGGATTATCTTGCATGGAACTTCACCAAAAACGGTCAGTTTACTGTCAAGTCGGCATATCATTTGTGCATGAGCCTGAAAGGGGCCAAAACCGGACAGCCGGGGTCCTCGATGCCCAGTAGGGAACACAAAGCGTGGCTTGCGCTTTGGGACACTAATGCACCTGGTAAAGCAAAGATTCATGCATGGAGGTTGATGAAGAATGGACTTGCTGTTGGCACGGAACTGCACCGGCGCCGGATCAAGCCGGGCGTATTCTGTGTCGCGTGTGGGAGAGAAGAAACCATCTACCATCGCTTTTGGGCGTGTCCTCACTCTGACTTGTTTTGGAAATCTTTGTGTGAGGAGAAGGGGGAGCCGGTGGTTCGGCCGCCCACACTGGACGGCTCACTACCAGCGATCCTGGGCTGGTTCAAGTGGTGGATGGCGGAAGCTGGAGCTGCTGAACGAGAGACGATGATCCAGGCGCTCTATGGGCTTTGGTGTGCGAGAAATGAAACTAGAGACGGCAAGCGGATCCAAGATGCAAGAGAGCTCGCGGAACGTGTACATCAGCATATCGAGGAATGGCGTACAATGCATGCTAAGTCGCCAATAATCAAGGAGCCAAGGCAGCCGGAGAGGTGGAAACCACCGGCACCGGGGTGGGTTAAGATTAATGCAGACGGTGCGACAGCAAGATCACAGGACAAAGGGGGTGGTGGCGTGGTCGTCCGAGACCACCATGGTGCCTTCAGAGGAGGGATGGTCGTGTTCTTCCCGGGTACCGCAAACCCTGAGCTCTTGGAGATTCTAGCGACGAGGAGTGCGGTGCAGATGGCGGTTGACAGGGACTTTCAGAGAGTTCATGTCGAGCTAGACAGCCAAGGAGTGGTAGCTATGCTCAACGAGGAATCTAGGAACCTCTCCGCGCTTGGCCCGTATGTGGAAGAAATCAAGGAGTTGCTGAGGACGAGACAAGAGTACAAGGTCACTTGGGTTAGCCGCTCGGAGAATGGTGCGGCACATGGACTGGCTAGAGAGGGAGTTAGCTCGGAGAGTTCGACTGTTTTTCATGAATTTCCACCCGATTGTATTCTCCATATTGTAGCGGACTAGATCCCGAACCTCATTTAAGTTGAATAAAGTGCGATTATCCCTCAAAAAAAAAAGTCTAGTTTCGCATCTGGGCCGAAATGGCACGACCAAGCAAGTGGAATCCACGAACCACTCAATAATCAAACTGCCGGTCAGTCATCTCCAAGCTCGATTATATCCTATAGCGACTGTATACACGTTGACTAAGCCCCGTCTCTCAAAAAAAATCCAGAGGTCAGAAACGACATCATGGCCCCGCTGGAAATTACCCGCGCCTGTTGACTCCATCTGGACCGTCGGTTCCCCATCGGGCGGCTCCTGTAGCGCATCGCTTCCCCTTCTTATGCCGTGGCAGAGGCCAAGCTTCGTGTCACTTGCTCTGCTCTGTTCTGTCTCCCCAACAACCACGAGATAGGCGCCCGCGGTCGCAGGCGACTGAAGCGAGCCTCCCGATCCGGCGGCCATGGAGAAGCTCGGCGCGAACCCGGCCAACTCCTGTCCGCTCACGCCGCTGGGCTTCCTGGAGCGCGCCGCCACCGTGTACGGCGACTGCCCCTCCGTCGTCTACGGCGGCACCGTCTTCACCTGGTCCCAGACCTACCGCCGCTGCCTCCGCCTCGCCTCCGCGCTCGCCTCCCTCGGCGTCTCCCGCCGCGACGTCGTAAGCATCCTTCCCCTAACTAAATTCTTGATCGCATCCGTCGTCGATCCCGCCGACCAGGTGGATTTAATTGGATTGAATTGGGTTGGTGCGTGTTGATCGATGCCGCGAATCGACTGCCTCAGGTATCGGTGCTGCTGCCCAACGTGCCGGCCATGTACGAGGCGCACTTCGGCGTGCCCATGAGCGGCGCCGTGCTCAACAGCATCAACACCCGCCTCGACGCGCGCACGGTCTCCGTCTTGCTCCGCCACTCGGGGTCCAGGCTCATCCTCGTCGACCCGGCGCTGGTGCCGGTGCTCGACGAGGCGCTCCGGCTCCTCCCGCCGGGCCACCCGGCGCCGCGGATCGTGCTCGTCGAGGACCCCCAGGAGAAGGACTTCTCTCCCGCGCCCGCCGCGGCTCTGACGTACGAGAAGCTGCTGGAGATGGGTGACCCGGAGCTCAGGTGGGTCCGGCCGGCCAGCGAGTGGGACCCGATGATCCTCAACTACACCTCCGGCACCACGTCGGCGCCCAAAGGAGTCGTGCACTGCCACCGCGGCATCTTCGTGGTCACCATGGACTCGCTCATCTCCTGGTCGGTGCCGGAGCAGCCGACGTACCTGTGGACTCTGCCCATGTTCCACGCCAACGGCTGGAGCTTCCCGTGGGGGATGGCCGTGGTGGGCGGCACCAACGTCTGCCTGCGCCGCGTCGACGCCGCCGAGGTCTACGACACCATCGCCAGCCGCGGAGTCACGCACCTCTGCGGCGCGCCCGTCGTGCTCAACATGCTGGCCAACGCGCCCGAGGGCGTGCGTAGGCCACTGCCGGGGAAGGTGCAGATCCTCACGGCCGGCGCGCCGCCGCCGGCCGCGGTTCTGGGCCGCACGGAGGCCATCGGGTTCGACGTCAGCCACGGGTACGGGCTGACAGAGACGGCGGGGCTGGTGCTGCTGTGCGCGTGGAAGGGCGAGTGGAACAAGCTCCCCGCGTCGGAGCGCGCGCGGCTCAAGGCGAGGCAGGGCGTGCGCACGCCTGGCATGGCCGAGGTAGACATCGTGGACGGCGAGACCGGCCGCAGCGTGCCCCGTGACGGCGCCACCATGGGCGAGATCGTGCTACGCGGCGGGTGCGTCACCATGGGCTACTTCAAGGACGTGGATGCCACTAAAGCGGCCATCCGGGACGACGGGTGGTTCTACACGGGGGACGTGGGCGTGATGCACCCGGACGGGTACCTGGAGATCCGGGACCGGTCCAAGGACGTGATCATCAGCGGCGGCGAGAACATCAGCAGCGTGGAGGTGGAGTCGCTGCTCTACGGCCACCCGGCGGTGAACGAGGCGGCGGTGGTGGCGCGGCCCGACGAGTTCTGGGGGGAGACGCCGTGCGCGTTCGTGAGCATCAAGGAGGGCGCGGCGGGCGGCGCGGTGACCGCGGCCGAGGTGATCGCGTGGAGCCGGGAGCGCATGCCCGGGTACATGGTGCCCAAGACCGTGGTGTTCCGCGCCGAGCTGCCCAAGACCTCCACCGGCAAGATCCAGAAGTACGTGCTCCGGAACCTCGCCAAGGAGATGGGGCCAACCCGCAGGGGCGTCAGCACCACCACCACCAGCAAGATGTAGTATAATTGCTGTAGAAATTCAGGGTTGTGTCGCCTTGCTCGGCTTGATCTGCAGCGGCATGGCAATGGCATTGGCATGTCTGCTCTGGAGATCAGCATTCAGCAAGCCTGACTGCTGCAGCGGCAAGATTGTATTATGTGCATGATGCATGTCGCCCTGCTGGTTATATGAAAAAATGTGGGCACCCTGATAAACTTGTGATAAACTTGTTTTTAATCAATCAACTGATAGGAAGATGCCATTGATAACCACTGTACCAAGAATTCATTCCAGGGTAGGCTGCTGTCGTTTCGGTGATCTTTGGTCCCTGATGGAAATCCGTTGGTTGTGCCTTGGAAAAGTGACTTCTTACACTGAAATCATCATTGTTTTTTTCTTTTCAAAAACACCTCGAGAGGGGTAGGGGTTCCTGCATTTCATTAAGAAGAAGAGAGTTTGTTCAGTTTATAAGGAAAATCGGACCCAAAAACCTAACATTCTTGGCTAATCAGGAAAAACCGAATGAAAACCCAAAAAGAAAAAAGAAAGAGAAAAGGAGACACAAGAACTAGGGGTTAGGGACGATACAAAAGGCAGCTCAAGGGGCATTGTCGGAGCTAGACACTAGAGCGCCTAGGCCCAAAGCAGTTTGACGAGGCTCAAGTGCAACCAAACCGACCGCCCCTCGCCGAAGGAAAACCATCCATATCGAATGACTCTTCTGTCGCGGCCTCAAAAAATCATGTGCTAACATTATCTTGTGAAAAACATCCTGAGAGGTCCAACTTTGACCTTCCCGCGATCTCGCCAAAGAGCTCAACGCCTCGATCACTTGCGGCGAGAGCGGTTTTTTGTACATATCCAGGTATGCTTGCATCTTTTGCTCTGGACCTCTACTTTGCTGACCTCCGGCAGCTCATCAAAAGCCTCCAACATCCTATACTCTGCTCATCAAAAGACTTCTTACACTGAAATCATCATTGGTTAGACTTGAGTGGATGAAACCGGTAGAAAGGTGAATATTCAGGTGCTGGTGTTCAAATGGATTCCGCTTATGCTCTACTTTCATCGTGTCTTTGTAATTCGCTCATGGCACCAACCTGAAAACCTACCTCCATTTCAAAAGGTCGTAGCGCTGTGATGTACTCCCTCCGACTTAAAAAAGTGTTTTAAATTTAGTACAACTTTATTAAACTTGAAACACTTATTTTGAAACTAGTTGTTCTTCTGCCCCATTTCTGGATACATGGGATGTGAGCGATGCCTGCTTCTAATGTCCTGAATGTCAACTGTCAACACGTATTCTCACAAAAAAAGAAGAAAACTGTCAAACTGTCAACACTTTCAGTTTGACATAGTACTACATGGTACGGGAGCGATGTTTATTGTCCGGGTTTTTTTATGCTGCGTACATTTCAATATGCGGCGTACATTTGTTTAGCTCATGATGAATATTTTTTTTAAAAGCGCTAAACATTTTTCAACATGACATAGACATTTTTAATACACGATGATCATTCGTTAATACATAATTCATATTTTTGCAATACAAGAATATTTTTAAACACTCGTGGAACTTTCTTTAATACATGTGAACATATTTCAATACACAATGAATATTGTTTTTTTTTTTGCGGGTCACAATGAATATTGTTAAATACACAACGGACATATTTTTCAAACAAAATGATAAAAAAGGTAAATAAGTGTTTTTTTAAATAGGCTGTTTATATTTTCAAGTACCCAACAAACTTTTATTTAGAAAATACACTATGCACATTTTAAATGCGCAATAATTTTTTTTGAAGTATACACGATGCACATTATAAATGCATCCTATTTTTTTGATAAATACATGATGATCATTTCTAAAAATACAAGATTGACATGTTTTAAATGCACAACATTTTGAAAATATGTGATGATTATTTATTGAAACATATGATTCACATTTTTTATGTACATGGTAAACATTTTTTGTACTCTACAATGAACATTTATAAAATAGAATGACATAATTTTTTAAAAAATAAATCCCAAACACACACGAGAGTGTGTACTATATAGGAGTATTAAAGAACAGGCAAGGGGGGTAAAGAGCCCCTCCACTATTTTGCTTACATTATCCATGAAAGCCCACTCCACCTAAACATCTAGATCTAACTCCTCTCCCTAGCCCACCTTGCCAAAGCCTCGAAGAAGGCTTCCGCCTCTCCCTTTACAATTCATGCTTACTTCCATGGCCAACCTTCTACCACAATCTTTTGTATCAGACGTGGTAATGAAGGCGTATTCCCAACAAATACAATGTCATTGCGGTGCTTTCACAACTCCCACATAACAAGGAGGAAGATCGCCCGTATGTCTTTTGGGCCTAGTCTTGCCCCATGTTTGTTAAGGCACCATTTCACCAATCGTGATCCCCTATGGGGAACCCAGCCCGTTTTGTTGAGAACTTGGCACACCACCGTCAAAACCTCTTTTGCGAGACGCAGTCCAGTAGGATGTGATCGTTGGTCTCTTCCTCTTGTGCACAGAACTGGGTAAGTCTCCTCATGATCTAGCCCACGGCGTGTGAGTCTATTCGACGTCGAACATCTGTTTTGTAGTGCAAGCCAATCAAGGAACCTGCATTGTAGACGTACCTTGGATTTCCATGTGAAGTCTGACATGTGTATAACCTCTCTACCCTAGAACTTAGCCGCATATGCTGAACGAACCTAGAATTCACCATTTGACTCCCAAGCCCATGAAATGGAATACATGGCCTCATGTTGAAGTTGTACCCACGTCAATTGCATGCAAAGGTTGAGGTACCCCATCAGTAGGTGGGCAATTAGCTATGGGCCGATGTCCAATGCCTAGGATCCATCAGCAAGCGCACTGTGAACCGTGCGCGAACTCCTCACGCTCATGGCAATACGCGCATACAAGCCTGGGGCGAGCTTCTGTATTCTAAGACCATTAAGCCATCCTCCCAGAATATGGTTGTCCTTCCGTTACCAACAGTCGATCATGATGCCGCCCTGAATAGCTGCCTCAGTTCATCTGGTACCGTGATTTGGAATTGTGCCCATGGTCTGAATGCATCTACCCTCTGCAGTCATGGCCATCTAGCTTGCATCGCAATCTTTAGCCACCTTAGGTTCGGCAATCCCAATCCACCTGCCCATTTGGGAGAGCACACAGTCTCCCAAGCTTTCATACATTAACCACCATTCGCGTGATCTTTCGCACACCACAGAAACCCTCTGCATATTTTGGTCATAGCCGCAAGTGTTTTCATCGGGATATCCAACACCATCATTACGTGGATCGGTACGGCGCACAACACCGTGCGAACGAGGATGAGTCTCCCACTCTCACGCATATTTGTTGCCTTCCATCTTGGTAAGCAGCCGGCCAGATGCTCTACCAGGCCCACAAGTTGAGCCACAGACTATTTTCTTAGTGTCATGGGGATTCCAAAATATCTGCACGGGTACATGCCTATCGGGTGCAAAGTGTTTGTGATGCATCTGGTTGGGAGAGTGCATCTGGTTGGGAGAGAGCCACTCTTGATGAGGTTTACACAAAGGCCCGAAGCTTTCCTAAATACTCGGGGGATCAAGATAATTTTTTAAAATACATTATGAACACTTTTTTTTGATAATCAGGGGCCTCCCCCCGGCTCCAACTTTTCATTACGAAGAAAGAAGCCCACGAGTACCAGAAGAAAAGCAAAAACGAAAAAGTATCTCTAGGTCTAGGCTGGAGGATCAACATTCACTCCACAACATAGTCTGCCCTATTTTATTACATTTGGCTAAGCACCAAAGGCGCAAAAATGAACTAAAGCTTGTCTTCCAGTGCCTCCAATCATCATGCACCATCAACAGCTCGAGAAGACCACATGAATGGAGTTGGCTTCTTCAGGATTTTCCAACTGATACTCGAGTGTGCTCCTTCCTCCATGTGCCGCTCCACGAGATGCTTGTGCCCAAGACAGATGCCCCATTCCAGGTTTACAGATTTTCAGCCCGACTCCAGTTCTAGGGGGTTCCTCATCTTCCTCCAGATCAATTCCTGAAATTCTAGCATCTTGCCTCCTCTCAGATCCTCGAAGGGTTTTGTCCATTTCTTCAGATACCTCAGGATCCGGCCAAACACCTGTTTCATCGAAGTCCAAGAGCATCTATTAAAGATTAAAGCATTCCTACAATTCCACAACCCCCACAGGGATGCAGCAGTAATAACATTCAAGTGGATATGTTTCTTTTCACACAGCCACCATTTAGCTATCGATTCGAAATTAGTAATATTCAGGTTGAAGCACATCTCCACTTCCTTCCAAACTAATCTAGCAACTATACACTCAAAGAAAAGATGAAAAACAGATTCAATTTCAGTGCAAAACACACACTCCAATGGCTTAGCAATCCCCCTCTTTCTCAGATTACCACAAGTCATGATTTTATTCTGGGAAAACAGCCACAAGATACCTTGTATCTTAGGTGGCACCTTAATTTTCCAAACCGCGGGGAGGAAAATAGGTGTGACACCCCTAAAATTAACCACAACATACAGAGATTTAGATGAGTAGGTGCCTTTAGATTCATACTGCCAAATCATAGAATCCTCTACCCGAGTCAAATTGGTGAATCTAACAATACTAATCAGATCAAACCACTGAGACATGAGTTCCTCAGAAAAAATCCTCCTAAAAGTACATTTGAGATCCTGCCCATCCCAGAGCTCTGCGATGGTCCTATTCTTATCATTAACCAGAAAGTACAAATCCCAAAACTGGGTGGCTAGGGGGGCATTGCCATGCCATATGTCCTCCCAAAATCTAATAGACTTACCATCACCTACACACCATCTATACCCTATCTTCACAGCCTGCATGGCCCACAAAACACCTTTCCAAAACTGCGAAGCATTGGTATCATGACAACAGAGAATATTGGGATTTCTAGTATTATATTTACTGTCCAGGATCCTCCTCCAGAGAGACCCTTCTCCAGCAATATATCTCTTAACCCAGGACCCTATCAAACACACATTCATGTCTTGTAGATTCAAAACTCCCATGCCACCAAACTCTTTTTTCTTGTAAATGGAAGGCCAATTAGCTAAATGGATCTTATTGTTGCCCTCACTGTCACTCCACGGGCAATTAACCATATGTGAGGTGATGATATGGAGAGCCCACTTAGGGAATTTAATAAAAGACAACATGTAAAGGGGGATACTGGCTAGACAAGACCTGATCAAAGTGATCTTGCCCAGAAAGGATAAAAGCTTACCCCTCCACCCAGCAATTCTGGCTAGAATCTTGTTTACCAGAGATTGCAAATCTTCCCTACTCAACTTATTATAGTGTAGGGGAATCCCCAGATATTTAATGGGGAAACCCCCCAGGACACACTGAAAGATATCAATAAAAGGGACCACCTCTTCAGGTGTCATATTAATAGGAATCAGAGCACTCTTGTGAAAGTTAATTCTCATCCCTGAGACCTGTTCAAAACAGGTAAGAATACATTTGAGATTAAGGGCCACTCTGGGATCATCCTG
This sequence comes from Elymus sibiricus, assembly GCA_039707655.1. Classification (NCBI taxonomy): domain Eukaryota; kingdom Viridiplantae; phylum Streptophyta; class Magnoliopsida; order Poales; family Poaceae; genus Elymus; species Elymus sibiricus. Next base: position 514,626,026 of record CM077665.1, read on the forward strand.
AAGGAAAAGGAGAGTGTCGTCAGCATATTGCATACACATCACCCCCCTTCCACTATATCAGGGCATAATCCACTAATCAGCCCAGCTCTACTACCTTTAACTAACATCCTAGAGAACACATCTACCACCAGATTGAAAAGCAGAGGAGAAAAAGAATCCCCTTGTCTCAACCCTTTCCTAGTAAGGAAAAAATCACTCTCCATCGCATTCAGTTTCACTCCCACAGATCCTTGTTTTGTCAGATTCTTAATCCAACCAATCCATCTACTACCAAAGACCCTAAGAGCCAAGACCTCAAACACAAAGTACAAATTCAATTTATCATAAGCTTTCTCATAATCAATCTTAAAAAACAGGCATTTGTCACCTGAGGCATGCACTGCATGAACAATTTCATAAGCAGTCACCACACTTTGCAGAATATACCTCCCTCTAATAAAAGCTGATTGACAATCAGATATCAATCTGCCTAAAATTATAGCTAACCTATTGGTAAGGACTTTGGAAAAAATCTTAAAACTGCAATTTGTTCGTAGTTCTAGCATCATTCTCTTTAGGGATGAGGGTGATCATAGCAAAGTTCAATCTAAACAGATCTAGATCCCCTTCAAACCAGGCATCAAACATAATGATCAGGTCTCCTTTCACAATGTCCCAGAATTCCTGGCAAAACATGAAAAGGAGACCATCAGGGCCAGGGGCCCCATCTGAGTATGAACCAAAGACAGCCTCTTTGATCTCCTTCTCAGAGAACCTAGCGTCTAAAGCAGCATTCTCCTGGTCAGAAATTTTCTCCTCCCCAGAGAAAAAAAATCATCTCTAAGATTAATGTGAGGCCTAGCTTCCCACTCAAACAGTTTTTTATAGTATTCTACATCAATTTTCTGCATCCCAGCAGGATCAAAAACAGGGCCCTCAGCCCCCTCTAGAACATGAATGGTTTTCTTCCTCCTCCTCTGTTTAGCAACAACATTAAAATATGCAGTATTCCTATCACCTTCAATAATATCTCTGTCTCTAGCTCTCTGCCTAGCTTTAATCTCTTCTATTTGCCAAATTATGGACAATTCTTTAAAAATGTCAGCCATCTTATTCTTTTCCATGTCTGTGAGATCTCCAATCTCAGCTTTAGTATCTAAGATATCATACTCCTCCATAAGCTCTTTCTTATTCTTCCTAAGAAAAGCTTCTATATTCCTACTCCATCCTTTAGCCAGCCTCCTAAAAGTCCTAGCTAATTTTATGCTGCTAGATATCAAGAGGATTATTACTAGAGCATCTACTACCCCAGGCTTTCTCAACAAGCCCCTTGAAATCAGGTCTGGCAATCCACCACTTTTCAAATTTAAAACTCCTAGACTTGGAAGTCCCACCCACCCCGGAGACCCACACAATGGGTGTATGGTCACTGCCAACTCTAGGTAAAGCTAAAGCAGTGGCTAAAGGGTACTTAATATCGACGTCTTGCTGGATCAAGAAGGCGAGGAACGTCACCGAGTTGCACGTGTGTAGAACTCGGAGGTGCCGTACGTTCGGTACTTGATCGGTGGAGCTCGAAGGATTGTTCGACTACATCAACCGCGTTGTGAGACGCTTCCGCTAACGGTCTACGAGGGTACGTAGACACACTCTCCCCTCTCGTAGCGATACATTTCCATGGATAGATCTTGCGTGAGCGTAGGAATTTTTTTGAAATTCATGCTCCGTTCCCCAACAGTGGCATCCGAGCCAGGTCTATGCGTAGATGTGATTTGCACGAGTAGAACACAAGTGAGTTGTGGGCGTGGGTGTATACATATTGCTTGCCGTTACTAGTTGTTACCTGATTCGGCGGTATTGTGAGATGAAGCGGCCCGGACCGACATTACGCGTACGCTTACGCGAGACAGGTTTCACCGCTACGTGCACTCGTTGCATAAAGGTGACTGGCGGGTGTCTGTCTCTCTCACTTTAGTTGAATCGGTTTCAATGAAGAGGGTTCTTTTAGAAGATCAAAAAGCAATCACTACACCACGTTGTGGTTTTGCGTAGGTAAGAACGGTTCTTGCAAACCCGTAGCAGCCACGTAAAACTTGCAACAACAAAGTAGAGGACGTCTAACTTGTTTTTGCAGGGTATGCTGGTGATGTGATATGGCCAAGACATGATGTGATATAAGTTGTTGTATGAGATGATCGTGTTTTGTAAGTTATCAGGCAACCGGCAGGAGCCTTATGGTTGTCTCTTTATTGTATGCAATGCCAACGCTATGTAATTGCTTTACTTTACCGCTATTAGTTAGCAGTAGTAGTAGTAGCAATAGCCGGCGAGACGACCACGACGCTACGATGGAGATCAAGGTGTCACGACGCTACGATGGAGATCAAGGTGTCAACCCGATGACGATGGAGATCATGACGGTGCTTTGCTGATGGAGATCAAAAGCACAAGACGATGATGGCCATATCATGTCACATATATTGAATTGCATGTGATGTTAATCCTTTTATGCATCTTATTTTGCTTAGGACGACGGTAGCATTATAAGATGATCCCTTCACTAAATTTCAAGATAAGTGTTCTCCCCTAGTATGCACCGTTGCGAAGGTTCGACGCTTCTAAGCACCACGTGATGATTGGGTGTGATGGATTCTTTCGTTCGCATACAACGGGTGTAAGCCAGTTTTACACACGCAGAATACTTGGGTTAAACTTGACGAGCCTAGCATGTACAGACATGGCCTCGGAACACAAGAGACCGAAAGGTCGAACATGAGTCATATAGTAGATATGATCAACATGAAAGATGTTCACCATTGATAACTAATCCACCTCACGTGATGATCGGACGTGGTTTAGTTGATGTGGATCATGTTACACTTAGACAACTTGAGGGATGTTAATCTAAGTGGGAGTTCTTAAGTAATTTGATTAATTGAACTTCAATTGTCATGAACATAGTCTTACTTGTCTTAGCAAATTTATGTTGTAGATCCATAGACCGCGCTGTAGTTCCCCTGTTTTTATTATGTTCCTAGAGAAAACGAAGTTGAAAGTTGATGGAAGCAACTATGCGGACTAGGTCCGTGATCTGAGGATTGTCCTCACTACTGCACAGAAGGCTTATGTCCTTAATGCACCGCTCAGTGAAATACCACTACGGCTTCGTCTGAGGACGTTATGAACGTCTGGCAGACAAGAAAAGATGACTACTCGATAGTTCAGTGCGCCATACTTTACGGCTTAGAACCGGAGCTCCAAATATGTTTTGAGCAAGACGGAGCATATGAGATGTTCCAAGAGCTGAAAATTTGTTTTTCAAGACTCACACCCGGGTCGAGAGGGATGACACCTTCGACAAGTTCTATAGCTACAAGATGGAGGAGAACAGCTCCGTTAGTGAGCATGTACTCAGAATGTCTGAGTACTTCAAACACTTGAATCAAGTGGGAGTTAGACTTCCGAATAAAGTGGTGATTGATAGAGTTCTCTAGTCACTATCACTAAGCTACTGGATCTTTGTGATGAACTATAAACATGCAAGGGATAGAAGATCCTTAAGCTATTCGCGATGCTACAATCTGCGGATGTAGAAAACAAAAAAAGGGAGCATCAAGTGTTGATGGTTAATAAGACCACTAGTTTCAAGAAGGGCAAGGGAAAGAAAAGGGAACTTCAAGAAGAACGGTAAAACAGTTGCCGCTCACGCGAAGAAACCCAAGGCTGAACCAAACCCGAGACTTAGTGCTCCCATTGCAAAGGGAAATGTCACAGGGAGCGGAACTTCCCCAAAGTAACTGGCAGATAATAAGACTGGCAATGTCAACAAAGATATTTGATATACATGTTATTGATATGTACCTTACTAGTACTCGTAGGAGCACCTGGGTATTTGATACTTGTTCAGTTGCTTACAACTTGAAACATGGAGCTTCGGAATAAACGAGGGCTAGCTAAGAACGAGGTGACGATGTGCATTGGAAGTGTCTCCAAGGTTGATGTGATCACCATCGCCATGCTCTCTCTACCTTCAGGATTAGTGATGAACCTAAATAATTGTTATTTGGTGCTTGCGTTAAGCATGAACATTATATCTGATAGTGTTTATTGCAAGATGGTTATTCAATTTCAGAGAATAATTGTTATTCTATTTGGATAATATCATTGATGATCATGCACTTAAAATGAAAGGTTTATAGAATCTTGATCGTAGTAATACATATGTTCATAACACGAATGCCAAAAGATAATGATAGTACCACATATTTGTGGCACTGCCGCTTAGGTCATATCAGTGTTAAACACATGAAGAAACTCCATGCAGATGGGTTTTTGGAATCTCTTGATTATGAATCATTTGAGACATGTGAACCGTGCCTTATTGGCAAGATGACTAAAACTCCGTTCTCCGGAACAATGGAGCGAGCAACCAACTTATTGCAAATAATACATACCGATGTATGCGGTCCGATGAGTGTTGAGGCGCGCGGTGGATATCGTTATATTCTCACGTTCACTGATGATTTGAGTAGATATGGTTATGTCTACTTGATGAAGCATAAATCTAAAACATTTGAAAAGTTCAAAGAATTTCAGAGTGAAGTAGACAACCATCGTAACAAGAAAATAAAGTTCTTACGATCTGATCATGGAGGAGAATATTTGAGTTACGAGTTTGGCAATCACTTAAGACAATGTGGAATTGTTTCACAGCTCACGCCACATGGAACACCACAGCGTAATGGTGTGTCCGAACGTCGTAATCGTACTTTATTGGATATGGTGCGTTCTATGATGTCTCTTACCGATTTGCCACTATCATTTTGGGGTTATGCATTAGAGACAACTGCATTCACTTTAAACAAGGGCACCGTCTAAATCCGTTGAGATGACACCGTATGAACTGTGGTTTGCAAGAAACCTAAGATGTCATTTCTGAAAGTTTGGGGATGCAATGCTTATGTCAAAAGGCTTCAGCCAGATAAGCTCGAACCCAAAGCGGATAAGTGCGTCTTCATAGGATACCCAAAGGAGACCGTTGGGTACACCTTCTACCACAGATCCGAAGGCAAAGTATTCGTTGTTAAGAATGGATCCTTTCTAGAGAAGGAGTTTCTCTCGAAAGAAGTGAGTGGGAGGAAAGTAGAACTTGATGAGATAATTGTACCTCCTCTGGATAGTAGTACGCCACAGAAAGAAATTTCTGTGACACCAACACAGACCAGAGAAGAAGTTGATGATGATGATCATGAGGCTTCGGATCAAGTTGCTACAGAACCTCGTAGGTCAACCAGGACACGCTCCGCACCAGATTGGTATGGCAATCCTGTCTTGGAGGTCATGTTGTTAGACAACGGTGAACCTACGAACTATGAAGAAGCGATGGCGAGCCCGGATTCCGACAAATGGCTTGAGGCCATGAAATCCGAGATTAGATCCATGTATGAGAACAAAGTGTGGACTTTGGTAGACTTGCCCGATGAAACGGCGAGCTATTAAAAATAAATGGATCTTTAAGAAGAAGACGGACGCTGATGGTAATGTCACCGTCTATAAAGCTCGACTTGTTGCTAAAGGTTATCGACAAGTTCAAGGAGTTGACTACGATGAGACTTTCTCACCCGTAGCGATGCTAAAGTCTGTCAGAATTATGTTAGCAATTGCCGCGTTTTATGATTATGAAATCTGGCAAATGGACGTCAAAACGGCATTCCTTAATGGATTCCTTAAGGAAGAATTATATATGATACAACCGGAAGGTTTTGTCGATCCTAAAGGTGCTAACAAAGTATGCAAGCTCCAGCGATCCATCTATGGACTGGTGCAAGCATCTCGGAGCTGGAATACTTGCTTTGATGAAGTGATCAAAGCGTTTGGGTTTATGCAAGTTTATGGAGAAACTTGTATTTACAACAAAGTGAGTGGGAGCTCTATAACATTTCTAATAAGTATATGTGATTGGAAATGATGTAGAATTTCTGGAAAGCATAAAGAATTAATTGAAAAGAGTTTTTCAATAAAAACCTGTTTTTTGAGTTATCCACGGTTTGGGCATCGAGATCTATAGAGATAGATCAAGACACCTGATAAAAGATTTTCACACACCTTGATTAGATTTTGAAGAAGTTCAAAATGGATCAAGTCAAAAGAAATAAGTTCTTGGCTGGTGTGAAGTGGAGTAAGACTTGAAGATCTAGGTAAAGGTTGTTTACATGTTAGGCATCAAAATCTATAGAGATAGATTGAGACGCCTCATATGACTTTCACAAAACATATACCTTGACAAGATTTTGAAGAAGTTCAAAATGGATCAGTCAAAGAAGGAGTTCTTGACTGTGGTGAAAGGTGTGAAGTTGATTAAGACTCAAATCTCGACCACGACAAAGAAATAGAATGGATGAAGGTTATCCCCTATGCCTCGGCCATAGGTTCTATAAAGTATGCCAAGCTGTGTGCCTTGCCATGTGTCTGGCAAAAGAGGTACCAAAGTGATCCAGGAGTAGATCACTGGACAGCGGTCAAATTATCCTTAAGATGACTAAGGAAGAATTTCTCGGGAATAGAGATGATAAAGAGTTCGTCGTAAGGGGTTACGTCGATGCAAGCTTTAAACACTGATCCGAAAGACTATGAGTCTCAGACCGGATAAGTATAGTGGGGAAATTTTTTGGAGTAGCTCCAAACAGAGTGTGGTAGCAGCATCTACATAGAGATTTGCCAAGAACACATGGATCTGAATATTGCAGACCCGTTGACTAAAACCTCTCTCACAAGCAAAACATGATCAGCTTTAGAACCGATTAAGTGTTAATTACATGGAGATGTAATCTAGATTATTGACTCTAGTGCAAGTGGGAGACTGTTGGAAATATGCCCTAGAGGCAATAATAAATTAGTTATTATCATATTTCCCCGTTCATGATAATAGTTTATTATTCATGCTAGAATTGTATTGACCGGAAACTAAATACATGTGTGAATAGATAAACAAATACTGTGTCCCTAGTAAGCCTCTACTAGACTAGCTCGTTGATCAAAAGATGGTCAAGATTTCCTGACCATGGACATGAGTTGTCATTTGATAATGGGATCACATCATTAGGAGAATGATGTGATGGACTTGACCCAACCGTTAGCATAGCAAATGATCGTTCAGTTTATTGCTATTGCTTTCACGATGTCAAATACACGTTCCTCTGACCATGAGATCATGCAACTCCCGGATACCGTAGGAATACTTTGGGTGTATCAAACATCACAACGTAACTGGGTGATTATAAAGGTGCACTACAGGTATCTCCGAAAGTGTTTGTTGAGTTGGCATGGATCGAGATTGGAATTTGTCACTCCGACTATCGGAGAGGTATCTCTGGGCCCTCTCGGTAATACAGCATCACAGAAGCCTTGCAAGCACCGTGACTAAAGAGTTAGTTACAAGATGACGTATTACGGAACGAGTAAAGAGACTTGCCGGTAACGAGATTGAACTAGGTATTGGATACCGACGATCAAATCTCGGGCAAGTAACATACCGCCAGACAAAGGGAACAACGTATGTTGACATATGAGGTTCACCGATAAAGATCTTCGTGGAATATGTAGGAACCAATATGAGCATCCAGGTTCCGCTGTTGGTTATTGACTGGAGAGTCGTCTCGGTCATGTCTACATCATTCCCGAACCCGTAGGGTCCGCACACTTAAGGTTCGATGACGATTTAGTATTATATGAGTTATGTGATTGGTGGCCGAAGTTTGTTCGGAGTCCCGGATGAGATCACGGACATGACGAGGAGTCTCGAAATGGTCGAGAGGTAAAGATTCATATATTGGAAGGCTATATTCGGACGTCGGAAAGGTTCCGAGTGATTCGGGTATTTTTCGGAGTACCGGGGAGTTACGGGAATTCACCGGGAGAAGTAATGGGCCTTATTGGGCCATATGGGAAAAGGAGAGGCAGGCCACGTGAGGAGGCTCGCGCCCCCCTTGCCCAAACCGAATTGGACTAGTCTATCTTTTGTTTCCTAACTAAACACGATACTCAACATCCCCCCGCAGTCACAACGGTAGCGACGCAGACGGTGAGACTGGAGAAGAATCCGAAGGTAGGCCGACGGTCATCCCCCCCCTCCCCCACAGTCGTAACGGTCGATGCATCGCGGAAGTCGTGGCTGGAGAAGAAACCGACGAGGTTGCTCAAGCAAGGCGGTAGCCCTTTGTGCCGATGTCGAAGTAGCCAAGAGCGTAGGGTGGTGTAGCCGTGGTCGAGGTAGCCGTGCGAAGAATGCCGTGGTCGATGTCGAGTCGGGGTAGCCGGTGTCGAGGAAGTTGCCATGGAGCCGCGGGCGCAAGGAGGCGCCGAGTTAGTCATGGGCGCAGTGGTGTCGAAGTAGTGGTGCGCCGGGAAGAAGACGAAGTTGAGACGCGTCGCGCCGGGATTGCCAAGTCCGGGGACACGTCGTGAACGAAGGGACGCATCGGTGTTGCAAGCACCGGGCATGTGTAGACGGACGAAGTCGATGTTGACGATGCATCGCTCCAGGCTTGCCAGACCTAGGAACACACCGGGGACGAAGGCACGCGTCGGTGTTGCCAGCACCGGGCATGCGTAGATGGGGACCTGCACACAACTTGTACGCCATGTCGAGGAGGTTAGCAGAGAAGGACTCAGCGACGGTTGCGGCGCAAATCGACGGGGGGCCGATGTCGCCCGCGGTGGTCGGAGTAGATGAAGTGGTCGGGGTAGACGACGGCGACGCTGGCGATGAGCTGGTGCTGGACGAAGACGAAGGGGTTGGACGGGCGGCGCGGCTCGGGTGGGCGAGCGACAGCGCCGCCGAAGAGGCGTGGCGTGACTCGGGTGAACGAGCCGCAGCGACGCCGAAGAGTAGCGGCGGCGGCGGCCTGATGGCGGCGGCGGCGGCTGGTTAGGAGCGCGGCGGCGATGCTCGAAGGAGGCGTGGAAGAACCCGACAGCATGACGAAGACCGGCGCGGACGATGGCGTTCCCGCACCGAGGAAGGCAGCGCGGCGCATACCAGAGGAAGTCGACGCGCGGGGACGGCGGAGTGGACCGCGCGCCGCGGTGCTACGCCCCGATGGGGCGACGAAGCAGCCGCGCGCGGGTCAGGGCAACGGCGGGAAGACCTCGGGGCGGCGACGTGGACCGCGTGCCACGGCGTGATGGCCCGAAGGGGCGACACAGCGGCGGCGAGCGAGTCGGTGCAGCCGCGGAGACCGCGTGCCACGCTCGCTACGGCCCGATGGGCGATGCAGCGGCAGCGCGAGGGTCGGTGCGGCCACGGGGACGACCTGGAGCGGACGGCCTCGGGGCGGCAGTAGACCGCGGGCTGCGACACTACGGCCCGAAGGGGCGACGCAGCGGTAGCGCGCGGGTTGGTGCAGCCGCGGGGAGAGCCACGGGGCGGCGGTGCTGCGGCCCGACGGGGCGACGCAGCGACAATCCGGTGCTCGATCGGTGGAGGGGCGCGCTATACTTGGGACAGTCTTCACGGGACCTGCGGAGGCGCGCGCAACCGAGGGCCAGGTCGGTCGCTCGGCGTAGATGAGGCGGATCGCGGCAGCGAGCGGGTGATCAATCCGATCGCGCGCGATGTCGTGGACGTCGCTCGGTGGAGGCTGGGTGGCGGCCGGAGCCGGCAGCCGGCCCGACGCAGCTGGCCCGAAGCAGCCGACGCGACACAGGCGGCCCGACAGCCGGCCCGAAGCGGCCGGCGTGAGGTAGCCGACAAGGCCGACGCGAGGCAGTCGGCGAGGCCGACACAGCCGGCACGAGGCAGCCGGCGAGGACGGAGCCGGGAGCCGGCCCGACGCAGCCGGTGCCCGACCGGACGAGGCGACGGTGAAGATCGACGGGCAGGCCGGCGCGCGAACGACGGCTATGATGGGCCGCCGCATTGCGCGAGGCCGTCGGGTCAGGGCGGTGCAGAAGTCCCAATTGGAGCAGGACGATGACGGCCGGCGTAGATCGACAGGCGTGCCGGCGCGCGAACGGCGGCGTTGAGGAGCCGCCGGGTTGCGCGAGGCCGCCGGGTCGAGTGTAGAGGCCGGGTCGCGCCGATGTCGAAGTAGAGACGCGGTGGTCGACGGCGGCGGCGGGCGACGCAAACCGATCTTAGATCGGAAAACCAAAAAGAAAACACCGATCAAGGTGACCGGCGGAAGAGAGAAAACCCCGGATCAAGAGATCGGGGAAAAGACTCTCTAGGGCAGCCGGTCAACACGACCGGCGGACGAACCCTAGGTACGGGCGGCGTGGCCCCCGGCGGCGGTCATGGAGGCCGACCACCCCGGGGGCGGCGCGCGGTGGGCGGCGGCTAGGTCTAGGAACTTGCGGCAGATACCATGTTGAGAGGAAGAGAGGGATTTGATGGAATAGTTGTTGCATTGCTTGAGCCTCGTGGGCATATATATAGGAGTACATGATCAACTTGAAGTACAAGACAAAAATAATTCGTAATCTATCTTTTGTTTCCTAAATAAACACGATACTCAACAGAAGTGTCGTCGAGTGTGAAAGCATTGAGAGACGATCACGGACGAGAGTCAAGAGACGGAGAGAGGAGTAGCCTCTTTCTCTTTGCGGGATGCACGCGCACGCGGTGGAGCCCAGCCCAGTGCTAGGCTTGCTGGCTATGCCGCGTGCCACGTGCAGACCCGACCCAGGGTCGGCTCACTCTCCTCCATCACTGAACGCGCTCACTCTCCGGCTCCGCTCACTGTCACCGGGGAGTCAAAAGAGAAGAAGAGAAAACCACCGGAGGAAGCAAGGTACCGCTAGCACCTTTCGCTTGGCTCGCTCCGGGACGACGAGGAGCGGAGACGATGCCGCACTTCAGCCATCCGGTCGTGCACCCCTCCCCGCCGGTGGTGGCGGCGCCGCCGGCGCAGGGGCAGGCTGCGGTGGTGCCGCCGGCGCAGGGGCAGGGGGAGGGGGCGAACGGGGACGGGAACGCGCCTGCTGGGGTGATCATGAGGGACCCGTGGACGCGGCGCGGGCTCGTCTTCCGCCTCCTGCAGGCCGCCTTCGCCGCCGCCGCGCTCGCCGTCATGGCCTCCACCCACGACTTCTCCTCCGTCACCGCATTCCGGTGCGTCCTCGAACCCCTCCTCTTGGAATCTTGGATGGACGGATGGAATTTTCTTCTTAGGAATTCAATTTGGTTTCAGAACAAGTACCGCTGTCGTCCAGCCAATTTGCATTCGGTCCTTAATAATTATCCAAAGTGAGATGCTCATATTTATTTTCGCATTTTGATATTTGCACGCCTTTTTGGATCTCCTAGTCTGGCATCCTGAAAGAGGCAGTACGATTAGATCAGGCCATGGTAGCATGATCATGCTCCCTGTGATGTTACCTCAGCTGATTCATCTGAAAATGTTGTCTCAGCAGTCTTGTTTGGACGCAGCAACGTTTAGCATTTCTGCGAAAATCAGGCTTCGGATCTTCTCATGCGTGTCAACAATCCGGAATTCAGAATGGTGTAATCGTAATGGACAATTGTGTGCATACATTTTCCTTCCTTGAGGAAAACATTTCAAGATCTACATTTAGTGTTGGGACTTGGGACTAGTACAGGGCATTGGCCTATTCTCCAGTAGTCTCTCTCTCTCTCTCTCTCTGCAAGACACAAGTTTCCCATTAGAAATTATTATTGAGCCCTCCTTGATTCTCCAAACTGAAATGCTCATTTTGATTCGCGCATTTCGATATGTCTGTGCCTTTTTGGTTTACAATATGGCAGCCAGAAAGAGGCATTACGATTAGATCATGCTCCCTGTGTCCTGTGGTGTTCTCTTAGATGTCTTGTTTGTGTGCAGCAATGTTTAGCATTTGTGCGAAAATCAGGAGTTTGGTTTACAAATGCATGCGTATCAACAATCCGGAATTCAGAATGGTGTAATTGTAATGGACAATCGTGTGCATAGCATATATTGAGAACTATATATGCGAAACAAGTACTAGTATGTTAGTGCACCTTGTTTCCGTGACCCAGTTAGATGGCGCAAATCGAAGGTTTTTTCACTTAGGATGTTGCTGTTACAACTCACAATAGTGGATTTTTATTTGTTTGTTTGCCCTTATGTAGATGAACTTATTCTTGTTCTTTTGAGCAGCTACCTCGTAGCAGCAGCAGCTGCGCAATGCCTGTGGAGCCTCGCCGTGGCCATTGTGGATGCCTATGCACTTGTTGTCAAACGCTCCTTCCGAACTGGCCGGGCTGTCATCATACTTGCCCTCGGGGACTGGGTAAGTTGTATTTTCTCAGGCACCTCAAACAAAACAACAACAGTTTGTCATGCATTGTGTTTTGACTTTGGAATAGGCAAATTGAGAATCATGTGTATCTTTCTTTCTCCTAAAAGGTAAAAACAATCCACTTTTAATTTGACCCGGATGTATGTTTTGTCCGTAGGTCACAGGAACACTCATCTTCAGTGCAGCGTGTGGATCGGCAGCCATCACCACTCTCCTTTCCAATGATCTCTTAGTTTGCTCGGTAAATCCCTGTGCAAGCTTCATGAGCGCTACCGCCATGGCTTTCTTGAGCTGGCTTGCGCGTGCACCGGCCTTTATCGGGAACCTTTGGACGGCGGTCCACCGAATACAAAAATCGTAATTTGTGAAACGAGAACCGGGCAGTTTGCGCAACCCGGTCCCGTTTCGTAACCAACTTGGACGCATTCACCGTAGCACATCTAACTATAGTATGAACGGGAAGCAATGGATGGATACCTGCCGAACAACGTATGTCATCAATGTTTCTGTATAAATTAGGGAGTAGCTTGATGTTTGAAAGGGTGGCTGTGCTGCTCTGGATTTTTCTTCTTCTTTTGAGGGTAGTATGACTTCTTATTATATAATGAGGGTGGACTGGCGGTTGTGTTCTGGGGATGAACTGATGGTTTATTTTTGTTGAGCTCAAGGTTGCTGATATGCTATATCTGTTTTTTTTTTTTTTTTGCTGATCATATATTTAGTTATTGATATCTGGATCTTAGGTTAGAAGATTGCTCACTTAGTATGGTTGCCACTTACGATCGCCAGATTATCGGCTGTTTTTTGTAAATAAAATGCCCATTAGTTTCTGAAGTATAAACTAGAGACTCCAGCATAATCAATTTGCATCCCGAAGCCGGCAATAATTTGCACCCAAACAAAATAGTAGAATGCTTATTAAAAGAACAGAGTATACTTGACTGATGCAAATGTTGCAAAGAACAGCTAGCATCCTCATAATTCTTCATATCTCATCAACATCAGTCAGAACAACAACTTTTCATGTAATCATCATAACATAAGTAAGCACAGGTTTCCCTGTCCTCATCAAGGACATTTTTTTTCCGATCCAGCGAACTCATGTAGTTTGTTCGCTTATGGTAAATGCCACAGTGGCCTCTCCTCTGGCGCCTCCCATCGGGCGATCAGCTACATTTTGCATGAGGGCCAACAGTGGTGTCACGCCGGGAAGCTCAAAGCGGATGTAACGATAATTTAAGCTATATCATGAAGAGAATGCCTAAGTGCTGCAGGACTCTATTCCTATTCCAGCAGTAGTGGCGAAACAACATCACGTAAACTCGACAAAAGACCATGTTGATTGATACATAATGCTCAATTATGTTCATAGTGAGGTTAGTGTTAGCACCAAGCAGTTAGAGCTGTTAGATGGTGTCCATAATGTAGCAAAAATTTGAAAGCAAAACTAAAATCATCAAGAACAACATAAAACATGGCAAACTGAAAAATTTATACAACTGTGAAAGAACGAACCATTCTAGTGCCCTAACCATGTAGTTGGACTGGTCCTGCACTCTGCACCATCTCTATCTATTTATTAATTTCTTTAAGACATAGTTCACTCTGTTAATTTTTAGGAGATGATTGAATGTTTTGAAAAAAACAATCGATGGTCCTGTTGTTATCCAGCAAAATCTGATGAGGCAGCATGAGTTCAGTTAATTTTTTAGAACAATTCAGGCCACACATGGAATGCAGTTTGTTGTTGGAAAGTACATATGTCCCGCATTATTATTTTGTCCGTAAATGGCTGAGCTACAATTTGGGATAAGGAGAGGAATACCACTGTCATTCGTCTGAAGCCTATCTTGCATTTTGCTGGTCATGGTTTAAGAAGTATGCTTCGTCCCACTTAAACTGAAACAGTACCAAGTAGGACTGACAGATTGAGGCGTCCTGAAGTTGCATCCTCTGTAATGAGTTTAATGACTTCAGAATTACCCTGATTTTTAAAAAGTAAATAGATTAAAAACAGTTAGATACAAGTTATTATCCTTAATTCAGCTTCAAACAAAAGTTGCTTAGTGTAAACCAAGCAAAGAACAAAATGGTTTCAGCTGCACATAGTACTTTGCCTATTCAGAGACAAGCACTTTGCCTATTGCCATGCCGTACACTACATCTTGCTGCTGCTGCTGCTACCCCTGCGAGTGGGTCCCATCTCCCGGGCAAGCTTCCGCAGCACGTACTTCTGGACCTTGCCGGTGGACGTCTTGGGCAGCTCGCGGCGGAACACGACGGTCTTGGGCACCATGTACCCCGCCATGCGCTCCCGGCTCCACGAGATCACCTCGGCCGCGGTCACCGCGCCGCCCTCCTTCAGGCTAACGAACGCGCACGGTGTCTCCCCCCAGAACTCGTCGGGGCGCGCCACCACCGCCGCCTCGCTCACCGCTGGGTGGCCGTAGAGCATGGACTCCACCTCCACGCTGCTGATGTTCTCGCCGCCGCTGATGATCACGTCCTTGGACCGGTCGCGGATCTCCAGGTAACCGTCCGGGTGCATCACGCCCACGTCTCCCGTGTAGAACCACCCGTCGTCCCGAATCGCCGCCTTGGTCGCCTCGCCGTCGTTGAGGTACCCAAGCATTACGCACCCACCGCGGAGCACGATCTCGCCCATGGTGGCGCCGTCCCGGGGCACGCTGCGGCCGGTCTCGCTGTCTAGGATATCCACCTCGGCCATGCCAGGGGTGCGCACGCCTTGCCTCGCCTTGAGCCGCGCGCGCTCCGACGCCGGCAGCTTGTTCCACTCGCCCTTCCACGCGCACGACACGACGTGGCCTCCAGTCTCTGTCAGCCCGTACCCATGGCTGACCTCAAAGCCCAATGCCTCGGCACGATGCAGCACCGCAGCGGGCGGCGGCGAGCCGGCAGTCATGATACGTACCTTCCTGTACAGAGGCTTGCGCACACCCTCCGGCGCGTTGGCCAGCATGCTGAGCACGACAGGCGCACCACAGAGGTGCGTGACCCCGTGATCCGCGATGGCGGCGTAGACATCCTTGGCGTCGACGCGGCGGAGGCAGACGTTGGTGCCGCCGACGACGGCCATTCCCCAGGGGAAGCTCCACCCATTGGCGTGGAACATAGGCAGCGTCCACAGGAACGTCGGCCGCGGCGGCACCGCCCAGTCCACGAGCGACACCATGGTCACCAAGAAGATCCCGCGGTGGCAGTGCACGACCCCCTTGGGCGCAGCCGTCGTGCCGGAGGTGTAGTTGAGCACCATCGGGTCCCACTCGCTGGTCGGCCGGACCCACTTGAACTCCGGATCGCCCATCTCGAGGAGCCTCTCGTACGTCAGATCCGTGGCGGGGGGTGGAGGGAAGAGCTGGGGATCCTCGACGAGCACGACGCGCGGGGCCAAGAGCTCCGGCGGGAGGAGCTGGAGCGCGTCGTCGAGCAGCGGCACGAGCGCCGGATCGACGAAGACAAGCCTGGATCCGGAGTGGCGGAGCAGGACGGCGACCGTGCGCGCGTCGAGGCGCGTGTTGATGGTGTTGAGCACGGCGCCGCTCATGGGCACGCTGAAGTGCGCCTCGTACATGGCCGGCACGTTGGGCAGCAGCACGGACACCTGAAACATGCAGTTGGTTCACGCCATGGATCATCATCCACCAACCCAATTCATGAATCCACCGTCCGGCGGCGAAGAACACAGAGGCGCTTGCGAAATGACGAGGGATGGAAGGTTGCTTACGACGTCGAGCCGGGAGACGCCGAGGGAGGAGAGCGCGGAGGCGAGGCGGAGGCAGCGGCGGTAGGTCTGGGACCAGGTGAAGACGGCGCCGTGGTAGACGACGGAGGGGCAGTCGGCGAACACGGTGGCCGCCCGCTCCAGGAAGCCCAGCGGCGTGAGCGGGCAGGAGTTGGCCGGGTTCGCGCCGAGCTTGTCCATGTCCGCTGCGCATGCAGCTCGTGGATGGCCGGTGTGCGAATCTGCGATGCAAGCGAGCCAGGTAGCTAGGTGGTCGCACGCCACGCCCACCAACCGTCTGGGTGGCATGGGACGGTCAGGCAAATAGTGCAAACACCAATGATAAATGCTGGATCGCGACTACGTTTACAGCAGAAGATGGCACGCCATTTTCGTCCGTCGCTGCAAAACGAAGTCCACAGGCGACGAGTTCCTTCTTTATGTTTTCGTTCATGTTCTTTTACAGGCAGGAATGTTCTTCTTGTCTACTCTTGGCTTTTAGCGTTTTATCTCTGACACCGTGGCCACGTTTTTTATCGTTTGGTTTGTCTAGTCCAGCCTGCCTATTTTGACAAAATGGACAAAATTGACCTCGAGCAAAAAGAATTTACAAAATAAACCGTCGAAACAATTCCATCTATCTAACCCTTTTCGATTGCGCCTGACGCTTGGGCGCTATACTATACGGAGTAGCGCCGGTCTGACATGCGCTATACGCCTTGTCAGCGTGGCTTCCCCGGTGCCAGGCCCGGTCCCACCCTGGTCATGTAGCGCCCAGAGCAAAGGCGCTATACTGTGGTTGATAGCGCCCTTTTCTTCGGCGCTATGTGTCTGTTATGGTTAAGGCGCGGCGGCCGGCCCAAGCTCGACCCAGTGCTCATTTCCCCCATTCTCCATGAACAGAGAGGGGGTTGGCGGCTAGGGTTCGTCCGCACTCTCCATTCCCTCTCCCAAATCGACCCAATCTGAAGGAATTTTCTGGGGATTTGATCCTCAACACATCTCCTAACGTATTCTCCTCCGATCCCCTAGTTTTCATCCGAAAAATCCATCACATTTGTCCACTTTGTGCAAGTTTCGATGAGACTCTAAATCCTATTGGATTTTGAAATTGTTAGGGAGCAATGACATGATTGTTTGATGTGCACCATTAGCATTGGTATAGTATTCATTGGGAGAATCTACGAGGTTAATTTTTCTTAGAACCAAATGTAGTATGGAAATTGGTTTTGTTCAAATTAGAAACATATGTGTACTATGGTAGTTGGTTTTGTTGAAATTAGAAACATGTGTGTGCTATGGAAATTGGCCCTTATGTGTATTTGTTTCTAATATTAGCTTGCATATAAAGTAATGCTCATATCTGTCTTATTGTTTGAAATATGTAGGATGGTGTGGATTCTCGATGATTATTATGATGTTGAACAACGGGCCTACTTGATGGCAGAGAAGAGGATGGTAATAACCATACTAGTTGGTAGTTCATATTTTATGTTTAGTTCAAGCGGATATGCCGTAATACTCTCCCTTGTATGTTTGTAGAAGCTTGTACCCCTGAAGATTCGGTCTCACGGGGCCTCGTCGAGTGCCATGTCGTACGATGAGCGGCACACACCGTACATCGAGATGACATGACTCCTCCCGTTCATCCAGCTTGTCAGTCGGTCGACGCCAAATCTGAATGTTGCTGGAATCACCTCACTTGTGGATCGGTGGTAGTCGGAGACACGCAGTTTCCATCTCCGGACCGGGGAGATGACCATGACACTTCAGGATGTTTCTATGATCCATGCACTTCCTATCGAGGGGAAGCCTTTGTGTATGAGCATCGATTCCGAGGGGTGGCGCCAGCAGATGGAGGCCCTTATTGGTATGGCTCCTCTAGAGGCTGAAGACAAGAGTAAAGACAGAGTCCCAGCCGGCGCTACTTACACGTGGATCATAGCTAACTTTGCGCATTGCCCTGGGGATGCTAATGATGATGTGATCCAGACATATGCTCGTGTGTACTTGTGGTATGTTATCTCTAGGACTCTCTTTGCTGACGGCGGTGGAAGGACCGCTCAATGGATGTGGCTCAAGGCGTTGGCTGTCATCGATAATGGATTAAGCTGGGGTTCAGCGGCACTGGCCTACTTGTACCGACAAGTAATCAATTGTTCATTTGTGGTTTATTTGTATGTTACCAATGCAAACTTGTCCTTAACTGAATCCGATTTGCCTTACGTGTAGTTGAATGATGCTTGTCGTAGGTCCTCAAAAGAAGGCGGAATTGGTGGTTCAGTGCTCCTACTTTCGGTATGAAGCTGGGAACGTGCACCAGTTGGAAGGCCGAAAGAGGTATCGTTCAAGGCCTGGGGTGATCATGACAACCCTCTACGGCTCCCCACTTGGGCTTACAAGTGGGACGTGGTATCGGAGATGACGAGCGATGTCGATATCATGTACATGACGTACACCAACGAGATGGATACGCTTACCGCTAAGCAGGTAAACATTGACATTACATCACTCACTCGCATGCTCTCTACGAAAACTCGACATTAATGTTGTTGTGCTATGTTGCAGGTGGAATGGCAGCCATATGGTGCCGGGGATAGCTTTGGTGTAGCATACACGTTCCAGCTGAATCTGAAGTGCTTTGAGGAAAAACATCTTTGGCTTATGCGGTGCCCACAGATATGCAATTGGGCAGTTGAGCTTTATCAACCACATCATGCGTACCGACAGTTTGGGTTGTTCCAGGGTCACCTGCCGGAGTGGGAGGATATGGACCGCCAGCTTCATAGGTAAGAGAGCATGAACCGTGTGTACTCAGCATCATGATGTCCTTTTTGATGGTGCTAATAGTCAGCTTTTTAAAATGCAGATTGGATAGGAGGAAGCAGCGAAAGATTAAGGAATGGGATAAATATCATAAGAAGTACATCACCCGGTTTGAGCTATGTGTGGAGGAAGATATCACTAGGGCATGATCCTAGCTACGCTAGTATTGTCCTCTTGCATTCAACAACTACGTATGATGGCTTCTTAACAGTACTCGTGTGGAGATATGCTCGTGATACGTCTCCAACATATCTATAAGTTTTGATTGTTTCGTGATATTATTTTATGAATCTTGGATAATTTATATGCAATTTTATATCATTTTTGGGACTAACCTATTAACTCAGTGCCCAGTGCGAGTTGCTGTTTTTTTGTATGTTTATTGTTTTTCAAAAAATCAATATCAAACGGAGTCCAAACGTGACGAAACATTTTGACGATTTTTTCTTTACCAAAAGACACCCTAGAAGCTTCGCGGGAGGACCAGAAGACCTACGAGGAGACGACAAGACAATAGGACGCGTCCTGATGTCTTGTGGGCCCCTCGTGATTCCGTCTGACCTAATTCCACCCCACCCCTGCACCATCCTCGAGCTCCTGCGGGACAACTATCCTTCAGTGTCTGTGCTACCGCCACCTTCCACCCCGTGCCGGTTGCTAACTCCGCCATGTCATGCGGCTTCAGCTGCATGCTGCATCCAATGGTGTACTCGGCCCAGTGGGCCAGAGTGGGCCAACAATGCAATTGTTCATGTAATTTTAGTTTAGTTTTGCTTTTTTTTCTTCATGCATAAAGGTATACTCCGTATTTCCTAATCCTAGGGTGGGCCATGGCCAACCCTGCACACCCTCTACATCTGCCACTTGGCTTCATCCACGTCCGCTTCCCGCACTATACCAAGTGTTCGGGCGACCAACGAGGTGAGTTTGGTACTAGTTGTACTTTGGGTCTGCAGACAATTTGAACTCCATATTGGAATTATGGTGTCTGAATATTTGAAATACTGTTGAATTCAAATGTACCCAAATGTGTCTCATATAGTTTGTGTAGTGTACATATATGAAAAGAAGCGAATCAACCAGTGGTTTGATGGTTAGGAGGACAGTGTTATCCTCAGTTTATTAGAGTTTAAATCTTAGAACTAATCAATTTTTCTAGATTTATTTCAGGCCTTTCGGAGATGTATGTGCTTCCGTGGGAGGAGATGTCCCCATCGACTATGAAGGTGTCCATGGCAATTTCGTCAATCTCAAGATGATGTGTTGGCTCAGTCTCTCGGAGGTGCTCATAGGATTAGAGTGTGCATGCGTGCGCTCATAGGAGTGAGTGTATGTGCGTATGTATGAGCGGTTGCGTCTGTACTGTCTTAAATAAAATCTGAAAAAAATAAGAAGAAAATTAGAGAGGGCTGGTTAGAGCATTTACAATTACGTACCTCTAATTTGACCCCTTGAACGTCTGCGAACGCGCCCTGTCAGTGACAGGGCGTGTCCGTTTTGAGCCCCTATTTGTCCGTCAGCGCGGTCACAATCCTTATTTTCTTTCTTATATGTCCGGTCACTTGCACGTGATTGGTGGAGATGACGAGAGAGAATGAAAAGAATGAATAAAGAAAGAAAAAATGTGGTCCGGGATGGGGCCGCGACCTACGTGGCGGACTGACCGGACGCGTCCTGGCGCGTCTGCAAGCCCTCGTATCCTTCCTAGATTTGAAATAGATACGAGGGTTCGCAGACAGCCCGGACGTATAGGGATGATATGAGAGATCCGGTTGGGTCAGTTTTTCTATCTTTATTCTGTCCGGTGGCGCGTTCGAGAAGGATTTGAGAAGTCCGGCTCAGATGCTCTTAGAGCATAGTACACATAAAAACACAGGGTCCCTAAAGTAGGAGCGCCTAAGAGCAACTCTAGTAGACCCCTTATATCGCCCCGACCCGCAAAATAACCGCCAGTTTACGGTTTTGGGCGGAAAAAGTGATCTGAACAGAACCCTTATAAGTGTCCGACCCTTAAATTTTTTTGAGGGGCGCGGTAAATCGACCCCTCCGACCCGCGAATACCGACTTTTCCTCCCCGCCCCATCGGTGCCCTGTATCCCGCGGAAGCGGTTGGCGGGAGGGAAATTTCAGCGCGCGCGTTCCCCACATCCACGCCCGTAGCCGCCCTGCCGCCTGCGATTCCGGCTATTTTCGCCAGCGGAATCGCGCTGCCGGGCCGCACTACGCCCGGGTCCGCTCGCCGGCGCCCCGGATCCGCCGAGCCGAGCCGAGCCGACCCGGATCGACCGCCGTCGAGTCGCCGCTCGCCCCGGATCCGCCGAGCCGCCCCCGCGTCGTCGCCGCTCCGATGAGCCCCTTTTCTGCCCCTTGTAGCTCGACCTCTCGTCAAATTCCGGTGATGCGAACTCGGATGCGGTTTTTTGTAGATGGATTTGAGCCCTGCCCAGCAATTTTTGCTCGAGGATTCGTCCTCGTCCGACGACTCGGACGTGGAGTCCATGCTCGAGCGCCATCGGCAGCAGATGGTGGTGGCGGTCCTGGCCATGAAGGAGGTCGAGGATCGAACCCGCAAGAGACGGCGAGGATCGACCATCGGCCGTCTTTGCATCCCTCGCAACCGCATTCTCGGGAACAAGATGTTGATGCAAGACTACTGCGCGGACAATCCTACCTATCCGTCGCACCTCTTCCGGAGAAGGTATCGAATGCGCCGATCCCTCTTCGTAAAAATTGTGCAAACTTGCGAGGCCAATTCGCGATTTTTTATTCAAAGGAGAAACGCCGCGGGCTGCGACGGAACAGACCCCGCATAGCGGAACTGTAAAAGAGAATATGCTGTTCTACAATTCCACTATGCGGGGTCTATTCCGCCGCAGCCCGCGCCAGCCCATAAATCGCGTTTTCGTAAACGCGTTTTAAGGGTCGGCGTTATAAGGGCATCTCCAATAGTTTGTATGTAGTCTTGTTGGTAAAATTGTCCATGTCATCAACTAACAAAGGATCATACAACTACTCCAATGGTTGCATCTATACTATCCAATAGGAAAAGAGAGAATAAGTGCAATTGCTCTCTACATAGCATTGGAGCTTGTGCAAGAGTTGTTGGTTAATCTACATACATCTTTCTCCTCTCTCCTCATTTATTTGTTGCCATGTCATCATATATCCTAGGTGGCAAAGTTTACCAACAACTATCTTACCGCCATTGAAGATGCCCTAAGGGGTCTGCTAGTTGCTCTAATAAACAAGCAAGGATTATTAGCGGTTAATCTCAACAGCATAGTTACACCTCGGCGCTCTCCCTTGCTGTCGAGCTTGTCATCTTCGTCGCTCGCATGGCGGCGGTCGCGTGTCTCCCCTCGTTCGCACCGACGGCCACAGGAATCAGGCGCTGCAGGGCCGCGCGCTCACTAAGAAGAGGTACGGATCCGCCCCTCCCCTTATTTATAGTTCCGGTACCGACGCCGGCGAGCGGACACGAGAGGGGATAGGGGTGGCGTGTCGCCGGTCGCTCGATTTTCCGGGGCAGAGGAGAGCGACTGGGTGAGGCACGGCCGCACGGGCTACTCGATTCAAGTGGAGGGGCGACGGGGAGGACAGGGGGCGCGGGCTAGTTCGCGGGTGCTCCGTGCTCGTTTCTGGCCGGAGGCTGTGCAGGCGCGGCGGCGGTTACTCTGATTCGAGCGGGGCAGGAGCCCAGCGGGTGGATAGCCCCTGTTGTTATACAAAGCCCTTGGATCTGCCATGATGCAGAAGATATACCCGCATTTAGAATGCAAGAATTATACTCTGGACATCTGCACCTGATGGTGCACGCAGCCTGTTATTGCAAAGTCTCACAAATTCGAAAATTAACAAACGGAAAAACAGCAAGCACCAGTACCAGTTTCAATAGTTTTACCATAATAAGATAATCTGTAATGCAGAAATCATTGTGCACTGGTAGTGGCAGGCGCAATGTTGATGCCCAGAGCCTGTTTCCTCTGTGCCAGAAGATCTTCTGCGTTTTTTGCGAGGACAGAAGAGAGAGGTTTCAGAGGAACCCCGTGGCAGTCACGATCGACGCCAGCAAAAAGCATGCGGCTCTCAAGCCCAGCCATTGTCTCTGAAGCCTCCATTAATGTACCAACAATATTGTGCCTGTCTATCACTTCGACGTTTTGATCATCCTGGATGAATTCTATAACCATATCACAGCTAAGCTTATGTATCGCCAAGCACGCAGGGGTGGCGTACATGTTGTCCTCTACCATCTTCTTCAACCTCAACACAAATTCTTCGAACTGAGCAACCGGCTGCGCCCGCAACAACACGCTTGCAAAATTAAGGTTGCTGCTTGTACGAATTGCTGTGAGGAGTGATAACAGCTCTGCTTGCAGCCTCCTCTCCCCACATTGTTGGATGAGGTGGCTCTGTGAAGAGGGCAACTCTTTTTTCCTAACATCCATTGGGTTTTCAATGTCATTTCTGCAACAGATAGGAAGCAAGCGCTCCCAACAACGGGGTGTGCTACTCGCTTTTGCTTGTACAGGAAACAATTCTGCGAGTACCTGCAATAATAGTGCACGCATATTAGTTTAGTGGAATATAGTTAATTGCCGGAAAACTTCTGGCATACAGTGGGTTCTATATAGAATTTGCTTATACTTTAATTAGTTAGAGGAAAGGAATGTCATATGAGCATTCATTCACACCTTCAGTAATAGTAATGCTGGTTCCTTGACG
Organism: Elymus sibiricus; assembly: GCA_039707655.1. Lineage (NCBI taxonomy): Eukaryota > Viridiplantae > Streptophyta > Magnoliopsida > Poales > Poaceae > Elymus > Elymus sibiricus. The sequence continues at coordinate 514,649,577 of CM077665.1, forward strand.
TTGTGACTCAAATGCCTCAAGATGACTGCAGCACTAATACGACAACCAATATTGATCTCTATTTGAACAGTATCTGTTGGACTTATTTCGCATTCAAAGGTCATTTTATTGGAGTCGAGCAATTCAGTAAGACAATGGACATGGGCATCTTTGCATCCTGCAAAGCTCTTGATAGCCTCTGAATCACCGGACAGCATGGCCAATGCTTCACCAGCCTTTTGTCTAAGACGGCTTGCAGTTCCCTTTGCTTCTTTCATCCTCTTTACCGCATGTGCATCTGTGGCCTGCTTGTACATCTTCCCTTCTGCCCGTGCTCCACTGACCTTGTTAACAAGATTGTTCATGCATGTTCCCATTGGCGGTCTTGATAGTGTCTTTTGTTGGCTTGTAGTTGATTTGTCGATCTTCCTTTTCTCATCTTTCAAATAATCTTCTATCCAATCTGTTCTAATGAAGATGTATAGCACCCTCTCAATTAGTTTTTCTCTTCTCTTTGTAGCAGAAGTACTTGCTGGATGATGCGAGGCTAATTTTGTTAGAACCTCCATAACTCGCATCTGTAGCTCTATGACACTGTTGTTTCTTTCTGTATCCATGTCCAGAACGGCCTCCAAGTTTTTGACTGCATCACTATCTTCTGCAATTAGGCTGCACATCTCTTTACCGGTGCTTCCTGAAGAATCCATGAGCCGGCTCACCACTTTCAGTGATCCATCTACTACCTTGGTCCATGCAGTGTTGCTCTTGATATCTTCTACTAATTTGTTGGAGCTGACAGGCGCAACTATTTTTGAAAGAAGATCCTTGGTGTTGTATATCAGTGTGCAGTTATGTCTGTTGTGAGTCAGGTTTTCTAGAATCCTCAAGCCTGGCAAGAGCAGATCCTCACCACTTTCCCTCTGCTTTAGGGTGCCACCATTCTCTGCAGCCCAGTGGCGAATCAATTTTGGGAAGCAGACGCCAATTTTTTTGTTTTGGAATGTCTTTTTCCTCTTCTTGCTACGCTCAATTAGGAATGGCAAATGGAGAGCTTCTTGATAATCGTTGTTATGGCACGAGGTGTCAAAGAGTGAGGATATGCATTCCAATGCTCCCGGAAAGTGAGCAAGGTTGAGGTGACCAGTGAGCAGCTCCACAATCCTCGCTGCAAGCCATCTCATCTCTCGTTCGGCTGGGCTTCTCCAAGCAAGGGTTCCGATCAGCTTCTGAATTCTTTGTCTCGGTGACCTAATCAGCAGCCATCTTACCGATGAAGACATACCCTGATCAATCAGCATAGTTAGTACCCTTCCTCCAGACGCATAGTCCTCCGGTAATTGAGAATCTAGCAAGCCGGCACCATATGTGATAAAATTCCAGCTCTCCGTGGACGCGATGTTGTTTACACACATCTGCTTGGTTTCACGCAAGTATCCATGAAGTACTTTGGGGTTGAAACCATGTTGTTGGCTAAAAACTTTCCTGAACCATACATCTGCAACCAATTCAAATATCACACTAAAAAAGGATAGTGCACTCTGAGCAAGTGATACCCAGTAGAATAAGTTCAGCGCCGGCTTCAGGTTTGCTTTACTTGCATCTCGGTCGGTGATGCCATAGTCTTGATGTGCTACACGAGACATCGACAGCAGAACACACGCAATTGGTCCATACAAGGCGAAGTACCACACTGGGCAAAATACCACGAACAGAGTGATATTTGTTATTTTTTGTTGGAGTATATGTACTTGTCTCCTCACCCATTGTTTCACACACAACTGACGTTCATCATGACGTTTTTCTCCCCAAGATGTAATGTCAAGTATGAGAGAAGCAGTCCAACCCCAAAAGAACATCAGGCGAGCATCTAGCATCGCGTCAGATAGCCTGTGTTTGTTCAAAGTAGGTTAGGAGTTAGGACACAAGGTCAACATGAAAATTAAGAATGTCGTCAAACAAAAAGAACATGATACCCAATTTTGGGCGGTTCTTATGAAGGTTTAAATCCCTTTTCGAAAAGAAGTCAAGGGGCCGGAATTAATGTCCGGTAATTTCTTGTGTGAGAAGCTAGCTTTGGTTAATCTTAATGACGGCAAGGGCATCTTCAGATGGGCTGGTCTTAATTAGCTCTATGTATAAAGGGTCTGTTTGGAATACAGCCAGAGGCTGCCTTAACAAACTTTTGGTGTTCACCAAGGGCGTGTGTTTGGATCGGAGCCAGGCTTTCCGATCCATGTAAATTATTTGGTCGCTCGGTCCAGCTTTTATACAGTAATACGTATATAAGAGAGCTGAATACTAAACACTAACCCGGTGGCTTGCATGAATGCGATGAAGGTCAGAGACAAAAAAATAATATATATCCTCCTCATATAGGAGGCGTATAAGAGGTGCTCAGGCTAATTCAGATGTACGCCATGACGACAGCATTCCTGCAGATTGTCACAGAGTAGATCGGTTGTGGATTGCGGTTGGATCTATTCACACATAACCTGGCGCTCCCATGGTGATCGATGGACAAATCCTGTACCGGTTGTCTTTCTCCCACCGAGTTTGGTAAGATTCTAAACCTTCTCTAGACCAGGTATTCTTTGTGTGTGTTTCTGTTTTGTTGATTTTACTTTTTTTCCTTTTTATTTTTCCTTAGATCAAGTTCGTGTAATTTTTTAAATTCATGAATTTTTTTCTGAATTTAGATTTTTTTGAAATCCATGTTTTTTTTTACAAATTCTAGAATATTTTCTAAAATTTAGAAAAAATAATAATTTGAGAATATTTTTCAAATTCGTGAACAACTTTGAATTTTGGGGACCTTCTTTTAAAAGCAGGGAACATTTTAAAAAATCCATGAACATTTTTTAAATTTATGAAAAAATAAACTCTAGAACAATTTTGGATTCGGGAAGCATTTTTTGAAAATCGTCATCGTTTTATAAATCCGCAAACATCTTTTAAGCCTCCTTTGGTTTATAGGAATTTTGTAGGAATTCTTCCTACAGTAAAATTTCCTTTTGAGCTATTTGGTTTGTATAGGAATGGATTCATATTCATTCCCAGAGAAATTTGACCTTAACCCACATTTTACTTTTCAGTTTGATGATTTACCACCACCGCCTCTCCTGAGATTGACGGGTAGGGCCGGGGCCACTTGGCATTGAAACAACCCTGGGGCAAATCATTTAACCCCATGTAAAGTGGGGCAAATGATCTAACCCCCCTTCATTCCTACATAGGATTGGTTCTTATCCTTCATATTTCAATGGATTTTATTTTAGCTAAGACTTGATGGAGAAATGCCTGTCTTACAAACAAAAGGATTTCCTTATTTTTCTATAGGATTGAGATACATGTCATGAATGGAATCTTTGGCGCAATGGTAGAGTTGTTGCCTTGTTACCATGAGGTTGTGGTTTGAGTTCTAGAAACAGCCACTTGAAGAAATGTAGAGAAAAAAATGTGTACAAAAGACCCAAAACCCAAAATGGTTGGACTCTTCCCCGGTCCCTGCGCAAGTGGGAGTTACGTGCATCGGGCTTACTTTTTTTTGAGATACATGTCATCTCATTTCCAAGGACTTTCCAATTCCTAAAATATTCATATACTATGAACCAAAGGAGGCCTTAAATTTGTGAACAATTTTTAAATTCTCTTACATTTTCTCAAATTCACGAACATTTTTTCTCCAAATCCGTAAGCATATTTAATTTTTACGAACATTTTATTATTTTTACAACCTTTTGTAAAATTTAAAGATTTATTTTTTTATTTGAGACAATTTATATATTCTCTCTACTTTTCCTCAGTTTTCCTTCCTCTATATATTTCCCTTCGCTTCTCTGGATGGGCCTAGGCCCAACTAGGCCGACTGACCTGCTAGTGGAAGCAAGCATCCTGGGCGTGCACGTTTGGTCATCCTTTGACAGCAATGCACATTGAATAGGAACTCTAGGACGTGTGGGTTATTTTGCTGTCAGGGGATATGTGAACTGTTTTTTTACTCCATCCATTGGTGAGCGGTTAGTGCCGGCTTGTTAGTTCTGTGTCGAGCGGTCTGCTCACTGCTTTCTCCGTCTTCCCTGTCGGGCTCCTCGGGCGGTGCATTCGGGGTTGAAGACTGAGATCATGCTACCCTCTCAAACCCAACCTGTGGTGGATCCCGGGGGATTTTTTTCTTCTGTATTGATCACTTCCAAAGCCACACCTTCTTTCGCCGATAGGAACAGAGGTCAGGAGCTGCCGGCAGGGGAGAGCTAGAATGAAAAGATTTGGAGATCCAAGACAACATAAGCTCCTGTCAGATAGCTGTTGTAGTCAGGCCTTGTCGCGGTGGATTTAAGTTGAGATTCGAGTCCTTTTGAGGATGAAAACCAATGCTAGAAGGCTAGCAGCCTACATATCTCCATGCAAGCTTCGTGAACACAACTTGAAAGTCATCAGGCTATTCCCAGTGCTCCACCTTGTAGAGGTTTTAAGGCTGTCAAGTAGACAAAATATCTGATGTGGCAAGATAATTAAGAGGAGAGAGAAGTGTTTGTGACCCAGGACGAAACAATGCTAGGCACGTATACCTAGATGAAAATACAATTTACTCCAAAGTAAGCACCTATACATTGATGAGTTTAGTTGCTAAGCTCTTTCACAATAGCTTCTCCGGCGAGCCAATACTTGGTCAAGGTGTCTTGACCAAATATCTATCAGGTAAGACATTCAATATGGTATAGAGAATGTTGTTCGGGGTTTTTCTTTTGGCAACGAATGCCCGTATAGTGTTTTAATCACATTTGGTTTCAAGTCATATTATCATGAAAACGGATGGCTCCAGCCTCTAGACGTTGATGGCGTGAGAGAGCTCCCAGGCTGCAGAGTTTTAATGTCTCTAAATTTAGAAATTGTATGTCAGGAATTAATGAGGAGATGTATGCCTTGCTTAGCGTCGACAGTAGGAGTTGAATAGAAAAACAAAAATAAATGTTGCATACAACACAAGAGAGAGCTGAATGCTAAGCACTAACCCGGCGGCCTGCAGGAGTGCGATGATGGTCAGACACCAAAAATCTACCTTGGTCAGATCAGAGACGAATCCGCCGAGGAGGACCACGGTCGCCCACAAGAGAGCCAGGCCGCTCAGGCCTTTGAGGCCAATTCGGACGTAGGCCCTGACGAGTGCATACTTGTTGATGACCCTTACTTCTGGCCGCCGTTGAAGCTCCTTCTTGGAGAAAGGTTCGAGCTCATCTCCCACGCGCTGGTGCTCCAGCTTCTCCTTCTGGTTTCCAGATGCTCCGCCCCTCCGCGGTACTCTGCTAGACATTTTCGTCCGTGGTATGGTAATGGTGGTGGAGCGGCAGTCCTCTAGTTTCTCTCTCTTGGGTTTGCTAGCCATCCTCTGATATTTGTTTGGCGGTCATCATTGCCATTAGGGGGAGCTCTCAGCCTCAGGCTCAGGCTGCAGTGGGACTGCCCGTGGACGTCCACCTCGACCCACCCCACCCAGTCCCATTAGAAATTAGTGGGCACAGTGCGACAACCCACGAAAACTTGGCAGAGCTAGGTGGCCCGGTTCACCAGGTTCTACCACTGTTCGGCCCAATCATAGTCAAAATCTGAGTTTGATCCTGGCTAGAAGGAACGCTAGCTATATGCTTAACACATGCAAGTTGAACGTTGTTTTCAGGGAGCTGGGCGAAGGAAAAGAGGCTCCTAGCTAAAGTTGTCTCGCCCTGCTTCAAAACTACAGGGCGCGCGCTACGGCTTTGACCTAACGGCCTCCGTTTGCTGGAATCGGAATAGTTGAGAACAAAGTGGCGAACGAGTGCGTAACGCGTGGGAATCTGCCGAACAGTTCGGGCCAAATCCTGAAGAAAGCTCAAAAGCGCTGTTTGATGAGCCTGCGTAGTAGTACAAGTGGAGTCCCACCAAAATAACCATAGAACACCATGGAGATTGGCCATGTCATCCTCGTGCGTGCGAGGCTTCCACGTTCTGTTCCGCGCCCGGCTGGTAGCGACTACTGCGCGCAGCCGCCCGTTACCTAGTGCCGCCGCGACGCGTGGTCGGGTTTAGCTCCGAACGAACAGGAATCCATGCATGCGAGTGGGATTTCCATCGCTCTGGTGCGACCGTCCTCTTTGTTGTTCTTCGTCAGACTAACAGTAACAGGGGCTAGAAGAAGTGGGTCTAGTGGGTTCCCGGTGGGTTAACTGGAATAGCCCATCAAATTCTGGATGCATGTGTCCCACGGGTGCCCACTAAACACTTGGGATGGGTCAATGAGTCCCACCGCAGCCCACTCCCACCTGCAGCCTGATCTCAGGCTATCCACGTCGGACGGCTGGACTGTTAGCCACTGCCCACTGGCCTCGTTCCAACCCCCTTTTTAAATGCAGACGTAACCCTTTCTGCTATCCTCGTTTTGTTTTGCAAAGGTTCAACGTGCCAGCAAATTACACCAGAGAAACAGCACACACGTAGACCCAAAGCAGAAACAATCAGAGAGACCCTTGACAAGGAAACTTTGCAGAAAAGAGCCCAATGAAAAGAAAATTACGCTGAACCCTTCCAGGTCCCTGCATACACCCACAGAGCCGAACTAGAATCCGCCGCCGCCGAGACATCGACCAGAGACTAGAACGACGGTGAGCCGGCCGCCCAAACACCATGGTCTCGTTGATTCCCCGCGAAGCAATGAACATGTTACAATTTTATATCTTGCTTTTTTTTTTTTTTTTTTGCGGGTGGACAATTTTATCTTGCTAACAGTATGGACTCTCAGGTTGCTACACAAGTAACACAGCGTATCTAGTATTTTCTTGGTTATACTCGTAACAATGTAGATATGTTCATGTTTCACCTTGCCCGAGCTTAGTCTTCGTCGAGCCCCAATAGAGAATAAACATTTATCAAGAACAAGAAACAAGGAAATATGATAATAACAATTTTATTATTGTCTCTACGGCATATTTCTAACACCAACTGACCCAGATAGCTCGTATCACCGGAGCATCTAAACTACCGAAGCACCTGTTATTTTCCCAGTGTGCCACGACCAACTCTACCCACCCTCTACATCCGGCACTTGGCTACATCCACCCCCGCTCCTGCACTACACCAAGTGTTCGGACGACCAACAAGGTGAGTTTGGCATTGTTTGTGCTTTGGGTTTGCGAGCAATTTGAACTTCAGATTGGAACTGTAGTGTCTGAATATTTGAAATACCGTTGAATTCAAATGTATGAATGATTGTGGTGCCCAAATGTATCTCATTTAGTTGAGTATATAGCAAATAACTACCACATTACAGGCGTTGACCACAAGAAACTACCACTTTTTTAATTTTTTAAAATGCTACCACAAAATTGATTCGTTGTTCCGAAAAACTACCATGTTGCACTGATGACTATGTTAATTAACTTTAACCGTTACTATGACAGCTTGGATCCACTCGTCAGGTTGACCGTTAGGTTTGACCATTAGGTTGACCATTGACAGGCTATGACAGGTGGGCCCAAATAATTTTTGAAATACAATTGGGTCCTTGAAAAAAATATAAAAAGCAATTGGGTCCCTGAAAAATAAAAATAAAAAGCAATCGGGTCCTCGCCGGCGTTGCCAAAGAAGGGACCTTTGCTGGTTGGCCGGCGTTGCTCTGGCCGTGGCCGGCGGGAAGCAGCAGAGGCGGCTCAACTTGCGACCATCGGCGACCCACTCCGAACAGTGGCTGCGCCGGGCGTGGTGGTGGCCGGCCCCGACCGTGGCTGCGCCAGGCGTGGTGGTGGCCGGCCCCGGCGGCGGCGGCCGTGGCTACGCCGGGCGTGGTGGTGGCTGCGCCGAGCGTGGTGGGGGCCGGCCCCGGCGGCGGCAGCCGTGGCTGCGTCGGGCGTGGTGGTGGCCGGCCCCGGCGTCGGCGGCCGTGGCTGCGTCGGGCGTGGTGGTGGCCGGCCCCGGCGTCTGCGGCCGTGGCTCCACCTGTCGTCGTGGTGGCCGGCCCCGGCGGCGGCCGTGGCTGCGCCGGGCGTCGTGGTGGCCGGCCCCGGCGGCGGCGGCCGTGGCTGTACCGGGCGTCGTGGTGGCCGGCCCTGGTAGAGAGAGAGCAGGGAAGAAGAGGGAGAGAAGAAAGATAGGGGGGGGAGAGAGAGAGCACACTTACATGTGGGACCCACATGTAAGTTAACGGTCAAACAAACGGTTTGTTTAGGAACGGGCCCGACCTGTCATAAACCGGATTAATTTTAAATCACACCGTCATTTGGTTTTTTTGAACAGCGAATCAATTTTGTGGTAGCATTTTGAAAAAATAAAAAAAGTGGTAGTTTCTTGTGGTCAACGCGTGTAATGTGGTAGTTTTTTGCTGTATACTCCATTTAGTTTGTGTAGTGTATATATGAAAATTAAAATATGAGGAAAATTAGAGAGGGATGGTTAGAGCATAGTACACATAAAAACACAGGGTCCCTAAGTTGGAGCCCCTAATATTAATAAGCACGTACTATTAGTGTTATTGTCAACAGCATAGTTACGCCATGGCGCTCTCCCTTGGTATCGAGTTTGTCATCTTCGTCGCTGGCATGGCGGCGGTCGCGTGTCTCCCCTCCTTCGCACCGGTGGCCGCAGGAATCAGCGCTGCAGGGCCCCGCGCTCACCAGGACGAGGTACGAATCTATTCCACTCCTTGTTTATAGTTCCGGCACGGCCGCCGGCGAGTGGGCACGAGAGGGGATCGGGGTGGCGTGTCGCTGCCGGTCGCTCGATTTTTTCGGGGCAGACGAGAGTGACTGGGTGAGGCACGGGCTACTCGCGGCTGCTTGATTCGAGCAGAAGGGCGACGGGGAGGACAGGGGGCGCGGTTGCTCATTTCTGACCGGAGGCTGGGCTTCGAGCGGCACAGTAGCCGTGCGCGGCGGTGGTAGATAGCCCCTGCAATTAGCATAGCTAGTTCACACAGCAAACCAAGACAACCAGATGCCTTTGGCAATTAGCATAGCTAGTTCACACAGCAAACCAAGACAACCAGATGTAGAAACGATCTGGGCGGCTCTCACAGTTTTTCAGTAGAATTCAGGAAACTGAAATGTGGAGGACGACAATTACATTATGAATCAATGGCAATTAGCAAATCTTCATTTCTCAAATGATAGGGAAAACAATATATTGCTTCACACAGCAAACCAAAACAACTAGATGTAGAAACGATCTAGGCGGCCCTCACGATTTTCAATAGAATTCAGAAAATTAAATGTGGAGGACGGCAACTATATTATGAATCAATAGCAATCAGCACATCTTCGTTCCTCAAATGATAGGGAAAACCATACATTTCTTACCACACACTGCGATGCACACATACACATTATACAATGCCCTTGGATCTTGCCATGATGCAGACGATGTGCCCGAATTTAGAATGCAAGAGTTGTACTCTGGACCTTTGCACCTGATGGTGCACGCTGCCTGTTATTGCAAAGTCTCACAAATTCGAAAATGAAACAAATGGACAAACACAAAGCACCAGTCAGTTTCAATAGTTTTTACCATACTAAGATACTCTGTAATACAGCAATCATGGTGCACTGGCAGTGGAAGGCGCAATGTTGGTGCCCAGAGCCTGTTTCCTCTGTGCCAGAAGATCTTCTGCTTTTTTAGCAAGAACAGAGGAGAGAGGCCTCAGAGGAACCCCATGGCAGTCATAATCGACGCCAGCGAAAAGCATGATGCTCTCAAGCCCGGCCATCGTCTCTGAAGCCTCCAATAATGTGCCAACGATATTGTGCCTGTCGATCACTTCGACATTTTGATCATGCTGGATGAACTCTATAACCATCTCGCAGGTAAGCTTCTGTATTGCCAGGCACGCAGGGGTGGCGTACATGTTGTCCTCCACCATGTTCTTGAGCCTCACAACAAAGTCTTCCAGAGCAGCCGGCGGCGTCTGTGACATTAAGATTGCTGCAAAATCAAGATTGTTGTTTGCACGAATAGTTGCGACGAGTGATAAGAGCTCTGCTTGCAGCCTCCTCTCCCCACATTGCTGGATGTCGTCGCTCTGTAAAGTGGAAGGCTCGTCTTCCACACTGTCCCTTGGGTTTTCTATGTCATTTCCGGTTGCTGTATTGCAAGAGATGGCACGCTCCCAAGACCTGCGCGTGCTTGTACTACTTGCTTCTGCTTGTATATGAAGCAATTCCGCGAGTACCTGAAATGATATACACACCTACTATTTTAAAGCTAATATCGTTGGCAAACAGCTCAAAAAAGTTAATTGCCGAAAAAACAGTATGTCGTATACACGTTCAGGCATAGCCGTGCAGTGGGTGCTACTAGGAAATTGATTACTTTTTTTAATTTGAGAAGCAAAGACGTTATGTCATAGTGTATGCATCCAGGCATACCATCCGTAAGGTTGGTTCCTTGACATAGTTGCGCAAGTGCTTCAAAATGACTGCTGCGCTGATACGACAGCCAATGTTGATCTCTATCCGGACAATATCTGTTGCACTTGTTTTGCACTCGATTGTCTTGATTTTGGAATCGAGCAATTCAGTAAGACGACGGACTTCGTCATCTTTGCATGCGGTGAAGCTGTTGATAGCCTCTGAATCACCGGACAGCATGGCCAGTGCTTCACCTGCCTTTTCTTTAAGACGGCCTGCAGTTTCCTTAGCTTCTTTCATCTTCTTTTCCCCATGTGCTTCTGCAGCCCGTTTGGCATTCTTCTCCTTTGTCAATGCTACACTGTTCATATATGGTCTTGGTAAAGTATTATCGAGTTTCCTTTTCTCATCTTTCAGATAATCTTCCATCCAATCTGTAGTAAGGAAGATGTGTAGCGCCCTCTCAATAATTTTGTCTCTTCTCTTTGTTTCAGAAATACTTGCTGGATGATGCAAGGCTAGTTCTGTAAGAACATTTATAGCTTGCATCTGTAGCTCTATGATACCGTTGCTCTTCATATCCATGTCCAGAATGGCTTCCAAGTTTTTCACTGCATTAATATTGTTCGTAATTAGTCTGCGCATCTCTCTGCCAGTGCTTCCTGAAGAACCCATGAGACTGTTCACCACTTTCAGTGATCCGTCTACTACCTTGGTCCATGCAGCGTTGCTCTTGATATCTTCTACTAATTTGTTGGAGCTGACAGGCGCAACTACTTTTGAAATAAGATCCTTGGTGTTGTATATCAGTGCACAGTTATTTCTGTCGTGAGCCAGGTTCTCCAGAATTCTCAAGCCTGCCAAAACCAGATCCTTACAATTCCCCCTCTGCTGTCTGAATATAGAATTCAGGTTACCGTCTTTATCTTTCCACGGGTTACCAGCAATATTTTGGTTTTGAGAGCCCTTCCTTCGCCTCTGCTTGCTACGGTCAATTACATATGTAAAATGGAGAGCTTCTTGATCAGCATTGTTATGGGAGGAGGTGTCAAAGAGGGAGGAGATGCATTCCAATGCTCCCGGAAAGTGAGCAAGATTGAGGTCACCAGCGAGATGCTCCACAATCCTCGCTGCAAGCCATCTCATCTCTTTCTCAGCTGGGCTTCTCCAAGCAAGGGTTCTGAGCAGCTTCTGAATTCTTTGGCTTGGTGACCTGTTCAGGAGCCATGCTATTGGTACCGGTGTATCAAGATCAATCAACATGGTTAGTACCCTTCCTCCTAACGCATAGTCCTCCAGTGATTGGGAATCCAGCAAGTCAGCACCATATGTGATCAAATTCCAGCTCACCGTTGATGCAGGGTTGTCAAGACACATCTGCTTGGTTTTGCCTAAGTATCCAGAAAGTACTTTGCGGTTGAAACCATGTTGCTGGCAAAGAATATGCAAGAACCGCTCCCCAACAATCCCTCCAATTATCACCCATAAAAAGGATATTGCGCTATGAGCAAGTGATGCACAGTAGAATAAGTTCAGCGCCGGCTTTAGATTTGCTTTACTTGCATCTCCGTCAGCGATGCCATAGTCTTGCTTTGCTACACGGAGTGCCAATAGTGTAACACACAAAATCGGTGCATAAAAGGCGAAGTTCGCCACTGTTAGAAATATCAGGGCCAGAGTGAGATCTATTATTCTCAGTTTTGGTATATGCATTTGCCTCTTCAACCATTGTTTCATAGGCAAGTAAGTACGTTCATCATGATGCTTTTTCTCCCCAGATTTAGTGTTAACCATAATAGAAGCAGACCATTCCCCCAAGAACATCAACCGATCATTTCCCATCGCGTCAGATAGCCTGTGTTTGTTCCAAGTAGAATGTGATCAAACATAAAAGTTAAGAATGTGATCAAACAAAAAGAACAAGATATCCAATATTGGGCGGTGCTTATCAAGGTCTCTTTTCAAAAAGCGATCGAAGGGCCGAAGTTAATCGCCTGGAATATCGAAGCTAGCTTTGGTTAATATTATTGACGACAAGGACAACTTCAGATGGGATGTTCTTAGTAGCTCTATGTAAAAATGATGGCCGCGTGCAGGGGTATCCTCCTTTTTTGAGAAAAAAAAGCCCCATGTATAAAAGTTTTAATCAGGCATGGTTTGAGAAACCATAGTAGTCATATTTGGTACTTGCGTGGGCTGATAACACTATGTGATGCTCATTTCAGAAACATCGACAATAAGAGAGAGATGAATGCATAACCGTTTTAATCAGGCATGGTTTCAGAAACCATAGTAGTCATATTTGGTACTTGCGTGGGCTTATAACACTATGTGATGCTCATTTCAGAAACAACATCGACAATAAGAGAGAGATGAATGCTATGAACTAACCCGGCAGCCTGCGTGAAGGCGATGATGGTTAGATACCAAAAATCCTTCTTGGTCAGATCGGAGACGAAGCCGCCGAGGAGGACCACGGTAGCCCACAAAAGCATCAGGGCCCCGATGCCTTTGAGTCCAATTCGGATGTACGCCATGACGACTGCAAACTTGTTGATGGTCCTTACTTCTGGCCGCCGTTGAAGCTCCTCCGAGAAATCGTCAAGCTCATTCCCCAAGACCCGGAGCTGCCGCTTCTCATCCTGGTTTCCAGGTGCTCCGGTAAGCAAATCCATTAGGGGTATCACTGCTATGGTAATGGTGGGTGGAGAGGCTGATGATCCCTGGTTCCTCTTAGGTTTGCTACTCAGCCGTCTGGGAGTCCCCTTATATTCGTAACTTGGGTCACCCGGCCATATGGAGAATCAAAGCAAAGCAAATCCATCAGGGGTATCACTGCTATGGTGTCCATGGCGTGCGAGCGAAGTAGCTTCGTGGATCTCCGTAGCTAAAGTAGCGAAAAGAGAGGACTATACGCTGGGCGAACAGTGAGATACAGACTGCAGGTGCAGGACCAGACAGAATCTAACACACAGTAAGAGCATCTCCAGCCGCCCGGGGGGTTCGGGTTCCCAGCCCCGCCCCCCAGACGCCGTTTTTCAAACGTAAATTTGGACCAAATTCGAAGGAATTGACTCGGTTTTGAACGAGACGATTTCATTCAAATTTGTACAAAACCTAAAGAAATACATAATAAAAACATAAAAAAAACTACGCTGTCGCCACCGCCGTCATGCCGCCCCTAGTTCATGCCGAGGAGCTGGTAGAAGGCGGTGTAGTCGCCGCCATCGCCGTCGCCGCCGTCGCGCCGCCATCCCTGCTGCAGCCCTGTCCTGGATCTCCGCTGCGGACGGGGGCGGCCGGCGCCTCCTCCTCTTCGTCACCGGAGAGAAAAAAGACGCCACCCTCTTCGCTGCCGCGGCGCCGCTCGGCGATCTCCTGGCACACTTTGTTGGTCACATGTGAGTTGGTGGGAAAATATCAGGTGATACAAGAGCTTGGGTGCTACCATGATACAGGCTTCTGCAAGCCATTGGATCTGAGATCTAAGGATGACAACCATGCTCTTGGACTTGCACGTAAATGTCAAATCTTGAAGGATTTTTTTGCAAAATTGCAGGAGCTTTGCTCGTGACCGTTGGATCTCTGATCTAATGGCTCGCGGGAGTTCGTATCACGGAAGCATCTAAGCTCCCGTATCACCTGATACTCACTCGTCAGTTGGTGAGTCCCTCGCGTCGCCTCCATGGCGATCGGGGGCTAACCCTAGTTGCCGCCGCCGCCACCCCCATTCCTTCCTTTTACCCTCGCCATCCTTACAGGTGGCCACCGGGATAGCCCGCATGTCGCCGATGAAGGGTACGACAGGGATCTCGTGTCCTGCGACGAGGGTGCATCTTTCTAAAGGGCTGGTGCATGGTGGTGCAAGATCTGCCTCCCATGGCTGCTCCTACCGGCAGCGCGGCGACCAGTCTTGTGACAACATAGGGATGACGGGCTCAGCAGAGATCTATGGCACAAGGGCCCCGGAGCAGCGGCTCCGGTCATGGCGGTGTCCCCTCCGCTAGGGATGACGGGCCAGGTGTCGGCGTCAAAACCGGCGGATCTCGGGTAGGGGGTCCCGAACTGTGGATCTTGGATCGATGGGTAACAGGAGACAAGGGAGACGATGTTTACCCAGGTTCGGGCCCTCTCTATGGAGGTAATACCCTACGTCCTGCTTTGTTTGTATTGATGATGGTGTATCGAGTACAGAGTTGATCTACCTCGAGATCATATATAGTGGTCTAAACCCTAAGAGCTATGCTCGTATGATGATATGATCTATGATGATCTGATCGTCCCCAATGACTAGCCTGGCCTCGGCTTATATAACACACCAGAGGCTTAGGATAACAAGAGTCCTAGTCGGCTACGTCGGTGGAGAGGAGTCCTTGTCTTGATCACCAAGTCTTGTGGAATCTTCCTCGTATGCATCATGGGCTGTCCAAACTGGCCCATTAATGAACCGCCCTGGGGGTCCTCGGCCCGACCCACTGGTCGGGAGACGACGTGGTAAGTACCCCCTAGTCTAGGACACCGTCACCAGGTAGTGGATCGTTGTGGCGGAGCGAGTGGCGACGGATCTTGGGATCCCGTTCCCGGGGACGTCGCATGACGCGCGTGGTGGCCGAAGCTTCCTCCCATCTCGATGACGCCTGGTGCGGGATCGCGGCGGTTGTTGCCGTTGTATGGGCGACGACAACGGTTGGCGCGACGGTGCACTACTAGGGAAAAGCCTAGCAGTAGCGCGGGTATTATGTATAGCAGTAGCGCGGGCACCCGCGCTATTGATACGGCGCTACAGCTAACCTGTAGCAGTAGCGCGTGTTGGCCCGCGCTACTGCTATACATGCGTAGCAGCAGCGATCTCCAAAACAGCGCGCTGCTGCTAATATCTGTAGCGCCTTGTATTAGACCGCGCTACTGGTAATGGCACGCTACTGCTAACTTTACTCCACGCGCTACTGCTAACTTTATTAGTTTCTGATTTTTTTTTCTGCATATTTGTTTTGTATTTGAACAGGCTTTATACAAGAATCTTTAGCACATACAAATGTCATCATCATACACATACAAATGGCTGCGAGACCACGAATGTAATCATAGCATATACATACAAATAGTCTCATCAAATCATGTCATCATCTTAATCATCATCCAACACAAAGTGGTCTCTCATCATCATCTCGAAAATAGCGATACAAGTCTCGAATACTTGCAACTACATCGTCATCCATCTAAACAATGATATACACGAGAAGAGCTATCACTATGAGTGAGAGCGAAACTATGTAGTACATGAGGCGGCGGTTATGAGCCCTCTCTCGCGCTAGCGTGAGCCTCCTCATGTAACTAGCTTCTGCTTCTTGTCTGCTTTTGAAGCCTTTATGGCTGGCGCCCGAGACCCCCTCCACTTGCGCCTGACACTCGGACCACTCGTCGTATACTCCCGGAACCTTTCCTTTGTACACGACATAGCACCGGTACTTCGCCATCAAGAATCTAGGTACCTGTTAGAGATGCATCTTCATCAAGAGAATGTACAATCATATGCAACAAAATATACTTGAGCAACACAAAAAAGAAAGGGTTAGCAACTAGATGCAACATATAGTAAACATAAATAATCAACGCAGTTTCATCGTACACAAAC
The DNA here is from genome assembly GCA_039707655.1 of Elymus sibiricus. NCBI lineage: Eukaryota > Viridiplantae > Streptophyta > Magnoliopsida > Poales > Poaceae > Elymus > Elymus sibiricus. Next base: position 514,665,558 of record CM077665.1, read on the forward strand.
TAATTAACTAGAGGTACGCAGGTCATCGTACCCAAACTAACAAAGTAGCGTTACGCAAGTTCGGTAGGGACCGTGGACATCACAAAGTTTCATCGCTACAGAAAGTATATACAAGTTCAACCGACACATATCATCATCATCGGCATCGTAAATCATTAGAACTTCCATCCTTCCAGATCATCGAGGATGGACCCTAGCTTCTTGAACGGCGTGAGGTCCTGACGTTGCATGCCTATGTAAGTTTGGACGTCAGCTCGCGATATAGGGCCGTGGTGGAACATCCCCTTCACTTCGACGACTTCTTTCATGATGATCGTCGCAATGTCCCTCTGGATGCGAAAGAAGTCATCTTTAAGTTTATAATCCGCTTCTCCTTGAGATTCTACCCACTTGCGGATATGATCATCGTTTCTGGTTGTCATGCGAAGCTTTTGGTGATCCCTTCTGAACTCCATCATGAGATGGAGGAGGTAGAATCCATCGTTCGTACTTGATTTCGGGACATGGATGCAGCAGAAGTTGGTTTTATGCGAGAAACCCGTCTTGCGGTTCCTTTGTTTCCTGATCTGCATGTGGCCACCCCTCAAGCTGAAGCCTTGGAGAGCATCATCTAGAATATTCATTACGTGGGTGTAGTCCTTCTTCTCGTTGTTTCTGGTAGGGTCGAAATACACGGTGTGGGAGACTCGCGGGTAAAGAACGATAAGGACGGCGCGACCGTTGCTGCGGGGAAAAAAACACCTCAAATTATTCTCCATATGAGCGAGAAGGAATGATTGAAATGTACGAAAGGGTTGTCCGGCACTGACTTACTTTGGATGATAAGGCAGGAGGACAATTTCCTGGTCCTTGTTCTGTACCATGAAGTTTTCGAGGTACTCCCTAGCAGTTTTACGCTCAAAGTCGCCGAGACTCAAGGACTCGTGCATGTAGTATGGATCCGCCACACAGATTTGCGAGACTTCTTCTCTCTTCATGACGGAGCTCATATGTAGCGCAAAAAGGCGGACGATTGTACAATCGAGCCGCCTTGTCAGAAACATCTCGAAGATATGATCAAACCGCAGGAAGACCACCTCCGCGGGCCGTGTGTCGACGTAGCACTTCCCCTCAGGCACACGAGCCGCGTATGTCGGATATCCTGGATCCTTCGAGGCTAGTAGGCTTTTCTCAGTCGACAGCACATGGTCGTGCAGTCTCCTGAGATCCCCGTATATTGCCTCCAGCGGTTTCGGCGGTAGCATCGGCTCGCACGTGACATGGAACATGGCCACCGTCTGGCTGCTATGTGCTCTGGCTTGTTTGTAGGCAGCTGAGCCTATCTTCCCCGATCTCTTCCTCTCCTTTTTCTTGGGCTGACCTTCCGGACCCTTCCTTAACCCCTGCCCCAGTGTTGTCGGGCTAAGCACTACTGTACGACCCCCTGCATCTTCAGGCGTGTCCTGTGAGGATTGCATGAAGAGAGACTTCTTGCAATCCCTGCTAGGACGTTCCTGCCCGGGCAGATCATCCATATCCTCATTAGCATGCTGATAGCCCGAGTCGTCATATGGCTGACTCATCATATCTAAGTCACCGTCACAGGCGCCTGTATTGAGGAACCGAAGAGGGTCCTCCTCCATCTCATCATCCATTCTTTGTTTGCCAGAATGCCGGCACTCGATATGCCTACTTTCTAGCACAAGTCATGCCAAAAATCACGGAAAATTTCGGCATGACCTTTGCTAAAAAGTGGACATATCGAGCGCCTGAAATTCACCGGAACGGAAATGAATCAACATTTCGGCGAAACATAGGCCACTCGGATCATTTACCCTGCACATAATCATCATTTTCCAAATATGACATGTCCAAAACATCACATGTCCAAATATGACATGTCCAAATTCCAAATATGACATGTCCAAATCACATGTCCACATATCACATGTCCACTTCAAATTTGCATATAAAAGGAAGAAAAATATAGAACTTGAAGAAAAATGCAAGAAGTCATTTTTCTTCACAATATTTGATAACTAGGGTTCATAACTAAATAGATAACCTAATTAACCTACTGCCCTAACTAAAACCTAAGTAAATTAACAGAAGAACCCTAGCTAGCAGAGAGAGGAGGAGCAGTGGGGGCCTTATAGAGGGTGCAGGGGCGAGGAGGCAGGCCCGACGACGGCCGAGGTTGGGAGGGGAGGAAGCAGAGGAGGGAGGCGTGGCGCGCCGGGGCCGGGGTCGGGGGCGAGGTCGCCGGGGTCGGGGGGTCGGGGGCGAGTGCCGGGGTCGGGGGCGAGCGCCGGGGTCGGGGGCGAGGGCAGGACTCCGGCGAGGTCGAGGGCGAGGGCAGGGCTCCGGCGCTTGAGGCAGGGGCGCGGCGAGGTCGAGGGCGAGACGGGCTTCGGCGGCGACGAGGGGGGAGAAGAGAGAGTGGGGATTTGGGGGAAGAATCAGAGGCGGGAAGCAGATTTGGGGGTTAAGTCAACATAGCAGTAGCGCGTTTCCTAAAAACGCGCTATAGCTAAGTTATCTATAGCGCGTTTATCCAAGAAGCGCTACTACTATCACAGGTAGCTATAGCGCATTTCTCCAAACGGCGCTACTGCTATTTCGACTAGCTATAGCTCTTTTTCGGAAAAGCGCTACTGCTATAACCAGTACCTATAGCAGTTTTCCTGTTTGTTTCTTCTATTGTCTTTTCCTTTATTTTCTCTTCCTTTTCTTTTCTACTTTTTCTTTTCCTTTTTTCCAAGAGCAGGAACGAAGGGAGGGTGATACAATGTATATAACTAAGGCGATATATATTGCATCATTTGACGGTTAAGTATGTATACAAAATAGGAACATATAGATTACATCATTTGACCCATGCATAACGGTTAAGTGTGTACACAAAATAGGAACATATATATTACATCATTTGACCGATAACGGTTCCTCAGCGGCGACGTTTTCGTTTTTGAGTGAGCTTCTTTCCCTTCTTGTTCGTTGAAGAATAATTGAGCCCCTCATTGTGACTTTTCCTTTTCCATGGAGTACGATCTTTCTTAGGTAATGTAGTATTGATTCTTCTTTTGACGTATACTTCATCGTCATCGTCATCTTCCCTCATTGGGTTGCCGTACTGGTCGTAGTCTTCCTCGTTGGCGACTCCATCCATTCCAATGATGTTCCTTTTGCCTCTCCTCACGACAACACGGCTGGGATTGCACGGGTCGGTTATGAAGAAGCATTGTGTCACGTGCTTAGCGTGTACCCATGGCTCGTTTTTTGCGATAGCGTTCACGGTACCGCTCTTGGCGTCGGGTATAGTCATGGTAGTGAAATACCGGTTTTCTCTTTCGACATTCTTAGCCCATCTGACACGGAACATCGTCGCGTTGTGCAGTCCAGAGTAGTCAAGCTCCCAGATCTCCTCGACCCTTCCGTAAAATCTCTCAGTTGCGCCGTTGTCGCTGTCGGTCATGCATTCCATCGTCACCCCTGAGTTCTGATCATCACTGCCCATATATTTGGCCTCCGTGTAGAACGTGTATCCGTTGATATCGTATGCCTGATAGGTGAGGAGGTTGGGCGAGGGGCCATGTGCTAAGGCGTATATGAGCAATCCGTCCTTAGAGCCCTCTTCCGGGGGATTAGCAATAATATGCTCTTTGAACCAATGCAGGAAAGTGGAGTTGTGCTCTCTAGTAACTTCGGCGTCCGTCCTGCATACCCCCCGGTCACGATACTTCTTTGCGATAGTTTCTTTGTGCAGTGTCGCCACACACACCTATGGAATGATCAAAAGTGGACAAAGCTCTTCTTGACAAGGCTATAGATCTAGTTAGGGAGGTACATAGGTCACTTCACTAAATGCTAGCTAGATCTACCTAGCTAGCTAGTTTGGGAGGAGACAAGTTCAACTAGTGGAGGGGGAAGGAAAAAGAGAAAGGAGATGCATTAATGGAGGTTGGTGTAGTTAGCTAGGAGTAATAAAGAGAGAGAAAGATAGGTAGAAGAGGAGAGTAATGGGGGGGGAGAAGTAGTGAGGAAGAAGCAAAGTGAGGGATAGAGGAGGTGAGAGCTAGGGGAAAGTGAGGAAGAGAGAAGGGAAGGGGAGGGGAGGGGGAGGAAAAAGGTGGTATGGCTGCGGCTTAGCAGTAGCGCTGGGAGCAAAACGCGCTGCTGCTAATAATATAGCAGTAGCGCGCCTATGTCACACGCGCTACTGCTAAGCGGGGCCCGCCATGTGGCCAGTTTCAAAATTAGCAGTAGCGCATGAATAAAAAGCGCGCTACTACTATTACATTAGCAGTAGCGCGGTTATCGACGGGGCGCTACTACTAAACCTAGCGTGGCGGGAACGGTCAGTCAATTTTAGTAGCAGCGCGGTTCTACCGAGCCGCGCTACTACTAAGTTTATAGCAGTAGCGCCTGTCTGTAGACCGCGCTACTGCTAATTAGCAGTAGCGCCCCGTCCTGTCCCGCGCTGCTGCTAAGATTCTGTGTATAAGGTTTTCCCTAGTAGTGGTGGGTGCTCTCTGTAGTGTTCGGAATCGGGACGGAGACCCCTCTTCATTGACGACGCAGACTCCGGGGTCATGTGGGCGACTCAGAGTCTGGATCTCGAGGTGGTGATGACCTTTCTGAGGTTGGTCATTGTATGGGACGTCCCCTCCATCAATAGATCGGGTTCGATGCGGCTCGACAGGTGACGCATGTGTCTCTTTTGGAGTGTCTGTCGCCAACAGGTGAAGTCACCGGTGGGTGCGCCGCCGGCTGATGCTACTCACGACGTCTTATGCGGAGACGTCAAGTCATGCTTGCTACCGGCAGGTGCTGCACGGTGGCTCTGGCAGAGGTGTCATGTTTAGCCTATTGCTGTTGGATCGAAGGTGGCGCGATAGTAGCGGGAGTCAGGCGGTATGTGACATCTTTGTCTTCCGTTGTCTTCTCCAGAGGTATCGGGATATTGAGGTGTCGGTAGACGGATAAAGGGTGGATGGTAACGGCTGGCTTGTCGTCTCCTGCGTTGTCAGGCTTCAATGACGAGTTTATGCACTCTGGTGGAAACACAAGATCTCTGATCGAGCCATGTCGACGTGCGTTTGCGTCGTGTCTTTGCTGAAGGTGATGGTGTTCGCACACGAACGCGTCAACGGGTACCCGCAGGGCCAGGGGTGATGCACCGCAACTCGCCCCGCGGGAGACCGGCTCACAGCGCGATACGCAAGACAGTAAGCCGGCGCTTTTGAGACCAGACGCCCCAGTTCCTCGGGAGGGACCCCGTCGGAGGAAGCCGGCGACGATTGGCTGAACCGGGTCAATTCGCTCGCCCCCGGCTCGGTTGTCGATATCCGATGAACTTACGCGAAGTTGCCGAATAACAGAAGCATGAACAAGGGTTAAGGGGTAAAAAGTAGGTTGTATTGATATGTCGATTGTTTGCTTGATTCAATCGGCCATCACCTCTCACATATATATGAGGCGGCTGGACTTCCCGTGCAAGTAAGAGACTCCTACACGGATTACAAGTTACAATCAGAGTCGGTTTCTAGCCTTAACTAGGTAAGGCACCCGCCAGGGCCGTCTTGGGCTCGGACTCTCTGTTGGGCCGGCTTACAGTGTGAGTCGCCGAAAGCATGGGCCGGCCTTGTTCTTCTGAGTCCATCCTTAGCTTCTCCCAGTCAGCTTTCCTTCTCCTGAGCCATAGAGCCGGCTTATAGAGCCGGCTTTCTGAGTCGCCCTTTGTTCTTGGCTTCCTGAGTCGCCCTTTGCTCTCGGCTTCCCGAGTCGCCCGTAGCTCTTCTGTGTTGATGCCAGTTCACTTTGCTTCATAATCCGCCGCTTTGCTAGTTAGCCGCCTCGCCGGGTCTCGATGGGCACGGTACCACCGCTCTGGGCACGGCCAAGTGCCGTACTACGAGTCATCTTCGTGCTGGGTCATCGTCATCTGCCGAGTCTCGGTCTTGCCAGCTTTTAATAATCTTGCGAACTGAGACATAACATGATCAACAACCCTTGAACAACGCCGGCTCAATATAATAGCGGCGGCTCATCGTCTTTGTCAGAGCCGCCGGTACTGTGAAGCTGAATCCATGATGAGCCGGCTTTGACCTTGAGCTGATTTCTGCAGCCGGGTTACTGAGTCATTGAGCCGATAACCTGCCTCTCTGGGCGGCTGTATCTCCTTCACATTGGCGCCTTTCCAGCAGTGATCCTTGAGCCGTCGCTAGCCGAGTCATCGCCACACCGGGTCACCCTCTGGGGCGAGTCATCAGCCTTGAGTCGCCTTCTGCCAAAAATGAGTGCTAACAGATGGATTGAAGATTGGCTTTGGGATGAGAATTCTTGACTCGTCATCATCGATGCACGTGCAACGAGAAACTCGTGAAGGTGTTGTCACATTTTGCTCGCGGTGTCCTCGGTGTTGGATTTAGAGATGTTGATCGTCTAGCAGTTGGTTGGGCTGCTCTTCGGATGGCGAGTTTAGTTGTGTTTTTCTTTGTTTCGTGTCGAACATCTCACGTCTCTCTTTATGCACCATGTTCTTGTCATGTGTTGTATCACATACTGTACTAAATTTTTTTTTCTGTCATTGAAATGATAGTCAAGCTTTGCGTATTCACGAAAAAACATAAAATAAAAAGGAAATTACAGAGGGATGGTTACACTTACACAGGGTCACCCTCTGGGGCGAGTCATCAGCCTTGAGTCGCCTTCTGCCAAAAATGAGTGCTAACATATGCCCCCATGTTTTCTAGCAGAGCTTGCGTGCTAGAAAATATTCCATGTAGGATTTTTTACTAAGGGCGATGCTTATGTTCATCGGCCATGTGGTCTAAGGGCGATGTTTATGCTCATCGGCCATTAGCATGATCTCGGACGGATTGCCACACACTTGGGTGGAACTTCTTTAAGTATTTCCCGTTGATAGCTCGAGGTAGTAAGTCGCCCTCCAAAGTCTCAGCCAGATAAGAGTTACCGGGTGTTATTCTGGCGACCCGCAAGGGTCCTTCCCAACTTGGTGACCACTTGCCAAATTTCCGGCTTCTGGAGCCGACTGGTAGTATAACTTTCCACACTAAGTCGCCAACTTGAAAATCCTTGAGCCAGACTCTCTTGTTGTAAGTCTTTGCCACCCGCAACTTCTCTTTCTCAATATCCCTTAGAGCCTTTAATCGTTTGTCGGCCACATCGTCTAGGTTATCCATCATTAAGCCGTAGTAGTCTTCGGCCGACAAATCGTTCTGCTTAGCAAACCTTAAGACGGCCAGATTTACCTCAACTGGTAAGACGGCCTCTTGCCTATATACCAACTCAAAAGGAGTCACCTTGGTAGCCCCGTGCCTTGAGACCCGGTGAGCCCATAATGCTTCGGACAGTACCTCATGCCACCGCCTTGGATGGTCTTTGATCTTTTTCTTAATCAATTTGATCAAGATCTTATTGCTAGACTCAGCCTGTCCATTGGCTTGAGCATAATACGGAGATGAACTGAGCATCTTGATCCCAAGTGATTCGGCAAACTGTTTAACCTCCTTTGCCATGAAGGAAGTTCCTTGATCCGTGGTGAGAGTCTGTGGAATACCGAATCTGTGAACAATATGCTCAGTAATGAATTGAATTACCTCCTTGTGAGTCATGTTCCTGAGAGGTACTGCTTCAGACCACTTGGTGAAATAATCTGTGGCAACCAACACAAACCGATGCCCTTTTGATGAAGCCGGGTGAATCATACCGATAAAGTCAAGTGCCCAACCCCGGAAGGGCCACGGTTTTCTGATAGGATTGAGCTTGGAAGCCGGAACTAGCTGGATATCCCCAAACTTCTGGCAAGCTTCGCACCCCTTGTAGTACTTGAAGCAGTCATTGATCATCGTCGGCCAATAAAATCCGGCTCGCCGGAGCATCCACTTCATCTTGTGAGCCGACTGATGTGTTCCACATAAGCCGTCATGTACCTCTCCCATGGCGACTCTAGCTTGATCCTCGTCTAAGCACTTAAGCAGAAGACCATCAGCCGTTCGGCGGCATAAGTCGCCATTATCCAGTGTATACTTGAGAGCAAGTCGCCGAACGGTTCTGTCTGTTTTCTGACTCGGGTTCTTCAGATAACTCACAATAGGTGCTCTCCAGTCAGAAATCCGGGTTGCCCCTTCCTCAGTAGCCGATTCATCTGAGCCGGCTTCTTCTCTATCAGCCGGCTTATCTAGGCCGGCGTCTCCCTTATCAGCCGGCTCGCCTGAGCCGGCTTTTCCTTCGCCAGTCGACTCACCTGAGCCGGCCTCCTCTGAGTCAGTAGCAATCAGCATCGGCTTTTCTGCTATGAAGAACATGCCTCTGTCGACATGATAGCCTGATGCCTGTTGCGCTAACTCATTGGCGAGCCAATTATCCTGCCTAGACACGTGAGAGATAGAAAAATAATCCAAACTTGCTATAATGTCTAAGCATCTGTCAAGGTACATATTGAGTGATCCGTCATTGCATTGAAACACCTTTGCCACTTGTTGAACAACTAGTAACGAATCACCGTATGCCTTGATATGAGAGACCCCTGTATTGACTAAAAGCTCGAGCCCGAATAGAAGTGCTTCATATTCGGCTTGATTGTTAGTACAAAAGTAGTTAAGCCGGCAGGAGGCCTCAAATACAGTACCATGGGGCGAGATGTATGCAACGCCGGCTCCCTGCCCATTCTTGCAAACTGAGCCGTCAAAATAGAGCCGCCACGGCTTAGCCGACACAACGTGTAAGCCGGCTTCTTGCTCCGGGTCAATCCGATGCTCAACAATAAAATCAGCTACGACCTGGCCTTTCACAGATTTGAGAGGTTCATAAGCCAAGTCATACTCAATTAACCCATATGCCCATTTGCCGATTCGCCCGCTGAGAATCGGCCTTTGAATCATGTGTCTGAGAACATCGGTCTGACCCACCACCTTACACTCACTAGATAAGAGGTAGTGGCGTAGCTTAGTGCAGGCATAATAAAGGGATAAGCACAATTTTTCCACAGAGCTGTATCTTGACTCGGCGTCTATCAAACGGCGGCTTAGGTATGTGATGACATACTCTTTCCCTTCGGCTTCTTGGGTTAAGGCGGCTCCTATTACTCTCTCTTCAGCAGAAATGTAGAGCCGGCATGGCTGACCATGAGCCGGCGCCCTCAGAACCGGAGGGGTTGATAAGCACGTCTTTATCCTTTCAAATGCCTCTTGCTGTTCTGCCCCCCAAGTAAATTCATCATCGTTCTTAAGCCGAAGAATCTGAGTAAATGCATCGACTTTCCCAGACAGGTTAGCAATAAACCGCCTCAAATAATTGACCTTGCCGAGGAACTTCTGCATGTCTCTTTTGCAAGCCGGCGCTTGCACCTTTTGAATAGCTCTAACCTTTTCCGGGTCAACCTCTATGCCATGCTCATGTATTATGAAACCCAGAAACTTTCCAGCTGACACGCCAAAGGCACACTTCAATGGATTCATCTTGAGCCCATACTTCCTCATCCTTTCAAATGTAAGTCGTAAGTCGGCCAAATGATCTAACTCGCCGTCCGACTTGACTACCACGTCGTCAATGTAGACTTCCAGTACGACTCCAAGAAGGTCATGAAATATTAAGTTCATCGCTCTTTGATAAGTAGCACCAGCGTTCTTTAATCCAAAGGTCATCACTACCCACTCAAATAGACCAACAAAACCGGGGCATCGAAATGCCGTCTTAGCCGAATCTTCTTCGGCCATGAATATCTGGTTATACCCTGCGTTACCGTCCAAGAAGCTGATGATCTTGTGTCCTGAGGCTTCGTTGATAAGCATATCAGCTATTGGCATAGGATATTCGTCTTTGGGCGTAGCTCGATTTAAATCTCTGAAGTCTATGCATACCCTTATCTTTCCTGACCCCTTCTTCTCAACCGGGACAATGTTTGAAACCCACTCAACATACTTGCAGGGCAGAATAAACTTTGCTTTTATAAGCCAGCCAATCTCTTCCTTGACCCGGCCATATATCTGTGGGTTGAACTTTCGAGCCGGCTGCTTGTAAGGTCTAAAGCCGGCTTTGATGGGTAACCGATGCTCAACGAGCTGGCGGCTTAACCCAGGCATCTCATGATACTCCCACGCGAAGCAGTCTGCATACTCTCTGATCAGGGCGACTAACTCCTGCTTATAGCCGGCTTCCAGATTCCGGCTTACAAACATCGGCCTTGGCACCATGCCGTCTCCAAGGTCCACCTCTTCAAGCGGGTCAGCCGACGTAAAGCCTTGCCCCAATTTGTCTAAGTCGCCAGGCTCTTCAATGGTCTCAAACATATCGTTCCTGTTGGCCCGATACTTGTCAAGCCGGCTTTGAAGCCACTCATCGTTGTTATCCATTCACTTGAGTCTGAGCCGGTTTTCACCAACCGGCTTTAGAGATACTGGCACGAACCCATCCCGGGTTGCACTCAGGAAGTCAAACCCGGACAAGTCACGCCCAGAAAGACATGTAGCAGTGGAGTGTTGCCAGTCAACTAGTGACTCGGCTAATGCAATGCAGGCCGAGTTATCTGCAGGTACGACTTCTACTTCATCGTCGATCCACTGAACCAGCTGTTGGTGCAGAGTAGACGGAACGCACTGGTTTGCATGCAACCAATCTCGTCCTAGTAGCACATTGTAGTTCCCTTGCACCTCAGCAACAAAGAAGGCAGTAGCCAGGGTCTTGCTTCCGACTGTAAGCTCTAGACTGATAACCCCTTTAGCTTCCACTCCTTCTCCGCCTTCGAACCCATTGAGTACCATGTTCGTCTTCATCAAATCATCATCATCAAGTTGTAACTTTTTGAAGACTGAATAAGGCATTAGATTGACTACAACACCTCCATCAACCATCATCCTGGTAACCGGCTTCCCATTGATGTGCCCTCTGATATACAAAAGCTTGAGATGCTTAACCGGTTCCTCCGGCTTCTCGAAGATAGCGTTCTTGGGTCCAAAATCAATTTGAGCTACTGAGCCGGCTTCGTCAACAGCGCGAAACTCAGCAGGCAGATAGTACACCATGTTGATATCCATACTCATGTGAGTCGGCGTTCCTTCATAATTCAGAAGCTCTTCATCATCTGTTGACTCGCCCGGCGGCTCATCCATGGCCGACTCTCCTGAGACTGGCGGCTCATCTGACACATGGCTTGGAAGTTCTTCGTCAGCCGCTGACTCGTCAGACAGGTCATCCATGGCCGAGTCTAGGTCTGCCGGCTCTCCCAGCATTGACTCTGACATTGCTGGCTCACTCGCCGGCTTATCTCTCGTCAGGTCTGCAGCTTCAACCTCATCAGCCCATGATGAATAAGTAATAGCCGGTATTGCAACTGGCTCTTTATCCTTATTTAACGCGGAGACTAGTACGCCGGGTGCTTGGGTTATGAGCTCTGTCGGCTTAGGCACCCAGACTTGAGAACGTATTATTGGATGATCCTGGTTGAAACTTGCATCCCTAAGCCACTCAGCTTCTTCTGCAGCCTTCTCTTGATTCCTCAACCTTTGTAGTTTCCTTTTCTGTGTTTTGGTTAACCCGGCAGGGCACCACCTTGGTTGAGTGTATTTTGGGTCACGCGGCTTAGTCTGAACGGAGCTGGCTTCATGGTCATTGGCTGCGCCGTTAGGCCCGATAACAAGTATCGGTCTACCTTTTGCCGGTTCTACAACCGGCTCTTTCACCTTCAGTATCTGGCTGCCAATGGTAAGTGAGCCGCCAAATATTCTGCCTGTCATGCTTTCCGGCTCACCAGCCCTAGCAGCTTGCGGCTTGACACGCCACACCTTTCCTCTCTCTGGACTTGGCATATGCTCCTTGAGCCGGCTTGCTGGCCCTAGCCGGCTTTTGTCAAAAGTGCTTTTCAGAGGTGGCGTCTTTGCTATAGCCGGCTTAAAATACCGACTGAACTCTGTCGGTGACCTTGAACGCTTTCCATAGGGCCGGCTTGTGCTTGCGCCGGCTTGTCTGACATACTTGCTCATCAACATGTCGAAAGTCGGCTTAATGCGTTTGTACTTAGCATTAGCTGTATTAACCCGCCACTGGCCGACTTCCGGGCTCTTCGGCTTAATGAACCTTTGCGGTGATCTGGGCGGCTCTTCCTGTTGCCCCCCGAGCGTAGGATTGCTGATGGTAATCTTGATAACCTCCTTGCCGCCGGGTTCTCGACTTATAGTCGCCTTCCTCCCAGACACCATGTTGCCGGCTTGCGTGTTCCTGGGCTCACCAACAACAACGTTAGCTTTGTTAGATGATCCGGGCGCCTCTGGCCGAATGAGTACCTTCTTTCCCTCCAGGTCTAGCGCGTTCATTGGGAACGGCTGTTGATCAATTGCCATGCTAGCAAAGCACAATCGTCCGTCATTAAGGGCCGATTGGATCTGTCGACGAAAAACATTACAATCGTTAGTGGCATGAGAAAAAGAATGATGATATTTGCAATAAGCCCGCCGCCTTATCTCTTCAAGCGGTGGTATGACATGATTGATCTTTATAATTTTGTCCTTCAACAAGGCATCAAATATTCTATCACACTTGCCTACGTCGAAACTGCATTTAAACTCATCTTCCCGATTCTTACGAACCGGCTTAAGATCATCACACACATAAGGTTTGGCTTTACCCGGCCAAACAAACTCAGCAGTGTAAATATCGGTTTCCTCGTCTGAGCCGGCACTTCCCTCAATGGTGTTAAGCCGGCTCCGGCTCACCCGATGTGAGTCTTTCATCTCATTGGCCCGGCTCTCCTGAACCAGAGCCTTTTCTTGCACTTGGCCGACACTTAGGAACTCACACCCCTCTAATTTTTCTTTTAAGTGGGATCGTAAACCATTAAGTACTAAGTCGGCCATATCTCTCTCAGTTATAGCTAAACTATAACACCGGTTTCTTGTGTTCCTAAACCTTTTGACATAGTCGGATACCGACTCGTCATGCTTTTGCTTAACCGATGTAAGGTGGGACAATTTTAACTCAATCTCTCCGGCAAAAAAGTGTTCATGAAACTTCCGCTCTAAATGAAACCAAGTATGTATGGAGTTAGGAGCTAAAGCAGAAAACCATGAAAAAGCAGTGCCGGTTAAAGATAATGAGAACAAGCGAACTTTATGATGCTCATGATTGGCTTCACCTAGTTGAGCCAAATATTGACTAATATGTTCCCATGTTGATTTATTATCCACCCCATTAAACTTAGAAAACTCTGGAACTCGGTAACCGGGGGGATAAGGTTGTAAGTCAAAATATTCGGGATAGGGTTTAGTATAATTTCTAGGTTTTAGCGTCACCCCGAACCTATCGTAAGCCATCTGGTCCAACTCACTCCTTAACTTGGCCATCACATCGTCCACATTGAGCGATTGAGCCGGCACAGTGGATGAGTTGGTCACAGGGGCGGCTTGTGTCCAAAGAGCCGAATTCTGAGTCGGCGCCGGCTCATCTCCAAAGCGTACTGCTTGATCCGGTTGTCTAGCCGAATAAGGCATGCTATGGATAGGAGTCGGACTGGGCAGCATAGGCACAAGTCGGTTCTCTCTATTCTGGCTCATCGGCGGTAACTCCGATGGCCGGCTTAACGGCGTGTTTTCTTTAGCCTTATCACGTTCCAGCATTAGATCATAAATACTATTTGTGCTTTGTCCAACATAGTACTGGATTTCGGCTAATTGCTCAGGAGTAAAGAGGCTATTGCTTACGGCGGGTTGGCTGATCTTGATGCTCAGAGGTACGTATTCCGGCTCTTTGATCGGCGAGATGACTCCTTGCCGATCCTTCTTGAGACTCGCCAGATATAGCTCCCGATCTGCTTCAGTCTGCTTCTGCCGCAGCACCTTGAACTCCTCGTCACGCTTCTTCTCCCAAGCCGCCAAGCCTTGGCGTTGTGCTTCTGACAGCTCCTCAAGAGCCGGTTTGATGATGTTGTCAGTGCTGATATCAGCGGAGTCGGTCTTAGAATTGGTCATTGTTGTCCAATTTTTAGATCGAATCGTCCCCAGCGGAGTCGCCAAAAAGTGTGTTCGCACACGAACACGTCAACGTGTACCCGCAGGGCCGGGGGTGATGCACCGCAACTCGCCCCGCGGGAGGCCGGCTCACAGCGCGATACGCAAGACAGTAAGCCGGCGCTTTTGAGACCAGACGCCCCAGTTCCTCGGGAGGGACCCCGTCGGAGGAAGCCGGCGACGATTGGCTGAACCGGGTCAATTCGCTCGCCCCCGGCTCGGTTGTCGATATCCGATGAACTTACGCGAAGTCGCCGAATAACGGAAGCATGAACAAGGGTTAAGGGGTAAAAAGTAGGTTGTATTGATATGTCGATTGTTTGCTTGATTCAATCGGCCATCACCTCTCACATATATATGAGGCGGCTGGACTTCCCGTGCAAGTAAGAGACTCCTACACGGATTACAAGTTACAATCAGAGTCGGTTTCTAGCCTTAACTAGGTAAGGCACCCGCCAGGGCCGTCTTGGGCTCGGACTCTCTGTTGGGCCGGCTTACAGTGTGAGTCACCGAAAGCATGGGCCGGCCTTGTTCTTCTGAGTCCATCCTTAGCTTCTCGCAGTCAGCTTTCCTTCTCCTGAGCCATAGAGCCGGCTTATAGAGCCGGCTTTCTGAGTCGCCCTTTGTTCTTGGCTTCCTGAGTCGCCCTTTGCTCTCGGCTTCCTGAGTCGCCCGTAGCTCTTCTGTGTTGATGCCAGTTCACTTTGCTTCATAATCCGCCGCTTTGCTAGTTAGCCGCCTCGCCGGGTCTCGATGGGCACGGTACCACCGCTCTGGGCACGGCCAAGTGCCGTACTACGAGTCATCTTCGTGCTGGGTCATCGTCATCTGCCGAGTCTCGGTCTTGCCAGCTTTTAATAATCTTGCGAACTGAGACATAACATGATCAACAACCCTTGAACAACGCCGGCTCAATATAATAGCGGCGGCTCATCGTCTTTGTCAGAGCCGCCGGTACTGTGAAGCTGAATCCATGATGAGCCGGCTTTGACCTTGAGCTGATTTCTGCAGCCGGGTTACTGAGTCATTGAGCCGATAACCTGCCTCTCTGGGCGGCTGTATCTCCTTCACATTGGCGCCTTTCCAGCAGTGATCCTTGAGCCGTCGCTAGCCGAGTCATCGCCACACCGGGTCACCCTCTGGGGCGAGTCATCAGCCTTGAGTCGCCTTCTGCCAAAAATGAGTGCTAACAGATGGATTGAAGATTGGCTTTGGGATGAGAATTCTTGACTCGTCATCATCGATGCACGTGCAACGAGAAACTCGTGAAGGTGTTGTCACATTTTGCTCGCGGTGTCCTCGGTGTTGGATTTAGAGATGTTGATCGTCTAGCAGTTGGTTGGGCTGCTCTTCGGATGGCGAGTTTAGTTGTGTTTTTCTTTGTTTCGTGTCGAACATCTCACGTCTCTCTTTATGCACCATGTTCTTGTCATGTGTTGTATCACATACTGTACTAATTTTTTTTTTCTGTCATTGAAATGATAGTCAAGCTTTGCGTATTCACGAAAAAACATAAAATAAAAAGGAAATTACAGAGGGATGGTTACACTTACACAGGGTCCCTAAAGTAAGAGCCCCTAAAAAATAAGCATGTATTATTAGCTGTTATTCTCAAGTCTCAACAACACAGTTACGCCACGGCGCTCTCCCTTGGTATCGAGTTTGTCATGTGCTTCGCTCGCATGGCGGCGGTCGCGTGTCTCCCCTCGTTCGCACCGACGGCCACATGAATCAGGCGCTGCAGGGCCGCGCGCTCACCACGATGAGGTACGAATCCGTACGGCTGCCGGTGAGCGGACACGAGAGGGGATCGGGATGGCGTGTCGCCGGTCGCTTGATATTTCGGGGCAGAGGAGAGCGACTGGGTGAGGCACGGGCTACTCGCGGCTGCTCGATTCGAGCGAAGGGGCGACGGGGAGGACAGGGGGGCGGGCAAGTTTGCGGCGCGGGTGCTCGTTTCTGACCGGAGGCTGGGCTTCGAGCGGCGTAGTACCCGGGCGTGGTGGTGGTGGATAGCCCCTGTTGTTATGTCGACGCCTTCGGCATAGCTAGTTCACACAGCAAACCAAGACGACTAGATGTAGAAACGATCTGGCCGGCTCTCACAATTTTCAGTAGAATTCAGGAAACTGAAATGTGGAGGACGGCAATTACATTATGAATCAGTAGCAATTAGCACATCTTCATTTCTCAAATGATAGGGAAAACCACATATTTCTTGCTACACACTGAGATGTGCACATACATATTGTACAAAGCCCTTGGATCTTGCCATGACGCAGAAGATATACCCGAATTTATAATGCAAGAATTATACTCTGGACCTCTGCACCTGACGGTGCATGAAGCCTATTATTGAAAAGTCTCACAAATTCGGAGATGAAACAAAAGAAAAAACAGACAGCACCAGTAGCCGTTTCAATAGTTTTTACCATACTAAGATACTCTGTAATGCAGCAATCATGGTGCACTGGCAGTGGCAGGCGCAATGTTGATGCCCAGAGCCTGTTTCCTCTGCGCCAAAAGATCTTCTGCGTTTTTAGCGAGGACAGAAGAGAGAGGCTTCAGAGGAACCCCGTGGCAGTCATGATCGACGCCAGCGAAAAGCATGCTCTTCTCAAGCCCGGCCATCGTCTCTGAAGCCTTCAATAGTGTGCCAACAATATTGTGCCTGTCGATCACTTCGACATTTTGATTGTGCTTGAGGAATTCCATAACCATCTCGCAGGTAATCTTCTGTATAGCCAGGCACGCAGGGGTGGCGTACATGTTGTCCTGCACTATCTTCTTGAGCCTCACCACAATGTTTTCCAGGGCAGCTGGCGGCGTCTGTGACATTAAGATTGCTGCAAAATTAAGATTGCTGTTTGCACGAATCGCTGTGATGAGTGATAACAGCTCTGCTTGCAGCCTCCCCTCCCCACATTGCTTGATGTTGAAAGGCTTGTCTTCCACAGCGTCACTTGGGTTTTCTATGTCGTCTCTGCAAGAGATGGCACACTCTCGGCACCTGGGTGTAGTTGTACCACTCACTTCTGCTTCTGCTTGTATAGGAAGCAATTCCGCGAGTACCTGAAGTGATACACACATACTCCCTCTGTCAACTAATATATTGTCAACTAATATAAGAGCGCTTAGATCACTAAAGTAGTGGTCTACACTCTCTTATATTAGTTGACAGAGGGAGTACTAGTTTAGCTCAAAAAAGTTAATTGCCCAAAACCTGTGGCCCGCAGTGGGTGCTATAAGGAATCTGATTACTTTAATTAATTAGAGAAAAGAACAACGGTATGCTGTATATGCATTCAGGCATACCACATACCCTTGCAGTGGGTGCTATGAGGAATTTGATTACTTTAATTAGTTAGAGAAAAGGAACACCCATATGTCGTATATGCTTTCAGGCACACCTTCCTTAAGGTTGGTTCCTTGACGTAGTTGCTCAAATGATTCAAGATGACTGCTGCATTAATACGACAGCCGATGCTGATCTCTATTTGCACGGTATCTGTTGCACTTATTTTGCATTCAGTGGTCTTGATTTTGGTGATGAGCATTTAAGTAAGTCGATGGAAATCATCATCTTTGCATCCGGTGAAGCGCTTGACAGTCTCAGAATCACTGGACAGCAAGGCCAATGCCTCACCAGCCTTTTCTTTAAGCCGACGTGCAGTTTCCTTGGCTTCTTTCATCTTCTTTTCCACATTACTTGCAGTATGGTGCCCGATCTTTCCTTTCTCATATTTCAAATAATCTTCTATCCAATCTGCGGTAAGGAAGATGTGTAGTGCCCTCTCAATAAGTTTTTCTGTAGAAGTACTTGCTGGATGATGCAAGGCTAATTGTGTAAGAACCACTATAACTCGCATCTGTAGTTCTACGATAATGTTGTTAGTTTTCATATCCATGTCCAGAACCAGAACAGCCTCCAAGTTCTGGACTACATTTCTGTCATTTGCAACTAGTAAGCATGCACGTGCAACGCACGTCTCGACTATATTACTATAAATGATTCAAGAATTCAACGTGTATAGAAAATATAAAGTAAAGATATCCTAATAATAATGAAGTTAAAAATATTGAAGAAACGCTATAATTTAGCATTGCAGAGTAAAGACGAAACTAATTACTTATTTCCTAATATGTTTTGAACTTCCCGTACAATGTCAGGAATCTTGGGTGCATCATCACTCCCGATTCACTACATCAAAAATTACTTCCTTTATTCTCAACCGTTGTATAACAACTATAAGGCATTATCATGGAAGCAATGGGAAGTACCAAAAAAGACCTTTCCATACTATTCCATTAGCATTAGCATCATGCTAATATTCTATACAAGATAGTGTTGTTTTACAGTGATAATTGTGCTTTTAGTGATATCTTTCAAAGTGAGGTCTTGATTGACATGGTGCACAACACAAGAATATTTCCATGCATGTCTTGTAGCTTGCATTAACTTTCGATGCCATCACCCAAACATAAAACCTAGGCTCTTCGCTTCCCTTTCTTTCTCAATGTAGTGTTCAGGAGCTGAGTTTGTCTGGACAACATAAACTGTTGCGGTATTCCCAAAAGAGTGGATGGCTTGTTAAAGAAGGTTGTTTAAACTTATACACAATAGAACATAGCTCTAACAAATAAAGAGAAAGCAATAAAAATATATTTGATAAATGAACATCCCCCACCAAACAGAGTGGTAACATTTGAAAATTTAAATGCAAGAAAGATTGTTCAAACATTTTAGATGCACCAATGTTCAGTAACGGAAATAGTATATGACACATTACAAGGCCAAGCATTGCCCTGTATTATTTGCAGGCCTGTTGGGAAGTTATATTTGCTGGTGATGATAAGTTTGGAATAAAAATAAAAAGAGAAAGCATTTCGTGCAACTTATAAAAAGTGTCCCCATCAAATTAGCTCTACAGAATAGGATCATGCATGTATTAATCAATAAACAACCATCATCAAGCAAACTTAGTGACCAAAGAGGTTCCCTACCTGCATGGAATGGAGATTGATCACAACGAATCCTTCTTTCGACAATTTATTTCAAGACCGAAGCCTGAAAGAAACAAAAATAAACCAAACAATTTTAATAATACGGTTCCACCTAACCAATTCAAATACTTTCCTTTCTCGAGAAAACAATATGAATACTCTTTTGTATGGTATAAGCCAATTTTGGACTGCACACTTTCTAATATCCCATTTATTACGAATAAAGGAAAATACATAGAAGTTCATAACCAGTCAATGTGCATTCCCTAATAACATTAGTCTCATGCATTGCGTCTACCACCGTCATGGGCACAGCAAGGACATCCACACAAGAGATAGCAGCACCAAGAAGAGACATCTCTAAAGCTATTGTTCTACTGGAAATTCCACACACTACCCTGAATCCGCGGCATGTTATCCAGATCACCTTCAGTTCCAGCGGATACATGATCTGATTGGAACAAAAACTCCCAAGAGCGACCAAAATTTGGATGAAATTCCAAGAAAAAGACCAAAGTTTTCTAGACCATGGGATTCAATGGTGTTACCCGGAGAAGGGGAGGGTGTCTGCATGCAAGGTCTGTTGCTGCTCCCGCAGAAACTCCTGTACTTCCTTGTTTATCAGATCTCATGGCTCAGTAGAATGTTGTTGCAAAAAGCATGATTTATTCGAGAAATTAGTACCAAACCTACAACACACAAAAAAGATCAAATTGTTATGAAACCCGCCGTCTGTCCTGAAGCTAGTTCAGTAAGAAAGAACATTTAGCAAAATCTTTTTTAAAAGTTTGTGGCGAGCATGCAGTGCAGAACTGGATAAATCATTAATTCTAAAAAAGGTGAAACAAGGATACATAAAAAGTTAACACTCGAGTAACCCGCCATCTGTCCTGAAGCTAGTTCAGTAAGAAAGAAGATTTAGCAAAATATTTTTTTAAAGTTTGTGGCGAGCATGAAGAGTGTGAAACTGGACAAATCATTAATTCTAAAAAAGTGAAACAAGGATACATGAAAAGTCGACACTCGAGAAAACATCATACTGCAAATTTTGCATTGCCCATGAATTCTCAGTGATTACCTTTTCCACAATGGTGTCCTGGTCAAAGATCTCCTACCAAGGGCAGAAGTGATACCAAACCTGAAAAATATCACTTGGATTATAACTCCGTTAATACAAATTCCATTATTACTGCAGACGAATCCTGGATAAGTGGATTGCATACCATACAGTATGCAGTACACATGACAGCAAATATCAGTTATATGTACTGAGGAACAGATATTCGACCGGATGCTTCAGGTTAAAGTTTTTTTCCCTATAGATTACTGAAGAGGTGAGGCTCTAGATCAAGACAACCTATAAAATACTCCATTATAATTCTTGAAGAGTTATAAATCTAAACAGTACAAATGTAGAACCATCCAAGCTACTGCTATCAGCGGCATCCAGTCAAGTATTTTAAGAGAAGAGCCCAAGCCCAAGAGATTGAAACCAAAGCAGACCCCAAGCTCCAAAAAAGCACCTTCAACAATCTTAAACTTCCATCCTATTAATTAATCTAAACAACCAGAAAACCTTGCGTATAGATTTGTCCTCAGCAAAACAGATTAACTCTCTCAAACCAAAGAAATAGCTTCACCACATTTCGCCAAAAGTGACAAATCAGTATGACCTGGGGCAATACGAGAGCATATCCAGAGCTCATACGAGCACTCAATCAAGGTGATTTGGAATTGGAGACATACATGGGCCATTGCAGCAGTGTTTTTTGCTTGTTGTGACAGGTCATCTCCTAATACTATTCAGACTTCCATTGGGTAGGACTCCTGACGGATGGCACCTAATGTGTTCAATCGATAGTGTCAGTAACAGCGAGGCATTGAAAACATGCAAGTGAACAGAGAGCAGGGCAAGGCAGTGGATCAGGCGACACAACAAGCTAGGGTTGCACCGCAGGCATTGTGGCGACGAAACCGAGCATTTGGACTTTAATAAAGTACCTGCTGAAGAAGGCCGCATACATGCACTATGCAACATAGCACAATCAACACTACATCGTTGCAAGAAATGAATACCACTACAATCGTTCAGATCGATCGGTATACCTTTTCCTCGCCACAACCATAAAGTTCTCCTGGCAGAATAACTACATGATGTGTAGACCAGCTGCAAAACCAAGCAAAAAATTATGATAAAATGTAACTGAAATTTTAGAAAATCACAAAAGAACTGGTCTGTATTTTTAGATATTAAAAAAAATCAATAGCCAGCAACTGCAAACTGAAACTTGGTAGCAAACCCAAAGCTATCTGCATATATAACTACAAGGAGGTCCCCCCTTTGAATTGTAAATTCCGACCAACATGATATGCTATATACATGAGTTTATTTTCTTCCCTCTAGCCCCTGTAGAAATCTGCTGACTATTTGTAATAAGAACTAAATTGATATCGAGGTTTGACTACTTTTGTAAGAAACTTACTTCCTGTAGTCCGTGGACAATTGAAGAAACTTGGTACATGCAATCTGTACACACTTGAAGCAGGCAAGATGCTAATAAATAACTGAAATGAAGCTCCTTACAGTGGTTTACCAAAAGAAAAATCATAACATGACAAATAGCAAGATATCCACAGAGAAAGATCAGTCTAATTTGACAGTTTGACACTGATTAACAGTACTTAGAAATTAATTGGGTTTACAAAGTCAACTGGAACAAAAGAATAAGCAAAATCAGGTTATAGAATCACTTCTTTATGTTTTGAAAAATCTATGCACTACGTAAAACACTGAAATAATAAGTACATAATTTGAACAATTAGAAATAGCAGGCTTCTGAAACACTAATCTGATTACCCTGCTAGAGCTCGGACTTGTAAGGCATTCTAGATGGCAACACTATCCACGTGTGCACCGCAAAACTTAATGCACCTTTGCTCAAAATCATAATTTTATAGGACATTATAAATGTGCTCTTCCCTGTAAGCATCCTACAATATTTAGCACTATCCAAATACTTTGCCTACTTTTTGGAAAAGTACAGAGCTAGTACATTAGCTAACACATCCTACAATATCATGTCTTGCTATCTCTGAATTTAAGTAGGAAAATTGCTGCAACAACATGCTTCTTACAGAGCCACTACATTATTTCTCCCATTATATACAACGACAACATGAGTCTTGTAATCTGAAACTGCTGCACTTTTTACATTGTAATATAAAATTCACTCCGTCAGCTATTCAGTTGAATCACCCAAGCATCATCAAGGTTGTAGTAACGAAGAGAGAAAAGAGCCTACAAGAATGTTGTAAATAGAAAACCATTAACTCAGAGTCTCTTAACTTGCAAAAAACCATGGGCTCCGTTGATTGACGTAAGAGGAGACTGTTTTCTTCCGGTAGCATTGGAGACTATCTGAACAAGATCATACATCATTCACCCAGAGTAAAAAAAAGGAGAAGAAGTAAGAGGCGGGAGGTCGTGGGATGGGGGTGGGGGTTGCGTATGCTTACCACCGGTTCTCATCTTCGGGCTTCAGCGACGGCAACAACTTGCGTTCTTCTCCTTCGCGTCCACAAGCTACAGGCCAACCTCTGCCTCTGACGCGGAGCAGCTGCTCACGATGGGGGACGGGATCCCAACCGTCCGGTCAGGGATGGGTGTTACGCATTAGAGGAGGGTATGCCCTGCGGGTCGGGGTCTCCATGGTGGCCGGATCCGACGAGAGAGGGCCAAGCCCGTGAGGTGCCTAGAGCGAGGGTTGCATGCGTGCGAGGAGGCTAGGAGAGAGATGGGCTTCGAAAAGGGCGGCAATTGTGATGTGAGGTGGGGAGGATGGAACGTCGGGGAGTTGGGGTTGGAGCGCCGGGGAGACTGGGATGGAGTGACTGCCGGCGGGGCTGGCTGAGCGGCAGCGGGCGTCCTTCCGGCGCGGATGAGGCGCGGAGCGGTGCGGCGGCGCGGCAGCACCGAGCGGCCGCGCGGGGGCGGTCGCGGGTGGCGGCGGCCGCGAGCGCCGAGCGGCCGAGCGGGGACGGCGGCGGCCGCGCGGGGGAGGGCGGCGGCGGCGAGCGCGCGGGGGAGTCTGGGGAGCAACGAGCGCGTGGGGGAGTACGCGGGGGCGGTTCCAGCCGACACCGAGTTCCGGGACGGAGAAGGCGGACGCTGCTTCTGGTCGCGGGGAGGCCGGGGCTCTTCCTCAGGGGTGACTCGCTTCACCTTCTCCCCTCTGCGGCGCGGGGGCGAGCAGCGCGGGGCGCGGGGGCGTGCGGCGCGGGGGCGACGACGAGCGGCTGGAGGGAGGCCGCGTTGGGGCGCGACGGTCGGTACGAAGCGGGGGCAACGCCACCGAGGGAGTGCGCGAGGAACCGGGTGCGACCCTTGACCCAAGGAGAAGAGGCCGAGTGGGGGATTGGTGGCGGCGGAGCGGCGGAGCGGAGAATCGGCTAGCGGCGACATTTGTGACGGCGGCGGCTCACGCCCGTGGGGCAGCACAGGAGGAGTGGGGGTGCGTGGTGCGGGGCAACGGGGAGGGGGATTAGATCGGTCGTGGTGCGTGGTGGTGGTGAATGGTGCGGGCAGTTATTTACTTACGAAGGGGCAGGATTAGCGGTGGATTGATTGGTGGCTTGTTACGTTAAACATCGAAGCGTTTTGGGCCTTTAGATCATTTAATTGAATGGTTGTTATGGTTTGGATCTCCGCCTCTCTTGCTTTTATAGTGGTAGTAGATTAGGTAGCGCATCTCTTCGCCGGTGCTTCCTGGAGAACTCATGAGCCGGCTCACCACTTCCAGTGATCCGTCTATTACCTTGGTCCATGCAGCATTGCTCTTGATATCTTTTACAATTTCGTTGAAGCTGACAGGCGCAACTATTTTTGAAATAAGATCTTTGGTGCTGTATATCATTGTGCAGTTATGTCTGTCGCGAGCCAGGTTCTCTAGAATCCTAAAGCCTGTGAAAACCAGTTCGTCACAATTCACTGCTTGGTTTAGTAAAGCTGCACTTTTCGTCTGCTTGATGTGGTCACTTGCAAATGTGAGGGCTTCTTGATCAGCATTGATATGACAAAAGGTGTCAAAGAGGGAGGATATGCATTCCAATGCTCCTGGAAAGTGAGCAAGGTTGAGGTGACCAGCAAGATGCTCCACAATCCTTGCTGCAAGCAATCTCATCACTTGCTCAGTTGGGCTTCTCCAAGCAAGGGTACCGATCAGCTTCTGAATTCTTTGTCTTGGTGAACAAATCAGCAGCCTCGTTACTGGTGCCGGTGTATCTTGATCAATCAACATAGTTAGTACCCTTCCTCCGGAAACATTATCCTCCAGTAACAGGGAGTCCAGCAAATCGGCACCATATGTGATCAAATTCCAGATGGCTGTGGATGCGGGATTGTTACGACACAGCTCCTTGGTTTTATGCAAATATCCTCTAAGTACTTCGTGGCTGAGACCATTTAGTTGCGCAACAGTAGGCACCAACTTGTGGTCACAAATAAATCCACCTAGCATACAAAAAAATGATGTTGCGCTCTGGGAAAGAGATACACCATAGAATAAGTTCAGCGCCGGCTTCAGATTTGCTTTACTTGCGTCTCCGTCGGCGATGCCATAGTCTTGCTTGGCTAGACGAAGCGCCGACAGCGTAACACACAATATGGGTGCAAAAGCAGCGAAGTACACCACTGGGGCAAACATCATGATCAGAGTGATATATGCTGTTTTTAGCCAGTGTGTATGCATTACTGATCTCTTCGCCGGTTGTTCCATAGGCAACCCAGTAGATTCATCATGATGCTTTTCTCCCAAATCTGGAATGGCAGACAGAAGAGAACCAACCCAATACCGAAAGAAATCCAAGCGAGAATATGCCATCGCGTCAGATAGCCTGTGTTTGTTCCAAGTAGAGCAGGACATAAGGTCAAGCATGAAAGTTTATAATGTCGTCAAACAAAAAGGACAAGCTATCCACTATTGGGCAGTACTTATGAAGGTTACTTCTATTTTCGAAAGGCAATCAATTGGCCGAAGTTAATTGCCTAGAATTTCATGCGTTCGAAGCTACTTTTGGTTAATCTAATGACTACAAGGACATTCAGATGGGATGTTCTAGTGTTAGCTCTATGTATGAAGTCTTATTCACATTTGATTTCAGAACTCTTAGTAAACATATTTGGAAATTGCATGCACTCATAACACACTGTGATACTTATTTCAGGAAAGAGAGACTCAGGGACGGAGCCAGAGAATCGAGATGGGGGGGGGGGGGCAAGAGCCAAAAGCATCAAAATCATAGGATATATTTACGCAATAAAATCATAGGATATATAAGAAGATACCATAGTAAATATTAGGAGATATAAATAGTAAATATATATGTAGCAAGACAAAAAATTACATGTCTATCAATTTGAATTCGGCTTTACGAGCTAAACTTGGTGCTAGTTCCTTCTCAATGTAAACTAACGTGCAATGATGAAGAAAATCATCTCCCATTTTACTTTGAAGCCGTGTCTTGACTAGTTTCATTGCAGAAAAGGCTCGCTCTGCTGTTGCAGTTGACACTGGGAGAGTTATCACCAATCGTAACAACCTGTCAACCATTGGATAGTCAGAAGACTTGCCAGTCTTAACTATTCCTTTTGTCAGATCAGCAAGTGATTTGCAGTTCATGATCTCTGAATGGTTGAGTATCAAGCAGAAAATGCGGTAGCTCGCACTCCAGTCTATCTCTTTCCTGACTAGAAAAATCAGCTGGATAGAATTTCTCCACCAGTCTTCATATCTTTGACTTGCTGAAAGAATCATGCCTCGGATCCAACGGTGAACAAAGATCTAAAAGCTCGGCTACTCGAGAATTGAATCAATCATTCAACTCTATCACTTGCTGATCTATTGCAACATTAAACACATCTACTTTGTAATGATCAAGAACTGTGGTGTTGTCATGCTTATTTCGAGA
Organism: Elymus sibiricus; assembly: GCA_039707655.1. Taxonomy (NCBI): domain Eukaryota; kingdom Viridiplantae; phylum Streptophyta; class Magnoliopsida; order Poales; family Poaceae; genus Elymus; species Elymus sibiricus. Next base: position 514,691,528 of record CM077665.1, read on the forward strand.
TTTTGTCACATCAACATACCTAAAATTGCAATATATATGAAAAACATGAATTAGTTGCATGGTCTACACATTGATGAGTAAGTATGTAAGTGACTAAATCTCTAAATTGTAATTTGAATAGTCATAAAAATATAGGGAAAGAGACATACTTTTGATCCATCTTCGGGATGTCAATCTCATGTTTCACACAAAAGGATTTTACATCTTCTAAAGGATTGTCCCATCCATTGTCTCTAAGTTCAGCAAGCAACTCCTTTGTGTTAGAACACAATCTAATGCATTTGCAACATCACAAGATTTATGTTGAAGTTTGAGACACAAGACATCTCTGATTTTCATGATTCTTTCCATTAAGTGTAGAATGAACACAAAATCAAATGTCATTAGGATTCTCAAGGAACCTCCAACATCTCCTCTTGAGTTCCTTGTGGCTGAACGATCAGCAGCTACACTTCATAGCACTGAAACAGTTGCGGCAAACATCTTTAGCAAACTTTTCATAGATTTATAGTGGCAACTCCACCTCGTGTCCCCAGCCCTTTGTAAAGATCCTATTTGATTGGCCGCTCTTCCCGTGACAAGCTCTCCCAATTTAACCTCTAGCAATTTCAGCAGCCTGGTTTTCTAGCAACTCGTCGTTGCGTTTGGGAGATGCACTAACTATATTTACTATAAAATTGGCATGCTGACAAAAATTATGGACCTCATGTACCTCCCTTGAAGCAGCAACAAGAGCCAATTGGAGTTGATGAGCTAGACAATGAATATAGTATGCATATGGGTACTCTTTGAGAATTAGAGCTTTTAGCCCATCCCACTCTCCCCTCATATTGCTAGCCCCGCCATATCCTTGGCCTCTAATATCTTTCACATTCAACCCATTATCAACTAGGGCGACAATAATTGTGTTCTTGAGAGTCGAAGCACTAGTGTCTCTAACCTGAATAAGATCAAGAAAATGTTCTCTTATCACCCCTTCTATGTTTGCAAATCGAAGAACTGCTGTCATCTGATCTTTTTTAGACTCATCTCTACATTCATCAACCATGATAGAAAATTTGCTACTACCAAGTTCCTCTTTAATTGAGGTCTTCACCTTTTCAGCAACTATGCTAGCAATTTCCTTTTGAATAGTTGGTGAGGTGTACTTTGCATTTTTTGGAGCATTCAGTACAACTTCATGTACATCCTTATTATAAGAAGCCAAAAGCTTAATCATTTCCTTGAAATTACCTTGGTTCTTGGAATCCTCAGATTCATCATTTCCTCTAATGGGATATGCTTGGAACATTAACCACCTGATGGAATCAACACAAAATAATTATTAGACATCTAGTATTCAAAACTTCTAAATGTTTGAAATTAAATAATTCTTGCTTACCTCATGGCATCAATGGAAGTCTTTAGCCTTAGTCTTGCATCAAGAACCATCTTCTTAGTTTGCATTCTAATCCCCTCATCAACATGATTCATTTTATTTTTTAGGTTTTCATAACACCGAACTGCAAAATTGTGAACTGACCTGGGAGTAGTGCCCATATGTGTGAGGAAAGCACATTCTTTTCCATTGTTAACCCTTTTTCACTTATCAAATCCTTTGACCGTGAATGTGTCTGAACCACACTTCCCAAGTGGCTTCCTCGAAAAGAGGAAACAAGGCAAGCAATAGGCACGATTTGTTAGAGTTGAATATTCCAACCAAAAATGGTTTGTGAACCAATCACTTTGAAATCAACGACGGCCAGCCCTTGTCCCATTAAATTCATACTCATGTGGCTCTAAGATTGGTTGATAACCCCCCTTAGATATATAAAAATGCCTAACAACATCATGCTCGTCGGGAGGGAGTTCCCAAATTTGAAGACGTCGCCCGGGCTCTCGTTCATAACTTGTGGTTATAATTGTAGCTTGTTCGGTAGCTTCTGGCACGGGAACATCATAATTAGTTTGAGCATCACCTTCAGCATGATCCTTTCCACTAGGTTGCACATCGTTTGCAGTAGCATCATGTTCCGATGAGTGTGATCTTGAACCAATATGTTTGAAAAATTTATGAATCGATTCTCTCTTCCTCTTCATGTCTACACATGTACAGATAAATAAATGAAAATATTATAAGTGATGATTAATGCCTCTGGTTTTTATGATTATACTTCTACAATTTTCAATGACATGTACTAATCTAATCTGATGTGAAAATATTTTACCTCTTCCCTTGGTGTTGTTACCGCTCATCCGTGGACCGTCGTGTGTCCGTCCGCCGCTATGGTGCGTCGGCGCCTGCCCTTCCTAGCTTCCCATCTCCACTTCTGAAAGGCGTGGCAGCGGCGGAGAATTGGAGTATTGGAGAGAGATCGGATCGCGATTTGCGATTGCCTGCTTCCAAATGAAGAGTCGAACGAACCGTCGGCTCGTCTATCGAAGACATTAGCGATCCGATTACTACGCTATCTCCTATCTGCATCAGCGCGTGGGCGATTGGGCGTGGGCGTGGCTGCGACCTGCAGCACTCTTGTGCGTGCCTGCCATGCATGATGACTTTTGTGATGGCCTGATGGCCCATAGAAAGCTACGATTAATTTATACTGATGACTAGTTGTACTACATGGGCTATCCAAAGGCCTAATTGGATAGGGGGGATAGGGAGGGGCGAAGCAAGCTACATACGAGTATACAGGTAAAAAACGTACCGTATATATGATCGATTACGTGGCACGACGGGATCGTTGGGGGGGGGGGGCTGTAGGGTAACGCAGCAGAAAACAAAAAATTTCCGACCTACGCACCAGCCCAGGACCACTATGGAGACTGCATACAAGGTTTGATCTTTTTCGTTACCAACTCGTAGCGCAGCGGAAGTAGAGTCGATGACGATCGGCGGTGCACATCCCCGCAGCTAGGATTTACAACCTCCCAACCGCGAGGATGTATACCCTCATCCGCCCCGTGGACAGCCCTCCGGGAGGCGGTCGGACAGTCCCCCGGACGGTGTCGCGGACAGCCCTTCGGGAGGACCATCGAAACTCGGACAGTCACTCGGACAGCCCTTCGGGAGGACCATCGAAACTCGGACAGTCACTCGGACAGCCCTTCGGGAGGACCCTCAAAACTCAGACAGTCACTCGGACAGCCCTTCGGGAGGACCCTCGAAACTCGGACAGCCCTTCGGGAGGACCCTCGAAACTTGGACAGTCACTCGGACAGCCCTTCGGGAGGCACTCTCGAACTAAGACCGAAACTACGATCTCTCTACAGAGTTGCACACATACGGTGTCATCTATCCGGCAGGGCTTCGCCGTCCAGAACTAGTTCCCACCGGAACCCAGACAGTCTTTCGGCTCTACGAAACTATTTCGCTAGGAGGGAGAGAGAAAGCCAGATCATGCATAGCACTTGTATGTGAGAAGGGATCAGTTTTGGGTTGCCCCCTCCACCTCTATTTATAGGAGAAGGAGGGGTGGAGGGGCTGAAATTTCAGCCACATCCATCCATGTCATCTCCAAAATATTTTGAAGCAAAAGCCCAAAAAGGTGGCTTTCCAAAAAGTAACCATAAAGCTGATTTCACTATTCACGACGACATTTTTCAGCGTTTGTTCGAACTGAAAATATTTATGTGGGCTTAGAACATTTCCAGTACCCACTAAAATAATTTCAACGCGTTCCGAAACAATTCTGGTTTAGTGATTTTCATCTGCGAAAAGCATCTGAAGCGGTTCCGGCAGCTCCGGAACATTTCCGGTTTTCATCCCGGAAAATTCCAGAAAGTTTCCAGAACGATTCTGGCACCCTCCAAAATTATCAGGCATGTGCCGAAACCAATTTGACTTTATGGTATCCCCTGAAACAACTTTTCAGTTTCACCGGAACTCATCCGGTGACCTCTCTCTTCGGAACTTTTCCACTGTCTCCGAAAACTTTTTCCGGAAACTTTCTCTCAGACTCCCTGTCTAGTATTCAGCAGATAGATGACCCTTAAGCGTGTGACCCTATAGGTTCGGTGAAGTATAGACATGACCCGGAACCCCTTCCGATCAATGATCAACATCGGAGCCGTGGACACCCATATTGACCCCTATACCCACACGAATGAATATTCGAGTGAACCTCCAGTTGTCGTGTGCTATTCCTGTTGCTTCGCGATATGTTACAAATACCCGAGGTGAGACATGTTGGCATCCCCGTGGATCAACAACTTGTCCACTATGCCAGTTACCTCGTTACCGGTATTGTTCTCTTTTCTCGTTCCCGTGTTCCGGCATCCCCGTGATCAAATCACAAAGTGTCTGGCCAGACGATGATGGATACCGTAACACCGAGAGGGCCCAGAGATATCTCTCCATCGTCGGAGGAGCAAATCCCAATCTTGAGCTATCAATTTACTTGACATACTTTCCCATGAACCCGAAAGCCGCCGTAATAGCCATCCAGTAACGGATGACGTTTAACAAACCCCAAAGTTCATGAATCAAGCATGAAGAAACTCGATACTCTCATGGTCTGAGGAATCATGCAAACGTTAACCATCTCTGTGTTATTAACCATTAACTAGTGACGAAAGTATCTCATAGCATAACATCAATTCGGGTCGATTCAACACAAGTGTTCTACCAACATTGCGCCCTCAAAATTGCCGGCATAGCCATGCCCATGATCAGGAAAACAGGATCATCATGCAATACTTGAGCCAGTCTTAGAGGCAAGACTAGGAATACATTTTACCGTTTATTATTCCACACGTGCATGAGTCTTCCTCCGAGCCTCGTGGTTATTGCAGACTCGAGAACCATAGCAGTTATAGCATGGAACGTAAACCTAATTATGAACAGGGAGATAATCAATAACATTTATTATTGCCTCTAGGGCATATCTCCTACAGACTTCCACTTGCACTAGAGTCAATAATCTAGTCAATGCTAATGCACTTTACACCTATGGCATACTGGTGTAAAATATGCTTCGCTTGTGGTATAGCCTGATGTCCAACGGATCTGACGACTTCAGCTCCGTGTGTAACTTTGCATATCCTTGCGTTTTCACGCTTTCACAAAATTCATATTTTGTGTGGACTTGGCTTTGCATATGTGTGAATCATTGGTCGAAACCTGATTCCTCAGACTGAGCTATGGAGCAACTATCTGCAATAGTGTCCCATAGACCAAAGCCATCTTGGAACCATACTAAGTTCATGAATGAACTATATGATTCAACAACTTCTTTGTCGCTTCTAAAGCGTCAACATACTTAGCCTTTGTTATAGAATTCGCCACAGTATCTTGTTTGGAACAATTTCCAACTACCGTGCCACCATGTTGTGTATTACACAAAACCCTTAACTTAAATCGAAAATCGCATGGATCATTGATGAAGACTGTATCGATGTAATTACTTACAACGAGCACTTCATAATCTCTGCTTGCGAGAAAACATGTCATCAGTACTACTCTAGTACTTAATGACATCTTTCACTGTTGTCCCTTGATCAGTACTTTTGATCACTTTGGTATCTATACTCGTAACATCTTTGGAGTATTGGACATATCGGGTTGTTTTTACATACCATGGAATACATGATTAATCCAAACACAAGAGTGTGTGGAATCACTATCATGTATTTTGCTCATCAGTGTTTTGAGACACCGAGTTTTGCAAAACTCTTTCCATGTGACTTCGGCAAGAATCACTCCTTGGCGTTTTAAATGCTAAAAGGTTTTAGCACCTTGTCAATATGTATTCATTGCTTAGCCCCATTAGGTAAATCTATCTCCATAGATTATCATGCCTAATATTGAGGCTATTTAGCCTAAGTACTTCATCGAAAAACTATTTTCAAATGAAGTAATAATTCGTGTCAAGAAATTTTATTTCCAATTAACAATGTGTCAAGCACACAAGGTTTTTAGAAATATTATTATGCTCCCACTTACTTTCTTGAATCACAAGCATCTTCGTTACTCATTGATGAAGTCAAACCCCTTTGACCATTTCATCAAAACACGAAGAATCCAACTCCTCTTTGCTCTCTTCTGTCCATCGCTGGAACTCTGAAGTTTGCATACCTACTAGCATCCTCTGGATCGGCAAATTACTTTGGACTGTATCACATACAAGTCCTAGGTTTCATTTCCATCAGACGGAAATCCTTTTGTCATCCATGTTTCATATCTCATGATTGAAATATGTATTAATTGCTAGTTCAACCCGAACCGACTTTAAGCATCGCTACAGTGAGACAATCTCATCGTCGTCAACTCCTTGAACTTGTTATTGCAACAAGTCGAGCTTTATGGATAAAACATTTTATCCGTATCAGTTTTTAGTTTCAAAAATATTCGTTAGACTCTAAGTCTTCCGAAAGGTGTATCAAGATTTTAATCTTGAATCACTTATATGGAAACTATCTCGGATTGTATTGGCATTTAGCCAATTCCGGAGTCAGGGCCCATCAACGCTTCCTTGTGTATTGTAGGTATACTGTTGTCTAACAACAATATCTCGTTTGCGCACCTGATAGGTTTGCACGAGCTTTTCCTACATGGTTCAGCTGCAAGTTCGACCGAAGTCCATACATTTTATTGTAGAGACTTCCGTATCAGTCGCAGTAGGAAACTCCGGAATCACTTCCAAGGTTCCTTTTCTTTGATCTGATGACGAAGATACTGGTTATCTCGTCGAGTTGCACTTTCCTCCCACTCACCTTTTGTAAGAACTATTCTCTTTAAAAGCATATCGTTTTGCGGCAAAATCCTTTGCCTTGGTATAGTGGTGGGGGAATACCCAATGACTTGGGATAACCTTACAAAGTAGCACTTGTCTGATTTGGAATAGGTTTGTAACCTTTTACACAAGCCCCATATTCCAAATGTTAAGAGAAGATATAACATGGTTGGGCGTACCATACCATGGCATCATTTCAACAGACCCGATGGAGCTCTTTTCAGTGTAAAAGCCGCAGTCTCTAAAGCATCACTCTTTAAAAGGGATAATGGCAAATCTATTTATGTCATTTTTGATCTTACCATGTCATAAATGGTTCGATTACATCTTCACGGACTTTTCACTTGCAATGGTGTTCCGGGAGGTGCAAGTTATGAAACCCCTTTCACAACTCATCAGACATTCGCTAAATTTGTAACTCAAATATTCCTTTTCACAATCAATTTGCAAAAACATAATTTTCTTGTTACAACAACTTCTACTTCATTTTTGAAAACCTTTCGAATGATTTCAAAAGATCCAGGCTTACGTCTAATCAAGTAAATATCCATATATCTACTTGACTCATTTCTGAAGAGAGATAAATCCACTACTTGCAACAACGTTTATTGAACTACACACATCAAAATGTATGATCACCAATAAGTTTGTTGCTCGTTCCTTATGGTCTGTGAACGGTATTTCAGTCACTTCACTTTTCGGACGAAAGTTGCAAGTGTCAGATGATTTTAAAATCAACCGACTTCAAAATCCATCATAATGGAATTTCCATGCGGGTTTCTCCAATGTGACCAAATGTAGTGCCACACTTGTGTGGTATTTTTTTAGTCTTACGACATTTAGCGTCAGTGTTATGGATGTATCATATTTCCATCAATATTCATAACATACATCCCATCTTGGATGGAAGCATGGCCCTTCATGTTATTCATAATACTGAACAACAATTGTTCTTTTATGAACAACCCTTTTGCAACAAACATTGTGCACTGGGTTAGAGTGTATGAAACTCTAAAATGAATTATGAAAGTAAACACAGAGGTGATATATTAATATCATTATTCATAACATACATCTCATTCATAATGGAAGTATGGCCCTTATGTTTATTCATAACACCGAACATCAAAAGTTCTCTTATGAACAACCTTCTTGCAAGATACCTTATGCAAAGGGGTAGAGTGTGAAACTCTAAAATGAATTATGAAAGTAAATACATAGGGAATACACCGATGGAAGGCATAGTAACATTTACTATGTTCCCTGCGTGTATCTAAACCTCATTCCTGGCTAGTCTTTCAGGCCATAGTAGTTCTTACATCGAGTTGCAACAGAATGCAATCGAGCGGGCATCTTTGTGATTAACTCACAATACCCAAGAATTAGTGATTAACATGTTTAACCATAATTCCCAAGAACTATAACTTTGACCAGCCTTCTATACATCAAAAACTTGTATGACATTCATACATGAGCTGGATATTCCAGTCTTCTTTCCTTTTGCCTTTATACTTCTAACAGTTTAACTTTCAGTATTTCTCCTACTCTCAGAAGAAGCACCCAACTTAAGAGTGGCGTTAGCCCCGGACTTCCTAGGCGTGAAAGTTTCACTAACACCCTTCGGACACTTCCTCTCTCTTTAAGTTGTTGTTTTATTCACCATCATCATATGACAGGTGTTCTACTGGATCCCCTCTTATCAGTCCAATGTATAGTAAACACTTTACCAATGTTTTGCAAACAAACATTGCTTTGGATATCTCATATCTTTTAGCCTTTGTCTGTCTCTGAAAATGATTTTCAGATTCCATGAATATCACATAACTATCCAAACTTTCGAAGTTCGGGTCTCATGGAAGCAAACATATTTCACTTGACCGTAACGGAATTTTAGCTTTTGGATCGAAGGACGAGAGTCATATCATCCATAGCATTAGCGGGAGAATACCGAAAATATGCGATAGGACAAAGTCCTTCTCGGCACTCTTGAGGACAATCCTCACATTACGTTACCAACCGTAAAGTTTTAACCAGATATTTAACAGCTATTCAATTTTAACAGGGAAGGTGGAAACGCGAGCCATTCTTCTACAACTATTATGCAAATCACACTTAGACAGTGTCCATAATTAATTGCACTAAGAATTAAAAGAATTAATTCTAAAGGGCGCTCCCACTCAAATCAATATCTCTCATAATTGATCGTGAGTGATTCAAGATCCGCATTTCAATTCAACGCCACGGTTCGAGATGAACTCAAATGGCGCGAACTTCAATCGGTAGGCAAACTTGCCGATCACATCTCTATGTGATTCTTGTTCATCTTTCGATGCGTGTGTTCCGAGCTCATGACTGTCATGCCTGAACGTCAAGATAGCCAAGTGATCTCGCTGCGAGGTCTCAACTCACCCGCCTCACACTTCTCTAATCGTTCGCACCCATGGAGATCATGTGATGCCCCGAAAAGTTAGGTGCCGTGACGGTGCTACACTTGGGAGAACACTAACTACTTGATATTTTAAGTGAGAGATCGCCCTAATAAAAAGCGACTACCGCGCAATCAAGAAGGGTGCATCATAAGGGATAAACATCTCAGGAAATTCATAATAGCATGATATGGTATAGCCCTTTCTGACGGAGAAGTCTTTCATTTCTTCGTCTTCGGCATTCGCGTTGGTGTTCACCTTCGCGAAGATTGCCACCACCTTGTCGATGCACCAGATAATATTGCTATCTCTATAGCTAATAAAATAAGTGCATTACTTAAGGTTGACACGCAGGTCATTAAAGTGACAATCATATGGCTCCAGCCATCATGCCGAATCATGACACACAGGTCATGTTAATATTACATCATATAGTCATGTCATACATAATCAAATTAATATGAGCACTGCTATACCACATCATATGCACATGCAAACCATCCTGCAAAACCAAGTTAGACGCCTCTAATCGGTTCATGCAAAAACTTGTTTTACGTGGCTTCTAAGGTTTCGAAACAAACCGAAGCTACCAACGTCCATCATCAAGCATGATAATCCAAGTCGCTAGATTAACATTGCGGGGTGTATGAAACACGAGATAATAAAATCTCGAGCCCCATACTAAACTTCGTCATACGCATGAACCCCGTGCAGATCATATCTGCATTGCCCTTTCGTTTGCGAAATTTCATCTTTCTTTTTAACTACGGTGGAATTCGATGAACTGTTAGCACTTCGTTGATCAATCAGGATCGCGGATTGCCAGAACATTGAAAATCCACCATGCTGTTATCAAGATAAAAAATATGCAAATTCCAGGGAAGCAACAAGAACATCGGGTAACAGATTTCATCTGCTACCCGCACAAATAATTTTCAGTAATAGAACTCATCTACTACCTAATTATATTGTGCAACACCCATACATCTCTATGTATTCTAGATCGCAACCTGCATCTACGCATAGCACGGCTCATGATGCCACTGTAGGGTAACGCAGTAGAAAACAAAAAATTTCCGACCTACGCACCAGCCCAGGACCACTATGGAGACTGCATACAAGGTTTGATCTTTTTCGTTACCGACTCGTAGCGCAGCGGAAGTAGAGTCGATGACGATCGGCGGTGCAGATCCCCGCAGCTAGGATTTAGAACCTCCCAACCGCGAGGATGTATACCCTCATCCGCCCCGTGGACAGCCCTCTGGGAGGCGGTCGGACAGTCCCCCGGACGGTGTCGCGGACAGCCCTTCTGGAGGACCCTCGAAACTCGGACAATCACTCGGACAGCCCTTCGGGAGGACCATCGAAACTCGGACAGTCACTCGTACAGCCCTTCGGGAGGACCCTCGAAACTCGGACAGTCACTCGGACAGTCACTCGGACAGCCCTTCGGGAGGACCCTCGAAACTCGGACAGTCACTCGGACAGCCCTTCGGGAGGACCCTCGAAACTCAGACAGTCACTCGGACAGCCCTTCGGGAGGCACTCTCGAACTAAGACCGAAACTACGATCTCTCTACAGAGTTGCACACATACGGTGTCATCTATCCGGCAGGGCTTCGCCGTCCAGAACTAGTTCCCACCGGAACCCAGATAGCCTTTCGGCTCTACGAAACTATTTCGCTGGGAGGGAGAGAGAAAGCCAGATCATGCATGGCACTTGTATGTGAGAAGGGATCAGTTTTGGGCTGCCCCCTCCACCTCTATTTATAGGAGAAGGAGGGGTGGAGGGGCTGAAATTTCAGCCACATCCATCCATGTCATCTCCAAGATATTTTGAAGCAAAAGCCCAAAAAGGTGGCTTTCCAAAAATTAACCATAAAGCTGATTTCACTATTCACGGCGACATTTTTCATCGTCTGTTCGAACTGAAAATATTTATGTGGGCTTAGAACATTTCCAGTACCCACTAAAATAATTTTCAACGCGTTCCGAAACAATTCTGGTTTAGTGATTTTCATCTGCGAAAAGCATCTGAAGCGGTTTCGGCAGCTCCGGAACATTTCCGGTTTTCATCCCGGAAAATTCCAGAAAGTTTCCAGAACGATTCTGGCACCCTCCAAGAATTATCAGGCATGTGCCGAAACCAATTTCACTTTATGGTATCCCCTGAAACAACTTTTCAGTTTCACCGGAACTCATCCGGTGACCTCTCTCTTCGGAACTTTTCCGCTGTCTCCGAAAACTTTTTTCGGAAACTTTCTCTCAGACTCCCTGTCTAGTATTCAGCAGATAGATGACCCTTAAGCGTGTGACCCTATAGGTTCGGTGAAGTATAGACATGACCCGGAACCCCTTCCGATCAATAATCAACATCGGAGCCGTGGACACCCATATTGACCCCTATACCCACACGAATGAATATTCGAGTGAACCTCCAGTTGTCGTGTGCTATTCCTGTTGCTTCGCGATATGTTACAAATACCCGAGGTGAGACATGTTGGCATCCCCGTGGATCAACAACTTGTCCACTATGCCAGTTACCTCGTTACCGGTATTGTTCTCTTTTCTCGTTCCCGTGTTCCGGCATCCCCGTGATCAAATCACAAAGTGTCTGGCCAGACGATGATGGATACCGTAACACCGAGAGGGCCCAGAGATATCTCTCCATCGTCGGAGGAGCAAATCCCAATCTTGAGCTATCAAGTTACTTGACATACTTTCCCATGAACCCGAAAGCCGCCGTAATAGCCATCCAGTAACGGATGACGTTTAACAAACCCCAAAGTTCATGAATCAAGCATGAAGAAACTCGATACTCTCATGGTCCGAGGAATCATATAAACGTTAACCATCTCTGTGTTATTAACCATTAACTAGTGACGAAAGTATCTCATAGCATAACATCAATTCGGGTCGATTCAACACAAGTGTACTACCAACATTGCGCCCTCAAAATTGCCGGCATAGCCATGCCCATGATCAGGTGTAACACCCCCTTGTAATGCAATGGTAATCCCCTGATATTAATGCCATGTCATCATGTTTAATTAAGCATAAGCATCATTTGCATTAGGGCTTAGTTCGAATTCAAATTCAAATTCAATTCAATTGCCAAGTGGAAAATAAAAGTTGTGCAAACCGGTAACAAAAATGTTCATTAATTAGCACATAAATCATAACTAATTATTTTGAGGAAAACAACATCACCAAAATTCCACAAATACCCCTAGCAGGTTAAAACAGTACCAAAACAGTGGTATTAAATGCATTTTTAGTTAATTAAAAATATTTTGAAAGCATATTTGCACCAAATCAATTTCTGGTGTTGCCTAATATTGCACTGAATAATTTGGGCCATGTCTCATATTTTGCAAAATACAAATTTGAGCTAAACTAAAAAGGGAAAATAGAGAAAGAAATAGAAAAGAAAAGAAAAGAAAAGAGCCCAGGCGGCTGGGCCTCGAGTGCACAGTGCGGCCCAGCCCACCTCCCTCGGTCGCCCCCTTCCTACTGCTCCCCCGCTCGAGCGCTCACGCGCACCCGACCGCGCTCGACGCCGGCGAGCCGTCTCCCCCGCACCACCTCGTCGCCCGTGCCGCTACAGGGCCTCCTGGGGCGATAAGGACGGCCACCGCGGCACCCCTGGCCGCCCAGATCTTCCCCCCCCCTCGCGCAGCTCTCTCTCCCCGCCTCACCCGCAAGCTCGCCGCCGTCCTCGCTCACCACCGCGGCCACCGTCACCCCCGAGCCCTGATGAGCCGCCCGTCAGCTCCGCCGTGAAGCCCTCTTCCTCCTCGACCACGACCCCGAGCACCAGGCCCCCTGCAACGCCCTCTCGCCGTCGTCTTCCTCCTCGGGCACCCGAGCACGTCGCCGTCGATTCCGTCGCCGGCAGCCCCTCCCCGAGCCCGCTTTGAACGGCTACGACTCGCGGTGAGCTCCAGCTACCTCCCCCTCTCCTCCTCGCGACGAACCGTAGCCCCTAGCCCCTAATTCCGCTGTCGCCCGTGCGCGCCGCCGCGAATGCTCGTCGCCGACGAGCCTCCGGTGACCATTTGGTCACGCGCGCCCGTCCATCGTCGTCGCCTTCGCGCGTAGATGCCGCCTAGCCGCTTAGCTCGCCCGATAGCGCCTCGAATCGCCGTTTGCCACCGCCGCCCGAAGACCTCGCCGCCGATGAGCTCCTGGCGCTCAGCTCCGGCCGTCCCCGCCCGCGATACCACCGCCTAACGACGCGCCGTCGTCGCCCCGTTCCAACGCGCCCAGCCGCGCTTCGAACGGTGGCCTGTACGCGATTTCCGGCCACCTCCCGTGGCCGCGCCGCCGCGAAACGCGTCGCCAGCGAGATTCCGGCGACGTCTCCGGTCACCGCCGACGTGGCCTGCCCTGGCCCACCTGCCAGTGACACTGGCTGGTGGGGCCGTGGGCCCGTTGACCAGTCAGCACTGCTGACTGGGTCAGCTGGGCCACTGATAGTGGGGCCCCATCCCACTGTGTCAATGACACATGGGTCCCACACGTCAGTTAATTAATTAGTGATTTAATTAAATAAAATAAATTAATTAGGTTAATTACCCGCTGACATATGGGCCCCACCTAGTTAGTTAATTAGTTAAATTAGTCAATTAGCCCCTGAGTCACTGACATGTGGGTCCCACATGTCAGGTTTGACTCTGGTCAGCCTCTGTTGACTGCTGACGTCAGCATTGCATCATGCTGACGTCAGCATTCACTAGTCTGGATAATTTCGAAATTAAATAATTAAATAAATTCAGAAAATGATTAAAACTTTATAAAATCATATCTTTTAAACCGTAACTCGGATTGAAATAATTTATATATGTAAAATGATCAGAAAAATATGAAGATTCCAAATATGCAATCAAAACACCTGTCCAACAATCCTAGCTAGCTGAACATGCAACTTTTTGACTGATTTTAATAAATGAATAGTGTCCAACTTTAATTAAATAAATCCAATTTAATTTTTATTAATTCCCAAGAGTTAACTAAATCGATTAGTTAGTCGATAAACACCGATGCATAACATTTAGACATGTCATGCATATTGTTTGTCATTGTCGTGATATTTATTGTTTCCTCCCCCCCCCCTTCTCTTTCGGTAGACCTTGTGCCCGCCAACGATTCTGCTGGATACGACTACGTCACCGACGACCAGGTCCCCTTCGCAGAGCAACCAGACAAGCAAAACCCCCTTGACCATCATATATCGCCCAGTCTCTTCTCTCTTATTCTTGCATTAGAAATGCCCTGCTACCACTGTTCCGATAGTACCTATTCCAATGCATGGCCTGATTTTGCAGTTTGACATTGACACCCCACCTGCTGTCCCACAAACCTAGCTGTGCTACTTCTTCATCGGTGGCCCAACAACTTTGTCCGTATGCCAATCTTGATACCGGGCCGTGATCTCTCTGGGTGAGGATCACGGAAATAATTAAACTGCTATATCATTTACTTTTACGGGGCTGAAGGGCTGGTGGTACCATCCAGTAGAGATGGACCTGAGTCCCAACAGTGCCCAATGTTAAAGTCGGGCTGGCCCCAAGGGTGCCCGCGAGGATTATTATTAAAGTCGGGTCGGCTCCAAGAGTACCCGCGCGTTATGAAATACCGGTACCCTGTTCGTGTTGATCTCCCGAGGGCGGACATCACCAGGAACAAGGGTGTGCGGCCGGAGGATATCACGCGTATTGGGTAGTGATAACCGAGCTTGTAACGGATCTGGGTGTTTGATCTGAGTGGGTCGTCGTGCCCTTTTTACGCACTACCACCACGTGGGATAATGGTTTATGGGGCCCTCTACATCGTATGTATCAGCCGAAAGCTTTGACAGACGTCCAGTTCAGCAGTGCGGCACTGGAGGATTGGCGCCATCCATGACAGAGGTGGTGCTTGGATCTAAACGTGTGCGCAACGACCCGGAGTGCAAAGGGGGATGGGCCCAAGAACCCTGAGTGCTTAGGATGTAGACCGGCGGGGACCTCTCTGCTTAGCTGTAGGTCGGGCTGCGATGTGTCGATCAGCCGAGGCCGGACATCACCAGGAACAAGGGTGTGCGGCCAGAGTTAATCGAGCGTGTTGGGTAACAGTAGTGCACCCCTGCAGGGAAGATATCTATTCGAATAGCCGTGTCCACGGTAACAGGACGCTTGGAGTTGTGCCCGGATCTATGACAACTATAAACTGTTGATGATGAATATTAAACTGATACTATTGCTATCGATCAGCCGAGGCCGGACATCACGAGGAACAAGGGTGTGCGGCCGGAGTTAATCGATGCAATGCTTAAACTATTGCTCTCTGGATCGCTTTCTCGCGGGATAGTCGAGAAAGGATCTTGGGGAGTTGCTAATATACAACCATTATTAATTGTTATTGTATCTCTACTCTCTTCTGATGCTGCAAGAACTGCTTCAAGATGCTAGTCTTCGATAGGCTAGGCTTCTCCCCCTTTGTTCCAGCATTCTGCAGTACAGTCCACAGATACAGCCCCATTCCTTTGATACAATGCATATAGCATAGTTCTGATGTCAGTCTTGCAAGTACTTTGGATGAGTACTCACGGTTGCTTTGCTATTCTTTTCCCCCATACCAAATCGATGTTACACCAGATGCCGATGGGGCCCAGGAGCCAGACGCCACCGCAGGAGACTATTGCCAGGAGATCCCCGGAGGCCACTTCTTCTTCGTTGAGCCAGTCGACCAGGAGTAGTTTAGGAGGCTCCCAGGCAGGAGGCCTTGCCTCTTTCGATCAGAGCTATTGTTTGTTTTCGCCTTCTTAAGGCATCTTGTTTAACCTTGTGTCTGTACTCAGATACTTTTGCTTCCGCTGATGCTTGTATGACATCAAGCTTGTGTATTCGAGCCTTCGAGGCCCCTGGCTTGTAATATAAAGCTTGTATTATTTTATTTGTGTCTAGAGTTGTGTTGTGATATCTTCAAGTGAGTCCCTAGGCTTGATCGTGTGCATTTGCGTGTATGATTAGTGCACGATTAAGTCGGGGGCGTCACAAGTTGGTATCAGAGCCGACTGCCTGTAGGAAGCCCCCTTTTCCAACTCCTTGGTCGAAGTTGAGTCTAGACGATGGAAAACTATTTTACTAACATGGCTGTGTGGGTTACGGGCCCACGTCGCCAACTGGGTGGTATTAGGATCTTTTATTCCTCTTCTATACTCTGGGACTCTGAATTTCTCTTCCTTTCGGGTTAAATGATTTTACTAGTGCCGACACTAGGTTCTCGTATTCACATCCATCCGGAGTTCTGAATTATCCCCCCTTGCTTCAAGATAAGGGCCAGGTTCTGCTGCACAACACCAAGGCCTGCAGGATCCTTTCATCGAGGAAACCCTGTGTTGTTCCTTGCAGATTCCTCTCCCCAAAAGTTTTCTCCGACGTTGATATAGCCTTTGCTATGTCTCGTTGTGTAATTCCTCACCGCGTGCCTGCGCGCCGCCTAGCATGTCTTTTCCTTAATTTTACGCCGTCACGCTATCCGCGGATGTCCAATTCTGTGCATGGATCGGTATGTCTTTAATGACTACTAATTTTTCCTAATGCACTTCTTGTTCTTGCTCATGTTACATCTGCAATAACCCCATGTACATGCAGTTGTTCTTGCTAAACTGCCCCTGTTGTTTTGGCAGAATGGCTGACGATCCTCCCCCTCCACCCTATATTGCCGCAATGATGCAACAGTTTGAGCTGAATCGTCAGTTTATGACTGGGGTAATGGCCCAATTTCCAACTCAAAATGCTCAGCAACAGTCTGCCCCAATAACACTGCAAGAATTTGTGCGCCTCAACTCGTGTGTGTTCCGCAACTCCACCAATCCTATGGATGCTGATGATTGGCTTCGTGATATTCTGTTTGAGATGGAGTCAGCTAGTGTTGCCCCTGATAGTTATGTCACCTTTGCGGCATTTCATTTGAAGGGTCCAGCTGCTCAATGGTGGGAAAGCCACAGGCGCATGCTGCCTGCTGGTTCTGTAACCACTTGGCAGGAATTTCAGTCAGTCTTCCGTGCACGATACATTCCTCAAGGTTTGATGGATCAGAAGAAGCAGGAGTTCCGCAAACTCAAACAGGGCAAGATGACAGTGGATGAATATCAGCGGAAATTCCTCGAATTATCTTGCTATGCTGAGGACGACGTCTGCACTGACGCTCGTAAGCAGGAGAAATTCCGTGAAGGACTGCATCCTGATATAAAGGTCGCACTTGCTATTTATGATGCTGCAGACTTTGCAACGCTTGTCAGCAAGTCTTTCCAAGTTGAAACTGCTTTGAATGAATACCAGGAGTCGCTCAAGCGTACTCGTGATATTGGCTCGTCTTCGGGTCATCCTACTCAGAAACGTCGAGTCTGGCTCCCGCACAGTATTTTCCACCGTCCTGCTCCAACACCGAGGCCGTCTTATGTTGCACCTCGTCCGCCTCCGCCGCCTAGACAACTGAATATTCCAAGTGGACAGCCCAATACTATGGCTCCTCCCCCTAATGATGGGTTATGTCACAGGTGTGGACAGTCAGGACACTTTGCGAACAACTGTCGCCAGGATCAGCCTCAGAATACATCACGTCCTTCTGTTGATCGGAAGCAGGGCCGTCGAAAACGTCCTTCTAAGAACACTGATGCCAAACCACCTGCAAGTCAACTTATTCGTGTCAACCATGTCAAGATGGAAGAAGCTCGACAGGACACCAAAATTGTGATGGGTGCCCTTCTAGTGAATTCGATCCCAACTTCTGTTCTCTTTGACTCTGGAGCATCGCACTCCTTCATGTCCGAAAGTTTCGCGCGGAGCCATGATATGTCTTTCGAGGAGATGTCCGCCCCTATGATAATCCAGTCACCCGGAGCAAAGTGGCAAACTAACATGGTAAGCCACGATAACCATGTTGAGATTGGAGGATTGGTGTTCCCTGTTTCTCTCATTGCTCTCAAGACTTCTAACATTGACATCATTCTGGGCATGGACTGGTTGAAACCTCATAAAGCTTTGATTGACCGTGCCACTGAAACAGTCCGGCTCACACATCCTTCCGGCCAGATAGTCAGATACTCAGTTCGGACAGTTCAAAATGCCGAAAGCCAGATATATGCTCTGAATGCATTGAATGCCTCACCTCTGGAAGGAATTGAGAACGTCCCAGTCGTTCGTGATTTTCCGGATGTCTTTCCAGAAGAACTTCCGGGAATACCCCCTGTTAGGGCTGTCGAGTTTGTCATCGACTTGAAGCCAGGCACTACTCCTATTGCCAAGCGGCCGTACAAGATGCCACCACATGAACTCCTAGAACTTAAGGAAGAAATCGACAAGTCACTTAAGAAGGGTTTCATACGCCCCAGTTCTTCTGCTTGGGGAGCACCTTCGCTCTTTGTTAAGAAGAAGGATGGTACGAACCGTCTGGTCCAAGATTACCGACCTATCAACCAGGCAACCATTCAGAACAAATATCCGCTGCCCCGGATCAACGATCTTTATGATCAGCTGGCTGGATCCTCTGTGTTCTCTAAACTTGATTTGAGATTGGGTTATCATCAGATCCGAGTTCGCAAAGAGGATATTCCGAAGACAGCCTTCGTTACTCGATATGGATCATATGAGTACACCGTCATGTCTTTCGGCTTAACCAATGCTCCAGCCACATTCTCTCGACTGATGAACTACATCTTCATGGATTACCTTGACAAATTCGTCGTGGTTTATTTGGATGATATCCTTATATATTCCAAGAATGAAGAAGAACACGCCGAACATCTTCGGCTTGTACTGGAGAAGCTACGTGAACATCAACTGTATGCCAAGTATTCTAAGTGTGAGTTCTGGTTATCTGAGGTGACTTACCTTGGTCACGTGATCTCCAAAGATGGGATTGCCGTTAACCCAGAACGAGTTCAGGCTATTCTTGACTGGACTCCCCCAAAGAATGTAAAGCAAGTCAGAAGTTTTCTCGGTCTTGCCAGCTATTGCCGCCGTTTCGTCGAGAACTTCTCCAAGATTGCAAAGCCACTGACTAATCTGCTTCACAAAGGTGTTAAGTTTGAGTGGACAGATAAATGTCAAGAAAGTTTCCAGACGCTCAAGGACAAGTTGATGTCTGCCCCAGTGCTAGCTCCCCCTGATTCTCGCAAGGACTTCGTGATATACTGTGACGCATCCCGTCAAGGATTAGGCTGTGTCCTAATGCAAGAGCGCAGAGTGGTTGCTTATGCCTCTCGTCAATTGCGTCCCCATGAAGAGAACTACCCAGTTCATGACCTTGAACTTGCTGCAGTAATTCATGCATTGAAAGAGTGGAGACAATACCTTGTTGGTAATCGTTGCGAGATCTACACCGACCACCAAAGTTTGAAGTACCTGTTTACTCAGCCAGATCTGAACCTCCGTCAACAGAGATGGATGGAGCGCATAGCAGATTACAATGTGGGTATTTCTTATACCCCAGGCAAGGCTAATGTAATGGCTGATGCTTTGAGCCGCAAGTCTTACTGCAACCACCTTCAGGTTCATAAGGTTCATCCCCTGCTTCAAGAAGAATTCCGCAAGCTGAACCTCCATATTGTTCCTCAGGGTTATCTCGTTCCCCCTCCAGCGGAATTCCAAAAGATGAACCTTCGTGTTGTTAACCATGGTTCTTTGAGTAACTTGGTGGTTGAACCAGACCTCGAAACCAACATCAAGACAAGACAGAATTACTGTTCTGAAGTTGACAGGATCAAGAAATACCTCTCACAGGGAAAACATTCATTCTATCATGTGGGAGATGATGCTGCCTTGTACTTCAAGGGTCGTCTAGTTGTCCCCAGATCGGATAATATTGACTCTCGTTCGGATGTTATGAAGGAAGCGCATGATACGCCGCTTTCGATTCACCCCGGCAGCACCAAGATGTACCAAGACATCCGTCAACGGTATTGGTGGCCTGACATGAAGCGTGACATTGCTCAATATGTTGCTGAATGTGACGTTTGCCGTCGCATCAAGGCTGAACATCAAAGGCCTGCTGGACTCCTGCAGCCACTTGAAATTCCTGAATGGAAATGGGATAAGGTCGAGATGGACTTTATTACTGGATTTCCCAGATCACAGAAGGGTCATGATGCTATCTTTGTCGTCATCGACCGCTTCTCCAAGGTTGCTCATTTCTTGCCAGTTAAGGAATCAATCACTGCTAGTCAGTTAGCAGATTTATATGTTTCCAGGATCGTGTCACTACACGGTGTTCCGCTGGAGATCAGTTCTGATCGTGGAA
Source organism: Elymus sibiricus (assembly GCA_039707655.1). Lineage (NCBI taxonomy): Eukaryota > Viridiplantae > Streptophyta > Magnoliopsida > Poales > Poaceae > Elymus > Elymus sibiricus. The sequence continues at coordinate 514,711,956 of CM077665.1, forward strand.
GCCTGTTCACTTCCAGATTTTGGAGTAGTTTCCAAGAAGCTATGGGAACTCACCTGTCCTTTAGCACCGCATTTCACCCTCAGTCTCAGGGTCAAGTCGAACGAGTAAATCAAGTGCTTGAAGATATGCTCCGAGCTTGTGTCATTTCTTTCGGTAAGAAATGGGAGGAATCTCCTCCATATGCCGAATTCTCATATAACAATGGCTATCAAGCTAGTTTGAAGATGGCACCGTTTGAAGTTCTATACGGACGTAAGTGTCGAACCCCTCTGAATTGGTCAGAAACTGGGGAACGTTCACTTGTTGGGCCGGACATAATTCAGGAAGCTGAGGAGAAGGTCCGCATTGTCCGTGAGCATTTGAAAGCTGCTCAGTCTCGTCAGAAGAGTAATTATGATCGCAAGCATCAACCAATGGTCTATCAACCCGGCGAGCAAGCTTACCTTCGCGTCACTCCGATGAAAGGCACCCACCGTTTTGGGATCAAGGGCAAGTTAGCTCCTCGCTATATTGGCCCGTTCCGCATTCTCGCACGTCGAGGTGAAGTGGCATATCAACTGGAATTGCCACCGAATCTCTCCCAAGTGCACGACGTCTTTCATGTGTCGCAACTCCGACGCTGTTTCAAGGATCCTATTCGAGCTGTGGATCATGAAGTGCTTGAATTGCAAGAGGATCTATCTTATCAAGAGTATCCGATCCGCATTCTGGACCAAGCTGAACGTCGAACCCGTCAGAAGTCGATCAAGTTCCTTAAAGTTCAATGGTCGAATCATTCTGGAGATGAGGCTACTTGGGAACGTGAGGATCGTCTTCGTGAAGAATACCCCTCTCTCTTTCAGCACTCCTCTTAATTCTCGGGACGAGAATTCTTGTTAGATGAGGAGAATTGTAACACCCCCTTGTAATGCAACGGTAATCCCCTGATATTAATGCCATGTCATCATGTTTAATTAAGCATAAGCATCATTTGCATTAGGGCTTAGTTCGAATTCAAATTCAAATTCAATTCAATTGCCAAGTGGAAAATAAAAGTTGTGCAAACCGGTAACAAAAATGTTCATTAATTAGCACATAAATCATAACTAATTATTTTGAGGAAAACAACATCACCAAAATTCCACAAATACCCCTAGCAGGTTAAAACAGTACCAAAACAGTGGTATTAAATGCATTTTTAGTTAATTAAAAATATTTTGAAAGCATATTTGCACCAAATCAATTTCTGGTGTTGCCTAATATTGCACTGAATAATTTGGGCCATGTCTCATATTTTGCAAAATACAAATTTGAGCTAAACTAAAAAGGGAAAATAGAGAAAGAAATAGAAAAGAAAAGAAAAGAAAAGAGCCCAGGCGGCTGGGCCTCGAGTGCACAGTGCGGCCCAGCCCACCTCCCTCGGTCGCCCCCTTCCTACTGCTCCCCCGCTCGAGCGCGCACGCGCACCCGACCGCGCTCGACGCCGGCGAGCCGTCTCCCCCGCACCACCTCGTCGCCCGTGCCGCTACAGGGCCTCCTGGGGCGATAAGGACGGCCACCGCGGCACCCCTGGCCGCCCAGATCTTCCCCCCCCCCTCGCGCAGCTCTCTCTCCCCGCCTCACCCGCAAGCTCGCCGCCGTCCTCGCTCGCCACCGCGGCCACCGTCACCCCCGAGCCCCGATGAGCCGCCCGTCAGCTCCGCCGTGAAGCCCTCTTCCTCCTCGACCACGACCCCGAGCACCAGGCCCCCTGCAACGCCCTCTCGCCGTCGTCTTCCTCCTCGGGCACCCGAGCACGTCGCCGTCGATTCCGTCGCCGGCAGTCCCTCCCCGAGCCCGCTTTGAACGGCTACGACTCGCGGTGAGCTCCAGCTACCTCCCCCTCTCCTCCTCGCGACGAACCGTAGCCCCTAGCCCCTAATTCCGCTGTCGCCCGTGCGCGCCGCCGCGGATGCTCGTCGCCGACGAGCCTCCGGTGACCATTTGGTCACGCGCGCCCGTCCATCGTCGTCGCCTTCGCGCGTAGATGCCGCCTAGCCGCTTAGCTCGCCCGATAGCGCCTCGAATCGCCGTTTGCCACCGCCGCCCGAAGACCTCGCCGCCGATGAGCTCCTGGCGCTCAGCTCCGGCCGTCCCCGCCCGCGATACCACCGCCTAACGACGCGCCGTCGTCGCCCCGTTCCAACGCGCCCAGCCGCGCTTCGAACGGTGGCCTGCACGCGATTTCCGGCCACCTCCCGTGGCCGCGCCGCCGCGAAACGCGTCGCCGGCGAGATTCCGGCGACGTCTCCGGTCACCGCCGACGTGGCCTGCCCTGGCCCACCTGCCAGTGACACTGGCTGGTGGGGCCGTGGGCCCGTTGACCAGTCAGCACTGCTGACTGGGTCAGCTGGGCCACTGATAGTGGGGCCCCATCCCACTGTGTCAATGACACATGGGTCCCACACGTCAGTTAATTAATTAGTGATTTAATTAAATAAAATAAATTAATTAGGTTAATTACCCGCTGACATATGGGCCCCACCTAGTTAGTTAATTAGTTAAATTAGTCAATTAGCCCCTGAGTCACTGACATGTGGGTCCCACATGTCAGGTTTGACTCTGGTCAGCCTCTGTTGACTGCTGACGTCAGCATTGCATCATGCTGACGTCAGCATTCACTATTCTGGATAATTTCGAAATTAAATAATTAAATAAATTCAGAAAATGATTAAAACTTTATAAAATCATATCTTTTAAACCGTAACTCGGATTGAAATAATTTATATATGTAAAATGATCAGAAAAATATGAAGATTCCAAGTATGCAATCAAAACACCTGTCCAACAATCCTAGCTAGCTGAACATGCAACTTTTTGACTGATTTTAATAAATGAATAGTGTCCAACTTTAATTAAATAAATCCAATTTAATTTTTATTAATTCCCAAGAGTTAACTAAATCGATTAGTTAGTCGATAAACACCGATGCATAACATTTAGACATGTCATGCATATTGTTTGTCATTGTCGTGATATTTATTGTTTCCTCCCTCCCTTCTCTTTCGGTAGACCTTGTGCCCGCCGACGATTCTGCTGGATACGACTACGTCACCGACGACCAGGTCCCCTTCGCAGAGCAACCAGGCAAGCAAAACCCCCTTGACCATCATATATCGCCCAGTCTCTTCTCTCTTATTCTTGCATTAGAAATGCCCTGCTACCACTGTTCCGATAGTACCTATTCCAATGCATGGCCTGATTTTGCAGTTTGACATTGACACCCCACCTGCTGTCCCACAAACCTAGCTGTGCTACTTCTTCATCGGTGGCCCATCACCTTTGTCCGTATGCCAAGCTTGATACCGGGCCGTGATCTCTCTGGGTGAGGATCACGGAAATAATTAAACTGCTATATCATTTACTTTTACGGGGCTGAAGGGCTGGTGGTACCATCCAGTAGAGATGGACCTGAGTCCCAACAGTGCCCAATGTTAAAGTCGGGCTGGCCCCAAGGGTGCCCGCGAGGATTATTATTAAAGTCGGGTCGGCTCCAAGAGTACCCGCGCGTTATGAAATACCGGTACCCTGTTCGTGTTGATCTCCCGAGGGCGGACATCACCAGGAACAAGGGTGTGCGGCCGGAGGATATCACGCGTATTGGGTAGTGATAACCGAGCTTGTAACGGATCTGGGTGTTTGATCTGAGTGGGTCGTCGTGCCCTTTTTACGCACTACCACCACGTGGGATAATGGTTTATGGGGCCCTCTACATCGTATGTATCAGCCGAAAGCTTTGACAGACGTCCAGTTCAGCAGTGCGGCACTGGAGGATTGGCGCCATCCATGACAGAGGTGGTGCTTGGATCTAAACGTGTGCGCAACGACCCGGAGTGCAAAGGGGGATGGGCCCAAGAACCCTGAGTGCTTAGGATGTAGACCGGCGGGGACCTCTCTGCTTAGCTGTAGGTCGGGCTGCGATGTGTCGATCAGCCGAGGCCGGACATCACCAGGAACAAGGGTGTGCGGCCAGAGTTAATCGAGCGTGTTGGGTAACAGTAGTGCACCCCTGCAGGGAAGATATCTATTCGAATAGCCGTGTCCACGGTAACAGGACGCTTGGAGTTGTGCCCGGATCTATGACAACTATAAACTGTTGATGATGAATATTAAACTGATACTATTGCTATCGATCAGCCGAGGCCGGACATCACGAGGAACAAGGGTGTGCGGCCGGAGTTAATCGATGCAATGCTTAAACTATTGCTCTCTGGATCGCTTTCTCGCGGGATGGTCGAGAAAGGATCTTGGGGAGTTGCTAATATACAACCATTATTAATTGTTATTGTATCTCTACTCTCTTCTGATGCTGCAAGAACTGCTTCAAGATGCTAGTCTTCGATAGGCTAGGCTTCTCCCCCTTTGTTCCAGCATTCTGCAGTACAGTCCACAGATACAACCCCATTCCTTTGATACAATGCATATAGCATAGTTCTGATGTCAGTCTTGCAAGTACTTTGGATGAGTACTCACGGTTGCTTTGCTATTCTTTTCCCCCATACCAAATCGATGTTACACCAGATGCCGATGGGGCCCAGGAGCCAGACGCCACCGCAGGAGACTATTGCCAGGAGATCCCCGGAGGCCACTTCTTCTTCGTTGAGCCAGTCGACCAGGAGTAGTTTAGGAGGCTCCCAGGCAGGAGGCCTTGCCTCTTTCGATCAGAGCTATTGTTTGTTTTCGCCTTCTTAAGGCATCTTGTTTAACCTTGTGTCTGTACTCAGATACTTTTGCTTCCGCTGATGCTTGTATGACATCAAGCTTGTGTATTCGAGCCTTCGAGGCCCCTGACTTGTAATATAAAGCTTGTATTATTTTATTTGTGTCTAGAGTTGTGTTGTGATATCTTCAAGTGAGTCCCTAGGCTTGATCGTGTGCATTTGCGTGTATGATTAGTGCACGATTAAGTCGGGGGCGTCACATCAGGAAAACAGGATCATCATGCAATACTTGAGCCAGTCTTAGAGGCAAGACTAGGAATACATTTTACCGTTTATTATTCCACACGTGCATATGAGTCTTCCTCCGAGCCTCGTGGTTATTGCAGACTCGAGAACCATAGCAGTTATAGCATGGAACATAAACCTAATTATGAACAGGGAGATAATCAATAACATTTATTATTGCCTCTAGGGCATATCTCCTACAGGGGCGACCGCCCCCTTCCCCCTCGCCCCCCTTAATCCGTCCCTGGAGAGACTTATGTCACACATATCAACAGGAAGAGAGAGCTGAATGCTAAGCACTAACCCAGTAGCCTGGATGAACGCGATGATGGTCAGATACCAACAATCTTTCTTGGTCTGATCTGAGACGATGCTGCCAAGAAGAATGACAATAGCCCACAAAATCATCAGCGCCCCAACGCCTTTCAGGCGAGTTCATATGTACGCCATGAAGAGTGCATACTTGTTGATGATCTTTACTTCTGCCCACCTTTGAAGATCCTTCGAGAAAGTGATAGACTCATTTCGCAAGACCGGTTGGTGTAGCTCCCGCTTCTTTTTTCTAGGTCTGCAAGTCTTCTGGCGATGTCCTGCCAGTGAGAGGTAAGCGAGTCCATTCGTGGTATGGTATGGTGAGGGATGGATTAGGGGGGGGGACCCCTCAACGACCCCGTCGTACCACGTAATCGATCATATATAGGCTATGTTTTTTACCTGTGCACTCGGCCGCAGCCTGCTTCGCCCTTATCCAATTAGGCCTTTGTATAGCCCATGTAGTACAACCAGTCATCAATATAAATCGTAGCTTTGTATAGGCCATGAGGCCATCACAAAAGTCATCAGGCCTGGCAGACACGCAGGCACGAGAGCGGACGCTGCAGGCCGGAACCACGCTCAGTCGCCCAGCTGACGCATATAGGAGATAGCACAGTAATCGAATCACTAATCTCTTTGACAGACAAGCCGACAGTTTGTTGGACTCTTCGTCTGGAAGCAAGCAATCACCAATTGCGATCCGATCTATCTCCAATACTCCAACGCTCCGCCGCCGCCATGCCTTTCAGAAGTGGAGAAGGGAAGCTAGGAAGGGCTAGCGCCGACGCGCCATTGCGGCGGACGGACACACGACGGTCGATGGATGAGCGACAACAACACCAAGGGGAGAGGTAAAATATTTTCACATCATACTAGATTAGTACATGTCATTTAAAATTGTAGACGTATAATCATAAAAACGAGAGGCATTAATTGTCACTTATAATATTTTCATTTATTTATCTGTACATGTGTAGACATGAAGAGGAAGAGAGAATCGATTCATAATTTTTTCAAACCTATTGATTTAAGATCTCACCCATCGGAACATGATGCTACTGCAAACGATGTGCAACATAATGAACAGGATCATGCTGAAGGTGATGCTCAAACTAATCATGATAATCCCGTGCGAGAAGCTACCGAACAAGCTACAATTATAACCACAAGTTATGACCGAGAGCCCGGGCGACGTTTTCAAATTTGGCAACTCCCTCCCAACGAGCATGATGCTGCTAGGCGTTTTTATCTATCTAAGTGGGCTTATCAACCAATCTTACAGCCACATGAGTATGATCAATTTAATGGGACAGGGGCTGGCCGTCGTCGATCTCAAAGTGATTGGTTCACAAACCATTTCTGGTTGGAATATTCAACTCTAACAAATCGTGCCTATTGATTGCCTTGTTTTCTCTTTTCGAAGAAGTCAATTGGGAAGTGTGGTTCGGACACATTCACGGTCAAAGGATTTGATAAGTGGAAAAAGGTTAACAATGAAAATGAATGTGCTTTCCTCACACATATGGCCACTACTCCCAGTTCAGCTCACAATTTTGAAAGTTCAGTGTTATGAAAACCTAAAAAATAAAATGAATCATGTTGATGAGGTGATTAGAAAGCAAACTAAGAAGATGGTTCTTGATGCAAGACTAAGGCTAAAGACTTCCATTGATGCTATGAGGTAAGCAAAAATTATTTAGTTTCAAACATTTATAATTTTTTAATACTTGATGTCTAATAATTATTCTATGTTGATTCCATCAAGTGGTTAATGTTCCAAGCATGTCCCTTTAGAGGAAATGATGAATCTGAGGATTCCAAGAACCATGGTAATTTCCAGGAAATGATTAAGCTTTTGGCTTCTTATAATAAGGATGTAGATGAAGTTGTACAAAATGCTCCAAAAAAATGCAAAGTACACCTCACCCGCTATTCAAAAGGAAATTGCAAGCATATTTGCTGAAAAAGTGAAGACCTCAATTAAAGAGGAACTTGGTAATAGCAAATTTTCTATCATGGTTGATGAATGTAGATATGAGTCTAAAAAAGAGATGGCAGTAGTTCTTCGATTTGCAAACATAGAAGGGGTGGTAAGAGAACATTTTCGTGATCTTATTCATGCTAGAGACACTAATGCTTCGACTCTCAAGAACACAATTATTGTCTTCCTAGTTGATAATGGGTTGAATGTGAACGATAATTAGAGGCCAAGGATATGACGGGGCTAGCAATATGAGGGGAGAGTGGAATGGGCTAAAAGCTCTAATTCTCAAAGAGTGTCCATATGCATACTATATTCATTGTCTGGCTCATCAACTCCAATTGGCTCTTGTTGCTGCTTCAAGGTAGGTATAGAGGTCCATCATTTTTTCCAGCATGCCAATTTTATAGTAAATACAGTTAGTGCATCTCCCAAACGCAACGACAAGCTACAAGAAAAGCAGGCTGCTGAAATTGCTAGAGAGGTCAAATTGGGAGAGCTTGACACAGGAAGAGGGGCCAATCAAATAGGATATTTACAAAGGGTCGTGGGCACGAGGTGGAGTTCCCACTATAAATCTATCAAATGTTTGCGAAATATGTTTGCCGCAACTGTTTCAGTGCTACGAAGCGTAGCTGCTGATCGTTCAGCCACAAGGAACTCAAGAGGAGATGCTGAAGGTTCCTTGAAAATCCTAATGACATTTGATTTTGTGTTCATTCTACACGTAATGGAAAGAATCATGAAAATCACATATGTCTTGTGTCTCAATATTCAACATAAATCGTTGGATATTGCAAATGCATTAGATTGTGTTTCTAACACAAAGGAGTTGCTTGTTGAACTTAGAGACAATGGATGGGTCAATCTTTTAGAATATGTAAAATCCTTTTGTGTGAAACATGAGATTGACATCCCGGAGATGGATCAAAAGTATGTCTCTTTCCCTATATCTTTATGATTATTTAAATTACAATGTAGAAATTTAGTCACTTACATACTTACTCATCAATGTCTAGATCATGCAACTAATTTATGTTTTTCATATATATTGCAATTTTAGGTATGTTGGTGTGACAAAATCTCGAATAAGCATGACAACACCACAGTTCTCCATCATTAGATGTGTTTAATGTTGGAATTGATCAGCAAGTGATAGAGTTTAATGAGCGATTCAGTTCTAAAGTAACTGAGCTTTTAGATCTTTGTTCATCATTGGATCCGAGGCATGATGCTTTCAGCAAGTGAAAGATATGCAGACTAGTGGAGAAATTATATCAAGCATATTTTTCTAGTCGGGAAAGAGATAGGCTGGAGTGCGAGCTACCACATTTTCAGCTTGATACATCCAACCATCCAGAGATCAAGAACTGCAAGTCACTTGCTGATTCGACAAAAGGAATAGTTAGGACTGGCAAGTCTTCTGACCATACAATGGTTGAGAGGTTGTTACGATTGGTGATAACTCTCCCAGAGTCAACTGCAACAACAGAGCGAGCCTTTTCTGCATGAAACTAGTCAAGACACGGCTTCGAAGTAAAATGGGAGATGATTTTCTTCGTCATTGCATGTTAGTTTACATTGAGAAGGAACTAGCAGCCAAGTTTAGCTCTGAAGAAATAATTGATATCTTTGATACTGGTGCTCGTAAAGTCGAATTCCAATTGATAGACATGTAATTTTTTGTTTTACTACAGAACAAGAGACATATATTTATTATATATATCTCCTAATATTTACTATGGTATCTTCTTATATATCATATGACTTTGATGCCCAATCTCGATTTTCTGGCTCCGTCCCTGGGTATGGTGGTGGGGCGGTAGATCTTGAGTTTCTCTTCAGTTTGCTAGTTAACCGTCTGTGCTTAGATACTGTTTGAATCGTCTTGAGACTTGAGGTCATGATAAACTAAGAGGGCACCACGTACGAGCAGGAAATGTTATCAATAGCACGGGGAACGGCGAGCTCACATGTAACGTAAAACCTCTCCTAGAAAAACAAGTCTGACCTCGGCAAATGACCCGAAGCGCACTATTTTGTGTGTGTTTTGGACTGGGTGCAGTTGCCTTGACGCCGGGTCGCTCATAATAATCCCATGTTGCCCAGCTTGACCGACCCGCATTTCAAATTAATTTGAAACTTAGATCAATTATTATTTGGTGTTGAGTTGGTTTTTTCAAGAAACAGACTCACCTAGTAAACCCTCCGCCATGCGGAATCACATTTACCGAAAAAGGGTTTCCCCTGCTTTATATTATAAAGCAACCATCACCGAATACAACCGAGAGACCAAACACCGCACACAACACACACCCAAGGCAAGATACAAAGGTGCCAGGCACCGACACACCACCCCACCGACAACAATAGAGAGGTGAGTCAGATAATAACGAAGCCAGGCCTCCAAAGCGGTGCCTTCAAGAAGGGTACGACCAAGATAGCCGCCACCGCCCGATCCGCGAAGATCAGGTTTTCACCCGGAGCAAGACGACATGAGGGGGAGCGCCGCGACGGAGCCTTCAGGAAGGGTACGGTGACCACGGTCGCCGCCACCGTCGGCCAGTCAAGGGACTGATCAAGTGGTGTACCTCGGCACTCGCAACCCACCATCGCACCCTAACTCCGTCAACCACCCACAACCACGCCACCCGCGAGGCCATGGTTGTCCGCCCGCACCTGAGACGCACGCTCCACCCACAAACTCCGCGCCTCCCACCGCTAGGGCCGCCACCCTACACCCAGACATCCGCGAGACCTACAGAAAGGCCGCGGCTTTGGACCAACCGACGGCCCTCGAACGACAGAACCACCCGCAAACGGTCCGCTGGAAGAGCTGCGCCAACCCGCCCGTGGCCGAGGAACGGGGGAGAAAGGGGAGCGGACGAATCTGGACCGGCACCGCGCCGGCGACAGGTGGCGCGACCGCGTCGAGGCCACCCATCCCTCCAGTCGAACTCCCCGCCGAGCACGAGGGAAAGGGGGGGGGGGAGGAGCACCCTTGTGTCGCCCCACCATGGTAGCAGTGCAGCTCTCCGCGAGGCCATCCGCAAACGTGCGCCCGCCGACAAGGGAGACCAGATCGACCTGCAGCCGCAACCGAGGTAGCGCATCAAGGAGGCCCTCCCGCGCCGAGCGCCGCCGTCCAGCCCCAAGGGCCCAACTGAACGGGAGCGCCCACATCCACCGCTGCCGCGCCGCCCCCACACCAGCACGCCACGGCGAGAGAAGCCGCCCGCGGCCCAGGCCGCCCGCGACCCGCAGCGTCAGAGGCGGATCTGGACGCACGGAGCCACCGCCGCCGTCACCACCAACTGGCCTGCACCACCACCGAGCCGCCCGTCGCACCACCGCCACGCCCCCGGCACCGGCCTGCGCCGGAGCGCCGATGAGCTGCCGTGCCCGGCCACCAGCACAGCACCCCGACCGCGAGGGTTGGCCTGCGCCGCACCCCCCAAGCGAGGAGACGAAGAAGCCCGCCGCCGCCGGCGACGCACGGGCTTCGCCCGCGCGCGCTCCCTGGCGGCGGCGGGGGAAGGGGGGGAGGAGGAGGGGAGGGGAGGCGGCGGATCTGGGATTCCCTCCCGGGGGTGCTCGCGGGAGCACCTCGGGAGGGAGGGGAGGGAGGCCGATGTAACTGCTACTTTCTGGCGGAATCACATTTCAGCGCGCTCTGTGGACCTAGCATGTTTTGATGAATGGAGCTACACGATTTTACACATTCAAACCTTACACGCGATGGAGTTGAAACTGCACCGTTTACTCTATTTTTTACAAAGTAAAAGTATACCTGTCAGTAAAACGGCAAAGTGTGGTTTAGTACTTTCTTTTTAAGGGAAGGGAATCAATGGATTGCTAAGGTGCAGTTTGAGCTGGGGTACGATCGTGGGAAGAAACAGAGAGTAAACTTACACGCCCTTGTGTCTCTCACACGATACCCTGTCAAGTGAACACAATGTGATGCTAACCAGAAAAATGACACAAAACTGGATTTTTTTTTGTAACTAGCATCGTATTTAGAGTAATTTTGAAAACCAGCAGGCCCAAAACGTATATTTCAAAAATAGCACCCCGTCGGTCAACAGTTGACCGAAGAAGGACTTTTCGGTCAGCAGAAAACCGAAGAGGACTCTTCGGTCAACCGTAGGCCGAAGACATGCTGTGCTGGGCCGAAGAGGACTCTTTGGTGTTTGGTTGGCCGAAGAGTACTCTTTGGTGTTTGGTTGGCCGAAGAGTACTCTTTGGTCAACCGTTGACCAAAGAGTCCATGCACTTTACGTTAACAGTCAACCGAAGTTGCATGTGACCTAATTCGGTTTTCCGTTTATACTGCATTTTCTTCGCCCTTCTCTCCCGCCCTTCTTTCCCGCCCTTCTCTCCCGCCCTACTTTCCCGCCCTTCTTTCCCGCCCTTCTCTCCCGCCCTTCTTTCCCGCCCTTCTCTCCCGCCCTTCTCTCCCGCCCTTCTTTCCCGCCCTACTCTCCCGCCCTTCTCTCCCGCCCTTCTCTCCCGCCCTTCTCTCCCGCCCTTCTCTCCCGCCCTACTTTCCCGCCCTTCTTTCCCGCCCTTCTCTCCCGCCCTTCTTTCCCGCCCTTCTTTCCCGATTTTTTTTGCACAAATAGTACATATTTTTGAACAAATTGGGAAAATAAGATCAAAACATTACAAATTGCAAAACTAGCACACGGTCGTCCTACTGTTCCCGCCCTTCTTTCCCGCCATTCTCGTTCCCGCCCTTCTTTCCCGCCCTTCTCTCCCGCCCTTCTCTCCCGCCCTTCTTTCCCGCCAGTTTCGTTCCCGCCCTTCTTTCCCGCCATTCTCGTTCCCGCCCTTCTCTCCTGCCCTTATTTCCCGCCATTCTCTCCCGCCATCTTCTCTTCTGACCCTATAAAACCCCCTCCGCAGCAAGGTGGGTGAGCAGGCAAGTGTAGTGTTTTTTTGGTCACCGTTTGTTTGCAGGTAATGGCTTGCCCCTTTTGCCGAGCTCCAGGTGGCCCTTGTTCTTCCTTTGATTCTAGTGAGTCTGTCTTCACTGTGGTGCTGGATCATCGCTGTTCAAGGCGTGTTGTAAGATTCTATATCTTGTTTATCTGATTGTGGCATATGGTTCATGTTGTTTAGGTTGGAATGTGTTCTAATGCCTTTGTTTATATGATTATGATGTTTGCTTCCATCCTTTTTGTAGTATGTTCCGTGCAGTGTTAGATCACATCTTGCTCGATACATTGAGGAGTGTAGAGCTTTAGCTATTCGGAGGGGTGACACAGATATTGATCTTGCTCTTCACAACAGTGAGGGTAACTTATACCATGTTCTATTTACACATGGTCGGGTGAGCAGTAAATTCCATGGTCTTTCCTGGGAGGAACTTGTGAATGATTATGGTCTCCGTCATCGTGACATGATGACTGTTAGGCTTGAGCACTATGGAACATGGTGTAGTGTTGATATTCATCGGGATGGTGTTATGTTGTTCCCTTTACCCTGTGTTGGTAAGTTTTTTTTTGAGTGATTTAAAGTTTTGTTTCAACTTTTATGTTTTGCTGTTCTGCTAAATTTGTGAAATTATTTTTTTGTAGCTCTTGAGGATCTGAGTGAAACTCAGAGGGAACTTGTTGACAGTTGTTTTTATAGTCGTGGTATCTTCAGTCTGAATTATCACCAAATGTATATCATGTCGCGACAGCTCTTTGATGACAACTACATATTGTGTACTCCTTTTGTTCATAGGATTGATTCCATGAATGTCAATGGTCAACATATGGTGAGCTTTGTTTTTGGCTACTGTTTTAAATTTGTAAGCTCAACATCATATAACTTGATGTTTTTTGTCAGGTTATTCCGACCATGGTTGTGAGGAGTTTGACGGAATTTGTGTCAATTCCTAGGACCGGTTCTTTAACTCTTGAAATTACTTTGGATTCAGAAGATGATGATATATCTATGAGCATTCCTTGTTCCTACTTTATTGGCTTGGGTGATAGAATGGTGTTCAAGAAGGAAGGCTTCGGTAATTTTCTTCGGGCATCGTCTATTGAAGTCAACAATTTGGTGCTCATAACCTTCAAAGAGCGTGATCAGGAGCTAGTTGTTGTTTTCAGTCATCTGCCACAGTGATCGTACTATCTCGCCGTACTATCCCCCCATTTTATTTCCCCCCCCCTAATATCCCGCCATTTTCTTTCCCGCCATACTCTCCCGCCACTTTTTCTCCCGACATTCTCTCCCGCCATTATCTCCCGCCATTTTCTTTCCCGCCTTTCTTTCCCGCCTTTCTCTCCCGCCATCTTCTCTTGTGAACCTATATAACCACATATATAACCACATCCGCAGTAAGGTGGGTGAGCAGGCCCTTCTGTCCCCCTTTCTCTCACGCCTTTCGCTCCCGCCCTCCTTTCGTGGAGATGTCTCATCCTCATTATCCTTTTGATCGTAGTTTTCACTCTGGTATGTCCGATCGTCTTCTCAAACTAGCCGCCAATTTCAAGATGGATGATAGAGTAGTTCCATGGGAGGAACTCATCAGTAGTGACACCATAATGAATGAGTTGGCTCACTCATTAGCTAGGAGTGGGTGGCCTCCCAGGACATTTGAGGAGATACGGAAAGAACTTCTCAGGTTGCAAGGCAGATGGCAGAACGTCAAACTGCATAAGAGTGAATCTTACATCAGGCTTGGGAGGAAGAATTCAGATTTATGGTCAGTAGACAGTGAGGACGAAGACGACCTCTTCATGCCGAGCAGCAAGGTCAAGACTACCTCATCGTCGAAGGCCAAGAGTTCTACTTCGACAAAGGGCAAGAGATCTGCATCGACGGAGGAGGAGGATGATGCATTCATGTAGTACTGTTTTATGTAGTACTGTTGATTTAATGTTGTAGTGTTTAATTCAGTTGTACTGTTTAATTCAGTTGTACTGTTTAATTCAGTGGTAATGTTTAATTTTAGTTGGATGCATGTAGTTTGCAGTAATAGTGTTATCTCTCTAAACCAATTGCCACCGACGGCTTCTCCCTCGGCCAGCTCGCTTTTCCCTTGCTTTTACCCATGCGCAGACGGTGATTCCGATGTCCACACTGTAGTGACTGGCCAGACTGTAGTGACGACGCTGATTCCGATGCCCACACTGTAGTGATTGGCAGACTGTAGTGACGGCGCTGCTTTGTCTGCTTTGTATGATTCCTGCTGTCTGCGGTGCGGTGCTGTTGCTGCGGCGGACGAGAATGGCGGGAAAGAAGGGCGGGAACGAAACTGGCGGGAAAGAAGGGCGGGAGAGAAGGGCGGGAAAGAAGGGCGGGAGAGAAGGGCGGGAACGAGAATGGCGGGAAAGAAGGGCGGGAACAGTAGGACGACCGTGTGCTAGTTTTGCAATTTGTAATGTTTTGATCTTATTTTCCCAATTTGTTCAAAAATATGTACAATTTGTGCAAAAAAAATCGGGAGAGAAGGGCGGGAGAGAAGGGCGGGAGAGAAGGGCGGGAAAGAAGGGCGGGAGAGAAGGGCGGGAAAGAAGGGCGGGAAAGTAGGGCGGGAGAGAAGGGCGGGAAAGAAGGGCGGGAGAGAAGGGCGAAGAAAATGCAGTATAAACGGAAAACCGAATTAGGTCACATGCAACTTCGGTTGACTGTTAACGTAAAGTGCATGGACTCTTTGGTCAACGGTTGACCAAAGAGTACTCTTCGGCCAACCAAACACCAAAGAGTACTCTTCGGCCAACCAAACACCAAAGAGTCCTCTTCGGCCCAGCACAGCATGTCTTCGGCCTACGGTTGACCGAAGAGTCCTCTTCGGTTTTCTGCTGACCGAAAAGTCCTTCTTCGGTCAACTGTTGACCGACGGGGTGCTATTTTTGAAATATACGTTTTGGGCCTGCTGGTTTTCAAAATTACTCTAAATACGATGCTAGTTACAAAAAAAAAATCACAAAACTGAGAAAAGCCTAGGAGATACGGGCCATAGAAGCACGAGCCCGAGAGGAGGCCGGGATCAACATCCGCCCGCTCGTTCGTCGTGGCCGTTACCAGCCATTCCCCCTCCTGGACCTCTGTCCGCCCCGAGCTAGTGACCCTCGCTGCACCCCCTACAGCTTCAGCACCGTCTCCTGTAATGGAGTAGTACTCTACAGATTACCAGGTACTAGCTCACCCGTCGCGACGGGTCCTGTCGATCTACTTGCTGGCTCTAGGACACTGCGACTCGAATTTGCATGTTGAGAAACAACCGTACCATTTATGGCCTAAAGCCAAGCGGTTTGTGTTTCGACGGGCTGAGCTAGATTGCTATTTTACGAGCCACGATCACAGATCACACAAGTAATTCACTCAAGCACTAGAGTTTGATGGTGTTCAGTTACAGTCTTGAGAACAAGAAAGGAACAGGAGGGAAACAAGTGATGAAGTACAGAGGAACAATAGACTGAAGAACAGGGTAAAGGAGATACGGTCCAGTTCCGTTCCGTCCGTGACCAAAAGGCCACTTCCCCGTAAAGCCAGGGTGAAATATCTATAGTAGGGCAGCACTCTTGGCCCAATCGTTGCCAGTGTAGCGTGTAGCGTGTTTCTCTTTCTCCAACTACACGCCTTTCCCTTTTTCATCTCCTCTCCTCTGAACTTGTTCTGAAACTTCTTCAGTTAAGTCTGCCTTCAGGTTCTCTTCGTCACGGTAGTACCAGGTACAGCCGGGTCCATGACACAAATAGTTCTTGGCCAGGTCCCTGCACCCCCAGGGTCAGCTTCACGTTAGTTCGGGCACCGGCACAGCAGCCCCCAAACTCATCCACGGTCAGCGCGGTAGCGTGCGACAGGACGTAGGCAGAAAGAAATACCCCCATTTTCGTTGTTTTACTTTGTTGCTCAAGGAAGACTTGCTTTTCAAAGTTCAGCAGCTTCACTATTATTTAGATTTTAGATGCTCTTTTTGTCGACGTTGGTTCTTTTACAGAGAAAGATAATCGTACACATCAGCAACCTGTCCTCTCTTTGTTCTCTGTCTTGGCGTCGTGTCAGCGATCTCTTACTTAGACGAATTCCAAAGCTACATGTTCACGAGGGCGCGCGGTATTAATCAGGAAGCAAGAACTATGCATGTATGAATATTTTTGAGTCCAAACAAGTGAATGCATATATAGTCGTGTGACTCAATAAAATACATCCACGCTTCGTTTTAGAAAAGAAGACACAAACCACGCTGGCTGAGCTGACACAGCCGCAGCTTGCACAACACAAAGTTCATCGAACAGTGCATTACAGGCAGATATAATATCTGAAGTAATCGAGCAGAAATGTTTGTTGCATACACGCCGTTGGAATCAACCGCCCGAGAGGATGAAGATGAATATGAAGCCATTGGGATTTGTCCCTCCTGTGATGGTTGGACACCAGGCAGAGAGAGATCTACTGTCTATTGGTGTCCACCAGCTTCCTCTATCTCCAGTGTCACATTAGTTCCACCAGAGGTACTCTGCACCACAGGGACAGGGTATCAGCATTATGCACAAGGAAATTTATATATAAGCATTATACAAGTAGTACAGTTATATGGTAAAGTAGTTACCGGTTGCGATGTACTCTGGTCCGGGGTAACTTGGGTTGGCGCACTTGGTCCGGGGTGGTTGGGCTCCCCCATCACAACTAATGACAATGAGAGGGGCTTAACCGACGTCGGAATCTGGTGATCATCGTGAACGAATTCAAAGGCGTAGAGGGGCTGGAGCTGGAGTGATGCTGGCACTGGCAAGTGGACGCTCCGCCTGACTCTCACACGGCCTGTTAATGACGCTGGCTGCGGGGGTACAGGAAGAAAACTGGACAGTGAGAGCTCGACCTTCTCTCCCACATCTCCAAGCTGCTGATGCATCATGACGTACCCAACCACGGTGATAAGCTCCAATCCTCGGTTACCAAGTTGACGCGCGTGCTCTTCCATGGGGCACTTACCGGCCGCATAGATGAGCAGCCTCGCCCACACCTCTTTCAAATCCTTCAGGGTGTCCATGGAAGCAGGTGTGTCTCTGAAGGGAGAGCTGCCTATCAATACAGTATTTGCATACTTGCCTACCACTTCTGCCTTTGTCAAGTTGCCATGATTGTCCCTGACCCATTCGGAGAAGAGGGGCTCGAAATCTCGCGCAGCACTGCTGACCGGCAACATTGAAGGGCAAACTACCATGAGGTACATTAGGTAGTTTGATAGCTTCCTGCATTCTGCCACAAGTACTGTCATCTCACTAATAACATCACCACCTCCCAACAAGCATGTGCTTAAATGCAACTCTGTCCATATATGTAGACGGAAAATAGTATGCTCAAAGGGCAGATTTAGCAAATCTTTCAGTTCCTGGCCAAGATTTAACTGTCGGGATCTCCACATAAAATTTGTGTCAGTGCCGAACAGTCCCATGATATAGAGCGCAATCACCCTGTCCTTCACGCCCGCCACGTGCTTGACATGCCAAAAGTTTCTCCAGTGCTTCTCCAAACCCAATGCTTGGTAGACCTCGGAGATGAACTTCGGCATGGATTTCTTGGACATGGAATAGTCTGCAAGGTTGAATTGCCCCATGCACGTGCTTGGCCTTGCCAACCGTTGGATAGGAAGCCCTAATTTGTGGGACAACCTACCGACGAATGTATCCTGGTTGTAGCGCGCCCTTGTCCAGGGTGATGCTATCACCATCAAGATAGAACAAAGTTCCATGACGATAGCCATTGAGAACAAATTGTTGGTGATAGCAAGATTTGATAGAACCCGTAGATCGACTAGGCTAGAGAGGTCCGGTAGTGGGGTGAAGGAGATGGGGATGATTACCTTCTCCCTGACCTGAGGTGCTGCCGCCGGTGGCCATGGTGGGACGGTGACGGCGGCGGTGACTGAGAGCTGTAGAGGTGGCGGCTGTGTGCGTGAGAGTGTGGTGGCGGTACTTCCCGTCGGCACGCGCTAGAACCCTAGATCGGAAGGGGATGTTGGGTGTGGCGACGTCGCACGATCAACTTCGTCAGTTGTGCGGCCGGCTCCACACCCCTTTATATCTGGCGCGGCGACAGGGCCCACCAACCATTGTTTGGTTGGGCGCCCCCGATCAGGGCGCGATGCAAGGGGCTGGCAGGCCGTTGGGCCTGCTCAGAGGAGATCAACCTAACATTCTCCCCCTTGATCTCAACTTTACTTTTAACCTTATACTTTCTAGTTTATTTGTTTCATCACATATTGGTACATAGAGCATGTTTCATCGTCACAGCTTAATTGCCGATAGAATCATATAGCTACAACATACGTTTTGTTCAGAAACAAATTCTGTTCCTTTTGGGCCTCTCATGATCCAGGAATCATAGGCTTTCCCTTAAACCCATACCGGCTAAGTGTTCCTTGAACACATTGGGTGGCAACGGCGGAGCTACGTGGGGGCGAACCTGGGCCATCGCCCTCCCAGCGAAAACGAATTTTTTTTACTATCCCTGTATATTATATACAGCCCACAACCAGAAGGCCCATTTAGTCACTACTAGTCTTCGTTGCCTGGAGACGAACGAAGCCAGCCACCAGCGACCAAATCGATTTCCCCTAATCCTCTTTGACCTGCCACCTGCGACCGCTGACGCCTGAGCGTGGGGGTGGCGCACCGGCGTCCGGCAGACCGGGCGCTGTGGCTAGCCGGCGTGGCCGGTGGCGGGCGGCCGGCTAGGCTAGCCGCTGTTCTACCCACTCCTCCCGTAGCTCTTCGGCCTCTGCTGCGGACAACACCAGGCGGCAACACCGGTGAGCTGCTGCCCTCGCTTGATCTTGATTTTGCTCTTGTACGGCTGTACGTTGCCTAGTCTGTTAGTTAATCTCTCCACTCTGGGCGTCCTAGCAAGCTAGCTAGCTATGTCAACACTGCTAGCTGGATCTTGATTTTGCTCCTGTACAAGGCTACGTAATACCATGGAAGATGATTATCTAGCCAATAGCTTGCTAGTAAAAATAGAGAGTGAAATCACAGAGAAGTACAGCTATGAAGATGTTCTTATGCACTTTAAGGGTGCAAAGAAACGAAAAGCTAATATGTAATGCAGTGTGGCTGTAGTGAACTGAATGCTCCATGGTTAAATGGTATTTTGGTATAGTTCTTTTTGTTATGAAGTAGGTTATATATATAATTAAAATTAGAAATGTATTTTGTAAGCTACTGTGGAGGAGATCAATATAATTGTATAAGTTCCTCTATATTTGCAATATCTAACTTGCTGTGTTCGTATGATTTTGTATTTGAGTTTTTTTTCACAGCTTCGCCCCTCCAGTGATTTCTTTCAAGCTCCGCCACTGTTGGGTGGTAAGCCTTTCATAAGCGGATCCGCAAGCATATCCTTTGTCTTTATATGCTCGAGACTTATAGTGTGATCCTGAATTTTATCTTTCACAACATAATACTTTATCTCTATTGTTTTGGCAGCATTACTCGACTTGTTGTTGTGAGCATAAAATACTGCAGGCTGGTTGTCACAGTACATCTTTAGTGGTTTGTGAATACAATCTACCACTTTCAAGTCGGGTACAAATTTCTTTAGCCATATCGCCTGCCCCGTGGCCTCGAAGCATGCTATGAATTCTGCATACATCGTGGATGATGCAACTACTGACTGTTTGGAGCTTCTCCACGAAATAGCCCCTCCAGCGAGAGTGAAGACGTATCCTGACGTGGATTTTCTATCATCTCTGTCCCCCGCAAAATCTGCGTCTGAATACCCTTTTATCTCTAGGGAATCAGATCTCCTGTATGTTAGCATGTAGTGCTTCGTGCCTTGCGCATAACGCAATGCCTTCTTTGCCATCTTCCAGTGCTCCATGCCTGGATTCTCTTGATATCTACCGAGTACCCCGGTAACAAATGCTAAGTCAGGGCGAGTGCACACTTGTGCATACTGTAAGCTTCCAACAGCCGAAGCATATGGTACTGGTTTCATGAGATCGATCTCGTACTGGTTCTTGGGACATTGGAATTTCCCAAAACTGTCGCCCTTGACTATAGGAGCAGGTGTGGCTTTACTCGCATGCATATTATACTTTTGGAGAACCTTTTCTAAATATGCCTTCTGCGATAGTCCTAAGACTCCATTGTTCCTATCTCGGTGAATTTCTATGCCCAAAACATAGGATGCTTCACCAAGATCTGTGATATCAAAATTTGAGGATAAGAACTTCTTTGTTTCTAGTAGTAGACTAACATCACTGCTAGCAAGCAAGATATCATCCACATACAAGATTAGGAAAATATATTTCCCATTTTTAAACCTTGCATAAATGCAGTTATCCTCAATATTTTCTTTAAATCCAAAACTTTTAATCGTTTGATTAAACTTTAGATACCACTGTCTAGAGGCTTGCCTTAATCCATAAATGGATTTCTTCAGGCGGCATCCCATATTTTTCTTGCCTTCCATGATAAAACCCTTGGGTTGTTTCATGTAGACCTTTTCTTTTAAATCACCATTCAGAAATGCCGTCTTCACATCCATTTGATGTAACTCTAAATCAAAATGTGCAACTAATGCCATTATGATTCTGAAGGAATCCTTACATGAGACTGGGGAAAAAGTCTCATTGTAGTCTATCCCTTCTCTTTGTGTAAATCCTTTTGCCACAAGTCGGGCTTTATACTTTTCCACATTCCCATTAGGGTCATACTTAGTTTTGTAGACCCATTTGCAGCCTACTGTTTTGGCTCCTTTAGGAATTTCCACTAAGTCCCAAACATCTTTGGAACTCATTGATTTCATTTCATCTTCCATTGCCTCTAGCCATTTTGATGAGTGAGGGCTTTTAATGGCTTCTTCATATGTAGTGGGATCACGTTCCATATGAACCATTTCTGTGTTATAAACTTTATAATCAGTAGAAATAGCTGATCTTCTTGTTCTATTAGATCTTCTAAGAGCCTCAGTTTCTGGCACATTCTGTGCCTCAACTTCCGGCACATCTTCTACAATTGGCTGCTGCACCTCCCTTTCATGCTCAACAACAGGTTCCGGGTCTACCCCCATAGTTGTCATGGGTGAAGTTGCAACTGGTAGTGAGAAAAATGGCTCCTGAATCATCGGATTAGGTGCATGCACCCTCTTCTCCTCAAGATCAATTTTCCGAGCTACCAAGCTCCCCCTCATCATTTCGTCCTCTAAGAAGACTGCATGTCTTGTTTCTACAAACTTTGTATATCTGTCTGGACAGTAGAAACGAAAACCCTTTGATCTGTCTGGATAGCCAATGAAGTGGCAACTCACTGTTTTGGGATCCAACTTTGCAATGTTTGGATTAAACATCTTGGCCTCAGCAGGGCACCCCCACACACTGAAGTGGTGTAGAGAGGGCACTTGTCCTGTCCACAGCTCGTACGGTGTTTTGGGCACCGACTTGCTTGGCACTCTATTGAGAATGTGAATGGCGGTTTTAAGCGCCTCCATCCATAATCCCAATGGCAAAGTGGAGTAACTCATCATGCTGCGCACCATATCCATAAGAGTACGGTTGCGCCTTTCAGCTACTCCATTTTGCTGAGGCTCGCCCGGCATTGAATACTGGGCTACTATGCCAGTCTCCTGTAAAAATTGTGCAAAAGGTCCAGGGACTTGGCCACGACCGTAGTACTCCCCCCCACGGTCAGACCTTACTATCTTTATCCTTTTATCATGCTGATTTTCAACTTCAGCTTTGAAAATTTTGAATTTATCCAATGCTTCAGATCTTTCTTTGATTGGATAAATGTATCCATAGCGAGAGTAATCATCTGTGAATGTTATGAACGAGTCATATCCATCCACACTTTTCACTAGAAATGGTCCACAAATGTCGGTGTGGATGATTTCTAGTGTGCCTGTGCTATGAATTGCACCCTTTTTTATTTGTTTTACATACTTTCCTTTGATGCAATCTATGCATTGTTCTAAGTCTGAGAACTCTAACGGAGGAAGAATTTCACTTTTGACTAATCTTTCTATTCTCCCCCTGGAAATATGGCCCAAGCGACAGTGCCATAATTTTGACGAGTCGTGAGTTCTCTTTCTTTTCTTTTGTTCTTTGTTCGACGCGGAAGTATGTTCATTCACATTACACACAGAATGCTCTTTTTCACGAAGTGATAATAAATAAAGCTCATCGTGTAGTAAAGCAACACCCACACAAGCATTATTAAACCATATGGCACACTTGCCATGTCCAAAGTAACATTCATAATTGTCTTTGTCCAAACAAGAAACACTAATCAAGTTTCTATGACACGAAGGGACATATAAGACATCTCTAAGTAGAAGCTTGAACCCATCAGCTAACTCCAAGGAGATGTCACCGACAGCTTCAACTTCTGCTTGAATTCCATTAGCGACTTCAATGCGTCTTTCGTTTCTTTGCATAGTCCGCGTCGAATGGAATCCCTGTAAAGAGTTGGCAACATGAACAGTTGCACCTGAGTCAATCCACCAAGTAGATTTCGAAAATTGTGCATACAAGGATTCATTGACAAATGAAACGATGTCGTTACCTCTCTTTGCCATGATGGACTTTAACCAGACAGGGCCATCCTTTTTGTAGTGCCCAGTCTGCTTGCAGTGGAGGCAAGTGTCTTTGTCCACTGGAAAGGACTTCTGCTGATGCTGATGCTGCATGTGAGATTTGCCATGCGCCTTTGAAGGAGAACCTTTGCTACTTTGATTGTAATTCTTTTTCTTGTTGTCCCTCACATAGTTGAGTGAACCACCATGTGAGGCTTTGAGTCTGTCCTCTTCTTGGACACACATTGCTATCGTCTTTTCAATGTCCCATGTTTCAGGCGACATGTTATAGTTTACAACAAAGGTTTCAAACTCCTTTGGCAGCGAAGCCATGACCAGGTGGACCAGGAGTGCTGGTCTGATCTCCAGATCCGCATCCATGGGCTTGAGCTTTGCTGCCATGTTGCTCATCCTGAGGATGTGCTCTCTAATTCCATGACCACCGCCAGTGTAGTTTTCTGTTACCAGTTGCTTTATCAACTGGGTGGCATATGTCTTTGAAGAACCAGTGAACTGGTTCTTTATCTTTGTAAGCAACTCCCCTACGGAAGTGCACTCTGCAATTGAGCCCACAATTGCGTTCTCAATTGTATTCTTTATAAATGCCATACACTTTTTGTTGGCGTTGATCCACTTTTGATTGTTGAGGAAATAAGACATCTCCAATGGAGCATGATCCCTTCTCTTTTTATCCCACGCAGCATCATCATCTGTGGCCTCTCTGACTGGCTCTGTAGGTCTGACCGGCTGTGGTTCATCCACAACCGAGTCCACCTCAGCACAGACAAATGCCAGGTCTACTTTCTTCCTCCACTCAGTGTAGTTGTCACCTCTGAGTGTCGGAACATCTTTTAGGCAGCTCATCAAGTGATAGCCTCCTGAAATCACAATTTAAGTGAGATCATTATAACAATCATATGTATTAATCTAACGTTGGTCAAATCAAACATATAATTGTTTATGCAATTAAATCTATATTACCGTTGGGCAAATAATAGAAATAAATGCACCGTCAATTTCAATAATAAAACATGATCATGTTATTAACAACGTTGGTCATAAAAATAACATAATCATATTCATTTTAATAATCACTTTAATGTGCTCTTTAAATATAATTCTCTCTAAACTTTTATTTTCTTTGTAAAAGAGCACTATTAATTATTTACGCAGCGGAAAAACATGAATATAAAATTCATGTACTTTTAATTATTTACAGAAACTTTTCTTTTACCAAATAAAAATTCATGAACTTTATTATTTTCTGTTATAAAATTCATGAACTTTTCTTTTTCTGAAAATTTTCTTTAATTTTTAGAAACTTTTCTACTTTTTGTTTCTTTTCAGAAAACACTTCTTTTTCTTTTCTATTTTCTAAAACATAATTTTCGTTGGAAAATTTTGCATAGAAAAAGAAAATGAAACTTTTTGAATCTGGCCAAAACGGCCTCCTCGCGAGCGCGCTTCGGAGCGGCCCATTTTCGGCCGAAAACGGCCCAGTCTGGTGCCTTCCAGGCGAGCGCGACGCCCTCTGCCTGTCCCGCGCGGTCGGTGCCGACGCGGCCCACACGCGGCCCACCACAGGCCCAAACAGCCACTCTGGGCTGGCTAGGGTTAGCATCCCCGCTGTTCATTGGATCGGACGGTCGGGCGTCCGATGCGGGCGACCAAAAACCGGCCGAGCGACGGGCGCGAGGGGAAACCCTACCCATTTCTCCCCCTGCCCGCAGCCTCTCGACCCTGCTCCTCTCGCTCTCTGTGCACGTCGACGGCGGGCCACCGGCGGCGGCCGCACCGGCCACCGGCGACGGGGCCGAAACCCCCACCGCCGCGCGCGCCAGCCTCTTCCTTCCTCCCCCCTTTTCCTTTCTTTCCTCCATCTCCAGTGACAGAGCGAGAGAGAGAGCCACGGGAGAGCATCCTCTGCTCCTCCGCGTGCCCGACGGCGAACCGTGGAGTGGCGGCGCCCCTTCTGTCCCTTTGCCGGTGTGCGCGAGCTCCCGAAGGAGAGCGCGCCGCCGTCAAACGGCACAGCCGGCGGCGCCCTTTGCCCCCAAAAGGGGTTTGCTCTGTTTTCTCCGGTGGTTCTTCCTCCGGGTGACTCGCGAGGCGATGCTCACCTGGATGGAGAGGAACTGCGCGGCCACGGTGGCGGCGCCCGACTCCGGTAAGCCGCTTTTCCCTTTCCCCTCTTTTTCTCTGTTAGGGTTAGGGTTCTTTGGGAGGGGATTTCTCTCTTTTCTCCTTTCTACCGAAACCGATCTAATGCCTAGTGGCTCTGAAACCATTGATAGAACCCGTAGATCGACTAGGCTAGAGAGGTCTGGTAGTGGGGTGAAGGAGATGGGGATGATTACCTTCTCCCTGACCTGAGGTGCTGCCGCCGGTGGCCATGGTGGGACGGTGACGGCGGCGGTGACAGAGAGGTGTAGAGGTGGTGGCTGTGTGCGTGAGAGTGTGGTGGCGGTACTTCCCGTCGGCACGCTCTAGAACCCTAGATCGGAAGGGGATGTTGGGTGTGGCGGCGTCGCACGATCAACTTCGTCAGTTGTGCGGCCGGTCCACACCCCTTTATATCTGGCGCGGCGACAGGGGCCCACCAACCATTGTTTGGTTGGGCGCCCCCGATCAGGGCGCGATGCAAGGGGCTGACAGGCCGTTGGGCCTGCTTAGAGGAGATCAACCTAACAAGATTTACTCCTTTCTTGCCATACAAATGACAATTTGCGGAAAAGAGCACAAAAGCAACCGTCATGGATACCAGGGCGATGGACCGGAGTATGATGCCGGTATGGCTATGCAGCACCATGGTTTTGGTGTATAGCATATCATATATCATGCCGAGCTCTGCGAGTACGATATCGAGCTTCCTTTCTGTTGACTCAGTGCCTGCAAAAGCACTCAGCACCTCAATCTCATCCCTATTTCCCAGCTGTAACAGTGTCCGTCCAACAAGTAGTCCTCTGCCGCTAAGCCCTGAGTTAAGAGCACAAGATGCCACGACATCACCAAATGGAGCTGGAGTTGGTGTTGGAAGATTTGGATCTTCATTCTTCATGCGGCAATCGAGGCTGTCCCGGCTTCCTTTCTTGAGTGCCCATATTCTCTCCCAGTACTTGATTATCCCAGCAACAAATAGGGGTACCGCCGCTTTTAGCAACTGTCAGTCAAGTAAGTCAAACGACTTCCAAAACACGTACAGAGCTAGACCGAGTTGGAATGTGAGGTTGATGAACTGCCTCGTCCATAAATTGTTGTCCTCGATGGATAACGCGGTCATAGTGTCCGGGCCTCCGAGGTGAAGAAGGAGAAAGGGTGGCCAGAGGAAGGGCAATGTCAACGTGTGAAGATGCTCAAATGACTCAAGGCTTCTTAGTTTGTACTTGTCCTGGTATTGAGAGAAGAGGCCAATGGCAGAGGCGGCAACAGCGTATGCCGCCAAATAAGCCAACCACACCAAGAACATCCGCCAACTCACTCTGCGCAGCCGCCAGAAGACACCCACAAATAGCAGGAAGATTTGCAGCGCAAGGCTGTTGATTATTATGAAAGATAGGATAGCGTAGGATATTATTCTACCTTGACTTGTACTTCAAGATGATCATGTACTCCTATATATATATGCCCACGAAGGCTCAAACAATACATCAACTATTCCATCAATCCCTTTCTCCCTTTCAACATGGTATCTGCCGCAAGTTTCTAGACCTAGCCACCGCCCACCGCTTCCGCACCGCGCGCTGCCCCCGGGGCGGTCGGTCTTCATGACCCCCGCCGGGGGCCGCGCCGCCCGTAGCTAGGGTTCGTCCGCCGGTCGTGTTGACTGGCTGCCCTAGAGAGTCTTTTTCCCGATCTCTTGATCCGGAGTTTTCTCTCTTCCGCCGGTCAACTTGATCGGTGTTTTCTTTTTGGTTTTCCGATCTTAGATCGGTTTGCGTCGCCCGCCGCCGCCATCGACCCCGCGCCTCTACTCCAACACCGGCGCGACCAGCCGGCCTCTACTTCGACCCGGCGGCCTCGCGCGCCGCGACAGCCCGTCACGGCCGTCGTCAGCGCACCTGCCCGCCCGTCGCTCTACGCCGGCCGTCGCCGCCCGGCGCCGAACAGGACGCCTGCATCATCCACCTATCGTCTCCATCGGGCCTGTCGGCTGCCTCGCCGGCTGCCTTAGGCTTGCCGGTTGCCGGGCTTGCCGGGGCTGCCGGTTGCTAGGCTTGCCGGGCCTGGCGGGCTTGCCGGGGCTGCAGGTTGCCGGGCTTGCCGGCTGCCTCGGGTCGCCGGTTGCTAGGCTTGCCGGGCCTGCCGGGCTTGCCGGGGCTGCCGGTTGCCGGGCTTGCCGGGCCTGCCGGCTGCCTCGGGTCGCCGGTTGCCGGGCTTGCCGGGCCTGCCGGTTGCCGGGCTTGCCGGGCCTGCCGGCTGCCTCGGGTCGCCGGTTGCCGGGCTTGCCGGGCCTGCCGGCTGCCTCGGGTCGCCGGTTGCCGGGCTTGCCGGGCCTGCCGGCTGCGGCACGCCGCTCCCCGCCGGCCGCCGTCGCCTTGGTCTGCTTGACACCCCACTGCATCGTCCACGACGCCGTCATCATCACCGAGCAGCGCCCCCGACCTCGCGTGCGATCGGATTGATCACCCGCTCGCTGCCGCGATCCGCCTCATCTACGCCGTGCGACCGACCTGGCCCGTCGGTTGCGCGCACCTCCGCAGGTCCCGTGAAGATTGTCACGAGTAAATCGCGCCCCTCCACCGATCGAGCACCGGGCTGCTGCTGCGTCGCCCCGTCAGGCCCCCGCGACGCCGCCCCGTGGTTCTCCTCGCGGCTGCACCGACTCGTGCGTTGCCGCTACACTGCCCCTTCGGGTTCTAGTGTCGCGACACGCGGGTCCCCTCCGCCGCCCAAGGCCGTCCCCGTGGCTGCACCGATCTGCGCACCGCTGCTGCATCGCCCCTTCGGGCCGTAGCGCTGCGGCACGCGATCCACGCCGCCGCCCCGAGGTCTTCCCGCCGTCGCCCCGACCCGCGCGCTGCCGCTTCGTCGCCCCATCGGGGCGTAGCGCCGCGGCGCGCGGTCCACTCCGCCGTCCCCGCGCGTCGACCTCCTCTGGTATGCACCGCGCCGCCTTCCTTGGCGCAGGAACACCACCGTCCGCGCCGGTCTTCGTCACGCTGTCGGGTTCTTCCTCGCCTACTTCGAGCATCGCCGCCGCGCTCCTAACCAGCCGCCGCCGCCGCCGTCAGGCCGCCGCCGCCGCTCTTCTTCGGCCACCGCCGCTGCTACCCCCGTAGCCGCCGCCGTCGCCCATCCACCCCCTTCTTCTTCGTCCAGCACCAGCTCATCGCCAGCGTCGCCGTCGTCTACCCCGACCACTTCATCTACTCCGACCACCGCGGGCGACATCGGCTTCTCGCCGATTTGCGTCGCAACCGTCGTCGAGTCCTTCTCTGCTAGCCTCCTCGACATGGCGTACAAGTTGTGTGCAGGTCCCCGTCTATGCATGCCCGGTGCTGGCAACACCGACGCGTGCCTTCGTCCCCGATATGTTCCCAGGTCTGGCAAGCCTGGAGCGACGCATCGTCAACATCGTCTTCGTCCGTCTACGCATGCCCGGTGCTGGCAACACCGACGCGTGCCTTCATCCACGACGTGTCCCCGGACTTGGCAATCCCGGCGCGACGCGTCTCAACTTCGTCTTCTTCCCGGCGCACCACTACTTCGACACCACTGCGCCCATGACTAACTCGGCGCCTCCTTGCGCCCGCGGCTCCTCGGCGACTCCCTCGACACCGGCTACCCCGACTCGACATCGACCACGGCATTCTTCGCACGGCTACCTCGACCACGGCTACACCACCCTATGCTCTCGGCTACCTCGACAAACGGCACAAAGGGCTACCGCCTTGCTTGGGCAACCTCGTCGGTTTCTTCTCCAGCCACGACTTCCGCGATGCATCGACCGTTACGACTGTGGGGGGATGACCGCCAGCTTACCTTCGGATTCTTCTCCAGTCTCACCGTCTGCGTCGCTACCGTTGTGACTGCGGGGGGATGTTGAGTATATTGATTATTAGGAAAGATAGGATAGCGTAGGATATTATTCTACCTTGACTTGTACTCCAAGATGATCATGTACTCCTATATATATGCCCACGAGGCTCAAGCAATACATCAACTATTCCACCAATCCCTTTCTCCCTTTCAACAAGTACCATTATTTGAACATCCCGCTCATTCCATATCTTTGTCCACAAGCTTGGCGTTTTCGTTGGTTCCATATTACTGGTTCCTGTCTTGATTTGGGCACCTGCATGCAATTAAAGTTCCAATAGTCAGTGTAATCTTGCATGCATTCTCAAGAGACCTCTAATATTTTTACCAGATGAATTAGCACATGCAGCCGAAGTTTATTAACTGTAGATAATGCTAGATGTAGAGAAGGATTCTATGAAAAACTGGAAGTTCTATAGTCAACCTCATTGCTTTTATACGTTCTTGCATTCCATGCAACCCTTTGTATAGACACAGCTTAAGAGTTAGTACTACTTTCTGTATTGATTCTAGATGACATAGACGAGTAAATCTTAGTTCTTTTAAGTAACCGAGATTAAATGATATACCATACATATATATTACTAGAGCTCATATTACTACTGTTTATCAACAGTTTGATTGTTAACTCGGATCATGTTGTGTGGATATGTGGAATTGGCTTAGACTTGGATGCCATTTTTGCTAAATTTCAATCAAACTAGATTTAGTTAAATTTTAGTCGATGCTAAAGTAGCCAGACCTTACGTGGAGATCCATACACATCGTGTGTCCTTTTAGTTTTTTATTTATTATTTTGTATCCGTTTGATTGATTGTATGTTTTTTTATATCTTTTGCAGGTTTATTTCTTTTTCTTTTTCCATGACACTACATTTGTTAGATGTCCGTCGGTCGGGCCCAACTGCACTCGCACGCCTGCGCAACTGCATGACCATTGGTCGTGCATAACTGCAATTACGCGTCCATCGGCCGTGCGCAACTGCATGATTACCGAGCATTTTCTAAAAATACGATGCACATTTCTTATGTATGCTAAACATTTTTTAAATACACTGAATTTTAAGAAAACAAGATGACCATTTTCAGAATACATGAAGATTTTTTAAATATGTGGTCAACAATTTTAGGTACGACAAACATTTTCGAAAGACACTTTGAACGTGTTATAAAATACACAATGCGAAAAATGCAAAAGAAAAGAAAGAAAATTTAAAAAGGAAAAGGGAAAACTAAGATGAGAAGAAAATTTCCAAAATACACGATTAATATATTTTTAAAATTCAGGAAGAACATTTTTGAAACACACAACGAACATTTTAAAATTTCATGCTGATCATTTTTTTGAATTACTCAATGAACAGTTTTAAATGCAAGATGAACCTTTTTTTCTGAAAAACGATGGCCATTTTCAATAAGGATGAACACAATGACCATTTTCAATAGTTATATTTTTTAAATACATGATGAACATTTTTTTGCCTGCCCTGGCTTTTATCATCATACATTTGACTTGAGAGTGTAGCTTGCGAGCATCAATTGATAAAAAGGCCTCGACGGTGGACGCCCAAGCAACGGCCTTGACGGTGGACGCGTCCATATGGCCGCCTTCGGCATCCTCCCCCGCTCGACCGTGACAACGGAAGCATCCAAAACCGCCTTGAGCATTTGATCCTTTACGGCCAGATGTAGTCACTAGTAGAGAACAGGGTACTAGTCCCGGTTCTAGAGGGCCTTTAGTCCCGGTTCTGGAACTGGGACAAACCAAACGGGACTAATACCCAAAACCTTTAGTCCCGGTTTGCTTACGAACCGAGACCAAAGGGGCTCCACGTGGCCGCTGCGGGGCGCCCAGGCAGGAGGACCTTTAGTCCCGGTTGGTAACACCAACCGGGACCAAAAGGCGGCCACGCGTCAGCAGCTCGCAGGCGCTGCGGTTTTTTTTTTGGAAAGGGGGGTTTAGGGGTTTTGGAGGGTTAATTTAGGGGTTTCATATTGTGTTAGCTAGCTAATAGAGAGAAGTGACCTCTCTTTCTCCGTGCTTGGTCGACGCTAGCTACTATACATATAGAGAGAACTCGACGCTAGCTAGTAAGCAAATAAAGGAAACCATTAATTACACAAGATCGTCATGAACATATATAGAGAGAAGTGACATCTCTTTCTCCGTGCTTGGTCGAACAACAAGTTTTCGTATATCTATCCGACGCTACTACATATGTACAATATAACATCTCTTACAATCCTAACATCATCTACCTAAGACCATTTCAATTCCACATGGTATTCTCCGTGTTCAGGTATGACGTGGTCAAGAAAGAATCCCGCCAATTCTTCTTGAATTGCTCGTATCCGATCATGTGGTAGGAGTTCATCCCGCATCTGCCAGATCTAATTTAAAGAAGGGGGTCAATACATATATATGAATGAAACTCAACACAATTGATGGTAATATATAAAATAAAATTGTGAATATTGTTTACGTACTTCAAATTGTTTCTCAGAGAAGCCCCGCTCAGAGGTCGAGTGGCGAATGAACTCGCATACGTAGTATCCACATAAATGATTCTCGGGTGCCTGGTATAAGCACTTTACGAGAATAGAGTTCAATCAAACTGATAAGCAAGCATGATAATGGTATTGATGAAACTAGAATCAATGAGAGATGCGCGGAACTAGCTAGTACTACTTACTCTGGGGTGTGTAAATCGCAGCTCGTTGTTTACACCGGGAACCATTCGGGTGAACTTTTTCCAAACCCTGGCAGGCAAAGAAAATGATTACTTGATATCAGGAAATGAACGAAAGTTGCCGATATGGTCCCGGTATTGATTGAACTTACTTCTGGAGCATTGCAGTCATGTCCGCATAATTCTCGGGATCTTTACGTCTCGAGTCTAAAACAGTTACTAATGCCCCGTCAAGCTTAATGGATAGCAGAATAAAGTGGAACCTGCGCACGCATAACTCATCAATTACATTACTTAACCTCGAGTAAGTGAAACCGAATATGCACAAGACAGTAACACTCACTTGAAGTTGTAAGGAAAGAGTATTTCCGTTTTGTTTTGATGTCTAAGGAACGCTTCTAGCAAGTTGTCCTCGGTATCTTTGGCTCTCTTTTGTACCGACCATTCATTTACGGTATTTGGGCTAATGAACCCAATGTCATAGATTTGTTCTTTTTTGCATTCGACCATCTTCAATCTGCATAATATAGTGAGGATAATTATATATACATGCAATGAACGAGCTGAGCTAGAGACTTAATTATAGAAGTAATACTTACAGACAATAGCAAGTCAAGAGTTGTTTGTCGAGGGCCTCTTGATTGTATAAGTGAAATAACTCCACAAATTCAACAGGCATCAGGTCGACTCCAATGAAGTCGTGCTCTTTTTTAATTCCGATCATCAAACTGTCTTTCCCAGACTTCCTGCAGGTTTCCATGTACCACTCATGCAATTTTTGCATCATCGTTGTTAGATGAGGATGATCAGGTTTGACGAGAGGCTTCCCGTGCTCGTATCTAAAGTCGTCCTCTGTTGCTACTACCTCAGCCATTTCAAACTGTACATCATCGCTCACGTAATCACCAAGAGTGGTACCGGGCAGTAGCACCGGATGATTAACGATATCGCTAGACACCTTGAGCTGGGGGCACGATTGCTTCTCCTGTTCGCCGAGCTGGGGAATTGTTTTCCCACTTCTTTGTTTTTTGTCTCTTACAGCACTGGAAGTACTTCTCGACCGCAGCGCTTCATCATGTGTCTTTGTAATTATGCGGTCATAGTTGGATAGCCGAGGCGGTGGTGGTCGCTTCAGGGCATGCAGAGTGCGCTTCGCTTTCACTGGATCTACCGTTTCCTTCGGAGGTGGATCTTTCCATGCAAAATGGGCCTTCACTTCGGCTTCACTGATTTCAGTGTTTTCCTTGTCAGTCCTCTCATATGGTAACTTTGGAAGAGGCTTGAGCAAAGTTGTCAGAGTCGAGATTCTGAATCGGATCGGAGCTCTGTTGGTAGGATCGTGAATCGTAGAATCATAACTACTAGGATCGTAGAATCTTAGATTCTATGAGCAAAATCGTAGAATCGGAGGGGCTAGTTTGGATCGTAAGGTCGTAAGATTCTAAGACTTGAGTCACGATTCTGACAACATTGGGCTTGAGGCTTGGACCAAATTTGTATTTCTTCCCGCCTATTGTACTGCTAGCCGCCGGAGCGGCGGCGGCGACTCTCTTCCGCCGTTGCTGACGTGCCGGAGGAGGCGGAGTGCCCTGACGCGCCGGAGGAGGAGGAGGAGGCGGAGTGCCCTGACGCGCCGGAGGAGGCTAAGGAGGAGGCGGAGTGCCCTGACGTGCCGAAGGAGGAGAAGGAGGAGGCGGAGTGCCCTGATGCGCCGGAGGAGGAGGAGGAGGAGTGCCCTGACGCGCCGGAGGAGGCTGAGTCTGCTGAGGCGTCCAGTTTGGAAGCTTGATGTACTCCTTTCTCCATAGACAGGTACTCCTCAAAGCATTTTCCAGAAGAATAATATCCTCTTCACCTGTAGGGTTGTCAAGCTCCAGCCCCTCAAATCCATCCATTATTTCATCCACCGTCACAACAGCATAGCCATGTTGAATCGGACGGCAATGGAAAGTTCCCTCAGCTCGAGGAGGTACAACAGAGCCGACCGCCGCCTTGAAGGTCAGGTTCTGGCATTTCGTCATTAGCTCGCAATGTTCAGCCTCCGTGATACTATCCACGGGGTAGCGAGGAGCCGTGAAATCAGGCTGAACGAGCTCCGTGGAAGCCACGCTGCTTCTCCGCTGAGATGGTGGGGTAGCTTCTGGGGCAGCGTCGAAGGAAGGATCTTCGTGCCGCTCAGATGGTTGGCCGGTTGCTCGCTGGCTCTCAAGTTCCTCTAGTTTTGCTAATCTTGCACTGAGCTTCTGCATTTCGCTTGCTTCCTGTTTCCTCTTTCTCTCTCGGCTTCTATAACCACCGCTGTCGGAAAACCCATGCTTCCACGGAACGGAGCCTGATGTGCCTCGTGTTCGTCCAGGGTGTTCAGGATTCCTAAGGGCCTCTGTCAGCTCGTCCTTCTCTCTGTTGGGAATGAACGTCCCTTCTTGCGCTGCCTTGATTGCTGCCTGAAGCTTCCGGAAGGGTATTGCAAGTTGCTCGTCCGTCCAAACACACTCCCCTGTTTCTGGGTCCAAAGTTCCCCCAACCCCGAAGAACCAAGTCCTTGAACGATCTGGCCAGTGCAATATCGCTGGTTGGACATTCTTAGC
Organism: Elymus sibiricus; assembly: GCA_039707655.1. Classification (NCBI taxonomy): domain Eukaryota; kingdom Viridiplantae; phylum Streptophyta; class Magnoliopsida; order Poales; family Poaceae; genus Elymus; species Elymus sibiricus. The sequence continues at coordinate 514,746,048 of CM077665.1, forward strand.
AAGCAGGTCTTGCTCAGCTTTGTCCCACAACTGCCGGGCTTTGTAGTAGCCACCTGACCCCGTGTGATGGTGATACTTCTTCTTTGCAGCATTTTTCTTGTTTGTCAGTGACCATTTCTTACCCTTCTCCGATTTCTTGTAGGCCACAAATTCGGGCCATTGATCTCTTATCTTCTCATATCGACCGATGAATTTCAGAGTCTCCTCTTTCTCGACAAACTTTGTGTTCAACTCTTTCTTCCAGTTCCTGAATAGTTTTGCCATCTTCTTAAGAGCAAACGCCTTGACCTTTCGCTCTATAACTGGGTTATTCGGATCCTCCTCTCGCGGTAGGCTGAAATTTGTCATCAGCTCGGTCCAAAGATCATCTTGCAGTCTATCATGGACATAAGAAACTTCAGGGTCCTTATTATTCTTATTCCATTGCTGGGTGTTGATCGAGACATAGTCCCTAACAACAACTCCACACTGATGTACAAATGCGTCCTTGGTCCGCTTGGGAGCAATCGGTTGGCCATCTTTCGCGACTTCTGTGATCGTGAACCTTTCATCCGGGCACAACCTTTTCTTCGGGCCTCGTCTCCTTACCTCGTCGGACTTTGAAACAGTTGAGGCTCCCTCCTCCGTTCGGTCACCGGAGCCGTGATCATGATCTCCTTCCTCCGCCATTCGGTCACCGGAGCCGTCATGATCTCCTTCCTCCTCCATTGTTGGATCACCGGAGCCATCATCCTCTCCTTCCTGACAATCGGTGTCGTTGAGATACGACAAGGGATCACCTCCGGCGAGGATTATATCCCCCAACAATTGTTCTTTTTCTAAGTCTCTGTGATCCATAGTTTCTGCAAATATTATACAACATGGCAATATACAAACATGAGATATGCAAATCAATACAAGGCAATGCAACAATACGATCATATAATATCACTAATACATCATCGAATAGTATCGCTAATACATCATCGAATATTATCATTAATACATCTCGAATATTATTATATAATATCACTAATACAGATATAGTTGACGTCTCGCGGCGCAGGCGGTGGACACCCAAAGAGAAGGAACTATGACAGGATCATAGCTCGGGTGAGATCCCTGAAGAACCTGCCAGGTATTGGAGAACCTGGCGTCCAACGCAGCCATGTAGCGTCGGACGTGCTCGTCCTCCTCCCTGACACGGCGACGTACCACCTCCGTGGGGGCCGGCTCCCTCTGCACCGACAGCGGTCCACGCGACCGCCACCAAAGAACCTCCGGGTCGACAACGGGACCCTCATTCCTCACCAAGCTGGGCGCCCCGGAAGGCAGCACCTCCCAGTGCCAGCCCGGCGGAGCCCAGTCCCGGACATGGCGCCTCTCAAGCAGGTGGTTGCCACTGAGTTGACGACGAGGATGCTAGCCGGGCATCGTCGACTCAACGGCTACGCTATGCAACTAAACATTTAAACATCTAAACATCATATATCTGCCTAATATAAAATCGTCGATATCGTCGGGGACTCTCGCTCCCTCACCGGCGATCGTCGGGGACTCTCCCTCACCGACGATCGTCGGGGACTCCTCGATATCGCGTCACCGACGACTCACGATACTACATTATTTCCAACTAAAACAACTAAAACATAAAAAAAAACTAAACAACTAAAACAATTAAACATAAAACAGCTAAATTAACTAAAACAATATGAAAATAATCATCTATAGAAAATGATCTATCATCATCTATCCTCCATCATCTATATGAAAATAATTAACTAAATTAACTAAAACAACCAAATAATCAACTAAAACAATATGAAAATCATCATCTATATGAAAATAATCAACTAAATTAACTAAAACAATATGAAAACAACTAAACTAAATTAACTAAAAAATTACTATAGAAAATCATCGATGCGGGGGAGCTCACCGGGGGGCTGACGAGGAGAGCGGCGACGGCGTCGGGTCGGGGCGGCGACGGCGACGAGCGGCGACGGCGTCGGGTCGGGGCGGCGGCAGCACAGGGCAGGGGCGGCGGCGGCGGCAGGGCAGGGGCGGCGGCAACGCAGGGGAAGGCCGGAGCTCACTGGGGTGGAGGCAGCGCAGGGCGGCAACGCCGGCAGGGCAGGGGCGGCGTCGGGGCAGCTAGCGACAAGGGTGTCGGCGAGGGCGTCGACGGCAAGGTGGAGCAACCTGACGGGGCAGAGGGCGGCAAGGGCGTCGATGACGAGCTCGGGCAGCCTGGCGGCGTCGATGTGCTCGGCGTCGTCGGGGGCAACTGCAGATGAAATCTGAAAAATTCTCAACTCCCGCTTATATACAGAGACCTTTCGTCCCGGTTGGTGCCACCAACCGGGACCAATGCCACTCTTTAGTCCCGGTTGGAGCCACCAACCGGGACCAATGGTCAATTTCAGCAGCCCAAAGGGCAGGAAGCAGAGACCTTTGGTCCCGGTTGGTGGCACCAACCGGGACTAAAGGGTGGCATTGGTCCCGGTTGGTGGCACCAACCGGGACGAAAGGGTGGCATTGGTCCCGGTTGGAGCCACCAACCGGGACTAAAGGGTTGGTCCTGGCTGTGGTGGGAGTTTAGTCCCATCTCGCCAAGCGAGAGGCGCTCGCACCGGTTTATAAGTCCGCCCCTCTCTGCCTTGTTGAGTTCCTCTCAAAGTGAAAATAGATGTCCTTATACGGGAAATTCGACCTAAATTCAAAGTGCTATCACTTTGAATTTAGGTCAAATTTTCCCTATAAGCACATCTATGTTCACTTTTGCTATTTTTATGTTATTTTTTTGCATATTAAAAGTTCTGAACAAAAAAATACTTTATGAATATTCTTTTTGCTATTAAATTTTTTAACAAAAATAACTTTGATCATTTTAGTTGCATAAATTTTATATAATATTAAGTTAAATAACTTTGATCGGATGAAAACACGTCTATTACAAAGGGATTTCAATTTTTTAAACATATTTTAACTCAAGACTTTTTCTGCATTCAATATGCACCATTCAAAGCCACATCATCACTTTTCAACCCTTTTCTAACTTCATTTGTTATTTTTCATGCATTTCATGATTTATTTTGAGCTAAAATGACCCTGAATTGAAAAGCACTGCAAATGAACTCTGAAATGGTTTGAAGTTGGCATGGTATCATCATTTCACCCACATAGCATGTGCTAAAAAGTTGAGAGGGTTACGGCAAAAATTGGATGCACTTCGTGTACGAACTGGACAATCTCTTTCGAAGTGTCAGGGTTTTGGACGAAAACTCATCTGTTACAAAAGGATTTCAATTTTTTAAACATATTTGAACTCAAGACTTTTTCTGCATTCAATATCCACCATTCAAAGCCACATCATCACTTTTCAAATCTTTTCTGACTTCATTTGCTAATTTTCATGCATTTCATGATTTATTTTGAGCTACAATGACCCTGAATTGAAAAGCACTGCAAATGAACTATGAAATGGTTGAAAGTTGGCATGATATCATCATTTCACCCACATAGCATGGCCTAAAAAGTTGAGAGGGTTACGGCAAAAACTGGATGCACTTCGTGTACAAACTGGACAATCTCTTTCGAAGTGTTAGGGTTTTGGACGAAAACTCATGTGTTACAAAAGGATTTTAATTTTTTAAACATATTTGAACTCAAGACTTTTTCTGCATTCAATATGCACCATTCAAAGCCACATCATCACTTTTCAAACCTTTTCTGACTTCATTTGCTATTTTTCATGCATTTCATGATTTATTTTGAGCTAAGATGACCCTGAATTGAAAAGCACTGCAAATGAACTCTGAAATGGTTGAAAGTTGGCATGGTATCATCATTTCACCCACATAGCATGTGCTAAAAAGTTGAGAGGGTTACGACAAAAACTGGATGCACTTCGTGTACAAAATGAACAATCTCTTTCGAAGTATCAGGGTTTCAGACGAAAACTCATTTGTTACAAAAGTCATTTCGTTTCTTGACATGTAACGGCAGTGATATTCTAGATCAAAGCCATCATCAGAATAGTTGTGGAGAGAAAGTCTTCACTTTTTCTTCGCGTGTGTCCCTTGCTTATTGCGCCGTAACCACGGATAATCTTCATCGTTTAACAGGTTGCTTGGGTCATCCTTCACTTTGAAGGGAGGAATTTCATGAAACTTTTCATAATCTTCAGACATGTCTGTCTTGCCCTCCACTCCCACGATGTCTCTTTTCCCTAAAAGAACTATGTGGCGCTTTGGCTCATCGTATGATGTATTCGCTTCCTTATCTTTTCTTTTTCTCGGTTTGGTAGACATGTCCTTCACATAGAAAACCTACGCCATATCATTGGCTAGGACGAATGGTTCGTCTGTGTACCCAAGATTGTTCAGATCCACTGTTATCATTCCGTACTGTGGGTCTACCTGTACCCCGCCTCCTGACAGATTGACCCATTTGCACCGAAACAAAGGGACCTTAAAATCATGTCCATAGTCAAGTTCCCATATGTCCACTATGTAACCATAATATGTGTCATTTCCCCTGTTGGTTGCTGCATCAAAGCGGACACCACTGTTTTGGTTGGTGCTCTTTTGATCTTGGGCGATCGTGTAAAATGTATTCCCATTTATCTCGTACCCTTTGTAAGTCAATACAGTCGAAGATGGTCCCCCACTACTGAAATCAGCTGCTTTGCCGTCTGCCATAGCAGACGGCAAAGGCATGCTTGGCGGACGGCAAAGGCTTTGCCGTCCGCTAGCAGACGGCAAACACTCCGGCAAAGCTGCTGCCGGTAAAGGCCGCTTTGCCTTCTGCTGGCGGACGGCAAAGAAGCAAGCTCTTTGCCGTCCGCTGGCAGACGGCAAAGAAAGCAAGCTCTTTGCCGTCTGCTGGCAGACGGCAAAGAAAGCAAGCTCTTTGCCGTCTGCCAGCGGACGGCAAAGAGGCCAAATAGGCCAAAGTGGCTATATAGCCCCTGTTTTTTCTTATATCAATTCATTTTCACAGAAAATTATATATATGACCAATATAGCATATCCAACACATATTACCAATAGTCATGAACACATGTAAATTAAAAACTTTATTAATAATTGGAATAGGTAATACAAAGTCATATTATAAAGAATCAGAAATGATTAAGTAATTAAATTTACATTTCGGAAATTACAAGAAATGACCTAAAACTAAATATCTATTTTCCTAAAAACTATCTTATTACTAAGATCTTCTCTGGATCTTTTTCTTTTCTTCCAACTTGCATAACAAAAACACTAAGAAAGAGAGAATGGGTTAGGAGTAGAAATGTATAGTATTCAAACCTGTATGACTGAATGAATAAAATTAACATTCAGGCTCTACGGATGAATCTGTATCGACTTGGCATCATCAATCTCAATGGCACCAAACTGTCACTGCCGTGCATCTGCTTCTGAAAGCAACACATGCAGCAAGTCAAGAACAGTTTAAAACATCACTGATCCTAGAATGTAGAATAAATTACTAGTAAATCTGGAAAAGAAAGCTCATCAATCTATCGATTCAAATAAAAGCCTAGTATTGACATGCAATAAATATATGAATCTGCGGCATCGACAGAAATATATGTAATCTGCTCTAACAAAATTCAAACACAATATACTTCACAACATGAGGGTTCAAAAGAAAACTGTTTATACAGATCACAACATGATATTCTTGACCCTAATTTACCCCCCCCCCCCCCCCCCCAAACAGTCCAGTCCCTTGCTAATTTACAAGCGACAGCCATACATGCAAATTCACAGAGGAAATCTGAGGATGTACGCACAAATTCAGAACTAGCTAATATTCCCTCTATTGAAAATCAGCAGGGATATTGCATATTCATCCACTTATTGGAGTGCATGCATAAACAGACTTCAGTGGACATTGTCTTTCAAGAGTATTTTATACCACAGCTTCAGCTCTTCAAAATTCCTAGACTTCTCATGTTTAAAGGAGCATATATATGAAGAAAAACAGAAGCATCGCTACTACTACCCATGCAAGATATGTATGCATCTCTGCCATACTTCGGTAAGCGCAGAGAAATATATATATTTCTGTAAGCAGCAGAACAGAGCAGAGGAGGAGACCATTTAATCATGCAAATGTTGTATTTACAATTTTTTATCTCCCGTTCTATCTTCTATGAGAACCTACAGCAGGCTTGAATGGGAACTAAAAGAAAATCCCAGTCACTGAAATTTTCTACGGTATAACACTTATTACTTGAAGACTGGGTGATATAGATTGGCTCATTTAAGTCCATATAAGGCTACAGCCATAATCTGCTAAGAGACTACATAGATGGCAGCTGTGTTGCGGATCAGTATGGTCCAATCTGAGATTCTTGAATCAAAAGTATGTACTTAGCAAGCAAGGTTTGCACGGCGTGTGTACTAACCTACTAGAAAGTATAAAATAATTGTTGCATCGATATATGAGTATGCTAAACATGCAACAGGTTTCAGGCAGACTAAACAATAATAGTATTCTCCATTTCCACATGGACAACAATCAAACAATCTGAGAGCCAACCAAACCCGTGCACATATAGGGAAAATAGCAACAGCCAAAGCTCAAGAAGAAAACGATTATTGGCGGAGGAGTGGACATATCAACAAAGAATCAAGGGTCCACCTGCTGGCTCGCTCGGAATCAAGCCTCGCAGAGCTTCTTAAGGACGACGGCCATGCACTTGGCCTGGCGCTTGGCGAGGGCAAGCTCCGCTTCTCTGGGCTCCCTACTATCGTCACCAGCAAAGACTCTGGCGCCGCAGCAAGGGATGCCCCAGCCCTCCGATGCCATCCATGTTGAACATGCCCAAGCAAAAGGATAGCTACTTAGAACAAGTAGCATCCCATGGTGCACTGGCTGGGTGATCACCATCCAACTGAAGTGAACAACATAACAATACTGGGCAGGTCAGTAACAAGAGTAGACAAGTTCTGTTAAAAAAGAAGAGTACAAAATCTACTCTACTTGCATAATACTTGCATGTCTTAACAGAAAAATAGTCCAGCTTTCACAAATGAGCTTTGCAACACAAGAATAATAACATGTGTCCAGTAAAAAAACATAAACACAGCAATCTCTCAAAAAGGTAGGTATAATATGGTTGATTGATATTCATGAGTCACATCATTGGCGTACATCCAAAGGAAAGAAGCAGGTCCCCATGGATTGCAGTGTTGAATGCAAAACTGATAGAATTTCTTGTTCTCGGCACTAAAAGAAAGCTGCAACTACAAAAAGGTCTATTGCTCTCAGCACTACAGGATAACTAGTTGCCTTTCTTCATTGCAAAGGGTACTTAATAGAAGTAACTGAATTTTAAGTTTCATAGTGACAAACACAACTTAGTTTCAGATATACAAGTATACAACTTCTCTTTTCAGTTATCCACTCACAATTACAAAAGACAGAATGTCATCAGGGATTACATAACACAAACAAACTTCGGTTTAATAAATAATAGATATTGCATATTAGGCTAATGAGTAATAAGTCCCAAGGTTGCTTCGCACACAAGGGCAAACAAGATTTGACAGGAAGGAAGGCGATGGAAGGAGAGGAGGGCATACCTCGTCTAGTGCCTGCAGCTCGCCAGGAGGAGGCTGGAGTGCCTGCTGCTGCAAGTTCCCACTCTTCTGCTCCATGGGAGGAGAAGAGGGAGGGACCTTCCACGGCGGGGGCTGCTGTGGGAAGAAACAGCAAGAAATACTTCAATCACTATGGACTTATCATTTTAAGAACATCATCATGCAAGAAACATGAGGGACAATGCAATCTCAACGAATAATGAGCTACACCATGGCGATATGCAATCTCAACGAATAATGAGCTACACCATGTCATATGGCAAGAGTGCACTGACTACTTGGAGAAGTCACGTCTACGTTTACTTGTGGAGAAAAAATTGACTCTAAAATGAACATTGAAGTTTCTCTACCTTAGCATCATATACAGGACCACTTCAACAGGCAGGCCATGGTAGAACGAGAATTACGTCAATTGCATCAATCAATCAATCAGTCAGTAAACCAAACCCAAGTTGGTGGTAGTTTGGTTTCTCAACCAAGCAGAATAGATAGATAGATAGAAACTAGGCAGCAGGCTAGAGTGGAGCATCAACCGAGCGCCGGCATGGTGACCGTGGCGGGGCAGACGGGGCGAGGCGGGTGTGCGAGCTTACAGCGGCTGAAGGGGAGAGGCTGCCGGCGCGTGGAGGCGTTGGGGAGGTGGCCGGCGAGGTGAGGTCGCCGGGCGCGGCCTCCGGCGAAGGGGGCCGGCGACGGAGACGGGCGAGGCAAGCGACGGGGCTCTGGTCGAGCCGCGGTGCAGGGCCGCCGGGGCGGCGGTCGTTGGGCGCGCGGGGATCGGGCATCGAGGGGGAGACGAGGAGGAGGTGCGCGACGACGGTGGTGGTGGTGGGACGAGGCAGCGGCCGGTGGCGTGTAGGCTGACGGTGGTGGTGGTGGGACGAGGCGGCGGCCGGGCTCGCTGCTCCAACCTGGTGCCGGGACGAGCGCCGCTGAGCAGTGGATCCGGCGGGAAAGAGGCCCGGGTGGGCGGATCTATACGCGGAGGAGGGGATCCGGCCGGCGGCGGCGCGACGGGTGGCGGCGGCGAGGGTTCGAGGAGGGAGCAGAGGAGCAAGAACTGGTCGACTGGGCTGGCTCGGTTCTGTACGCGACCTGTGCGTGGAGGGTGTGCGCCAATCGTTTTTTTTTTCTCTTTGCCGTCTGCTGGCAGACGGCAAAGAAGTGGCCCCGTGTGACCTAGCCAGTGCAGTACCCCGTGGGGCCCACTTTTGTCTTTGCCGTCTGCTGGCAGACGGCAAAGAACTCTTTGCCGTCTGCCAGCAGACGGCAAAGAAGTGGCAGATGGCAAAGACCCTCTTTGCCATCAGCTGGTTCTTTGCCGTCTGCTTTGACAAGACAGACGGCAAATAGCCTCTTTGCCATCAGCTGGCAGACGGCAAAGAGCTGGCAGATGGCAAAGTCCCTGATTCCAGTAGTGCCCTGGCCAACGAGTACAGCTCATCTGCAACAGTGGTGTTACCCATGAGATGTGTTTGCAACCAACTGCCGAAAGTCCTGATGTGTTCACATGTAATCCAGTCCTCACACTGCTCCGGGTGTTTGGAGCGCAGAATATTCTTGTGTTCATTGACATATGGGGTCACCAAGGTAGAATTCTGTAGAACTGTGTAGTGTGCTTGAGACCAAGAATGCCCGTCCCTACATATTATTGAATTCGGTCCTAGCGTGCCTTTTCCAGTCAGTCTCCCCTCATACCGCGATTGAGGGAGACCAATCGGCTTAAGGTCAGGAATAAAGTCAACACAAAACCCAATGCTTTCCTCTGTTTGATGGCCCATGGAGATGCTTCCTTCTGGCCTAGCACGGTTACGAACATATTTCTTTAAGAGTCCCATGAACCTCTCAAAGGGGAACATGTTGTGTAGAAATACAAGGCCCAGAATGCCAATCCCGTCGACTAGATGAACTAGGACGTGTGTCATGATATTGAAGAAGGATGGTGGGAACACCAACTCGAAACTGACAAGACATTGCACCAAATCACTCTTTAACCTTGGTAGGATTTCTGGATCGATTACCTTCTGAGAGATTGCATTGAGGAATGCACATAGCTTCACAATGGCTAATCAAACGTTTTCCGGTAGAAGCCCCCTCAATGCAACTGGAAGCAGATGCGTCATAATCACGTGGCAGTCATGAGACTTTAGGTTCTGGAACTTTTTCTCTGCCATATTTATTATTCCCTTTATATTCGACGAGAAGCCAGACGGGACCTTCATACTGAGCAGGCATTCAAAGAATATTTCCTTCTCTTCTTTGGTAAGAGCGTAGCTGGCAGGACCTTCATACTGCTTTGGATGCATGCCGTCTTTTTCGTGCACACGTTGCTGGTCCTCCCGTGCCTCCGGTGTATCTTTTGTCTTCCCATACACTCCCAAGAAGAATAGCAGGTTCACGCAAAGATTCTTCGTCACGTGCATCACGTCGATTGCAGAGCGGACCTCTAGGTCTTTCCAATAGGGTAGGTCCCAAAATATAGATTTCTTCTTCCACATGGGTGCGTGTCCCTCAGCGTCATTCGGAACAGATAGTCCGCCAGGACCCTTTTGAAACATTACTTGTAAATCATTGACCATATCAAGTATGTGATCACCAGTACGGAGGGCGGGCTTCTTCCGGTGATCTGCCTCACCTTTGAAATGCTTTCCTTTCTTTCGACATTGATGGTTGGTCGGAAGAAATCGACGATGCCCCAGGTACACATTCTTCCTGCATTTGTCCAAATATATACTATCAGTGTCATCTAAACAGTGCGTGCATGCGTGGTATCCCTTGTTTGTCTGTCCTGAAAGGTTACTGAGAGTAGGCCAATCATTGATGGTTACAAACAGCAACGCTCGTAGGTCAAATTCCTCTTGTGCATGCTCATCCCACACACGTACACCTTTTCCATTCCACAGTTGTAAAAGTTCATCAACTAATGGCCTTAGGTACACATCAATGTGATTGCCGGGTTGCTTAGGGCCTTGGATGAGCACTGGCATCATAATGAACTTCTGCTTCATGCACAACCAAGGAGGAAGGTTATACATACATAGAGTCACGGGCCATGTGCTATGCTTGCTGCTCTGCTCCCCAAAAGGATTAACGCCATCTGCACTTAAACCAAACCATACGTTCCTTGGGTCACCTGTAAAGTCCCCCCACTTTCTCTCGATCTTTCTCCACTGCGACCCATCACCGGGTGCTCTCAACTTCCCGTCTTTCTTACGGTCTTCCTTGTGCCATCGCATCAACTTGGCATGCTCTTTGTTTCTGAACAAACGTTTCAATCGTGGTATTATAGGAGCATACCACATCACCTTGGCAGAAACCCTCTTCCCGGTGCGCTGGCCCTCAACATCACCAGGGTCATCTCGTCTGATCTTATACCACAATGCACAGCATACCGGGCATGCGTTCAAATCCTCGTACGCACCGCGGTAGAGGATGCAGTCATTAGGGCATGCATGTATCTTCTGCACCTCCAATCCTAGAGGGCAGACAACCTTCTTTGCTTCGTATGTACTGTCGGGCAATTCGTTGTCCTTTGGAAGCTTATTCTTCATTATTTTCAGCACATTTTCAAATGCCTTGTCAGATACACCATTCTCTGCCTTCCATTGCAGCAATTCCAGTGTGGTACCGAGCTTTGTGTTGTCATCTTCGCAATTTGGGTACAACCCTTTTTTGTGATCCTCTAACATGCTATCGAACTTCAACTTCTCCCTTTCACTTTGGCATTGTCTCTTTGCATCAACAATGACCCGGCGAAGATCATCATCAGGCACATCGTCTGGTTCCTCTTGATCTTCAGCTTCCCCCATTGCAGCATCACCGTATTCAGGGGGCGGATAGTTGTCATCATCCTCTTCTTCTTCGTTGTCTTCCATCATAACCCCTCTTTCTCCGTGCTTGGTCCAAACATTATAGTGTGGCATGAAACCCTTCTCAAACAGGTGGACGTGAAGGGTTTTCGAGTTAGAGTAATCCTTCGTATTCCCACAGTTAGTACATGGACAATACATAAAACCATTCTGCTTGGTTGCCTCGGCCACTTCGAGAAAATTATGCAGGCCCTTAATGTACTCGGAGGTGCGTCGGTCACCGTACATCCATTGCCGGTTCATCTGCATGCATTATATAATTAAGTGTATCAAAAACCATTACAGAACAACATGAATAGAGAAGTGACCAAATTAATAGAAGTTCATCATCACATTAAAACCAAAGTACAGTAGTGACCAAAATAAATACATAAAGTTCGTACATAGTTCTCATTGAACAACATATAGCTCTCTAGAGCATCTAATTAAAATATACTTTGAAACTATGTAAAACATTTAAATGCAACAACAAATGCGATCATAACCGCAACTAAGGTACCAATTGATCCAACGGCATAATGATACCAAGCCTCAGTATGAATGGCATATTGTTTAATCTTTCTAATCTTCAAGCGCATTGCATCCATCTTGATCTTGTGATCTTCAACGACATCGGCAACATGCAACTCCAATTCCATCTTCTCCTCCTCAATTCTTTTCAATTTTTTCTTCAAGTAATTGTTTAATTTTTCAACTAAATTTAACCTCTCGACAAGAGGGTCGGTTCGAATTTCCGGTTCACATACCTCCTAGATAAAAACATCTATGTCACGTTGGTCGACATAATTGTCATAAACACTAAATGAAACAAATAGTTATAAAAGATAATATACCACATCCGAATCATAGACAGGACGAGGGCTGACGGGGGCGGATACCAAAACCATGACACTATATAATAACAAACAATAATAAAAGTAAGAAAATTATACAAGTATCTATCTAAATCATACAAGTAAGATTTTTTTCTTTTAGAAATAAGATAAGAACAAGAGGCTCACCACGGTGGTGCCGGTGACGAGATCGGCGCGGGCGATCGACGGCGGTGAGGACGGGGACGGGACAGGACGGACCGCCAAACCTAGACAAATCTTGAGGAAAATGGAGCTTGGAGGTCGAGCTTGGAGAGGAGAAAGCTTAAGTGTGGCTCGGGCATTTCATCGAACACCTCATGTGCATAGGAGGTGAGAGCTAGAGCAACACACACCTGCACACGCCGGCCGACCAAAAAACAGAGTGAGCGGGCAGGGGCGGGGGTATATATAGGCTTGTCTTTAGTCCCGGTTGGTGGCTAGAACCGGGACAGAAGACCGACCTTTGGTCCCGGTTCCAGCCACCAACCGGGACTAAAGGTGCTAGGCCAGGAGCGAGGCCCATTGGTCCCGGTTCGTGTCTGGAACCGGGACCAAAAGTGTCAGACGAACCGGGACCAATGGCCCCCGAGGCCCGGCCGGCGCCCTGGCCTCACGAACCGGGACTGATGCACCCTTTGGTCCCGGTTCGTAAGTGAACCGGGATTAATGCCCTTATCCTGGCCTCAACCAAAGCCCTGTTTTCTACTAGTGAGTGGCCTCGACGGTGGCAGTGTCTATTGTTGCCTTTAGCCCCATCTCCTCTTCGGTTGTGGCGACGACCTCATTGTCCTCGGTCTCCATGAGATCGGATGCCGTGGACTAGGCATGTGCGGTATCAGGAGGAAGCGACCAAGATGAGGAGCAGGCGAGGTCTCCTCCGACGCCAGGCCGAATCAACAGGTTGAGAAAGTTCCGGCGCGAGTTCCCTTCGCACCATCAACCTAGCCAACCTGGCAGCCTCCCGTGCCAGGCAGGCAAAACAGCCTACTAAAACCACTCTAATCAGGTTTAGGGAGGCGTTTAAATGGTATTGGAAAGGGTAGGGGGTTAAGTAACTGGTCTTGAACTTCAGTCGGTGGACTAACCGGTTTGTGCAACCTCAGGGGGTTATATGGACTTCTTCCCTTCTTGATATACCTGACCATGGGCAGTCCGGTCCGGACGGCCCGACCCGACCCGGCCCGAATATCCCAGGCTGGGCCAGGCCTAAACTTGCCATCGGGCCGGGCTCGGGCCTAGAAGTTTAGCCCGGTGGTCGGGCCGGGCTGGGCTTGGGCTTGAGGATTACAGATTTTAAACCGCGGTCGGGCCCAGTCGGACATTTTCGGGCTCGGGCCCAATATCTAGGCCCGACGGTCAGGCCGGGCCAGGCTAGGGTCTGGATTTTTAGCACCGGGCTTTTTTCGGCCCGGCCCGAAGTATGCCCAGGTATACTTCTTGACCTGAAGAAGTCTTTTCTCTACTTACGGAGCTACTCTACGAGAACAGAGCTTCCCCCCCCCCCTCTCCCCTGCCTCGGGTCGCCCTCTACTCCTACCGAGCAAGGCTTGATGAATGCTATTGGATATCCCATCCTCTATCTGATGCTATTCCCCTAATTTTCTCCGTCGATTAAGGCCCTAATGATCTGACTTTGGGCCTGGTCTGCTAGCTCTCCTTCGCCTCCGGCTCATTCTGGAACCTGGAACTAGAGTACATGGCCGTCCGCTGCTCCGGCATCGACTGCAGGTTGGTGCGCACTCATGTGCTTTCCTTATTTTATTTCCATTCCTTAACAGTGCTAACTTATGCCACCTCCCATGTTTATCGTGGCACACTGGCACTGCTCCTATTGGCTAGTGGGCAACTGATTCATCCTTAGTTACAGTTGAGAATGGTTCTAAGAGGCATATGGAGGCAGAAAAATTATGCATGCATGTACATTTTTTATGGTTGAGATGGAAGTGTGGAGTCACCTTGCTGGCCAGGAGATTTACTCGATGGTGGTCACTTGCAGGGGCCCCCCTTGTTAGCTTCACTCCCTTGGATCTTGGTCAGTTCGCCAGATACCTCATGGTCCCTCTCCTCCTCTGGCGTGATCTTGCTTGGAGGTCACCATCTTCTGAATGTTTCTAAGTTTCTGCTATTTGGGAAGGTGGTGACTCGAGGAACTTGGTTTGGGTATTTGGTAGGTGGGACTGAATCCAAAACGAGTAATTTCTTAGCTTGCTTGCTCTCCTCCCTTTTATCCGTGCATACCATCCTACAATATGGGTGCCTCTTTTTTTTGGGGGGGGGGGGGGGGGGGGGGGGGGAGACCCAGTGTCATCTGCCAGCATCGTCAACGCAGGGAACAGACAACTTCTCTGTGGCCGTGGGGCCACTGTAAAAATGCACATCACTGTTGTTTTTTGCAAGCCGACCTCAAACAATATTCCTAGCATTTGCACATGAGGAATACTTTATCTACTTTTGTCATGCATAAACAAGTTTAGTGAGAGCCTCTTTAATTTGGTTCACACGATTCTAACAACGTAGGAATAAAAAATGTGTGACGTTGAATCCTGTAGGAACTAACAACACTGGAATCTGTTTTCTTTAAACACCGAACCAAAAAAGAAAAACACAGAAGATGGATGACATAGTTGTCATAGAAAAAGCAAAGGAAATTTTTCTTGAGGTTGGACTTAATGGATTTATTTTGAAATTGCAGCAAAGTAAACTATGAATTCATCCCTTTCTATAAACCAAACATGACCTATAGAAAAAAAAACGTCAAAATCCATGCCCCTTAATTTGCATCAAAGGAGCCTTTATATCTCTTTGCACGGACTGGACATCGTACGAGTTGGCCATAATTCTGTATACTGTCGCAATAGCGTGCAGGTCGGAGAGACACGCACATGCCATGCCAGTCTCTCATCGATCAGTAGGCACGCAGTGGAGTAGCTCGGTCTTTAATCGTCGCTGAGATGCAGGCGAAGACGAACGGGCGACGACCCAGCGGCCTGAGGGCATGTGCAGGATCACGAAATGGGCTTTTGGCCCAGCGGAAGCCTTCGAACGGTATCCCTCATTTTTGGAATGTGGACTATAGTGGGCTAGACGAACCAAGAGAAGAAAGACATGAATGGAGACTTTTTATGTATTTATAAAGGTCTTATTTTATTAACTTAAAATGCAGGGTCAAGAAGATACAAGGCATAGCAACCTGGGCCTGTGCATAGTTAGGGTGCACACAGCCAAAAGAAACTAATCTGGCTAATAAATAAATAAAAACGGCATATCTGTTGAAACACGCTCTCAGCCCGCTTTAGAGATAAAGCACAAACCGAAGTACGTATGACCGACTGATATAAGATAGTGAGAAAGCCTTTTTACAAAGCAAACCCCGTGATAACCATACAACAAAAATTGCCCTGAAAAACGCCAAAGATGTAAAGTAAAAACAACTGCACTGTCGAAAGATAGCACAAGAGGGCGTAAAGAATTGTCACGACATACCCTAGGACACCGAAGCTCCACGACATCGCCCTCGGAAAGGAAGACCACGCCAAGCATCGTCACTGTCAAGTTCGAAGCGGGCAAGGGCTTTCACCCGGAACCCTAGTACGGAGAGGAGAACCACAATGACATCCTCAAGAGGAGACGACACCCGAGGGCGACACCGTTGTCGGCGCCGAAGCGTGGAACATTCACTCGACACCTCACCCATACCACCACGAGGCGCCTAGGACATTCCCGACGAGCTTAGACCTCTTGGTATGATTTGGGCATTGTCATCGTAAATGGAGGAGGACGAGCCCGAGCTTCCCACCGCTACACCCCTCGCCGCCCACACGACCAAGGAACACGTACACCATCACCACCTTGATGCCTGACGGTGCAAAATACCACGAGATCCCCAGGTAGGCGTCCAAGCACAGCTGGAAGGAGATCACACAAGGGTTTTACCCAGGTTCGGGCCTCGGAAGAGTAATACGCTACATCCTGCTTGCTTTGATTATTCATGATGGAGGGATACCTCGCGCGAGTGGTTACAATGGTGTATGAGGTTGGTACCGAGAGTTCCTATCTAAGAACAGATGGGAATGAGAGCTCACTGACCTCTCTTACATAGGCGGTGGAGGTCTAGGGTTTACATAGGGGTAGATGTGATCTTCCTTGCCGTCGCCCTTGCCTTGGAGGGCATGAAGGTGTTTGGAGACCTCCTAGGGTTTCTCCTTCACCTTGGGCCTCATGGTCCCTTGGTTGATCCTAAGGTCGGGATCTCTCGGATGATCCGCCCTCGGTGTATGACAACGTCAATAGCCCCCGAGTGTGAGGGAGTTGCAGGAGAGGTCTTCGAGAGCTTCGACGGGCACTTGCCCTTCTTCATGCTTCCCTTCCGTGTTTATTCCTCATGGAGCCCGGTTATGGGACCTTCGTGACTGTTGAGTCCCCATGGGTTTGCTCATTCAGGCATTGCCACGACTCCTGGCCAGGTCGGAGTCTCGTTGGGAAACCGTTCCAAGTGTATCCCGATAATTCCGTGTCGATGCCATAAATCTCGCACCCGCACCCTGCAAAATAGGTAAAAGCACAGGGCATGGGGAATGTGTCATGCCGTTAAGTCTGACACTTCGCTTCCTGGCCGGTTGTAAGAGGGGACAAAATGAGGGGTTTTCGTCTTCCCTCGCCTTCGTTCATTTTCAATCTCCTTCGCCACCAGCCTTGCCCAGCGCGCTGCCAGCGTATTGCCTCTATTCCTTTCCCCGCCAAAATTCTTCTCACGTCGTCGATGGCTAGGACGAGGAGCGAGAAGGGGGATCGGGTCCCTAGTCAAGAGCTGTCCACCAGCATTGTTGACAAGAAGCGGAAGTGGGTCGCTTCTAAGAGCGGCGAGAAGCCGGCGCTGGACGCGCCCAAGACCACGGGGAAGTGGTTCCCATCCATAACCACGGAGGAGGAGGTCCATATGTACATAGAGACCAGCTGCTGATGCCGGCGGATCTGGACGTGGATCCCATCGGGAGAAGTTCCACCGGAGCCCCATGATGGTGAGCATGTCTTATGGTCAGAGTCCTCCTGGAGGGGGCTCGGATTTCCCCTTCACAACTTCGTCTGTGGTCTCCTCCGATTTATCGGGTGCCAACCGCACCACATTCCTCCCAATGGGGTGATCCACATCACAAATTCATTACCTTCTGTGAGTGTTTCCTCAGGACAACTCCTCATTTTGAGTTGTTCCGGTACTTCTTCCATGTCTGAGTTCAGACAAACAGGCGCGTGGTCTGCAATCTCGGAGGAACTATCCTGCAGCTCCGCCCCTACTCCACCTTCTACACTGTTGACCCCTCGAAATCTGTCCGGGAGTGGCACAAGTCTTGCTTCTATGTGAGCGACCTCGAAAACAATTTGCCTGCTTTTGTGAATGACCCTCGCAGAAGTTGCGGTCATGTGCTCCTCTGACCAGGTTGTCGTGGGAGGCTAATGCACTGGCAGAGGCTACCGTTTTCCTAAAGAAAGGTGGGCTGGCGGGAGGCCACATCGTGAGGACATGGGTGGAGTGTTGCTACTTGTGATGTGTGAATTTCCCCGAAGAGGAAGGGTGATGTACTAAAGTAACAAAAGTATTCCCCTCAGTTAAGAACCAAGGTTTATCGAACCAGTAGGAGGACCAAGCGAGCAACCTTCTGCAGAACCTACACACAAAAGAGCAAATACTTGTACCCAATGCGGGCAAGAGGGTTTTCAATCCACTTGTGCGGCAAGATTAAATCTGATGTTGTAGGTTGATAAATTGCAAAGTAAAATAAAAGTAAATAAATTGCAGGAATATATTTTTGGTTTTTGTAATATGATTAATATAGACTCGGGGGACATAGTTTTCACTAGATACTTCTCTCTTAATAGCATGCCATGCAGTGGGTGAACAAATTACTGTTGGGCAATTGATAGAAAAGCGTATAGTTATGACGTTATTCATGGCATGATCATATATATACATAGGCATTACGTCCGTGACAAGTAGACCGACTTCTGCCTGCATCTACTATTATTACTCCTCCAATCGACCGACTACTGCATGCATCTGTGGTAATTAAGTTCATACAAACAGAGTAATGCTTTAAGCAACAATATGATTAAACCCCATCATTTTATCCTTAGTAGCAACAATACAATACGTGCCTCGCTACCCCTTCTATCACTGGGTGAGGACACCGCAAGATTGAACCCACTACTATGCACCACTTCCACTGAAGATCGATAGATCAACTTGGCCAAAGAAAACCCATAGATCGGAAAGCATTACATAGCTATATAAATCACACATAATAGAATTCAGAAAAGAGTCAATTACTTCAATGCATAATCTGATCAAAAACCCATAATTCATCGGATCCCAACAAACACACCGCATAAAAGAGTTACATCGAATAAATCTCCGAAGAGAACATGTTATTGAAGATTAAAAAGAGATAAGAAACTATCTAGCTAATCACTATGGACCCGTAGGTCTATGGTAGACTACTCACATATCATAATGGAGGCAGTAAGGTTGATGAAGATGGCCTCCATGATCGATTCCCCGTCCGGCAAAGTACCAAAAAAGACCTCCAGATGGGATTGCGAAAGAACGAAGACTTGCGACGGCGGAAAAATTGTTTCGGGTCTCGCTCTTGGGTTTTTACAATATTTGGGAATTTCTAGAAGTGAAATTAGGTCAGACGGAGCCACGAGGGGCCCACAAGACATTAGGGCGTGTGATACGTATCCAACATATCTATAATTTTTTATTGTTCCATGCTATTATATTACCAATCTTGGATACTTTATATGCAATAATATGTCATTTTATATCATTTTTGGACTAACCTATTAACCGTGTACCCAGTGCCAGTTCCTATTTTTTGCGTGTTTTTTTACTTTTTGCAGAAAATCAATACAAAACAAAGTCCAAACACGATGAAACTTTTTGGTGATTTTTTCTGAACAATTTTGGACCCACGAAGCTTTGGGAGGAGGCCGGAAGCCGCACGAGGGGGTGACAAGCCTGGAGAGTGTGCCCTGGAGGATAGGACGCGCCCACCAGGCTTGTGGCCCCCTCGCAAGCCCCCATGACCTAATTCCACTTCTATAAATTCTGAAATATTCTGAAAACACCCAAGAGCAATGAGAAACATTTTTTTCCGTCGCTACAAGTCTCTGTTCCACCGTGATCCCATCTACCGACCTTTTCCGATGCCCTCCCGGAGGGGGAATCAATCATGGAGACCGTCTACATCAACCTTGTTGTCTCCATGATGATGTGTGAGTAGTCCACCATAGACCTACGGGTCCATAGTTAGTACCTAGATGGCTTCTTCTCTCTCTATGATCTTCAATACCATGTTTGCAGTGATGACCCACAAGTATAGGGGATTAATCGTAGTCCTTTCGATAAGTAAGAGTGTCGAACCCAACGAGGAGTAGAAGGAAATGACAAGTGGTTTTCAGCAAGGTATTCCTTGCAACTGTTGTAAGTAACAGTGATAGATAGTTTTGTAGCAACATAATTCGTAGCAAGTAACGAGTAACAATAGTAGCAAAGGTGCAGCAAGGTGGCCCAATCCTTTTTATAGCAAAGGACAAGCCGAAAAGTTCTCTTATATATAAAGCAAAGTGCTCTCAAGGACACATGGAAATTGTCGTCTAGTCAAGTTCATCATGTTGAGTTGATTCGCGTTCGTTACTTTGATAATTTGATATGTGGGTGGACCGGTGCTTGGGTGTTGTTCTTACTTGAACAAGCAACCCACTTATGATTACCCCCTCTCGCAAGCATCCGCAACTATGAAAGAAGAATTAAGTTAAATCTAACCATAACATGAAACATATGGATCCAAATCAGCCCTTACGGAATAACACATAAGCTAGGGTTTAAGCTTATGTCCCTCTAGCAACCCATCATCTACTTATTACTTCACAATGCCTTCCCTTGGACCCAAGTATGGAGAAGTGTCATGTAGTCGACGTTCACATGACACATAATCTTTTATCCCTGACACAAGGCTGCTATGTGTTTCGGTGGGACCTTACTACATCGGTGTCTTTCATAGTATACTCTATGTACCGTGCACTCATGCATTCTGAGGCACCAGTGGGTAATAACAATAAAATTTGGAAGTCCAAGATTCCACTAAGAAAACTTCATATGGTATTTTCATAGGAGAATTGTTCTAACCAAAGACAACCTTGCACGACGCAACTACACATGGAGTAAGAAGTGTTGCTTTTGTGCTCATGATGAGACAATCAAACACCTTTTGTTTCAATGCAAGTTTGCATGTTTTACATGACCAGTCATCCAAACAGTGTCAAATTTATATCCGCCCACAAGTGTTCCAATATATTTGGTCATTGGTTGGACGGTATTCCAAATTGGTTCAAAACACTTATAAGGGTGGGAGCGTATGCCTTACTTCGGTCGCTATGGCCATGTATAAATGATTTGTTTTTCAATGACAAAAATGCTTCTCCTGTGCAGGTTATTTTATGTTGTACACACTCGCTTCGTACGTTGTCTATGCTACAACGAACGGAGCCTCAACTGATGTTTAAAGCGGTGTGTACGCGGTTGGAGCAGGCGGTTACGAAGGTTTTCCCCCAACATGAGTGGCAGCATAACCTTCGGATCGATCCACCACCACTTTCGATATAGGCATAGTGTCGGTCTATAGGACTCTACGGTTGTCGTTTTGTCGGTTTTGTTACATTTCCTATTGTCAAACTTCTGGTGTTTGGTTGTGTGCATCACAGTTATGCAGAGGTCGGGTGTTACTCCTAATATTTTGTATTTGCTTGATACCACATTTTGAGATAATAAAAGCACACTTTATAAAAAAAGGTATCATATGATAGCAGCATGCCAAGTTTCATGCTTTTCAGAATTCATTCGCACACTTGCGGGGGCATGTGTTGATACCATATTTTGGCATGGCAAAAAATGTTATTAAGATGGTCTGAAATGAAAAAAAGCTCAACATGAGTAATATGATTTTCGTCAAAATAAACAACTTTAATTTTTGGATCATCTTCATCTGAGGTGATATGCAACTTCGAGAGCTAAAACAGTGTGTCGCGTCGAAGATCACCTTTTGCCTAGTGTGACACTCGGCAAGGACCCCCTTTTGCCGAGTGTTTTGTCCACGACACTCGACAAAGACCCCCATGTGACTATTGTTTTTTGTTTGCCGAGTGTAACACTGGGCAAAAAATTCTTCACCGAGTTTTTTTTTCTCGACACTCGGCAAAGGCCTTGTTTGCCTAGTGCCCGACGAAATGCACTCGCCAAAGACACCTTTTTCTGTTGTGATTCTATTTAGCCTAAATCTACGATAACAAACTTTATTATTTCAAGTCACATGCTTAATTAAATTTATTTAGGGAAACAATCTTTTTCTTTACAACCACCTACGACACAAAAGATGGAGCCCTGGCAAATAGTTTAGGCCTCCTTTGCTTCATAGGATAGGATTATTTTAAGAATAGGAAAATTGTACGAAATCAGATGGCATGTATCTCAAATCCTATGAGTAGGAATAGAAAAAGAGTTGTCATTTGGTTCACATCATAGAAAATTTTCCATTAAGTCTAGGCTCATGTTTATTTTCCTTTAAAATGTGGAGGATAGGAACCAATCCTATGTAGAATAGGAGTACATTCCTATGCACCAAAGGGCTTTAAAGGAAAAAAAAACTTCTCTAGACAAAGGAGGCATTAGAGGGGGGCAAGGTACCGTATTGTTCACTGGTGCCTATAGCAGCGAGGATTGTGGAGCATCTCGCTTGTGGCCTCAACCTTGCTCACTTTCCAGGAGCATTGGAATGTGTATCCTCCCTCTTTGATGCTATCCATTTACCATTTGAAGCCGGGCATGGAATTAAGGATCTGGTTTTGCCAGGCTTGAGAATTCTGCATAACCTAGCTCATAATGAGCATAACTGCACAATGATATACAACACCAAGGGTCTTATTTCAAAAATAGTTGTGCCTCTCTGCTCCAATGAATTTGTAGAAGATATCAAGAGTAGTGTTGCATGGACCAAGGTAGTAGACGTATCACTGAAAGTGGTGACCCGGTTCATGGGTTCAAGAAGCAAAGAGATGCGAAGTCTAATTGCAAATGCTAGTCATGTGGTCAGAAATCTGGAGGCCGTTCTGGACATCGACATGAAGAGTAACAGCAGCATCATATGTCTACTGACGGGAGCTTTAGAAGCTCTTCCACTATTAGTATTGCATCATCCAGCAAGAGCATCTGCAGGAAAACTTATTGAGAGGGCACTGCACATATTTCTTTCTACAGATTGGTTAGAAGATTATTTGAAAAATGAGAAGAACGTGATGAAAGAAGCCAAGAAAACTGTAAACCAGCTTAAAAGATATGCTGGTTTTGTATTGGAAATGACGTCCAATCATCCAGAGGCTATCAAGAGCTTCATAGTATGTGATGATGACATCCATCGTCTTACTGAATTGGTCGACTGCAATATCAAGACCACTGAATGCAAAATAAGTGCAACAGATACAGTGGAAATAGAGATCGATATTCATTGTCGTATTAGCGCAGCAGTAATCTTGAAGGATTTGAGTAACTACGTCAAATTGCCAACCTTACGGAAGGTATGCCGGAAATTACCTACTGCATACCACAAGTTTTCGGCAATACACTTTTGGGGAAAAAAGTGCACATCCAAGGATGGGTGCTTTAGTTTATGGTTTATCTAACTACGAATCTTAAAATAATTCTCAGATAAAATGTAGACTTGCATCTTGTTATAACACAGCACCTACAAAATTTCATGAACAAATATGATCATGTTTGTCATGTACTACCTCTGTAAACAAATATATGAGCGTTTAGATGACTAAAGTAATGATCCAAACGCTCTTATATTTCTTTACGGAGGGAGTGCAAGAAAGACAAGAGGTTGCTGTCACGCTGTTCAAAAAATAAGTAGAACAGTTGCCTTTTTCGTGTAGGGTGTATTTGACCAGTTACAACTTACAACACGGTGCATTTGATTTTTTTAGAATGTTCTAAATAGGTATTAGGTAACCCTAAACTCAAGCGTTCACCCTTGCAAGTACAAAATCGACTCACTTAACTTTTTTAAAATAAAATAATATGTATGCGTATCGTTGCAGGCACTCAGGCAATTGCTTCCTGTACAACAAGATGAGGCTTCCACTTTAAAATGCAACATCGAGAACAGGATGATGCAAGCATCACTGTTATCACTCATCGTGACCATATGTGCGAACAACAGTATTAATCTTGCAGGAATCTTACTTTCGCAGACACCATCGGATACCCTAGAAGATTTTGTGGTGGCACTCAAGAAGATGGTGGAGGAAAACATGTACGCCACCCCTTCATGCCTGGCGATACAGAAGCTTACCTGCCAGATGGTTACAGAACATGGAAGACTACGACCATGGAAAGGGAAGTTCTTCACTCGGCCGGGAAGATTGCTTCTCGTCAACTCAGTCCTCACATCTACACTCACCTATTACCTGACTGCTTTCGAACTAGATAAATGGGCAATCAAGAAGATTGACAAGCTTAGACGGAAATTCCTTTGGAATATTGAGGAGAAGACATATGGTGGCAAATGTTTGGTAAACTGGAAGAGAATATGTGCGCCAAATCCAAGGGGGGGGGGGGCTTGGGATTAAGGATATCTCCGCTTACAGTCGAGCTCTGCGTCTCCGATGGCCTTGGCTTGAATGGGATGTTAACGACCGGCCATGGAAAGGCGCCAAAACACCTATTGACAATGTGGACAGACAATTATTCACAGCTTGCACTCACGTGACTATTGGAGATGGAAAACATACCAGTTTCTGGCACGATAGATGGATGCTGCGGAGTGCTCCAAAGGATATTGCCCCATACCTCTTCAGCCTTGCCTCAAGGAAAAACCTAACTGTGGCTGAAGTGATACAGGATGGCAGATGGATGCGGGGACTGCACAGGATCACCTCCGATTCGGAACTGGATCAGTTTCTCACTCTTTGGAGGGCCACTAATGAGCTTATTTTGAATGATAACAGAGACACCATCGCATGGCTACCAACTTCCAATGGCTGCTACTCTGCGAAGTCTGCCTACGAGATTCAGTTCATCACCAGACTACCTTTGCCGCACCTGGAGAAGATTTGGAAGATCAAGGCTGAACCAAAAATTCAGTTCTTTATCTGGACGCTACTGCAAAACAGGGTGTGGACGGCCGACCGTTTGCGCACCAGAAACTGGCCCTGCATTGATAAGTGTTGCCTCTGCGACCAGGAGGAGGAGACTGCTATGCATCTGATCCTCTCGTGCTCCTACAGCAAGCAGGTTTGGCACTCCTTCAGAGATATATACACTGGAACCGTGGATGCTGCTCTTGGTGCCACTTCCATTCTTCAATGGTGGTATGCATCTTCGGCACCGTTGCCTTCTGAAAATGGGATCAAGAGGACCACTGTCGCTGCCTACATCGCTTGGAATATTTGGAATGAGCGCAACAGAAGAGTCTTCCAGCAAAAGAGTGCCCCGGCGACAGTTGTGCAATCTTTTATCAGAGAAGAAATTGGCCTCCTCATGGAGGCATGGGAGTAGTTGGTTTATCTCTTCCTCCTCCTCCCCCCCCCCCCCTCCCCCCTCCTTCTCAGCCATACTCTCGATCTGTGGATCTTGTAAACACTATGTAAAGTTTTTCCCCCTAACTTAATGCAAAGGCAGAGCACCTGCCGTTTCCGGTCAAAAAAAAAAGATGGTTACAGAATTCATGAAGCATGATCGAAACATCCAAGTGATTGATAAGCACAATATCGTTGGCACGTTACTGAAGGCTTCAAAGGCGATGGCCGAGCTCGAGAGCAGCATGATATTTGCTGCTGCCATTCGTGACCGCTACGGGGTTCCTTTGAAGCCTCTTTCATCTGTTCTCTCCAAAAACACAGAAGATCTTTTAACACAGA
This sequence comes from Elymus sibiricus, assembly GCA_039707655.1. Classification (NCBI taxonomy): domain Eukaryota; kingdom Viridiplantae; phylum Streptophyta; class Magnoliopsida; order Poales; family Poaceae; genus Elymus; species Elymus sibiricus. The sequence continues at coordinate 514,771,344 of CM077665.1, forward strand.
GGAAACAGGCTCTGGGCATCTACACTGTGCCTGCCTCTGTACCAGCACTACTACCATGATTGTTGCATCACGGGGTATCTGATTATGGTAAAAGTACCGAAACAGGTATTGAATTCTCGGTGTTGTATGCTTGTTGTTTCTGCTTTTGTTTCCTTTGCCAACTTGTGAGAATTTGTAATAATTGATCGTGTGCACCTTCAGGTGCAGAGACCGGGAATGTCATCCTTCCATTATCTAAAAGAACTGCAACCGTTTTATGCATTAAGATTCCAATCCATCTTCTACATCAAGGCAAGATCCAATTCTATATTGCGCCTGCCAGTGTACGAGTTCAGCTTGGAGCTGCCAACTAATGTCCTGCCCAATGGCAATACAATTCTCACCCATGTGCCACTTCTGTTGAGACTTGCTTAATTTGTTACTATCCAATGTTGACATATTAACTGGGAGAACTCATCCTGCCAATGCTGAATGGTCGATTTTATCTTGTTGTTCGTCAGTCCATGTAACTGACAGTGCAACTGCATCTTTGTGGAGTCATTTTATCTTGTTGTTCTTATATTATCAGTTACTCAAAAAACAAATGTTCCATACCACTCAAAAAACTGTTACCTTGTTGTCCCACGGAGCAGTTGGTTGTTATCCCTGTGGTGTGAGCAGTAAACCCTTTAATGCCACATACTCCCTCCGTAAAGAAATATAAGAGTGTTTAGATCACCTCTTTGACAGGCGGGGGAGGGAATAGCCGATAACTGTTGAGCAATGATCAGGTTCACCACAGTAAAATTCAGTTGCAATCAGTCACTCACCTATCCAGGTCAATCGAGTTCGGATTTAAACGAGATCCAAAATAATGGCCCTCAAATCACCTAAACATTTTCAAACATTGAACACATTTTCGAATGGTACAAAACCTTTCTTAAAATTACTTAGAAATTTTTTACGGTGTGTTAACCTTTAAAAAAAACAAATCACTAAAATATTTTTGAATTTTTAGATTTTTTAAAAATATCACGAGCATTTTTTTATTTGTATGAAACAATTTCCTAAATTATGCGAACATTTTCTTACATTGTATAAAGTTTTTTTAAGGGCACAGACATATTTTGGAAACGTCTGAATTTTTTTTAATTCTCTTGCGATTTTTTCTGAGTGGTACAAAACATTTTTTCTACATTCAGCGAACATTTGCTTCACACTGTATTAATATTGTTTTAAATGAAAAAAAACATTTTTTAGTGGTACGAAACATTTTTATACATTAAGAGGACATTGTTTTACATTATATTGATAGTTTTTGGAAAAGACATGAACATCTTTTTCAAACTCGCAAACATTTTTTTAATGGTATCAACATTTTTTAGAAGTTTTTTTGAGGAGAACATTTTTTAGAAGTTGCGTCAATATTGGGTTTTTACACCGAATGAGTTTTTTTCTTCCAAACAGTATATGAATATTTGTGAAAATTTACGTAAATATTTTTCCATTTAAAAATACATACAAATAAATTTAATAAAAAAACACATGCAGAACAGGACGTGAGCCAGCCATTTATTAAGCATTAGGTTTTTTTTTTGACTAGAAACACCATGCATTCCATTAACTAGTGGTCGCGGCAATATCGCCGGCCACAGCACCAGATACATCTAGGGGGAGATCAGACAGCCACACTTTTTGGCCATTGATCATAGCCCTTGAACCATAGCCAGCTAACAAGTGTGCTGGACTGCTGGTACATTACATTGGCGAGGACATTCAACTACTTTGAATTCTATGAATCCCATCTGCAACTTGAATTTCGCCTCACGGAACAGTGCACCAAGGGGAGCACGGTCCCAAGAATCGGAGCAAAGTGCTAGCTTCAAAGATCGACAGTCAGTTGTAAACAAAACACGCCCCATTCCGAACTCTTCGGCAAGGTTGACAGAGTTAAGAAAGGCCAAAGTTTCAGCATGCAATGGCTCAGTGAGGCTTGAAAGTTTGCCTGCTACAGCGAAAAGAACGTCGCCATGCTCGTCTCTAGCAATGCATCCCCATCCACCATTGCCACTATTTGTATAGGATGCATCAACACATATCTGAATCCACTCACTTGGAGGTGGAATCCACTTTGGCTCGACGACCGTTGTTACAGCTTGTACAGGGAAATGTTGTGTAGACCATTCAGACATCAACAAAGACACTTGGCCTGAGAATTCCGCTGGAGTGAGGCGCCGTTCACCATGACGTTTCCTATTTCTCTCTGACCACCAACGCCACAGCAGGCAAATTGTACGCAGCTTCGTTTCCTCTGGCAGACCCAGGATATGTTCGACCATTTCCATTGCAGTGTTGGTTTCCAACAGGTTTAGCCGGGTTTCAGATAGTTTGCATTCACGCCACATAGCTTTGACCTCTTTACACCGAAGGAACAAGTGACCCCCATCCTCAAAAAGTTTCTCACACATAGCACATCGGGTATCCAACTCCACACCACGTCTAGCAATATTCATAAAAAGAGGATGACTATTATGAGCTAGCCGCCATATAAAGTGCTGAACTTTGCCTGGACAATTGACCTTCCAAAGGGCTGCCCAAACTTTTTGTTTCCAGTCTTCAGTATTTGAGCTTCCTCCCGATGGTTTAACACTCTGCTTCTCGAGCATACTGAGATGCACACGGTAAGCCGACTTCACCGAGAATAAGCCTTTAGCGTCGTACTGCCAGGCCACAAAATCTTCATGTTGATCACACAATGGTATTCCTAGGATAACATTAGCATCTGGCAGCAGGAAGGTTTGTTGAACTAACTGCTTGTCCCAGGAATTTGTCACCGGATCTACCAATTCCGACACACGGGTAAGGAGGTGTTGTCCTTGCCTGGTAATAGGAGTCCTCGCATCGTTCCTCGGTAGCCACGGGTCAGTCCACATATTAACATGTTCACCTGAGCCAATCCTCCATATGTATCCCTCTTTCACTATTTCCAGCCCCTTCAAAATGCTACGCCAAGTATAGCTCATATTGTTGGATGGTACTGCTGATAAAATGTTACCGTTGGGATAGTACTTTGCTTGCAGAACCCGTGCACATAGAGACTCCGGTGCTTGTAACAGACGCCAGACCTGTCTTGCAAGTAATGCCAAGTTGAAAGAATGCAAGTCCCTGAATCCTAAACCTCCATGCTCCTTTGGACGGGTCATCTTCTCCCAGCCCACCCAGTGCATTTTATCCTTATCTTTTTGTTGCGCCCACCAGTAGCGACAGATCATCTTACTCATCTCCTCACACAGGCTTTTTGTGAGATCAAAACAACACATTGCGTACATAGGGATAGCTTGGGCTATAGATTTAACAAGTATCTCTTTACCCTTCATAGAAAGGAACCTCTCCAACCAGCCTTGAATGCGTGCCCAGAGACGCTCTTTGATGTACTCAAAACACTGTGACACTGACCGTCCCACATAGAGTGGTAATCCAAGATACTTTCCTTCGGATGTCTCTTGCTGCAGACCCAACAGATGCATGATGGTAGCTTTAGTGCTTGTACGGGCGTTTCGGCTAAACATGATAGACGATTTCTCCCTATTCACCATCTGACCGGAGCCCGCTTCATATATTTGCAAAATCCTATTGATCTCGTTTGCACCTTCCACCGTGGCCTCAAAGAGCAAAAGTGAGTCGTCAGCGAATAACAAGTGGGATACCGGAGGAGCAGCAGGTGCCACTCGGATACCTTTCAATCTTCCCGCCTCCTCGGCCCGCTGAAGAAGTGCCGAAAACCCCTCCGCACACAAGAGAAATAAGTATTGTGAAATTGGATCACCTTGGCGCAAGCCCCGGCCCGGCAGAACGGTTTTGGTGTAAGCATTAGGTTGTTTGGTCTCGTAACAAGCGAGAAAAAGCACTCGTCTTCTTGTTGGCATCCAAAATAGTGCAGGCAACGGTGGAGACGAGTCGCTAATGGGCAGGCCCATTTTGGCGCGCTCCATTAGACGGGTTTGCTTTGCCTTTTCTCTCTCTTTGGTTTTCTAGTCTGTTTTTTTTTTCAAACCAATTGCTGGATTTTTTGAAGGGGTCTAAATAAAAACACCTAAAAATATGAAAAAAAAACTGGTCCAGTGTGTATTTTTAAAAAGTTCAATATGTATTAGTAAAAATTCACCGTATATTAAAATAAAGTTTACCGTCTATCACAAAATGTTCATCGCACATTGGAACACGTTCATTGCATATTTGAAAAACTGCTCACCATATATTAAAATTGTTCAACACGTATTTTGAAAATTGTCACCGTATATTTGAAAAATAAATGTAGTACAGAAAAGTATGAAAAAAGAGAAAGTGAAAAAGGGAAAAAAGAAAACCAGGAGGAAAATCTATCATAAAAAATAAAAATAAATAAATAAAAGCAAAAAAAAACAAACAGAAAACCAAAAATAAGAAAAAACATAAAGGAAAAAACCCGCAATAGTTGTGAACGAAACAAGCAACCACACGTGAACCATGGAACTAGCCAACTAGGCTGGCCCACCATGGATGGCATCGACTAGTTGAAGCTAGGATTTGCCCTTTCTTGTGTAATGCTTAATGCATCTCTTCATCAAACATATTATCAGCTAGATCACCGTCGTGGCGACTTGTGCAGTCGATCTATTGGCAACTCGGGAAAACTATGACTTGAATTTGCATGTTGAGAAATAACCGTGCCAACTTTGGTTTAAAGCCAAGCGGTTTCTGTCATGATTCCCGAACACGAGGAGGAGGAGCAGCGAGTCGGAGGAAGTAGTGACGAGAGGAGCACTGCTTCCTTTGCAACATGAGACCACGCCGCGCTGTGGTGGCTGAGTTTTTGTCCAAAAGGACCACCTGTCCAACGGAATTGCCAGAAAAGACTCCCTTCGGATGAAATTGTCAAAAAAGACCCCCCGGGCCGTGGCGGCAGGTGCGCCAACTGATACGTGGCACCTGCCGCCACGCCCGGAGGCGGCAGTACTGTTCATTGTACTGTTCGCGCGAGCACCGCGGAAAACGGCAACGAGGCGAGCAAACAGTACCTGCCGCCTCATGCAGTGGCGGCGGCACTGTTCACGCGTGAGTGAACAGTAATTTCGAAAAAATCAAAAAATATATCAGGAAAATTCAAAAAATCTGGAATTTTTTGGCAGCAAAGAGAATCGAGTGTTCTAAGTGGGTGCAAAATTTCAGTTTTTTTTTTGAATTTTTCTGCTATTTTTTCGAAATTACTGTTCACCCCATCATGAACAGTGCTGCCGCCACTACATGAGGCGGCAGGTATTGTTCGCTCGTTTTTCTCGTCTCCCGCGTAAACAGTACACGAACAGTGTTGCCCGCCTCCGGCCATGGCGGCAGGTGCCACGTGTCGGCTGGCGCGCCTGCCGCCACGGCCCGGGGGGTCTTTTTTGTCAATTTTATCCGGAGGTTTTTTTTTCTAGCAATTCCGTTGGGCATGTGGTCCTTTTGGTAAATCGTGGTGGCTAGGCAGCGCATGGATGGGATGCAAGAATGAGAGTATAGCTGTTGTAGCCCCAGGAGCAATGCTAGACTCACGGGGGGTTTACAGGGGGATTACGCGGTAGTTAGCAATTGATTGGCTGAGATTAAGTTAAGTGAGGCGGGCCCACCGGTGAAAATCAGGGGGGCCAATTAGAATAAGGCATGCAGGGGGTCCGTGAAAGTCCGTTGATTTTGCCCGTGCGTGTAGTATTATTGGTAGCCCCAGTCTTGAGGATTCCGTCCCCTTCAGCATTCTCACGGCTAACCTTACTCACTCTTACATCTCTTTCTAGTAAAAGGTCACAATAACAGTCACCCACGTCGCATATAAGTGTTTGGGGGCTGAGTTGCTGACCAGGGCCATCGCTTCGGTGCGGTCTGTCTCCATCATGATGGAACAACTGTATCTGTCAAGCACCAGACTCACAGCACATGGATCACGTGCACCGCCCATGGAACGGCCTGACTGAGCCGACTTGGAGTTCTGAACGGACCCAACATCAAACTAGTATTCCGTGAAGCCGGTTGCTGAAAAATACAGGGAGGTGTCAGATCAGTAAAACAAAAAAGCATGTCCAGTACAAGAGCCAATTTGGAGTTTTGAACGACCCAGCAAACTGTCAATCTGCGCATAGAGAGCACAAACTTTCAATCTAGCCGTGTTCTTTTTGTTTGACATTCATAACTTCCCATTAAGTTCATGTCATGTTATATTGTACTCCCTTCGTTCCAAAATAAATGACTCAGACTCAAAAAGCAAAAAAGTTAGTATAAAGTTGAGTCACTTATTTTGGGACGGAGGGAGTAACACACAGGGTATTTAACGCAATGGGATATGCTCGATTTGCCTTCTTTGAGGATTGGTATGATTCTCTTAAACGGAACATTGGCTCTTGGGGAGAAAAGCATCATCTTGAACATACACACTTGCCTATGACTATGAGACAGTGGCTCAACAGAGGATTACATACACTGGTATTAAAAATAATAGTTGTCATTCTGATGGCGGTATTTTTCCCAGTGGTTTGCTTCACTCTAGTTGGGCCAATATTGTGCATTGTGCTATCCACGCTTCGTGTAGCAAACCAAGACTATGGCATCCTCGACTGAGAAGCAAGTAAAGCAAATTTGAAGCGGGGCTAAACTTATACTACTATGCATCTCTTGTTCATGCTGCAATATGCTTGTTGTGTATGGTTTCTGAAACGGCTGCTGATCAAGGCTTCGTAGTTACAGTCAGCCAACGACATGGTTTCAGCGTCGAAGTACTTGACGGATACTTGCGCGAAACGAAGCAGAAGTGTTTAAACGACCCTGCATCCACGGTCAACTGGAATTTGATCACATATGGTGCTGCCTTGCTAGATTCACAATTACCGGAGGACTATGCGTCTGGAGGAAGGGTACTAACTATGCTGATTGATCAGGGTATAACCTTATCGATAAGACGGCTGCTGATAACGTCACCAAGGCAAATAATTCACAAGCTGATCGGAACCCTTGCTTGGAGAAGCCCAGATGAAAGAGCGATGAGATTTTATTTTTTCCAACCGGGCTCTCACCCCTTTCCATTAATCGCTTAACGGAAATACATCGTTCAAGTCTGTGTTCCAGCTTCACCACGAACCAACCAGCCACGAACAAAAGGAAACTAAGCCATATTTTCTATCTAGGAGACTGAAAGGGGAAGAGCGAGTTGGTGCACCGACAGAAAACCCACTGCAAATGCCTCTAAAACTGAACATTCACCGTGGGGCGAAAACCTGTCGACACAAACCATCACGCAACAAAAGCAACCGTACTACCAGGAGATCAATCCACTCCCTAAGGATCTAACTGAACCTGCAAAAGGAGCACATAAACTCAGCGGGCATCAAACCCCAGTGAGAGTAACACCAGGCCATCCCTCTCATCCGACTTGGGCTCTGCCACCCTGCCCCAGCGCGATTCTGCCTCGTGATCGATCGGCCAGCGACGCCGCCACCTGCGCCATCATCTGCACTCCCGCCTGAAGCTTAGCCTTGTCATTATCCTTCAGAAGCCCTGACCAGTACATCAAGAAAGAGCAAGCAGTGAAAACAACTTCTAGTGGGTTTTTAACAACATATTTCTCAAAAGTAACTTTGTTTCGAATACACCATATACTCCAGCATAAAGCAGCCAGTATCATCATATAACACCTTTTGTCCCCAGGAAGAAATTTGTACAGCCAGGCCCAAGATTGCCATAGGGAGCGGGGGCAACATGATGCACCTATAGCTAATCCGACTGACCCCCAAACAGATCGAGCAACTGTACAACCAAAGAATAAGTGTTCTGTTGTTTCAATATTCTGGCAAAAAGAGCATAATGGGTTTCTAGGCCAGTTCATTTTTCTCATGTTATCTCTAGTAAGAACAACATTTTGAAATAATTGCCACAGGAAGATTTTAATCTTCAGAGGAATTTTTGCTTTCCACACCCATTTATAATCAGGACCTGCAAGATCTCTTTCCAGCCATTTGTACACCGATTTAACAAAAAACAACTTATTGGAGGTATGTTTCCACACCACCTTGTCAGGAATGTCAGACAGCACCAGATTCTGAGCACTGTTAACAATCTCTTTCCATTGTTGCGCCAGTTCTCCAAAAAGGATACGTCTAAAATTAATCACAAAATTATTACTAGCAAAGGTTGCAAGGCTACATTCCTGACTATCACAAATTTCAAAGAGCATAGGATATTTATCCTTTAAAGGTTTGCTATCTAACCAAGGTTCATGCCACAGCCTCGTGAGGCCCCCATCATTGGTAACAATCTCCCTACCAGCCATATACACATCTTTGACTTTCATGATAGCTTTCCAGCAGGGAGAATCATTGAACCGAGTTTGAATATTTGCAACAGTTTTCTTCTTAAAGTATCTTGCTCGAACAATTTGTTGCCATAGGCCTTCACAAGTCTCCAGTTTCCACCACCACTTAACCAACAGACTAATATTCTGTTTGTGCAAATCTTTGATACCTAGGCCCCCAATATTCTTAGAGCGGCACACCCTTGCCAACTTAACCATATGATACGCACGTTTTTTCCTACCCTTTGTCCAAACGAACCGTCTACGGTGTGTATTCATCTTCTCAACAAAAGTCTTATTCAAAAGGAACATAGACATAACAAACGACGGAATACCGTCTAAGGTGGAGTCTAGGAGGGTAGCCCTAGCACCAGAGGAGGCTGAGTACCCTATCCAAGCTGCTAAGCGTTTAATCAGTTTGTCATCAAGAAAGTTCCAATCCACTGTCTTCAGATTAGCATATGTTACTGGAACTCCCAAGTATTTCATAGGAAGCTTACCCACTTGGCAACAAAACATATCTGCATACATTTGATCAATGTTGTTATCCCCCCAATAGTGAAGACTTCACTCTTGTCGAAGTTAATTTTCAAGCCCGACATCAGCTCAAACAGATACATGAGAAGTTTGACATTCAAAGCCTTCTCACTGTCATGTGAAAAGCAAATAACAGTATCGTCTGCATACTGTAGGATCCCTACACCCCCATCTATTAAGTCTGGGGCTAAGCCTTGAAACAGATTGTTTCGCTGGGCAGTCAGTACCATCTTGGTGAGGCATTCAGCGGCCATATTGAATAAGAAAGGGGAGAAGTGATCTCCTTGTCGGGCCCCTTTAGCACTCTGGACATATGACCCAATTTCATCATTGATCTTAACACTAACTGTTGGGGATATAACCCCGTGGTGAGACCCGCCCAGGAGGGGCCGGGTCATGAGGTTGGCGGCTTAGCAGTAAGAGCTAAGAGTGACTTGCCCAATGGGCCTGAAGGAGGCCCAGAGCCAGAAGACAATGTGTAACCCGGTGGCGTAAGCCGCCGGTGGCGGCTTGCCAGACAAGGCAAGAGTAGTTAGAGGCAAGGTCGGTTACTATGTATGACCCGGCCCGGACTCTTGTAAGCCCAGGGCCTCGACCTGTGTATATATAAAGGCGGGTTACCTGGGCGGCTTAGGCCACGAAACCTTTGATCGAGTACTAGGTCAAGCGAATCCGCTCCCTTGTAATCGATACCCAATCAATACAACTCAAAGTAGGACGTAGGCTATTACCTCCTTCGAGAGGGGCCGAACCTGGGTAACCCTGTGTCTTTCGTCCCGACCAACCCCTTCGAGTTAACCGCCGTAGCGATGGCCTCACACCTAAGTCCTGGCACTAGGACATCTGCTGTGAGAAAACCACGACAGTTGGCGCCCACCGTGGGGCAGATGCTCGGTGGTTTGGAGTACTCGATGGGCTCTCTCCCAGGGATCGAGGGATACGCCGTTGGTAGGATGACCAAGAGTCGCCGCGGCAAGCTCTACATCGACGACGCTGGCTGGGGCCCCGAGGCCGACTCAATCGAGTACGGGTACCGGGTCCCCTTCGACGGAATTCACGTTTTCATTGGCAAGATCGGCGGATCTAAGCCCGGGCCGGACATCTGCACCGACCTCGTCGAGCCGGCCCGGCGCGCGCAACCCGCCCGGGTCAACCCGGGCCGGAAGCACGTTTTTGTCGGCTTCACCCAAGGCACGGAACTTGAGGAAGGTTCTATGTCGCGGGAGGAAACCCTCATCTGCTCAGAGGATGGATCCTCTACTTCGAGGGCTACCATGACCCGGAATACTATGAGCCGCCGAGCCGAGCCGCTGTCTTCATGGCTGGATCGGTGCCGGCTTCTGGCAGCACGGCGGCTGGGACAGCGGCCGCTGGCGCAATGGGATCTGGGTCAGCCAGGCCGCCGGCTCAAGTTTTGCTGGATCTGATGAATGAACTTACGACTCTGATGGGAACCGAGGTCACGGCCGAAAACCAAGCAGCCCGTAACATGGAGATCGCGAGGTTGAAGGACCACATGGCCAGTGCCCAAGAGGAAATCAATGCGCTGAAGGCTCAGATGGATGCTGAGTCGGAGCGCCTCAGGGCGGAAGCTTTTCGCCTTGACCTGGATCAACAAACCGCAGATGCAGTCCGTCGGATGAGGCACCAGACCCGCCTGCCGGATCAGTACGAGCCTAGGAATCTTTTCAACACGCCAGGGACAGGACGGAACGCGCCTCTGACCGTAACCCGGATGGCGGAAGTACCTGGGAGTAGGGCGGCGGTTCAGCATCGGCAGCCAAACCCGCCCCGCAGGAACCAGACCCCGCCGCAACATTTTCCGACACCACCCGGTCATTATTCTAACCCGGTGGAAAAAATGTTAGCGGCTGCTGTCAGGCTTAACGCGCTCCCTTTAGCTGATGGAACGCCCTTCGCTGAGGAAGCCCGGAATGCCATTGGGTATTTGCAGACAGCGGTGGCACAACAGGAGAAGTATACCTATAGCCGGAGTCGTGTGCACTCGACCCCTATCCCGAGCCGCAGTTACAGCCGGCGTATAGAGTCGCCTGCGATTTCTAGCAGTGAGCAACGCCGGAACCCGGCGCGGGATGACCCGACTGCTGTTGATGCCAGGCGCTTGTAGATCGTGCAAGAGCACAGCGAGAGGCGGCGGCAGCCGCGGCGGCTTACCAAGAATCACCCACAGTAGCACCTTCTGTTTCAGTGGGAGCCGGAGTAACCTCCAGAGCTGTGGGAGTGTCGTGCTTAGTGCCGGCTCTACGAAACGAACGCATGCCGAAGGACTTCAAGGGTCTGCGTAAGGTGCCAAATTACACTGCTGATCTGTCTCCGGAAGCCTGGATCGAGAGTTATGAGTTAGCCATGGATATGTTAGACGTCAGTGATGCAGTCTGCGCCAAGTATTTCATCATGATGCTGGAAGGACCGGCTCGTACGTAGTTGAAGGGTTTGCCACCCAACACCATTAATTCCTGGGCCGAGTTGAAGGCGAAGTTCATCAAGAATTTTCAAGGAACATGCAAGCAGCCCATGACAATTGTGGATTTGGATCATTGTGTGCAGCGTGAGGATGAGTCGGCCCACCATTGGGTCCGGTGGGTCTAAACCATTATCCACTCTTCTGATAATATCACGGCCGGCTTATGCCAAGTTCATGGCTAGGCCTTGTTATGTCTACTTGCATCTCAAGATGCCCGGATTAAACGGAACGATTACAGTGCATGGTGATCGAAAGATTACTCTCGAGTGCGAGGAAGGCGATGCTGCGTATGCAGAATCAAGTTGTGCTGAGGCAGAGCTCAAGTTTTATAAGGAGAATGTTGACCCGGCAGATATGACTCCGTTGAAGAAGCCTAGCACGGAATCTGAGCCGCCCCTGAAGTTTGTGGCAGAAGATACCAAGCTGGTGGATTTTACTCCCGGCGACTCATCGCAGCAATTCACTATTGGGGCCAATATGGATCCCAAATAGGAAAGCGCGCTCATCGAATTCATCCGTGAGAATCGGGACATCTTTGCATGGAAGCCTTCTGACATGCCGGGTGTACCGAGAGAATTCGCTGAGCACCGCCTTAATGTGGATCCTAAGTTTAAGCCGGTCAAACAGTTCCTCCGTCGTTTCAATGAGGAAAGGTGTAAGGCTATTGGAGAAGAGGTAGCCCGGCTCTTGGCAGCAGGGTTCATCGTCGAAGTTTTTCACCCGGAGTGGTTGGCTATCCCCGTGCTTGTCCTTAAGATGAACGGCACGTGGCGCATGTGTGTAGATTACACCGATCTCAACAAGGCGTGTCCGGCTGATCCATTTGCTCTCCCCCGTATTGACCAGATCATTGATGCAACGACGGGTTGTGAGAGTTTATGTTTCCTGGACGCTTATTCGGGTTATCATCTGATCAAGATGGCAGTCAAAGACCAAGAGAAGACGTCTTTCATTACGCCTTTTGGAGCTTTCTGCTATGTTTCTATGCCTTTTGGACTCAAGACCGCTCAGGCGACTTATCAGCGCTGTGTGCAGAACTGTCTTCATGGTCAAATTGGGCGCAATGTTCATGCTTATGTGGATGATATTGTGGTCAAGTCAAGGAAGGAGACTCTGCTAAAGGATTTGAAGGAAACTTTTGATAATCTGCGGGTTTATAAAATGATGCTTAACCCGGCCAAGTGCGTGTTTGGTGTGCCTGCAGGCAAGCTCTTGGGATTCTTGGTCTCCGAGCGCGGCATTGAGGCTAACCCGGACAAGATAAAGGCCATCACTTGTTTGTCTAAGCCGGCGTGCATTAATGATGTCCAGCGCTTGGCGGGTCATATTGCTGCTCTAAGCCGGTTCATAAGCCGCCTGGGAGAGAAAGCTATTCCTCTGTATCAGATGATGAAGAAAACAGACGACTTTGTCTGGAGTGATGCGGCCAATGAGGCGTTTGAGGCGCTCAAAAGGTAGTTGGCTGAGCCACCCGTTTTGGCTGCTCCGGTGGAAAAGGAGCATTTGCTCTTATACGTGGCGGGTAACAACAGAGCCGTCAGTGCTGCAGTTGTGGTGGAGCGCAAGGAGGCGGGTAAGGAATACCCAGTCCAGCGGCCGGTTTACTATGTCAGTGAGGTCTTGACAGAGTCTAAGCAAAGATACCCGCATTGGCAAAAGCTGGTGTTTGGAGTATTCATGGCCAATCGCAAGCTGAAGCACTACTTCCTTGGGCATCCGATTACAGTGGTCAGCTCTGCTCCTCTGGGAGATATTATTCAAAACAGAGAAGCCACTGGCAGGATTGCTAAGTGGGCAATTGAGTTTGGGCCTCTCAATCTGAAATATGTGCCCCAGACGGCTGTGAAATCTCAAGCCTTGGTAGACTTTATCAATGACTGGACAGAGTGTCAAGCACCTGAGGAGAAGCCGGACAATACATATTGGACAATTCATTTTGATGGTTCCAGGCAATTGGAAGGCTCGGGGGCTGGAGTTGTTTTAACTTCCCCGCGAGGTGACAAATTTTGTTATGTTTTAAGGTTAATGTTTCCTTGCACTAACAATGCAGCTGAATATGATGCTTTGCTTCATGGGCTCCGTGTGGCAAAGGAGATGAATCTGAGCCGGGTCAGATGTCTTGGTGACTCAGACCTGGTGGCTCAGCAAGTCTCTGGCACGTGGGATTCTAAGGACCCTCGCATGGCGGCTTATCGCCAGGCGGTTGATATTATTGCTGGCCACTTCAAGGGCTATCAGGTGGATCATATTGATCGGCGGAAGAATGAGGCGGCGGACGCACTATCAAGACTGGGATCTCAGCGTAAGCCGGTGCCGCCTAATGTGTTTCTGGACGTATTGCATCACCCGTCGTTTAAGTTTCCGTCGGAAGAGGATTTGGCTATACCTGACCCGGAAGGGGAATTGGTGGCGGCTCTCCGCGCAATTCCTGATTGGACACTGCCTTATCTGGCGTATCTGACCCGCGGCGAGTTACCCCAAGACGAGACTCTGGCGCGGCAGATTATGAGGCGGTCTAAGTCTATGACTATTCTCAATGGCGAGTTACACAGGCGCAACGTGATAGGCGTTTTTCAGCGATGTGTTGCTCCTTGTCGTCGTTTTCTTACAATAGATGCCATGGGGTAGCTTATCGAGACTGGTTGGGGTCGAAGGACGCCGGTGGACTCCGCGAGCGGAATCGGGAACAAGCGGTGCGGGACACACGATGTACCCAGGTTCGGGGCCCCCCGCGGGAGGTAACACCCCTAGTCCTGCTAGTCTGGTTGATGAACCAAAAGGGGCTACAATGGTGCTCCTTGAGCTGTCTGGGTAGAGGAGGAAGAAGGAGCTAGCTTGCTCTCCTCGTCTCTCTACGTGAGTGTGTGTGGGTGTGTGTCTCCATCGATCGCCCCCTGCATGGGGGAGCTCCGGGGGGTTTTATAGGCCAACCCCCTGAATTACAATATGTGTAGAAAGCGCCGGAGGGCCCCAGATGGCGGTCTCTCTACCCAGACTGATAGGGCCCCCGGCTGAGGAGTCTTGTCGTTGGTAGGGCCCGCAGGCTGCAGGGTCCTGTCGCTGGTAGGGCCCGCCGACTGCAGGGTCCCGTCGGGAGCCGGAAGGGGCCCGCTTGGCAGACTCACGTGCTTGTCACGTCGCGGCACGGGTCGTCCTGCGGGGCGTCGTCTTGCGGTAGCCGGCCGCGGTTAGCGGTACGGCCGGCCGCACTGTGGCCATGCCGGGGCAGGTAATGGAGTGGTTGAGGGCGTGCCGGCACTGTGCCGCCTGCCCGGTCGCAGTCGGCCAGAGTCAGAGGCACAATTGCCTCCATTGTGGCCATGCGGGTGCTGACCATCGAGGCGACGGGGGCCACTGTAGCCACGCGTGCCCTGACCGCGGTACCGGAGGCACTGCTGACACGCTGGGTGTCAGGTCGTCGTCCTGTGAGGCGTGGCGACGGGACAGGAGCCGACCCAACGGCTAGAAGGCCAGGAGTCTCCACCTCCGGCCGGCCGGCTGGTCGCAGCCGGCCACGCGGAGCCGGACTACAGGGTGAGGCGGATCGCCCTGTAGTTGTTTTTCGAAAAGCTGGAGTAAAGACCCAGCTGAGGCTACCCCGGGTTATCCCCCCGACAGTAGTGCCCGAAGCAGGGGGGCCCGCCGGCGAGCCGCGGCGGACCCCACCGGCTTGAGTCTCGCGTTTTGGGACCGCGGTGCGGTCCCGGAGCCGGAAGATGTGGGATCGCGGTGGCCGGCCCCGCAGCCGGCCGACGCTTCGCCAGGCGCCTCGACCACCACGAGGGGCAGAGGAGGCGCGCCACGTGGGGAGCGTGGCGGGCCGTGGCCTGACTGACAGGCCACGCGGAGGACAAGACCGGACCGTGGGTCGGGGCCTACTTCGGTCGTGGCCTCGGCCCGCGCACGTGGATCTTCTGTGGCCCGGGCCGTTGGTTGGCGTTCCCGAAATGCCTTAACGCCCTTCCCGCGCATGGTGGAAGTAGTGGGGTTTGTGCGCGACGGATCTGCTCCCCACTACTCTGTGTGGGGTTTAAATGGGAGGGGAGAGGAGCGGAACGGGGCATTCGCTCCCCTGCCCCCGCACATTGTCTTCGTCGCCCGTCCCCCTCCCCACATCGAGAGAGAGAGAGCAGAGGCCGCCCGTCTGCTGCACCGTCGTCCGCCGTCGTCGGGAGTTGCGACGCGACCGAGCCCACGCGCCCTGCCGCCGCGACCAAGACTTCCTCGAGGCGCATGGCGGGCAAGGGGGCCTGGGACGGCAGCGATGTCGACGAGGCCTATATCGAGTACCTCCGCCACCGCCGCAAGCTGCCGCCGACGGAGAACTTGGAGGCGCGCATCGCCGAGGCGGAGAATGCACCGGCCCCGCGAGAAGGCGAGGTGGTGGTCTTCGCCGAGCACTTCGCCCGCGGGCTCGGCCTACCGGCGAGCGCGTTCTTCCGGCGCTTCCTCACGCGCTTCGGACTGCAACCGCACCACCTTAGCACCAATGCCATCCTGCAACTGGCGGCGTTCGTCACCCTCTGCGAGGGCTTCCTGGGAGTGGAGCCGCGCCTCGACCTCTGGTGCCGGCTCTTCTACCTGAAGCGCCAGACGGTGAAGATCCAGGCAACCGGCCAGATGGTTATGACCGCCTGCGGAGCCGCTCTGGTCCATTCTCGCCCCGGAGTCGGGTTCCCGCAGCTTCCCCTGCAGGACTCGGTGAAGAGTTGGCAGAAGGGGTTCTTCTACGTGAAGAACGTGAAGCCGGAGGAGGACTACATCAACCTCCCCGACTTCGTCGACCAGCCGCCAGTCGCGATGCAAAACTGGAGGACGCCTCCGCCCCAAGTGCCCGAGACCGTGGACCGGCTCTGCGAGCGGCTGGTGGTGATGACCAAGACGGAGGGGCTTACGGCCGTGGATCTCCTGGCCACAATGGTGGCACACCGGGTGCAGCCGCTGCAGCGCCGGCCGCACCTCATCTGCCAGATGGGAGGGCGGCACGACCCCTGCCGGCTCTCCACCAAAGAGCTGAAGGCGGTGCAGGTGGCGAGGAGGGTGAACTCCATCTCGGCCGCCAAGATGGACGAGGGCGAATGGCGATGGGGGAAGGCCACGTACAGCCGGGACCGTCCGGCTCCGCGGGTACGTGCCGAGCCGTCCCCCACCCTTTTTCCTTCTAAAGCTGGCGTTCCTCCCCAGCCTGACGGCGGAGGGGCTTCTCTTGCGTGCAGGTTTTTCCTCAGCTGCAGAATTATGGGGAGCCGGCTGCCGACATGGCGGAGTCGGACCACGAGGAGGTCGAAGACGCCGACGATGTGGAGCCGGCCGAGTCAGAGCAAGCCGGTGCGTCCGGAACCGGCGGGACGGAGGCGGAGGCAACCGAGTCGGCGGGTGAGTTCCTCCCCCAGTCTCTTTTGCGGGACTGGCCTGACGATGACGCTGAATCAGAGGAGGTGCGCGATGCAGCAGCCCCGGAGGACCCCAAAGCTACGGGAGACGATGCCACCGTGCCGAGGAAGCGCGTTCGCCGGGTCGACCGCGAGCCCAGCCGAGGCGACACGGCCACGGGCGGAAAGGGGAAGCAGCCGGCCAGCTCCAGGCCGGCCCCCAAACGGACAGCCAGCGGCCAGCCGGGCGGCAGCCGTGGAGGCGGCGGGAAGAAACCGCGGGTCGCCCGGACGGGCCCCGCCAGGCAGGCGGTCCCTGTTAGCGTCGGGTAAGTGTTCTCTGAGTTCCTGCTTGGTTTCCGGTCGGCCTTCTTTCCTTATTTTGTTTATCCAGGGAGCCGCGTGCCCTGGGGAGGGCCACGGCCGTCGAGACTTCGGGGACAACACTGCCGACCGCCGCCGATGAAAGGGAGCGCGCGGCGTGGCGGGACCTCGAGGCGGCCGAGCAAGAACGGCTCGAGGAGGAGCACCGCCCGTGAGTGGAGGCGGCGCGGAAGCAGCCGCCAGGGAAGGCCTGCGTGGAGGCGGCCGACCAGTCGTGGGAGCCATTTCCCCTTGGTCGGGAGAGGAGGTACAAGGACAAGCATGGCCACACACGGCGGGCGGAGGCGGATGCGCGGGCCGAGGAGGAGGCGCGCGTGGCCGCACGCGCGGCGGACTCCGCCAATTGGACAGAGTCAGACTGCAACGCGGCACCGCCAGGGGCGGACGACGTGCCGCCGGGCGCGGATGAGCCCCCGGAGGTCGTCGTTTCGGAGGCGGAGGTCCCGGCTCCGGAGGTGAGCTGAGGAGGCGTCGCCGGAGGCGGCATACCGGAGATCGAGGCCGCAGGTACCCGGAACCGCGGTGCCGGGAAGAGCGGGTCCCATAGTTGTCACGAGGCGGGGTCCGCCCGAGCCCGCCGACGGGGGTGAGACCTGGGCCGCAGCCGGTGGCACGCCCATAAATGACGCGCCGAGCGCCCTTGGGGCTGCGGTGGCTGCGGTCGTTGCTGAGTTTGCCGCCTGCCGCGCCCAGGTGGTGCAGGAGGCCCAGGCCGCCAGCAACCGGCTGGTGCACCTCGAACAGTCCATCGCGGTAAGGGCTCGAGGTCTTGTCTTTTTTTCTTTTCCAGTGGGGGCGCGCTAGCGCACCCACTGGGTGTAGCCCTCGATACTCGGGCCGGCTGGGATGCAGGTGGGTCGAGTCTAAATGCGTAGCGTCTTTGTTTCTGTGTCCCTCGCAGGCTGTCCACGACCGTCGGGTGGCTGCGTACAACACGCTGCTGGGCTTGTATCGGGGAGCCGAAAGCCGGCTGGCCGTCGTGTCCCCGGATCTGCAAGGTACGCATCTTGTGAGTTTCAAGTGGGGGCGCGCGAGCGCATCAACTGGGTGTAGCCCCTGGGATTCAGGCCGGCTACTCCGAAGGCGGGCTGAATCCCCATCTTTGCTTCCTTTGTGACAGAAGCGTCTTCGCGCCGGGCAGCCACCCATGCCGAGACGGTCTGCCTCCGCCGCCTGGTGGTGTAGCTTGGCAAGCGGCGGGACCTCCTGTCCGCGGAGTGCGACCGGGTCCGCCAGGATGCGGATCGGGCGCAGGCAGAGAAGGACGGGCGCGAGGCAGCCCACCGCCGGGAACTGGAGGAGCGCGAGGCGACCCACCGCCGAGAGCTGGAGGAGCGGGAGACAGCCCATCGCCAGGAGCTGGAGGCCAAGGACGCCTCGCTGGCGAAGGCGGCCGAGGAAGCGCAGGCGGCGCATGCTGAGCACGAGCGCCGGATCCAGGAGTGGTCGGCCAGGGATGGCGCGCTGCAGGAGGAGGCGCACGCGGTGCACCGGCTTCTGGCTGGTAAGTTTTGCTATTTCTCTTGTCTTCGTGTGTCGGATCCGGACCAGCGTTTCCTTTGTCGCTCACCCCGCACCCCCTTCTCCCTTAGGGCTCTTTCCGGGTACGCAAGAGGTCACGGAATTGGCCGTGAAGGCCCATCGCGAGGATCACCGGGCGCAGGGGATCCCCGTCGGGCCGCTTGCCGCCTGGACCGTGGACGAGGTGGGCATTGCCACCAAGGTGCGTCTGACCGAGGTGGTCCGGGCCATGAAGCGACTTCAGGGTGCCGGCTTGGCACTGGTTCGCACCCTTTGGCCGAGTGCGGTGGAGCCGGTCTCCATGAGCCAGCTGTCGAGGTGGCTGGAAGTCGGGTCCGCGCGGGTGAACGCCTGAAGGGCTTCCGCCGCACGCGCCGGAGCAGCCATGGCGCTTCGCATTGCGAGGTCATGGTACCCCGAGCTGGACTTGGGGCTGCTTACGGCCCAGCATGCCGGCACGGACGCGGAGCTGGAGGCGGTTGCCGACGCGCTGGCCGTGCGGGCCAGTGATCTCGTGTCCTTTGCTCCATGGGACGAGTACGTCCCGGAGCGCACGGCGGACGGCGAGGTGATCCCGGAGGACTGGTACACGCTTGCCCTTGACGACCCGGAGGGTAGCGCCGACGAGATGGGCGGTGAAGACGCCGGGTCCAGCACCGACGACTACCTCAGCCGCCGCGGAGGGCGCCGGGGGAGGAGACGGCGCCGCCACTAGCTAGGATCCTTTTGTTTTCCTGCTGCTTTTGTTAGACTGCAGTTCCACCCACTGGGGGTGTAAAATGTAATGAACATGTGGCCGTGGGCCGTTATGCTTTTGTATATGAGTTGATGCTTTTGTTTTGCCAAAGTTTTTTGTGCGTGCCGACTCGGCATTAGCCTTTTGTCCTTTTGACTCCTTCTGCCCAAAACCTTGTCCCCTTCGGCTTCGGCCCCGCCAGCCGGACAGCCAGGAGCCGGTCTGTAGCTGGGAGGGGGCATCCGCCTCGGGGGAGTCGGTCGTGAGTTTGGGAGCCGCGGGGACGTATTGGCCAAGGTGAGTTTGACAGAGGCCAAGAAAAGTGATTCGTCTAGCCCTAGCCGGCGACCCCCCTATGACCGTTTTTCGTGTGCGCTAAGTTTTCCGTCCCGAGAACCCGTCAGGCGGACAGCCGGGAGCCGGTCTGTAGGTGGGAGGGGTGGGACGGTTTTTCCTTAGTTCACATTACTCGACCGGATTTGGGGAGCGATGCCAAGGCTAGCCGGCGAGCCCCCGGGACCGTGGGACCGGGTCCGGGAGCCGGTGTGTGGGGCGAACTGCTTTGGAAGGAAACGAAAGAGGTGTGCCCCAAGAGCTGGCTCGGGGCACCCGTTGCATTCATAAGCCCAAAAGGGAGGATACATACATACACTGGTCCTTCTTAGCAGTAAAACAGACGGAGGAGCGCCGTGTTCCACGGGCGCTCCGTCTCCTCGCCGGAGGCATCTCTCTTGCGCTTCTGCGACTTCTGGGCGTCTATTAGATAGTACGCATTGTTGTGCAGCGCCTTGCTGATGATGAACGGGCCCTCCCATGGGGAGGACAACTTGTGCTGGCCAGCGGTTCACTGGATCCGCCTGAGCACCAGGTCCCCTTCGCGGAAGGAGAGGGGCCAGATCCGCTTGCTGTGGTAGTGCCGGAGCTTCTGTTGGTAGATAGCCGTTCGGCTCAGCGCTAGCTCGCGGGCCTCTTCGAGGAGGTCAACGCCGTCTTCCCTTGCCTCCTTTGCGTCTGTCTCCGTGTACCGGGTGACGCGAGGCGAGTCGAACTCGATGTCCGTGGGGATGACTGCCTCGGACCCGTACACGAGGAAGAAGGGAGTGAAGCCGGTTGGGCGGTTGGGCGTGGTTCTGAGGCTCCACAGGACGGCCGGCAGATCTTCGATCCAGCAGCCGGCTGACCAAACGAGCGGTGCCACGAGCCGGGGCTTGATGCCGGCAAAGTTCAAGCCGTTTGCTCTCTCTGCTTGGCCGTTCGATTGCGGGTGGGCGACCGATGCAAGGTCGAGCCGGATGCCTTGTTTGGCGCAGAAGCGCGCTAGCGTGCCCTTGGGGAAATTGGTGCCGTTGTCGGTGATGATGCTATGCGGGACGCTTTAGCGGACTATCTTGTCTTCGATGAACCGGACGGCCGTGGGACCGTCCAGCTTCTTGATGAGTCTGGCCTCGATCCACTTGGTGAACTTGTCGACGGCTACCAAGAGGTGCGTCATGCCGCCTCGAGCGGTCTTGAATGGTTCCACCATGTCGAGCCCCAACACGGCGAAAGGCCACGACAGGGGGATGGTCTTGAGTGCCGCAGCCGGCAGGTGGCTTTGTGCGCGGAAGCGTTGGCACCACTCGCACTTGTCGACGAGTTGCGTCGCCTCTTCCAGGGCATTTGGGCAATAGAAGCCATGACGGAATGCCTTGGCCACCAAGGTCCTCGAGGCGGCGTGATGCCTGCACTCGCCCTGGTGGATATCTCGGAGGATCTCCTGGCCCGTCTCGGACTCGCCGCAGCGCTGGTACACGCCGGTTGTGCTGCGGTGGACCAGCTCACGATTGATGATGCTGTAGGCGGGAGCCCGTCGCTGGATCTGCCGAGCCTTGTCTTCGTCGGAGGGGAGCTCGCCGCGGAAGAGGAAAGCCAAGATTGGCTGGGCCCACGAGGGTGCCGAGACAAGGGCCGGCTCTGGCTCGAGCTGGAGGCCCTGGGCAGCCGGAGCCGCCGAATCCGTTCCCGGAGCCCTCGGGCCAGGCCCGATAGTCCCCGGGTCGGGCTCGCCAGCCCCCGGGTCCTGGGAGGTAGGGGGCGTGTCGACCGCCATCATGACGGCTGCGGGCTCGGAGCCGGCAACAATTGGAATGACAGCGGTCGGAGCCGGAGCGGCGGGCGAAGCCGGCGGGATTCCCGGGCCCGTCGAGGAGCCGGCGAGATCCGCAAGCACGAAGATGGATTCCGACTCGGCGAAGGGTTTGATCGACGGCTTGAGTAGCCGCTCGAGGGAGACGCCAGCTGGGATTGCCTGCCGGGTGGAGCCGATTTCAGCCAGAGTGTCCGCCGCCTCGTTGTCCGCCCGGGGGACGTGGTGGAACTCACACCCCTCGAAGGAGCCGGTGAGCTGTTGGACGAGGAAGCGGTAGCTGTCCATGTTGGCGTCCCTGGCGTCCCATTCGCCAGAGACCTGCTGCACCACCAGATCCGAGTCGCCAAAACAGAGGATGCGCCGGATGCGGATTTGCTTGGCAAGCCGGAGGCCATGGACGAGCGCCTCGTACTCGGCTACGTTGTTGAAGGCGGCGAAGATGATCTGGAGCGCATACTTGAGCTGGTCCCCTTTTGGGGACGACAAGACGATGCCGGCTCCCAAGCCGGTCCACATCTTCGAGCCGTCGAAGTGCATGCGCCAATGCATGGAGTCCGGAGGCGGCGGCACGAACTGGGTCTCCGCCCAGTCGACGAGGAAGTCGGCCATCGTCTGCGACTTGATGGCGGTGCGCGGCTCGTACCGGATTTCGTAGTCGGCGAGGGCGATAGCCCATTTGGCGATCTGGCCGATGGCGTCCTGGCCGCTCATGATTTCTCCGAGCGGCGCCGTGCTCACCACGGTGATGGTGTGCTCCTGGAAGTACTGCTTGGCCTTCTTGGCGGCGAAGTATATGCCGTAGCACATCTTGTGGTAGTGGGGGTAGTTTTGCTTGGAGGCGGAGAGGACCTCGCTGAGGTAGTAGACGGGGCGCTGGACCGGCAGCGCCTTGCCTTCCTCCGGCCGCTCCACCACGAGGACGACGCTGATCACGCGCGTGGTTGCCGCGATGTACGCGAGCAAAGGCTCCTTCTCGGCCGGAGCCGCCAGGACGGGTGCGCTGGAGAGGGCGCGCTTGAGGTCGCGGAACGCTTCGTGCGCCTGGTCGGTCCACTCAAACTTGGCCGGCTTCTTCGTCGGGTCGTGGCCCGGCTCGATTTTGGCGGTCTTCTTCATGAGCTGATAGAGGGGCAGGGCTTTCTTGCCCAGCCGGCTGATGAACCGGCTGAGCGAGGCAAGGCAGCCAGTGAACTTCTGGACGTCGCGGAGCTTGGTCGGTTTGTGCATGCGCTCGATGGCTCTGATTTTCTCCGGGTTGGCTTCGATGTCGCGGGCGGACACGAAGAAACCCAGGAGCTGGCCTGCTGGCACGCCGAAAACACACTTCTCCGGATTGAGCTTGACCTTGTACTCGCGCAGGTTGGCGAAGGTCTCTCGAAGATCGTCGAGGAGGCTGAAATGCTTCTTGATTTTGACGACGATGTCGTCCACGTAGACATGGACGTTCCTGCCGATCTGGGGCAGGAGGCACATCTGCATGCAACGCTGGAAGGTGGCGCATGCATTCTTCAGGCCGAAGGACATGGTGATGTAGCAGTAGGCCCCGAAAGGTGTGATGAAGGAGGTCTTCAGCCGGTCTGCTGGGTCCAGCTTGATCTGGTGGTAGCCGAATAGGCGTCCAGGAAGGACAGCAAATCACAGCCGGCCGTGGAGTCGATCACTTAATCGATCTGAGGCAGGGCGAAAGGGTCCTTGGGACAGGCCTTGTTCAGGATGGTGTAGTCGATACACATGCGCCAAGTCTTGTTCTTCTTCAGCACCAGAGCTGGGTTGGCCAGCCAGTCCGGGTGGAACACTTCCATGATGAAGCCGGCTGCGAGCAACCGGGCGATCTCCTCTCCTATAGTACGCCGCTTCTCCTCGAAGAAACGGCACAGGGGTTGCTTGACCGGCTTGGCATCCGGCCGCACATGAAATTTGTGCTCGGCGTACTTCCTCGGAACACCCGGCATGTCTTTTGGAGACCATGCGAAGATGTCCTGATTCTCATGGAGGAAGTCGACGAGCTCGCCTTCCTATTTGCTGTTGAGGTGGGCACCGATGGTGACGCACTGCTTGGGGTTGGCCGGATCAAGTGGCACCTGCTTGGTGTCCTTCGACGGCTGGAACGACGCTTCGCTGGCCGACTGGGACGGAGGAGCCGGCACGGCCGGCTGGTTAGAGGCGTGAGCCACGAGCCGGTCGAGCTGCCGCCTCTCCTCCGCTATTTCCAGGGCCTCGGCCAGCTGGGTGCTGTCGTGCGCGCACTCGATCGACATTTTGTAGTCGCCATCGATGCTGATGATGCCCTTGGGACCCGGCATCTTGAGCTTGAGGTAGGCATAATGGGGGATCGCCATGAATTTGACGAGGGCCAACCTGCCCCGCAGCGCGTAGTAGAGACTGTTGAGGTCCACTACCTCAAACCATATCGGCTCGCGGCGGAAGTGGCTCTTGTTGCCGAAGAGGACGTCGAGCCGGATTTTGCCGACGGGGGTGCAGGATTTTCCCGGCACAATGCCATGGAAAACTGTCCGGCTTGGCTGCAGGTCTTTCTCCTTGAGCCCCAGCTTGAGCAGTGTGTCGCGGTAAAGGATGTTGATGCTGCTGCCCCTGTCAACCAGCACCCGCGAGAAGCGACAGGTGAGCCTCTCGGAGGCGATGGTGGGATCGAGGACGAGGGCGTAGCTGCCGGGGTTTGGCATCACGGCCGGGTGGTCAGCCCGGCTCTACGTAACCGGCTTCTCGGACCAGCGCATGAACTGGGGGACCGAGGGGACGGTGGCGTTCACCTCGTGCCGGCGCTGGCGCAGGCTATGCTTGTCGGTTCCCTCGCTGGTGAAGACGACGTAGGATCCGTCCTGGTTGGGGAATTGGTCGTGAAGGCAGCCGTCATTGGCAACCGGAGCCGGAACCGGGGCGCGGAGAGCCGGAGGCGGAGGGACTGGGAGGCCCTCGCCCCGGGCTAGCCGCTGGTAGAAGTTGCACTGCCGGAGCGTGTGAGTGGCCGGCTAGGCCCCGGAGTGCATCTTGCAGGGTGCGTCGAGCATCTGCTCGAAGGTGAGCTTGGGCTGCCAGGCGGCCTTGTCGGTCCGTTGTCGCTGGCTGGAGGCCTGGGCGGCCGGCTACTCTTCTTCGACAATAGCGACCTGCCGGCTCCCATAGCGGGGATCCGACTGGTTGGTTTTGCGCTTGTTGTTCTGCTGCTGCCGGTTGTCGGCAGCCGCCCGTGGCACGGCAGGCGGCGGGGTCGGTTTGGCAGGCATGGTGACCTTGATCTGCATCGCGGAGTCGGCCGTGGCGTACTTGTCTGCCTTGGCCATTAGATCCGCCAGGGTTGCCGGCTCAGAGCACAGGAGCTTGTGCTTGAGGTGGGTGCCGTCACGGCAGCCCTCGATGAAGTACTGGATGGCCTGCACCTCGTGTACCCCCTCGCAGGAGTTGCGGAGCTCGGTCCATGGCGTGAGGTAGTCACGGAGGGACTCGTCCGGCCCCTGGACGGACATGGCCAGCTCGCGGGGTCGGCCGGGCCGCTTGTAGGTGCCGGTGAAGTTGCGGACGAACGCCTCCTCAAAGTTTGTCCAGGTGTTGATGCTGCCGGCAGACAGGTTGTTGAGCCAGGTCCGAGCCGAGCCGATCAACATGAGGGGGGCGTAGCGCACGGCTACGCGCTTGTTCCCCCTGGCTATGCCGACTGCGGTGGTGTAGTCGACTAGCCAGTGTTCCGGCTTGGCGGTGTCGTTGTACTTCGGGGTGTCGCGAGGGAGCGTGAAGCCGGTTGGGAACGGCTCGTTGCGGATCCGTGGGCCGAAGCACGCCGGGCCGATCGGACCCTCCTCCTCCAGGAGGGCGGATTGCGCCAGCCGGTCGATGCTGGTCCGGGCGTCGTTCTCACTCCGTGGGACGCGTGGGCCGAGCCGAGCGGCGAGCTCTGGATGGACAGCCGGGGCAGGCGAGTGCGCGCGTTCCCGCCACGGGGGCGGGGTATGGTCCCGGCTGCGTCGGCTGCCGCCAGCCGGAGCATCGTTGCGCCGGCTGTTGACGACCGGCGGCTCGTCTTCCTGTCGGGAGCGTCCGTTATGGGACCCAGCGCCCCGCCGGCCGGAGCCGCGGGGGGAAGAGGCTTGCTGGACCGGCCGGTGCTGGCCAGCAGTTGGCGGGGCGGCCCCCTCGGGGACGGGAATTTTGGAGCCGGCGTTGGCGTCATCGAGCCGGGCCTGCTGAGCGTTGGCAGCGGCGATGAGGTCTTGGATGTGCCGCTCCTGCTGCTCTCGCTCCTCGCCCACCAGGTCGGTGAGGTCGGCATAGGCCACCTGGGCGGCCCTCATGTTGGCAGCCGGCGTGTCGTAGGTGGGGAGCCTGACACCGAGGATTTTCGCGACCACACGGCCGCGGTTGCGGATGTCACCGCACCGGCTGGGCTCGTTGCCGGCGGGGGTGAGGCCGTAGGCAGAGTTGTACTCGCGCTGCGCGGACTCCATCCGGCGCTTGGTGGCGGCGAGCGTGGTCGCCTCTGCGAACAGCAGCTAGCGAGCAGCCTCCTACTCAGCCGTAGCCGCGGCCGGGTTCGTCGTAGGCGCGACGGGAGTGCTGAGGCCCCGAAGCACGGAGCCATGGGGGTCGGAGGTGCCGGTGCCGGCGGCTGCGGCAGCCGCCTCCGCCTCCGCCCTGACGCGACCGGAGGTCGTGGAGGAACCGGTGGCCATTACCCCCGCGCGGACGCAGGAGTCGTCAGCCCTGCCCGGGGCGATTGCGCCCAAAAACGAGGGCGCATCGAGGCAGTCGAGCACCTTGCTAGGGTACTCATCGGCAGCTGGCTCACCGACGAGGCCCAGCTTGCCGAAGCGCTCGGTGAGGATGGCGATGTCGGACGGAGGGTCACCGCCGCGCCACTCGTCGGAGAGATCGGCTGCGGCGCCCGCAGAGCTGGCGGGAACGGGGTCCCGCCCCGCCGGAGCAAGCCCCACGAGCGTGCAGTTCCGCCCGGGCGCGGGGTGGCCGGGGGAGGTGGTGAAGGGTCCCGCCCGGAGCGTGACTCCGGCCGGCTCCGCGGACGGCTTCACGGTGGGCGCCAACTGTCGTCATTTTCTTACGACAGATGCCATGGGGTGGCTTATCGAGAGTGGTTGGGGCCGAAGGACGCCGGTGGACTCCGGGAGCGGGATCGGGAACAAGCGGTGCGGGACACACGATGTACCCAGGTTCGGGGGCCCCCGTGGGAGGTAACACCCCTAGTCCTGCTAGTCTGGTTGATGAACCAAAAGGGGCTACAATGGTGCTCCTTGAGCTGTCTGGGTAGAGGAGGAAGAAGGAGCTAGCTTGCTCTCCTCGCCTCTCTACGTGAGTGTGTGTCTCCATCGATCGCCCCCTGCATGGGGGAGCTCCGGGGGGTTTTATAGGCCAACCCCCTGAATTACAATATGTGTAGAAGGCGCCGGAGGGCCCCAGTTGGCCGTCTCTCTAGCCGGCCATGGGGCCCCCGGCTGAGGAGTCTTGTCGTTGGTAGGGCCCGCCGGCTGCAGGGTCCCATCGCTGGTACGGCCCGCCGGCTGCAGGGTCCCGTCGGGAGCCGGAAGGGGCCCGCTTGGCAGACTCACGTGCTTGTCACGTCGCGGCATGGGTCGTCCTGCGGGGCGTCGTCTTGCGGTAGCCGGCCGCGGTCAGCGGTACGGCCGGCCGCACTGTGGCCATGCCGGGGTAGGTAATGGAGTGGTTGAGGGCGTACCGGCACTGTGCCGCCTGCCCGGTCGCAGTCGGCCGGAGTCAGAGGCATTGTTGCCTCCACTGTGGCCATGCGGGCGCTGACCACCGACGCGACGGGGGCCACTGTAGCCACGCGTGCCCTGACCGCGGTACCGGAGGCACTGCTGACACGCCGGGCATCAGGTCGTCATCCTGCAAGGCATGGTGACGGGACGGGAGCCGACCCGCCGGCTAGAAGGCCAGGAGTCTCCACCTCCGACCGGCCGGCTGGTCGTAGCCAGCCGCGCGGAGCCGGACTACAGGGGGAGGCACATCGCCCTGTAGTCGTTTTTCAAAAAGCTGGAGTAAAGACCCAACTGAGGCTACCCCGGGGTTATCCCCCCGACACTCCTGACGAGGGCCGTGAAATCCTGCAAGAGATACATGCCGGCGATTGTGGTCATCACGCTGGGTCAAAATCTTTGGTGGCTAAGGCTTTTCGGCACGGCTTTTACTAGTTAACAGCTCATAATGATGCAGAGGACTTGGTCAGTAAATGTGACGGGTGCCAAAAATTCGGACGACGTGCCCATGTGCCGACTCAAGAGTTACGGATGATTCCGATCACCTGGCCATTTGTGGTCTGGGGGCTGGATATGGTGGGACCTTTTAAGAGGTCTAAAGATAAGAAGACCCACCTCTTGGTGGCAGTTGACAAGTTTACTAAGTGGGTTGAGGCTGAGCCGGTCAGCAAGTGTGACGTGGCAACAGCGGTTCAGTTCGTCAAAAAGCTGATCTTTCGGTTTGGTTATCCTCATAGTATCATTACTGACAATTGTACAAACCTGTCCAAGGGGGCTATGAAGGAGTTTTGTGATGATGAACATATCCTCCTCGATGTATCTTCTGTGGCTCACCCACAGTCAAATGGCCAAGCAGAGCGTGCTAACCAGGAAATTTTGAGAGGGATAAAACCCCGTCTTATGGTTCCTTTGGAGCGCACACCGGGTTGTTGGGTGGAGGAGTTACCTTCAGTTCTTTGGAGCATAAGAACCACCCCCCAATAGGTCAACAGGCTATACGCCTTTCTTCATGGTTTATGGCGCAGAAGCTGTTCTCCCCAGTGATATTCGTCATGACTCGCCCAGGGTGGCGGCTTACATGGAAACTGATAATGAAACGGCGCATCAGGATGCTTTGGATGCCTTAGACGAAGGACGGGATCTCGAAGCAGGACGGTCGGCGATTTGCCAGCAAGACCTGCGTCGCTATCATAGCCGCAGAGTCAAGACCCGGACGTTCCAAGAAGGCGACTTAGTACTCCGGTTGATTCAAGACCAGTCAGATATGCATAAGTTGTCACCTCCTTGGGAAGGACCATTTGTGATCAGCAGAAATGTCAACAATGGTTCCTACTATCTCATTGATATACGGGAGAGCGACAAGTCACGCACTTCTGGTGAAGAGACTGCAAGGCCAAGGAATATTGCTCACCTTCGGCCATACTATACTTGAGCCGCCGGCTCTCATCAATGTACATACTTCTGTCATTCTATATACCAATTTTTATAATAAAGTTGGCATCCCCATAATTCGGGGCCTCTGCCGTTTTTCTGCACTAAGTTTCGTGCAAAGAGTTGATTCTTCATCAGGTCACTTGGGGGCTTCCAACCCACTGGGTTTAGCTTTCATACCCTCTTGGCCAGGCTTTATATGCCATATTCGAGTTAAACCTGCCTGTTTGCAACTTGCTACTCCACCAAGTGACCCGCCGAACTCTTGACAGTCAATCTTGCTCAGAGACCCTGAACTTGAAAAGTCAATCTCGCAATAAGACCCTGAACTTGTCAAGGTTAAAACGGCGGCTTTCGTCACGAGAGAGCCGGCTTACAGTGAGCTAGGATAAAGTCGCCTTGTCTCTGCTGTAGTCTCTCCGCTATGTGGCCCATTCGTACTCTTAGCAATGTCAATCTTTTAAAGACCCTGAACTTGCTAAGGTTTAAACGACGGATTTATGTCACGTGAGAGCTGGCTTACGAGGTTTCAGGCTTTTATGCCTAGCTTCTTTGGTGGCAATACAATTTTTTTTACAAAAATAAGAGCTCTCTTGTATTGCCGTGCCTTTAAAGCCGGCTTATAAAGCAGGAGATATGCAAGTATGTATTCTATTGCTTGTTTTTGCAGGCATGTTTCATGATACGATTCCAAGTTTTGGATAATCCCGGCTTAGCAATTGCTCGTGGAATATAACCCGCCGGTGCGAGTCGATGAAGTCAGATGATTATGACAGGACATTCATGTTAAAAAAATTATAAGCCGCCGACACGTGGGTGGAAGAAGTTTAAAAAAAAGTGCACGAAGGCACATGAAGAAGCAATCAAGTTTTGTCTACTGCTATTACAAGGATCCAGAGGACCGAAAATGTGGGGCTAAGTTTTTTCTCAAGTTACAACCCGGTGGCTCAGTTTCGCCCGGGTTAGCATCTTTGAAGACCGGCTCTTCGCCTAGCTCGTCGACGGGTCACCGTGCGCCGGGTCTTCGGGCTCCTGGATCTGAAGGTTGTCCACATCCCAGTTGCAGTTGAGTAGAGCTTCAAATTGAGCTTCATCATTCAAGATGGGAGACGGGTCAACGTCAGGGGCAAAGATGTGCTTACGCCGTTGAGGGGTCAGATCCTTCGGCTCAAAGGTAGGCGCCCGTATTCGAGTGTTGTTGTCGTCATAAGCCGCCTGGTATGTCGCCAGGTCAGCTTCTGCGGCTAGTAGGCTGCCCAACACCCGAGACGCTTTGTGGCAGCAGGAGTAGTCGTCTTGGGTGAATTCCGACCCGTCATCCTTCAACTGTGGGAAGCCTCCCGTCATCTCCTTCGGGTTAAGTTCCGACGCGTATGCCAATGCCCGGCTCAGAGCAGATATTGCACCCTTGCGGGCGGCTGATTTCTTCATTTCTTCAAAGTGTTGGGGGATGGTGAAGAGGCATTTCAGCACATCTTGGATCAATTTTGGCACACATTTCTCCCCAAAGACCGCCCTGATGGTAAAGAGGCTTCCGGCGTATAGTTGTTCAGTAAAGGAGTATAACACCTTCAGCTTCAACAATCTGCCATCCGGAAGTTGGCGAGTGCGTTTGCCTGCAAAACAGATTAAGATTATAAGTCGCCGGGCGAGTCTCCGCAAGAGCATTTGAAACATAGTCATAAGTACAGCCAACAATGCTTACCAAAGACGGCTTCGGTCATCCGGTTTATGTGCCGCTTCAGGCTGGTCAGTTCTTCAGTCACGGGTGTAAGACGGCCCTCAGCGCGTTTGGTCAGGGCGGCTTGGTTGGTTTCAGCGGATTTTTTATACGCTTCAAGTTCCGTTTTGATCTTTTCCAGCTCTGACAAGGCGAGCTGCCACTTTACATCGACTTCAGCTCGGGCTTCTTGTTGCGATGCCAGACTTTTCTTAAGGTCTGACACGCTAGATTCAGCCACACTTAAGGATTCCTACACTTGACAAATTATGGCAAGCAAGATTATCAGATCTTAAGCCGCCAGTCCAGCTCATAATGGTGTTTAGAAGCATGGCAGAGAATTCTTACAAGTCCCGAGCAGATTGCAAGCAATATGCTTGACACTTGGGGGCTAATGTGTATCAGTTCTTTCTTATATCTACAATACAAATAAGACCCGGACCATCTTCATGGAGATGACCCGGCCCTTGGGGGCTACAACGTTGGTCTATTCAAGCTTACATATTATTGAAGACCCGGCTTATTTCCGAGAATATAAGCCGGCCCTTGGGGGCTACGTAAGGATATACAGAGAGCAGAAAAGTGGAATACCTCATATTTCTTCTTCATCATATCAACAAGTCTGGCCTCCATGCCCCGGCTTGCGGCAAGGCGGCTCAAATAGCCTGAGTGCAACTCATCAGCAGTCAGCTTCTCCAAGTTGGGCAGATCAAGCTTGTTTGTATCCTTCTCAGGTGAAGGCTTTTCAGCCTTGCTGATGTGCTTGGTCAACACGGTGGAGGGGGCCGGAGCGGCATAGGCTGAGCCGGTAATAGTGACCTCTTCTTCTTGAACTGGCGCCTCTTGAGTTGTTGGCAGGGGGTTGGGCGGCTTAGGGTCCGTCTACAGAGAAGCTTCAGTGATCACAACGTCAGCATCCACCGGCTTATTGGGCTGGGGAGTGTTGTCATGAGCACCCTGGCCAGCATCAGATGGTTCCACTTGAGCTTCAGTGTCAAGCTTTGGATCTTCCGGTTCTGAAACATCTGGACGAGAAGATGGCCCGCTCAATTTCCTTTTCTTGGCCTGGGCCCTGCAAAAACACGGACTTCATTATCAGTTATAGGCAAGGACAGTATAGTAGTAATCAGTGAAAAGATGTAAGAAAGCTTACCCCGGGTTGATGACAAGGGGAGGCAGTTTGGAGGCGGTTGAGTCGCCAGACGAAGGAGGAGTTTCCTGATTCAATTAGATGAAGCAATATGAGTAAGTGACAGCACAAGACTAATATGAAGAAGTACAAATATAAGAATGAAGTACCTCGTTGCGACGTTTTCGGCGAGTCGGAGTTTCAGGTAAGCCGGCCACCTGGTCTTCAGAGCCGCTGCTCCGGGTCTGACGTCTGGCATCATGCTGCTGCTTCTTCAAAAGAAAGTCGGGGTCCAAGTGAGCAAGAGGATGTGAAAACTTAACTTTCCGGATGACCCGCCGGATTCTCTCTGTTGGCAGAGGTTCTGAGTCGGAGGAGATGATAGTTACCTCTGCGGCTCCGGCTTCGCTGGCCTCCGCCTCTTCCTGAGAGGAGTCAGTGTCAATAAGTTGCATAAAAAGAAGACCAAGGGAATCAAGTTCTACCTCTGAGTCATCCAGACCGAATAGTTCTTCAGTTGATTGTTTCTTTTTGCGAGCCGGAGCTTTAGCCTTGGTGGCTTTGGTTGCTTTGCTTTTCTTCTTAGAGGTAATGGTTAACCTCTTGTTCCAGAAGGAAGAGCCAGCCTGCATATGATATACGCATTGGCAGAAAGGTCAAAATACAATACATGAAATACATCATTTAAAGAATGGGTGAGGATTAGGATGAGAAGATTCACCTTTGGAGTCGGGTTAAGTGCATAAAAAGGACTTAACCTCGTCTTGTTGCAGACTGCTTGAGGTTCTCCCAGCAAGGATTTGACGATGGCATTAAGATCCTGGTCTGTCAAGGGAGTTTGGTTGAAGCGTTGAGGATCATTCACCTCGCCAGTGTATTGGCACATTAAGGCATTGCGGCGGCTCAGCGGCAGAATCCTCCAAGAGACCCAGCAGCGGGTCAGATCAACACATGTTAACCCGTTGGCTAACAGGGCCCTTATCTTCGAAAAGGTTGGACCGTATTGGGTGCGCTCGGCAGCAGACATCCGGTCTGGGAGTTTAGTGTCGGTGCTGAGCCGGTAAGGACGATAACCCGGCAGTGGATTCTCTCCTTCTGGGGAGGTATCCTTGCAGTAAAACATGGTTTTGTTCCAGTCTTTGGGATGACTCGGCAGAGTCGCTGCTGGAAAGAGTACATCCCTCCGTCTCTGAAGAGTGACACCTCCAAGTTCAAGACTTAATCCATCCGCCATTTCTGTTTGGCGGTTGACGTAGAAATATTCCTTGAAGAGGTCAACAGACGCTCTTCTTGCAGATAAACTTCACAGAGAGTTTGGAACTGGCACAAGTTGGTAACGGAGTTGGGGCCAATGTCTTGAAGGTGCAGTTTGTACAAGTGTAAGGCGTCCCGAAAAAATTTAGACCCGGGCGGAGAGAAGCCACGGAGAAGATGGTCTGTGAACACAATGACTTCCCCATCCTTGGGCTTGGGAGTGGTTTCATTGCCTGGAACCCGCCAGTGGATAACATCCTGAGCCGGCAAAACTCCCGTAACGACAAAATCATTGAGCAATTCCTCAGTTACCCCGGATCTTACCCAGTCGCAGGAAGCGGGAGCTTTAGCCATGGCGGCGGCTTACAAGACTGCGAAAAGGCGTGATTATATGGCGGGTTAAAAATGCAGCGTGACCAAAGTAACTATAACTCTAAAAAAAGGCGATGGTGCTTGGCGGCTCAATATTAAATTATGAGCCGCCGAGGTGGGTTGCAACATGATAACGAGAGCCGGCAGCGTGATGGCGGGTCAAGTTTGTCAGCGAGTATTGGAAAAATTGCTAAGTGTGGAAAAACAGATTCCAACAGCTACAACTACCGTTTTAAGATCTACGGACGAGATAAAAGGAAAATATTTCCTAAACCTAAAAGGCCAGTGGAAGAACAGGCAGTTCCTATATGGATTACAATGAGCAAATAATCTATAATGAGTATAGCATACTTATTAAGCGGATGGCCGCATGATTCGGCTAGCATTGTAAAGCCTAAAGAAGTGTTTCTTCTCTGATCTATGAAGAACGCTCCGACGAGCGATGATGAACTCGAAGAAAACCCGATGAACTCGGAGAAAGCTTGAAGAACTAATGCAGATCTAAAAGAGGGGCAAAGATGGAACCTGAGATGCGCAGAAGATGCGGGCGGGTGGCAGTAAACGTTGGACAGATTCAGGGTGATGCAGCGGCCCTGGTGTTGGCGACGGCAAGGTCCGAGCGGCGTGGCGGAGCTTCGGCTGCGCGAGCGTCTAGAAGAGGAAGAAGAAGAGAGGCGGCGACGGGGGAAAGTGAAAATGATGGGACCCCCCACGCCTATTTATGAGGAGGTGATGGAATAGCAACAGTCCGGTGCGGGAATCGAGGAGACACGATGATGATTGACCCAGAAAATGC
The DNA here is from genome assembly GCA_039707655.1 of Elymus sibiricus. Lineage (NCBI taxonomy): Eukaryota > Viridiplantae > Streptophyta > Magnoliopsida > Poales > Poaceae > Elymus > Elymus sibiricus. The sequence continues at coordinate 514,805,285 of CM077665.1, forward strand.
CTCGATTCTTGGGTTGGTCAAATTAATGAAAAAGATCCGTTGTGACATCAGGGGAATCTTTTCGATTTTCCTAAGATGACGTCATCCATTTCAGATATGGCGGGTCATGAAGATTTGTCAGAGAATGCAAGATTCGCCAACCAGAGGACTTGAAGATTGGCATGAACCAGTTCAAATCAATCTGGGGCCTAATGTTGGGGATATAACCCCGTGGTGAGACCCGCCCAGGAGGAGCCGGGTCATGAGGTTGGCGGCTTAGCAGTAAGAGCTAAGAGTGACTTGCCCAATGGGCCTGAAGGAGTCCCAGAGCCAGAAGACAATGTGTAACCCGGTGGCGTAAGCCGCCGATGGCGGCTTGCCAAACAAGGCAAGAGTAGTTAGAGGCAAGGTCGGTTACTAACTATGACCCGGCCCGGACTCTTGTAAGCCCAGGGCCTCGACCTGTGTATATAAAGGCGGGTTACCTGGGTGGCTTAGGCCACGAACCCTTTGATCGAGTACTAGGTCAAGCGAAACCGCTCCCTTGTAATCGATACCCAATCAATACAACTCAAAGCAGGACGTAGGCTATTACCTCCTTCGAGAGGGGCCGAACCTGGGTAACCCTGTGTCTTTCGTCCCGACCAACCCCTTCGAGTTAACAACCGTAGCGATTGCCTCACACCTAAGTCCTGGCACTAGGACATCTGCCGTGACAAAACCACGACACTAACCGTACCATTACATAGAACCTGGGAAACCCAACTGCACCATTTTCCACCAAAGCCTCTTTTGGCGTGGCAGTCAAGAAGGAAGTCCCAGTTCACCATATCATATGCCTTTTCAAAATCAAGTTTAAGCACCACCCCGACTTGCTTCTTCACATGAGAGTAATGCATGATTTCATGCAAGGACAGAATAGGATCCATAATACTCCTACCTTTAATTAACGCATTTTGCTATTTACTGAATAATTTCGGGGCGTATATACTAACTCTCCTATCCATTACTTTTGTAATAAGTGTATAAGGACAACACAACAAGCAAATGGGTCTGTATTGTTGAATTCTATTGGCCTCAGAGGTCTTGTGAAGGAGGGTAATAATTCCATAATTGAGCCTCTGGACATCTAGTTTTCCTTCATGGAACCACTCAAACAATTTGAATAAGTCCGCACTCACCACATCCCAAGAATGCTGATAGAATTCAGCAGGTATATTGTCTGGGCCGGGGGCACGATTAGTGTCCATGGCAAACAAAGCCTCTTTGATTTCTTCCAAAGAAAAAGGTCTAGTCAAACATTTATTATCTTCCTCAGTTAAAGTTTCTGATTCAGACCACAGGGAAGCATCAATCCTACAAATGTTACCAGGGGCAGGACCAAAAAGCTCTTTATAGAAGTTAGTGGCATCGGATAGGAGGTTTTTAGTCCCTTCAATGATCATCCCTCCACACTCAAGAGAGTGTATATTGTTTTTCCTGCGCCTCCCGTTAGCAATCTTGTGGAAGAAGTCAGTGTTATTATCTCCTTTCAACAACCACCTTTCATGGGATTTTTTATGCCAGTAGAGCTCTTCTTCCTCATACATAGCATTCAGTTCTACTAAAATATCTAGTTTCCTAGCATAGGCTGCCCCACATAGATCCTCACTTTCCTCAAGCAACTCCAGCTCCTGGACTTCCAGCTTTAGCATATTACGCCTAATTTAGTTGTTACCAAAGATATTGGACCCCCATCCTTTAAAAAAATTCTTTACCCTTTTTAGCTTAATATTGAGAGTGTCAATAGGGTCATCCGTATAAGTAGGTTTCAACCAAATCTTACCAACCAAAGGAAGGAAGTCCGGATTACGCAACCAGGCCACATCAAATCTTAAGCATCTACTGCCACTTGCTCTAGGTGAAGCTACTCCTCCATACAACAGCAGAGGATTATGATCCGACCATTCTTTAACTAATTTGCGAACAGAAACTAAAGGGTAGAGGTCCTCCCAATCCGGGGACATCAACACGCGGTCCAGTTTTTCTAAGGTGGGATGTTCCTGTTTATTGGACCAGGTATAGCATCCATGAGACATAAAGATCTCTCTCAACCCCATCAAATGAATAATAGAATTGAAAACATCCGAGAAATGAGACAGAGCTGATTGTTTGTTTTTCTCTCCACTATATCTCATGATGTTGAAATCACCTCCCACCAAATAAGGAGTGTCGATTTTATTACAGAAGGAAGATAGTCCAGCTAAGAACTCAGGTTTCCTATCATCCCGAGCAGCTCCATAAACCACAAGCAAAGCCCACTTGCAATTTTTATTTTTATCAAACAGATTAGCTTGAAGGATATATTTCCCACTAACCGCACTAATGATATCAAACTTATATAACTTCAGACCACACAAAATCCCTCCAGACTTGCCCACCGAGGGCACCCATTCCCAATGAAAGCGAGACATGGGATCAATTTTCCTGAAAAAGGAAGGGTTGAACTTCTCCTTCATGGTCTCTTGAAGACCCACAAAATCCACATCATTGGTGTCTATAATGTCAATGAGGCCTGAAATCTTACCTTTCTTCCCCACCCCCCTACAATTCCAAAAAAGACCTATCATTTATATCTGGCAGGTTTGTCTCTCACTCTGGTTGATCTGCCAGAATCCAGGGCAGATTCACCATCTTTTTCTTTCTCTTTCATATACGTCCTAGTCACAGGTCGAGAGGAATATGCAGATGGTGAAATCACCACATTCTTTTTCCTACCCTTATGTTTCTTCTTCCCCTTAGATTGGACAGGAGTAAAGGATTCATCATCTACTTCCTCATGATCTTCCCATGTTAAAGAGAGAGGGGTATTATTGCCCAAGTAATCATTGATAGAAATATCTACAGGTTCAAAAAATTTCTCCCTAAGAATCTCCCTAGAATCTTCTAGCTCTCGTAAAATATTTATAGTAGAGAAGTTATCATCAGGAATACCCACCCCCATCAAGGAAGCATGCAGCATAATAGCAGAATTGGATAATACAGAAAATTTATTGCAAGCACGAGGTTCGTTTATACCTTCCAGGTTACGTTTCTTCATCCTCCCAGCAGCCACTTCTTCCACCCTTGCCAGCTTTTGATATTGGTTGCGCGTAGTAGCTGCAGCTGGTCTTGTGTGCATTTCCTCACGTATAGGAGACCCCTCCGGTGACTCAACAGTGTTGTTACTGTCGATGGTACCAACTGTCTTAGACCCCTCCTCCAATTCCACCACTCTGGGTAAAGCTGGCCACAGTGTAGTCTGATAAAGGAGAAAAGGGGCCCATACCAACCTTAACAAAGTTGCAAAAGAAAGCTGGTGATGGGGGAACAGTGGTAACAGCCCAGGCACCTGATTTTTCTTTATCAACCCCAGCAGGAGAGGCACACGAAGAGGCAACCTCCATCCCCTGACCGCATTTATCCGAACCCCCATCAGGATCAAGAGAGTTCTGGTCACCAACCTCCCAGGATGCAAATTCTTTGGCCATGGAATGAATCAACAGTTCAGTGTGATCCCCCTCATCACTTTCATCTTCCTCATCATTTTCAGAGACAGTGGACAGCTTAGAATGCTCATTGTAATTTTGTGAAGAATTACCCGCGGTAGAGTACCCCATAACAGAATTACTGGTTCCACCCTGATCAGCGGATGTCTCAGATATGAAGTTAAACTTGGCTTTTTTATTAATAGAAGGAGATGCACTACTGTCTACAGGGACATGGGATTTAGCTTTGTTAGGAGCTCCAACTACCACTCTTTCCACTTCATAGAAGAAGTCATAGAACTTTCCTTCCAACATCCCCTCTGCAGATGCTGGAATTTTCTCTGCATCCCTACAACCCAGCAAAATACGAGCATACTCAGGTTTATGAACACTAGCAGGATCAACTTCCAGTGTCAATTCCACAAGGCCACCAGCTTAGGACACATACTCTGGGCATCTTTTTTCCAAGGGAACATTACGCACCCGCACCCAGGCTTTCTGAAGATCTGCCTTGGCCCCAACAGATGAAGACCATGGAGATATGTTAACTACCACTGTTTCATCCAGGATGGGTAAACATTTGCCATAGTAACTAGCTCTCTCAACTTCATGAGCATTAGGAAACCTCATCACAAATTGAGCTGGGCTGATCTGACGAGCAGTAAAACGCCATTTTTTGGTTTTTGAGAGAAGAAATCGTTGAACTCAGTCTCAATATCTTTAACCGAGGCCAACCCCTCAAGGCTAGTAATCACCGCAGTACTAGGTTTCTCACCAGCTTGCTTGTTATACCCACACTCAGGGATGAAAAAGAAACCCTGCCCAGGAGACTGAAAACCACACAACATCGGAATACACTCCCACGGACGCATGGATTGGCACAGCTGAGCCATATGGCCTAACTTGTTGCACTTCTCACATCTAATAGTAGGGCAACGAGGAGCAAAATGACCTGGTAAATTGCAGTTGTGACAGCGTTCGCCCGCTTCCTTGGTCGCAGGCGTTGGTGTAGCAGCGACAAGTGGAGCGTCTCCCTTCGTCCCCGTCTTGGCGATCTGATCTGGCTAGGGGTCCCTCGATCCGCCGCCCTGACCCTTCGCTGCGGCTTCCCATCGATCCACGCCAGATCTGGCGCCGCCTGGAGGAGGAGGAGGTGGATCCGACCGATGCCAGACAAGGTTTCGACCGTGCCCTGGCTGCGCCTGTCCCCTCCCTCCACCAGAGTTACCGCGACCCGCGCCCTCGTGACGCCCTCCGAATCGGCCGCCTCCCCGGTCTGCCATCGCAGCAGCAGCACCACCGACTACCTGAGAGCGAAGGATCTCCAGTCGCCCCTCACTTTCCCTGGCCACCACTGGAACGAATCGAGCTTATCAGAAGGCGAAACTCTAGATCTAGCCCAGAAATGCCCGAAGAGGGGAGCGAGATGAGAGTCCACGGCTCCGGCGCTGGAATGGGGAGTGGTAGGTGGGAGATCCACCCCCTCGACCTAAATCCCTCGTGCTCGGTGGGTCCCTCATGGCGGTCCGGCTCTCTCTCTCCACCCACCAAGCCAGGTGTACCACACCGCTCAGCTGCATGCGGCCATGGCCCGCTTCCATGTGGCTCGGACCCAGCGCCAGCGACCCTCGTGCATGGCGGCTGCATGCGCCGATCAACCCGTGCCAAGTGGCATGGAAATCCGACGACCGCGCCCTCGTTAATGTCCTCGCCCTCGTGGAGAGATCTCGCATCCGCGACTCCCCCGTCGGTGGTGAGCAGCACCAGCCGGAGAGCAGCTCGTCAGAGCAGCAACACACCAGGCCGGAATGTGACCATGCACTGCGTGCGCAGGTCCGGTGGGAAAGTCGCCTCCCACCTCGGGTCGCCCGGGTCGCCCGTGTCGCACGCCATCCCCCATGCGAAAGAGCGATGAGATGGTTTTCCGCGCGGATTGTGGAGCATTTCGCTGGTCACCTCAACCTTGCTCATTTTCTGGGAGCACTGGAATGCATATCCTCCCTATTTGACACCTCCTGTCATAACAATGGTGATCAAGAAGCACTCCATTTGCCTTTTGTAATCGGGCGTAGCAACCCCAGGAAAAGGAAAAGTTTGCTACAAAAGATTGTGAAGGTTTTGTGCATATATGTTTGTTTTAGTGTCAGCGTCTTCCTAGGATTGATTTGCATGTATCTACTAAAAAAAGGCGGTGCTCCGAAAAATAGTGGTACCCTAGAGCTAGAGAGTAAGCAGATGGGGAGTGGTGAGGACCTTCTCTTGCCAGGCTTGAGAATTCTAGAGAACCATGCTCATGACACACAAAACTGCACACTGATATATAACAGTAAGGATCTTCTTTAAAAAATAATTCATCATAAATTTTAGAAATAATTCACAAAAAGTTTCGTCCAATTCCGGAAACTTTTATTTCTACACAAAAATAACACCAAGATAGTTCTGCGGAAAACAGCGTAAGTCTGGGTTAGTTTCATTCAAATCATGCAAATTAGAGTCCAAAACAAGAGCAAAAGTGTTTGAAAAAGTAGATACGTTTGAGACGTATCAACGCTGAGCGGCGAGTTTGATCGCCTCCGGATGGACGATGCCGACGAACTGGGTGTGTACGCCGGCAATGTCTACGGCATGGCGGCGAGGTACACGGTGCTCGGGGCGACCCTCGACGATGCAGCCATGGTCAAGAAGCTGCTCGACACTGTGCCGGACCGGCTGTACGTCGTGGTGGCCGACGTTGAGCAGTTCTGTGATGTGGAGGAGATGACGTTCGAGGAGACTCTCGGGCGTCTGAAGGCGTACGAGGAGCGGACACGGCGGCGCACGCAGGCCGGCGGCGAGCGGGCGGACGGGCAGCTGATGCTCATGGAGGCTCAGTGGGCGGCGCGCCAGTGATAGAGAAACGGCGGCTTCGGCAACGACGGGGCCTGCAGCACGGCATCGGGCGGAGGAAGGAAGAGGTGGGGGCGCTGCTACAACTGCGGGCAGCGCGGCCACTTCAAGCGCGAGTGCCCGAAGCCACGGAAGGCGGAGGTGGCGGAGCACGCACTCGTCGCGGAGGTCGATGACTACGAGCCAGGACTCCTCTAGGCCGTGGCTTAGGGGGGGTGAATGTTAGGAATAAGCCACGGGACGCGTCGGGCGTGTGTGCGTGCGCACGCGGGACGTGTCGGGCGCGGTCTGAGCCGCATCGGGTCCGTGGCGAGTGTGTGTGTGCGTGCGTATGTAGCATGGGGGTGTCCGTGTGAATGTACACCGGGTGCGTGATTGTAGGCCTAGGTTGGTGGCGAGTTGCATGGTACCCACTAGTAGAAAACAGGGCATCTGTCCCGGTTCCAGAGGGCCTTTAGTCCCAGTTCTACAACCGGGACAAAACGATCGGGACTAATGCCGATCGCTTTTAGTCCGGGTTGGCTTACGAACCGGGACCAACGTTGCTCCACGTGGCCGCACGGCGGCGCTGAGGCAGGAGGACCTTTGGTCCCGGTTCGTAACACGAACCGGGACTAAAAGGCGCTGGTTTTTTTTTTGGAAAGGGCCGTGTTTCATTTTATGTTTTCATTTTCTTTTATATTTATATTGTATTTTCACGCGGGTTTTCATTTTTGGAAAGGGCCAATCGCAACATCATATTTTCCTCAAATTCACATGATCACTTGCATCCATCCACCTTAATCAAATATATGTCATATAACTCATCATCATCTTACTCATCTAACAACTCATCATCATCTTAATCATACCAAGTTAAAATCTCATAAAACAGAAAAACATCATAATAGTAATCATCCTAATCGATCATGCAAGTTAAAATATACCAGAAAAACATCTCTCTCATATAGGACCTAGTCGTCCCTCCTAGGTAAAATGACATAAAACAGAATAACACCTATGTCTCCATGATGAAGCAAAGAGATCCAACGGTCTCCAACTTGTGGCTTGCGATCCTTCTTTATTTGTCCCCATGCTTCAATTTGGAGCCGTCTTGGTGGTTTGCGCTCAGTCGAGTATGCAAAAGAGAACTCGGGCTGGAAGGGGATTTTAATTGTCATATTACCTTCGGGTTGCATCAACGGAGGCACAACTTCATTTGCCAGTTTCTGTTGAAGAACATAATAGTAGCCTAGTTAGCAATGTAATCAATACCATTTACGCAATAGTATAGTGTACTTAATTAGCAACTCTTACCAAGATATTTCGGCGAATGTCATCCGCCCTCAACCTATGCACTAGTGTCCTGTACAATGTATAATTTGGGCCAGTTCCCAAATTATACGGGAAGATCTCCCTACCAACTAGGACACCAATAACAAAGTTGATAAGATCATCCTTCTCCTCCCAAGTTAGATGTGATCCATAAGTGTAGTGTGTCGTGTCAATTATGTTCTGTGTTTCACTCGAAGAAACGAAATAAGCTGTAAATTATAAATTAACAAATTTAGTATGGATGAACACCAACTATTTTTAAATATAGAATGCAAATTACTTGACAAATATGCATGGTTGATAAACTCACATGGAGGTAAAACAGGAAGCATATCGACAACTACCCAAATGTCGATGTTACCTTCAATATGATCTTCAGGATGAAGATCGAAGGTTATTTCCATATCCTCCTGAAATCCATATGCCTTGCAAAGAGCTTCCCAATTTGAGCACCCTAATTCTGTGTTATTAACTGCATTCATTACTTTGACCAGAAATGTGTGACCATGTTTAGTCCTCAGGTTGGCTCTTCTCGTCTCGAAACTCTCGTGCTCTTCGAAACCGAGCCTCTCCAAGAAATACCGTCTTGCTTGACAGGGGATGAACTAGTCGAATTGTATAAAACAGAAATTACACGTTGAAGCAAAGAAACAGAAGTCATGCTTAATTACGAAAAAATAGTTGTCATCGTTGCGTACCGTAGAAATATCGAAGTCCTCGTAAAGCTTCATGGTGAAGAACCTGCCGTCTCGCAGCCCAGGCTGGTCGCAAAGACCCTTATCTTCGCCGCATAGTTCACACGCTTGGATCCTATCGTCGTCATCAGACGACGACATTTCCTGCAAAATACAGGCACTATGAGGTGTTCCCTGCAATAACATATGCACATTACCAAATAGACCTAATTGCAATAACATACGCACATGACATATAAATTGATTATTACTTTCGGTCTGTCGAGGCTTTCCTTAAATAACTCTCATATCTCATGGTGTGTTGGTCCGCACTCTCTCACACTGATATGGTGGTGTATATATTGGTGGACACTCTCTCACACTAATAGTTCGACCGTCGGTGATGGGCGCACCCCCTCTTCTCTCCTTGCGCATTATACCGAGGTATATATCGCAAGAAGAGAAGAGGAGGAAGCGCCCCCCACGACAATAGTCGGGATTCCTCCACCAAGAACACACATGAAAGTCACACAAGGAGCAACGACAGATCGAAAGTCACACACGCATTATAACAATATAATATCACTAATACAATTATAATGAACTCGAATATAATATCACTAATACATTTATAATGAACTCGAATATAATATCACTAATCCAGTTAATGCATCATCAAATATTAACTAATACATCTCGAATATTATCATATAAGATCACTAATACAGATCGAATATCCTAGAATCCAAAGTGGAGGACAGTGAACTCGGTTCACTAGCGGTCTCTAAGTTGCTGACGGTGGACACCCAAAGATAAGGAACCATCACCGGATCATAACTCGGGTGAGATCCCTGAAGAACCTGCCAGGTATTGGAGAACCTGGCGTCCAACGCCGCCATGTAGCGACGGACGTGCTCGTCCTCCTCCCTGACACAGCGACGTACCACCTCCGCGGGGGCCCACTGCCTCTACACCGAAAGTGGCCCACGCGACCGCCACCAAAGAAGCTCCGGGTCGACGACAAGACCAGGATTCCTCACCAAGCTCCAAGCCCGAGAAGTTAGCTCCTCCCAGTGCCAGCCCGACGGAGCCCAGTCCCGGACATTGCGCCTCTCAAGCATGATGTCGCCGCCGACTCGACGACGACGAGGATGCGGGCCAGGCATCGTAGACGTCGAGACAAATTCCTATGAGAACATTTTCTTATCATTTAATGTTTTGGTTTTTTAGAAATGCGGGATTGGCATCGTCGACGAAAACAAATTGTGGCTATAGCAAATATCATTTTATTTAACAACAATAAAACAACAATAACATTTTTAATAACAAAGCCTAGTGATGTGTAAGTTAGCAAATAAAGAAGGATCTTCCTCATAGATCAACAAATCAACTTAAAATGCCATCTTAATTTCCTAACTAACTTAAAATGCCATCTTAATTTTCTAACTAGCCCTGGATCCGCCGCTGACCCCCACTGCTTCGGCCGGCGACGGACGCGGGCGACGACGGTAACCGCGGGGGTGAGGGAGGATAGCTAGGAGGAGGAGGGGAACGGCGGTGTGGCCGGCGGCTCACCTAGGAGGAGGAGGAGGCCGGAGCGGACTCAGGGAGGCGACGGCGTCGGGGGGCTGCGACAGGGACGGCGTCGGGGGCGGCGACGGGGACGGCGTCGATGGCGGCGACGAGGAGCGAGCGGGCTCGGGGAGGCGACGGCGTCGGGGAGGCGACGGCGAGATCCGGCAGCCTGGCGGCGTCGAGGTGGTTTTCGGTGCCGTCGGGGGAGAGGGAAAGCAGATGGATTTGGAAACTTTTCCATGTCCCGCTTATATAGTGCAACCTTTAGTCCCGGTTTGTAGTTCCAACCGGGACTAAAGTCCCCCCTTTAGTCCCGGTTAGGGCCACCAACCGGGACTAAAGGTAGTTTTCGGCAGCCCGAAAGGGCGGGAAGCCCAGCCCTTTAGTCCCGGTTGGTGGCTCCAACCGGGACTAAAGGGGGGAATTAGTTCCGGTTCGATCCACCAACCGGGACTAAAGGGTTGGTCCTGGCTGTGCTGGGAGTTTAGTCCCACCTCGCCAAGCGAGAGGCGCTCGCACCTGTTTATAAGCCCGGCCCTCTCTACCTTGTTAAGTTCTTCTCAAATCCTAAATTCAAAGTGAAAATAGATGTGCTTGTAAAGAAAATTCAACCTAAATTCAAAGTGCTAGTACATCTATTTAGGTTACTAGCATTTTGAATTTAGGGTGAATTTTCTCTATAAGCGCATCTATTTTCACTTTTGCTATTTTTTATGTTATTTTTTTGCATATTAAAAGTTCTTAACAAAAATACTTTATGAATATTCTTTTTGCTATTAAAGTTTTTAACAAAAAATAACTTTGATAATTTTAGTTGCATAAATTTTATATAATATTAAGTTAAATAACTTTGATCGAACGAAAACACGTCTATTACAAAGGGATTTCAATTTTTTGAACATATTTTAACTCAAGACTTTTTTTGCATTCAATATGCACCATTCAAAGCCACATCATCACTTTTCAACCCTTTTCTGACTTCATTTGCTAGTTTTCATGCATTTCATGATTTATTTTTGCTAAAATGACACTGAATTGAAAAGCACTGCAAATGAACTCTGAAATGGTTTAAAGTTGGCATAGTATCATAATTTCACCCACATAGCATGTGCTAAAAAGTTGAGAGGGTTACCGGAAAAACTGGATGCACTTCGTGTACAAACTGGACAATCTCTTTCGAAGTATCAGGGTTTCGGACGAAAACACGTCTATTACAAAGGGATTTCAATTTTTTGAACATATTTTAACTCAAGACTTTTTCTGCATTCAATATGCACCATTCAAAGCCACATCATCACTTTTTAACCCTTTTCTGACTTCATTTGCTAGTTTTCATGCATTTCATGATTTATTTTGAGCTAAAATGACACTGAATTGAAAAGCACTGCAAATGAACTCTGAAATGGTTGAAAGTTGGCATGGTATCATAATTTCACCCACATAGCATGTGCTAAAAAGTTGAGAGGGTTACAGGAAAAACTGGATGCACTTCGTGCACAAACTGGACCATCTCCTTCGAAGTATGAGGGTTTCGGACGAAAACTCATCTGTTACAAAGGCATTTCATTTTTTTAACTTATTTCAACTCCAGACTTTTTGTGCATTCAATATGAACCATTCTAAGCCACATCCTCAAGTTTCAACCCTTTCTAACTTCATTTGCTATTTTTCATCCGTTTAATGAATTGTTTTAAGCTAAAATGACACTGAATTGAAAAGCACTGCAAATGAACTCTGAAATGGTTGAAAGTTGGCATGGTATCATAATTTCACCCACATAGCATGTGCTAAAAAGTTGAGAGGGTTACCGGAAAAACTGGATGCACTTCGTGTAGAAACTGGACAATCTCTTTCGAAGTATCAGGGTTTCGGACGAAAACACGTCTATTACAAAGGGATTTCAATTTTTTGAACATATTTTAACTCAAGACTTTTTCTGCATTCAATATGCACCATTCAAAGCCACATCATCACTTTTCAACCCTTTTCTGACTTCATTTGCTAGTTTTCATGCATTTCATGATTTATTTTGAGCTAAAATGACCCTGAATTGAAACGCACTGCAAATGAACTCTGAAATGGTTGAAAGTTGGCATGGTATCATAATTTCACCCACATAGCATGTGCTAAAAAGTTGAGAGGGTTACCGGAAAAACTGGATGCACTTAGTGTACAAACTGGACAATCTCTTTCGAAGTATCAGGGTTTCGGACGAAAACGCGTCTATTACAAAGGGATTTGAATTTTTGAACATATTTTAACTCAAGACTTTTTCTGCATTCAATATGCACCATTCAAAGCCACATCATCACTTTTCAACCCTTTTCTGACTTCATTTGCTAGTTTTCATGATTTCTTTTGAGCTAAAATGACCCTGAATTGAAACGCACTGCAAATGAACTCTGAAATGGTTGAAAGTTGGCATGGTATCATAATTTCACCCACATAGCATGTGCTAAAATGTTGAGAGGGTTATCGGAAAAACTGGATGCACTTCGTGTACAAACTGGACAATCTCTTTCGAAGAATGAGGGTTTCGGACGAAAACACGTCTATTACAAAGGGATTTCAATTTTTTGAACATATTTTAACTCAAGACTTTTTCTGCATTCAATATGCACCATTCAAAGACACGTCATCACTTTTTAACCCTTTTTTGACTTCATTTGCTATTTTTTATCCATTTAATGAATTGTTTTGAGCTAAAATGACCCTGAATTGAAAAGCACTGCAAATGAACTCTGAAATGGTTGAAAGTTGGCATGGTATCATAATTTCACCCACATCCATTGCCGGTTCATCTGCGTGCATTATATAATTAAATGTATCAAAAACCATTACAGAACATCATGAATAGAGTAGTGATCAAATGTTATTACTGAAAAAATAAATACATAAAGTTCATACATAGTTCTCATAGAACAACATACAGCTCTCTAGAGCATCTAATTAAAACATAAATTGAAACTAACATACAACTATGTAAAACATTTAAATGCAACAACAAATGCGATCATAATCGCAACTAAGGTAACAATTGATCCAACAGCATAATGATACCAAGCCTCATTATCAATGGCATATTTTCTTATCTTTCTAATCTTCAAGCGCATTGCATCCATCTTGATCTTGTGGTCATCGATGACATCGGCAACATGCAACTCCAATTTCATCTTCTCCTCCTCAATTCTTTTCAATTTTTCTTTCAAATCCTCGTTTTCTTTTTCAACTAAATTTAACCTCTCGACAAGAGGGTCGGTTGGAATTTCCGGTTCACATACCTCCTAGATAAACACATCTATGTCACGTTGGTCGGCACAATTGTCATAAAGACTAAATGAAACAAATAGTTATAAAAGATAATATACCACATCCGAATCATAGACCTGACGAGGGCCGACGTGGGCGAATACCATGACCATGGCACTATATAATAACAAACAATAATAAAAGTAAGAAATTTATACAAGTATCTATGTAAATCATACAAGTAAGAATTTTTTTTTCTTTTAAAAATAAGATAAGAACAAGAGGCTCACCACGGTGGTGCCGGCGACGAGATCGGCGCGGGCGATCGACGACGGTGAGGACGGGGACGGGACGTGACGGACCGTCAAACCTAGACAAATCTTGGGGAAAATGGAGCTTGGAGGTCGAGCTTGGAGAGGAGAAAGCTTAAGCGTGGCTCGGGCATTTCATCAAACACCTCTTGTGCATAGGAGGTGAGAGCAGAGCAGCACACACGTCGCACACGCCGGCCCGTCAAAAAACAGAGGACTGAGCGGGCAGGTGCGAGCATATATATATATATATATATAGGCATATCTTTAGTCCCGATTTGTGGCTAGAACCGGGACTAAAGGGACTGGGCCAGGAGCGAGGCCATTTAGTCCCGGTTCGTGTCTGGAACCGGGACTAAAGGGGCCACACGAACCGGGACTGGTTCCTGACGAAACCCGGCCGGCGCCTTGGCCGCTCGAACCGGGACTGATGCACCCATTAGTCCCGGTTCGTAACACGACCGGGACTGCAATATTCTGGCCCGTTTCAAAGCCCTGTTTTCTACTAGTGACCATGGGCGTTCTCTTGGAGTTCGCCGCGGGTCGCGCACGTTCGAGCGCGTTGCGGGCGTGACCAGAGCGGGCGGAGCGCAGGCACGATCGTCAAGTGGAGGCGTGGGTGCGTGCCCAAGGTGCTGGCTCGGGGTATAAAGCCGTGCGGTTACCGTTGTAGCACCGGAGAGGGTTGGGTCGAGTTCATGCTCGAGGAAATATAGAAAAGGCCGTTCGTGCGACAGGATGTTTGTGCGTCTGCAATTCTTCTGTGTACATCTTCTTCTCCTCCGGTCTTGTCTCCGATGATCGCCGGCGAGCCGCGATTCCATTTTTTGCGCCTACAACATGAGACTAGATGGCCCTTATATAGTCAAGCTATACGTCGGTTGAAAACGCCTGCTGCGTGCAAATCTTCCGGGATCCTTATCTCAAGGCTGGCGCGGAGCGCAAGTCTTTCCGGCGAGCCGTGTCAAAACCGTATTGAAACGGGTAAACTTATCTTCTCTGGAGATGTCGAGCAAATGATACCCACGGCTGAGCAATCTTCATGCCATGTGGGGCCAAAAATCAGTTCCTCTACGGTTTAATTATACCTCCCCCCCACCAAAACTTGGCAAGCACTAGTTTACGTGCAATACTAGTACCCTGACACGGCGCACATCAATTGCAAAGGTTGCTAGCTTTACACGTTCATACCTAGCCCCTTTTGATGATTATTTCTCTTTGATTTTGGTATCAAATTTGCAATATACTTGCATCATCGTACTCGGCATGATGAACTCTACAATAGAGTCTAATATTGAATATATTTTCTCTTATGAATTTATAACAATACGTGGGACCCGCCCGTCATGTAGCCATGCATGTGAAGGGTGAACCTCACCTGAGCCAAGTTTGGACTCTCTTTTTCTTTGTATTTGGTTCTCACGCTTAAACCTCATGATCTTGCCAAAGCAAATTCATTAATAACACGTATAATATTCATAGGGGCCCATATTCCATGGAGCACTGCCTCGTTTTCCTTTTTGCGGAAAAAACATCCGATCTATTCATCTTCAAATATGGTATACAACGAACATCAGAAATAATAAGAATTACATCCAGATTCATAGACCACCTAGCGACGACTACAAGCACTGAAGCGAGCCGAAGGCGTGCCGCCGTCATCGCCCCTCCATCGCCGGAGCCGGGCAAAACTTGTTGTAGTAGACTGTCACGAAGTCGTCGTGCTAAGGCCCCATAGGACCAGCGCATCAGAACAGCAATCGCCGCCGATGAAGAGTAACGTAGATCGAAAGGATCCAACCTGAAAACATTCGAACGTAGACGAACGACGAATAGATCCGAGCAAATCCACCAAAGACAGATCCGCCAGAGACACACCTCCACACGCCCACCGACAATGCTAGATGCACCACCGGAACGGGGGCTAGGCGGGCAGAACCTTATTCCATCTTCAAGGAGCCGTCGCCGTCTCGCCTTCTTGAGCAGGACGTACACAAACCCTAACAAAACTCGAAAACACATCTAAAAACGAAGCCCTCCCACCGGCAAGGGCCGGGATCCACCGTGTCTCCATGGCCCTAAGGCCACCGGAGATGAGGCGGGCCAGCAAGGGCGCCGGCGGGAGGCGAAGAAACCCTAATTTTCTTAATGGAGGCGGCGGCTGCGTGAGCAAAGGAGCGGAGCACTGCCTCGTTAACCTCATATATGAATTTTGCATGTGTAAATGCAGGTGACACATAGTTGCACCAGTAGTATTTTCTTTCTGTGCTATGATGAATACACGTCTTTATTTTATTTTATTTTGGTACAAAAATCCATCAAACAAATGCCCCCTACCGAGTGTAGTTCATAGGAGCAGCATAGGGACTACACTTGGCGAAATAATCCATTGATCAATTAAACATCAATTTCTTGCCGTCCATACTTGAATTGTATTAGTGAATGCTCCGAAGTTATACTCATGCTTCGTATCCATACGATCATGATACGACTTGAAATGTAAAGTGTAGCAAAAGCTCATGCCACGACTTTACGAGAATATCAGCGAAATGCCAGAACACCCTTGACAAACCATGCCAAACATTTTATGGCATGGTTATCTTAACTATTTATATAGGAAATATCTTTATTTCCTTCATTGCGACCATGTTGGTGCCAGCCAAGGAGGAGAATGAATAAGGGGGAAAGAGCCCCATTGCGACCAAGTTTGTTGGTGCCAGCCAATGGATATCAAAATTCTACTACGACCAAATTTATGTCGGTGCCAGCCAGCAGCTATCTTGTTACACCCGATCCTGAGCCTTGAATCGAAGTGATGAATTTTTATCAAGACTGGTGCGACCGTTAAATAACTACGGTGCCTGCCACCGACCTTAAAGGGTGTTTTACCATGAAATCGCCACTGACTTACTTTTTTTTATCAAGCGTGATGTGACCGAGAACTACACAATGCCAACCATCAGACTTGAAGGGTTTCACAGATCAACACGAGCCGCACTGGTGTGCTTCACTTCTCCCATGAAATATCAAGTGTCGAAGTACTTGAGCATCCCTTCAATGTAGCGGACAATTGTGTGTCGGGATGTCGTCAACACTATAAAGAAACTGGGGATGATGTTGCCCCCAGTGCCATTTGTTGTGATCGTCGGGGCGGAGACGCGCATGCTGATAAATATTGAGACATCCGAATGTCATCGATGATTTTTGTGTGCAGGGTAGTCCACTGTATGTGGATGATTCATTTACCTTTTTCTATAAAGGGAAACCAAGGAATACAGACAGGGGATTGTGGAACAGCCATGGAAGGGCCCACGGCATTCGTTGCTTGAAGGAAATTGACACCCATACGGTAAAATTAAGCTGGCTCTTCTAGCTTTGTTAGCACTGGGGAACAGAAGCTCAACATACAAAATATATGACCTTAGGCAAATATGTATCTGAACTTGTTACGAGCAGCAAGCATCTCAACTTGCAACAAGCTGCAGGGTCTAGACGAATACCTCAAAGAAGCACCAACGTAGATCAATACGGGGTTTTACCTCGTTCTCCGGGTTCGGCACCGGCGAAGCGTGGCGGCGGTCGCTGCCTCCGGCGAGCTACTAAGCTCTTCCCGCATCAACTAGCCCGAGCAGCCGGCTCAGTTGAGCGGACTTGGATCTGCCTCCCGAGGCTGGCGGTGGAGGCGGCTCGAAGAGGGATGAACGAGGATGTTGTGTAAAGATGGAGAACGAGGGGCAGCGCCGTCTGGAGCTAGAGATTGGCGGCCACGGTGAAGAATTGGAGCAGAGGACTGGCAGAGAGCTGCCTCGATTAGGAAAACGTTTTTTTAGAGAGTTTTTTTTTTTTTTTGAAAAGGAGGTTAAACCCCCGGCCTCTGCATCAATCGATGCATGCAGCCATCTTTATTAATTATTCCACAAAGGTCTGACAAGAACATACATCAATCCACCCAAAGCCACCACACACCTACAAACTCGATAATGTGGAGTGCTCTCACTCCACATATCTAAAACCGGTGTCGTCGTCAATCCATCCACATAACGTATCGGGAACAACAGTCGGTGCAGCAGACCTAAAGCGCACACCACATGCACACGTTTTAGAAGCCGTCATCATCATCGGACCACTGACCCATCTTCAGGAGAGAGATCCGCATCATCCTTGCCAGTCCGAACATCCGTCGACGCCACCACGGCGCCCAACGGCGCTACCGCCCTGCGCTCATCTGTCCAGACGCGAAGACTCTTGAAGATCTGTCATGCGTAGCACCTGCCAACCAGGCATGACTCAGCGTAGCACCTATGGGCCAGGCATGACTTGACAACTCCACCGAAACTCCGTGCAAGACGAAGCCGCTCCACCTCCTGCCTCTGTCTGCCGGCGCTGCTCCACAAACGATGCTCCCAAGAGAGAAACGGTACCGCAGTACCGCCATCGTCCGATCTGAAAGACCAGATCATAGGGTTTCCCCCGAAGCAGTGCCCACCACCAGCAACCGTCAAGGACCCACACAGTGCCCACCACCACTCAGCCCTCAAGGCGAGGCCCTCAAGGCGACGCCTTCAGGAAGGTCACGGCGTCAAGGACGCTGCCGCCGCCTACCGGAGTTAGGGTTTTCACCCGAGAGGCAAGGAGGGGGGGGCAGTAGAGGAGCAAACGAAGACCGACGTCTCCAAGAAGAAAAACGGCACCCTTGAGCGTCGTCGGCGGCGCGGCCGGCCGGGGCCGACCAAGGGGTTTCCCCCAATCCGAATCTCCTCCACCAGCTTCACCCGCGGCCAGGGTCCCGGCAACCTCGCCGGCACCGCCAGGATCCTACAGGAGAGAGGCCCACAGATCAAGGTTGGAGGACAGCGGCTAGATCTGGCGCCGTCGGCCGCCAGAGCAGCCACGCCAGGCCTTGGTCTATCGAAGATCCGTCGGCCATCCGACCAGATCATCGGCACCACGCCAGACTCATCGCTCGACGCACCACGGAGGGACCTCGCCGGAAGGGCCGCCGCCCCAGATCCAATCGCTCTCCACCATCGGGGGCGGAGCAGCAAGGGGCACCCGCCACCGCAGTCCCCGGCTGCGCACGGGCTTGCCCGACGCCAGCCTCATGAGGCGGCGAGGGAGGGAGGGAGCTCGCGCCCCCGAGCCGTCGCCGCGCAGATCCGCGGCCTCCAGCGCTGGATCCCGCGCCCCCGAGTCGTCGCGCGCAGCCACCCTCCTCGGAGCCGCAAGATCCGCGGCCTCCCCGACGCAGCCTTGCTGCGCCTCCACGCGCTCGAGCACAGGCCCCCGGCCCGTGCGCGCACCGGCACGTGAGGTGCGCCCTGGATCCCGTCGAGATGGGCAGCCCGCGCTGCCGGAGCTCCGACGGGAGGAGGAAGTGCCACGCCGCCGCCGAGCCGCGCGGGCTTTGCCCGGCGACCTCCGCCGGCGGCGGCGGGGGAAGAGGACTGATGGATCTACGCTGGCGGCGGCTGGGTTTCGCCCCCCTGGCCGCCCGCGGGAGCGACCCGAGGGGTCTTTACAATGGGGGAGAATTTCACTTCCCCGGCCTCTGCACCAACTATGGATGCATACAGCCATTATGCATGAGTACCAGGATTTTTATGTTGGTTCATAACCAAGCATGGTCCTCTAGATAAATTGCATGAGTACCAGCAAAGGCTGGTCCTCAATAATAAATAGGAACCTAAATTCGTTTCCGTGAGGATTTGAACCGGTTGAGCTAGATGGGGAGAGAGCTGCCTCTTAATTTATCTGGCCCCCTTACGTGCAGACTTGCACTGAACATACGTACTTTTCATCAGGTTAAGAAGTATACTGGATACGATGCCCTTCACATGTTGCCCGACACTAGTAGAAAACAAACCTTTTGTCCAAAGCATTAGTCCCGGTCTGGTTTTGAACCGGCACTAATGTGACCATTAGTCCCGGTTCGGGACGGGCATCATTAGTCCCGGTTCGTTCCGGACCTCTAGTCCCGGTTCATAACACGAACCGGGACTAAAGGTGTGGCACGAACCGGGACTATAGGCTCACCTTTAGTCCCGGTTTGTGTCACGAACCGGGACTAAAGATCCCCTATATGAACCCTTCGGCCAGCCCGAGCACACTCCTTCCTGTTTTTCCCCTTCTTCCTCTCCTTTGTTCTTCCCCTTGCTCGAGCTCACCTCCATTTTTGCCAAAATTTGTCAAGATTTGGAGGCACCCCATCCATCCCAGTGTTCACAAAGGTTAGCAACTTTGTCCTTTCATCTCTCATTGCTAGATTAGCTCTTGCAATGCTCTATAAGTATAGTGATTTGTGGGTTTTAGTTTGGGAGTATTTATATGTGGTAGTTTATTTGATTTATATGCAATTTGAGCTCAAATTAACTTCTTACTTTGCATGTGTAGGTGTGGTTTACTTAGTGCCTTCCCGTCCCCGTCCTAACCACCGTCGATCGCCCGCACCGTCCCGTCGCCGGCACCACCTTGGTGAGCCTCTTGTTCTTATCCTTTTTATAAAAAAAATCATGTTTGTAAGATTTAGATAGTTACTTGTATAGTTTTCTTACCTATATGGTTGTTTATTATACATAGTGGCATGGTTTTGATATCCGTCCCCGTCGGCCCTCGTCCGGTTTATGATTCGGATGTGGTATATACTCTCTTTTATAACTATTTGTTGCATTTCGTGTTTATGACAATTATGCCCATCAAGTTGACATAGATATTTTTATCTAGGAGGTATGTGAACCGGAAATTGCAACCGACATAGATATTCTTGTCAAGAAGTTAAATTTAGTTGAAAAAGAAAACGAGTATTTGAAAGAAAAATTGAAAAGAGTTGAAGAAGAGAAGATGAAATTGGAGTTGTATGTTGCCGATGTCGTCGATGATCACAAGATCAAGATGGATGCAATGCGCTTGAATATTAGAAAATTTAAAAAATATGCCATTGATAGTGAGGCTTGGTATCACTATGCTGTTGGATCAATTGTTACCTTAGTTGCGATCTTGATCGCATTTGTTGTTGCATTTAAATGCTTTAGCTAGAGAGTTTGTATGTTGTTTTATGAGAACAAGTGTGTATGAACTTTATGTATGAACTTGTATTAATTTGGTCTTTTCGGTGTTGTGTAATGAAGATGAGCCGGCAATGGATGTACGATGACCGATGCTCTCCCCAGTTCATTAATGGCGTGCATACTTTTCTGGTTGCGGCTGAGGCAAACAAGCGGGCTGATGGTTTTATGTATTGTCCATGTGCTGGCTGTAAGAATGATCGAAATTACTCTAACTCAAGAACCATTCACGTCCACCTGTTTGAGTCCGGTTTCATGTCCGGCTATAACTGTTGGACCAAGCACGGAGAAAGAGGGGTCCTAATGGAAGAGAATGAAGAAGAAGAGGATGACGACAGCTATCCTGGCCATGGGTTCCATGAATACGATGGTACAACAATGGGGGAAGAAGCTGAGCCGGCAATGCGGGAAGGAGCTGAAGAAGAGGCATCAGATGAGTCCGCTGATGATCTTGGTCGGGCCATTGCCGATGCAAAGAGAAACTGCGCAAGTGAAAAGGAGAAGCAGAAGTTGCAGCGCATGTTAGAGGATCACAAAAAATTGTTGTACCCAAATTGCGAAGATGACAAGAAAAAGCTGGGTACCACACTGGAATAGCTGCAATGGAAGGCAGAGAATGGTGTATCTGACAAGGCATTTGAAAAGTTGCTGACAATGTTAAAGAAGAAGCTACCAAAGGACAATGAATTGCCCGACAGTACGTACGAAGCAAAGAAGGCTGTCTGCCCTCTAGGATTAGAGGTGCAGAAGATACATGCATGCCCTAATGACTGCATCCTCTACCGCGGTGAGTACGAGGATTTGAATGCATGCCCGGTATGCTGTGCATTGCGCTATAAGATCGGCCACGATGACCCTGGTGATGTTGAGGGCGAGCGCCCCAGGAAGAAGATTCCTGCCAAGGTGATGTGGTATGCTCCTATAATACCATGGTTGAAACGTTTGTTCCAAAACAAAGAGCATGCCAAGTTGATGCGATGGCACAACGAAGACCGTAAGAAAGACGGGAAGTTGAGAGTACCCGCTGACGGATCGCAGTGGAGAAAAATTGAGAGAAAGTGGAAGGACTTTGCAAAGGACGCAAGGAACGTATGGTTTGGTTTAAGTGCAGATGGCATTAATCCTTTTGGGGAGCAGAACAGCAATCATAGCACATGGCCTGTGACTCTATGTATCTATAACCTTTCTCCTTGGTTGTGCATGAAGCGGAAGTTCATTATGATGCCAGTGCTCATCCAAGGCCCCAAGCAACCCGGCAACGACATTGATGTGTACCTAAGGCCATTAGTTGAAGAACTTTTACAGCTGTGGAATGGAAAAGGTGTACATGCGTGGGATGAGAAAGAACAGGAGGAATTTGACCTACATGTGTTGCTGTTTGTAACCATCAATGATTGGCCTGCTCTCAGTAACCTTTCAGGACAGACAAACAAGGGATACCACGCATGCACACACTGTTTAGATGATACTGATAGTATATATTTGGATAAATGTAAGAAGAATGTGTACCTGGGGCATCGTCGATTTCTTCAGAGCAGGCATCCCGTAAGAAAGAAAGGCAAGCATTTCAAAGGTGAGGCAGATCACCGGAAGAAGCCTCGCCACCGTACTGGTGATGATATACTTGATATGGTCAAGGATTTAAAAGTAATCTTTGGAAAGGGTCCTGGCGGACAATCTGTTCCGAATGACGCTGACGGACGCGCACCCATGTGGAAGAAGACATCTATATTTTGGGACCTACCCTATTGGAAAGACCTAGAGGTCCGCTCTGCAATCGACGTGATGCACGTGACGAAGAATCTTTGCGTGAACCTGCTAGGCTTCTTGGGCGTGTATGGGAAGACAAAAGATACACCGGAGGCATGGGAGGACCAGCAACGTATGCACGGAGAAGACAGCATGGATCCAAAGCAGTTTCAGGGTCATGCCAGCTATACTTAGTACACTGGCACGCCCGCAATGTTTTATTTCCCCTGGAGCGTAGAGAGATAATAATATGATAACCCACGTTATTTTTATTATTTCTCGTGTCAAACAAACTGCTTCCTATCAATATGGATAGTGATAGGTTCCAACCCTTTCTCTCAGCTCTGGGTTGTAGTGGAGGGGTATTCCCCATTAAATACTTAGGAATTCCCTTGCACTATGATAGACTTAGAAGAGAGGATATTCAACCACTTATTGACAAAATTATGAAAAGGATTGCTGGCGGGAGAGGGAAGCTCCTCACCTATAGAGGCAGACTTATTCTTATACTCCCTCCGTTTTTATTTACTCTGCATATTAGAGTTGACTGAAGTCAAACTTCGTAAAGTTTGACCAAATTTATAAAAAAGAATATAAATAATTATCGTAATAAATCTATATGATGTGAAAATACATTCAATAAAGAATCTAATGGTATTGATTTGTTATTGTATATATTAATATTTTTATCTATAAATTTGGTCAAAGTTTACAAAGCTTGACTTTGACCAATGCTAATGCGCAGAGTAAATAAAAACGGAGGGAGTACAAGCATGCCTTGCTAGTATCCATGTCTATCTGTTGTCCTTCAAATTCCCCAGGTGGGCCATTGAGATGATCAATTCTCAGATGGCACACATCCTCTGAAATGATTTTGAAGGGCACAGGAAACTTCATCTTGCTAATTGGAGATTAGTCTGTATGAAAAATGAATTTGGAGGGCTAGGAATTCCTAACCTTCAAGATATCAACCTTTGCCTCCTAGGTTCCTGGATTAAGAGGTACTATGATGGAGAGGAGAAACCTTGGAAAAGGATTATTGATCATAAGTACATGGCTGGGAAACCTAACCTCTTCTCCCCCAGTCCTGACCAGACCACTTCCAAATTCCGGAAAGGCTTAAAATTTGGGTATAGATGGAAGGTTGGTACTTGTAACAAAGTTAGATTTTGGGAGGACACTTGGTTTGGCAACTCCCCCTGGCAGTCCAATTCTGGCCCGTTTACACAATCTGTAATGAGCCTACTAAGTGTATTAATGAGGTGTGGGATGGCCACCAGCTAAAACTTACCTTTAGAAGGAATTTTGATTGCAAACTGATGGAACAATGGTATCAACTAGTTGAAATAGATGGTAGCATTACCCTCAATGCTGATCCTGACTCCCTGATCTGGCAGCTTGAAAATAATGGTAAATATTTACTAGCTGTTTGTATCATGTCTTTAACTTCGGGGGTGTGCAACCAGTTTCCATTCCTAGTGTCTGGAAACTAAGGGTTCCCCCCAAGATTCATGTCTTCCTCTGGTTAGTTTCCCATAACAAATTAATGACTAGGGATAATCTTAGGAAAAGACACATTATCAAGCATCTTGATTGTGTTTTCTGTGAGGAGCATGAATCCATCACACATCTTTTCTTTGAATGTGTGGTGGCAAAATCTGCGTGGACTTTTGTGAGAGAGCAGTTTCAGATGGATGTATGGGGGGGCGTTGAATTTGTAGCTAGATTTTGGATTTCCAACAATAAATACTCTGCTCTGAATATTGTTACTTCTCCTACTGTCTAGGGCTTCGAAAATTTAGAAACTCTATGATCTTTGACAATACTCTTTGGACCTATGTTAAGCAGGTCTTGAGGCTGATCTTGAGAATGGTAAAATTCTGGAATGTTCTGTCCCCAGAATAGAGTGGAGTAAGGCTAGAGGCCTTCTCGATCTAGTTAGCCAGGTTTCTCCAACGTCCTCTATTGCTCACAAGTGGTTGAGATCATGTGCTGATGAGGCTGCTACCAAGAACCCCTGGCGCCAGCTCAAGATCTCTGATGATGGCTGCTCAACACCCCCACCAAAGAAACGTGATGCTGGAGATAAAACAATGCTGCTCAGCCCGACGTCAACACTGGGGGCCTGCTGGTCACCACTAGCGGCGATGGCGCCACCTCTGAAGACTGTGAAATCGGCGCTTCCCCAGCATACCTGTGTCCTGTAGTTTCCCTTTCTTTCCTGCCCTTGTCGGCAGATGTAATAAGATAGTCGAACCTTAGTTTTCCCAGCTTTTCCTGTGGAACTACCCCTCTCAGTGGGTTGATGTAATAACACTGTTGGTTTCGAGAAAATTGGCTATCTGCCACTTTCAATATTGGGCTTCTCAAAATTGTCACTTTCAATATTGGCTTCGTAAAAATGCCACCCAGCTTATGCGTACCTTGATTACCATGTCATTTTCCCTTTTCCATTGCTTTTCTTTTTCTTTTTTCCATTTCCTGGCACTTGGAAAGACCAAACTACCCCGAATCTTTTGACCACATATGGAGTTGAAGAATAGGTTTTGAGCTCTCGTTGGATTGTTTGCCTTTGGTTACAATAGATTACATACAAGAGCAGCCCATGAAAGTAGGCACGCAGGCCTGGGCGCTGGTGAGATCCTATAATCTAGGATACACACATGGCAACGTGACAACGTGCCGGTATAATACATGTACATGTTAACACCCCCCTCAGCTGAAACTCCATGAGGAAGGATGTTCAAGCTGGTGCGGAACTCACTAAACACATGGGAAGGTAAGCCCTTGGTGAACAAGTCTGCAAACTGAGACGTGGATGGAACATGTAGAACGCATGCTTCACCGTGGGCCACACGGTCGCGAACAAAGTGTAGATCGATCTCAATGTGTTTGGTTAGTTGATGCTGGACCGGGTTGGAGGCGAGATAAGTGGCACCGATATTGTCACAATATACAATGGTGGCTCGGGTGGGAGGACGGCGGAGCTCATGAAGTAAGTGGCGCACCCAACAAGACTCAGCAACACAATTTGCCATGCCGTGGTATTCAGCTTCGGCACTCGAACGGGACACCGTGGGCTGCCGTTTAGAAGACCACGAAACCAAATTTTGTCCAAGGAAAACACAAAACCCGGAAGTGGACTTCCGTGTGTCCGGGCAGCCAGCCCAATCCGCGTCAGTATAAGCGAAAAGATCAAGGGAGGAATGCTTATATATTTGGAGGCCGAAGTGGGAAGTACCGCGGAGATAGCGAAGGACGCGCTTGACGAGCTGCATGTGAGAATCGCGTGGCTCGTGCATGAAGAGGAAAATCTGTTGGACGGCATAAGAGATGTCGGGCCTAGTGAGGGTGAGGTACTATAGTGCACCGGCGAGGCTGCGATAGGTGGTGGGGTTGGGTAAGGGAGGACCATCGGTGGCGGAAAGTTTGGCACTTGTGTCAACCGGAGTGGAAACGGGTTTGCACTTGAGCATGTTGGCACGATCAAGGATTTCTAAAGTGTATTCCTGCTGACTCAAAAACATCCCGGAGGTGTTTGGTGTAACATTAATGCCAAGAAAATGACGAAGGTCGCCAAGATCAGTCATAGAAAATTCGGACTTGAGAGCGTGAATGGTAAACCTAAGTGTTTGGGAGGACCTAGCGGTGAGAATAATATCGTCGACATACACCAACAAGTATGCAATGGATGAGCCATGCTGAAGGATGAAGAGCGGTGGAGTCACTCTTGGAGGCATGAAAACCGAGGGTGAGAAGGAAGGACTGAAACCGATGGAACCAAGTGCGGGGGGCCTGTTTCAGGCCGTAGAGGGACTTACGAAGGAGACAAACATGATCCGGGTGGATGGTGTCGACGAACCCGGAAGTTTGAGCACAGTACACGGTTTCCTTGAGATCCCCATGAAGGAAGGCATTCTTGACGTCGAGTTGATGGATTGGTCACGAGCTCGAAGCAGCAATGCTCAACACAATGCGAATATTGGCTGGTTTGACCACCGGACTGAATGTCTCATCATACTCCACGCCCTTCTTTTGCGTGAAGCCACGAACGACCCACCGAGCTTTGTAGCGTGCAAAGGAACCGTCGGTGTTGAATTTGTGTCGAAATATCCACTTGCCCGTGACCACGTTGACACCTGCAGGTTTGGGAACCAAAGACCAAGTCGAGTTCTGAATTAAAGCATTAAATTCATCGCGCATTGCTTGTAGCCAATTGGGATCCTTGAGAGCGGAGCGATAAGTGGGTGGTATGGGAGAGATGTTCGATGTGGTAGAGGCTAAGAAAAGGCGCTTAGGTTGGCAGTAACCGGATTTGGCACGGGTCTTCATTTTATGTGAGTTGATGGGGGGAGGAACCGGCTTGGCATGATGTGGGAGACGTGGCGCAGGGGGAGTGGAGGGTGCGGAACGAGAGGAGGATCCTGTGGGTCTAGCATCGGGATCGGGAAAAGGTGGCATGGGGCCCGGTGTGGATCGGCTGGTGGAAAGGGAGCGCGTGGGATCTGAGGTAGTCGGGGCAGTGGAGACCGACATGGGATCCAAGGGAGGGTCGGTCGTGGTGGGGTTGAGACCGGCGGTCGAGGCGGATCGGGGGTTGGGGCGTGGCCAGAGGTCAGAGGACACGTGGCGGGGGTAGCGACGCGAGGGGTGGAGTCGCGTGGGATGATTGGCGACGGCGGGTGCGGTGCAGGTGGTGGGTAGTGGGGCCCGTCCGAGGTAGGTGGGAGAGGGGGTTCTGTGGCACGCGGATCGGAGGGGATTGACTGCACCGGATTGTCTGTGGCTGGTGTAACAGGGACAGGCGGTGTGGGTGGCACGTACGGAAACGAATTTTCGTCAAAAATGACATGGCGAGACACAATGATGCGGCGAGTGTGGAGATCGTAACAGCGGTAGCCCTTGTGCTCGAGGGGATAGCCGAGGAAAATGCAACGTGAAGATCTAGGCGCAAGCTTGTGTGGGGAGGTGGCATAGGTGTTGGGATAGCATAAGCACCCAAATACGCGAAGGTGGTCATAGGTGGGATGTAGGCCATGGAGTTGGAAGTAGGGAGTGTTGTTATGGATGGCACGAGAGGGTCGCCGGTTGAGAAGGTAAATGGCCGTGTGTAGGGCTTCGACCCAGAAGGGAGGGGTGAGGCGAGCTTGAATGAGGAGGGTGCGGGCAATGTCGTTGGTGGTGCGGATGAGGCGATCAGCTTTGCCGTTTTGAGGGGAGGTGTGGGGGCAAGAGAAGCGGTAG
This sequence comes from Elymus sibiricus, assembly GCA_039707655.1. NCBI lineage: Eukaryota > Viridiplantae > Streptophyta > Magnoliopsida > Poales > Poaceae > Elymus > Elymus sibiricus. The sequence continues at coordinate 514,832,833 of CM077665.1, forward strand.
ACAATGCCGTGTGTAGAGAGGAAGGTGCGTAGAGAGTGGTTGATGAACTCGCCGCCGTTATCACATTGTAAGGCCTTGATGACCACATTGTATTGGGTTTTAACGTAAGTAAAGAAACGTTGTAGCGTAAGGGATGTGTCCGATTTGTTGCGGAGGGGGAACGACCAGGAGAAGTGGGAGTAGTCATCAAGAATAATGAGGTAATATTGATAACCGGAGAGGTCCACAAGTCGCAATGTATTAAATCAAACGGAGCATAAGTCCGGCTAGACGATGAAGAAAAAGGTAAACGTGGTTGACGTCCCAATTGACATGCATCACATGGGATGTGTGGGGATTTATTACATGGAACAAGAAAATCATGTGATATAGAATGAAACCTTTGAGCACTAGGGTGGCCTAGGCGACGGTGCCAAACGTCGCCATCGGAAATGGTGGTGGTGAAGGCGGTGCGCCACGCCATGTTATTGCTGAAGAAGGGGTAGAGATCACCGGAGCTAGCGGAGATCAGGATGACTTTCCGAGTGCGAAGATCCTTCACAAAAAAACCAAAGGGGTAAAATTCAATTGAACAAGAATTATCCTTGGTAAATTGACGAACGGAGATGAGACTAGTAGGAACGTGGGGGGAAAATAAGACATCTCGTAAGTGAAAGTGAGAGAGAGTGGTGGATCCGGTGGCATGAACAGGAACATGGGATCCGTTGCCTACAAGTATGCTCGAGGAAGAATGCTTTAAAGGAGAGCTCGAGAGGGTGAGGTTACCAGGGTTGCCGGTCACGTGGTGGGAAGCGCCGCTGTCGAGATACCACTCGTTGGAGGAGGAGCCGGCGGTGGGGAAGCCTTGCGCACTGTAGGCGGCGTGGAGCATGGCCAGATGATCCCATGACGGAGGCTTCTACAACGATGGGTGGGCAGCCTGGCGCATGGGGTAGGCCTGGGCGTGAGATCCCGGAGCCGGACCAAGCACCCCAGCTGAGTTGGGAGGAACCCAGCCGGGTCGAGGGGGTGGGATGGCCATGTCATATGGCGCGAAGAAGCCGAGGTAGGGGTTGAACGTGGCCGGAGCGCCACGACCACCATGATCACCGCGGCCCCGGCCGCGTCCGCGCCCGCGATCGCCGCCATCGCCGTGGCGGGGGGTGGAGCCGCGGCCATTGCCCTGACCCCTGTCAGGGGCTCGCTCCGGGGCGCGATCCACCCGATCGGCCTGGCGTGGAGCGGAGGAGGAGCTAGGAGCGTTGTTGGAGCTGCCAGAAGGGGCGCCAGTTGGGCCAAGCACCGCCATAACGGTGGCGGGGGCCTCGGAGGCGCGCTGTGCGAGGTTCTCCTCAGCGAGTTTGAGTAGCGAGAAGACCGTCTCGAACGGTGGGAGGGGGACTGTGTCGCCGAGCACAACCCGGATGGTGTCAAGGCGCTGATCGATGCCGTGGAGGAACTGGGTCGTGAGATCGACCTCGGTCACGGCATGGTCGATGTCGGCGAGACCGGCGGTGAGCAGCTTCATGCGCCGGGCGTACTCATCCACCGAGAGATGCCCCTGCTTGAGATTGCGGTATTGACGATTGAGCATCATGTAGCGAGCAGCCCGATTTGCGAGGAAGTATTGTTGGATGCGAGTCCAGAGGGCATGGGTGGTGGTGGCGCCGATGACGTGATCGATGATGGAGTCGGCGAGGGTGGAGTACATCCAGAGAGCAACGTGGGCATCGAGCTCGAGGTAATGGGCGTCGGCGTTGGGTGGTGGGGGATGCTCGATGAGATAGGTGACACCATATCGGAGAAGGACCATGAGGAAGAAGCTCTTCCACTTGTGATAGTTGTGTTGAGCCGGATCCAGGAGAAACTTTATGTGGTTGGAGATGCTGTCATGGAAGATCGGGTGACGGGTGGTGGGCGCCGGCGATGGAGGTGGCGGCGCGGTGGAGGAGGAGAGAGGGGCGAATTGGGATCCAGATGGGGCGGATGTGCCGGTGAAAAGAAAGGGGGTGGAGCCGAAGGGAGAGGTCGCGGCGGCCGGGGTGGTTAGGGAGCTTGTGCCGGCAGAGGTGGCGGCGAAGGAGAGAGAGAGCTCGGAGACGAGGCGGAGAGCGGGGCGGCGGAGGACGAGGAGGAGCCATGGTCGTCAGCCATGGCAGGGAACCTGAGGACTGATACCAAGTTGAAGAATAAGTTCTGAGCTCTCGTTGTATTGTTTGCCTTGGGTTACAACAGATTACATACAAGAGCAGCCCATGAAAGTAGGCACGCAGGCCTGGGCGCTGGTGAGATCCTATAATCTAGGATACACACATGGCAACGTGATAACGTGCCGGTATAATACATGTACATGTTAACATCTGGTGCGTGCATGGACTGGTTGGGTCGATCGGATTGTACTGCGAGATGCTCATCTTGTTGTCACGGTAGCGAGCAACCGTAGCTCGTTGATGCATGCGGGAGCCATCGCAGCTTGCGGCCCTAACTCGCTCATGACTGTGCGAGCAACCGCATCTCACCGCCGGTTCTCGCCGGCACCGCCCTAGCTTGTTCACTTGTGCGCCAGCAACCGCAGCTCGCCGACGTCTACATGCGCGCAGACACGGCTGGCCCTCGCCTGGCTGGAGCGGCTGAGCGAGCCACCGCAGGTCTTCGCGGATGCTCGTCCACGTTTGCACGCACGCCGGCTCGCCTGGTTGATGCCCGCGTGAGCCACCGCATCTCGTAGCTGGTGCTTGTCCACATTTGCATGCGTTGGCGCAGCTTGCCTCACGTACTGATGTCTACCCGAGCCACCGCAGCACTTCGCCGGTGCTCTCCCACGCATGCGTGCGCCGGCGCAGCTCCCCTGGCAGAATCAGAATGATTGGGTTCGATGTCGCCACCGCGGTACCGGCAGATGGGCAGCGCGAGCGGCAAGGAGATCCGTGGTACGCGGTGTCGACGAGACGGGTGTGGCTTCCGGCAATCGACGCAAATCCAGGCGATGAAGCATCACTCTCGTCCGCCTCAACTACTGATCAGATGCCCAAGTACGTGTAGCTAGCATTAGGGGTAGTTTGGCCTTTTCTATAGCTTATAAATGGGAAGGAAAATAAAAAAGGAAATCAATAAAATGAGGGAAAGACCAAACTACCCTGAATCTTTTAAACACATCTGATGCGTGCATGGACTGGTTGGGTCGATCGGATTGTACTGCGAGGCGCTCATCTTGTTGTCACGGTAGCGAGCAACTGTAGCTCGTTGGTGCATGCGGGAGCCGGGGAGAGGCCTCCCAGTTCTTCTAAAAAAGAAAAGAAAAATCCCCTAGCCAAGCTCACAGGAAACTTCGCGGTTCCACAAAGGCAGTACGCCAGGAATCCTGTCTGCTTTACCCTGCTCCTCCTTCTCTCACTCTGTTTCACCCTGCTCCTGCTCCTGCTCCTGCTCTTCCCCTGCAGCAAGGCGAATGCAAGGGTAATCCGGCGGGCGCTCTTCTCTCCTCGTCCTTTTCGTCTCAGCCAAGGTACCTCTTCTCCCGTCTCGTCGCTTGTCCTGTCTCGGCTAGCTCACAGTCTCTCCAACGCCTCTCCAGTCTCCACCCAGCCATGGATCGCCGCGGCCTCGCCATGGCACTCGTGGCGGTCGCCGCCGCCATCCTGGCCACGCCGCCCGCAGTCGCCGACATCAACTGCGGAGAGTGCGGAGACTGTGGACAGTGCCCTCCTCTTACCCCCTGCACATCACTCCCCGTGTGTCCGACGGCGTGCACGAACGCGGACACCGCCCACGCCCAGCACGACGCCGTCCTCTCCGAGCACACCGACAGGAACACCTCCGCCCTCTCCGAGCACGCCGACAGGAACGCCTCCGCCCTCTCCGCTGCGTCGACAAACGGAAACACGGTCACTTGCTGCACTTGTACCTGTCCATCACAGAAATGTCCCGAGCAGCACTGCCCAAATCTGTGCTCCGCAGGCGCTGGCGGCGGCCTCTCCGGCGGTGCCATCGGCGGCATCGCCGGCGGGGGCGGAGCTGGAGTGCTCAGCATAGCAGCTCTATGGACGTATCTCGTTGACTCCTGGCCGTGGAGGCGCCGCCGGCAGCACGGCCCCGCCCGGCGCCCGCGTCCACCACCGCCGGCAGCCTCCTCCTCAGGCGAGGAGTGTGTGCCCAGCCCTTCATCAGCAGGATCCGTTGATCTCGAGGCAGGAAATCTGTAGGTAATATAAGCATAAAATCACCTGTTTACGTGTTGATCATTTGCCCCAATTTTCTTTGATCTTTTGATCATTTGCCCTAATCCGCATCCGCATTCTAATGAATTCATAATTATGAAAATTGGCGTGATATGACCTTTATGCCCATATGGTTGGTCGCAGTTTCTCTCTCTGCCAAATCTTCTTTTCTGCCTGGTTCACGGAGCATTCAATTCACACCAACAGACCAATCTAGGCATATACACAACCAATATCATCATGTTCCTGGGCACGACCACTCAAGCGACCACGGCAGGCAAGTTGACTCCGGCAACTTCACAGGTTGACAAGAGCCGCGATGTTCCACGGCGACGGCGGTGGCGAGAACAACGAGGCTGCAACGGCTGGCGCTCCAGATGGGTTAGACTGATATGTTGTCCTGGATCTCTATGCCAAGCTTCACGCTACACTGCCCAAACACTAATTCTCTCTTCATTGCTGCACGTTGCACGATGCCACGTGGAGGGATCGAAAGGAGCAAGGGGATCCAGCAAAGCAAGGAGATACCGGTCACCTGGTCCTGGTCGCCTGGTGGCCGTCGCGCCACAGAGTAGCAGAGGTGTCGTCGGTCCGCCAGTCCGCCGAGTGGCAGCAGGAGCCGCCGGGGTGCGGAGAGAGCCGTCGCCGGTTGGCCGTTGGGCCGTCGAACAACAACGGGAGCCGTCGGGCCGCCAGGCAGTAGCAGGGGCCACTGGGGTGCAGAGGAAGTGGTCGGTTCATCGAGCAGCAGCGGTAGCCGACGGGCCAGCCAGCTGCAGCCTGCAGCACCGCTGTGTGTTCCGAGCTGCAGCACCGAGGGGACGAATTGCATGGCTCGGTCGAACCAGGCAGAGAGAAGATTAGGTAGAAAAAATGCAACCTGACATGGGGGCATAAAGGTCATTCCACGACCATTTTCATAACTAAAATAATTGTGAATTCACTAGAATACGGATTAGGGAAAATGATCAAAAGATCAAAGAAAATTGGGGTAAATAATCTAATCCTAACTAAAGTGGGGCAAATCATCTAATCACCAAGTAAAATGTGGCAAATCATCCGATCTTCCTTGCCAGAAGACCTGAAGATATCGGGTTTGGGCAGGCTAGTTGCACATGCTTGGCCAGCTCGGCACATCTAGAAGGATCGAAGCCAGATTCAGATTTTGCTGAATCAAAAGTTCAAACTGAAGTGTTTGATCAGTGAATTCATCATCGCCAAGAAACCCTTATATACAATATGATCGTAATTGAAAAAATAAACAAAATAACATGGCAGCAACTTGAATTAGGACAACAATTCGGGTATACTTTTCGGCATGGCCACTAATGTAATGAAAAAAATATAGCAATATTATATCATAAGTGCAGTTTAACGGATGTTTATGAAGAATTTTTGGAGATATATACCAAAACCAAGGTTAATTTATTGGAACAATTTAATATCTTATTTGTACTCGCATTCATTTAGACTAGTGTTTACGTTCACCAAAACTATCAAAGGCTTCCTCCCTAAGGCCAACTCCAAGGCACAACCCCAAACAGATGTCCGTTTGAGTCAGCCAAAGGGACGGAGTCCGGCCGTTTCTACATTTGCAATGGCCGTGCGCCCAACGAGCGGACGCATTTCGTCCGGCCGCCTGGAATTTTTGCAAAGGGAATGAAAATTGAAATTTTGACACCGCGGCCATAGTTCATGCCAGCGGCCATAGTTCATGCCGGCCAGAGCGCCAACAACTGGCACACATGCCAGCCTACAAAATGATCAACCCCCATAGTTTTCACGCCAACAACAAAGCCAGTGGCCGGCACACTTGTCAGCCTACAAAAAACGGCCATAGTTCATGCCAGCGGCCATAGTTCATGCCGGCCAGAGCGCCAACAACCGGCACACATGCCAGCCTACAAAATGATCAACCCCCATAGTTTTCACGCCAACAACAAAGCCAGCGGCCGGCACACTTGTCAGCCTACAAAAACGGCCATAGTTCATGTCTCACGACCTCCCTAGTTCATGATGGCAAACAAGCCGACTCAATCATCTTGATCGAGCATCTCCTTTTACTTCTTCTTCAACCAACTTCTTCTCTTCGAGGACATCTTGCTCAAGTCCACGGTCATGAAGGCTAGCGCCGCCAATTTTGCTTTGGTGTCGGCATTGGTGGCCTCGATCGCGAGCTTCTTCGTTTGGACGGCCTCCTCGATCTCGAGCTTCCTCCTCTTGATGGCCTCCTCCATTTCGAGCTTCTTCGTTTGGAGCTCCATGTAGGCCTTCATTTGCTCCTCCTTTTCTTGGCGCTTCCTCTCGTTCCTTGCTTTCTTTTAGGTCATCATGCCTTGCAAAGTTTCTTGCAAGGCGAAAGATGCCACATCACGCTTCTCGTCCACCTTCGAGTTTGTCTTGCCCCTCGGCCTCTTCACTCCATCTCCACCCCTAGCCACGGCTGCTGGCCCTCCATTCTTATTTAGAGCAGCATATTGATCTTTGAACTTGAGGAAATCTTTGATGAGCGTCCAACAATAGGTGAGGGTGAATGGCTTGTTCGCATGTCGGGCCTTGAAGGCTTCCAAAGTTTGGAATGCCTGCACAATCAAAGCGAAGGCCACAATGTAATAGCGAATGACACATAATGAAACAAACATGAACATGGCATAGGAACGAAGAGAAGAAGTTCATACCAAGTCGCCCACACCTAGGACACTCACGGGACGGGCTTCAACGCTCTCAAGCACGACACAAAACTTTTGCATTCTTGTTGAATAAACCCCCATCTCTTTTGTATTGACTTGATGCCACGGGTGTATGCAAAATGTAGGGCGAAAACTTCCTACGTTCATGAAAGGTTGCATGAACTCTCCCCCAAAAAATGGCACCTTTTTGCTCGATGCCGGTCTTGGAATCTTGCCCTATTTCCTTCCAACTCCCGCAAATCAACATGTCCTCATCTTTAGTGTATGATCCCGTGCGAATGCTTTGCTTCCTCTTTTGTGCATTGGATCTTTGGGTGAGCTCGTCGATAAACAATGTCTCCTCGTCAATCCTTCTTCTTCCTATTCGCAATAGATGTCTTCATGCCATGAGTTGTCATGGTCGTCGGCCTCTTCTTCTTCGTGCCCACCAAAGTGTTTGGCGCCATCTTGGCCGCGACCGTCTTGGCTTTGGGTCTCATCGGGATCGAAGCATTGGCCTTGGCCCTAGGGGTGGAAGGCTTGGCCACGACCCTCGTACTGACGTTGTCCATGAAAGCGTTGAAGTCGGGGTCGTCTTACGCCGACATCGAGTTGGGCGTTCTTTCGAACAGGTTGCGCGCGTCGGGAAGGTTGGCCGTAGGAATCGACCGTGGCTACTTCCTTTGCATCTCGGTGGTTGACTGGCCGGTGCCACCAGACCCAGGCGTGACGTTGAGGTCGATGACGGCCGCGGGGGCGGGGGTGGCCGGCGTGATCACGCTACTGTCCGACGACATGGACAACCGGGTCGGTGCATGCTCGTGCGCCTGATGAACACCGACCGTCTACGGTGTTATGGAGGAGCTCGGCGACTGGCCTTGTGGAGGGCGAACGGCTGACAAGCATGTGCTCGTCGCGGCCATGGCGGCGGCGAAAAGAATGGCCGGCGCGAGTCGGCACAACCCTAGCATGAGGAAGGCGTGTGTCATTGTTGCCTGCGTGCCCTTGAAGGCGAGGGCATCGTTGTCCTCAACGACGGTCTTGTGTTGCGCGGCGGCGGCCTCGAGGGCGTACTCGGCAGCGGCTTTCCTCTCCGCCTGAATGGACCTCCGGGCTCTCCTCTTGGCCAATTCTTCGTCGCCGGACTGGCGGAGGTGGCGGTCGGGACAGCGGCTGCGGATTGCTTCGGGGTGCGGGCCATGGAGCAAATTACTATCTGTGGTTGACTTTTAGCCAAAAAAATATAACACTCCTCGAATTTGCTATTTTCTTTGTTTCTCTCAACATGCTCTTCTTTTTGTTTTTCCCATCCTAATGAATTATAGGAGTATATATATTTTTATTTTTTCTATCTCAGTGAAATCACCAGAGCCCTGCCTTTGTTGAAAAATAATAGTCCAACGGATACAAAGCATGCATTTGCCTTGTCCCGTCTCATGACCAAGCTTTGGGATGCACCATCCATTTGCCTTGTCCCATCTCATGACCAAGCTTTCCTGGGGGAGACTTGGGAGGTGAGATCGTGAGATCAACACCAAAAAATCATATTTAGACATTTTGAAAAAATGTGAAATTATTTGACAACATTCTTGTGTGATATGTCTACCACTCGGAAAAAAATCAGCTCAAAACTCGATTTATAATTTGAGATTCAAAAAAGACAAATTCGAATGTTAATAGTAGCAGCTTTGGGTGAATAGTACTTTGACACTGTTCATATCTGATTTTGTCTTTTTTTATTTCTATTAATGTGAGTTGAATTAGAAGCTGAAACTTTTTGAGGTTGTACAACAAACATTCATGAGTGTCTACAAAAAATTTGAGAATTTTTTAACATGTACTTTTTTTTCAAAAAAATTGATCTCATAGATCTCACCTAATGTGAGATCTCACACAAGTCTTCCCCAAGCTTTCCGTTCTTGGCAATGGATTGGAAAAGGAAAGCATATATCAGATGACAGACGAATGGAAAGAAATGAAAGAGCGTTGGGGGATAGACTGTTCCTTTTTCTTGTTTTAGCTGTTTTATTTACTTTTACCAAGTTACTATGTATGTTTTCTCTCTTTCTTGCAGAGAAAAATGTGTTTGTTCTTCTAAAAATATTTAAAAAGTTACTGTGTCTATGAGATGGTGGACGACTATCTGCATTATTGACTACGTAGCTTTTCATCTCATCGTAATCCAGCGGAAACACCCCCGTGCCCGGAAAGTCCACTTTGCATGGACCTCTTCACATGGCATGTCAAGGAAACAAATGGTCCAGCCAGTGCAAACAAATGAGGTCAATATAAAAAATTTACGACCAATGGCAGGAGTTCGGCCAATTCATTAAGTAGTGGGAAAAGAGGGAAAGTATCTGGTGCACCGCTGCTTATGATGCTACCGGTACACCGGACATCATATCGCGTTAAACAATGGTTCAAAAAATCTGAAAAACATGTAGTACGTTGACACAACATCGGTTTATGTTGTCGTAAAATTTCAACTCAAAATTCAAAAACATTGCACGAGATACAAAAATGATAAATTTGACATCAATGTGATAATGGGCCAAATCTAAAGCCCAACTTATGTTATGTACTATTCAGCGTCTACTTTGTGATTTTTGTACCTCGAGCAATGTTTCAAATTTTGAGTTGAAATTTTGCGATAATTTAAACCAATGTTGTGTGAATGTACTATTTTTTTTTTTTGCAAAAAAAACAAATATTTTTAAATGCGGTATGGTAGTCCGTTGCACCGGTAGCACCACAAGCTCCGGTGCACCAGACACTTTCCCAGGAAAAGGACCAAGGTCTCAGGGTATCATACCACTCTCCAAGAGCGAACCTCTAGGCGATCGCTGGGCACATCCACGTCGGATCGAGCGAGTGTCTTGGGTTGGAGAGGAGCAAACGTGAAAATATATTACATCAATTTAGAATCTGGAATTCATCGGTTCTCAACAAAAAAACAGTACTAAAATATATGTACTGATTTTAACAGGTCTAAAACAGGAATAAATCACTGCTAGAAGTGCTGAAAAATAAAATAAAACTAGTGAAATATTTTATTCTGTGAAAAACCCCAGAAATATAATGATTTTTCACTAAAATAAAGAAGAAGGAGAATGCCACAAGACACAGTCCACTAGCCCATACAGGGAAAGTATATGTGGGAGTGGTGCGCTTGGGCCAACCGGTCAGCCCACCCGCGTTGGCTGGTAACTGCCAGGATAAAGAGGATAAAATAGCAGGTCTCCAATTCGCATCGATCTCCTTTTTCTGGACGGCGCTGCCACCACCATTCCCTGCAACCGCCGCCCAACCTCGTCGCTGCCGTTCACCGGCGGACGGCTGGAGCCACGCCGGAGGGCGCCGCCACCTCCGAGGCCGGAGGGCCAGCCAGGGCCGTTGCCTCGGGCTCCGCCAGCGCGGATGCGAGCCGAGGGCCGCGTCTTGCCTCGGTCTTCCATGCCGCGTCGCGGTTGGGAGCCATCCTCGCGGGCGCCGAGGCTGTCATCTGCGACGAGTGCACTGGGAGGGCGTCTCGTGGGCAAGCACAACGTCGGGGCCGATGGCCACGGCGCGCTGAGAGGAGCTGCGTGCTCCGCGCTGGGAGCCACGTACGTCCCTGGGAAGACGTCGTTCCATCGGCGTGCGCGCAGGGCATCGCCACGGTCGCGCGTTAGGCGGTCTCGCGCACCTGCAAAACGTCGCCCACGTTGACGACGATGCTGCCATCCACGGGCACCCAGCGGCCGCCTTCCCCGAGCACCTCGAGGCCCCCCGACGCCGTCCTGCAGGACCAAAGTGACGCAGTTGCCGTCCTCGTGCGCGCTGATGCCGTTGTTCTCGCCGGGAAGTAGCGCAGCGCCGTGAGGAAGTCGAAGCCGCGGTCGGCGTTGTAGTTGGCGAGGAAGCCCGGCGGCAGGCCCATGCACTCGCTCAGGATGTCCTGGATGAGCAGCCCCAGCTCGGTGAGCTTGGCGTAGCTAGCACTCCTCCAGCGCATCCCTGAAGATGATAGATTTTATTTTCCTTTCAGTTTATCTAAGAAAAATCTGTCGCTGTGACACCGTTAGAGCATCTCTAGCAGACCCCGCCGACCCGCAAAACTCGTTTACAGTTCGCAGAAAAAGGCTTTGCGGGCCGGCATGAACGGTGGCCGAACAGATCCCGCATAGCGAAACTGTAAAACACATTTGTATGACATCGTCTGGCTCCACCTGGCACAAGTACTTCCGTAGATAATACATCCGGAGTTTGTTCTTCGACAAACTGACCTGTGACCCATACAAACTCACACAGATGACCAATACCCTAAAGCTTATGTGTTCCTTACAAACAAGGGCCTAGTTATTTGCAGCCAATAACCAAAGCTTATGTGTTCCTTACAAACAAGGCCAAAATTTTGACAAAGACATGAAAATTTTAGCTAGAAATTTCAGCAGCATAACACATTAGGTAGCCAGAATTTGAAGACCATAACAATTACGTATGATATTGAAACTGAGATATCACATATACATGTGTGTGAGCAGAAATACAACTTGTGTGCTTGCCTCCTCCTGCCATCGATACCTACCAGGATTTTCATCTCTATGGGCTAGCTAGCTACTTACACTATTCCAATGCATCCATCCTCCAAAGCCGCACCAAGCAAGCTATCATTTGTTTGTGAAAAGAACTAACTAATCAACCAACGGCTTCATCCTTAATTATGGCCCCATGCTTCACAACCGCGACGTCCGTCCTTCACGTACACCACAAGCTAACAAGCGGCACTTTTTTTTAATCCAAAACGAGCAAAGGCAGCAAAACCGTCAATCAGGGCCCCGGAACTGATGATCCACACCACCATCAAACTCACATTCAACAGCAACCAAAAACTGTGCGACAAGCTTAGATTTACACGGCCATCCGTCTCCTCGCCCTCCTGTGGCTGTGGCTCCAGGCCCGTACCTAGACAGAGAGACACAACAAGCTTAGTAGAATCAGCACTACGAAAAAAACACGAGGAGAAGACAAAGCCAAACAACTACAAAGGCACCACTTTTTATCAATGGATCATTTTTTTAGTGAATGTTTGGCAGACACCAGTACGCACAACGACAAGAACAAATAGCTTGTCAAGTGACTGATCAACAGAGATTCACTAGTACATCATCAAGCTAGCCATGGGGCAAAATAGAACAAGCATGTGTTCAAGTTCCAGTAACCTAACTTATCCATCCGGACTGCAATTACAAAAAGTCAAATCTATTGTAGTATGGCAACACTGACCAGCCCCTGAATGTTTCTGCCCATTATAGGAAAACAGAGTAAGTTCATAGAGAAAGACTTGTAATGTAGCAAGAGAAATCATCAAATTTGGGAATAAAACATGACAGCAAGCATGCAGAACATTCTAGGGGCAAAGGATAATGAAACTTTCAAAGTATCACTCAGTCAACTCGATCATCAAGATCAAAGAGAGCAAAAATTATACCTTGCATGGCAAGATGCTGTCCATGATATTGCAATTGCTTTTATGCAAGGGACACATCAAAACCTTGTTCTGGCAGACTAAAGAGCTATTGAATGTCCTCAAGATACGCAAAATAATAAGCTACAGGATATCCAGCAAGCATGCATTGGCAAGAAATATATCTTAAAAAATGGCAAAGATATCAGGATCATTACACTTTTGCTCGAGTAGCAGTGCATGTTCATTCTGCTGCGTGGCTGTCCTAAACAAGGCCCCCTTGAAAACCTAACATCGACACGGGTTAATACGATGCTTGATGGATTCGCAATCAAAGATCGCTTCATTTCTACAAGTCCAACAATCAAAGACCACTCCTTTCTACAAGTTCGCAATGCCCATTCGACAACCAAAATGCTAAACCACAAAGTATTCATACGTCTTCAACAAGAACCAGGTGTCCAGTTCCCATCCTAACAAAAAACCAAACAAAAGCATGGCAACAGGGCACTAGAAAAGAAGATGATGTTGAACGGGCACCTGCCACGCCAAAATCATCTCATCGAGTCTAGTAAGCAGTAGCAACTAGAAACAACCAACCAGGTACCAATTCCCTAGCCCAATGGCTAGAGCACACTAACAAGCGACACAAGATCAAAGAGAGCAAAAATTATATCTTGCATGGCAAGTTGCTGTCCATGATACTGCAATTGCTTTTATACAAGAGACACATCAAAACCTTGATCTGGCAGACTAAAGATCTATTGAATGTCCTAAAGATACGCAAAAGAATAAGCTACAGTACCCAGTAGGATATCCAACAAGCATTGATAGGAAATAGATCTTAAAAAATGGCAAAGATATCTGGATCATTACACTTGTGCTCAAGTAGCAGTGTGTGTTCATTCTGCTGTGTGGCTGTCCTAAACAAACCCCCCTTGAAAACCTAACATCGACATGGGTTAGTACGATGCTTGATGGATACACAATCAAAGATCACTTCATTTCTACAAGTCCAACAATCAAACATCACTCCATTTGTACAAGTTCGCAATGCCCATTGGAAAACCAAAATGCGAAACCACAAAGTATCCATACGTCTTGAACAAGAACTAGGCGTCCAGTTCCCATTCTAACAAAAAACCAAACAAAAGCATGGCAACAAGGCACTAGATAAGAACATGATGTTCAACGGATTCATGGAGCACCTGCGACGCCAAAATCATCTCATGTAGTCTAGTAAGCAGTAGCAACTAGAAACAACCAACCAGGTACCAGTACCCTAGCCCAATGGCTAAGAGCACACTAACAAGCGACATATAAATCGGCCATACAACATCTTGAGAAATCAGTCGGTATGTAGCAGACATAGCAAAAGGAAAGGAACGAGATCGACAAACAACATGATAACGACAAACTTGATTGATCGGAAACATACTTGTGAGCAGCCAAAATTTCCTCAGTTTCTTCCTTCAACTCAACACTTACATAGCGACGCCAACAAAGCTTTTGACCCATCATCGCACAAGCACCTGCACACGAGTCCAGTAAACATCACTACCGGTGCATCTTCCATATATGATATAATGTGGACAGAACAGCAGCAGCAGATATCATCATAATATAAAAACACATCTCAACAACAACACTCCATTGCTAAAACAACTCAAATCTCAAATAAGAATAAGCAGTCGAAGACATGACTAAATAACTAACTGATCTGAATCTGAAGTTCATTGACTAGAGAAAAACTGCAGAAGTGAAGATAAATTGTAGAAAATTCAAGCAGCGCTGACTCTATATCAAATACACGAAAGAAGAGCAAGCACATGCAAGTTACCGGTCCCTGAACCACAGAGGCAAAGCTATTGCTGTAGCAAGACAAAATGGAGCTGCAAAACAGGTTAAATTGCAATTCCACATCTAAACTTATCACTGTACTATGTACATCTTCCTGGTTTAGAACAGAATTATTATGTCACAATAAAGAAAACAATGGGAGTAATAAATGAATGATGGGACAACATACATATATAAAAATCAATCCCATACACAGATCTGTGTACTCACGCATGTTGCTAATCAAAGAAAATGGCAGAGTAAAATGAATACATTCAGGATAGATTTAAGCTTCAAAAATCCATGATTTTCTATGCATGCAGATTTGACCTTTCCAAACATGAGGGTAGTTAGGAACTCTTAAACTGAACATTACATGGACCAAACATCCAAATATACCCATCAGCAAGCTACATGCACGTACACGAGGAACAGAGCCCAAACCCATCAGCAAGCTACATGAAGTAGTTGTACAGTTTGGACCGAGCTATCAATATTGTTAAATACTACCTCCGTCCGGAATTAGTTGTCACTGAAATGGATGTATCTAGACAGATTTCAGTGCTAGATATATCCGTTTGAGCGACAAGTAATTCCAAACAGAGGGAGTACTAGTTTGGAACCTACATGGCGAATGCTTATAATCACCCCATAATTGAAAACTGACTGTCAAGTGGGCAAAAAACATTCATTTCAAACTCTCGAAACCAGCACACCAACCAGTTCCAGTACCACGCTAGCAAGACAAAGCATTTAGAGTAAGGGCATATATGTAATGTTGACAGTTTGAAGCTATGGTTACAACTTGCAGCAAGCTTACCACGCTCAGTAGTCGCCCTTGCATGCATTTCTGCCCTTTTCCCTTCCTCGGACACACGCTATCTTGAAAAGCTGAATGAGATGAGCTATCGCATATCTCGTTTCAGTAGTAGCCAGGGACCGCTGGCTCAATTGAAGAAGAAGCATCACCAGTGAATTCTTTACTTATCTAATAAAATTCAGAATAAAACAAGTCTCAATTCCCAGTTCAGTATCACATGGCAAAAGAAGCAGTATGTGCAACTAACCTAACCCAGGAAGGGTGCTCAAATCAAATAAACCTAGAAATCTGACTTGAGAATAAATAAAAGACAATCCATCAGTTTATTAGCACATTGTAGAAACAACTTGTGGAACTAACCAACAACACTTAAGGCGAAATATCAAGAAACTAGCATCAGTTATATGGCCCCACACACAGATAGTTGACTGGTTTTATTTTTTCAGAACTAAACTTGAAGGCCCAGGTTTCACAAGTTCATTGGTTGAACATAAGCAAATCTCAATTTTGTTTCAAAGGTTAAGCAGCATAAACAGCCAGAATGAACAAATGCAGACATACAAAGTTAATTGGTTTAAAATAAAAGGCTTGGGTGAGTGATGCGAGAAGAATCATGTTTGTCTGGTGGTGCTGTCTGTGTTGGTTTAGCGAGTCCGTCATGGATCCCATTAAGTTCCTGATGAACACGTACTAGTGCTACCACTACTGCTAGAACCTGAAGCAGAATCATATCATTATACACAACCAAGAGCAACTCATATCATTATACACTGCTAGAACTTGCAGCAAGCTTACCACGCTCAGTAGTCGCCCTTGCATGCACTTCTGCGCTCTTCCCTTCCTCGGACACACGCTATCTTGAAAAGCTGAATGAGATGAGCTATCGGATATCTCGTTTCAGTAGTAGCCAGGGACCGGAGTCTCAATTGAAGAAGCAGCATCACCGGTGAATTCTTTACTTATCTAATAAAATTCAGAATAAAACAAGTCAATTCCCAGTTCAGTATCACATGGAAAAAGAAGCAGTATGTGAAACAAACCTAACCCCGGAAAGAACCTCAAATCAAATCAAACTGCAAATCTTACTTGAGAATAAATAAATAAAAGGCAATCCATCGGTTTATTAGCACATTGTAGAAACAACTTGTGGAACTAGCCCACAACACTTAAGGCAAACTATCAAGAAACTAGCATAAGTTATATGGCCCCCCACACACAGTTGACTGGTTTTGTTTGTTCAGAACTAAACTTGAAGGCCCAGGCTTCACAATTTCATTGGTCGAACAGAAACAAATCTCAGTTTTGTTTCAAAGGGAAAACAGCATAAACAGCCAGAATGAACGAATGCAGACATACAAAGTTAATTGGTTCAAACTAAAAGGCTTGGGTGAGTGATGCGAGAAGAATCATGTTTGTCTACTAGTGCTACCAGTACTGCTAGAACATGAAGCAGAATCATATCATTATACACAACCAAGAGCAACTCAATGAAGCCTAGGATTTTTTTAGTCTTTTGCAACTTATAACATGCTACATGTGTGATTAGACACACCTGGCTTGAGCTATATACCATGTAACAACATATTCAAAACTGATCCCTCCCATAACTGACAGGAAGTCAGATCATGCTATCACTGGCAAGGGAGGGCATGGCCCAGAGCTATGTGGCGCGTACTCCATGGCGTCGGCGCCTCTCCTCTCCTCTCTACCGGTGGAGAAGAAGAAGCGGACCTCGAGCAAGCTTCCGTTGGCTGTCCCGGTCGCTGTACCTACCTCCTGCCTGCCTGTACAGATGAGATGAGACGGGGGTCAGAGGGAGAGAGAAGAAGAGGAGGAGGGGAGGAGGGATTCGTACCATACCACCGTATGAGGAGGAGGCGGGCAGCAGATGCAGACCCCTCGTCGAGGCCTGTGCTGCGTGCGGTTGGTCGCCATGGCCGGGCGGCTAGGGTTTCCGGCGCGAGGAGGGAGTGAGGGAGGGCCGGATCTGACCGCTGCCTGGGCTGGTCGAGTGGATCCGCGGCAGGGAGAGGAGGGGTCGCCGGCGGTGGAGTGGAGGTCGGGGTTGGGGTTGGGGGTGAGGACGGAGGTGGGCGGCGGCGGCTTTGGGCAATCGAAAGAGGAGGAGGAGAAAGACACGAAGCGACGGGCCTCGGTTGGTTGGGTGGGTAAGCTTGGGTGGTTTTCTTTTTAAGTTTGGCTGAAATATCTAGTATCTCCTCTGTTGTCACTCGCGGGATAGTTGGATGAGTTGGACGCGCTTTTCAAACATTTCAGACGGTTTTGTTAGGAATAAAATATCTTTAAGTTTAGGCTAATTATAGGCAATTAGCATATTCCTTAGAATATTCTATCTAGCAGTTAGAATATTGGCTTTGTCCATACGCTGTGTCTCTCGAACCGTTGTCGTGACTTTTCTAAACGACACGACTATTGTAACCGACATGTAATCACGATTGTTCAGGACATATAAATACCTGCAGTCACTATCAATGAAATCACTCTTTCACTTCAATCTCACTCTTTTCTCTTCACGTTATCATGCACGCATCGCTCTAGAACAGAGAGAGTAGGCTACAGGAGAGAAGAAAGGTGAGAAGAGATGGATTCTCTACCGGATCTTGCTTTTGCTTTTGCCAGGTTTGTGGCCAGGGAGTACCGTGTTTTCCATCTTGCTCGCCGGACCTTCGGTCTGGCTGCCGCTCGTCGCTGGAATTTCGGCCGCCGCCATCAGCGTCGCCCGAATAGGAACGGTGGCCTCCGTCACCGTGGGGCACCATACCGTGTTCCTCGCCGTCGATATGGACCGGGTGGTGGCCTCCGCCGCCGCCATACCCATCGCCAGCACTTCCACCATGTGCACCGCCGAGTGGTAGTCGAGCCAAGGGAAGAGGCCCCGGCCATACCCCAGGAAGTTGTTGCTGCTCCAATAGTGGTTGCTGCCGTGCCGGAAGTTGCTGCAGAAGTTGGCATCGATGAGGCCTCTGCCTCCAACATCACCATGAATGCCGCTCAACTGCCGTCTCCTCCGCCGGTGTACGCACCTATGGAATGGATGCTCGCCGGACCAAGCGCCGGATGGCTCGTAGATGACCCAGACCGCCACTTCTCCGACGAGGAACTCGCGGCACCGCCTCCGCCTCCGCTGATGTACTCTTGCCCAGGCTACGACTACGGGTCGAGCCTCCCGTCTCCGACGCCATCCGACGAAGACCCGGAGCACTTCAACCCGCCGGGCTACGATCCACTGCCGGAGTTCTCCTCGCCGCCGGCTGCAGTCCCCCTGGACGCGCTCAAGCCCCGGCTCGTCATCAACCTCCTGCCAAAGGTGAAGACGGAGGAGATCGAGGCCGCCGCGCCGACGCTCCCCGACCTCAACCTCCCAGCACCAGATGTGGAGGAGAAGGAGCACCAGGAAGCAGCGCCGCCATCCGCACTCCCGACGCCCTCGCCGGAAGCCCGTGTGCTACTCCGCCGTCTTGCATCCGCCATGGCTGCCCGCCCCGCTGGAATCCGCGTCGGCACCTGGTCGCCCGAGGCCCTCGGCCTCACCAGCGGTGTCGCCGATCTCCGCCTCCACGAGGCTGCCCTCCCCTCCTCCTCTGCGGAGGAGCCGCTCCGCCGCTGAAGGAGCAGCCGGCCCTGAGCGCCGGCGTGGAGCAGAGCTTGTACGAGCATTCTCGAGCGGATGTGTGTTGTGGGTTCGTCCCTTATCCACTCGCTGCTCGATCCCCTTTTGACAAGCTGCTTCAGCGGTGCCGGCCATGGGCCACGATACATGGGCCACGAAAGTAGACAGATCAGGCCACGATTCATATCTACTATATATACTAATTAGACGTACTAATCGTGATGTGCTACTAGTCTACTAATTAGACGTACTAAAGTGTGCTATAAATTATGTTTAGGACCCAGTTGGTCCTTTAGTCAGCTTATAAGTGTTGTAAATATATTCTAGACCTGATGTCTATTAGAATTTCAAAATTTGTAAAATAACATGTTGTTAATAAATTTGCTTTTAGTATATTATAACATGTTATTTGGTACAACAATTTTACTTTTGCATTTGAAATATAATCTTTCTTGCAAAATTCTCTTTTTAATATGAGATAAAGGCCAAATAAAATATGAGATTATTTTGAATTATATTTGTGCAATCACATAGTAATGGCATCTCTACTGTATATTACAGTTTGCCTATTACTCAGAGGTATTTTTTATGCCTCCATAGTGCTCTTCCAAATATATCAAAATTCAATGATCTTCACATATATGGCTTACAAATTATAAATGTTCCTCTAGAACATATTTGTTGTTTACCAAAATAAATTTTACTATCAAGTAAAATTAATCAAATGCATGCTCATACATGCAGGAAATATGGCTGACATCAATAAGAAAGAATTCCAAGAACTACAAATAGATGGAAGTAACTATCTATCATGGGCCATGGATATGAAAATATTCTTAAGTGGACGTAGCCTTGGTCCTTGCATTGTCGCACCCCCCGAAAATGCTCCAGAAATACCTCAAGTGGTAAAGTATGCAGCATTGCACTACATAAGGCACCACCTCCATCCTGATTTAAAAACTGAATATTTGATGGAGGAGGATCCATTAGCTTTATGGGACTCCCTCAAGGAGAGATATGACCAACAAAGAGCAGTAATGTTGCCAGAAGCCCAAAGAGAATGGTCTCTTATAAGGTTTCAGGA
Source organism: Elymus sibiricus (assembly GCA_039707655.1). Taxonomy (NCBI): domain Eukaryota; kingdom Viridiplantae; phylum Streptophyta; class Magnoliopsida; order Poales; family Poaceae; genus Elymus; species Elymus sibiricus. The sequence goes on from CM077665.1 coordinate 514,852,518, forward strand.
CTTTAAGTCCGTTGCTGCATATAATTCTGCCGTGCATAAAATTAACTCCAAACTAAGATTTTGCAATCAACAAGTTTCAGATGCAGACTTAATAGAGAAAACTTTATGCACTTTCCATCCCTCGATGAGGATATTGCAACAGCAGTATCGTCAACAGAAATACACAAAGTATTCTGAGCTCATATACACATTACTTCAGGCCGAGAAGCATGACGAACTTCTCATGAAGAATCACAATGCTCGCCCAACGGGTGCCATGCCTATCCCTGAAGCACATGCTAATGCTCATTCTACTAGTAAATTTGGAAACCGTAAAAGGAACTTCCAGAAATTCAAGGGAAAATGGAAAAAGAACAATGGTCAAAAGACCAACGGTCAAACTAAGGGGAAAGGTCATTTCAAGAAAAATGATCAAAATGACAACTCTCAAACTTGTCAAAGGTGTGGATGCATGAATCATCGTACTAATCAATGCCGAATTCCCAAGCATCTTGTGGATCTATACATGAAGTATGGAGGAAAAGGCAAACAAGTTCATGGAAATAAAGCTGAAGCTCACTTCAACGCCATTCAAGATAACCCTCAAGCCGGTCCTTCTCAAAGCGCTATTCAAGTATACAAGCCAAAGGACGATATCATCCTCGATGAAGACATGCTTGTGGATTACACCCGAGATGTTTTTGGAGACCTCAGTTAATCTCCATAAACAAGTTGATGTCACTTAGCTATTTAAATACTACAAGACGTTATATATTGTATAACAATAAGTAGAATAAAGTCTTTCAGACTATGTATATTGCATTATGTGAATCAGACATAATATTGTAATGAATTTATATTTAAGATTGTAATATAAATATTATGTATGTAATTTAATGAATATATGAATAAAACTAAATTTATTCTAAAATATTCTTTTTCTATCTATAGAATTTTAACAGGAACAATCCGATGGAAGAAGAGTTATGTTTAGTGGATAGTGCTACCACTAACACAATTCTAAGGGAAGCAAAATATTTCCAAACTCTTACTAAGAGAAAGGAAAATGTTATGACCATAACAGGAAGTAACAAAGCAATTATTGGTTCAGGAAGAGCCACATTCACACTCCCTATGGGTACTACTATCGTAATTCAGAATGCACTCTTGTATCCTGAATCTACACGTACCCTTATAAGTTTCAAAGATATCCGATCTAACAATTTCCATCTAAAAACAATAGAGGTGGATAACAAAGAATTTTTGCTTTTAACAAAAAGCAACGGATATGAGGAACAAACTCTTGAAAAATTCCCTTCATTTCATCCGGATTATACTTTACATACATAAAACCCGTACCTTATGTTGCGTACAAAATAATTTTTCAAAATCTTGATAAATTCAAGACTTGGCATGATCGCCTTGGTCATCCTGGAATAGGTATGATGAGAAAAATTATAAGTAATTCTGTTGGTCATAATTTACCAATTAAAAGATTTCCCAAATCATCAGATTTTGTATGCGCCGCCTGTGCTACCGGGAAATTAATTATTAAGCCATCTTATCTTAAAGTTAAAAATGAGTCACTTAATTTTCTTGAAAGAATTCATCGAGATATATGTGGTCCAATACAACCTCTATCCGGACCATTTAGGTACTTTATGGTGCTAATCGATGCATCTACTAGATGGTCACATGTGTGTCTATTATCCACACGTAACCATGCCTTTGCCAAATTAATTGCTCAAATTATCAAATTAAGAGCGAATCATCCTGAACACAGGATAAAAACAATAAGAATGGATAATGCTGCTGAATTTAGTTCACGAGCATTTAATGATTATTGTATGGCTTTAGGAATCCATCTAGAACATTCAGTACCCTATGTTCATACTCAAAATGGAATGGCTGAATCTTTAATCAAAAGAGTAAAATTAATTGCTAGACCACTATTACAGAATTGCAATTTACCAACCTCTTGTTGGGGACATGCGGTTTTACACGCCGCAGATCTGATGCAAGTCAGACCAACTGCATATCATGAAACTTCCCCATTTCAAATAGTACGTGGCAATCAGCCAAGTATTTCCCATCTGCGAAAATTCGGTTGCGCTGTATACGTACCGATATCACCACCGCAGCGTACCTCTATGGGCCCCCATAGAAAATTAGGAATCTATGTGGGATATAATTCTCCGTCAATTATAAAATATTTAGAACCCCTAATAGGGGACCTGTTCACAGCCCGGTACGCTGACTCAATTTTTGATGAGGACCATTTCCCGGCATTAGGGGGAGAAACAAACCACAAAGAATGCCAGGAAATAGATTGGAATGTTACATGCATTCAGTCCTTAGATCCACGTACAAAAGAATCTGAATCTGAAGTTCAGAAAATTATAGATTTGCAACATTTTGCAAATAACCTGCCAGACGCATTTACTGATCACAAAGGTGTCACTAAATCTTATATCCCCGTTGTTAATGCACCAGAACGAGTAGAGGTACCAAATAAAACTACTCAACCCCCAATTACAAATAAAAGGGGGAGAAATCTGGTCACAGGAGAAAAGGCTTCTCTAAAGCCTCCGCGGAAACAAAGAAAATCAAAATCTATGACAGTAAATGCAAATCAACCTCAAGTTGATGGACACCAAATAGATGTTCAACATCAAGAACCCAACATAAATGTGCACACAAATTATAATGTTGGGATATCGAAACAATCAGACTCCGTTGTTATGGGAAATCACACGGTGCCTGAAGAAATTAATGAAATATCCATAAATTATATTGATTCAGGAGAAACATACAATAGAAGCACTATAGTTGTCGACACAGATTTCTCCTCGAAAATTGCTGAAACCCTTCAACTGGATCCAGAGCCAAAATCTATGAAAGAGTGCCTCAAGCGCTCGGATTGGCCTAAATGGAAGGAAGCAATTGAGGAAGAATTACACTCGCTTAACAAAAGAGAGGTATTTTCTAAAATAATGCCTACTCCTCATAAAGTCTTCCCTGTGGGAGCTAAATGGGTTTTTGTTCGAAAAAGGAACGAAAACAATGAGGTGGTGAGATATAAAGCGAGACTAGTAGCTCAAGGGTTTACGCAGAGACCCGGTATCGACTACGACGATACATATTCTCCTGTAATGAGTGGAATTACATTTTGATACTTAATATCTTTGGCAGTGCAAATGAATCTATCAATGCAGTTAATGTATGTGGCGACCGCTTATCTATATGGGTCACTTGATGCGGAAATTTATATGAAAGTCCCTGATGGACTTAAAATTCCGAATCCAAATATAAATCGCAACATGTATTGTGTAAAACTACAAAAGTCACTCTATGGCTTGAAGCAGTCGGGAAAAATGTGGTATAACCGACTCAGTGAGTTCCTTCTCAGTAAAGGATACTCGAATAACAATGATTGCCCATGCGTATTTATAAAGAAATCCTCAAACGGATTTTGCATCATCTCAGTATATGTTGATGATCTCAACATCATTGGCAACGCAACAGATATATCTGTAGCACGCAATCATTTAATGACGGAGTTTGAGATGAAAGATTTGGGAAAAACCAAATTCTGCATAGGTTTACAACTTAAGCACTTTCCCTCAGGAATACTCGTTTATCAACCCGCTTATATTCAGAAAATTTTGGAAAAATTCAACATGGATAAATCATATCCGTCCAAAACACCTATGGTCGTCCGATCCCTTGATATGAATAAGGATCCTTTTAGACCTAGGGATGATAACGAGGAGGTATTGGGACCTGAGTTTCCATACCTCAGTGCCATAGGGGCACTAATGTACCTTGCAAATTGTACTAGACCAGACATTGCCTTTGCAGTAAATTTACTGGCTCGACATAGTGCAGCGCCAACAAAACGCCATTGGACGGGAGTAAAGAATATCTTCAGATATTTACTAGGTACTAAAGATCTTGGTTTATTCTATCGGAAAAATCATGACATGACCCTGATTGGTTATACTGACGCTGGATATCTTTCTGACCCCCATAATGCCAGGTCACAAACAGGGTTTGTATTTTTATATGGTGGAACTGCTATTTCATGGAAGTCAACAAAACAAACATTGGTAGCAACTTCCACTAATCATTCTGAAATAATTGCATTATTTGAAGCCTCACGAGAATGTGTATGGCTCCGCAGAATGATAAATCATATTCAGACATCATGTGGTATCGGTTCATTAGAATCACCTACTATTATCTATGAAGATAACGCCGCATGTGTTGCCCAAATGCATATGGGATATATTAAAAGTAATATCACAAAACATATCTCCCCAAAACTATTTTTCCCTCATCAGTTACAGAAAGATGGAAAAATTAATATTTTGCAAATAAAATCTTGTGACAATCTTGCAGATTTGTTCACTAAGTCTTTACCAACAGCAGCATTTCAAAAGTGCATTCATGGTATTGGTATGAGACGACTACGAAATTTGCAAAGCCTAGGGGGAGAAAACTCCTAGAACTAAAACTTATTTATTATCATCCCCTGATGATAAATATATTATATTTTTCCTTATGAGTTTTTCCAACGGATTCCCTCATACAGGTTTGAATGAGATAATTAATTATCCTAACAGTATATATCGAATTCTATTTGTTTTCCTTATATTTTTCACAAGATTTTTGGGAGAACACAGACAATATAAGATCAAGGATTCTCGAAGTTACAAGATCAAGACAACCAAGAAAATGCAAGATTTTTCAGCACTCAAGACAATGAAGATTACTGACAGCGTTGTCCAAGGGGGAGTGTTAGGAATAAAATATCTTTAAGTTTAGGCTAATTATAGGCAATTAGCATATTCCTTAGAATATTCTATCTAGCAGTTAGAATATTGGCTTTGTCCATACGCTGTGTCTCTCGAACCGTTGTCGTGATTTTTCTAAACGACACGACTATTGTAACCGACATGTAATCACGACTGTTCAGGACATATAAATACCTGCAGTCACTATCAATGAAATCACTCTTTCACTTCAATCTCACTCTTTTCTCTTCAGGTTTGTTGAACGAGCGGGCGCGCACCTGGAAATTTTCGATCCGTTGCGCGGGCGAACCTTTTTCGGCGCTGTCTGCGGGCGCATGAGTCCCACGGATCACCGGCCAGCCCATTCAATCTCAATCGTCCATTTAATTTCTTGTCCCAAAACCTGTCGGTGCACACCATGTATCACGCGGATCACGCTCACTCCTTCCTCCTCCTCCTCCTGTAAAACTCTACGATCACCTCTGGCTTAATATATCAATCTAAACAAAATCAAGTTCAACACACATATTTAAACTAAAAAATGTTGAAACTATTTCTTCTAACCGCAAACACTATTTTCTTTTTCGCCACGTGGGTCACTCGTCGACGGCCTATCAATTGTTTTTATTTTTATTTTCCTCCGCTTCGCTAGGAATGGCAAGCGTGCATTGACTCGCAATGTCCCGACACCTACGAAGTTGTCCGCATGGACATCCCGCCAATCCGTCTACTATGCATCTCGTGCTCTCAAAGCTTCTTCGTGTTGCCCAACGAGCTCTTCAAGGCCCGGTATGCTTGGGATCCGGTGGACCTCATATCGCCGCACTCCTAACGCTCTCGGCCACCATGTGACCCCTCTCCATGGTCCAGCCTCCTCCAGCTCCGGTGCACAACCCGTCGTTGCCCCTCGTGAAGCGCATGACGGCCCCGTGAACAGATCGGCCCGGCGGATCAGTTCCCATGAAGGAAATAAAGTTTTGTGAGGGAGATGATCAACGGTTTAGAACCGCTACGAGTTAATTGTAGACACGGGTTGGTCCGTGGACCATGCTACAAACGAATCGGTTTCGTGATGCTCGTTGTTGATTGTTTCATTATGATCTCCCATAGATCAACCCCCTATGGTTAGTGGATTACCACTCGCTCATTGGTTACTCGCCACGTCACACTGGTCGATCTACTTCTCGAGCTCATCCAAGTCATCCGTCCATATTGGCTGGCACGCAGATGCCACGGAATGAACCGACTCATGACTCCGCCAAGTAGAATAGTAAACCAAACCATGTGTTTTGATTGACTAGTCAATCTCGAACCCGCACGAATTGATTGTCACCCTCGACCCGATCCCACCCGCCCGCCCACGTCCGACAGGTCCAAGATCACATCCTGAGTTTCTTTTCTCAATGGATAATTAAATTGAGAAATACATATAACTATAATGAAAAAACCTGTTCAGAGTAAATATATGAAACTAAAAAAAATGTGTGCCGCTATAACCTTTACTTTTTTTTCTAACATGTGGGACCTGCTTGTCGATGGGGTAATTAGTGATATGTGCGCTAGAATGACGTAGTCATATAGTACTCCCTCCGTTTCTTCTTACTCCGCGCATAAGATTTGTGTGAAGTCAATTTTTATGAAGTTTGACCAAATTTATATTAAAACATATTAACATCTACAATATCAAATATATATAGTATGAAACTACAATTCATAAAGAATCTAATGATAGCGATTTGGTATTGTGAATGTTGATAATTTTTTCTACAAATTTGGTCAAAAGTATAAATACTTTGACTTTAGACAAAAGTTATATACGGATTAAAAAGAAAGGGAAGGAGTACATGCTACATGTTTGATTAGGTTTAGTTGGATTTAATACAATCGTGTGCTTCTCACGCCATTGTTTTCTCTGGACACTTTTGCATGGCTGCATGCATGGCGGCCGTTATTTTATGTGAAAGAAACAATATAGCGGTTACATTCGAATGATAAGCTCGATGATGTGTCATTTTTTAATCATAAAACACCAGTTTCATAAAAATAGGTTGGGACGTCTACCTCATCGAGACATTACATGCTGACCGATGCTTCGCTTCATCAATCCTGTTGTTTGCTCGGTTAGTCCTCGCTTCACACGATTGGCCCTCCTTCTCATTTCTGTTAACAACTACTTTCCCTTTTGATCCTCAACATCGCTTCATGTTATCGTCCACTCTTTTTCTATGTCGGTAGCAACCTGACCCAATGCCCAACCAAGTGATTGACGTCGTGCCGTCCAACCAACCATGTTTGACCATACACATGTTTGTGAACACAATTAATTAGTAAACATACATAATAAGATGACAATGGCGCCACAACAAAACTTAACAAAAATATGGTAGGCATCAACTATCTCGTCACATAACACGATGTGTCCTAAATTAGGCTCACTAGCTAGGAGGGGGACATTGAGAAATGTTAGTTATCAAACACTATTTCACCTTACGATGTGTCCTAAATCGTATGAACACTACGACAACCGGAATTAGTTCAATAACATTGCATGGTTTGAATTATAGTATATTTTACTCAAACTAGACACATTTGATGATTTTTGATTTAGTTCAAAAATCGGCATGTATATTTGAATTTCAAGACCAACTACACACATTCATCACACCTAGCATAAACAATGAAGATTATATGGATTTGATTTTTTGCGCATGGCGACAGGCTATCGTGGGTTGTGGCATGCTATTTTAGAGCATTTTAAACGAGATGCTACGGCGAAGGGTATAAAACGAACAAATCATCAACACATGAAAGTCACCAAGAGGTGCAAAAATGCATCTTGGGTTATCTCATTCTGTGGTACTGTGTAGCATTGGATTACACTCTCAAATTCCCATTGGCATCGGAATATCGAATCTTTGTTCCAGCCCCAACAATGATTGTCCGACGTTCACGAGTGTGCTAGGCTCAATTTACGGTGTCGTTAGCTTTGGCGGCTTCTTTGAAGTGACCACAACTTGATATGCTCATCGGCATACGTGTAGAGAGGGCAAATTGTGGAACCGTCGGTCAGGTTTGGTGATTCGTACATACGTGCATGTGTATGCTTATGTGATCGGATTTTCATCGGCATCCTTCGACCCACCCTGTGCAAACTCTTCCAACCCCGCCAAGCTAGCACCTCAACGAGCAATTCATCGAACCCACACTCACGACATGAGTTTTGCTACGTCTACATAAAATATCTACGAAAAGTTACGTAAGGGATTACTTGGCCAGTTCTGATTAGTGAAAAGCAGGGCCCACCCTAGAAATCGGGGGGGGGGGGGGGGGGGGGGGGGAGGTTGATTAAAGCAAGCCACGTAACCCAATTTACGTAAGTTACCTACGTAGGTGTAGGATTATTGCTCACGACACCTAACTAAAACAATGTAGATCATTTGGAGATTTGATTATTTGCAATGGAGAGGCGTTGCCATGGGTGGCAGCGTGTCATGCATGTTAGAGTATCTATAAAACGGGATGCTATGTGGAATTAAGGCATAAAATGAAGAAGTAGCCAACATTAAAGCCGCCCACTAGTACAAAACAGGGCTTCGGTCCACCCCTGAGAAGCCCATTAGTCCCGGTTCACTCACGAACCGGGACCCATGGGGCCATCGGTCCCGGTTCGTGAGGCCAGGGCGCCGGCCGGGCCTCGTGGGCCATTGGTCCCGGTTCGTCTGACCCCTTTGGTCCCGGTTCCAGACACGAACCGGGACCAATGCGCCTCGCTCCTGGCCCACAACCATTGGTCCCGGTTTGTGGCTGGAACTGGGACAAAATGGGGTAGTCCCGGTTCCAGCCACAAACCGGGACCAATGGTTGGCCTATATATAGCCCCTGCCCGCGAGCAGAGCAGTGCGCTGCTCTGTTTTTTTGCCCGGCCGTGGGAGAGCTTTTAGTTCACCTCCTATGCACATGAGGTGTTCGATGAAATGCCCGAGCCACACTTAAGCTTTCTCCTCTCGAAGCTCCTTGTCCAAGCTCCATTTTCCTCAAGATTTGTCTAGGTTTGGCGGTCCGTCCTGTCCCGTCCCCGTCCTCACCGCCGTCGATCACCCGCGCCCATCTCGGCGCCGGCACCACCGTGGTTAGCCTCTTCTTCTTATCTTCTTTCTAAAAGAAAAAAGTTCTTACTTGTATGTTTTAATTAGATGCTCTAGAGAGTTATATGTTGTTCAATAATGAGAACTATATAACGCACGCAGATGAACCGGCAATGGATGTACGGTGACCGACGCACCTCCGAGTATATTAAGGGCCTGCATAATTTTCTCGAAGCGGCTGAGGCAAACAAGCAGAATGGTTTTATGCATTGTCCATGTACTGTCTGTGAGAATACGAAGGCTTTCTCCAACTCTAAAACCCTTCACTTCCACCTGCTTGAGAAGGGTTTTATGCCACACTATAATGTTTGGACCAAGCACGGAGAAAGAGGGGTTATGATGGAAGACAACGAAGAAGAAGAGGATGATGACAACTACCCGCCCCCTGAATACGGTGATGCTGCAATGGGGGAAGCTGAAGATCAAGAGGAACCAGACGATGTGCCCGATGATGATCTTCGCCGGGTCATTGTTGATGCACAGAGAGAATGCGAAAGTGAAAGGGAGAAGTTGAAGTTCGATCGCATGTTAGAGGATCACAAAAAAGGGTTGTACCCAAATTGCGAAGATGACAACACAAAGGTCGGTACCACACTGGAATTGCTGCAATGGAAGGCAGACAATGGTGTATCTGACAAGGGATTTAGTTCGCTACTGAAAATAATGAAGAACAAGCTTCCAAAGGATAACGAATTGCCCGGCAGTACGTACGAAGCAAAGAAGGTTCTATGCCCTCTAGGATTGGAGGTGCAGAAGATACATGCATGCCCTAATGACTGCATCCTCTACCGCGGTGAGTGCGAGGATTTGAACGCATGCCCGGTATGCGGTGTATTGCGGTATAAGATCAGACGAGATGACCCTGGTGATGTTGAGGGCGAGCGCCCCAGGAAGAGGGTTCCTGCCAAGGTGATGTGGTATGCTCCTATAATACCACGGCTGAAACGTCTGTTAAAAAACAAAGAGCATGCCAAGTTGATGCGATGGCACAAAGAAGACCATAAGAAAGACGGGAAGTTGAGAGCACCCGCTGACGGGTCGCAGTGGAGAAAGATCGAGAGAAGGTGGGGGGACTTTGCAGGTGACGCAAGGAACGTATGTTTTGGTTTAAGTGCAGATGGCATTAATCCTTTTGGGGAGCAGAGCAGCAATCATAGCACCTGGCCCGTGACTCTATGTATCTATAACCTTCCTCCTTGGTTGTGCATGAAGCGGAAGTTCATTATGATGCCAGTGCTCATCCAAGGCCCTAAGCAACCCGGCAACGACATTGATGTGTACCTAAGGCCATTAGTTGAAGAACTTTTACAGCTGTGGAATGGAGAAGGTATACGTGTGTGGGATGAGCACAAACAGGAGGAATTTGACCTACATGCGTTGCTGTTTGTAACCATCAACGATTGGCCTGCTCTCAGTAACCTTTCAGGACAGACAAACAAGGGATACCACGCATGCACACACTGTTTAGATGACACCGACAATATATATTTGGACAAATGCAGGAAGAATGTGTACCTGGGGCATCGTCGATTTCTTCCGACCAACCATCAATGTCGAAAGAAATGAAAGCATTTCAAAGGTGAGGCAGATCACCGGAAGAAGCCCGCCCTCCGTACTGGTGATCACATACTTGATATGGTCAATAGTTTACAAGTAATCTTTGGAAAGGGTCCTGGCGGACTATCTGTTCCGACTGACGATGCGGGACGCGCACCCATGTGGAAGAAGAAATCTATATTTTGGGACCTACCCTATTGGAAAGACCTAGAGGTCCGCTCTGCAATCGACGTGATGCACGTGACGAAGAATCTTTGCGTGAACCTGCTAGGCTTCTTGGGAGTGTATGGGAAGACAAAAGATACACCGGAGGCACGGGAGGAATTGCAACGTGTGCATGAAAAAGACGGCATGCATCCAAAGCAGTATGAAGGTCCTGCCAGCTACGCTCTTACCAAAGAAGAGAAGGAAATCTTCTTTGAATGCCTGCTCAGTATGAAGGTCCCGTCTGGCTTCTCGTCGAATATAAAGGGAATAATAAATATGGCAGAGAAAAAGTTCCAGAACCTAAAGTCTCATGACTGCCACGTGATTATGACGCAACTACTTCCGGTTGCATTGAGGGGGCTTCTACCGGAAAACGTTCGATTAGCCATTGTGAAGCTATGTGCATTCCTCAATGCAATCTCTCAGAAGGTGATCGATCCAGAAATCCTGCCAAGGTTAAGGAGTGATTTGGTGCAATGTCTTGTTAGTTTCGAGCTGGTGTTCCCACCGTCCTTCTTCAATATCATGACGCACGTCCTAGTTCATCTAGTCGACGAGATTGTCGTTCTGGGCCCTGTATTTCTACACAATATGTTCCCCTTTGAGAGGTTCATGGGAGTCTTAAAGAAATATGTTCGTAACCGCGCTAGGCCAGAAGCAAGCATCTCCATGGGCCATCAAACAGAGGATGTCATTGGGTTTTGTGTTGACTTCATTCTTGACCTTAAGAAGATTGGTCTCCCTCAATCGCGGTATGAGGGGAGACTGACTGCAAAAGGCACGCTAGGAGCGGACTCAATAATATGTAGGGACGGGCATTCTTGGTCTCAAGCACACTACACAGTTCTACAGAATTCTACCTTGGTGACCCCGTATGTCGATGAACACAAGAATATTCTGCGCTCCAAACACCCGGAGCAGTGTGACGACTGGATTACATATGAACACATCAGGACTTTCGGCAGTTGGTTGCAAACACGTCTCATGGGTGACAACACTGTTTCTGATGAGCTGTACTCGTTGGCCAGGGGACCATCTTCGACTGTATTGACTTACAAAGGGTACGAGATAAATGGGAATACATTTTACACGATCGCCCAAGATCAAAAGAGCACCAACCAAAATAGCGGTGTCCGCTTTGATGCAGCAACCAAGAGGGGAAAGGACACATATTATGGTTACATAGTGGACATATGGGAACTTGACTATGGACATGAATTGAAGGTCCCTTTGTTTCAGTGCAAATGGGTCAATCTGTTAGGAGGCGGGGTACAGGAAGACCCGCAGTACGGAATGACAACAGTGGATCTGAACAATCTTGGGTACACCGACGAACCATTCGTCCTAGCCAATGATGTGGCGCAGGTTTTCTATGTGAAGGACATGTCTACCAAACCGAGAAAAATAAAAGATAAGGAAGCGAATACATCATATGATGAGCCAAAGCGCCACATAGTTCTTTCAGGAAAAAGAGACATCGTGGGATTGGAGGGCAAGACAGACATGTCTGAAGATTATGAAAAATTTCATGAAATTCCTCCCATCAAAGTCAAGGCTGACCCAAGCACCCTGTTAAACGATGAAGATTATCCATGGTTACGGCGCAATAAGCAAAGGACACAAGCGAAGAAAAAGTGAAGACTTTCTCTCCACAACTAGTATGATGATGTCTTTGATCTAGAATATCACTGCAGTTACATGTGAAGAAATGAATTGTCCGTTTTGTACACGAAGTGCATCCAGTTATTGCCGTAACCCTCTCAACTTTTTATGACATGCTATGTGGGTGAAATGATGATACCATGCCAACTTTCAACCTTTTCAAAGTTCATTTGTAGTGCTTTTCAATTTCAGGGTCATTTAGCTTAAAAAAATTAGTAAATGCATGAAAAATACCAAATGAAGTCAGAAAGGGTTGAAAATTGATGACGTGGCTTTGAATGGTTCATTTTGAACACACAAAAAGTCAGGAGTTCAAATAAGTTCAAAGAAATGAAATCCCTTTGTAACAGATGAGTTTTCGTCCGAAACCCTGATACTTCGAAAGAGATTGTCCATTTTGTACACGAAGTGCATCCAGTTTTTGCCGTAACCCTCTCAACTTTTTAGCACATGTTATGTGGGTGAAATGATGATACCATGCCAACTTTCAACCTTTTCAGAGTTCATTTGTAGTGCTTTTCAATTTCAGGGTCATTGAGCTCAAAAAAATCAGTAAATGCATGAAAAATACCAAATGAAGTCAGAAAGGGTTAAAAATTGATGATGTGGCTTTGAATGGTTCATTTTGAACACACAAAAAGTCAGGAGTTCAAATAAGTTCAAAAAAATGAAATCCCTTTGTAACAGATGAGTTTTCGTCCGAAACCCTGATACTTCGAAATAGATTGTCCATTTTGTACACGAAGTGCATCCAGTTTTTGCCGTAACCCTCTCAACTTTTTAGCACATGTTATGTGGGTGAAATGATGATACCATGCCAACTTTCAACCTTTTCAGAGTTCATTTGTAGTGCTTTTCAATTTCAGGGTCATTGAGCTCAAAAAATTCAGTAAATGCATGAAAAATACCAAATGAAGTCAGAAAGGGTTGAAAATTGATGATGTGGCTTTGAATGGTGCATTTTGAACACACAAAAAGTCTGGAGTTCAAATAAGTTCAAAAAAATGAAATCCCTTTGTAACAGATGAGTTTTCGTCCGAAACCCTGATACTTCGAAAGAGATTGTCCATTTTGTACACGAAGTGCATCCAGATTTTGCCGTAACCCTCTCAACTTTTTAGCACATGCTATGTGGGTGAAATGATGATACCATGCCAACTTTCAACCTTTTTAGAGTTCATTTGTAGTGCTTTTCAATTTCAGGGTCATTTAGCTCAAAGAATGAACTAATAGCAAAAAGAATGAACTAGAAAACTTTTATGAAACTCTAATAGCAAAAAGAATGAACTAAAAATAATCAATTAAAATATTCTGTTATGATCAACTAAAACAAAACTATAATCTTCTTCAATAGCAAAAAGAATCAACTAAAAAGCTTTTATAAAACTCTAATAGCAAAAGGAATCAACTAAAAAGCTTTTATAAACCTATAGAATTTTCATAAAGAATTTTTTTGTTAGAAACTTTAATAGCAAACTAAAATAACAAAATCTGTTTTTAATTAAAACGGACATTTAAAATAACCTAAAAATTACCAAATTGAATATAATGATAAAATACAGTAATATTAAATAGCAGGAAAAAGAATCACTCGAAAATCTATTTTTATAGTAAAGTTATTCACAAACTCGTGATTCACACAAATTTAAAAGAATTCAAATTTAAACTATTCAAATTTGAAAACTAATGGCACTAACAGAAAGTTTATAATTTTTGTGACCTAACAGCAAAAAGAATTAAAAAAAATAAAGCAAAAAAGAAAAGAAATAAATAATGCAAAAAACAAAACAAAAAAACTGCAAAAAAATTAAAAAAAATGCCGCCTACTGGGCCACCACGGCCTGAATACGACTAGAAACCCAACCAGCGAGTTGGGCCAGGATTCAGAACCGCAGAAGGCCCAGTAGGCCCACAGGCAAATACAGAGTGGTTAGGCCCGTAAGCCTGCTTTAGAGAGGAGCTCGACGGCTCTGGCGCACCGCGCCTTATAAACAGGTGCGGCACTCTCTCAAGTAGCGAGGTGGGTCTAAACTCCCACCACGCCGCTGTGCAAGGCCATTGGTCCCGGTTGGTGGCACGAACCGGGACCAAAGGTCTCTGCTTCCCGCCCTTTGGGCTGCTGAAAAGAGACCTTTGGTCCCGGTTGGTGGCTCTAACCGGGACCAAAGGGGGGCATTGGTCCCGGTTCCTGCCTCAAACCGGGACCAATGCTGTGTGTATATAAGCAGCACTTGTGAAAATTTTCATTTTCATCTCGCAGTTCCCCCCGACGACGCCGACCTCCTCGACGCCGCCAGGCTGCCCCGACGCCGTCGCCGTCGCCCGTGCCCCTGCCCCGCCCCCGAGCCCACGCCGACGCCGTCCGCCACCCACGCCGTCGCCGTCCGCCGCCCCCGAGCGCGCCCGGCCGCGCCCCTGCGCCCCGGACCGCCCCCACCGTCGCCGTCGTCGCCGGCTCCCTCGTGCGCCGCCCCCGCCGTCGCCCTCGCCAGCCGACGCCGTCGCCGGCTCCCTCGCGCGCCGCCCCCGCCGTCGCCCTCGCCAGCCGACGCCGTCCGCCGCCCCCGAGCGCGCCCGGCCACGCCCCTGCCCCGGCCCGCCCCCACCGTCGCCGTCGCCGACGCCCTCGCCGCCCCCGCCGTCGCCCTCGCCGGCCGCCCCCGCTGTGAGCCGCCGCCGCCCCGGCTCTGTTCATATCATTTTTTTTCATTTTTTATATGATGAATTTTTTGTTCATATATATATAATGTATATATGTATGTATGGATGTTCATATATGTATTAATTTTTTTGTATGTGGCTATATGTATGGATGTATGGATGTTCATAGCATTTTTTTGTTCATATATGTATTTTTTTTCATAGCATTTTTTTCCATGTATATATGTATGTGGCTATGTATGTATAGATGGATAGCATTTTTTCCATGTATGTATGTCGTTGTCGATATACCCCCTCCCCGATAACTTCGACATGAGGGGGGGGGGGGTCGATATACCCCCTCCCCGATAACATTTTTTTTCTAAGTTAGTAAGGTAAAATGTTCACCCCCCTCTCGATATACCGGGCGACCAACTCTCGAGGCCACCCAAACCCTAGAAAAAAAGCGTTGTCACTGGCCCGCATTTGTGGCCTACAAGACATCGGACAAGAGTAAGAAAATGTCAGAGACAAACAAGAACAACGCTGAAAAGAAGCAGTATCACCATCACACGGGGTCAGGTGGCTACCTCAAAGCCCGGCCGTTGTGGGACAAAGCTGAGAATGACCTGATTGCTAAAGGGGTCGAACCACAAACATTGAACTGGCCAGACCGTTCAAGGACTTGGTTCTTCGGGGTTGGGGGAACTTTGGACCTTGAAACAGGGAAGTGCCGTTGGACGGACGAGCAACTTGCAATACCCGTCACGAAGCTTCAGGAGTATATCACCGCAGCGCAGGAAGGGACGTTCATTCCCGACAGAGAGAAGGACGAGCTGACTGAGGCCCTAGGGAATGCTGAGCACCCTAGACGAACACGAGGCACACCAGGCTCCGTTCCGTGGAAGGTTGGGTTTCCCGACGCAGGCAGTTACAGAAGCCGGGAGAGAAAGAGGAAAGCGGAGCTAAGTGAAATTCAGAAGCTCAATGCAAGACTACAAAAGCTAGAGGAAGCTGAGAGCCAGCGAGCTGCCGGCCAACCATCTCAGCGGCACGAAGCTACCCCGCCATCTCAGCGGAGAAGCAGCGTCGCTTCCACGGAGCCCATTCAGCCTGACTTCACGTCTCCTAGCTACCCCGTGGATACTATCACGGAGGCTCAACATTGCGAGCTTATGACGAAATGCCGGAACCTCACTTTCAAGGCGGCTGTCGGCTCTGTTGCACCTCCTCAACCCAACGGAACTTTTCACTGTCGTCCGATTCCACATGGCTATGCTGTTGTGATGGTGGATGAAGTAATGGAGGGATTTGAGGAGCTCGAGCTTGACCACTCTACAGGTGAAGGGGAGAATCAGCTGGTTCGTGTCCTGAGGAGTACATGTCTATGGCAGAAGGAGTACATCAAGCTTCCAAACTGGACGCCTCCGCCTCCTCCTCCTCCTCCGGCGAGTCAGGGCACTCCGCCTCCTCCTCCTCCTCCTCCTCCGGCGAGTGATCAGGGCACTCCGCCTCCTTCACCGGCTCCTCCGACGCGTCAGGGCACTCCGCCTCCTCCTTCGCCTACTCCGGCGCGTCGGAGCAGTCCGCCTCCTCCTCAGCCTCGTCGGCAACGGCAGAAGACAGACGCCGCCGCTCCGTCTCCTCCGGCGCGTCGGATTTCTCCGCCTCGTCAGCAACAACGGAAGAGAGACGCCGCCGCTCCGGCGGCTAGCAGTACAAGCAGAGGCGGGAGCGAATTCAGATACGGTCCATCTCTCAAGCCTCTGGAAAAGTTACCATATGAGATGACCGAGCAGGAAAACGAGGACATATGTCGTGCCCAACTGAGGGACCATTTTGCAAAGAAAACTCCACCTCCGAAGGAGAAGGTAGATCCGGTGAAAGTGAAGCGCACTATCAATGCCCTGAAGCGACCACCACCGCCTCCGCTGGATTCCAACTATGACCGCATAATTACTAAGACACATGCTGAAGCGCAGCAGTCGGGAAGTACTTCCAGTGCTGCAAGAGCGAAAAAACGAAGAAGTGGGAAAACAATTCCCCAGCTCGGCGAACAGAAGAAGCAATCGTGCCCCCCGCTCAAGGTGTCTAGCGATATCGCTAATCATCCGGTGCTACTGCCCGGTACTACTCTTGATGATTACCTGCCCGATGATGTACAGTTTGAAACGGCTGAGATAGTAGACGTCTTTAGATACGAGCACGGGAAGCCTCTCACTAGTACAAAACAGGGCATCGGTCCACCCTTGAGAAGCCCATTAGTCCCGGTTCACTCACGAACCGGGACCTATGGGGGCATCGGTCCCGGTTCGTGAGGCCAGGGCGCCGGCCGGGCCTCGTGGGGCATTGGTCCCGGTTCGTCTGACCCCTTCTGTCCCGGTTCTAGACACGAACCGGGACCAATGCGCCTCGCTCCTGGCCCACAACCATTGGTCCCGGTTTGTGGATGGAACCAGGACTAAAGGTGACCCCTTTGGTCCCGGTTCCAGCCACGAACCGGGACCAATGCGCCTCGCTCCTGGCCCACAACCATTGGTCCCGGTTTGTGGCTGGAACCGGGACCAATGGTTGGCCTATATATAGCCCGCGAGCAGAGCAATGCATTGCTCTGTTTTTTTGCCCGGCCGTGGGAGAGCTTTTGTGGTGCTCTAGCTCACCTCCTATGCACATGAGGTGTTCGATGAAATGCCCGAGCCACACTTAAGCTTTCTCCTCTCGAAGCTCCTTGTCCAAGCTCCATTTTCCTCAAGATTTGTCTAGGTTTGGCGGTCCGTCCTGTCCCGTCCCCGTCCTCACCGCCGTCGATCACCCGCGCCCATCTCGGCGCCGGCAACACCGTGGTTAGCCTCTTCTTCTTATCTTCTTTCTAAAAGAAAAAAGTTCTTATTTGTGTGTTTTAATTAGATGCTCTAGAGAGTTATATGTTGTTCAATAATAAGAACTATATAACGCACGCAGATGAACCGGCAATGGATGTACGGTGACCGACGCACCTCCGAGTATATTAAGGGCCTGCATAATTTTCTCGAAGCGGCTGAGGCAAACAAGCAGAATGGTTTTATGCATTGTCCATGTACTGTCTGTGAGAATACGAAGGCTTTCTCCAACTCTAAAACCCTTCACTTCCACCTGCTTGAGAAGGGTTTTATGCCACACTATAATGTTTGGACCAAGCACGGAGAAAGAGGGGTTATGATGGAAGACAACGAAGAAGAAGAGGATGATGACAACTACCCGCCCCCTGAATACGGTGATGCTGCAATGGGGGAAGCTGAAGATCAAGAGGAACCAGACGATGTGCCCGATGATGATCTTCGCCGGGTCATTGTTGATGCACAGAGAGAATGCGAAAGTGAAAGGGAGAAGTTGAAGTTCGATCGCATGTTAGAGGATCACAAAAAAGGGTTGTACCCAAATTGCGAAGATGACAACAGAAAGCTCGGTACCACACTGGAATTGCTGCAATGAAAGGCAGACAATGGTGTATCTGACAAGGGATTTAGTTCGCTGCTGAAAATAATGAAGAAGAAGCTTCCAAAGGATAACGAATTTCCCGGCAGTACGTACAAAGCAAAGAAGGTTCTATGCCCTCTAGGATTGGAGGTGCAGAAGATACATGCATGCCCTAATGACTGCATCCTCTACCGCGGTGAGTACGAGGATTTGAACGCATGCCCGGTATGCGGTGCATTGCGGTATAAGATCAGACGAGATGACCCTGGTGATGTTGAGGGCGAGCGCCCCAGGAAGAGGGTTCCTACCAAGGTGATGTGGTATGCTCCTATAATACCACGGCTGAAACGTCTGTTCAGAAACAAAGAGCATGCCAAGTTGATGCGATGGCACAAAGAAGACCGTAAGAAAGACGAGAAGTTGAGAGCACCCGCTGACGGGTCACAGTGGAGAAAAATCGAGAGAAGGTGGGGGGACTTTGCAGGTGACGCAAGGAACGTATGGTTTGGTTTAAGTGCAGATGGCATTAATCCTTTTGGGGAGCAGAGCAGCAATCATAGCACCTGGCCCGTGACTCTATGTATCTATAACCTTCCTCCTTGGTTGTGCATGAAGCGGAAGTTCATTATGATGCCAGTGCTCATCCAAGGCCCTAAGCAACCCGGCAATGACATTGATGTGTACCTAAGGCCATTAGTTGAAGAACTTTTACAGCTGTGGAATGGAGAAGGTGTACGTGTGTGGGATGAGCACAAACAGGAGGAATTTGACCTACATGCGTTGCTGTTTGTAACCATCAACGATTGGCCTGCTCTCAGTAACCTTTCAGGATAGACAAACAAGGGATACCACGCATGCACACACTGTTTAGATGACACCGACAGTATATATTTGGACAAATGCAGGAAGAATGTGTACCTGGGGCATCGTCGATTTCTTCCGACCAACCATCAATGTCGAAAGAAAGGAAAGCATTTCAAAGGTGAGGCAGATCACCGGAAGAAGCCCGCCCTCCGTACTGGTGATCACATACTTGATATGGTCAATGATTTACAAGTAATCTTTGGAAAGGGTCCTGGCGGACTATCTGTTCCGACTGACGATGCGGGACGCGCACCCATGTGGAAGAAGAAATCTATATTTTGGGACCTACCCTATTGGAAAGACCTAGAGGTCCGCTCTGCAATCGACGTGATGCACGTGATGAAGAATCTTTGCGTGAACCTGCTAGGCTTCTTGGGAGTGTATGGGAAGACAAAAGATACACCGGAGGCACGGGAGGAACAGCAACGTGTGCATGAAAAAGACGGCATGCATCCAAAGCAGTATGAAGGTCCTGCCAGCTACGCTCTTACCAAAGAAGAGAAGGAAATCTTCTTTGAATGCCTGCTCAGTATGAAGGTCCCGTCTGGCTTCTCGTCGAATATAAAGGGAATAATAAATATGGCAGAGAAAAAGTTCCAGAACCTAAAGTCTCATGACTGCCACGTGATTATGACGCAACTGCTTCCGGTTGCATTGAGGGGGCTTCTACCGGAAAACGTTCGATTAGCCATTGTGAAGCTATGTGCATTCGTCAATGCAATCTCTCAGAAGGTGATCGATCCAGAAATCCTATCAAGGTTAAGGAGTGATTTGGTGCAATGTCTTGTTAGTTTCGAGCTGGTGTTCCCACCATCTTTCTTCAATATCATGACGCACGTCCTAGTTCATCTAGTCGACGAGATTGTCGTTCTGGGCCCTGTATTTCTACACAATATGTTCCCCTTTGAGAGGTTCATGGGAGTCTTAAAGAAATATGTTCATAACCGCGCTAGGCCAGAAGCAAGCATCTCCATGGGCCATCAAACAGAGGATGTCATTGGGTTTTGTGTTGACTTCATTCCTGACCTTAAGAAGATTGGTCTCCCTCAATCGCGGTATGAGGGGAGACTGACTGGAAAAGGCACGCTAGGAGCGGACTCAATAATATGTAGGGACGGGCATTCTTGGTCTCAAGCACACTACACAGTTCTACAGAATTCTACCTTGGTGACCCCGTATGTCGATGAACACAAGAATATTCTGCGCTCCAAACACCCGGAGCAGTGTGACGACTGGATTACATATGAACACATCAGGACTTTCGGCAGTTGGTTGCAAACACGTCTCATGGGTGACGACACTGTTTCTGATGAGCTGTACTCGTTGGCCAGGGGACCATCTTCGACTGTATTGACTTACAAAGGGTACGAGATAAATGGGAATACATTTTACACGATCGCCCAAGATCAAAAGAGCACCAACCAAAACAGCAGTGTCCGCTTTGATGCAGCAACCAAGAGGGGAAAGGACACATATTATGGTTACATAGTGGACATATGGGAACTTGACTATGGACATGATTTCAAGGTCCCTTTGTTTCAGTGCAAATGGGTCAATCTGTCAGGAGGCGGGGTACAGGTAGACCCACAGTACGGAATGACAACAGTGGATCGCAACAATCTTGGGTACACAGACGAACCATTCGTCCTAGCCAATGATGTGGCGCAGGTTTTCTATGTGAAGGACATGTCTACCAAACCGAGAAAAAGAAAAGATAAGGAAGCGAATACATCATACGATGAGCCAAAGAGCCACATAGTTCTTTCAGGAAAAAGAGACATCGTGGGATTGGAGGGCAAGACAGACATGTCTGAAGATTATGAAAAGTTTCATGAAATTCCTCCCTTCAAAGTCAAGGCTGACCCAAGCACCCTGTTAAACGATGAAGATTATCCATGGTTACGGCGCAATAAGCAAAGGACACAAGCGAAGAAAAAGTGAAGACTTGCTCTCCACAACTATATCATTGCAGTTACATGTGAAGAAATTAAATGCCTTTTGTAACAGATGAGTTTTCGTCCGAAACCCTGATACTTCGAAAGAGATTGTCCGTTTTGTACACGAAGTGCATCCAGTTTTTGCCGTAACCCTCTCAACTTTTTAGCACATGCTATGTGGGTGAAATGATGATACCATGCCAACTTTCAACCTGTTCAGAGTTCATTTGTAGTGCTTTTCAATTTCAGGGTCATTTAGCTTAAAAAAATCAGTAAATGCATGAAAAATAGGAAATGAAGTCAGAAAGGGTTGAAAATTGATGATGTGGCTTTGAATGGTGCATTTTGAACACACAAAAAGTCTGGAGTTCAAATAAGTTCAAAAAAATGAAATCCCTTTGTAACAGATGAGTTTTCGTCCGAAACCCTGATACTTCGAAAGAGATTGTCCATTTTGTACAGGAAGTGCATCCAGTTTTTGCCGTAACCCTCTCAACTTTTTAGAACATGCTATGTGGGTGTAATGATGATACCATGCCAACTTTCAACCTTTTCAGAGTTCATTTGAAGTGCTTTTCAATTTCAGGGTCATTTAGCTCAAAGAATGAACTAATAGCAAAAAGAATGAACTAGAAAACCTTTATGAAACTCTAATAGCAAAAATAATGAACTAAAAATAATTAATTAAAAAATTCTGTTATGATCAACTAAAATAAAACTATAATATTCTTCAATAGCAAAAAGAATCAACTAAAAAGCTTTTATAAAACTCTAATAGCAAAAGGAATCAACTAAAAATATTTTATAAACCTCTAGTATTTATGAAACTAAAATTATATAAAATTTATGCAACTAAAGTTATCAAAGTATTTTTTGTTCAAAACATTAATAGCAAAAAGAATTTTCATAAAGAATTTTTTTAGAAACTTTAATAGCAAACTAAAATAACAAAATCTGTTTTTGGTTTAAACAGACATTTAAAATTACCTAAAAATTACCAAATTGAATATAATGATAAAACACAGTAATATTAAATAGCAGGAAAAAGAATCACTCAAAAATCTATTTTTATAGTAAAGTTATTCACAAACTAGTGATTCACACCAATTTAAAAGAATTCAAATTTAAACTATTCAAATTTGGAAACTAATGGCACTAACAGAAAGTCTATAATTTTTGTGACCTAAAAGCAAAAAGAATCACTGAAAAACTGTAAGTAGAAACAAAAGAAAATAAATAAAGCAAAAAAGAAAACAAAAAAAGTAGAAAAAAATTAAATAAATGCCGCCTACTGGGCCACCACGGCCTGAATACGACTAGAAACCCGACCATCTAGTTGGGCCAGGAGTCAGGCCCGTAGAAGGCCCACAGGCAGAGGTCATGCGATTAGGCCCGTAAGCCTGCTGCTGAGAGGAGCTCGAGAGGGTGTGCGCAGCAGCGCTTATAAACCACTCTCGAGCCCTCTCAGCTAGCGAGGTGGGACTAAACTTTTGGCCCCGGGTAGCACCACCCTTTAGTCCCGGTTGGTGGCACCAACCGGGACCAATGCCCACCTTTGGTCCCGGTTGGTGGCACCAACCGGGACCAATGCCACCCTTTAGTCCCGGTTGGTGCCACCAACCGGGACCAAAGGTCTCTGCTTCCCGCCCTTTGGGCTGACGAAAAGAGACCTTTGGTCCCGGTTGGTGGCACCAACCGGGACTAAAGGGTGGCATTGGTCCCGGTTGGTGCCACCAACTGGGACCAATGCTGAGTGTATATAACCAGCACTTGTGAAATTTCACAGTTTTCATCGCCACTTCGCCCGACGACGCCGACCTCCTCGACGCCGCCAGGCTGCCCCGACGCCGTCCACCGCCCACGCCGTCGCCATCGCCAAGCCCCTGCCCCGTCGTCGCCGTCGCCGTCGTCGTCCCCGAGCCCGTGGCCCTGCCCCGCCCCGGAGCCCACGCCCCTGCCCCGTCGTCGCCGTCGCCGTCGCCGTCGTCGTCCCCGAGCCCGTGGCCCTGCCCCGCCCCCGAGCCCACGCCCCTGCCCCGTCGTCGCCTTCGCCGTCGCCGTCGTCGTCCCCGAGCCCGCGGCCCTGCCCCGCCCCCGAGCCCACGCCCCTGCCCCTTCCCCGAGCGCGCCCGGCCGCGCCCCTGCCCCGGCCCGCCCCCGCCGTCGCCGGCGCCCTCGCCGCCCCCGCCGTGAGCCGCCGCCGCCCCCGCTGTGAGCCGCCGCCGCCCGTGCAATTTTTTTATATATATATGTTGATTTTTTTATATGATGAATGTTTTTGTTCATATATAATGTATATATGTATGTGGCTATATGTATGTATGGATGGATGTATATATGATGTTTTTTTGTTCATAGCATTTTTTTGTTCATATATGTATTTTTTTCATATATGTGGCTATATGTATTTTTTTGTTTATAGCATTTTTTTGTTCATAGCATTTTTTTCCATGTATGTATGTGGCTATATGTATGTATGTCGCCGTCGCCCTCGATCTCCTACCCCCTCCCGCCCCTACCCGACAAACTCTCGAGAGGAGATCGACATGAGGGGGGACGTCGGACATATAGGGCGACCAACTCTCGAGGCCACGCAAACCCTAGAAAAAAAGCGTTGTCGATCTCCTACCCCCCTCCCCTACCTGACAAACTCTCGAGGTCAGCCAAACCCCTAGAAGAAAACTCCGGTAACTTCGACATGAGGGGGGACGTCGATCAACCCCCTCTCGCCCGACCAAACACTCGAGTCCACCCAAACCGGGACTGAGATGTGATAGGTAGTATTTTTTTTGTTCATAGAAAACTCTGGTAACTCTCCAACATGAGGGGGGACGTCGATCGAGCAACCCCCTCTCGCCAAACCGGGACTGAAAAAGCGTTGTCGAGGCCACCCCAAACCCTAGAAGTGTTGTCGAGGCCACCCCAAACCCTAGAAGCGTTGTCGAGGCCAACCAAATTTACCAAGTTAAATGAGTTAAAAGAGCGTTGTTGAGGCCACCCCAAACCCTAGAAGAGTTGTCGAGGCCACCCAAATTTACCAAGTTAAAAGAGCGTTGTCGAGGCCACCTCCCCGATAACTTCGACATGAGGGGGACGTCCGACATGACATGAGGGGGGACGTCGGACGTCGGACATGAGGGGTGAGCGTCGTTGTCGTCTACCCCCTCCCCGATAACTTCGACATGAGGGGGGACGTCGGACATGACATGAGGGGTGAGCGTCGTTGTCGTCTAACCCCTCCGGTAACATAGATAACTCCGGTAACATAGATTTATCAAGAATGCCCCCATTATGGATGTGCACAAGTTGATCCAATTTTTTTTTGATCTCATCTATATATATTCTTTTATATGTCACGTTGTCTGTCAAAGTATTGAAGAAATCCATGGCTTCATCATTAGCCGGAAGTAACATGCGTATGATGCTATGAAGCTCTTCAAAGTTGTTTTGGAACGGAGTTCCGGATAGAATAATTTGCTTTTTGGTACGAATTTCAGCAAAGGCCTTCCAAATAGCGATATTCGGAAGGCTCTTGCTGAACTTCGTACCAAAAAGCTAATTAATTATCCTATCCGGGACTCCGTTCCAAAACAATTTTGGAGAGCTTCGTACCATTATGCGCCTGTTACTTCCGGCTAATGATGAAGCCTTGGTTTTCTTGAATCCTTTGACACTAGACAACGTGACATATAGAAGGGTAGATGAGATCAGGAAAAATATGGACCATTTTCTGCACATTCAGAATGGCGCCATTTTGTTAAATCCCTTAAAGGTTAAGAGAATCCCTTGTTTGACATTCATGAGAGAGGCGGTCCGGACATCGGACATTCATGAGAGAGGCAGTCCGGACGTCGGACATTCATGTTTGTATATTAATTGCCATGTTGTAATATTTGCAGAAACTATGGATCAAAGAGACTTGGAACAAGAACAGTTGTTGGGGGAGATAATCCTCGCCGGAGGTGATGCTGTCTTGTCGTTTCTCAATGACACCGATGGAACAATGGAGGAGGAAGGACATGATCATGATGGCTCCGGTGACATGATCATGATGGCTCCGGAGGTGCTGACTAGCTAATTGATGCATTAATTGTTTTGGTATGTACATATATATATTAACTCTTCTTTCTTCTTTTATAGCCCTCCGGATCGAGCCAAACTTCGGTAACGAGACGAGGCCCGAAGAAGAGGTTGCGCAAGGATGAAAGGTTCACGATCACAGCACTCGCGGACGATGGCCTACCGATTGAACCCAAGCGGACCAAGGACGCATTTTCTGCTCAGTGCGGAGCTATTGTTAGGGACAACATCCCGATCAGCATCAAGCAATGGAATAAGCCTAAGGACGACGCCCCTGAAGGTGATTATGTCACCGATAGACAGAAAGATGATCTTTGGACCTTGCTGAAGGCAAATTTCACCCTACCGCCAGAGGAGGATCCGAATAAGCCCGTTATAGAGCCACTGGTCAAGGCGTGTGCTCTTAAGAAGATGGCAGATCTATTCAGGAGGTGGAAGAAGGAGTTGAAATCAAAGTTTGTCGACAAAGGTGAGACTCCAGAATTCATCGGCCGATTTGAGAAGATAAGAGATCACTGGCCCGCATTTGTGGCCTACAAGACATCAGACAAGAGTAAGAAAATGTCAGAGACAAACAAGAACAACGCTGCAAAGAAGCAGTATCACCATCACACAGGGTCAGGTGGCTACCTCAAAGCCCGGTCGTTGTGGGACAAAGCTGAGGATGACCTGATTGCTAAAGGGGTCGAACCAGAGACATTGAACTGGCCAGACCGTTCAAGGACTTGGTTCTTCGGGGTTGGGGGAACTTTGGACCCTGAAACAGGGAAGTGTCGTTGGACGGACGAGCAACTTGCAATACCCGTCGCGAAGCTTCAGAAGTATATCACCGCAGCGCAGGAAGGGACGTTCATTCCCGACAGAGAGAAGGACGAGCTGACTGAGGCCCTAGGGAATGCTGAGCACCCTGGACGAACACGAGGCACACCAGGCTCCGTTCCGTGGAAGTTTGGGTTTCCTGACGCAGGCGGTTACAGAAGCCGGGAGAGAAAGAGGAAAGCGGAGCTGAGCGACATGCAGAAGATGAGTGCAAGACTACAAAAGCTAGAGGAAGCTGAGAGCCAGCGAGCTGCCGGCCAACTATCTCAGCGGCACGAAGCTACCCCAGAAGCTACCCCGCCATCTCAGCGGAGAAGCAGCGTGGCTTCCACGGAGCCCGTTCAGACTGACTTCACGGAGCCTATCTACCCCGTGGATACTATCACGGAGGCTCAAAATTGCGAGCTTATGACGAAATGCCATAACCTCACTTTCAAGGCGGCTCTCGGCTCTGTTGCACCTCCTCAACCCAACGGAACATTTCACTGCCTTACGATTCCACATGGCTATGCTGTTGTGATGGTGGATGAAGTAATGGAGGGATTTGAGGAGCTCGAGCTTTACCACTCTACAGGTGAAGGGGAGAATCAGCTGGTTCGTGCTCTGAGGAGTACATGTCTATGGCAGAAGGAGTACATCAAGCTTCCAAACTGGACGCCTCCGCCTCCTCCTCCTCCTCCGGCGAGTCAGGGCACTCTGCCTCCTCCTCCTCCTCCTCCTCCGGCGAGTGATCAGGGCACTCCGCCTCCTTCTCCGGCTCCTCCGACGCGTGAGGGCACTCCGCCTCCTCCTTCGCCTACTCCGGCGCGTCGGAGCACTCCGCCTCCTTCTCCGCCTCCTCAGCAACGACGGAAGAGAGACGCCGCCGCTCCGGCGGCTAGCAGTACAAGCAGAGGCGGGAGGCAATTCAGATACGGTCCATGTCTCAAGCCTGTGGAAAAGTTACCATATGAGAGGACCGAGCAGGAAAACGAGGACATATGTCGTGCCGAAGTGAGGGACCATTTTGCAAAGAAAACTCCACCTCCGAAGGAGAAGCTAGATCCGGTGAAAGTGAAGCGCACTATCGATGCCCTGAAGCGACCACCACCGCCTCCGCCGGATTCCAACTATGACCGCATAATTACTAAGACACATGCTAAAGCGCAGCAGTCGGGAAGTACTTCCAGTGCTGCAAGAGCGAAAAAACGAAGAAGTGGGAAAACAATTCCCCAGCTCGGCGAACAGGAGAAGCAATCGTGCCCCCCGCTCAAGGTGTCTAGCGATATCGCTAATCATCCGGTGCTACTGCCCGGTACCACTCTTGATGATTACCTGCCCGATGATGTACAGTTTGAAACGGCTGAGGTAGTAGACGTCTTTAGATACGAGCACGGGAAGCCTCTCGTCAAACTTGATCATCCTCATCTAACAACGATGATGCAAAAATTGCATGACTGGTACATGGAAACCTGCAGGAAGTCTGGGAAAGACAGTTTGTTAGTCGGAATTAAAAAAGAGCATGACTTCCCTGGAGTCGACCTGCTGCCTATTGAATTTGTGGAGTTATTTCAATTATACAATCAAAAGGCCCTCGACAAACAACTCATGACTTGCTACTGTCTGTAAGTATTACTTCTATAATTAAGTCTCTAGCTCAGCTCGTTCATTGCATGTATATATAATTATCCTCACTATATTATGCAGATTGAAGATGGTCGAATGCCAAAAAATAGGAATCTTCGACGTTGGGTTCATTAGCCCAAATACCGTAAATGAATGGTCGGTACGAAAGGCGGCTGAAGATACCGAGAACAACTTACTACAAACGTTCCTTAAACATCAAAACAAACGGGAAATACTCTTTCCTTACAACTTCAAGTGAGTGTTACTGTCTTCTGCATATTCGGTTCCGCTTACTCGTGGTTAAGTAATGTAATTGATGAGTTATGCGTGCGCAGCTTCCACTATATTCTGCTATCCATTAACCTTGACGGGGCATTAGTAACTGTCTTAGACTCGCTCCGTAAAGATCCCAACTATTATGCGGACATGACTGCAATGCTCCAGAAGTAAGTTCAATCAATACCGGGACCATATCGGCAACTTTCGTTCATTTCCTGATATCAAGTAATCATTTTCTTTGCCTGCCAGGGTTTGGAAAACGTTCACCGCTAAGGTTCCGGGTCTGAAGAAGGAGCTGCGATTTACACACCCCAAAGTAAGTAGTACTAGCTAGTTCCGCGCATCTCTCATTGATTCTAGTTTCATCAATACCATTATCATGCTTGCTTATCAATTTGATTGAACTCTATTCTCGTAAAGTGCTTGTTGCAGGCACCCAACATTCATTTATGTGGATACTACGTATGCGAGTTCATTCGCTACTATACCTCTGAACGGGCCTCCTCTGAGAAACAATTTGAAGTACGTAAACAATATTCACAATTTTATTTTATATATTACCATCAATTGTGTTGAGTTTCATTCATATATATGTATTGACCCCCTTCTTTAAATTAGATCTGGCAGATGCGGGATGAACTCCTACCACATGATCGCATACGAGCAATTCAAGAGGAATTGGCAGGATTCTTTCTTGACCACGTCATACCTGAACACGGAGAATACCATGTGAAATTGAAATGGTTGTAAGGGATGTTATATATTGTACATATGTAGCAGCGTCGGATAGATATACGAAAACTTGTTGTTCGACCAAGCACGAAGAAAGAGATGTCACTTCTCTCTATATATGTTTATGACGATCTTGTGTAATTAATGGTTTCCTTTATTTGCTTACTAGCTAGCGTCGAGTTCTCTCTATATGTGTAGTAGCTAGCGTCGACCAAGCACGGAAAAAGAGAGGTCACTTCTCTCTATTAGCTCGCAAACCCCTAAATTAACCCTCCAAAACCCCCCCTTCCAAAAAAAAAACAAAACCCCCAGCGACTGCGAGGTGCTGACGCGTGGCCGCCTTTTGGTCCCGGTTGGTGTTACCAACCGGGACTAAAGGTCCTCCTGCCTGGGCTCCCGCAGCGGCCACGTGGAGCCCCTTTGGTCCCGGTTCGTAAGAGAACCGGGACTAAAGGTTTTGGGCTTTAGTCCCGACCCTTTAGTCCCGGTTTCAGAACCGGGACAAATGGGCCTCTGAAACCGGGACTAATGGGCCCTTTCTACTAGTGGCCGCACCAAGAGGTGAAAATGCCTTTTGGAAGTTGGAACATCTCATTCTGCGCTAGAGTACCTTAAGCTTTGTTGGAGCCGCAAAACAGTGATCGATTGTCCGACGGTCATGTATTGTTAGGCCCAATCTGCGGCGTGTTTTTTACCCTTTTCCAGTAAACTAATAAACTAACAATAACTGATTGCTAGATGCGGTCGACCTCCGGAAATAATAAAGGAGACCTTTTTCTACACCCCACCCACCACATACCGTAGTTGAGGTTGCGAGGTCACCCGCAAAAAAAAAGAGGTCATGAACTTGGCGATCGACGGTGAGGGCGAGTACGACGAGTTGGAACGAGCGCGTACGGTTCGTAGGCGAAACGGGCGACGTAGGAGTTTCCAGAAATCCGCAGGTGCGTGCGGCTCGTAGGTGAAACACCATGCACGGGTGCATGCGTGCACGAGAGCGGTGGCGCCGGAGGCTCTCCCGTTTCAAGGGTGGTCCCGAGGAAGCTTCTCCATGCGTGAGTGTGACGGCGGCCGGGAACGGGAAGAGACAGGGACAAGATCATGAGTTGAACAAGTTCCGTGGGAGAGGTTGCCATGGACGCCGGCGGCGACCTGCACCTTGGAACGCCGGCGCGCATGATGGTCTGCTCCTGCTGCCGGCCAAAAAGACGTGGCCTTTGTTTGTTTTTGGTGCCCCCCCGCCGCCGACGCCGGTCACTGCCACCCGCGCCCGAGGAGGCGTCGATCGTGCAGTGCAGCACCACGACACGACCTTGACGGTTGACATGGACGGCCTTTATGAAGCCGACGTGGTCATTGGTCACGCCAGGGCCAGGCAACATGAAGAAGGAAGGAGAAGCTAGCTAGTACGGAGCCGGAGAATCTATCTACTACCCCTATAAAAGCAAGAGAGTAGGCAGATCCAAACAATCACACACGTCCATTACCAATATCTAATCTATCTACTACCCCTATAAAAGCAAAAGAGTAGGCAGATCCAAACAATCACACACGTCCATTACCAATATCTAAGGGTCACTAATCCTTCGATGTTTAACACAGCAAGCCACGCAATTACGAGCGCTAACCATACACATCCGCACGACCGGAGGCCTCGTCCCATCGCAACTAACTCCACGCATCCTCCTCTCTCCCACGCCGGCCCTCCTCCCTCGCCACACCCCTTCTCTCCAACTCCATCACGCCCACCACCCCCACCCGCGCCGCCAACGGCCACACGCGGGGCCACGGCGACGTGCGACGGCGACCCGTTCACGTTCTCTCGGAGGACCGCCAACCGTGAGGACCAGCGACGCATTGGCGGACATCAGCGCATGTGCATCGCATAGTGTAAGCGGCTGTAGGACCACAGCTGATGGGCAGGTGGTGCGGCTGAGGGCGGGAGAAGGAGGCTGGGCGGCGCAGAAGGCAAAGCTCGGCCGCAAGCGTGGCACGCAGAGGCTGTTGCTGCTAGCCCCATGGAGGCAGCCCCGCGCGAGCGCCCTGCAGCCGCATCACCGAGCGGCAACCCTGCCGCCACACCCCCGCACGAGCGCAGCGCCACCGCATCGTCGAGCCACAGCCCTGCCGTTCTCGGCCGGAGGTCGCCGACGGATTCATCATTTTTTAGGTCAGCACCCAAATCGGACGCCTCCCTTTTAGCTCCTTGTAGTGTTTGGTTAACATGTTTCTATGAAATTGAAGGTTTCAGTAAGGTTCTGCTGCGTGTTCACATTAATTCAGAAATTGTATGTATGAATCCACTGCATCTGGTGATGTGCTTCTCATGTTCCCTTGAAAGGATTGCTGGATGGAAAGATGTTTTTGCTTTCAGGATTTCTCGTGTGTGTACAACCTCTAAATAACTCTTTTTCATCTCATGCAGCAGCAGAGGCTTAGAGAGGCGCTGCAGCGTGGATGCACATGGGATGCTGCAGGTTAAAGTCCTTTTGGTTTGTTGATAATTTCTCGGACGTAGATTATAAGTTATATATTAGAAATAGATTTTAATTTGTGTATGGTGTGGATTCCAAAACTAACCTGCTTCTACTGAAACGCTCTCTTATACTAGAATCTTTCTAAAGCTAATGGAATTCCCTTGTACATAAATTTACATGCTGACTATTTTTTCAAGGTACATGTGACAAAGAGGAGGAACTCATGGAGCTGAGTGTGAAAGGATAAAGGAGTCAGGAAGGAGAAGGCTTCTGTGGCAACGATGATGGGTGTGTGCGATGTCGGAGACGCGGCAATGGTTGCGGTAGTCGGCTCTTCTCCGACGTGTTCGTGGGATTACCTCGGGTTGTTTTGTTGCGGTGAAGTCGGAGCTGCGGCGGCGGGGCCCCTGTGGCGACGATGACATGCAGCAGGTGGTCTGTTCGGTGGTCTTCCGCAGCGCCAGCCTTGCATAGTTCTCCTTCGAAGATGTCTTTCAGAGTCGGAGCCGTGTTGTCCTTGGCGCGGGTGGCTGAGTTTGGCGCGAGGCTTCTTGTGTTTCACACAACCTCTACGGTGTAGGTTGGGTCGACTTCTGTCTTCGGAGAAGTCGGAGTCGCTTGCTCGGAGATTAGGGAGGGCGATGATGCCTGTTGGGGAGAAGTGCTGACGATGACACCGGTGTGTGATGTTGGCAAGACCCTCAATGTGAGGTGTGTGTGGTATTATGTGTGTGCCGCTCAGCGGTTTGTGACGGTTTTCGTCCGGTTTTCCGTTTATTAACTGGACAACTCTCTTCTGCTTTATTAATGAGATGAGGCAAAACTTTTGCCTCCGTTTCGAAAAAAAACATATGTTGGCTTAATTAATGCTTCCTAATCAGTATGATTTTCATGTTGCCGTTTATTGAACTAATATACTTTGCTTTTGATTAAGGATCTTGACATGGTACCTAGCCGTTTTTGATTTTCTGTAGCTTTTCTGGATCTTCTCCTTGTTCGGATTAAATTTCTCATTGCTTTTCCTATTCCTTTGCAGGAACATGAACCTGATGATGAGCCATAGCTGGATGTATGTGATAGGTACAGGTGTTAGCTCATAAGCATATCAGAATACAATCATTATGTGTATAATTATTCAGTTATACTTTTTATCCATGCCTCAACAATCGACCAAATTAAACGACATGATAACATTCAGACTTTCTTGATGACTGGGATTCTAGGAAGACCATCACATACTCGACCAGCCCACCTGTCATCGCGAGACAAGCTAAAAGTGAAGCAACTAAATGTTTGCATCGAATGTTGTTACTATTGGTTTCTTCAAGGGTAGAAACTTTTACCCAACATATGCCATTTTTTATGCTAATTGATCAGCCCCTCTTTTTATAATGGTCCAGTCAATTAAGAGAAAGGGGGAAATAAAATATATGACACAAGGGCTATCAATTACAGCATGAATTACATAGCATGCAACATTTGCATTCCTGGCCCTATCTATGATCCTACAAGGGCTGTCTCTATGAGCTGAACAATTACAACAGAGGCCACACTCAAATTCAGAGATTAGAGCCTGATGAGCAATGTTGTGAGAGCTTGACCATGATCTGCCTATTTTCCGCGAAATTGGGACATGTTGGATGGTCCATGTGAGGTTCTCCAAGAAAACATTTCCTCATATTTCTGATCTGGTAGTATGATGGATTTTGATTAGATAAGAACCTGCAGTTTCTTTGGTAAGTTGGGATTAAGAGTTCCATATATATGCGCCAAGAGAGTATGTAGGGAAATTATGATATGCCTTTATTTGCAGTGTCTGATTTATTCACTATGTTATTACTTAGGCTAGGCTTGTACCTTGCTTGAGTTAGTATTTTCTTGTACACTAGATCATGGAAGGCACGCGTTGCCGCGCCCGTCCATTTTTGTAATAGAATGGCTGTAGTAAGTACACATAAAACATGGGAGTTAAATTTTCATAAAGTTACACATATATTTGTTGGTTACCAAAGAGCAGAATTTCATGAGTTCGCGGGGAAATAATGCGGTGCTAGGTGACCATAAAACTTGCAAACACAAAATATTGGGAATAATTCCCTAAAATAATCTTACAGACACAAAAGACATATTTGCTGAAACTTTAAGGATAAAATACAAATTACCAATTGGGAAGAAGTTTCTCAAATATCGCAGTGAAAGAAATAGCCACCTCATTCTTAGAAATTACAAATTTTATACATTAGAAACTTGATATCAGTCGTACATGTTATATTCTAACAATTGATTGACAACATTACTAAAAAGATACCTGCCGTGATATAGGAGTCATTCCTTGTTAAGATGCAGCGGTGAGCCCTCTTAACAGTGGGCATGAGATTCCTGAATCTAGAGGCCTCCAGGAAAAAGTACAAAGACAGTGGGCAGCGTAAATGGACGAGACCATGGGAAAGATAAGATCCTGTCATGGCTAATTAATCAACTGAAAGAAAACAACTAATGCTCTGCCTGAGTTCTACATCAAATAGACGTGCTCTTCTATCACGGCTAGGTCATGTACCATCAACCCCATCAAATATACAGGCAAATAAACGGATGTTTGGCTAGCTATATATTTATCTGACATTATGCAGACACTCTATTTCTAGTCAACAGTCATTGACATCGTGTACTATAGTCTACAAGCATCATGGATACAATCAATATTAGATATGGTTGTGCAAGTATGTCAATAATAAAAAGCTTATACTTGCTCTCATTCAAGACTTCAAGTACATGTGAAGTTGTTTGTAAAAATACTATAACCTACAGTAGTAGAAGAATGCCTAACCTGTGAAACTATGGAACAGCAGGTTGACTCTCACCCCATAAAAAATACATGCATTGTAAAGTCGCACTGTATAAGCTATCTTCCATGCAAAATATAAATTTACAACATTAAAAATTAACAGCCTCTTCATTTGGATGGTAATCTAAGTACAATGCTCTGGAACACTGTTTATGTCCGATACATTGCAAATATTCATGGAGTCAATCAAATAGGAAAGTAACCAGCTTCTAGAAACAAAAGGTCCAATTAATTATGGAACAGATATTGGTAGAATCAAGTGGTTAACACACTGTGAACCATTGCAAAGGATATCCATAATAGAATTTTAGAACTTGCTTCAGTATTTTACCCTCTCTAAATTTATATTGTCTAAGAACTGTGTATTATATCCATTCAAAAATTTGTAAAAAATGGTAACTTATATTGTCTAAGTTTTGATTTAGAATGCACTAAGAATTGTTTATTATATCCATTCAGAAATTTTTGAAGAATGGTAACTCCAACAAAGTACAGTCGAGAAACTCTCTCACTCACCAGAGCTCTTTCGATTTTGATTCGCCTTAATATTCAATTTCCTTCATGCCAGCAGGAGAATAGCAATCAACACAAGGAGCAGACATTATCCAAGGTTATCATAATTAAGGTCACCGAATTACCTCTCACATGAATAATGGCTAAATGATGTTGAGCACACATGTAGCTCTGCAACTTTTCTGTTCCCTTATTTTGAAGGCTTGCCTCATACCTCTATTCTGACGAAGAATGCCAATTCTGAACATCACTCACTTCAAGGAATCAAAACAGCGACATCAAATTAACACCTGCCTTCACCTTTTTCAAGTGGCATAAGGGTATGATTGTAAAAGTATATATATCCTGTAAATTACATTTCTTACTTATGCGAGCAATCAGTTTTTTCATGTATTATAAATCCTAACTTACAACTATACCATCGTACAGCCATAGTGATACTGGGATGCATTATGTTCTGTCACCTTGACCCAACACGCGGTAGACATTCTTGATCTACCCAGAAAAACAACTTGGTGCATCAACAATGATATAAAGAATCCGATGTGGATCACATGACTAACATTGTAATCTTCATAAGCATTTCTAAATTTTAAACTATTGTTTCTTGTGATGAACAAAGAGACCATTTCCCTATTGCATACAAAGGGCAGTACTGAAGCATCTGTTTTACACAAGAACAAAATAGAGATTCAACCACTGATATGATGAGAAACTTAGCAATGAGTATTAAGTAGGAAAACTACAGTTGAAAGCTTTAGTTCCGTATTGTGGCTTCTTAATACAACAAAGTATATAACATCAGGTGGCGAGAAATTTTCTGATGATAATTATGTCTGTACAAAACATACTCCACCAACGAAATGATGTAGAAATCAGTACCTCACCTTCCAAATCCGTCAAGCTAGAAAATATAGAATAGGTAAAAATATCAACCACCCAAATTTTGGTTAGCTTCGGATATAAAAGTAGGATAATGAGCAATAGAATGTTAAATAGAAAAAGTTCTTGTCATGTTGCTAAAGATGGATGATATAAAAGTAGAAATCAGTGCCTCTAGACTGCTAAAGATGGATGCCATGCCAATCTTGCCTGTTGGAGCTTGTTAGTTCAGATTTAGCATTCAGATAGTGGCAGATCGGAATGGGCACTGAAGATACTAATATTGCAGTATACTTTTGAACATGCCGAAGCAATTATGTTTCAATTTTTTTATAAAGCTTTGAACTTTTTGTTATTAAAAAATAATGTCACATTATAGTGATTAGCACTTTCAACAAGGATGACATGGGCATTCAAACGTAATACTCTCAGGCAAAAAACATTAAAGTAGAAATCAGTGCCTCGGCTTCCAACCTAGCAGAATCAGGCCAATCCATCACAACCGAGCTTGAATCCATCAAGCTGGAGAACCTGCATTCAATATTATTTTTTGAGTAGAGAGAACATCATGAATAAAAATAGTTTAAATATGGTGTCAATCCATGATGTTGGCTTGGACAAAATTTCAATCAATATACATAAAAGAACTAACAGCAAGCACATACCACTCATTTATTAGTAGCCCAAGAACAACCACAAGGAAAATGTTGGAATGGGAGTCAATCTAATCTCGAGAATAGGCACTTGACTGCAAACGTCAAAATTAGATCAAAGCAAGACATATCTTAGCACATGCATACATTGAGAATACGAATTGTCAGGGAGGCGTGGACCATGAAGTACCCACAAATTGATTATCCTGGTACTCCTCGAGCGGCATGTCGCGGTGTGCCTGCAAATGGTCAGCTAGGCTGACTGAAGAACACCACCTTCAGCGCCCACTGCGTGCTGTGCACCGAGTAGCATCGTGTCCGCCTAACCAGCGCCCCAAAATTCAGATGTCACACATCCACACATCAGGTAGCGGTGGCGCGACCGTAAGGGAGGGAGGTGCGAACATACCTGCGGCAAAGTGGTCACGGGTTTGGTTACCGGACGGCTGGCAGTGAATACACGATCAGGAGGTCTTGGCGGCGGCACCTAGGGTCAGCCCTAGGTCCGAGAGGTACGCTAGCGTCGAGGCAGTTCGTCTACCCTGCGCTTGGCAGCGAAAAGAAGATGGGTGGTGGCATGGTGCAGAGGAGCTTCACGCGCAGGAGCATCATGCCCACCGTCTTCTTCGCCTCTCCTCCGCTCCGCCGGGAAAATCTGCATCACGTCATGCCCACATCATCGTTATCTCTGTCCAGTTTCACCGGCCAAGTCGTCGGGCGTCGCTGCTCCAGTTACTCTTGACGGCGACGGTGTCGGGAATTCACCTAGGTCGCGAGAGATGTTGGGGAGAGGAGGATCCGTCGTCACGGGTGGCCACGAGGCGAGCGAGGGACTCGGAGGCATAGGCGGGATCGGCGTGTAGGGAAGCGGGGAGGGATGAGATGCCGTCGTGGGCGGCGGCGGGGAGAGGAGGGGGCAGCGTGAGCAGCCAAGGGAGGGAGGTTTTTTTTTTGAGCGGTAAACCAAACTTTATTAGGTGGTAGCAAGGTTTACAGGGATAATGAGGGGATCATGAGGAATCCCCAGCCACAAATGGCGACCAGAATCTAAAAAACTAGAAAATTTAGCAAGACTATGGGCTTCCCAATTCGATGCTCGCCCTTCAAAAGTAATATCACATGTGGCAAACTCTCTTGCCCGCGATACTATCTCCTTCATGATCACCGAGTGCCTTCCTTCGGTTCCCAACCTGATGTCCGAGACCACTGCCTTAGAATCACAAGCAATCACCACTCTGTCTGTCCCAATATCAAGTGCAAGTGAGAGTCCCTCCCGGCATGCCATAGCTTCGAGGATAGCCGGATCAGTAATTCCGGATACAACAAGTGCCGAAGAGCCCAAAAAAACTCCACTGCTATCTCTGCAAACAGCTGCTGCAGCACCTCTATCACCAGTTCTGGAGAAAACCCCCATCAACATGAATCTTTACAAACCCAACATCAGGCGCCTTCCAAGGTTGTCGTGAGTTCGCAGCCGGCATTCTTGGTGCTGTGATGGTTGTCGCCGGCCTTCTCAAGGCCTCCAACTCCGCAATAAAGCTCGTCACGAACGAATGGATAGCATGCGGGCTCTGTAATATACCTTCATGGATATTGCCTTCCGACGAGCTGACCAAATCGACCAGAGTGTGACAACCATCTCTGTGAGGTGTTTGTGTGATAATGTCTCGATCATAGAGAGTATCCAGCTCTTTGCGTTTGGCTCTCTAGTAGTCTGAATGTGATCAACCACCTCTCCATCAGCTAGAGCCCAGACACACCTTGACATTGAGCACTCCAAAAGGGAGTGTCTCCATGAATCATGTGCACCACAAAGTTGGCACTTATCGTCGTCTGCCATATTTCTATCGTGCCAAGGGAGGGAGGTGCTCGTTCATTACTTTTTATTTTCTGTAAGGCTGAACCGGGCTTCGCCGCCTTGGGCCGAGCATGAAAAGTGGCCCAATTAACCACAGGGCTGCAAAATAGCTACGGGAGTAGCTGCCCAGGCGACTTCAGGCCCAGTTCGCGGTGAACATAGCGTTTACTTTAGGTCTGACGACCAGTAACGTTTAACAAAGAAAATCAAACGGCCAGAAATGCCTAATTCGTGAGAGCAGGGATTAGGTGCAGTTTTACTGTCCTAAATTTCAGTACCTACTATTAATTATGTTGTTTCTCCTTCCTCGGGATTCACAAATTGTCAAGCGCACAGCTACAACCATCAACTTATCTCTACCTAATAATAAAGTACCGATAGCTTCTGGTCGTACGTCGTCAACATTTTTACAGAAAAGCCCCTGTGATATTTGGTAATAGAACCCGTAGCCCTTTTTATGTTAAAAAACGTTTCGTTTTTACGTAACGCCCCACTGGCTTATCCATTCCCGTCCTCCACAGCTAGGCTGACGGGCGAGGAGGCGATGGAGCTCAGGGAGGGGCCGTGTCGCCGGCGACACGAGCCCGAGGGGGCGGTGCACGGGAGCGAGGAGGTCCGGCGCGCGGGCGCAGGAGGACGAGGAGGCAGGGTCGAGGAGGGCGGCGCGCGGGCGTAGGAGGATGCCGGCCCCCGGCTTCCTGCGAGGAGGCGAGGGAGCTCGGGGAGCTCCGGCCGAGCCTTGACGCCGGCGACAAGAGGCCGAGAGGGCGGCGTGTGGGCGCGAGGAGACGGGATCGAGGAGGCGCAGAAGGACGCCGCAGGTAGCCGGGGGCTTGGCGAGGGCGTGACGGTCGTGAGGTCACCGGTGGCCGCCAGCGTGCTCGCTTGGGAGGATGGCGGCTTCCCGGGCAGTTCCATGGCAGAAAAGAGACAACACGGTGGTGAGGGAGGAGGCGCGAAGTCCTTGTAGTTGGAGGCGGGCCTCCATGCCCGCGGTGACCCATCCCCTTTTCTCCATGGCCGCGACAGCTCAGGCAGTGGTCAGATCCGCCCTCCCTCACTCCTCGCGCTGGAGAACCTAGCTGACCGACGGCGATGATGATGGTGGTGGCTACCTCGACGACGGTGGTATGGCATAGAATCCCCTCCGCCCCTTCTCTTCTCCATCGACGACCGCTTGAATCCCAAGAGGAGAGGAGATGGAGATCCATGGCGGCGGCAAGATCCGCGCCTGGACCGGACCTGCTCGTCAAGGAGACCCACGCCATGGAGCTGCTCGTCAAGGTCCGACCTTGGTGAGTGGTGTGCCCTTCGTACCTCCCCTTCCCTGATGCTATTTTCTCCCTCTCGCAGGCACACACCCAACGTCGCCATGGACCAGTAGCTCAAGCAGTCTTGTTCCTAATGATGATGGGGTTCCCTCACCATCTACATGCCTCAGCATCTCACAGCCAACGCCCCCGCGTCGTCTCACCCGAGGCGACACGGGCGGAGACCTAGCCCGCGCCGCCGGCCCAGCCTCACGCCTCACGCCCGTCCCTCGCCGTCGCCGGAGGAGGCCGCCGGGCTAAGCCCGGGCGGCGGACGGCGGCGGCGGGGTCGTCTTCCTCCCATCTGGGCGCGGGAGCTCGGGGTGGGGGAGGCTCGATCCCCTCCGTGGCGCGACGGATCCAGGCGGCCGCGGGCTCTTCCCGACGGCTTCTCCGGCGAGGCGGCCGAGGGCTCTCCCCGGTGGCTTCTCCGGTGCGGCGGCGGCGGGCTCTTTCTCCTGCGCGGCGGCTCCTAGCAGCGGCTCTCGTGGGTGGCAGCCGCGGAAGCTTCGTCGGCGAGCTCTGGTCCTCTGGCCAGCAGCTCTTCTCCGGCGAGTAGGGGCGGGTGTGCCCCCCCTCCCTGCTCTGTGGGCACGTCCTCGCGAGGGCCGGCTGTGCGCTGGCCTCTGTGGCTCCTGGTGGCGCCGCGGCGGTGGGGTTCCAGATCTGGCCGGATCTGGCTCGTCGGTATCTTGCCGGCGGGGAGGTGTGCAGCTCGGTGGCTCTCCAGTGTTTCCGGCGCGGTGGCTCTGCGAGAGGTAAGTGGGCCAGTGGAGGTGCTGTGCGTGGGGGTGCTGGTGGTGTTGGATTGCTCCGGGCGAAAGCTTGCCCGGTCTCGGGCCGGCGGCATCGGCGTCTGTGGACGTCGAATAACCTTCTTGGAGGCGTCGTCGTGGAGCCCCGTATCCTCCACACCCTCGGATTTGCTCTTCGGGTGAAAGCCTAAGGCCCATCAGGGTCGGGCGACGGCGTCGACATCGTCGCTTCCCTCTTTGCGGCGTCGCCTTGAAGAGCTCCGGATCCCGTTTGCACGCTTCATGGGCTGGACACTCGCGGCGTTGCGGTCGGCAGGTGTCCGGCCGGCGTTGTGGATGTTTGCGCGGCTTCCTGTGTGGCTACGATGGCGGCTTCGAGTGGAGTTGGCATGTTGGTGGGTCTTGGTAGTCGGTCTCTTCCGACGTGTTCGAGGGGTTGTCGTGCTTCACTTTGTCTTCTTGAAGTCGGAGCTGCTGAGGTGGGTCCCTTGCGGCGACGATGACACGAGACGGGTGGTCGGCTCTAGCGCTGGCTCGGCGCAAGCCCAACGCTGTTCCCCTGCAATGCTCGACGGCAGAGTCGGAGCTGCCTGGTTGCCGGCGCGTGTGGCTGACTGTTTGGCATCGACCGACGCAGGCTCGGCGCTTGTCTGCGGTGCGGGCTTCTTCGGTGGTCGTCGATGGTGGAGTCGGAGTCGCCCTCGCGGAGGCGCGATGACGATGACGCCGGGTTGCAGCCTCGACGATGCTTTCTTCTCGGCGGCGTGTGTGCGTTCTTGTGTGGGTGGCCAGGTCACCTAGTGTGCCTTGTTTTTTACGGGCGTGATGTAACGGTTTTCGCCCGGTTTTCCGTTAATTAACTGGGCAATTCTTTTCTTCTTTATTAATGAGATGAGGCAAAAAATTTGCCTCCGTTTCGAAAAAAAAATCTTTAAGGCCTCCACCATCTGCATGTTTTCCTTCTTCTCTTCCCCTCTGTTGGATTCCATTCGATTCACTGCTCGGCTGGTGAAGCTCCCTCTCTTCTCTGCTGCAGTGTCTACGATGGACTGCTTGCACCTTTTGTGCAAATATCTGATTGTATATGGATGGAATGGGTGGATTGAAGGGTCTACAATGCACCACCTTGATTTGATTTGGTTTGGAGCAGCAGCAGCTCCTTCCGGTTACATAGCTGATTGACCTATGCACAATCTCTTTCATGATGTTGTGTCCTGTTCCATCCTTCCCTGGTCCGTTAACATCGAAGGCGCCGTCTGTTGTGGTCATCAGAGGCGTAGCTGCCCATACTCATCACAAGTTGTTGGCACTGGATCTATTATGTAAACTCAATGATTTTGCTTGCTAGATTTCCTTCAATTTTTGACCCACATGAGGAGTATTGTGAGGGCCTGGACAAACTTGATTAAATTAGTTTCTGTTTTGGTACAGGTGGGACCATCACTTACGCATTAAAGATTTTGAGTGCGAGCTATGTAGTCACTGAAACCTAATGTGTATAGTGTGTACACGTAGCTAATGCATTTTATTCTGAAATAAAACATATTTTTCCTTTGGATTGGGTTCTTCAGATTGCATACATGCATACACACTAGTAGAAAACAGGCCATTAGTCCTGGTTGGGAAGGGCCTTTAGTCCCGGTTCCCCAACCGGGACTAATGTATAGGGACTAAAGGGTCCAAGCCTTTAGTCCCGGTTGGCTACGAACCGGGACAAAACCCCTGCCACGTGGTCGGCAGCGGGCGCCAGGGGATGGGGACCTTTAGTCCCGGTTGGTAACACCAACCGGGGCTAAAGATTTAGGGGCTTTGGGGTTTATGGGTTTAGGTTTTATTGTTTATTTTTCCTTTTCATTTTGTGTATTCGATTTAATTCTTTTTCATTTCAAACATATTTTACGCTGCTACATACTATACACGTTATGCATATATAATAGAATATCTCGTAGAACCAATTATATACATAGAACTTTTCGTACGACCATGCATACACATATGTACAATTTGGTATATACAATTTCTCCTACAATTTGCAAATCATTACGTGCAGGCATTAGGTGTAATGGTATTCTCCGTCGGGAGATATGACCTGCTCAAGCAAAAAACCCGCAA
Organism: Elymus sibiricus; assembly: GCA_039707655.1. Classification (NCBI taxonomy): domain Eukaryota; kingdom Viridiplantae; phylum Streptophyta; class Magnoliopsida; order Poales; family Poaceae; genus Elymus; species Elymus sibiricus. The sequence continues at coordinate 514,894,681 of CM077665.1, forward strand.
TTTCCTCTTGAATTGCTCGTATGCGGTCCTTTGGTAGGAGTTTATCCCGCATCTCGTGCATCTTTAAAGAAGGAGATCAATATGAACATGTTAGTTGTCTGTATATATATTACATCATGATAAAAAAATGTGAATGGTGTTTACGTACCCAAAGATCTTTTGTAGTTTTGATCTTTTCGGTCATAAAGCGAATGTTCTCGCAAACGTAATATGCACATAAATTAGTCCCTTGTTCCTGCCTCATGCACTTTACGAGAATAGAATTCAATCAGATAATAATCAAGCATGATAATGGTATTGAAACTATACTTAAAGAGATGCGCGGACGTAGCTAGTACTACTTAAATACCTTGGACTTTCGCCATTTCAGCTCCTCTTTCCATTCACCACTAACATCTTTGGTGAACTTTTTCCAAACCCTGCCCGGCAAAGAAAATGAATACAGGAGTTACTAATTACTTGATATCGGGAAACGAACTAAAGAGGCCGACATAGTGCGTAAATGATTGAAATTACCTGTCGAGCATCGAATGTAGGCTTCTGTATTCTTCAGGGTCTTTACTTAGTGAGTCCAGTACTTCAACAGTTCCATCATCAATTCTAATGATTAGCAGGATTCAGTGGGAGCTGCGGACACGATTTGTATAAGCGGGCATGCATAACTCATCAACTACACTTAACATCGAGTATATATATATAAGCAAAAGGAGAATTTGTAGTACAAAACAGTAACACTCACTTGAAGTTGTAAGGTAAAAGTATTTCTGGTTTGGTATTTAGGGCCTTCAAAAACCATAGCAACATTTTCTCCGTGTCTTTAGAGTAAGTAGTTAACACCTTTTCATTAACGGTATTTGGGTCAATGAACCCAATGCCATAGACTCCATCTCTTTCCAATTCAAAAATCTTCATTCTGCACAATAGCACACAAAAGAATATAGTGAGGATAATTACAGGCAATGAACGCGCTGAGCTAGTGACTTAATTAAATTACAGAAAGAAATCACTTACAGACATTAGCAACCGACGATAGATTTGTCAAGTGCTTTTTGATTGAATAACTGAAAGAATTCTTCATTTTCAATCCACAAATCATTTTCATGGATGTTATGCTCTCGCTTGACTTTCACCATGAGGCTCTGTCGCCCGCTCTTTACTTCTCTCATGTACCATTCATGCAAGTTGTGCATTTGCGTTGATAGAAGCTTCTCATCTTAGGACTCACGAGAGGGTTCCCGGGGACATATGTCCATGCTAGTTCCTTCGGATCCTCCGGTGGGAATTCCTCAATCTCTAGGAGTTGTTCAACAGTGATACCGATCTCTCTAGCCCTCTCTCTATCAGCGTCGGTTATTACCACCTTATCGGTACTCACCTTGAGCGGGATGATCGATTGCACTGCCTGTTCTCCGAGTCGGGGAACAATTTTCCCGCATTTACTACTACCGCTCGACTTCTGTTTTTTTTGTTTATGATAGGACTTGCTAATAGAGCGTTCATAGTCTGATAGCAGCCTTTTCTCCGCCGGTTTAGCTGCATTCAAAAAGTGTTGTACGACTTCCTCAGGTATTTTCTCCTTTGGCGGCGGGGGCGGTTTCGGTCCAAAATGGGCCTGCAATTCCTTAGCCACTTGTTCATCGATTTCCTCGTCAGTCTTCTCGTAAGGTAACTTCTCGTCAGCTAACTTCTTTTTGACAGGAGGCTCGGGTTTCTTCTTTAAGCCACGGAACAAGGCCTTTGCCTCGTGTTCGTCCCGGCTGTTCAGGATTCTTGAGGGCGCGTGTAAGCTCGTCGTTCTCTCTCTCGGGCTGGTACACACCCATTCGAGCTTCTTCTATTGCTTTAAGTAACTCGTCCGTGGCTTCTTTAAGACTTGTCTGTTCAAGAACCTTCCCTGTCTTTGGGTCCAACTTTCCCCTATGTGCATAAAACCAAGTCCTGCACCTGTCGGGCCAAGTCTCTGTTTCTGGAGTGACCCCTGCAGCCTTCATGTTTCTCTCGGATTCTTCCCACTTAGGCAACCCATACTTGTAGCCACCTGGCCCCAGATGATGGTGCCACGTTTTTTTCTCGGCATTTATCTTGTTTACTCTCGACCTTTACTTAGCTGCTTCTGATTCCTTGAACTGCACAAATCTGTCCCAGTCATCTTTTAACTTCGTATATTCTCCTTTGAATTCTGGAGTCTTCTTTCCTCCTTTCAAGTAATTGGTCCATAATCTTTTCTTCCAAGTCTGGAATTGTGTGGCCATCTTCTTAAGAGCTCACTTCTTGACTTTCTCCCGTTGGAGATCTGTGAGACCCTCTGGTAGGATGAAATGTTTCATGAGCGCCTCCCAAAGTAGATCTTTTGCTCTTTCGCTGACAGAAGGAACTCCGGGATCTTTTGGCCGATTCCATTCTTGAGCGGTGATTGGGATTTTCTCCCTAACGATAACTCCGCATTGACGGATAAATTTGTCTGCATTAGTTTTAGGAGCAATCGGTTCGCCATCTGCTCTAATTTGATCGATGTTGTACTTTATGCCTTCTTTCAACTTTTTTGTCGAGCCACGTTTAACCCTTGTAGAAGATTTGCTCGATCCGGAGGGCTAAAAGAAGAAAGATTCATTAATATATACAAATCAATCAATACTTCTGATGATCACTAGAGGGCAAATTAATACCTCGCCGGACTTCTGATGATGGAGAAAAAATTCTTCGCCATCATTGTCAGCTGGTTCCCCTTCGTCTCTTGGTTGTTCTTCCTCAATTCCCTCACCGGATGGGTTAAGGTATTGTGAGCCATCATCTACTTCTTCATTCTCTTCGTTTCCGGAGCGTATCATGTCGTACATGACATTCTCTTGATCACGGTCTCTGTCTCTACCGTCCATAGCTTAACTAATCCAGAACAAATATAATACAATTAGAATGCATTCAATAAGCAAAACCGGAGATATGCAAATCAATACAAGGCAATGCAACAATATGATCATATAATATCACTAATACATCATCTAATAGTATCACTAATACATCTTGAATATTATTATATAATATCACTAATACATCATCGAATATTATTATATAATATCACTAATATAGATCCAGTTGACGTCTCGCGGCGCAGGCGGTGGACACCCAAAGAGAAGGAACCATGACAGGATCATAGCTCGGGTGAGATCCCTGAAGAACCTTCCAGGTATTGGAGAACCTGGCGTCCAACGTAGCCATGTAGCGTCGGACGTGTTCGTCCTCCGCCCTGACACGGCGACGTACCACCTCCGCGGGGGCCGGCTCCCTCTGCACCGACAGTGGTCCACGCGACCGCCACCAAAGAACCTCCGGGTCGACGACGGGACCCTCATTCCTTACCATGATGCGCGCCCCGGAAGGCAGCACCTCCTAGTGCCAGCCCGGCAGAGCCCAGTCCCGGACATGGCGCCTCTCATCAAGCAGGTTGTTGCCACCGAGTCGACGATGAGGATGCTGGCCGGGCATCGTCGACTCAACGGCTATGCTATGCAACTAAACATTTAAACATATAAACATCATATATCTGCCTCATATAAAACATTCCTACTATTGAATAAACTTTAATAAAGATGATTGCGTTTAACAACAATTACAATAATAACATATTTAACAACAATGACACATTTCCTATTTAAGCGATCGTCGGGGACTCCTCACCGGCGATCGTCGGGGACTCCCTCACCGGCGATCGTCGGGGACTCGGGGTTCGCCGACTCGGGACTCGGGCTTCGGCGACTCGGGACTCGAGACTCCTCAACAACTAAAATAACCAAAACTTATTTCCAACTAAAACAACTAAAACAACAAATTAATTAATAAAACAAACTAAAACAACTAATAAAAAAAACTAAATAACAAATAGTCAATTTTCCCTCACACTAATCATCCCTAGCACTAATCAAATTCCCTAGCACTAATCATTCCTAGCACTAATCAAATTCCCTAGCACTAATTTTCCCTCACACTAATCATCCCTAGCACTAATCAAATTCCCTAGCACTAATCATCCCTAGAACTAATCAAATTTGCTGGCACGCAGCCGCGGTGGCCGCGGAGGAGGGGGATCGGAGCAGGGGGCAGGAGCTCACCGGCGACGACGGGGCTCGGGGAGGAGGCGCGGGCGGAGACGACGGGGCTCGGGGAGGAGGCGCGGGCGACGTCCGGCGTCGGGGGCGGTGACGACGTCGACGAGGACGAGGAGGCGCGCGGGGAGCTCCGGCAGCCTGGCGGCGTCGGGGCAGGGCTTCGGCGTCGGGGGAAGAATGGGAGTTGGGGAAGAAAACGGCTAAGTCCCCTTTATATAGAGAGACCTTTAGTTCCGGTTGGTGGCTCCAACCGGGACTAAAGACCCCCTTTAGTCCCGGTTGGAGCCACCAACTGGGACTAAAGGTCTCCTTTTCGGCAGCCCAAATTCCGCGCGGGAAGGGACCTTTAGTCCCGGTTGGTAGCACCAACCGGGACTAAAGCTGTATTTTCTCTTTTTTGTTTTGTTTTGTTTTTCTAATTTCTGTTTTTAGATTTGGAATAACTGTTAGAATATTTATAGTTTTTGAATGAATTTTTTTGCTTTAGGTCAAAAAAATTACAAACTTTCTGTTAGCGCCAGTAGTTTTCAAATTTAAATAATTTAAATTTGAATTCTTTTGAAATTTGTGTGAATCACTAGTTTGTGAATAACTTTAGTTTAAAAATAGATTTTTGAGTGTTTGTTTTTACTGTTGTTTAATATTAGTATGTTTTATCATTATGTTAAACTTGGGAATTTTTAGGATAATTTAAATAGGTGTTTTAATCAAAACCAGATTCTGTTTAACTCTTTTAGTTTTATACCTTCATTTGTTTTAATCAAAATCACCCAAATGAACTCCAGACTTTTTGTGCATTCAATATGCACCATTCTAAGCCACATCTTCAAATTTCAACCCTTTCTAACTTCATTTGCTATTTTTCATGCATTTAATGATTTTTTTGAGCTAAACGACTCTGAAAATAAAAAAGCACTACAAATGAAATCTAAAAAGGTAGAAACTTGGCATGGTATCATAATTTCACCCACATAGCATGTGCTAAAAAGTTGAGAGGCTTACGGCAAAAACTGGATGCACTTCTTGTACAAACTGGACCATCTCCTTCGAAGTATGAGGGTTTCAGACGAAAACTCATCTGTTACAAAGGCATTTCATTTTTTAAACTTATTTCAACTCCAGACTTTTTGTGCATTCAATATGCACCATTCTAAGCCACATCTTCAAATTTCAACCCTTTCTAACTTAATTTGCTATTTTTCATGCATTTAATGATTTTTTTGAGCTAAACGACCCTGAAATTAAAAAACACTACAAATGAACTCTAAAAAGGTAGAAACCTGGCATGGTATCATCATTTCACCCACATAGCATGTGCTAAAAAGTTGAGAGGGTTACGGCAAAAACTGGATGCACTTTGTGTACAAACTGGACCATCTCCTTCGAAGTATGAGGGGTTCGGACGAAAACTCATCTGTTACAAAGGCATTTCATTTTTTAACTTATTTCAGCTCCAGACTTTTTGTGCATTCAATATACACCATTCTAAGCCACATCTTCAAATTTCAACCCTCTCTAACTTCATTTGCTATTTTTCATGCATTTAATGATTTTTTTTGAGCTAAACGACCCTGAAATTAAAAAACACTACATATGAACTCTTAAAAGGTTGAAACTTGGCATGGTATCATCATTTCACCCACATAGCATGTGCTAAAAAGTTGAGAGGGATACAACAAAAACTAGATACACTTCGCGTACAAACTGGACCTTCTCGGCTACTCACTAGAGAAGAAAAGTGATGACGGTGAAGCCAATCACATCCGAGAGTGGGATCTTGGGGTATAAAACTTTTTCTTCTCGTGTGTCCCTTGCTTATTGCGCCGTAACCATGGACAATCTTCATCATTTAACAAGATGCTTGGGTTAGTCTTCACTGTGAAGGGAGGAATTTCATCAAACTTTTCATAATCTGTTGACATGTCTGTCTTGTCCTCCACTCCCACGATGTTTCTTTTCCCTGAAAGAACTATGTGGCGCTTTGGATCATCGTATGATGTATCCGCTTTCTTATCTTTCCTTTTTCTTGGTTTGATAGACATGTCCTTCACATAGAAAACCTGCGCCACATCATTGGCTAGGACGAATGGTTCCTCTGTGTATCCAAGATTGTTGAGATCCACTGTTGTCATTCTGTACTGCTGGTCTACCATTACCCCTCCTCCAGTCAGATTGACCCATTTGCACCGGAACAAAGGGACCTGCAAATCACTTCCATAGTCAAGTTCCCATATCTCCTCTATGTAACCATAATATGTGTCCTTTTCCCTATTGGTGTTTGCTGCATCGTCAAAGCGGACACCACTGTTTTGGTTGGTGCTCTTTTTATCTTAGGCGATCGTGTAAAATGTATTCCCACTTATCTCGTATCCTTGGAAAGTCAATATAGTCGAAGATGGTCTCTTGGCGAACAAGTACAGCTCATCTTCAACAATGTCGTCATTCATGAGATGTGTTTGCAACCAACCGCCGAAAGCCACAATGTGTGTATGTTTAATCCAGGGTTCAGACTGCTCCGAGTTCTTGGAGCATATAATATCCATGTGTTTCTCGATATACGGGGTCACCAAGGTAGAATTTTGTAGAACTGCGTAGTGTGCTTGCGCCCAAGAATGCCCGTCCCTACATATTATTGATTTTGGACCCAACATGCCTTTTCCACGCAGTCTCCCCTCATGCCGTGATTGAGGAACACCAATCGACTTAAGGTCAGGAATAAAGTCAACACAAAACTCAATAACCTCCTTTGTTTCATGGCGCTTGGAGATGCTTCCTTCTGGCCTAGCACGGTTACGAACATATTTCTTTAAGACTCCCATGAACCTCTCAAAGGGGAACATATTGTGTAGAAATACAGGACCCAGAATGGCAATATCTTCGACTAGGTGAACTAGGACGTGCGTAATAATATTGAAGAAGGATGGTGGGAACACCAACTCGAAACTGACAAGACATTGGACCAAATCATTCTGTAAGCTTGGTAGGATTTCCGGATGATTACCTTCTGAGAAATTGCATTGAGGAATGAACATAGCTTCACAATGGCTAATCGAACATTTTCTGGTAGAAGCCCCCTCAACGCATCCGGAAGCAATTGTGTCATGATCACATGGTAGTCATGAGACTTTAGGTTCTGGAATTTTTTCTCTGCCGACGAGAAGCCAGACGGGACCTTCATACTGAGTAGGCATTCAAAAAAAAATTCCTTCTCTGCTTTGGTAAGAGCGTAGCTGGCAGGACCTTCATACGGCTTTGGATGCATGCTGTCTTTTGCGTTCATACGTTGCTGGTCCTATCGTGCCTCCGGTGTACCTTTTGTCTTCCCATACACTCCCAGGAAGCTTAGCAGGTTCACGCAAAGATTCTTAGTGACGTGCATCACGTCGATTGCAGAGCAGACCTCTAGGACTTTCCAATATTCTAGCTCCCAAAATATAGATTTCTTCTTCCACATGGGGGCGTGTTCGTCAGCGTTAATCGGAACAGATTGTCCGCCAAGACCCTTTCCAAAGATTACTTGTAAATCCTTGACCATATCAAGGATATCATCACCAGTACGAAGGACAGGCTTCTTTCGGTGATCTGCCTCACCTTTGAAATGCTTGCCTTTCTTTCTTAAGGCATGCTTGGTCGGAAGAAATCGACGATGTCCCTGGTACATATTCTTCTTTCATTTGTCCAAATATATACTTTGAGTCTCATCTAAACAGTGCGTGCATGCATGGTATCCCTTGTTTGTCTGTCCTGAAAGGTTACTAAGAGCAGGCCAATCATTGATGGTTACAAACAGCAACGCTCGCAGGTCAAATTCCTGCTGTTTGTGCTCATCCCACACATGTACGCCTTCTTTATTCCACAACTATAAAAGTTCATCAACTAATGGCCTTAGGTACACATCAATGTCGTTGCCGGGTTGCTTAGGGCCTTGGATGAGCACTGGCATCATAATGAACTTCCGCTTCATGCACAACCAAGGAGGAAGATTATAAATACATAGAGTCATAGGACATGTGCTATGCTTGCTGCTCTACTCCCCAAAAGGATTAATACTATCTGCACTTAAACCAAACCATATGTTCCTTGGGTCATCTGCAAAGTCCGGCCACTTTCTCTCGATTTTTCTCCACTGCGACCCATCAACGGGTACTCTCAACTTCCCGTCTTTCTTACGGTCTTCTTTGTGCCATCGCAACGACTTGGGATGCTCTTTGTTTTGGAACAAACGTTTCAACCGTGGTATTATAGGAGCATACCACATCACCTTGGCAGGAATCCTCTTCCTCGGGCGCTCGCCCTCAACATCATCACCAGGGTCATCGCGACTGATCTTATATCGCAATGCACCGCATACCGGGCATGCAATCAAATTCTCGTACTCCTCACCACGGTAGAGCATGCAGTCATTAGGGCATGCATGTATCTTCTGCACCTCTAATCCCCGAGGGCAGACAACCTTCTTTGCTTCGTATGTACTATCGGGCAATTCGTTGTCCTTTGGAAGCTTCTTCTTCATTATTTTCAGCAACTTTTCAAATCCCTTATCAGATAGACCATTCTCTGCCTTCCATTGCAGCAATTCCAGTGTGGTACCGAGCTTTGTGTTGTCATCTTCGCAATTTGGGTACAACCCTTTTTTGTGATCCTCTAACATGCGCTGCAACTTCAACTTCTCCTTTTCACTTTCGTAGTTTCTCTTTGCATCAGCAATGGCCCGACCAAGATCATCAGCGGGCTCATCTGATGCCTCAGCTTCTTCTTCTTCATTCTCTTCCCCCATTGTAGTACCATCATATTCAGGAAACCCAGGATAGTTGTCATCATCCTCTTCTTCTTCATTCTCTTCCATTAGAACCCCTCTTTCTCCGTGATTGGTCCAACAATTATAGTCGGACATGAAACCGGACGTAAAAAGGTGGACGTGAATTTGTTTTGCGCTAGAGTAAGTCTTATCATTCTTACACACACCACATGGACAACACATAAAACCACCCCGCTTGTTTGCCTCAGCCGCACGCAGAAAACTATGCATGCCATTAATGAACTGGGGAGAGCGTCGGTCATCGTACATCCATTGCCGGTTCATCTTCATTACACAACATCGAAAAGACCAAATTAATACAAGTTCATACATAAAGTTCATACACACTTATTCTCATAAAACAACATACAACTATCTAGCTAAAACATTTAAATGCAACAACAAATGCGATCAAAATCGCAACTAAGGTAACAATTGATCCAACAGCATAATGATACCAAGCCTCTTTATTAATGGCATATTTTCTAATCTTTCTAATCTTCAAGCGCATTGCATCCATCTTTATCTTGTGATCATCGACGACATCGGCAACGTACAACTCCAATTTCATCTTCTCTTCTTCAACTCTTTTTAATTGTCCTTTCAAATCCTCGTTTTCTTTTTCAACTAAATTTAACTTCTCGACAATAGGGTCGGTTGGAATTTCCGGTTCAACTACCTCCTAGATAAAAATATGTATGTCAAGTTGATGGTCATAATTGTCATTAACACGATCGAAATGCAACAAATAGTTATAAAAGAGAATATACCACATCCGAATCATAAACCGGACGAGGGCCGACGGGCATGGATACCAAAACCATGGCACTATGTATAACAAACAATCATACAAGTAAGAAGATTATACAAATAACTATCTAAATCATACAAATAAGATTTTATTTTATAAAAATGATAAGAAACAAGAAGAGGCTCACCAAGGTGGTGCCGGCGACGGGACGGTGTGGGCGATCGACGGTGGTTAGGACGGGGACGGGAAGGCACTAAGTAAACCACACCTACACACATATGCAAACTAAGAAGTCAATTTGAGCTCAAATTGCATATAAATCAAAAAAACTCCCACATAATTACACCCAAACTAAAACCCACAAATCACTATACTTATAAAGCATTGCACGAGCTGATCTAGCAATGAGAGATGAAAGGACAAAGTTGCTAACCTTTGTGAACACTTGGATGGATTGGGGTGCCTCAAATCTTGACAAATCTTGGCAAAAATGGAGGGATGAGCTCGAGAAGAGGAAGAGAAAACAGAGAATGGAGAGGATGAGCTCGGGCTGGAAGAACCTTCTATATATAGGGATACATTTAGTCCCGGTTGGTTATACGAACCGGGGCTAGAGGTCCATCTCTAGTCCCGGTTGGTGTTACCAACCGGGACTAAAGGGGCTCACAGGGCCCCAGCCTGCCACTACACCTTTTTTCCTGGTTGGTAACACCAACCGGGACTAGAGGTTCCATCTCTAGTCCCGGTTTGTGTTAGCAACCGGGACTAAAGTGGCTCGCAGGGGCCCCACCCTGCCACCAGCCTGCCACCACCCCTTTAGTCCCGGCTGGTAACACCAACCGGGACTAAAGGTTCATCATGAACCGGGACTAATGCCTAGCCTAATGAACCGGGATTATTGGTGGCATTAGTCCCGGTCCAGAAGCCAACCGGGACTAATGCTTCGATCCAAAGGCCTGTTTTCTACTAGTGACACCATGTTTCTATTTTGGTACCAGTAAAAAAATCTTTATTTGGACAATTGCAGTCCATGCTCTCATAAAACTATTAGTGAGTTTTCTCAAAATCCATGCTTCCTTAGTTTTCTTTTTTACTTTTGTAGTGTCTTGTAATTTTTGTACTGGTCAATTTTAATAGATCTCATACTTTCAATGTAAATTATAATAGTAAGAGGTATGTTCAAATTGTATACTTTTACAATGAATGAAAAGACTCATGCTCTGCTATGCCGGCGGAAATGGAAGAAATAAAAATAAGAAACAATTCTTATGGTGGATCTCTAGGAAAATTTGGAACACTATTTGATCTGGGGACAACAACTATGAAAAGAACTGATCTTGGATTTGAGTTTCTTCTAATCTTTAAATGATGTACGAGCCAGCAAATTCAGTTATTTGGTTTTGTAACTTGTGGAGAAAAAAGAGATAGGTGAGATAGAGAGAGAGAGCAGAGAGAGATGTGCACATCACCGAACCCTTTCGATTCTATTGCAAGGTCAAATAGTTTATCTTGTTCTAACTCTTTGGGATAATCTGTAGTTATTTGGCTCATCGTCGTGCCTCAAGTTTCCGACAACCTTGTGGCTGTACACCGTCGACTTTGCCGGAAATCCGTCTGCACATACTCCACTGTCTGCCAAAACTTCGTCTGACCTGAGGTCCATACTACGGTGTCATCGATTTCGATTTGCATCTGTCATCAACTTCTTACTTCTTAAGTGTGTATGTCATCAACTATACTACTTATTAAAAGGGAGACAGAGAGGATACGTTAGAGCTAGATGAAACAATAGCCTGTGAAAAAGAGGATTTTGCTTTTTATGTGAGTATCTTGGTGCATGCTTGTTTCTTTTTTTTTTTTGAATTTTCGCATGCTTGTTTCTGAATAAAATGCAGAGGCCATGAACGAATTAAACCATGCTACTCTGAAATCACAGAGCAGGCAAGAGTAGGTTTATTTTCAGTTAAAGTAGTATCAGTTGTATACAACCCGTTTAAAAAAAAGTATGTATATGCTCTTTGCAAACTGTTATGTTATATTTAAACATTTTACATAAGACCGTCCGTCCAGATACAATAACTAATTAGTATTTTAATAAGTTGAATTGCATGGTTTGATCGCTCTGCTTGGGTCTTCTCTTATGTATGGGTGAACCATGTGCGGGTTAGATAATTTTGGGTCTTCTAACTGTTTGGGCTAATTTGCCTTTTGTTTTGATTTGAGCTGATGGGGATGAGATGTGACCCCGCTGCTGGGCGTCACAAATGCCACTGCTCCAATGTGTGCCCCAGCTCGGTGATGCACGTGCGAGGCTACTTGATTTGGTGCAGTGGCCCCCCTTCCAAGAAATCAAGTTTTTTTGTTCAGATTTTAGAGCTCTTGAGTTTCAGCTTAGTTTAAGGATAAAAAGCACACTCCTTATGGATTCAACGAGGAAGGCCATTAGCCGCCACCTTTTCAGAATTGGATGGTGTGGTGCACCTTCATCTTGCGTTCCAATTTCTTAGCTTATTTGCTTTAACCGTACTATAGTTATATAGCAGGATAAGGATCCAATCTTGCACATGAGTTGATTCGGACTTTCATAGTTCATAGAACACCTAGCAGAGTTAATTGACCTGAAGGTATATCAGATCCTAAGGAAAGGGGTGTCGGTGTCAAATCCGGCATATCTCGCAGTAGGGGTCCTAAGCTAGGCGTCTTGGAGCGATGGTAACATGGACACAGGATTTTACCCAGGTTCAGGCTCTCTCGAAGAGATAATACCCTACGTCCTGCTCTTGATTGTATTCATATGAGGTATAGTACATAGTACAGGTATCTACCACGAGATTGTTGTAATGAATATGAGATTGAGGTTCCCTATTTTCTAGCCTGGCCTCGGTTTATATAAGGCACCGTAGGCCTAGGGTTTAGAGGAGTCCTTGTCTTGTGCGCCAGGTCTTGTGGAATCTCCCTTGTATGCATCATGGGCTGCCCGAAGTGGCCCATTAGTGAATCACCCTGGGGGTCCTCGGCCCGACCCACTGGTCGGGAGACGACGTGGTGAGTACCCCCTAGTCCAGGACACCATTAGTAGCCCCTGAACCGGTCTTCAAGTTGGGGACGCTCCTCGGTTCTTCCGAACTGTTCTCCGTCTTCAGACGCCGATCTTGAAAACTGGTTCAACAAATCTTCCTATCTCCGATCTTGAGGATCGCAGAGGTGTATCCGAAGAGTTCACATGTCGGGCGTCCGAGGAGCCCCTTTAAGTTCTCGGCCTTTATCAATGCCTTGTAATATTTATGCCACACCTCGGGCTCAAAGTGTTTCCCGTGTGGCGGTCTCCTCTCACATCCGAGCTCCAACGCCGGACTATGTCTGAGGTGTCTTTTTATAGCCGAGCTCCAACGCCGGACTGTGTCCGAGCTCCAACGCCGGACTGTATCCGAGGTATCCTTTTGCAGCCAAGCTCCAACGCCGGTATGCATCTGAGGTGTCATATATTACCTCGGTCTTGAAAAATTTGAAGGAGTTCATCCGAGCTTAATGCCAGAAATGCCCTTTATGGAGCTAGCCACTTGCATCCAAGCTTTATGCCGGACTGCTTCCAAGGTGGTGCACCACCTCGGTCTCGGGCTATTTTTTGCGGGATTTATTTCCGATCAGCGCAATTTATTTACTACCGAGATGTATAGCCAGTAGCCCTCAAGGTGTGTGTCGGTCTAAAACCAGAGATGCACCTGAAGGAAATAATAAAACCACAGATCCCAGTAGCCCCTGAGACTTAGGTCGATTTGTGAAATCGGCATGAGGATCAAGTCCTTGCCCAGCAGCATACTTAGGAACAGAAACGCGGTGCGCCATAGTTTCCGAGACTCAGGTTGGGTGCGGGCGACCAACCTGAGGATCGAATCTCCTTGGAAACCATATTGCACTTTGAATTTGTTGCATTGAATAGGTAATGCAGTAGCCCCCGAGCCTTAAATTGGGCACGGGTGGTCGAATTAAGGATCGACATTTGTTTGACACAAACGTTGTTACGTTCGACACAATTTATGTATAATGATTCTATGTATCCAAGTACTTTACATCATTAATGCTCGGATCCGCATTGTACAAGACTTTGTTGACCGACCATCGGCTTCAACCTCCTTGGCCATTAGCCGAGGAGTGTTTGTTCTACTTTATAAAGCCTTTATAAGGGCAAAGATTTACAGCAAACAAGGCAATCCGGCCATACGGTTTTATAAACAAAGGTACGCGGAGAGATATGTTATATTACTACTTAACGTAAGAAACATCTTCCGGGAAAATAGTTCATTTATAAGTTCCTTTTCCCAGGATATCATGTTGACCATGATCGTGAAACCTCAACTCCGATCAATGTGGGAGGAAAATATTGAGGATTTAGTTCGGCGAATGTTCCCGAACTTTGTGGTCTTATGAACCAAAATTTTCACTTCCGTCGTTGCCGATCAATTATATTCTTAAGATGGCTAGCTTTTGGCTTCACCCAGTCTGAGGTACTAACCCGGATGACCCGGAAGTAACAATCACAGAGGTGCTCCCTTTACGCCCTAGCCAAACAATCGGGAACGTAGGGGGTAAGCACAGGAGCCAGGCAACCCAGCTTGGCCATAATCTTAAGTCAAATTGATGCATATTTATGGCTTTATAACGATGATTACAGAAGGCAACACTCGCATATTGAATACAAATGCTTTTATGCTATATGCTATTTTGACTCCTTTGTGATCGTTTATCATTTGAGAGTGACCCATCTTCGGCTTCTAACCCTTTGTAGATGCTACAGAGGGTGTTTCCGCAGTAACAAGACAACCCTTAACCGACGTCTCGGTGCCCGGAGGCGATTGTGTTAGCGGAAACGAGCCAATCAAATATCTAGGCTTTATAACTTTCACTTAGTCATAGGAGCTTAAAGTTTGGGAGGCCATTTACTAGCCCTCGGTTAGTGTTCGGTGTCACTGTCAAAACCGGCGGATCTCGGGTAGGGGGTCCCGAGCTGTGAGTCTAGGATCGATGGTAACAAGGGGACGAAGGAGACGATTTTTACCCAGGTTCGGGCCCTCCTATGGAGGTAAAACCCTACGTCCTGCTCGATTATATTAATGGTATGAAGGTTACAGAGTTGATCTACCTCGAGATCGACTAGCTAAAACCCTAGATGAGTTTCTCTGTCCTACAATCTAAAACCCTTTGTCTTATATAGGCGCCAAGGATCATTAGGGTTACACATAGTCGGTTGCCCACTAGAGGGAAAAAAACATGCCTAATCTACTATCTCAAACTTGAAAGACACTCCACGACTCCTGAGGTCTCCTCCATAGCGACGAGGCCTTCGATCAATCCCATCCTCAGCGAGCGGCCCATGAGCCTGGCTGATACGTCTCCATTGTATCTACTTTTCCAAACTCTTTTGCCCTTGTTTTGGACTCTAATTTGCATGATTTGAATGGAACTAACCCGGACTGATGCTGTTTTCAGCAGAATTGACTTGGTGTTATTTTTGTGCAGAAATAAAAGTTCTCGGATTGACCTGAAAATTTACGGAGAATATTTTTGGAATTAATAAAAATTACTGGCGAAAGAATCAACCGGAGGGGGTCCACCCATTGGCCACAAGCCAGGGGGGCGCCCCCCCATAGGGCGCGCCCAGGTGGCTTGTGGCCCCCCTGCAGCTCCTCCGACCTCAACTCCAACTCCATATAAACCTATTCGGGGAGAAAAAAATCAGAGAGAACAGTTCATCGCGTTTCACGATACGGAGCCGCCGCCACCTCCTGTTCTTCCCCGGGAGGGCAGATCTGGGGTCCGTTTTGGGCTCCGGAGAGGGGAAATCGACGCCGTCGTCATCACCAACCGTCCTTCATCACCAATTTCATGATGCTCTCCGCCGTTCGTAAGTAATCTCATCGTAGGCTTGCTGGACGGTGATGGGTTGGATGAGATTTACCATGTAATCGAGTTAGTTTTGTTAGGGTTTGATCCCTAGTATCCACTATGTTCTGAGATTGATGTTGCTATGACTTTGCTATGCTTAATGCTTGTCACTGGGGCCCGAGTGCCATGATTTCAGATCTGAACCTATTATGTTTTCATGAATATATATGTGTTCTTGATCCTATCTTGCAAGTTGTAGACACCTATTATGAGTTATGATCCGCATCCCCCAGGGTGACAATAACTGGGATTCTTTTCGGTGATTAGCGTAGTTTGAGGAGTTCATGTATGCACTAAGTGCTAATGCTTTGGTCCGGTTCTCTATTAAAAGGAGGCCTTAATATCCCTTAGTTTCCATTAGGACCCCGCTGCCACGGGAGGGTAGGACAAAAGATGTCATGCAAGTTCTTTTCCATAAGCACGTATGACTATATATGGAATACATGCCTACATTATATTGATGAATTGGAGCTAGTTCTGTGTCACCCTATGTTATAACCGTTGCATGATGAATGCCATCCGACATAATTATCCATCACTGATCCGTTGCCTACGAGCTTTTCATATATTGATCTTTGCTAAAGTTACTTTTCCGTTCCCACTGTTACGATTGCTACAAAACCGCTACTGTTACTTTTGCTACCGTTACCGTTACTTCCATACTACTTTGCTACTAAATACTTTGCTGCAGATATTAAGTCTTTCAGGTGTGGTTGAATTGACAACTCAGCTGCTAATACTCGAGAATATTCTTTGGCTCCCCTTGTGTCGAGTCAATAAATTTGGGTTGCATACCCCACCCTCGAAAACTATTGCGATCCCCTATACTTGTGGGTTATCAAGACCCTTTTCTGGTGCCGTTGTCGGGGAGCATAGCTCTATTCTCTGAGTCACTTGGGATTTATATCTGTTGATCACTATGAAGAATCTGAAAGACCCAAAAACCAAGATCTATCCCTCTACTACGAGGGGAGGTAAGGAACTGCCATCTAGCTCTGCACTTGATTCACCTTCTGTTATGAGTAAATTTGCGACACCACCACCTGCTATTGATTCTGATATGTCGCAAGTAATTGATGATGCCACTTCTGCTATGCATGATGCTTATGATGATACTTTGCTTGATAATACTGTGCCACTGGGTGAATTACTTGATGAACAAATTGCTAGAGTCAATGCTGAAACTGATGATATTTCTGAAACTGATGAAATTATTGAAACTAAACACTATGAGACACCTGCTAGACCTAGCTCTCCTAGATATGAATTGCCTAATATACCTAAGGGTTATGTTATGGAAGGAGAGGTAGCTAGGGACTTTCTTGCTTGTAAGGATAGAGATGATCTTCAGAAATTACTATGCAAGTGGAAGGAAAAATCTTTGAATGCTTGAATGCAATATGATCCTAAGTTTGCTACTTCACCTATCTTTGTTACTGATAAGGATTATGAATTCTCTGTCGATCCTGAGTTAATTACTTTGGTTGAATCTGATCCTTTCCATGGTTATGAATCTGAAACTGTTGTGGCACATCTTACCAAATTGAATGATATAGCCACCCTATTTACTCATAAGGAAAAAATTCGTTATTACTATATTCTTAAGTTGTTTCCTTTCTCATTAAAGGTTGATGCTAAGATATGGTTTAATTCTCTTGCTCCTGGTTGTGTGCGTAGTCCCCAGGATATGATATATTACTTCTCTGAAAAATATTTTCCTGCCCATAAGAAACAAGCTGCCTTGCAGGAAATATTTAACTTTGTGCAAATTGAAGAAGAGAGTCTCCCACAAGCTTGGGGGAGGCTTCTCCAATTACTTAATGCTTTGCCTGATCATCCTCTCAAGAAAAACGAAATACTTGATATCTTTTATAATGGACTAACCGATGCTTCTAGGGACCACCTAGATAGTTGTGCTGGTTGTGTTTTCAGGGAACGAACTGTTGAACAAGCTGAACTACTATTGAATAATATATTGAGCAATGACAATGATTGGACTATTCCCGAACCACCTCCAAAGCCCATTCCGAAGAAAAGATGTATTCTATTTCTCAGTCCTGAAGATATGCAAGAGGCAAAGAAATCTATGAAAGAAAAAGGTATTAAAGCTGAAGATGTTAAGAATCTACCACCTATTGAAGAAATACATGGTCTTGATAACCCGACACAGGTAGTAGAGGTAAATTCTCTCCGTAGATTTGATGAAGGTGATATTCCTTATAATAAGTCTGCTAGCCAATGCTTGGATGAGTTTGATAACTTTATTGTTAAGCAAGAAAATTTCAATGCTTATGTTAGTAGACAATTGAAACATAATGCTTACATGCTTGATCGCTTAGGAGATTATATGAGTAGAACTATCAATGATCTTAAGCTTATTAGTAAACATGCTTCCATGGTAACTACTCAAGTAGAACAAGTACTTAAGGCACAAAATGATTTGCTTAATGAGATGAATGGTAAGAACAATGATCATTCTGTTAGAGTTGTGACTAGAGGTGGTAAAATGACTCAGGAACCTTTGTATCCCGAGGGCCATCCTAAGAGAATTGAGCAAGATTCTCAGAGAATTAATATTGATGCACCTAGTCGTCCCAGTAACAAAAGGAAAAATAATGATGATAGGACTTTGCATGCTAGTGAACCTGTTATAGATACACCTGAAAACCCAAATGATATTTCTATTTCTGATGCTGAGACACAATCTGGTAATGAACATGAGCCTAGTGATAATATTAATGATGATGTTCATGTTGATGCTCAACTTAGTAATGATAATGATGTGGAGATTGAACCTGCTGTTGATCTTGATAACCCACAACCTAAGAACAAAAGATATGACAAAAGAGACTTTGTTGCTAGGAAGCATGGTAAAGAAAGAGAACCTTGGGTTCAGAAACCCATGCCCTTTCCTCCTAAGCCATCCAAGAAAAAGGATGATGAGGATTTTGAGTGCTTTGTTGAAATGCTTAGACCTGTCTTTTTGCGTATCCGTTTGACTGATATTCTGAAAATATCTCCTTATGCAAAGTATATGAAAGATATTGTGACAAATAAAAGAAAGATACCGGAAGCTGATATTTCCACCATGCTTGCTAATTATACCGTTAAGGGTGGAATACCAAAGAAACTAGGAGATCCCAGAGTAACTACTATACCATGCTCTATTAAAAGAAACTATGTTAAAACTACTTTATGTGACCTTGGAGCTGGTGTTAGTGTTATGCCTTTCTCTTTGTATCGTAGACTTGATTTGAATAAGTTGACACCTACTGAAATCTCTTTGCAAATGGCTGATAAATCAAATGCTTTACCCATAGGTATTTCTGAGGATGTGCCTGTCGTAGTTGCAAATGTTACTATCTTAACGGACTTTGTTATTCTTGATATTCCCGAGGATGACAGTATGTCAATCATCCTTGGTAGACCATTTTTGAATACTGCAGGGGCTGTTATTGATTGCAACAAAGGCAATGTCACTTTTCATGTTAATGGTAATGAGCATACGGTACACTTTCCGAAGAAACAACCTCAAGTTAATAGTATCAACTCCATTGAAAAAATTTCAACGATTATTATTGGAGATTTTGAATTCCCTCTCCCTACTGCCAAAAAGAAATATGATATACTTATTGTTGGGGACATGCATATCCCCATTGAGGTAACCTAGTGTTATTCGAAAATTCTCCGGTTCCGTGTCATTCGAAAAAAGTTTGTCAAGAAGACTTGATCAACCTTATTGATGGATTCTTTTTGATGAGCATGAGATGGATGAATTTAGGAGGCACAACCTTCTGTACCCAACTTTTACTTTCTGTTATTTAGATTTAATAAAGCAAAAATACTATTATACTTTTGTTTTCTGAGAGAGAGATCAAACACATAGCTACTGGTACATACCCTCAGCCCCGAGGGTGAACTACTCCCTCCTCGTCATGGAGACCGCCGGGATGATGAAGATGGCCTCCGGTGATGGTTTCCCCCTCTGGCAGGGTGCCGGAACGGGCTCCCGATTGGTTTTTCATGGCTACAGAGGCTTGCGGCGGCGGAACTCCCGATCTATGTTTCTTTCTGGGGGTTTTGGTATTTATAGGAATTTTTGGCGTCGGTCTCACGTCAAGGGGACTCCCGAGGGACCCACAAGCCAGGGGGGCGCGCCCTAGGCGGGGGGCCCTAGGCTTGTGGCTGCCTCGGGACTCCTCTCCGGTATCTTTTTGCTTCAGTATTTTTTATATTTTCCAAAAATATTCTCCGTAAATTTTCAGCCCATTCCGAGAACTTTTATTTCCGCACAAAAACGACACCATGGTAGTTCTGCTGAAAACAGCGGTAGTCCGGGTTAGTTCTAATAAGATCATACCAAAATCATATAAAATTATTGTAAACATGGCATGAATACTTCATAAATTATAGATAAGTTGGAGACCTATCAGCATCCCCAAGCTTAATTCCTGCTCGTCCTCGAGTAGGTAAATGATAAAAGAAATAATTTAGGAAGTGTGAATGCTATCAAGTGCACAAGTTTGATCAAAGATAATTCCAATCAATTTTTCTAGCATCAATATAAACCATAAATAGTAGCTCATCTCATAAAACTTCTCATGATCAAGTAACAAGCTATTCACATGTTAAAGTATAGACCAGAAAGTTTCTTGAAAACTAACAAACCATATTCCTAGTCATCGAACAATTGCAATTCATCTTATTTTCAGGAAGGGTCTATGTAAGAGATTTGAGTTAGAAAATTCCACATATTCAACTATCATATAGTCTTCCATGATTATTGACACTCAAAGCATATTTTTAGAACAAATAGCATCCATCGAACACAAAGAAAGATAGGGGCTTAATGTTTCGCCTCCCAACTTATTTATCATATAGATAATTGTCAACAATAATAATTCATGATCAAATATATTTTTGTGGATATATATGTCTAGATCATTCCCCAACACATGACGCTTGCCAAGAGAAAAAGGTGAAATATAGGAAGTGGTGAAGATCACCATGACTCTTGCATAAAGGTAAGTACTAGAAAGTAAAAGATAGGCCCTTCGCAGAGGGAAGCAGAGGTTGTCATGCGCTTTTTGTTTTTTGGATGTGCAAACCCTGAATGCAAAGGAATGTCATCTTGTATTGCCCTTTGTGATAGCAACCTTTATTATGCAGTCCGTCGCTTTTATTTCTTTACCATCACAAGTTCGTACAACACTTATTTTCCTTCGCAATAAAAGATCATACATATTTAGGAGCAATTTTTATTGCTTTTTGCACCGATGACAACTTACTTGAAGGATCTTACTCAATCCATAGGTAGGTATAGTGGACTCTCATGACAAAACTGGTTTAAGGGTGTTTGGATGCACAAGTAGTATTTCTACTTGGTGCGGAAGTTTTGGCTAGTATGAGGTGGAAGCAAGCACCACATGTTGGAGGATCCATAACAATATAACTTCTATACAAATATACCCAAACATAACTCATTAAGTTGTCTTCCTTGTCCAATTTTAACTAATTTGCTCGAGTTTCAAAATAATTAATGAGCTCACAATCATAGAAGATGTCCAAGATAGTATATTTATATGTGGAATCTCTCTTCCTTCAATATTCTTTCATGAATTGGTCAAGTGACCAATGCGGTGTTTGCTAACTTTCAATAAATTTTACCACCTATACTTATTATGTGTGAAGTCATTACTCCCCATGGGATAAGTATATGAAGCATATTTAATTTCAGATTTATGATATTCAATTCATTCAACCATTTACTCATAGGATAAAAGTGAAGCACGAGAGTGAATGACAAACTACTCCAAAAAGATATAAGTGAAGATCAATGAGTAGCCAACAATTAAATAACTATGTGAAGACTCTCTCATCTAAGAATTTAAGATCTTAAGTATTTTATTAACCAGCAAGCAAAATAAAAATAGCACTCCAAGAATAGCACGCATCATGTGAACAAATAAAAATTTAGGCTCAACATAGGCTAACCGATAATTGTTGATGAAGAGAGGTGGGATGCGTAGCATCCCCAAGCTTAAATGCTTGAGACTTCTTGAAATATTTACTTGGGGTGCCTTGGGCATCCCCAAGCTTGACCTTTTGTATCTCGTTCAATCCTCTCATATCATGGTTTCACCTATTCTCAAAAACTTCATCCACACAAAACTCGAAAAGAACTTGTGAGATAGGTTAGTACACATAATAATAAATCAACTCTTTATGTACTGCCAAGACAAGTTGCATAATAATTTTCAAACATTAGGTACTGTAGAATATCATTTCCACAATTTATATCTACCAATATAGGCTATGGAAACTATAGGATAAGTAGATAATGAAACTATGACAGCAATCTGTCCAAACAGAATAGTCTGTAGAAATTTATGAAAACAGTGTACTTCTGTAACTCAACAAATTATGAAAATTTAGGACATGCTAAATAATTTATATGAAATCCACGTTCCAGTAAAATATGAAAATTCAAACACTACAGCAAAAGTTTCTGTTTTTACACAGCACACATCAAAACATGCAATGCAAGCATCCTAAGACAATTCTTGGAACTTTTTATTGAAAAACAAGATTATGAATAACACCTAACATAAAATAACAAAATATAATGACGATCCAAGCAAAGCACATATTATGTGACGAATAAAAATATAGCTCTAAGTAAGATATACCGATAATGTTGAAGACGAAAGAGGGGATGCCTTCCGGGGCATCCCCAAGCTTAGACGCTTGAGTCTTCCTTGAATATTACATTGGGGGTGCCTTGGGCATCCCCAAGCTTAGGTTCTTGTCACTCCTTATTCTCCTCATATCGGTGTCTCACCCAAAACTTGAAAACTTCAATCATACAAAACTTAACGGAACTTCGTGAGAAGGGTTAGTGTAATAAAGATAAATCATTCACTTAGGTACTGTCAATACAAGATTCATAATTGTTACCACATGATACCTACTGTATTCTATCATTCCCATAATTTATATCACTCAATATAAGCTATAGAAACACTAAAACAAGTAAACTATGCATGCAAAACAGAATCTGTCAAAAACTGAACAGTCTGTGAAGATCTGTAGCGTAACCATACTTCCCTGTCTCTAAAAATTCTGAAAAATTAGGAAAATCTAGGAAATTTGTATATCAATCATGTGTAAAAAAATTCAGTTCAAAAGCACGTTCCAGTGAATTTATAAAATTCCTGGACTGAGAGCAAAAGTTTCTATTTTTGCACAGAATCAAGTCAACTATCATCCACACTATCCCAAAGGCTTTACTTGGCACTTTATTGAAAAAAGCTATAAAACATGATTATACATTAGCTTAATCATGTGAACACACAAAAACAGAAAGTAAAAGTGTTGGGTTGTCTCCCAACAAGCGCTTTTCTTGAATGCCTTTTAGCTAGGCATGATGATTTCAATGATGCTCACATAGGAATAGTAATTGAAACATGCAAGAGAGCATCATGAATCTCATGACAAGGACATTTAAGTATAACCCACTTCCTATGCATAGGGATTTTGTGAGCAAATATTTTTTTGGAGCAAGAATCAACTAGCATAGGAAGGCAAAACAAGCATAGCTTCAAAACTTTGAACACATAGGGAGGAAACTTGATATTATTGCAATTCCTGCAAGCATATGTTCCTTCCTCATAATAATTTTCAGTAGCATCATGAAGGAATTTCACAATATAACCATCACATACAACATTCTTTTCATGATCTACAAGCATAGAAAATTTATCACTCTCCACATAAGCAAACTTCTTCTCATTCATAGTAGTGGGAGCAAACTCAACAAAATAGCTATCATGAGACACTTGATTGCCATAACCACTTTGAATATTAAAATCATGATGACAAGTTTCATGGTTACAATCACTCTTTATAGCATACATGTCATCACAATAATCATCATAGATAGGAGGCATGCCATCATCATAATAGTTTTGCTCATCAAAACTTGGGGAACTAAAAATATCATATTCATCAAACATAGCATCCCCAAGCTTGTGGCATTGCATATCATTAGCATCATGAATATTTAGAGAATTCATACTAACAATATCACTATCATGCTAATCATTCAAGGAATTCTCATCAAGTATTTTCATAATTTCTTCCTCTACCAATTGAGCACAATTTTCCGAATCCTTATTTTCACGAAAGACATTAAAAAGACGAACCAATTGATGCAACCTAAACTCCATTTTTTTGTAGTTTTCTTTTATAAAACCAACCTAGTGAAAAACAAGAAACTAAAAGATTTAATTGCAAGATCTAAAGATATACCTTCAAGCACTCACCTCCCCGGCAACGGCGCCAGAAAAGAGCTTGATGTCTACTACGCAACCTTCTTCTTGTAGACTCGTGTTGGGCCTCCAAGCGCAGAGTTTTGTAGGACAGTAGCAAATTTCCCTCAACTGGATGACCTAAGGTTTATCAATCCGTGGGAGGCATAGGATGAAGATGGTCTCTCTCAAACAACCCTGCAACCAAATAACAAAGAGTCTCTTGTGTCCCCAACACACCCAATACAATGGTAAATTGTATAGGTGCACTAGTTCGGCGAAGAGATGGTGATACAAGCGTAATATGGATGGTAGATATAGATTTTTGTAATCTGAAAATATAAAAACAGCAAGGTAGCAAGTAACAAAAGTGAGCAAAAACGGTATTGCAATGCTTGGAAACAAGGCCTAGGGTTCATACTTTCACTAGTGCAAGTTCTCTCAACAATACTAACATAGTTGAATCATATGTAAATCCCTCACGTGCGACAAAGAGTTCACTCCAAAGTCACAAATAGCGGAGAACAAACGAAGAAATTATTGTAGGGTACAAAACCACCTCAAAGTTATCTTTTCCGATCAATCGTATGAGCTATCCCTATAAGTGTCACGAACAGCCCTAGAGTTCGTACTAAAATAACACCTTAAGATACACCTCAACCAAAACCCTAATGTCACCTAGATACTCCAATGTCACCACGAGTACCCATGGGCTTGATTATACGATATGCATCACATAATTTCAGATTCATCATGTTCAATCCAACACAAAGAACTTCAAAGAGTGCCCCAAAGTTTCTACCGGAGAGTCAAGACGAAAACGTCTGCCAACCCCTATGCATAGATTCCCAAGGTCACGGAACCCGCAAGTTGATCACCAAAACATACATCAAGTGGATCAATAGAACATCCCATTGTCACCACGGATATCCCATCGCAAGACATACATCAAGTGTTCTCAAATCCTTAAAGACTCAATCCGATAAGAAAACTTCAAAGGGAAAACTCAATTCATCACAAGAAGATAGAGAGGGGAAAACTCCATATGATTCATCTATATTAATAAAGCTCGCGGTACATCAAGATCGTGTCATCTCAAGAACACGAGAGAGAGAGATCAAACACATAGCTACTGGTACATACCCTCAGCCCCGAGGGTGAACTACTCCCTCCTCGTCATGGAGACCGCCGGGATGATGAAGATGGCCTCCGGTGATGGTTTCCCCCTCCGGCAGGGTGCCGAAACGGGCTCCCGATTTGTTTTTTGTGGCTACAGAGGCTTGCGGCGGCAGAACTCCCTATCTAGGTTTCTTTCTGGGGGTTTTGTTATTTATAGGAATTTTTGGCGTCGGTCTCATGTCAAGGGGACTCCCGAGGGACCCACGAGCTAGGGGGGCGCGCCCTAGGGGGGGCGCCCCCTAGGCTTGTGGCTGCCTCGGGACTCCTCTCCGGTATCTTTCTGCTTCAGTATTTTTTATATTTTCCAAAAATATTCTCCGTAAATTTTCAGCCCATTCCGAGAACTTTTATTTCTGCACAAAAAACGACACCATGGTAGTTCTGGTGAAAACAGCGTCAGTCCGGGTTAGTTCTAATAAAATCATACCAAAATCATATAAAATTATTGTAAACATGGCATGAATACTTCATAAATTATAGATACGTTGGAGACGTATCAGTCACTAAAAATTTCAGAAATTTTTCAAAGAAAGAAAGATGTTGAGGAGAATATACCAAGGTGGTTCCTCGAGCAAGAAGGCCCCGAGACTCGCGATACGTGAGCCCGACTTTGAACCACCGAGGGAAGCTCAAGTGCGGCCTTGTGAATGGCCGTCGGATCAATTCATGGTTCATGCCGGTTTCAAGGAAGAATTTTACGCGTACATACGAAATGCTGGCCTTGAAGATTTCGTTTCAGACCAATGCAAGCAATATTATCAACTCACTGATTCCTTCGTGCGGAGGTTTGAATTTTCATCCAGGCGTAATACGCATTCTGTTCTATTAAATCTTTATGATGAATCCTATACTATGGACCTAGAAGATTTTAACCGTGCATGCAAAATTCCACAATGGGGCATGTAGGAGATATGCCCTAGAGGCAATAATAAATGTTATTGATTATCTCCCTGTTCATAATTAGGTTTATGTTCCATGCTATAACTGCAATGATTCTCGAGTCTGCAAATAAAACGAGGCTTGGAGGGAAACTCATGTGCACGTGTGGGATAATAAACGGTAAAATGTATTCCTAGTCAAGCCTCTATGACTGGCTCAAGTATTGCATGATGATCCTGTTTTCCTGATCATGGGCATGGCTATGCCGGCAATTTTGAGGGCACAATTGTTGGTAGAACACTTGTGTTGAATCGACCCAAATTGTTGTTATGCTATGAGATACATTCGTCATAAGTTAATGGTTAATAACACAGGAAGTTAATGTTTGCATAATTCCTTAGACCATGAGAGTATCGAGTTTCTTCATGCTTGCTTCATGAACTTTGGGGTTTGTTAAACGTCATCCGTAAATGGGTGGCTATTACGGCGGCTTACGGGTTCATGGAAAAGTATGTCAAGTAACTTGATAGCTCAAGATTGGGATTTGCTCCTCCGACGATGGAGAGATATCTCTGGGCCCTCTCGGTGTTACGGTATCCATCATCGTCTAGCCAGACACAGGGTGATTTGATCACAGGGATGCCGGAACACGGGAACGAGAAAAGAGAACAATACCGGCAACGAGGTAACTAGCATTGTGGACAAGTGTTGATCCACGAGGATGCCGATGTTTCTCACCTCGGGTAATTGTAACATATCGCGAAGCAACAGGAATAGCACACGGCAACTGGAGGTTCACTCGAATATTCATTCGTGTGGGTATAGGGGTCAATATGGGTGTCCACGGCTCCGATGTTGATCATTGATCGGAAAGTGTTCCGGGTCATGTCTATACTTCACCGAACCTATAGGGTCACACGCTTAAGGGTCATCTATCTGCTGAATACTAGACGGGGAGTCTGAGAGAAATTCACCGAAAAAGTTTCGGACGAAACGGAAACGTTCCGGAGAGGATATCGGAATAGTTCTGGTGAAACTGAAAAGTTGTTTCAGGGTATTCCATAAAGTCAAATTGGTTTCGGCACATGCCTGGAAATTATTGGAAGGTACCAGAATTGTTCCGGTAACTTCTGAGATTTTTCAGAGACAAAAACCGGAAATGTTCCGGACTGCCGGAACCGCTTTAGTTGCTTTTCACAGATGAAAATCACTAAACCGAAAAGTTGTTTCGGAGTACACCATAAAGTCAAATTGGTTTCGGCACATGCCTGATAATTCTTGGAGGGTGCCAGAATCATTCTGGAAACTTTCTGGAATTTTCCGGAATGAAAACCGGAAATGTTCCGGAGCTGCCGAAACCGCTTCAGATGCTTTTCGCAGATGAAAATCACTAAACCGGAATTGTTCCGGCTCGCGTTGAAAATTATTTTGGTGGGTACTGGAAATGTTCTAAGCCCACATGAATATTTTCAGTTCGATCAGACGCTGAAAAATGTCGTCGTGAATAGTGAAATCAGATTTATGGATATAGTTGGAAGTTGGCTTTCCACAAATATCTTCCCAAGATATTTTGGGATGACATGGCATTTTGGATATGCCCATCCTACCCCTTGTTTTTCCTATAAATAGAGGGGAGGAGGCAGCCCCATATGCTTCATGCTTGCTCTCACATACACATGCCATGACATTTCTGGCTTCTCTCTCCCTCCCAGCGAAATAGTTTCGTAGAGCCGAAAGGCTGTCTGGGTTCTGGTGGGAACTAGTTCTGGACGGCGAAGCCCTGCCGGATAGATGACACCGTATGTGTGGAACTCTGTAGAGAGATCGTAGTTTCGGTCTTAATTCGAGAGTGCCTCCCGAAGGGCTGTCCGTGTGACCGTCCGAGTTTTGGAGGTCCTCCCGAAGGGCTGTCCGAGTGACAGTCCGAGTTTCGGAGGTCCTCCCGAAGGGCTGTCCGCGACACCGTCCGGGGGACTGTGCGACCGCCTCCCGGAGGGCTGTCCGCGGGGCAGATGAGGGTATACATCCTCGCGGTTGGGAGGTTGTAAAATCCTAGCTGCGGGGATCTGCACCGCCGTTCGTCATCGACTCTACTTCCGCTGCGCTACGAGTCGGTAACGAAAATGATCAAACCTTGTATGCAGTCTCCATAGTGGTCCTGGGCTGGTGCGTAGGTCGGAAAATTTTTGTTTTCTACTGCGTTACCCTACAGTGGCATCAAGAGCCGTGCTATGCGTAGATGCAGGTTGCGATCTAGAATACATAGAGATGTATGGGTGTTGCACAATATAATTAGGTAGTAGATGAGATCTATTGCTGAAAATTATTTGTGCGGGTAGCAGATGAAGTCTGTTACCCGATGTTCTTGTTGCTTCCCTAGAATTTGCGTTTGCTCAATCTCGAGACAGTATGGTGGAATTTCACAAAGTTCTGGCAATCCGCGATCCTGATTGATCAACGAAGTGCTTCAGTTCTTTGGGTTCCGCCATAGTCAAAAGAAAGATGAAATTCGCAGATGAAAGGGCATTGCAGATATGATCTGCACGGGGGTCATGCGTATGACGAAGTTTAGTATGGGGCTCGAGATTTAATTATCTCGTGTTTCATACACCCCGCAATGTTAATCAAGCGACTTGGATTATCATGCTTGATGATGGACGTTGGTAGCTTCGGTTTGTTTCGAAACCTTAGAAGCCACGGAAAATAAAATTTTGCATGAACCGATTAGAGGCGTCTAACTTGGTTTTGCAGGATGGTTTGCATGTGCATGTGATGTGGTATAGCAGTGCTCATTATAATTTGATTATTTATGAGATGACTATATAATGTAAATTGATTAACATGACCTGCGTGTCATGATTCGGCATGATGGCTGGAGCCATATGATTGTCACTTTAATGACCTGCGTGTCAACATTCAGTAATGCACTTATTTTATTAGCTATAGAGATAGCAATATTATCTGGTGCACCGACAAGGTGGTGGCAATCTTCGCAAAGGTGAACACCGACGCGAATGCCGAAGACGAAGAATACTTGACTTCTCCGTCAGAAAGGGCTATACCATATCTTGCTATTATGAATTGCCTGAGATGTTTATCCCTTATGATACACCCTTCTTGATTGCGCGGTAGTCGCTTTTTATTAGGGTGATCTCTCACAAAAATATCAAGTAGTTAGTGTTCTCCCAAGTGTAGCACCGTCACGGCACCTAACTTTTCGGGGTATCACATGGATACATGGGTACGAACGATTAGGGATGTGTGAGGCGGGTGAGTTGAGACCTCGCAGCGAGATCACTTGGTTGTCTTGACGTTCAGGCATGAAAGTCATGAGCTCGGAACACACGCATCGAAAGATGAACAAGAGTCACATAGAGATGTGATTGGCAAGTTGGCCTACCGATTGCAATTCTCGTCACTTGAGATGGATACATCCTTGGCGTTGAATTGTAATTTGGATCTTGTATCACTCAAAATCAATTATGAGAGATATTGATTTGAGTGGGAGCGCACTATAGAATTAACTTGTTTAATTCTCAGTGCAATTAATTTTGAACGCTGTCTAAGTGTGGTTTGCATAATAGTTGTAGAATAATGGCTCGCGTTTCCACCTTCCCTATTAAAATTGAATAGCTGTTAAATATCTGGTTAAAACTTTACGGTTGGTAACGTAATGTGAGGATTGTCCTCTAGAGTGCCGAGAAGGATTTTGTCCTATCGCATACTTTCGGTATTCTCCCGCTAATGCTATGGATCATGTGACTCTCGTCCTTCGATCCAATAGCTAGAATTCCTTTTCAGTCAAAGTGCAATGTGTTTGCTTCCATGAGACCCGAACTTCGAAAGTTTGGATAGTTATGTGATATTCATGGAATCTGAAAATCATTTTCAGAGACAGACAAAGGCTAAAAGATATGAGATATCCAAAGCAATGTTTGTTTGCAAACTATTAGTAAAGGTGTTTACTATGCATTAGACTGATAAGAGAGGGATCCAGGAGAACGCCTGTCATATGATGAAAGGTGAATAAAACAACAACTTAAAGAGAAGGGAAGTATCCGAAGGGTGTTAGTAAGACTTTCACGCCTAGGAAGTCCGGGGCTAACGCCACTCTTAAGTTGGGTGCTTCTTCTGAGAGTAGGAGAAATACTGAAAGTTAAACTGTTAGAAGTATAATGGAAAAGGGAAAGAAGACTGGAATATCCAGCTCATGTATGAATGTCATACAAGTTTTTGATGTATAGAAGGCTGGTCAAAGATATAGTTCTTGGGAATTATGGTTAAACATGTTAATCACTAATTCTTGGGTATTGTGAGTTAATCACAAAGATACCCGCTCGATTGCACTCTGTTGCAACTCGATGTAAGAACTACTACGGCCTGGAAGACTAGACAGGAATGAGGTTTAGATACACGCAGGGAACATAGTAAATGTTACTATGCCTTCCATCAGTGTATTCCCTATGTATTTACTTTCATAATTCATTTTAGAGTTTTACACTCTAGCCCATTGCATAAAGTATCTTGCAAGAAGGTTATTCATAAGAGAACTTTGATGTTCGATGTTATGAATAACATAAGGGCCATACTTTCATTATGAAAGAGATGTATGTTATGAATATTGATAATAATACATTACCTCTGTATTTACTTTCATAATTCATTTAGAGTTTCATACACTCTAGCCCTTTGCATAAGGTATTTTGCAAGAAGGTTATTCATAAGAGAACTTATGATGTTCGGTGTTATGAATAACATGAAGGGCCATGCTTCCATACAGGATGGGATGTATGTTATGAATATTGATGGAAATATGATACATCCATAACACTAACGCTAAATGTCGCAAGACTAAAAGAAATACCACACAAGTGTGGCACTGCATTTGGTCACATTAGAGAAACCCGCATGGAAAATTCCATTATGATGGATTTTGAAGTCGTTTGATTTTGAATCATCTGACACTTGCAACTTTCCTCTGAAAAGTGAAGTGACTGAAATACCGTTCACAGGCCATAAGGAACGAGCAAACAACATATTGGTGATCATACATTATGATGTGTGTAGTCCAATAAATGTTGTTGCAGGCAGTGGATTTATCTATCTTCAGAAATGACTCAAGTAGATATATGGATATTTACTTGTTGAGACGTAAGTCTGGATGTTTTGAATTCATTCAGAAGGTTTTCAAAAATAAAGTAGAAGTTATTGTAACAAGAAAATTATGTTTCTACAATTCGATTGCAGAAAGAAATATTTGAGTTACAAGTTTAGCGAATGTCTGATGAGTTGTGAAAGGGGTTTCATAACTTGCACCTCCCGGAACACCACTGCAGGTGGAAAGTCCGTGAAGATGTAATCGAACCATTTATGACATGGTAAGATCAAAGATGACATAAATAGATTTGCCATCATCCCTTTTAAAGAGTGATGCTTTAGAGACTGCGGCTTTTACACTGAAAAGAGCTCCATCGGGTCTATTGAAATGACGTCATGGTATGGTACGCCCAACCATGTTATATCTTTTCTTAACATTTGGAATATGGGGCTTGTGTAAAAGGTTACAAACCTATTCCAAATCAGACAAGTGCTACTTTGTAAGGTTATCCCAAGTCATTGGGTATTCCCCCACCACTATACCGAGGCAAAGGGTTTTGCCGCAAGACGGTATGCTTTTAAAAAGAATAGTTCTTACAAAAGGTGAGTGGGAGGACAATGCAACTCGACGAGATAACCAGTATCTTCGTCATCAGGTCAAAGGAAAGAAACCTTGGAAGTGATTCCGGAGTTTCCTACTGCGACTGATACGGAAGCCTCTACATGAGATGTATGGATTTCGGTCGAACTTGCAGCTGAACCACGTAGGAAAAACTCGTGCAAACCTCTCAGGTGCGCAAACGAGATATTGTTGTTGGACAAC
The DNA here is from genome assembly GCA_039707655.1 of Elymus sibiricus. Taxonomy (NCBI): domain Eukaryota; kingdom Viridiplantae; phylum Streptophyta; class Magnoliopsida; order Poales; family Poaceae; genus Elymus; species Elymus sibiricus. The sequence goes on from CM077665.1 coordinate 514,926,563, forward strand.
AGTATACCTACAATACACAAGGAAGCGGTGATGGGCCCTGACTCCGGAATTGGCTAAATGCCAATACAATCCGAGATAGTTTCCATATAAGTGATTCGAGATTAAAATCTTGATACACCTTTCGGAAGACTTAGAGTCTAACGAATATTTATGAAACTAAAAACTGATATGGATAAAATGTTTTATCCATAAAGCTCGACTTGTTGCAATAACAAGTTCAAGGAGTTGACTACGATGAGATTGTCTCACCGTAGCGATGCTTGAAGTCGGTTCGGGTTGAACTAGCAATTAATACATATTTCAATCATGAGATATGAAACATGGATGACAAAGGGATTTCCATCTGATGGAAATGAAACCTAGGACTTGTATGTGATACAGTCCAAAGTAATTTGTCGATCCAGAGAATGCTAGTAAGTATGCAAACTTCAGAGTTCCAGCGATGGACAGAAGAGAGCAAAGTGGAGTTGGAATCTTCGTTTTTGATGAAATGGTCAAAAGGGTTTTGACTTCATCGATGGGTAACGAAGATGCTTGTGATTCAAGAAATTAAGTGGGAGCATAATAATATTTCTAAAAACGTTGTGTGCTTGACACATTGTTAATTGGAAGTAAAATTCTTGACACGAATTAGGACTTCATTTGAAAATAGTTTTTCGATGAAGTGCTTAGGCTAAATAGCCTCCATATTAGGCATGATGATCTATGGAGATAGATTTACCTAACGGGGCTAAGCTATGAATACATATTGACAAGATGCTAAAACCTTTTAGCATTTAAAACACCAAGGAGTGATTCTTGCCTAAGTCACATGGAAAGAGTTTTTGCAAGACTCGGTGTCCCAAAACACTGATGAGTAAAATACATGATGGAGATTCCACACACTCTTGTGTTTGGATTAATCATGTATTCCATGGTATGTAAAACAACCAGATATGTCCGATACTCCAAAAGTTGTTGCGAGTATAGATACCATAGTGATCAAAGTACTGATCATGGGACAACAGTGAAAGATGTCATTAAGTACTAGAGCAGTACCGATGACATGGTTTCTCGCAAGTGGAGATCATGAAGAGTTCGTTGTAAAAGGTTACATCGATACAGTCTTCATCGATGCTCCATGCGATTTTCGATTTAAGTTGAGGGTTTTGTGATACACATCATGGTGGCACGGTAGTTGGAAATTGTTCCAAACAAGATACTGTGGCGAATTCTATAACAAAGGCTAAGTATGTTGACGCTTTAGAAGCGACAAAGTAGTTGTTGAATCATATAGTTCATTCATGAACTTAGTATGGTTCCAAGATGGCTTTGGTCTATGGGACACTATTACAGATAGTTGCTCCATAGCTCAGTCTGAGGAATCAGGTTTCGACCAATGATTCACACATATGCAAGGCCAAGTCCAGACAAAATATGAATTTTGTGATAGCGTGAAAACGCGAGGATATGCAATGTTACACACGGAGCTGAAGTTGTCAGATCCGTTGGACATCAGGCTATACCACATGCGAAGCATATTTTACACCAGTCTGCCATAGGTGTAAAGTGCATTAGCATTGACTAGATTATTGACTCTAGTGCAAGTGGGAGTCTGTAGGAGATATGCCCTAGAGGCAATAATAAATGTTATTGATTATCTCCCTGTTCATAATTAGGTTTATGTTCCATGCTATAACTGCAATGATTCTCGAGTCTGCAAATAAAACGAGGCTTGGAGGGAAACTCATGTGCACGTGTGGGATAATAAACGGTAAAATGTATTCCTAGTCAAGCCTCTATGACTGGCTCAAGTATTGCATGATGATCCTGTTTTCCTGATCATGGGCATGGCTATGCCGGCAATTTTGAGGGCACAATTGTTGGTAGAACACTTGTGTTGAATCGACCCAAATTGTTGTTATGCTATGAGATACATTCGTCATAAGTTAATGGTTAATAACACAGGAAGTTAATGTTTGCATAATTCCTTAGACCATGAGAGTATCGAGTTTCTTCATGCTTGCTTCATGAACTTTGGGGTTTGTTAAACGTCATCCGTAAATGGGTGGCTATTACGGCGGCTTACGGGTTCATGGAAAAGTATGTCAAGTAACTTGATAGCTCAAGATTGGGATTTGCTCCTCCGACGATGGAGAGATATCTCTGGGCCCTCTCGGTGTTACGGTATCCATCATCGTCTGGCCAGACACAGGGTGATTTGATCACAGGGATGCCGGAACACGGGAACGAGAAAAGAGAACAATACCGGCAACGAGGTAACTAGCATTGTGGACAAGTGTTGATCCACGAGGATGCCGATGTTTCTCACCTCGGGTAATTGTAACATATCGCGAAGCAACAGGAATAGCACACGGCAACTGGAGGTTCACTCGAATATTCATTCGTGTGGGTATAGGGGTCAATATGGGTGTCCACGGCTCCGATGTTGATCATTGATCGGAAAGTGTTCCGGGTCATGTCTATACTTCACCGAACCTATAGGGTCACACGCTTAAGGGTCATCTATCTGCTGAATACTAGACGGGGAGTCTGAGAGAAATTCACCGAAAAAGTTTCGGACGAAACGGAAACGTTCCGGAGAGGATATCGGAATAGTTCTGGTGAAACTGAAAAGTTGTTTCAGGGTATTCCATAAAGTCAAATTGGTTTCGGCACATGCCTGGAAATTATTGGAAGGTACCAGAATTGTTCCGGTAACTTCTGAGATTTTTCAGAGACAAAAACCGGAAATGTTCCGGACTGCCGGAACCGCTTTAGTTGCTTTTCACAGATGAAAATCACTAAACCGAAAAGTTGTTTCGGAGTACACCATAAAGTCAAATTGGTTTCGGCACATGCCTGATAATTCTTGGAGGGTGCCAGAATCATTCTGGAAACTTTCTGGAATTTTCCGGAATGAAAACCGGAAATGTTCCGGAGCTGCCGAAACCGCTTCAGATGCTTTTCGCAGATGAAAATCACTAAACCGGAATTGTTCCGGCTCGCGTTGAAAATTATTTTGGTGGGTACTGGAAATGTTCTAAGACCACATGAATATTTTCAGTTCGATCAGACGCTGAAAAATGTCGTCGTGAATAGTGAAATATTATTTATGGATATGGTTGGAAGTTGGCTTTCCACAAATATCTTCCTAAGATATTTTGGGATGACATGGCATTTTGGATATGCCCATCCTACCCCTTGTTTTTCCTATAAATAGAGGGGAGGAGGCAGCCCCATATGCTTCATGCTTGCTCTCACATACACATGCCATGACATTTCTGGCTTCTCTCTCCCTCCCAGCGAAATAGTTTCGTAGAGCCGAAAGGCTGTCTGGGTTCTGGTGGGAACTAGTTCTGGACGGCGAAGCCCTGCCGGATAGATGACACCGTATGTGTGCAACTCTGTAGAGAGATCGTAGTTTCGGTCTTAATTCGAGAGTGCCTCCCGAAGGGCTGTCCGTGTGACCGTCCGAGTTTTGGAGGTCCTCCCGAAGGGCTGTCCGAGTGACAGTCCGAGTTTCGGAGGTCCTCCCGAAGGGCTGTCCGCGACACCGTCCGGGGGACTGTGCGACCGCCTCCCAGAGGGCTGTCCGCGGGGCAGATGAGGGTATACATCCTCGCGGTTGGGAAGTTGTAAAATCCTAGCTGCGGGGATCTGCACCGCCGTTCGTCATCGACTCTACTTCCGCTGCGCTACGAGTCGGTAACGAAAATGATCAAACCTTGTATGCAGTCTCCATAGTGGTCCTGGGCTGGTGCGTAGGTCGGAAAATTTTTGTTTTCTACTGCGTTACCCTACAGGGCAGCCATAGTGATCCTCACAAAACTGAATATAATGATTTTCTTGCTAGCATCACTGTGGGAGAAACTAGAAACATTACACAGGCTACCTTGGGGAGCATTCACTTTCCTGCTATACATTATTTTGCTCTCTTCATAGGTAGATGTATTAACGGCAAACATGATCATAGCCACCTTTGTGTACCTGATCTTAGTATTCTTAAGAGTGCGGTAATTGGTGATAGACGATATAACTTGGAGGCTATTATTGCTAGGAGACTGCATAAAAATGCTAAGGATGGAGATTTCTTTGGCGGGATTTATGCCACCCGTGTAGCTAATTATCTCGGGGTACCCATAAGGGGGAATGATATTGAGTTACCACCTGCTTTTCTTGATTATGAGGCTATGGTGCGCTACTAGTTTCTTGAGAGGAACGAACAGTCCTTCCTGTACCGACTAATTTTTGATAGACAGCGTGCTGTCCATATTACCCTTCCTGCTCCTGCCTTCTTTAACTTTTAGGAAAAACGGAGACACTTTATAACCAGAGAGGAGGCAAACGAGTACGAGAGAGAGGCGGAAGCCGCTCGCCTCCACGTTGCAGCCGTTCAGGCAGTAGCTGCCACAGCCCAGTACAACCCCAACTATGACTTTGGATATTATCTGGGCCAGCCATGGCCCTAGACCAACTTAGGACAAAAGCCTAAGCTTGGGGGAGTACGTATTTCTCACCGACATTATATTTATGTTCATACACTCATCTTAGTAGTCGGTGCTTATACTTTTTCATTGAATCTTCCATGGTATTTTATTTCTTATTTCCGCTTTCTTCTGGAGTGTTTAATTAACCTTTAGAAAAATTCAAAAAAAAAATAGTTCTAGCTTTACCTTTTAGTTTGTTTAGTTGTATCATTAAAAGAAAACCCAAAAAGATTTCTCGTTCTTCTTTTGCTTGTTGGAAGCTTTCCCGTGTAAATAGTTTTTCTCGTTCTTGTTTTGAAATTTCTTTGGGTCGAGAGGAGAAGACCACGATGAAAATGTTGAGTGGCTCTCTTATGCATTGTTGTTTATCTATCAGAGAGCCCATATTACCTTGCCTTCACCTTTGAGTTATTGTTTGCATATTCCAGCTTAGTCCCATGCACGTGCACTCTTATTATTATTCACACCGTTCGGTCGTGCAAGTGAAAGGCAATAATGACGATATATGATGAAGTGATTGAGATGGAGAAAAGCTGGTATGAACTCGACCTATTTTGTTTTTGTAAATATGATTAGCTCATCGTTCTGGATTCAGCTCATTATGGATGAAACATGTTTGCAATGACAATTAGAGATTATAGTTACTCATGCCATGCTTAATTAGCTAAGAGTGTATAATGGTTTGTCTTGAGTGCCAACATGCATTTTTAAAATGGTTGTGATGCAATATGATAGAATGGTATCCTCCTCTGAATGATTCAAGTGGCTTGACTTGGCACATGTTCACGCATGTAGTTGAAACAAAATCAACATAGCCTCCACGATATTTATGTTCATGGTGATTTATATCCTATTCATGCTTGCATTTAATGTTGGTTAATCTCAATGCATGTTTATGACTGTTGTCGCTCTCTAGTTGCTCGCTTCCCAGTCTCTTGCTAGCCTTCACCTGTACTAAGCGGGAATACTGCTTGTGCATCCATTTCCATAAACCCAAAGTTGTTCCATATGAGTCCACCATACCTACCTATATGCGGTATTTACCTGCCATTCCAAGTAAATTTGCATGTGCCAAACTCTAAACCTTCAAATAATATTCTGTTTTGTATGCCCGAATCGCTCATGTAGTTACTAGGGGCTGTCAGTATCTTCCATGCTAGGTGGGTTATTCTCACGATATGTGTTGATTCACTATCATTCACAAGAAAGTGGCTGGTATTCGGGATGCCCAGTTCCATGCTCAAAAATCAAATCAAAATATAATGAAACAAAACTCCCCCAGGATTGTTGTTTGTATGGACGGTACCCGTGGATTCGGCTCGCCGTGGAGTGTGATTGATTGGTGGAGGGGGAGTAAAAACTTTACCATTCTGTTTGGGAACCGCCTATAATGTATCTAGCATGGAAGATACCGAGATCTCTCAGTTGTTATGTTGACAATGAAAGCATACCGCTCAAAATTATTATTCATCCCTATTTTAAAAGCCCGAGCTCTGGCACCTCTGCAAATCAATGCTTCCCTCTGCGAAGGGCCTATCTATTTTACTTTACTATAGAGTCATCCTCCTCTTATAAAAAGCACCTGTTAGAGAGCACCACCGTCATTTATATGCTTTGTTATTAATTGATATTGAGTATGACTGTGACTGGATCTCTCTTACCATGAATTACAATGTCTAGTCAGTCCTTGTTCTTCAGAGGTGCTTTGCATTTATGTTTTGCGGTCTCAGAAAGGGCTAGCGAGATACCATTATATCATATTGTATCATGATTGTTTTGATAAAATTGTTGTCATCCGAGATTTATTATTATTGCTCGCTAGTTGATTATGCCATTGATATGAGTAAATGTGAGACCTAAATGTTATTGTGAATGTGGTCAGTCTATAATCTTTGGTGAAAATCTGAACATCAGTTAGACATATTTACAACAACAAGATCAAACAGAGTTTGTAAAAGTTTTTCTTTGTCACTTTCAGTTTGTCAACTGAATTGCTTGAGGACAAGCAATGGGTTAAGCTTGGGGGAGTTGATACGTCTCCATCGTATCTACTTTTCCAAACTCTTTTGCCCTTGTTTTGGACTCTAATTTGCATGATTTGAATGGAACTAACCCGGACTGACGTTGTTTTCAACAAAATTGCCTTGGTGTTATTTTTGTGCAGAAATAAAAGTTGTCGGATTGACCTGAAAATTTACGGAGAATATTTTTGGAATTAATAAAAATTACTGGCGAAAGAATACACCGGAGGGGGTCCACCCATTGGCCACAAGCCAGGGGGGCGCGCCCCCCCTAGGGCGCGCCCAGGTGGCTTGTGGGCCCCCTGCAGCTCCTCCGACCTCAACTCCAACACCATATAAACCTATTGGGGGAGAAAAAAAATCAAAGAGAAGAGTTCATCGCGTTTCACGATACGGAGCCGCCGCCCCCTCCCGTTCTTCCTCGGGAGGGTAGATCTGGGGTCCGTTTTGGGCTCCGGAGAGGGGAAATCGACGCCGTCGTCATCACTAACCATCCTTCATCACCAATTTCATGATGCTCTCCGCCGTTCGTGAGTAATCTCATCGTAGGCTTGCTGGACGGTGATGGGTTGGATGAGATTTACCATGTAATCGAGTTAGTTTTGTTAGGGTTTGATCCCTAGTATCCACTATGTTCTGAGATTGATGTTGCTATGACTTTGCTATGCTTAATGCTTGTCACTAGGGCCCGAGTGCCATGATTTCAGATCTGAACCTATTATGTTTTCATGAATATATATGTGTTCTTGATCCTATCTTGCAAGTTGTAGACACCTATTACGAGTTATGATCCGCATCCCCCAGGGTGACAATAACTGGGATTCTTTCCGGTGATTACCGTAGTTTGAGGAGTTCATGTATTCACTAAGTGCTAATGCTTTGGTCCGGTTCTCTATTAAAAGGAGGCCTTAATATCCCTTAGTTTCCATTAGGACCCCTCTGCCACGGGAGGGTAGGACAAAAGATGTCATGCAAGTTCTTTTCCATAAGCACGTATGACTATATATGGAATACATGCCTACATTACATTGATGAACTGGAGCAAGTTCTGTGTCACCCTATGTTATAACCATTGCATGAAGAATGCCATCCAACATAATTATCCATCACTGATCCATTGCCTACGAGCTTTTCACATATTGATCTTTGCTAAGTTACTTTTCCGTTGCCACTGTTACGATTGCTACAAAACCGCTACTGTTACTTTTGCCACCATTATCATTACTTCCATACTACTTTGCTACTAAATACTTTGCTGCAGATATTAAGTCTTTCAGGTGTGGTTGAATTGACAACTCAGCTGCTAATACTCGAGAATATTCTTTGTCTCCCCTTTTGTCGAATCAATAAATTTGGGTTGAATACTCTACCCTCGAAAACTGTTGCGATCCCCTATACTTGTGGGTTATCACCGGCCTATGAGAAATAGGCCGGCAGTCTGAGGACCCCTTAATCCCGGACTCCCTCACTAGCCCCCGGACTAGCCTCCAACGCCGAGGTATATCATCCGGACAATCTTGCGCGTTGAAGTCTTCGGCTTGCGAGGCGAGTCCCTCTATCCCTTCTAGCTCGGCAACCATCCCGTCAGCGGAGAATTCTCAAACGTTGAGAATTTGCGGGACACACTATTGTAACTTCCAGCGCTTCTCGATCCTTGTGTGCCGAGGGGAGACGAGCGGCCCGACAGCTTTTTACAAGACTGCCCCTCCCGCAAGGGAGGCACCACCTATTTAAACAAGTCGAATCGTGGTCTGGGTCACATCTTCCTCTTCTACCCCATCAGAAACAACTTCAAGCGAGAGATCACCACAAAAACATGGCGAGCGCCCCCAGCTCTTCCTCGCGTCCTTACGGCTCTCGTCCCGGGGATTGGGCAAGTTGGTCTGTATCCCTCCTTCGGTTGTGTGACCTCGAGACCCAAGGGTATCTTCCTTCCTCGGATCTGGCGGCCACCCGCGCCGGTTTGACTTCTTTTGACAACGAAGCCTTCGCGGAGAACTTCCCTAATCCTCACAAGGGAGAGCGGGTATGCTTCGTGCCTTTCCTTAGGGGCCTAGGGTTCCCCATTCATCCGTTCCTGAGGGGATTACTGGAGTTCTATGGGATCCAGCTCCATCATCTTACCCCCGGATCTATTCTGCATATCTCGGGCTTTGTTGCCCTTTGCGAAATGTTCCTGGGCTGTGAGGCACACTTTGAATTATGGAGGAAGTACTTCTTCCTCGTCCCCTGAACTCGAGGTGAGACAATTCGGGAAGTCGGAGGAGCCGAAGTATGTCGTATAGCCGGGACAGGGTATCCAGTGGGGACACCGAAGAAGGAGTCTGAAGAATGGTCTTCGGAATGGTTTTATATTGAGGACGTTCCCCTATTCGATCCATCTCGGAGGGGTTTGCCCGAATACTCCGACGCCCCTTTGAAGAAAAGGTAGAATTGGCGACCGAAGAGTTCATCCCAAGAGGACGGTGCGGAAGTTCAACGCTTGGCCGCCCACGTAAGGATACTGGCTCATCATAAGCTGACCATGATTGACGTGATGGCCGCCGCCATCACCCGATGCGTTCAACCTCTTCAGCAAAGGATACATCCTTTGTGGCGTTACAATGGAACAAGTGACACCACTCGCTCCTGACGGCTGGGCCCTGCCAATCAAGCGGCATTGGTAGCCGCACTTGCCGACCTGTACAAAGGAGAAAAAGAAGACTTTGTTCGGCTACCGGTTAAGGAGGGCTACTCGAGTTACAACCCCATTGAATGGGTAAGCCTTTCGACTTTGCGACCTGAGTTCGGGCTTTTTATTTACCCTTTTTGACGAAAGCTTTTAATCTGCGCAAACAGGAATGGAGGAGCTTTGTCGAGATAGTCAACTGTCCGGCCCCCCAACCAGAGAACTACTCTCGTGATGATGATCCAGGATTCCAAGACGATCCGGAGCTGTCAATTGAGTACGAAGACGGGGTCTTTTACCAAGAGAGCCTTGATCGATCCAAGGTGGTTATCATAGCCGATCACCCTGGATCATTCCCTTCCTCCACTACAGGCAAGAAGAACAATTCTTCCCGTAAAAGGCAAACGTCCTCCGTCGACCCAAATATGCCGATTTCTGCTCCCAAACGTCGTCGGTCTTCGCGACGAACGCCGGCTACAGCAACAATGCCCGGACCGGGTATCAACAGGAGTCCTTCATGTGAGCCGGCCATAGAGACGGTGCCGACCACTCGGTCAACCAAAAGGTACTTCGTTCGGCCGCTTAATCTATTGTTATTATGATCGATAGGATCTCAAAGAAGATCCTATGTCGAAATACTCTGGAAACGAGTGCAACCATCTTCTGCCGAGGACGTTGCCGGGATGCCTGGCAATACTCATGAATCAAGATCTTCTGCTCATGCTGAACCTGCCGCGGAGGCCCCTGTGGTCAATCCGGCCCCTAAAGACTCCGGGGACGCGGTATCAGTCACTAAATCCGAAGTAGAGAGTGCGATGAACCACCGGCGGCGACGAGAAACCCTGCGCCACCCGGCGTTTTCCGAACAAGAGTTCAATGCTCTATGCTCGGCGGACGCACACATCGGAGCTTCCCGAGCTAGGCTTGGGGAAGCCGTGAAAATGATATCATCTAGCCTGAAGGTGAGTGATTGATTTTGAGAATCCGGACACATATGTAAACCCGGTAGCCCCTGAGCCTTGAATTGGTCAGGACGGCCGAGTTAAGGATCCGCATATTGTTTTATGGATGATGCAGGCCTCAAGGCAGCAGAACGAGCAATTGGCCAATGAATTGGAGGCGAGCCGAACACAGGTGGAAGCCGTGAAGGCCGAACTTGAACAAGTGAAGAATTTTACCCGGGAGGCGCATGGTGAGTATATCTATTCTGCTGATCTTAGTATATAATCCCATGCTAACGCGAGGGTACTTTTTAGCAGCTGAATCTATAGGGCAGTTGCAAAAAGATTTAGATGCAGCCCGAGAATATCAGAGGTACGCCGAGTCCCAGTATGAGGCCGGCTGCCTGTCGTTGCAACGAAACCTGGAGGAGAAGGAACGCCTCCAGGCGGAAAACAAGCAGCAGGCCGAAGAAATTGAGAGTTTAAAGACTTAATTGGCCTAGACCCAAGAAGAGAACCTGAAATTACAGAGGGGCATATTCGGTAAGTGTGATTATAACGTCGAAGGGTATCTCTCCTACATGAAGTGTAATGGACATGCCTTGTCTCATGTATAGGTCTCCTAACCGGGCGGCCTGAAGAAGAGACCGGCTCCTACCGGGGAAGCCTTTTGAAGGAACTGTCCGCCGTGCATGAGCGGGCTCGGAAGGCTATGAGGAGCATGATAAAAGCGCTATGGCCTGCCGAGAAGCCTCCGGAAGGAATGACCGAACTAGTTGATCGGTTCAAGGAAGCCCGGAGTCGGTTCGAGCTATGGAAGACATCGGCCTGCCGGGAGGGAGCACGAGAGGCGTGGGCGATGATCAAGACCCGTTATACCGGTCTTAACCCCGAGCATATGGCTCGGGTTGTGCCAGCAGGGCCTGATGGGCAAGAAGTGCCACTTCACTTGGTGTACGACCAAGTGATGCCTGCCGCTCGTCTCTCGTAGGAAGATTGCGCCCTGGATGCCTTAATAGACAATCTCGACCGTCAGTCAGATGTGTGATTTTATGTAACTATGTACTTTAAATCAAAAAATTGCTCCGTCTGTGGAGTAAACTTTGTCTTAACCGGCCATCGGCTTCGACCTCCCGTGCTAAGAGCTTGGGAGTGTTCCTTATAAAATATCCCTTGATAAGAGGGAATTCTTTCGGGGAACCAGGCAATCCGGCCATTTGGTGCGAACAGACAGAAGATGCACAGGGAGATATGTTATATTACTGCTTAGCGTATGAAACATCTTCCATAGAAAATAGTACCTCTATCGGTGCCTTCCTTTAGGTTGCTACGTAAATCGTGGATAGTAAGGCCGTATACTGCTAGTATGCGACTAATGGCCTTTTTGAGAAAAGAAGCCCGAGTAATGGTAATAACAACCATACTTTTATTTGTTTCTTCCGTCGTAGCCGACCAATTTTCTGCTAATGATAGCTAGCTTTTGGCTTCACCCGTCTGAGGTATGTATCCGGATAACCCGGTCGTAGCAATCGCAGAGGTGCTCCCTTTACCCTCTAGCCGAACAATCGGGAACGTAGAGGGTAAACACAGGAGCGAGGCAACCCAGCTTGGCAAAAATCTTAGTTCGAATTGATGCATATAATGGCTTAAAAATCGACAAGGGAAACATGCATACACAGGAAATGTGAATAGATGCTTAAAATATATAATCATCGGCTTCGGGAAGAAGCCTCCAGGTGTTTTATTCGGGTCTAACATTTAAGGATGTATGCCGAAAGACTTAACACGAGCTCGGTTTAGCCGAACATAGACTTTGGAGAGAGAAAAAAATCCGAACCTGCCAAAAATCAAGGTGGAAGGGAAGGAAAATGAAAAGAAAGAACAGAAAAAGGAGGGTAAAAAGTATGATGACACCGGTCTAGCCGTAAAAACGCCGAAGACGAGCTGCGTTCCATGGGTGTGGTTCGAGGCGGTTATCTGGCGGGCTACGAAGACGATAAGCCCCTCATGCGAGTACTTCGTCGATTATGAAGGGGCCCTCCCATTTGGGATTGAGTTTATGCTTTTGCTTCTCGGGGAGCCGTAAGACGAGTTCACCCACATTATACGCTTTTGCCCTGACCTCCCTGCTCTGGTAACGCCGGGCCTGCTGTTGATAAAAAGTAGAGCGAGCCCGAGCTATGTCGCGCTCTCCTTCTAAGGCGTCCAAGTCGTCCTACCGATCTAACTCGACCTCCTTTTCTTCGTACATGCGCACCCTTGGTGCATCGTGAATAATATCACAAGGAAGGACTGCTTCTGCCCCGTAGACCATGAAGAACGGTGTGTATCCCGTTGATCGATTCGGGGTCGTACGCAGGCCCCACAGAACGGAGTCAAGCTCCTCCACCAAATGGCAGTCGGACTCAAGAAGAGATCGGACCAGACGTGGTTTAATACCACTCATGATGAGGCCGTTGGCCCGTTCGACTTGTCCATTAGTCTGCGGGTGATACACCGATGCGTAATCGAGCTTGATGCCCATCTTTGTACACCAGTCTTTTACCTCTTGGGCGGTGAAGTTGGATCCATTGTCCGTTATTATACTGTGGGGGACGCCGTAACGGTGTACCACGCTGGATATAAAGTCGGCCACTGGTCCGGACTTGGCTGATTTGACAGGTTTTGCTTCGATCCATTTGGTGAACTTGTCAACCATGACCAGCAGATATTTATTCTTTTTGGTCCCCCCTTTAAGTGGTCTGACCATATCCAGCGCCCAGACCGCGAAAGGCCAGGTAATCGGAATAGTCCGGAGAGCTGTTGGGGGCATGTGGCTTTGATTTGCAAAAAGTTGACAGCCCACGCAATGCTGGACAAGTGACTGGGCGTCTGCTCAAGCGGTGGGCCAGAAAAAACCAGCCCGAAAGGCCTTTCTTACTAAAGCCCTTGCCGTGGCGTGATGGCCGCCCATTCCTGCGTGGACCTCGGCCAAGAGCTGCCTTCCTTCTTCCTCAGATATGCACCGCTGGAGTACTCCGGTGGTGCTTGTCTCGTATAACTCACCCTCGTGGACTTTATAGGCCTTGGATCGCCTAATTATGCGTCTCGCCTCTGTTTGATCGTCAGGGAGTTCTTGGTGAAGAAGGTAAGCGAGGAAGGGCTCGGTCCATGGTGCAATTACTGCCATGACCTCATGAGCCAAAGGCGTTTCGTCCATTACGGAGCCGCCGATGATTTGGTCATCTGGTTCATTTATAGGGGGAACAACCTCTTCCGTGCTGATGGATCCGGCGCCCTTATTGTCGTCCTGCCAAACCACCGATGGCTTGAAGAGCCGTTCAAGGAAAGTGTTTTTTGGGACATGGTCGCGTTTGGCTCCCATGCGGGCCAGTATGTCGGTGGCCTGGTTGTTGTCTCTAGCGACATGATGGAATTCCAGCCCCTCGAACCGTGCAGATATTTTAAGGACGACGTTTCTATATGCCGCCATCTTTGGGTTTTTGGCATCGAATTCGCCGTTGATTTGAGAGATGGCCAAGTTGGAGTCTCCCCGTACCTCCAGCCGTTGTATACCCATGGAAGCTGCCATCCGAAGACCGTGCAAAAGTGCTTCTTACTCGGCTGCATTGTTGGAATCAACGTACATGATTTGCAACACGTATCGAACGTTGTCACCTATGGGAGATGTGAGAATAACTCCAGCCCCCAGTCCGGCCAGTGTTTTGGATCCGTCAGTGTACATCGTCCAATGGGAGTATGTACTATATTCCCTGGGGAGCTCGGCCTCCGTCCATTCAGCGAGGAAATCTGCCAACACCTGAGATTTAATTGCTCGTCCTGGCTTATAGGCGATTTCGAAAGGGAGGAGTTCAATGGCCCATTTGGCTATGCGGCCGGTGGCGTCCCTGTTATTGATTATATCGTTCAGGGGTACTTCGGATGCCACCGTGACCGAACACTCTTGAAAGTAGTGTCTTAGTTTCCGTGATGCCATAAATACTGTATAGGCTATCTTCTGGTAATGCGGGTATCTGGACTTGCATTGCGTTAGTACTTCTGACACATAGTAGACCGGCTTCTGTATCCGGAATTTGTGACCCTCCTCCTCTCGTTCGACGACGAGCACTGCGCTAACCACTTGGTTGGTGGCCGATATGTACAATAACATTGGTTCACCGGTGCCTGGTGCTATGAGTATGGGGTTGCTTGCCAGCAGTGTTTTAATTTCCTCTAACGCAGCAGCTGCTTCATCGGTCCATTCGAAATTGTTGGTCCATTTCAGCAACCTGTAGAGCGGTAAAGCCTTTTCACCGAGACGGGAAATAAAGCGGCTTAACGCCGCCACGCAACCCGCCAACTTTTGGACATGCTTTAGCTCTGTGGGAATTGCAAGTTCCGATAGGGCGCGGATCTTAGCCGGATTCGCTTCTATTCCTCTATGGGAAACAATGAATCCGAGCAGTTTACCAGCGGGAACTCCGAAGACACATTTCTCCGGATTGAGTCGTATATCGTACTCGCGTAAGCTGGCAAAGGTTTGCCTTAGGTCATCGATCAACTGGCTGACGTGTTTGGTTTTAATGACCACGTCGTCCACGTATGCCTCGACTGTTTTACCAACCTGTTTTTCGAGACAAGTCTGGATCATGCACTGGTATGTAGCCCCAGCGTTTTTTAGCCCGAAAGGCATTGTGTTGAAGCAGAATGGCCCGTAGGGGGTGATGAATGCGGTTGCAGCTTGATCAGATTCCTTCATTTTGATCTGATGGTATCCGGAGTAAGCGTCAAGGAAGCACAGTGAATCGTGTCCGGCTGTGGCGTCAATAATCTGGTCTATGCGTGGTAGGGGGAAAGGGTCCTTCGGGCAGGCCTTGTTAAGGTCTTTGAAGTCGACGCACAGCTGCCAGGATTTCTCTTTCTTCGGTACCATCACCAGGTTTGCCAACCATTCGGGGTGTTTGATCTCCCGTATGAATCCGGCCTCTAGCAATTTGGCTAGTTCTTCACCCATAGCTTGTCGTTTACGCTCGGAAAAGTGGCGTAGAGTCTGTTTGACGGGCTTGAAGCCTGGAATTATATTCAGACTATGTTCCGCCAGCCGCCGTGGGATTCCTGGCATATCGGAAGGATGCCAGGCGAAGATGTCCCAGTTTACTCGTAAGAATGCTCGCAGCGCCTCGTCCACCATGGGGTCTAGCTGAGCTCTGATGGCCGCTGTCTTATTAGGGTCCGTTGGGTGTACCTGAAATTTAACAATTTCTTTTGCAGGTTTAAAGGACGTGGGTTTGGGCCTTTTGCTAAGGATCACATCGTCCTTGTCCACTGTTGACTGGAGTGCGGTCAATTCCTCTACAGCAAAGGTCTCAGCTAGTGCCTCGAGGGCGAGCGCTGCTGTTTTGTTTTCAGCTCGAAGGGCTATATTCGGATCACTGGCGATTGTGATTACCCCGTTTTTTCCTGGCATCTTGAGCTTCATATATCCGTAATGGGGTATAGCCTGGAATTTTGTGAAGGCATCACGCCCCAACAGGGCGTGGTAGCCACTGGGGAAGGGCACGATATGGAAGAGAAGTTCTTCAGATTGGTAGTTTTCGGGAGTGCCGAACACTACGCCCAGGGTGATACGTCCTAAACAATGCGCCTCTTTCCCAGGGATGATCCCCCGGAAGGTTGTGTTGCTGTGCTCGATGCGAGATCGGTCGAACTGCATTTTTTCCAGGGTGTCTTCGTAGATGAGGTTTAAACCACTGCCACCATCCATTAGCACCTTCTGTAGCCTGAAACCATCGACAATGGCGTTTAGGACCAGTGCGGCCAGTGTTTGACCGGGACGGATGGTTGGTTGGTCAGTGTCTCCGAAGGTGATTGGCATGTCTGCCCATGAACTTGTTGCCGCCACATGGTAGACCTGTTCGAGTCCTCTAAGAGCTCTTTTCCTCCTGTTCCTTGATGACCCACAAGTATAGGGGATCTATCGTAGTCCTTTCGATAAGTAAGAGTGTCAAACCCAACGAGGAGCAGAAGGAAATGACAAGCGGTTTTCAGTAAGGTATTCTCTGCAAGTACTGAAATTATCGGTAGCAGATAGTTTTGTGATAAGATAATTCATAACGGATAGCAAGTAACAAATGTAGCAAAGGTGCAGCAAGGTGGCACAATCCTTTTTGTAGCAAAGGACAAGCCTGGACAAACTCTTATATAAAGCAAAGCGCTCGCGAGAACAAATGGGAATTTCTGTCAAGCTAGTTTTCATCATGCTCATATGATTCGCGTTCGTTACTTTGATAATTTCATATGTGGGTGGACCGGTGCTTGGGTGCTGCCCTTACTTGGACGAGCCTCCCACTTATGATTAACCTCTCTCGCAAGCATCCGCAACTACGAAAGAAGAATTAAGATAAATCTAACCATAGCATGAAACATATGGATCCAAATCAGCCCCTTACGAAGCAACGCATAAATTAGGGTTTAAGCTTCTGTCACTCTAGCAACCCATCATCTACTTATTACTTCCCAATGCCTTCCCCTAGGCCCAAATAATGGTGAAGTGTCATGTAGTCGACGTTCACATAACACCACTAGAGGAGAGACAACATACATCTCATCAAAATATCGAACGAATACCAAATTCACATGATTACTTATAACAAGACTTATCCCATGTCCTCAGGAACAAACGTAACTACTCACAAAGCATATTCATGTTCATAATCAGAGGAGTATTAATTATCATTAAGGATCTGAACATATGATCTTCCACCAAGTAAACCAACTAGCATCAACTACAAGGAGTAATCAACACTACTAGCAACCCACAGGTACCAATCTGAGGTTTTGAGATGAAGATCGGATACTAGAGATGAACTAGGGTTTGGAGAGGAGATGGTGCTGGTGAAGATGTTGATGGAGATTGACCCCCTCTCGATGAGAGGATCGTTGGTGATGACGATGGCTTCGATTTCCCCCTCCGGGAGGGAAGTTTCCCCGGCAGAACAGCTCCGCCGGAGCCCTAGATTGCTTCTGCCCAGGTTCCGCCTCGAGACGGCGGCGCTTCGTCCCGAAAGCTCTCTTATGATTTTTTCCAGGTCAAAACCCTCCATATAGCAGAAGATGGGCACCGGAGGGCTGCCAGGGGCCCACAAGCCACAGGGGCGCACCCTGGGGGTAGGGCGCGCCCCCAGGCTTGTGGCCTCCTGGTGGGTCCCCTCTGGTATTTCTTTCGCCCAATATTTTTTATATATTCCAAAATAATTCTCCGTAACTTTTCAGGACTTTTGGAGTTGTGCAGAATAGGTCTCTCATATTTGCTCCTTTTCCAGTCCAGAATTCCAGCTGCCGACATTCTCCCTCTTCATGTAAACCTTGTAAAATAAGAGAGAAAAGGCATAAGTATTGTACCATAATGTGTAATAACAGCCCATAATGCAATAAATATCAATATAAAATCATGATGCAAAATGGACGTATCAACTCCCCAAGCTTAGACCTCGCTTGTCCTCAAGCGAAAGCCGAAATTGATAAATATGTCCACATGTTTAGAGATAGAGGTGT
This sequence comes from Elymus sibiricus, assembly GCA_039707655.1. Lineage (NCBI taxonomy): Eukaryota > Viridiplantae > Streptophyta > Magnoliopsida > Poales > Poaceae > Elymus > Elymus sibiricus. The sequence goes on from CM077665.1 coordinate 514,944,195, forward strand.
CGATAAAATAAAATACGGACATGAAGGCATCATGATCATCTTTAGAACAGCAACATATATTGACATATAATTTCTTATGCTAAAGTAACAATTCATTCACAAGGTAAAGTATGAATCAAGAACTTTATTGAGAACCAACAAACTATGATCTCAGTCATTGAAGCAATTGCAATTTATCATAACATCGGAAAGAGTCAATATAAGAGCTTGTAAAGCAAATCCACATACTCAATCATCTTTTAGTCTTTCATAATTGCTAACACTCACGCGGTACCTATGAGGTCAAAGCTTCAATTGGACACAGAGAAAGATAGGGGCTTATAGTTTTGCCTCCCAACTATTTACCTCAAGGGTAATGTCAACAGAAATAACTCATGATCACCCACATCCGAGTGGATATATGTGTCTAGATCATTCCCCAACACATGACGCTTGCCAAGAGAGAAAGGCGAAATAAAGGAAGTGGTGAGGATCACCACGACTCTTTCTTAAAGGTAAGTACTAGAAAGTAAAAGTAACAGATAGGCCATTCGCAGAGGGAAGCAGAGGTTGTCATGCGCTTTTATAGTTGGATGCGCAATCCCTTAATGCCAAAGAATGTCACTTTATATTGCCGCTTGTGATAAAGAACTTTATTATGCAGTCTGTCACTTTTATTTCTTCCATATCACAAGTTCATATAAAGTTTATTTTCCTCACACAAATAGATCATACATATTTAGAGAGCAATTTTTATTGCTTGCACCGATGACAACTTACTTGAAGGATCGTACTCAATCCATAGGTAGGTATGGTGGACTCTCATGGCAAAACTGGGTTAAGGGTGTTTGGATGCACAAGTAGTATCTCTACTTGGTGCGGAAGTTTTGGCTGATATGGGGTGGAAGCAAGCGTCACATGTTAAAGGATCTATAACCATATAACTTCTATTTGGAAATAAGCAAACATAACCCATTATGTTGTCTTTCTTATCCAACATCAACTTCTTAGCATATAATATTTTAATGAGTGCTCACAATCATAAAAGATGTCCAAGATAATATATTTATATGTGAACCTCTCTTTCTTTATTACTTCCTTTTAATTGCAACAATGACCAATCGCTATGTTTGTCAACTCACAACAAATTTCAATCGACATACTTCTTATATGTGAAGTCATCACTCCCCATAAGATCATCATATATACTCTTTGCTTTTATTCTATACTTCTTTCTATCTCTTTTTCTCAAGATCATAGCAAGCAAGCAAAGCCCTCAAATCAAAGCTACTTTTTATTATATAACTCTCGGACTCACTTACATAGGGGGAACATAAAGCAAAACTCAAAACTAGATCACACTAAAAACTTTATTCTACGAGATCAAGATATAACCAAAAGGATCGAACTGAGAAAAACGATGAAACTAAAAGATGTGATGGTGATACGATACCGGGGCACCTCCCCCAAGCTTGGCACAAGCCAAGGGGAGTGCCCGTACCCATGTGTTTAGTTGTCTTTCTTCGGAGGTGGTGATGTTGGAGTTGTTGATGAGGTTGGAGTCTTGTCCTCCGTCTTCCAAGGCATAGGCTCACCATCGTAAAAAGATGAACGAGTCTCCGGGATCCTCAAATCTGCAGCCAAACTCATTTTCTTAAATCTGTATTCATACTTACAGTTTTGGTTTTGCAGGTGATAGATCTGGGCTTGGAGATGCTCGATTTTCTCGTAAAGGTTGAAGATGTCCTCCCCGATGTCCTTGGCATCCAGCTTGTGCTTATGGGTAAACTCCGCGATCATCATATGATTGGCATTGAGTCCACGTTCCACCATCCCTTGGCACTTGAAGACTTTCTGCTCCATTGCTTCGAGCCTTGTCTCCATGCTTCCGGTCTTCTTTGGCCCCTCAACATCACGGATGTGCAGCACCCCCTCACGCATCTCAATGGTTTGAGGGTGTCGCAGCACCTCCGCAAGGTAAGGGTTGATGACCTTCTCGAAGAACTTGTCCTTCGAAGCACTTGGGGACATCATGACGATCTAAATCTGTCCGGGAAACAACTCGAAACAAAAACAGGAGATATTGTTGTGATACGAAGGTCAAAACCTTCGGTAGATTATATAATGAATTTTTACCGACCTAAAGGAGTATACCACAACAAAACGGAGTCCGGATGGTACACGGGGTGGCCACAAGCCACATGGGCGGTCCCAGGGGGGTAGGGCGCGCCCCCTGGCTTGTCGCCTCCTCGTGCACTTTTTGGACTAATTTAAAATTTCCTAATTTATTAAATATTCCAAAACGGAGAAAAATTGCTATTGGAAAAGTTTTGGAGTCGGTTTGCTTACCGTACCACATACCTATTCCTTTTCGGAGTCTGAAACGTTCTGGTAGGTCTCCCTAATGTACTCCTCCGGAGTTATGGTATTGATAATATTGGTTTCAACATTTATGGGAGTACCTGAGATATAATGTTTGATTCTTTGCCTGTTTACCACCTTCGGATTTGTGCCTTCGGCGTTGTTGATCTTGATGGCACCGGAACGATATACTTCCTCGATAATGTAAGGCCCTTCCCATTTAGAGAGAAGTTTTCCTGCAAAAAATCTTAAACGAGAGTTGTATAGCAAGACATGGTCACCTACATTGAATTCACGCTTTTGTATCCTTTTATCATGCCATCTCTTAACCTTTTCTTTAAACAACTTGGCATTCTCATAGGCCTAGGTTCTCCATTCATCAAGTGAGCTAATGTCAAATAACCTCTTCTCACCAGCAAGTTTGAAATCATAGTTGAGCTCTTTGATTGCGCAATAAGCTTTATGTTCTAGTTCTAGAGGTAAGTGACATGCTTTACCATAAACCATTTTATACGGAGACATACCCATAGGGTTTTTGTAAGCAGTTCTATAAGCCCATAATGCATCATCATGTTTCTTAGACCAATTCTTTCTAGATCTATTAACAGTCTTTTGCAAGATCAATTTAATTTCTCTATTGCTTAATTCTACTTGACCACTAGACTGAGGATGATAAGGAGATGCAATTCTATGATTAACATCATACTTAGCAAGCAATTTACGGAAAGCACCATGAATAAAGTGTGAACCACCATCAGTCATTAAATATCTAGGGACTCCAAATCTAGGGAAAATAACTTCTTTAAGCATTTTAATAGAAGTGTTATGATCAGCACTACTAGTTGGAATAGCTTCTACCCACTTAGTAACATAATCAGCAGCAACTAGAATATGAGTATACCCGTTGGACTTTGGAAAAGGTCCCATATAATCAAAACCCCAAACATCAAATGGTTCAATAACAAGAGAGTAATTCATAGGCATTTCCTGACGTCTACTAATATTACCAATTCTTTGACATTCATCACAAGACAAGACAAACTTACGAGCATCCTTGAAGAGAGTAGGCCAATAAAAACCAGATTGTAATACCTTGTGTGCAGTTCTATCTCCAGCGTGGTGTCCTCCGTAGGCCTCGGAGTGACACTTGTGTAGGATCTGTTCCTGTTCATGCTCAGGTACACAACGTCTAATAACACCATCTACTCCTTCTTTATAAATGAGTGGATCATCCCAAAAGTAATGTCTTAAATCATAGAAGAACTTTTTCTTTTGTTGGTTTGTGAAACTAGGCGGTATAAATTTAGCAACAATGTAATTAGCATAATCAGCATACCATGGAGCATTACGTGAAGCATTTATGACAGCTAATTGTTCATCAGGAAAGCTATCATCAATAGGTAGTGGGTCATCAAGAACATTTTCTAACCTAGACAGGTTGTCTGCTACGGGGTTCTCAACTCCCTTTCTATCAATAATATGCAAATAAAATTCTTGTAGCAAAAGAACCCATCTAATAAGTCTAGGTTTAGCATCTTTCTTTTCCATAAGATATTTAATAGCAGCATGATCAGTGTGAACAGTTACTTTGGAATCAACAATATAAGGCATGAACTTATCACAAGCAAACACAACTGCTAAAAATTCCTTTTCAGTGGTAGCATAGTTTCTTTGAGCACTGTCTAGAGTATTACTAGCATAATGGATAACATTTAATTTCTTATCAACTCTTTGTCCTAGAACAACACCAACGGCATAATCACTAGCATCACACATAATTTCAAAGGGTAGGTTCCAATCAGGTGGTTGAACAACAGGTGCAGTGATCAAGGCTTTCTTAAGAATTTCAAATGCTTCTACACAATCATCATCAAAAACGAATGGAACATCTTTTTGCAAGAGATTAGTGAGAGGCCTAGAAATTTTAGAGAAGTCTTTAATAAATCTCCTATAGAAACCAGCATGACCAAGGAAACTTCTTATACCTTTGATATCCGTGGGACACGACATTTTTTCAATAGCATCAACTTTAGCTTTATCAACTTCAATACCTCTTTCGGAGATTTTGTGCCCCAAGACAATACCTTCATTAACCATAAAGTGGCATTTTTCCCAATTCAAGACAATATTAGTTTCTTCGCATCTCTGCAAAACTCGATCAAGGTTGCTCAAGCAATCATCAAAAGAAGTTCCGTAAACGGAGAAATCATCCATGAAAACCTCAACAATCTTTTCACAAAAGTCAGAGAATAAAGCAGTCATACATCTTTGAAAGGTAGCAGGTGCATTGCATAAACCAAAAGGCATACGTCTATAAGCAAAGGTACCGAAAGGACAAGTAAAAGTGCTCTTCTCTTGGTCCTCTTTTGACACATGTATTTGAGAGAAGCCAGAATAACCATCTAGAAAGCAAAAGTGTGTGTGTTTGGATAGTCTTTCTAGCATTTGATCAATAAAAGGTAGAGGGTAATGATCTTTCCTAGTAGCTTTATTTAATTTCCTAAAATCAATTACCATTCTATATCCTGTAACAATTCTTTGCGGGATCAATTCATTTTTATCATTAGGAACAACGGTAATACCTCCCTTCTTAGGGACACAATGAACGGGAGTAACCCATACTATCAGCAATAGGATAAATTATACCTGCCTGCAGAAGCTTTAATATTTCATTTCTTACCACTTCTTTCATTTTAGGATTTAACCGTCATTGGTGATGAACAACTGGTTTAGCATCAGGCTCCATATTAATTTTATGCTGACATAGAGTGGGACTAACGCCCTTAAGATCATCAAGAGTATATCCAATAGCAGCACGGTGCTTCTTCAGAGTTTTCAATAATCTCTTTTCTTCATGCTCTGAAAGGTTAGCACTAATAATAACATGATATATCTTCTTTTCATCAAGATAGGCATATTTCAGAGTATCCGGTAATTGTTTAAGCTCAAACACGGGATCACCCTTGGGTGGAGGAGGATCCCCAAGTATTTCAACAGGCAAGTTGTGTTTCAAAATAGGATGTTGATCAAAGAAAATCTTATCTATTTCATTCCTTTCATGCATATGCATATCGTTTTCATGGTCTAGCAAATATTGTTCTAAGGGATCAGTGGGAGGTACAGCAATAGAAGCAAGACCAATAATTTCATCCTTACTAGGCAATTCTTTATCATGGGGTTGTCTACGAAATTTAGAGAAATTAAACTCATGGGACACATCCCCAAAACTTACAGTAATAGTTTCTTTCTCACAATCTATCTTAGCATTAACAGTATTCAAGAAAGGTCTACCAAATATAATGGGACAAAAATCATCTTGTGGGGAACCAAGAACAAGAAAATCAGTAGGATATTTTATTTTCCCACACAAGACTTCAACATCTCTAACAATCCCAACTGGTGCTATAGTATCTCTATTAGCAAGCTTAATGGTAACATCAATATCTTCTATTTCAGCAGGTGCAATATCATTCATAATTTCTTGGTATAAGGTAAAGGGAATTGCACTCACACTAGCACCCGCATCACATAAGCCATGATAACAATGATCTCCTATTTTAATAGAAACAACAGGCATGCCAACAATAGGTCTATGTTTATCTTTAGTATCAGGTCTAGCAATTCTAGCAGCTTCATCATAGAAATGAATAACATGCCCATCAATATTATCAACCAAGAGATCTTTGACCATAGAAATATTAGGTTCAACTTTGATTTGTTCAGGGGGTGTAGGTGTTCTAGTATAACTCTTACGAACCACAGTTGAGGCTTTAGCATGTTCCTTTATTCTAACAGGGAAAGGTGGTTTCTCAATATAAGCAGCAGGAATAACAGGATCAACATTATAAATAATAGTTTCTTCTTCAAATTTAATAGGTTCAACTACTTTCACTTCAATGGGAGGATGATATTTAAACCACTTCTCCTTAGGGAGATCAACATGAGCAGGAAATGATTCACAGAAAGAAGCTACTATCTCAGAGTCAAGTCCATATTTAGTGCTAAATTCGCGAAAAGCATCGGTGTCTATAAAGGATTTAACACAATCAAACTTAAGGTTTATACCTGACTCCTTACCCTCGTCGAGTTCCCAATCTTCAGAGTTGCGTTTAATTATTTCCAATAAATCCCATTTGAATTCAATATCTTTCTTCATAAAGGAACCAGTACAGGAAGTATCGAGCATGGATTGATCATTACGAGAAAGCCGAGCATCAAAATTCTGAATAATAATTTCTCTTGAGAGCTCATGATTGGGGCATGAATATAACATTGACTTAAGCCTCCCCCAAACTTGAGCGATACTTTCTCCTTCACGAGGCCAAAAATTATAAATATAATTCCGATCATGATGAACCAGATGCATAGGATAAAACTTCTGATGAAATTCCAATTTCAATCGGTTGTAGTTTCATGATCCAATATCATCACATAGCCTATACCATGTCAATGCCTTCTCCTTCAAAGATAAAGGAAAGACCTTCTTCTTGACATCATCCTCGGGCAAACCTGCAAGCTTAAATAATCCACAAACTTCATCCACATAGATTAGATGCAAATTAGGATGTAGTGTTCCATCTCCTGCATAAGGATTAGCTAGCAGTTTCTCTATCATACCCGAAGAAATTTCATAATAAATATTTTCAGTAAGTTCAGTAGGTTCAGGAGCAACTCTTTGTGCTTCCGGTCGAGGTGAAAATACCCCGAACAAGCCCCTCAAAGGATTATTTTCTATAGTAACTAGTGACAGTAAATTTCAGCACACTATATAAATTTTTCCATACCAAATTCCACTCACCAAAGGCGCTTCACTCCCCGGCAACGGCGCCAGAAAAGAGTCTTGATGACCCACAAGTATAGGGGATCTATCGTAGTCCTTTCGATAAGTAAGAGTGTCGAACCTAACGAGGAGCAGAAGGAAATGACAAGCGGTTTTCAGTAAGGTATTCTCTGCAAGCACTGAAATTATCGGTAGCAGATAGTTTTGTGATAAGATAATTCGTAACGGATAGCAAGTAACAAATGTAGCAAAGGTGAAGCAAGGTGGCCCAATCCTTTTTGTAGCAAAGGACAAGCCTGGACAAACTCTTATATAAAGCAAAGCGCTCCCGAGGACACATGAGAATTTCTGTCAAGCTAGTTTTCATCATGCTCATATGATTCGCGTTCGTTACTTTGATAATTTCATATGTGGGTGGACCGGTGCTTGGGTGCTGCCCTTACTTGGACGAGCCTCCCACTTATGATTAACCTCTCTCACAAGCATCCGCAACTACAAAAGAAGAATTAAGATAAATCTAACCATAGCATGAAACATATGGATCCAAATCAGCCCCTTACGAAGCAACGCATAAACTAGGGTTTAAGCTTCTGTCACTCTAGCAACCCATCATCTACTTATTACTTCCCAATGCCTTCCCCTAGGCCCAAATAATGGTGAAGTGTCATGTAGTCGACGTTCACATAACACCACTAGAGGAGAGACAACATACATTTCATCAAAATATCGAACGAATACCAAATTCACATGATGACTTATAACAAGACTTGTTCCATGTCCTCAGGAACAAACGTAACTACTCACAAAGCATATTCATGTTCATAATCAGAGGAGTATTAATTATCATTAAGGATCTGAACATATGATCTTCCACCAAGTAAACCAACTAGCATCAACTACAAGGAGTAATCAACACTACTAGCAACCCACAGGTACCAATCTGAGGTTTTGAGACAAAGATCGGATACAAGAGATGAACTAGGGTTTGGAGAGGAGATGGTGCTGGTGAAGATGTTGATGGAGATTGACCCCCTCTCGATGAGAGGATCGTTGGTGATGACGATGGCTTCGATTTCCCCCTCCGGGAGGGATGTTTCCCCGGCAGAACAGCTCCGCCGGAGCCCTAGATTGCTTCTGCCCAGGTTCCGCCTCGAGACGGCGGCGCTTCGTCCCGAAAGCTCTCTTATGATTTTTTCCAGGTCAAAACCCTCCATATAGCAGAAGATGGGCACCGGAGGGCTGCCAGGGGGCCCACAAGCCACAGGGGCGCGCACTGGGGGGTAGGGCGCGCCCCCAGGCTTGTGGCCTCCTGGTGGGTCTCCTCTGGTATTTCTTTCGCCCAATATTTTTTATATATTCCAAAATAATTCTCCATAACTTTTCAGGACTTTTGGAGTTGTGCAGAATAGGTCTCTCATATTTGCTCCTTTTTCCAGTCCTGAATTCCAGCTGCCGACATTCTCCCTCTTCATGTAAACCTTGTAAAATAAGAGAGAAAAGGCATAAGTATTGTACCATAATGTGTAATAACAGCCCATAATGCAATAAATATCAATATAAAAGCATGATGCAAAATGGACATATCATTCCTAGAGGGGAACGTTTCGTAGATCGTCAGGCCTTCAGCATTGTATTCTGGTGGCATTGTGGAGCGCCTGTTCGGCGGTAGTGCCTCGAGGATGGCCTCTCCACTTTTTGCGACCTGCCTGATGACCCAGCAAGCTCTGAGGCTGTGAGTCGGGCTTGTGTTTAGCAATATAGAATGTATAGGGCATGGCTTGTCCAATAGTCCGTCAAGGACAGTTTTGGCCCCCGTAGGGGGTCTATTTCTCTTTTCGGCGGGTTCGTGTTCGGCTAGCCGCTTCGGAGGTATCCGCTTTTTCTGATCTCCTCTAGGGTGTTCGGTAAAGTCTGGTTCCGAAAGTAGCCGTTCGACTTGCCAGGTGCTCTCCATGGCACAGTATTTTTGTACCAGGTCCGATAGCTCGGTGAAGCCGCGAATGTGTCAACGGGATAGGGCGTTGAGGATCCCTTCATCATGACAATTGCGACTGAAAGTTGCCATTATCTCCTGGTCACTAGAGACTGGTACTCTGTCTCTAACGAGGAGGAGTCTAGCCCAAGAGTGGTGAACCGACTCCCCTGGTAATTGTTTGATATCCGATAAGTCCAAAGACTTGGACTCTCCTGCGATGCTTGAGTGCTCGACTTGGGTGGTGGGCGGGAAAAAATTTAGTTCCGCGCCACGATGTGAGTCCGGAATCATGGGGTTTGGCGCGGGGGAATTGGAGTCCGCCTCGTCCGCAGGATCGTTTGGCGCGGAGTTCGAGTTGCGCGCTAGATCGGGGATCGATCCGGAACTATTTCCGGAGCGAACTCCAGAGTCTGGGTTACAAGGGAGATCTTGATGATCGGGAATTGGGATATAAACCGTTTTTAGTTCCGGTTGGTGGGAGGAAGAGCCTCCAGCCGGACACTCGACGGTGGCGACTAAGTGATTGACAGAGGGGGTGCGAATCTCCCTGTCGTCGGATTTAAACCCAATCCGGTCATAGACCGGGGTCTGGTCGTCGGTCATGCCTGCTACTTCTTGAGCTTGCGTTGTTTTCCCTTGAAGAGGAAAGGGTGATGCAGCAAAGTAGATAAGTATTTCCCTCAGTTGTTGAGAACCAAGGTATCACTCCAGTAGGACATACAAGCAAGTACCCAATCTTCACACCTACACAAACAATCAAACTCTTGCACCCAACGCTATAAAGGGGTTGTCAATCCCTTCACGGTTATTTTCAAGGATGAGATCTGATAGGGATAGATATAAAAGATTGCTAAAACGAAAAGTAAAACAAAAGTAAAAAGAATGCAGTGAAGTATTTTTGGTATTTTTGGTTTATAGATCTGAAAATATAATATGGAAAATAGACCCGGGGGGCATAGGTTTCACTAGAGGCTTCTCTCATGAAGGAAAATAATACGGTGGGTGAACAAATTACTGTCGAGCAATTGATAGAAAAGCGCATAGTTATGACGATATCCAAGGCAATGATTATGCATATAGGCATCACGTCCGTGTCAAGTAGACCGAAACGATTCTGCATCTACTACTATTACTCCACACATCGATCAACTCCTGCCTGCATCTAGAGTATTAAGTTCATGAAGAACAGAGTAACGCATTAGGTAAGATGACATGATGTAGAGGGATAAACTCAAGCAATATGATGAAAACCCCATCTTTTTATCCTCGATGACAACAATACAAATACGTGCCTCGCTACCCCTACTTTGTCACTGGGTGAGGACACCACAAGATTGAACCCAAAACTAAGCACTTCTCCCATTGCAAGAATTACCAATCTAGCTGGCCAAACCAAACCAATAACTTGAAGAGACTTGCAAAGATATGAAATCATGCATATAAGAATTCAGAGAAGATTCAAATAATATTCATAGATAATCTGATCATAAACCCACAATTCATCGGATCTCGACAAACACACCGCAAAAGAGTATTACATCGGATAGATCTCCATGAAGATCATGAAGAACATGGTATTGAAGAACAAAGAGAGAGAAGAATCCATCTAGCTACTAGCTATGGACCCAAAGGTCTGTGGTGAACTACTCACGCATCATCGGAGGGGCAATGGAGTTGATGTAGATGCCCTCCGTGATCGAATCCCCCTCCGGTAGATTACCGAAAAAGGCTCCAAGATGGGATCTCACGGGAACAGAGGCTTCCGGCGGCGGAAAAGTATTTTCGTGGCTCTTTTTGGTATTGGGGGAATATTTGGGAATTTATAGGCCGAAGAATAGGGTTAGGAGGCCTGCTGGGGGGCCACAAGCCAGGGGGCGCCCCCCTAGGGCGCGCCCTGGTGGCTTGTCGCCTCCCGGCAGGTCTCCTGCCTTCATCTCCAAGTCTGGTAGGTTTCTTCTGGTCCAAGAAAAATCATCGCGAAGATTTTATTCCGTTTGGACGCCGTTTAATATTCCTTAGCCGCAATACTCAAAAACAAGGAAAAAACAGAAACTGGCACTAGGCTCTAGATTAATAGGTTAGTCCCAAAAATAATATAAAATAACTTATTAATGCATATAAAACATCCAAAACAGATAATATAATAGCATGGAACAATCAAAAATTATAGATACGTTGGAGACGTATCAAGCATCCCCAAGCTTAATTCCTGCTCGTCCTCGAGTAGGTAAATGATAAAAATAGAATTTTTGATGTGGAATGCTACCTAACATATTTATTCATGTAATATTCTTTATCGTGGCATGAATATTCAGATCCGCAAGATTCAAAACAAAAGTTTAATATTGACTTAAAAACAGTAATACTTCAAGCATACTGACAAGGCAATTGTGTTCTTTCGAAATAACATGGCCTCAGAAAGCTATCCCTACAAAATCATATGGCCTGGCTATGCTCCATCTTCCCCACACAAAGTATTTAAATCATGCACAACCCCGATGACAAGTCAAGCAATTGTTTCACACCTTTTATGTTCTCAAACCTTTTTAACTCTTACGCAATACATGAGCGTGAGCCATGGATATAGCACTATAGGTGGAATAGAATATGGTGGAGGTTGTGAGGAAAAAGGAGAAGATAGTCTCACATCAACTAGGCGTATCAACGGGCTATGGAGATGCCCATCAATAGATATCAATGTGAGTGAGTAGGGATTGCCATGCAACGGATGCACTAGAGCTATAAGTGTATGAAAGCTCAAAAAGAAACTAAGTGGTTGTGCATAATGATGAAAAATTCCACTAGTTATATGAAAGTGACAAAATAGGAGACTCTCTATCATGAAGATCATGGTGCTACTTTGAAGCACAAGTGTGGAAAAAGATAGTAGCATTGTCCCTTCTCTCTTCCTCTCATTTTTTTTTAATTTTTGTGGGCATCTTTGGCCTCTTTTTTTTTATTTGGGCTTCATTGGCCTCTTTTATTATTTGTAAATTCCGGAGACTCATCCCAACTTGTGAGGGAATCATAGCTTCAACCATCCTTTTCTCTCACGGGACAATGCTCTAATAATGAAGATCATCACACTTTTATTTACTTACAACTCAAGAATTACAACTCGATACCTAGAACAAAATATGACTCTATATGAATGCTTCCAGTGATGCACCGGGATGTGCAACGATCTAGCCTAGAAAATGACATCAAAAAACGGACAAGCCATGAAAACATCATGCTAGCTATCTTACGATCATGCAAAGCAATATGAAAATGATGGTGCGTGTCATGAAAAACGGAACAGTGGGAGTTGCATGGCAGTATATCTTGGAATGGCTATGGAAATGCCATAATAGGTAGGTATGGTGGCTGTTTTTAGGAAGGGTATATGGTGGCTGTTTTCAGGAAGGTGGGTTTAATGCACATGCGAAAGTTGCGCGGTACTAGGGAGGCTAGCAAAGGTGGAAGGGTGAGAGTGCGTATAATCCATGGATTCAACATTAGTCATAAAGAACTCACATACTTATTGCAAAAGTCTATTAGTTATCGAAGCAAAGTATTAGACGCATGCTCCTAGGGGAGAGGTTGGTAGGAGTTAACCATCGCGCGCTCCCGACCCTCACACAAAGGATGACAATCATAAAACAAATCATGCTCCGACTTCGTTACATAACGGTTCACCATACGTGCATGCTATGGGAATCACAAACTTTAACACAAGTATTTCTACCAATCCACAATTACTCACTAGCATGACTCTCATATCACCATCTTTATATCTCAAAACTATATGCAAGGAATCAAACTTCTCATAGTATTCAATGCACTTAATATGAAAGTTTTTATTATATCCCTCTTGGATGCCCATTATATTAGGACTAAATTCATAAACTAAACCAATTACCATGCTGTTTAAAGACTCTCAAAATAATATAAGTGAGGTACGAGAGTTCAATTATTTCTATAAAATAAAACACCACCGTGTTCTAAAAAGATATAAGTGAAGCACTAGAGCAACATTGCCTAGCTCAAAAGATATAAGTGAAGCACATAGAGTATTCTAATAAATTCACGATTAATGTGTGTCCCCCTCAAAAGATGTGTGCAGAAAGGATGATTGTGGTAAACTAAAAAGCAAAGACTCATATCATACAAGACGCTCCAAGCAAAACACATATCATGTGGTGAATAAAAATATAGCCTCAAGTAAATTTACCGATGGATTGAAGACGAAAGAGGGGATGCCTTCCGGGGCATCCCCAAGCTTAGGCTCTTTGGTATCCTTGAATATGGCTTGGGGTTCCTTGGGCATCCCCAAGCTTAGGCTCTTGCCACTCCTTATTCCATAGTCCATCAAATCTTTACCCAAAACTTGAAAACTTCACAACACAAAACTCAACAGAAAACTCATGAGATCCGTTAGTATAAGAAAAATAAATCACCACTTTAGGTACTGTTGTGAAATCATTCTTTATTTATATTGGTGTTATATCTACTGTATTCCAACTTCTCCATGGTTCATAACCCCCGATACAACACATAGATACATCAAAATAAGCAAACAACACAAAGAAAACAGAATCTGTCTAAAACAGAACAGTCTGTAGCAATCTATAGACTTAGAATACTTTTGTAACTCAAAACATTCTGAAAAATTAGGAAAATCTGGGAAATTTGTATATCAATCCTGTGTAAGCATTTCAGACTCATTCAACGCTCTGGTGAATTTATAAAATTCCTGGACTGAGCGCAAAAGTTTCTGTTTTTCAGCAAAATCAAATCACAAACACCGTAGACCATCCCAAAGGTCTTGCTTGGCTCAAACACTAATTAAAACAAGCAAACACAATTACTACAGAGGTAATAATGTGTAAAGCACTCAAAAACAGAAGCAAAAACAAAAGCAAAAGAAATAAAATTGGGTTGCCTCCCAACAAGTGCTATTGTTTAACGCCCCTAGCTAGGCATACCACAATAGATCTAGGTATTGTCATCTTTGGTATGCAATCCATAAGTGGCTCTCATAATAGATTCATGAGGTAATTTTATTTTCTTTCTAGGAAAGTGTTCCATGCCTTTCCTTAATGGAAATTGGAATCTAATGTTTCCTTCTTTCATATCAATAATTGCACCGATTGTTCTAAGGAAAGGTCTACCAAGAATAATAGGACATGTAGGATTGCAATCTATATCAAGAACAATGAATTCTAAGGGCACATAATTCCTATTTGCAACAATAAGAACATCATTAATCCTTCCCATAGGTTTCTTAATGGTGGAATCCGCTAGATGCAAATTTAAAGAGCAATCATCAAATTCATGGAAACCTAGCACATCACATAAAGTTTTTGGAATCGTGGAAACGCTAGCACCCAAATCACACAAAGCATGGCACTCAGAATCTTTAATTTTAATCTTAATAGTAGGTTCCCACTCATCATAAAGCTTTCTAGGTATAGAAACTTCCAACTCAAGTTTTTCTTCAAAAGATTTCATCATTGCATCCACGATATGCTTAGTAAAAGCTTTATTTTGATTATAAGTATGCGGAGAATTCAGCATGGATTGCAACAAGGAAATACAATCAATCAAAGAACAACTATCATAATTAAAGTCCTTGAAATCCAAAAGAGTGGGTTCATTCCTATTTAAAGTTTTGACCTCTTCAATCCCACTTTTATCAATCTTAGCATTAAGATCTATAGACTCCGAATCATTGGGACGCCTTTTAACTAAAGTTGACTTATCTCCAGTCCCATATTTATCAAGATTTATATTAGAAAACAAAGATTCAATAGGAGTCACATCAATCACTTTAAGATCTTCATCAATATTATCACGAGAACACACTTTTTCAAGCCATTCACGCTTAGCACGCATTCTAGCGGTTCTTTCCTTACACTCATCAATAGAAATTCTCATAGCTTTTAAAGACTCATTAATATCACGCTTGGGTGGAGTAGATCTAATTTTCAAAGAATCAATCTCAAGCGAAATTCTATCAACGTTCCTAGCCAAATCATCAATCTTGAGCAAGTTTTCTTCAATCATAGCATTGAAACCCTTTTGCGAACTAATAAATTCTTGATATTATTCTCAAGATCATAGGGCATCTTATTATAATTTCCATAAGAATTGTTGTAGGAATTACCATAATTATTAGAGGAATTACTACGAAACGGCCTATGATTGAAATTACCTCTATACGCGTTATTGCCAAAATTGTTCCTACCAACAAAATTCACATCCATAGATTCATCATTATTTCCAATCAAAGAAGACAAAGGCATATCATTAGGATCAATAGGAGCACTCTTACTAGCAAACAATTTCATTAATTCATCCATCTTTTCACTCAAAGTATTTATTTCTTCAATAGCATGCACTTTTTTACTAGTAGGAGATCTTTCGGTATGCCATTGAGAGTAATTTGCCATAATATTATCTAGGAGTTTAGTAGCTTCTCCTAATGTGATTTCCATAAAAGTACCACCCACGGCGGAATCTAAGAGATTCCTAGAAGCAAAATTCAATCCCGCATAAATTTTTTGTATAATCATCCATAAACTCAAACCATGAGCGGGGCAATTTCTAATCATTAGTCTCATCCTCTCCCAAGATTGTGCAACATGCTCATGATCAAGTTGCTTAAAATTCATTATATCGTTCCTAAGGGAGATGATCTTAGCGGGCGGAAAGTACTTGGAAATAAAAGTAACTTTACACTTATTCCATGAATCAATACTATTTTTAGGCAAAGATGAAATCCAAGTTTTAGCATGATCTCGTAGTGAGAACGGAAATAGCTTCAATTTAACAATATCATTATCCACATCTTTCTTCTTTTGCATATCACACAACTCAACGAAAGTATTTAGATGGGATGCGGCATCTTCACTAGGAAGGCCGAAAAATTGTTCTTTCATAACAAGATTAAGCAAAGCGGCATTAATTTCATAAGATTCCGCACTAGTGGCGGGAGCAATCGGAGTACTAATAAAATCATTATTATTAGTATTGGAGAAGTCACACAACTTGGTATTCTCTTGAGTCATCGTGACAAAGCAAGCAATCTAGCACACAAGCAAACAAAAAGCAAACGAAAAGATGAACGGAAGAAGGGCGAATAAAAAGGAAAATCTTTTTGGTTTTTTCTGAAAATCGTTTTAGAAGTGGGGGAGAGGAAAACAAGAGGCAAATGGAAAATAATGTAAATGCAAGAGATGAGTTTGTGATGGGTACTTGGTAGGCTTGATGTAGATCTCCCCGGCAACGGCGCCAGAAATCTTTCTTGCTACTTCTTGAGATTGCGTTGGTTTTCCCTTGAAGAGGAAAGGGTGATGCAGCAAAGTAGATAAGTATTTCCCTCAGTTGTTGAGAACCAAGGTATCAATCCAGTAGGAGATACAAGCAAGTCCCCAATCTTCACACCTACACAAACAATCAAACTCTTGCACCCAACTCTATAAAGGGGTTGTCAATCTTCGCACCTACACAAACAATCAAACTCTTGCACCCAATCTGATAGGGATAGATATAAAAGATTGCTAAAACGAAAAGTAAAACAAAAGTAAAAAGAATGCAGCGAAGTATTTTTGGTATTTTTGGTTTATAGATCTGAAAATATAATATGGAAAATAGACCCGGGGGCCATAGGTTTCACTAGAGGCTTCTCTCATGAAGGAAAATAATACGGTGGGTGAACAAATTACTGTCGAGCAATTGATAGAAAAGCTCATAGTTATGACGATATCCAAGGCAATGATTATGCATATAGGCATCACGTCCGTGTCAAGTAGACCGAAACGATTCTGCATCTACTACTATTACTCCACACATCGACCGACTCCTGCCTGCATCTAGAGTATTAAGTTCATGAAGAACAGAGTAACGCATTAGGTAAGATGACATGATGTAGAGGGATAAACTCAAGCAATATGATGAAAACCCCATCTTTTTATCCTCGATGGCAACAATACAAATACGTGCCTCACTACCCCTACTTTGTCACTGGGTGAGGACACCGCAAGATTGAACCCAAAACTAAGCACTTCTCCCATTGCAAGAATTACCAATCTAGTTGGCCAAACCAAACCAATAACTCGAAGAGACTTGCAAAGATATGAAATCATGCATATAAGAATTCAGAGAAGATTCAAATAATATTCATAGATAATCTGATCATAAACCCACAATTCATCGGATCTCGACAAACACACCGCAAAAGAGTATTACATCAGATGGATCTCCATGAAGATCATGAAGAACATGGTATTGAAGAGCAAAGAGAGAGAAGAAGCCATCTAGCTACTAGCTATGGACCCGAAGGTCTGTGGTGAACTACCCACGCATCATCGGAGGGGCAATGGAGTTGATGTAGATGCCCTCCGTGATCGAATCCCCCTCCAGCAGATTACCGGAAAAGGCTCCAAGATGGGATCTCACGGGACCAGAGGCTTGCGGCGCCCTGGTGGCTTGTCGCCTCCCGGCAGGTCTCCTGGCTTCATCTCCAAGCCTAGTAGGTTTCTTCTGGTCCAAGAAAAATCATCGCGAAGATTTTATTCCGTTTGGACTCCGTTTAATATTCCTTATCTGCAATACTCTAAAACAAGGAAAAAACAGAAACTGGCACTAGGCTCTAGATTAATAGGTTAGTCCCAAAAATAATATAAAATAGCATATTAATGCATATAAAACATCCAAAACAGATAATATAATAGCATGGAACAATCAAAGATTATAGATACGTTGGAGACGTATCAATGCCCATGGTTCGAATCCGATCCAGTAGCTCGTTCACGGACGAGACGTCGGCGGAGTTTGTGTCGCTGAAGCGCACGGGGTTGATCCGCAGCGCCGTGGTCCCAGGATCGCTCGGAGGCGAATCCAGGTCGTATTCGGCCGTCGCGGATCCGGGCGTATCGACGGGGTTGGGTGTTCTAGACGGCCCGAGGGTAGAGGCCACCTCAGAGGCGATGCCCGATGCTTTCGGCGTCAAGGCGTCGGGCTCTGCGGGCTCCTCTATGAGAGTTGAGGGCTTCATCCAAACAAGTTCTCCCCGGGAATCAGCGACGAACTCTAGGTTCCCAAATCTGATTCTTTGATCGGGGAAGAAACTTCCGATCTGGCCAAGATGGTCAGTCGGATCGGCATGTGACAGGGTGCTACTGCCTGCGGGGATCTGACCAGGGACGGAGACATCCTGGCTACAGACTCGATGGCTTATGAGAAGGTGAGCCATCGATTCTTTTGGTGATCACAGCGGAACTCTCAATGAAAGCACCAATGTCGGTGTCAAAACCGGCGAATCTCGGGTAGGGGGTCCCGAGCTGTGAGTCTAGGATCGATGGTAACAAGGGGACGAAGGAGACGATGTTTACCCAGGTTCGGGCCCTCCTATGCAGGTAAAACCCTACGTCCGGCTCGATTATATTGATGGTATGAAGGTTACAGAGTTGATTTACCTCGAGATCGACTAGCTAAAACCCTAGATGAGTTTCTCTGTCCTACAATCTAAAACCCTTCGGCTTATATAGGCGCCAAGGATCATTAGGGTTACACATAGTCAGTTGCCCACTAGAGGAAAAAAACTTGCCTAATCTACTATCTCAAACTTGAAAGACACGCCACGACTCCTGAGGTCTCCTCCATAGCGACGAGGCCTTCGATCAATCCCATCCTCAGCGAGCGGCCCATGAGCCCGGCCTATGAGAAATAGGCCGGCAGTCCGAGGACCCCTTAATCCCGGACTCCCTCATTCGGCGTCAGCCGAGGTCAAGCCATCAACACTCCGGCCAAATTTATGAAAGGACCACGGGGTAACCTCTATCGGTCTATAGTTTGATAGAGTCATCGGATCGCTGACCAATTTGCGCTCATTGTGACAGTCAGTTTTCGGCTTTCTCCACTAAGGTACTTGACCAGTTTAAATCGGAAGTACAATCGCAGTGGTTCTCCCGTTGCACACCTAGCCGAACAAAGCGGAATGTAGGAGGCAATCACAGGAGCAGGGCAACCCAAGTATTGACCGAAGACACAATTCGAAACTGATGCATGTAAAGCAATATCCGAGAATGTTTTGTCGAGTACTGCTCGGAGTACCTTGGCTTTTGGTGGGTTCGGCTCTAGTCGGAGTCCCCCGTTGATATTGCCGATAGTTTAAAGGCATCCGACGTTTTACTACGAGAGCAATGCTGGAGACACAAAGTATCCCCCGAGACCCAGGTTGGGTGCGGCTGACCAACCTGAGGATCGAATCTCCTCGGGAACTAGTCTGGATGTCATGTGCGTTTCAGCAATGCCAAGGTGTAGGACGACAGGAAAGATGCCGAGATGTGGGTTGGAAAAGATCTCCCAAGCTGAATTATTACGCAGGGCACCTCGGTGACGAGGTTGTCCCGCCTCCTAAAAGAAAAAAAACATACAAATAGCTTTAAAGTGCCATAAGCTCGAAAAGCCAAAAAGCTTATGTAAAAACTTTGACATCCGAACTAAATCAAGTTTTTTGTTGCCAATCCAAAATTGGTCTTAAAATTAATACGTCCTTCGGTCGTGCTTTAACATGATACATCTCATCTTCGGACTTCAAGCGGGTCAGCCTTTGGCTTCAACCTCCATATCCCGAAGGCGGAGTGTTTCTCCGAGGCCTGTTTAGCGAACTAAACTCGACCGGCTTTAGAAAGAAACGAGGCTATCCGGCTATTGACCACACACTATTGTCGGACAAAAGGAGTAATAGAAAAAGACTTTGCAACGACCAAGAAGAAAACACATTTATTAAAAAATGGCTCATACAAATTTAAGAGCCCCTAGTTAAATCGGGTAAAGAAATTTCTAACAAACAAATATTTTTTCAACCACAAATATAAGGCTTGGTTGAACCAAACAAAAAATAAATTTCGAAGAGAGCTGAGCACGAAAACAACTTAGCTGGTTAATGTGCTCGGTGCGGTCCGGGGTTGTGGCGGGACGAAGACGTAGTCCTCGTCCTGGCCGAGGTACCAGCCCCCGAGCCCGAGGTAATCAAACGAAGAGCTCGGGTCGAGAAGAGGCAATGCAACGCGATTGCTGCGGCAAGGCGAAGTCCCCGGTCCAGCCGAGGAGACAGAGTAGTTCGGCAGCGTGACGGTGAAGCCCCCAGTTATCATGGGAAAAGGAAGTGTTTTTACCAAGGAAAGTTTTTGTTTTCAGACAAAAACATAATGCTCGGTTGAACCGAACAAAAATTTCAAGACTTAAGAAATTTGAGCATGAAAGCCACTTAGCTGGTTAATGTCCTCGGTGTTGATGACATGGTCCGAGCTGTGGCGGGACGAGGTCGCAGCCTCCAAGTCGGTCCCGAGTTGGCCGACGAAGAGCTCGGCTTGATGGAGCGATAGAGGCGAGGCCCCCGATCTAGCTGAGGTGACGTTGGAGCCCCCATGTCAGCCGACGTGTCGAAACAGGTCGGCGAGGTGGATGTAGGTTTGAAGAAGTGACGTCGCTACAATGCCGACGCAGGGCAGTACGCCATGGCGACGACACAATTTTGTCGGCGAAGGCGGGGGGCAATACTAACACGCTAAGGTGACCGCGTGACGCTGTCGAAGCCGATTACCTGCACATATAAAATAGTGCAAGCAAAAAAAATGAAAGAGAAAAAAAACTGCACAATTAATTTATGCGAAGTAGATAATCCTGTAAGCACGGCCTAGTCGTCAAGGTTGGTTTGACCAGGTTTTTGACGTGTATGTTAGATGGTCGACGTGACGACAGGTATGGTCACAATTGAATTTCGACGTCCCGCAGGCTGTGAACAAGGAATAGGCCGGCGAGAAGCTGGCCAGATCAACGCGGACAGAAAACGCCATGTATACGCGTCGACGAAATAACTCTGTAAAAATAATGCAGTACAAACCAACCAAAAATATTTTGTATGTAATAATTTTACATGCTAAACAAATAGTTAGGAAAAATAAAACCTGTTTGACAGCGCTGTCCATAGCCGATCGAAGCAAACAAATATAGGTCTATACAAATCTATAGTCGTGTGTGGTGTGCATGCTCAAGGTCCTTGCCTCCACTGTGTAGCAAACCGAGGAGGAAGATTCGTTGCTTCCACTACGTGGGCACATGCAGCACTAGTAATAGCATTATTACTTACACGTGGGAAATGCACAAAGATATATAATTAACCAAAAGCATAGACTGCCTCAATAAAGAAAGGAGGAAAACGAAATAGATCTCCCTGTATGCCACGAGCGATCTGAATTTAGCTCGCGTCCGCTGCTCCGCCTAGAAGTAGCTCTGCGGTATCCTCGGCTGGAACGCCATCGATCAGTTCTTTTTGACTTGACCTATGCCACAATCTAGCTTGATGGTGTGTGCGTGTGCTCGGCTTGGATTCGATGTACAATCAGGCGACGCACATGGCCGCCGCCGCCGAAATTTTCTAGATCCCGATCTGTCTGCAAATAAAATAGCACAGCGCAACAACAATAATTCTCGCAAAAGACATAAAACGAATCTTACTGAAAAAATAACACCTGATCATCCCATCGATCCATGACGATCGCCCAGCAGGCTCTCAATGAAAGCACCAATGTCGGTGTCAAATCCGGCATATCTCGCAGTAGGGGTCCTAAGCTAGGCGTCTTGGAGCGATGGTAACATGGACACAGGATTTTACCCAGGTTCAGGCTCTCTCGAAGAGATAATACCCTACGTCCTGCTCTTGATTGTATCCATATGAGGTATAGTACATAGTACAGGTATCTACCACGAGATTGTTGTAATGAATATGAGATTGAGGTTCCCTATTCTAGCCTGGCCTCGGTTTATATAAGGCACCGTAGGCCTAGGGTTTAGAGGAGTCCTTGTCTTGTGCGCCAAGTCTTGTGGAATCTCCCTTGTATGCATCATGGGATGCCCGAAGTGGCCCATTAGTGAATCACCCTGGGGGTCCTCGGCCCGACCCACTGGTCGGGAGACGACGTGGTGAGTACCCCCTAGTCCAGGACACCATCAGGTAGTATTATTGCTAGGAGTTGAGTGTTTTATTCAGTAATTGATTCGTGTATCCGTTGGACCAGATTGCATAACCACAAAGATTTCGGGAGTTCTTAGGTGGGAATTCAAGTAATTAACTAGGATTATCCTTCCGGCAAATGCAAATGGGTTATGTATTTGTTTCCGGCTTAATCCTCAAGCCCCATCTTTTGTTTTGCTGGAGTTTGGTAATTCGAGTTGCTTCGATGTCAAGTGGTGATTTCATATCTTTCCTAAGTGGTGTTCTCATATTCCTATGGGGGTATTAATCATTTTGCTCAATCAATTGTCATGTCAAGTATTTTCCATCCGGAGTGCTTCTCTTCAAGATGATTCAACCCTTTTCAATAATTGCAAGATCTATCATCATATTTCGTCCCAGAGTTCTTTTCATCCGTCTCATGTTGTCTTTGTTTTCCCCACCCTCCCGCCTTTTTCTTCAATGATTAAATTCTCATCAAAGTGTCTTTTCTATTCATGTGATGCTTCCGCTATCTTTTCTTCCGTTTTGTATCCGGTGATTCATTGTGAAGATCCCAAGTGCTCTAGTTCATCATTTCTTCGTCTTCACCTTTGTTTTGTTTTTCGGTGTGTTTGATTCAACCTCTCGGTGTTCATCAGATCATTTTCATTCATTCTATGCTTTCCGTGTTGGGAATTCTTAATCAAGCCTCTCTTGTTTATTCATCCCCCCCCTCTCTATTCATTTCCGGCGTGCAGAAGATATCTCAAAAGATTCGTCTTTCCGTTCAAAATCCTTTCAAATTATTTTGAGGGTCTCACCTCATCAAGCTCTGAATTGTACCGGTGCAATCTCTCTTCCTAAGCAATTGTTTCAATGGTGTTTTCCTTTGAGTGGGCCCATAACCCACGGGTTTATTCCCAGGATCATACCTGGCTCTTCTAATCTTTTCCAGAGATCTCCTTAAGTTCTTTCAAATGTGACGTAAGAATGAATTCCATCAGTCATATTTCGTCTACAAGATCGTTTTCGAATTATCATCATCGTTGGCTCAACATTTTCTTTCTTTATTCTTCCGGAGTGTCTCAACAATTTTGGCGGGTGTTCCTCTCATCTTTCTCAATCTGCAAGACCGAAGGAGAGTTTTGTTGAATCTTGGTCCATTTTCTGAAAGATTCATGGTTTCAGCTTGTTGCTATCATCTTGAATTGTTTCGATCATGAGAAATTCCTTCCATATCTATCCGGAGCATTTATGAGTTGTCCCATTTCTCGATCCTCCGAAGGCCATCATTTCAGAAGATTTCTTCGTTCTCAGCTTTCAGCTTTCGTTCTCAAATTCATCTCAATTGTTGTCTCTTCGTTCGTCTCTTAATTATTCTGGTGCCTTGTTCAAGTTTCTATTAGGCAATCTTGATCTCTTCGTTCTCATGTATCCCTAATCTTTGCAAGGCCTCAATCTTGATCTCTTAATTGCATGTTTCTATTAGGCAATTCTTACCGGTGTTTGTTCAAGATTTCTTCAAGATTATGTGTCCCTTCAATATTTTGCAGAAGAATAAGTCGTATGCCCAGTCCGTTGTTGTCATCAATTTAACTAGATGAAGGATAAGCATAACATAATTCTTATTCTTATTTCATCAAGTGATTTCAATCCTTCTTCCGGAGGTTGTTCATGATATCAAATTCTCGATTTCAAGTGTTATCAGCTTTTCTTTTCCGGAGTTCCAAGTTTCTCAAGTATCTCGTCGCAAGCTTCATCTAAATCTTTGCAAGGCCTCAATCTTGTTCTTTTAGCAACATGCAATTCTTTTCAACCAGCTTTTCATGTTGGTGTTCTCAAAGAGGTTTTTCATGATGGTTCATCAAAGATTTCTTTCATTCTAAAAGTGTTCTTCAAGATTCTTGTGGTAGTATCTCAAGTATTCTTGATCTTGCATTTGAAAGTGCGATTCATTCACCCTCATCTTTTGAGATGGTATTATTGCATTCTTGATTCACGAGGGGTCTCGAAGATAATTTGTCAAGAATGAGATATTTAAACCCATCATTTTCTTCCTTGGAGTTATCTTGGATTGGATTTCACCTAAAGCATTTCCTAAGGATTGTTGCTATTTGTGGTTCTTATCAATGATCCAAGTTCTCAATGTATCCTCTCGGTGAAAGGAGTTTTCATCTCTTGTTGCTCCCAAGCAATCTTTGTTTCCGTTAGTGGTCGGTTGTCACCTCATAATTTTGAGATGTTTACCATAAGCCCACAACAAGTTTTCTCTTTTCGTTGTTGATTTTTCAACAACTCCGTTCAATATCTTCTTGTTAGGATGCTTTTAGAATTCAATTGTGGTGGTAATTGGAATTTTCTTCTCCGTTCTTTCCTTCCATTGGTCTAGCTTCTATTTCTTTTATTCCGGAGGCATTGTGATGTTGCCCTCTTCGACCATCATCTCGTTTTATCAAAGATCATGTTCTTTCTTTCCTTATCCATTTAACCGGAGTGTTGTGCCCTTGTGTTAAGTTCTTCCACCTTATCAAGTTTTGCTTCTCTTTTCTACCGAAGTACTGCCCAAATTTCTTTTGAATTCTTGCTTGTTCCTCATGCCATGTTTCATCTCTTTGCAACCTTCAAAATTCGTTGTTTTCACTTGTTTTTCAAAGAAGCAACTAAGTTTTACCTCTTCCTTTCTTCTTCCTCTTCCCCTTCTCATTATAAGATCTCGGGGCGAGATCTCTTGTTAGTGGAGGAGAATTGTAACAACCCGAGACCGACGCTCCAGAAGATTTCCCTTTTATTCCGCTGTCGTCATGTGATTCTTTTTTTGTCACATTCATCATCGCATCATCTGCATAGCATTGGCGCTTCGTTACAGTCATTTTTTCAAAACTCGCATTCCTTAGTAGTTTCCGGTTCTCCTCGTTGACCGTTTCGAGTCCAACCACACACGCACGCGCCCGCGGCATCAATAAAGTCTTGTTTTAAAAGTGTGTATCAAACATTCTTGGATTGGGTCGAAACTTGGAGTGCGGTCTTGCTATATTGTAGGTAGACCGCCTGCCAAATTTCGTCGCAATCGGAGGTCGTTTGATACCCGATCCTTTAAACCTATAGCGGCTATGGCCGGTTTATATCGCAGACGTTTCGGTATTTCAAAATCATGTCACGGGCCACCAACCTCCCTCTCTTCTCAGCCCACACCCCCTCTCCCCAGCCCACTACCCAGCCTAGCCCCCCCTCCGCTTCCGGACCGTCCGATCGGGATCGAACGGTCTGGAAACGGATGAAAACCCCAAACCCTAGCCTCCCTATCTATAAATAGATGCCTCCCCTGCCCAAAAATAGCTCCCCCTAGCCTCTCCATTGCTTTCCACGCCGGCCCCGTCCCCCGTTGCCACTTGGCGCCGCCCTAGTCGCCAGCCGCCCCCTGTGCCGCCGCTCCCCTCCAATGGGAGCGCACGACGTCAGCGCCACCGCGCCCAGCCTCTCTCTCCTCCCTCGCACGCAGCAGCCTTCACCGCCCCGGGCCCGAGCTGCCTGCGCGTGCCCCCGCTCGCCCGAGGCTAGCGCCGCCAGGGAGCCGCGGCCTCCCACACCCGTCGTGCTGCCCCGCCGTCGGTGCGCCGCCTCCTCCCGCTGGCGACCAGCGCCCCGCGCCCCTGTGCCTCGCCGCCCGTCGCCGCACATGCCCCGCCGCCCGAGCGCGCCGCCGCCAGCGCCCCGTCGCCCTGCCGTAATTGCGCCGGAGCCTGCTACTTCTTGAACTTGCGTTGGTTTTCCCTTGAAGAGGAAAGGGTGATGCAACAAAGTAGATAAGTATTTCCCTCAGTTGTTGAGAACCAAGGTATCAATCCAGTAGGAGGTACGAGCAAGGCCCCAATCTTTGCACCTACACAAACAATCAAACACTTGCACCCAACGCTATAAAGGGGTTGTCAATCCCTTCACGGTTACTTGCAAGGATGAGATCTGATAGAGATAGATATAAAAGATTACTAAAATGAAAAGTAAAATAAAAGTAAAAAAGATTGCAGCAAAGTATTTTTGGTATATTTGGTTTATAGATCTGAAAATATAATATGGAAAATAGACCCGGGGGCCATAGGTTTCACTAGAGGCTTCTCTCTTGAAGGAAAATAATACGGTGGGTGAACAAATTACTGTCGAGCAATTGATAGAAAAGAGCATAGTTATGACGATATCCAAGGCAATGATTATGCATATAGGCATCACGTCCGTGTCAAGTAGACCGAAACGATTCTGCTTCTACTACTATTACTCCACACATCGACCGACTCTTGCCTGCATCTAGAGTATTAAGTTCATGAAGAACAAAGTAACGCATTAGGTAAGATGACATGATGTAGAGGGATAAACTCAAGCAATATGATGAAAACCCCATCTTTTTACCCTTGATGGCAACAATACAAATACGTGCCTCGCTACCCCTACTTTGTCACTGGGTGAGGACACCGCAAGATTGAACCCAAAACTAAGCACTTCTCCCATTACAAGAATTACCAATCTAGTTGGCCAAACCAAACCAATAACTCGAAGAGACTTGCAAAGATATGAAATCATGCATATAAGAATTCAGAGAAGATTCAAATAATATTCATAGATAATCTGATCATAAATCCACAATTCATCGGATCTCGACAAACACACCGCAAAAGAGTATTACATCGGATAGATCTCCATGAAGATCATGGAGAACATGGTATTGAAGAACATAGAGAGAGAAGAAGCCATCTAGCTACTAGCTATGGACCCGAAGGTCTGAGGTGAACTACTCACGCATCATCGGAGGGGCAATGGAGTTGATGTAGATGCCCTCCGTGATCGAATCCCCCTCCGGCAGATTACCGGAAAA
This sequence comes from Elymus sibiricus, assembly GCA_039707655.1. NCBI lineage: Eukaryota > Viridiplantae > Streptophyta > Magnoliopsida > Poales > Poaceae > Elymus > Elymus sibiricus. The sequence goes on from CM077665.1 coordinate 514,971,139, forward strand.
GGCCCCAAGATGGGATGTCACGGGAACAGAGGCTTCCGGCGGCGGAAAAGTATTATTGTGGCTCCCTTTGGTATTGGGGGAATATTTCTGAATTTATAGGCGGAGAATTAGGGTTGGAGGAGCCACGGGGGCCCACAAGCCAGCCCCCCCCCAGGGGCGCGCCCAGGTGGCTTGTGGCCCACCCGTGGGTCTTCTGGCCTCTTCTCCAAGTCTCCTGGGTTCCTTCTGGTCCAAGAAAAATCATCGTAGAATTTATTTCCTTATGGACTCCGTTTTATATTCCTTATCTGCAATACTCAAAAACAAGGAAAAAACAGAAACTGGCACTGGGCACTAGGTTAATAGGTTAGTCCCAAAAATAATATAAAATAGCATATTAATGCATATAAAACATCCAAAACAGATAATATAATAGCATGGAACAATAAAAAATTATAGATGCGTTGGAGACATATCAAGCATCCCCAAGCTTAATTCATGCTCGTCCTCGAGTAGGTAAATGATAAAAACAGAATTTTTGATGTGGAATGCTACCTAACATATTTATCCATGTAATATTCTTTATTGTGGCATGAATGTTCAGATCCGTAAGATTCAAAACAAAAGCTTAATATTGACATAAAAATAATAATACTTCAAGCATACTAACAAAGCAATTGTGTCCTTTCAAAATAACATGGCCTGAGAAAGTTATCCCGACAAAATCATATGTTCTGGCTATGCTCCATCTTCCCCACACAAAGTATTTAAATCATGCACAACCCCGATGACAAGTCAAGCAATTGTTTCACACCTTTTATGTTCTCAAACCTTTTCAACTTTCACGCAATACATGAGCGTGAGCCATGGATATAGCACTATAGGTGGAATAGAATATGGTGGAGGTTGTGAGGAAAAGGAGAAGATAGTCTCACATCAACTAGGCGTATCAACGGGCTATGGAGATGCCCATCAATAGATATCAATGTGAGTGAGTAGGGATTGCCATGCAACGGATGCACTAGAGCTATAAGTGTATGAAAGCTCAAAAAGAAACTAAGTGGGTGTGCATTATAATGAAAAATTCCACTAGTTATATGAAAGTGACAAAATAGGAGACTCTCTATCATGAAGATCATGGTGCTACTTTGAAGCACAAGTGTGGAAAAAAAAGATAGTAACATTGTCCCTTCACTCTTTTCTCTCATTTTTTTTGGTGGGCATCTTTGGCCTCTTTTTTTTATTTAGGCTTCATTGGCCTCTTTTATTATTTGTAAAGTCCGGAGACTCATCCCAACTTGTGAGGGAATCATAGCTTCCATCATCCTTTTCTCTCATGGGACAATGCTCTAATAATGATGATCATCACACTTTTATTTACTTACAACTCAAGAATTACAACTCGATACCTAGAACAAAATATGACTCTATATGAATGCTTCCGGTGGTGTACCGGGATGTGCAACGATCTAGCATTGCAAATGACATCAAAAAACGGACAAGCCATGAAAACATCATGCTAGCTATCTTACGATCATGCAAAGCAATATGAAAATGATGGTGCGTGTCATAATAAACGGAACGGTGGAAGTTGAATGGCAATATATCTCGGAATGGCTATGGAAATGCCATAGTAGGTACGTATGGTGGCTGTTTTTAGGAAGGGTATATGGTGGGTTTAATGTACCAGCGAAAGTTTTGCGGTACTAGAGAGGCTAGCAATGGTGGAAGGGTGAGAGTGCGTATAATCCATGGACTCACATTAGTCGTAAAGAACTCACATACTTATTGCAAAAGTCTATTAGTTATCGAAGCAAAGTATTAGATGCATGCTCCTAGGGGAGAGGTTGGTAGGAGTTAACCATCGCGCGCTCCCGACCCTCACACAAAGGATGACAATCATTAAACAAATCATGCTCCGACTTTGTTACATAACGGTTCACCATACGTGCATGCTACGGGAATCACAAACTTTAACACAAGTATTTCTACCGATCCACAATTACTCACTAGCATGACTCTAATATCACCATCTTTATATCTCAAAACTATATGCAAGGAATCAAACTTCTCATAGTATTCAATGCACTTTATATGAAAGTTTTTATTATATCCCTGTTGGATGCCCATTATATTAGGACTAAATTCATAACCTAAACCAATTACCATGCTGTTTAAAGACTCTCAAAATAATATAAGTGAGGTACGAGAGTTCAATTATTTCTATAAACTAAAAACACCACCGTGCTCTAAAAAGATATAAGTGAAGCACTAGAGCAAAATTGCCTAGCTCAAAAGATATAAGTGAAGCATATAGAGTATTCTAATAAATTCACGATTCATGCGTGTCCCTCTCAAAAGATGTGTGCAGCAAGGATGATTGTGGCAAACTAAAAAGCAAAGACTCATATCATACAAGATGCTCCAAGCAAAACACATATCATGTGGTGAATAAAAATATAGCCTCAAGTAAATTTACCGATGGATTATAGACGAAAGAGGGGATGCCTTCCGGGGCATCCCCAAGCTTAGGCTCTTTGGTATCCTTGAATATGTCTTGGGGTGCCTTGGGCATCCCCAAGCTTAGGCTCTTGCCACTCCTTATTCCATAGTCCATCAAATCTTTACCCAAAACTTGAAAACTTCACAACACAAAACTCAACAGAAAACTCGTGAGATCCGTTAGTATAAGAAAAATAAATCACCACTTTAGGTACTGTTGTGAACTCATTCTTTATTTATATTGGTGTAATATCTACTGTATTCCAACTTCTCCATGGTTCATACCCCCCGATACAACCCATAGATACATCAAAATAAGCAAACAACACAAAGAAAACAGAATCTGTCAAAAACAGAACAGTCTGTAGCAATCTGTAAACTTCGAATACTTCTGTAATTCCAAAAATTCTGAACAATTAGGAAAATCTGGGAAATTTGTATATCAATATGGTGTAAAAATTTCAGACTCATTCGACGCTCTGGTGAATTTATAAAATTCCTGGACTGAGCGCAAAAGTTTCTGTTTTTCAATAAAATCAAATCAACAATCACCGTAGACCATCCCAAAGGTCTTACTTGGCTCAAACACTAATTAAAACAATAAAACACAATTACTACAGAGGTAATAATGTGTAAAGCACTCAAAAACAAAAACAAAAACAAACAAACAAAACATAAAATAAAATTGGGTTGCCTCCCAACAAGCGCTATTGTTTAACGCCCCTAGCTAGGCATAACGCAATAGATCTAGGTATTGTCATCTTTGGTTTTGGCAACTTTTGTGAGGGCCTTCTCGAATCCGGGGGGCTCTTTCCGCTTCTCCAAATTTTCAGGAGAAGAAACCATCTTAAGATCCAAAATATCCAAATGCTTATTGCAGAGGGCAATCAAAATGTTCAAGCGACTGAGGTTCCCACTAATATGTTTGAGGGGTTCGAGATATTTTTGTAACTCGACTAAGTGCTTATGTAAGTCACCCAATTTGTCGAGAATTTGAACGCCCTCTTGTGAAAAGGCAAGCCCCTTTTTTTGTGGGGGAACCCCCAAAATCCCTTCCAAAACTTCATAAGCGGCATTTGCATCAAGTTCGATAAAATTTCCCTTTGAGGCAAAATCCAAAAGCTTTCGATGATGCAAAGCCAATCCAATGTAAAAATTTCTAAGCAAAACTTTTGCGTCTCCTTTTAGATTGGAAATACGATAGGATTCCATTAGCCTATACCAGGCATCTTTCAGATTTTCCCCTTGTTTTTGTTTTAATTATAGAACTTCAAAGTCTGGTGACAAAGGGGGGTAGTAACGCTAATCATAGCAACGAGCAAGAGATCTGGCAAAAAGGGCGAACAAAAAAGAGAAGGCGAATAAAACGGCAAATCTTTTTGGGTTTTCCTGAAAATCGTTTTAGAAGTGGGGGAGAGGAAAACGAGAGGCAAATGGCAAATAATGTAAATGCAAGAGATGAGTTTGTGATGGGTACTTGGTAGGCTTGATGTCTTGACTTGCTATGTATCCTCCCCGGCAACGGTGCCAGAAATCCTTCTTGCTACTTCTTGAGCTTGCGTTGGTTTTCCCTTGAAGAGGAAAGGGTGATGCAACAAAGTAGATAAGTATTTCCCTTAGTTGTTGAGAACCAAGGTATCAATCAAGTAGGAGGTACAAGCAAGGCCCCAATCTTTGCACCTACACAAACAATCAAACACTTGCACCCAACGCTATAAAGGGGTTGTCAATCCCTTCACGGTTACTTGCAAGGATGAGATCTGATAGAGATAGATATAAAAGATTACTAAAACGAAAAGTAAAATAAAAGTAAAAAGATTGCAGCAAAGTATTTTTGGTATTTTTGGTTTATAGATCTGAATATATAATATGGAAAATAGATCCGGGGGGCATAGGTTTCACTAGAGGCTTCTCTCTTGAAGGAAAATAATACGGTGGGTGAACAAATTACTGTCGAGCAATTGATAGAAAAGCGCATAGTTATGACGATATCCAAGGCAATGATTATGTATATAGGCATCACGTCCGTGTCAAGTAGACCGAAACGATTCTGCATCTACTACTATTACTCCACACATCGACCGACTCATGCCTGCATCTAGAGTATTAAGTTCATGAAGAACGGAGTAACGCATTAGGTAAGATGACATGATGTATAGGGATAAACTCAAGCAATATGATAAAAACCCCATATTTTTACCCTTGATGGCAACAATACAAATACGTTCCTCGCTACCCCTACTTTGTCACTGGGTGAGGACACCGCAAGATTGAACCCAAAACTAAGCACTTCTCCCATTGCAAGAATTACCAATCTAGTTGGCCAAACCAAACCAATAACTCGAAGAGACTTGCAAAGATATGAAATCATGCATATAAGAATTCAGAGAAGATTCAAATAATATTCATAGATAATCTGATCATAAATCCACAATTCATCGGATCTCGACAAACACACCGCAAAAGAGTATTACATCAGATAGATCTCCATGAGGATCATGGAGAACATGGTATTGAAGAACATAGAGAGAGAAGAAGCCATTTAGCTACTAGCTATGGACCCGAAGGTCTGAGGTGAACTACTCACGCATCATCGGAGGGGCAATGGAGTTGATGTAGATGCCCTCCGTGATCGAATCCCCCTCCGGCAGATTACCGGAAAAGGCCCCAAGATGGGATCTCACGGGAACAGAGGCTTCCGGTGGCGGAAAAGTATTATCGTGGCTCCCTTTGGTATTGGGGGAATATTTCTGAATTTATAGGCGGAGAATTAGGGTTGGAGGAGCCACGGGGAGCCCACAAGCCAGGGGGCGCCCCCCCCCCCCCCAGGGGCGCGCCCATGTGGCTTGTGGCCCACCCGTGGGTCTTCTGGCCTCTTCTCCAAGTCTCCTGGGTTCCTTCTGGTCCAAGAAAAATCATCGTAGAATTTTATTCCGTTTGGACTCCGTTTGATATTCCTTCTGTGCAATACTCAAAAACAAGGAAAAAACAGAAACTGACACTGGGCACTAGGTTAATAGGTTAGTCCCAAAAATAATATAAAATAGCATATTAATGCATATAAAACATCCAAAACAGATAATATAATAGCATGGAACAATCAAAAATTATAGATACGTTGGAGACGTATCACAGCCCCGCCGGCCGCCTTCCGCGCCAACTGCCGCCTCGGTCCCGAGTTCGTCGCCCCGCCTTGTTCCGCGCCGGATCCGGCGAGATCCGGCCGGAGGGAGGTCCGCCGTCGCCTGGATCCAGTCGCCGGAGTGGCCCCGACCTCCACCTCGCGCCGTTCGCCGGAGCCATGACCTCCACCGCAGTTGACTGCGGCCGGGAGAGGCTCGTCCCGGTAACGCCCGACCACCCATCCAAACGCCGCCCCCGCGGTACGGGATCGTCCCATCCCTTTTCCTCCGAGTGCTATTTTTCACTAAGTCTTTTCGTGCTGCAAAAATCATCATATTGCATTTTTGTGAACCTTGTATCTCGGTATTCGTACATCGTATGGTAATGTGCTATATATAAAAATGCATCTACTCGTCATGCTCTACATCATGGTACCATTTGTTTGTGCATTAGGATTCATTTGCATGCCCATATTCCTGTTGCAAAAGTGCATGTCATCGTAATTTGTAAAACTGGGTGTGTTAACGATAAGTTCAGTTTTGCGAGCTTCGTATTAAGCAGACCATGACTATTTTGAGCTTGTGACAATGGAGTGACTTGTAGTGTGCCATGTCTAGTTGTTGTTAGTGTCCTTTCCATGCACATAGAGGATTGTTATGCTACTGTTATTGTCATGTTAACATGCCTAGTCAAACAATAGTTTTGGGAGATTGTTAAATGTCACTAAGTATGAAACTGTTATTTTGTTGTCATGTTGCCATGTGATTTGCTAGAGTTCTAGGACTCTTTTGTTGTTGCCACCATGGAGCCTTTTGCTAAGCATGTTATGCTCTGCCATGTTGAGCCATTTGTTCTCATGTAGAGGTTTTGCATCTAATTAGTTCTGCTGTCAAACATGTTAATCTGTTAAGAACTGCTGCTCTTGTCTACTCTAATTTTCACTAAGTCTGAGAATCTGGTTATTTCAGAATGCCATGTTGTGTTGATGTTTGCCATGAATCTGTGCATAATTTGATGTTGCCATAATGGAATGAATTGTAGTGCATTATGTCCTCTACCATGCTGTTAAGTTTCATGCCAATATATGACCTGTAGTATATAGTTTTACTGCTGCCAATATGCTTTCGTGATAAAACTGCTCTGTTAAAAACTGTGATTTTCACCAAGTCCTAATCTGTTATATTTTATTGCCGTCTTGTGAGCTTATTTCCTCGTGATCCATGCTTCTACTCAATCCGCTGTGATAATATGAATTGTTGTGCATCATGTAGGCTACAGCCCCATGTCTTGTTTGTGCATTTTAGAACCTTGCAGCTTATTGTTTTCATGTGTGCAAAATGCCATGCCGCTGTTTTGGGCAGATTATGTCTATAACTTGTGGATGCTGTTGTGGTTGAACCGTTGCTCCGTTTTGAACATGTCATATAGGAAACTTGCTTAGAATTCCATGTAGTTTCATAATATCTTGTTGCATCCATGATTTACATGTTTGTGGTGCTCGTTTGCATGCATTTTGCATTCATGACATATTCATCTTGTGTTGATCATATCTTTTAGGCCGTAGCTCTGTTTTATATGATCTATATATGTAAATCGACTAGAATGACGAGTAGAATCACATGGTGCATTTTGTTTCCCTGTTTAATAAATATAAAACATGATTAGTTTAGATCTGGACCGATTTCGAAATTAACACGTGGGGTCGTTTCGGAAATGCTATATGTTATTTTCGACCTCATTTAATATGCCTAGATGTCTAGTTTACTTATGCTTCACCTCTTGCCATGTTAAACAACATTTAAACTTGCCATGTAAATAAACGAGAGTGAACTAAATGATTCGAACGTGGAGTTTCATCAATATGCAACTCGTTGCATATTGAGCTTCACTTAATGTGTAGAAGTTGATTGTTGTGCTTGCCATGTCATGCATAACATGCATCATATTCAATGTGCATCATGTCATGCATATGTTGTGGTGTTTATCATGTGTTGATTGTTGTTTCCAGATTGCTTCTTCTCGATAGAGTTCCGAAAGCGTTCGGAGTGTGAGGATTCGTTCGACTACGTTGGCTCATCTTCTTAGTGGATTCGTTCTTCTTCCAAGCGGGATCTCAGGCAAGATGACCATTTCCCTGGATACCACTACTATCATTGCCATGCTAGTTATCTCGTTTCTATCGTTATGTCACACTACCTACCACTTGTTTGTCAAGCCTCCCAAAATGCCATCATAAGCCTCTAACCCTCCACATCCCAGCAAACCATTGTTTGGCTATGTTACCGCTTGCTCAACCCTTCTTATAGCGTTGCTAGTTGCAGGTGCAAGTTGTTTCCATGAGCAACATAGATAATTTTGACATATCACTATATTCTTGCTATTTAATTTAATGCATAGATATACTTGGTAAAAGGTGGAAGGCTTGGCCTTTTGCTTAGTGTTTTGTTCCACTTTTGCCGCCCTGGTTACTTGTGTACCGGTGTTATGTTCCATATTGAGCGCTCCTAACATGCTCGGGGTTGTTATGGGGACCCCCTTGATTTTCGTTTTGGGATAAAACTCTTCTGGCAAGGCCCAACATTGGTACTACATTTGCCTAATAACTAATAAACCTGCATAGGGAGTAATTAATCCAAGGATATCTTTAATCAACAACCTGGGCCAGCGCTCCTCATGAGTGTTGGTCCAACCCAGAGCAGCTTATTAACGCCGCCCAGGGCAACTCGGTGATTGGCGTGGTAACCATCGCTCATCCGTCATGTCCTGAGAACGAGATACGCGGCTCCTATCGGGTTCGTCGACACGTCGGGCGGTCTTGTTGGATTTGTTTTACCTTTCTCGAACATCTTGTGCACGGGATTTCGAGGACACTTTGGGCTATCTCGAGGTTGAGATTTTCCATCGGAATTCCGCAAATACTATGGGTCATCCCGCGATTGAGGAGTTCCAACGCAGTTTGTGGTTAGTTTGTGATGGATGGGTTGGAGCACCCCTGCAGGGTTAAATCTTTCATGAGAGTCGTGCTCGCGGTTATGTGGAAACTTGGAAATTTGTTTAACATCCAGTCATAGCAAACTTGAAGTAAACTCAAATAAATACACCAACCGTGTCCGTAACCGTGACTGTCTCTTCTCGTGAATTTCTGAACCGAGAGAGAACACGGTGGGGTTATGTTTGACTCGTAGGTAGGTGTTCAGGATCACTTAGTGATCATTACTAGTTCACGTCCGTTTATGCGATGACCACCCCCCCTATTCTTATACTCGTAAGTTAGCGACTCAAATAAATACTTAGTGCTTGTTGCAGCCTCACCACTTAACCTTCCCTTACCCATTAAGCTTTGCTAGTCTTGATACCCTTGGAATGAGATTGCTGAGTCCCCGTGGCTCACAGATTACTACAACAACAGTTGCAGGTACAGGTAATGCGATGATTTGACGTGAGAGCGATGCTTGTTTGATTTGGAGTTCTTCTTCTTCATTGATCATAAGATGGGTTCCAGGCCGGCAGCCTAGGATAGCAAGGATGGATGTCATTTTATCGTTTGATTTCGTCCGTAGTCGGACCCTGCTCTTTTGTATGATGTTTGAATATATTGTTGTATTGATGTGATCTTGACGTAGCTTGTGGCGAGTGTAAGCCAATTCCATATACTAATCTCTTCTTTACATGTACTTGTAATGATATCCATTCTTGCGAAACGACGAGATGCGCTTCTATCCCTATCGAGGCCCTCGAGCCAAAATAAGGATAGGATCGCATCTTGGGCGTTACAAGGCGGGTGGTGATGGTGAGGTGGCTGGTCCTCCGTCGCTTTGCGCCGATGGAGTAATCGCGTGCTGCGGTGGGTCGGGACGACTGCTTGTCCGGCGTCACACAAGGCGGTGACGGCGGCGCCGTTGGCTCCGGGGAGCCACGAGATGCAGAAGAGGTGGCTTCACCAGCACGGGAATCATGTTACTGATCCCATAGAGGAAAAATCATCGCGGATAGCTCCACGAATAAATAGGCATCGAGGTAGAATTGGGGATAGAACATGTACTGGGGTAGTTGTATTGATTTGAGTGAAATTAAGATGACGGCATTCCTCTGAGAAAACTATTGGGGCTAGGGGAAAAAGAGTAGATGTGAGGATTCGCCAGGTGGACTGCCTCTTTGAGGCTCTGGGTCCGGAAATCGGGCACATAGAGTATGCACAGATAAAGATAGGTAGGTGACTTTGTATTCCCTCGAGTACTGCTCAATAGTACTCTTGGGTGAACCTTGTATGCGTGCCTCATGCAGTACATTCAAAATCAGAACATATACAAAATACACGCACAGAAAAGCACATCAAGCAAACAGTACTAGGGTGTTTTATTGCTAGTGGGTATATGCATTCCTGGTATACATATACATGTACCATCTCGCATTAATTAGGGACTCTGGGCGAGTCAAATGTTGTTGGTGTATGTGTTCTACCGATTAAAATCTTGTTAGAAACACATTGCCAGCCTTGTCAAATATTTCTGCTTGACAAAGAGATAAACGAAACAAAACCACATAGCAAGGAAACATACACAGAACATTACCACACACCGGTTACAAACAGTACAAGCATTCGACAAAGCACGAACGCACTATGCATCTAAAACAGCAACTTGCTCCGGGATACATGGTTCTATCCTCCTAACGAGGATGAACACACAGTATTGGCAGCATTGCCTGACTGCGTGGTTGGGGTTACATAGAGGCTTAGTCTTGCTGGGGCTCTCCAGGGGGACGCAGGCTGAGCCAATCTCCATCTTCATTGTCAGGCACCTCTATAGGTTGGGGCTCAACAGCTTGAGTCGCGGTGGGACTTGTCTGAGCAAGGCTTGATGACGAAGACGGTAAATAGCTTTGTTGAAGGAGATGCGGTTGACGATGCCTGGATTCGGCCACGGCACAGGCTGACAGGGTAGCACTAGGCTGGATGGCATGGGCTCTGCGTCCTGGGATGCAACTTGATGAGCCTCATGATATGCTTCCGTGGCAACCCGAGTAGCGTTGCAGACCAGGGCTTTAAACTCTCCAAGCATGTCACCAACCAGCATTCCCTGGGCAGTGATGAACTGCACCAGGCGAGCGATTGCTGGATCGTCTTCTGGGATAGTGGTGAGATGCTCACGTCCCGAAATGGCTAGAACCGGGAAATAACAGAACTCCCGCGTCTCCTCTACCTGCGGAAACTCGGATCGCAGACGTATGACAGCCTCTAACGCAGAAGTAGGCATGGCTCTGCCCTGAATAATCACGGGCGTCCCATCCTCCCCTGGACCTGGGCAGATATGCATCTTTGCCTGGTATCGGCTAAGATGAGGGACAGGTTCCGATTGGAACACCATCTACTCAGGGCTAGCACTATAATTTAGGGCTTTGGTGAGCACATCAGCAAGGAGGGACGGAAAGCCAACATGGTTGACCGCGAAGGTTCGGCTGTAAAAGGTGGGTTCTTTGAGAGAACCTGCCATGGCTTCCGATCTAGAGCTACTAGCTAGGGTTCTCTGCAAGGACATGGCTTACTGAGTTGGGAGTGCTACGGCTAGCAGGACGGGGCTTTATAGGCAACCGAGCTGGGACACACCCGCATGGCGTGGTCCCTTTCCCTTAATGGTGAAGGGTACGCTATGCAGCCGACCAAAAAGGATAGGGTTGCGGTCCAATCCACGGAAAACTAGGTGGGGGACAGCTGGGTTGGGACGCGTCAGTTCCGGCTGCGCCACCTGTTGTCCAACAGTGGCCATGCCGGATGACAGGGATAGGTCAAACCCTTCAGGGTTATTACGGGTTGATGATGACGGTGATCTACGGCTAGGGTAACCTACTGCTAGCCTGGCTGCTCTGATACCATATCCTATGGCACCCCGATCTGACTGGAGCAGGGGGCCTTCGCACGTTAGCCCAGGATAACACTTGACGCACGACAGATACATGATACAACAATCCAAGCACAAAATATATATCATTTACATGATATAGAGTATTACATCATTGATGAATACAATGGCTGGCATAGCACTAAGCCTATCTAAATGGCGGCGGAAGTCTTGGTTTGCTGGCACGACAACTCTGGCTGGGCTACACAACTCACAGGAATAACAAGGTTACGGTCTAGCACCTCGAGTCTTCTCCTGCAATCAGGCCACGTGCAAGGCTAGGTGAGTACTTTGAATGTACTCGCAAGACAACCAAATACATAGCATCCAAACGAGCAGATGACAAAGCAAGTCCTATGCTCATGCATAAATGTATACTACTGCAAACGATAAACATGGCATGATACTCACAATTAACTTGGATTGAAATAAATCAAATCATATCATGGCCTATCCTATCATATCAAAGCATAGCATGGCATAAAATGAATATCATGGCATGGCACAGATGTATCTACAAAACATGGATATATGCATGAAACTATTCTGGTAAGTAAAGTACTCATACCTCCCGCTGAGAGTTAAAGTAATATGTTGTTTAGTTACCAGTTTCACTGCTACTGCCCTTCTGGGCTAAACCCTAAACCCTAAAACCTAGTCCCTGAGACTACACACCTTGAATGTCCACTCGTCAACCTGATAAGCTGCATAGGAGGTGGACCACTTTATTTCTTCCTGGAACCTGCATGTTTTGTGCTCGTTAATTTCTCACTTCCTTTTTTAGCAGTATTTTATTGTTTTGCAGTAGAACAGAAAATAGAAACCATACTAAATTCAACATGGCAAACAAAGGATACTACGCATGACATATTTTCATTGTTTCCACATGGCAACCACAACATCTTATGCATTTTTTCACATGGCAGTCAAAGTGCGACGGGCAGCATTTTTTTCACATGGCAATCAAAGTGCGACGGGCACAGTAAACATATCATCTTATGCATTTCTGGTCCATAGCATCCAATGCACATGTGAATCTAGTAGGTGTACGTGCCATATCACAGTAGGTCAGAAATGGCAATTGTTGTGCATTTGACATGACAAGCAGAGTGTTATGCTCATGGCAACTATGGTGTTTTTAACATGGCATGCAACTGCAACAACTTCTTCACATGGCAATCATAGTTCATGTTATATGGAAAATACATTGAATTTTACATGGCAAACTACATTTCTATGCAAACCAGTTTACACATGGCCAATATTGTACAATCCACATGGCATTCACACAACATCACACATGGCAACTATTATTTTGCAGTCCATTTTTCATATTGAAAATATTGTTCATTGTACATGGCAGCTTTATTCCATTATCCATGGCATTTTATTCTGTTTTTGTTTACCTTTTTGCAAAACACAAAATGCTTATAGCATGGTTGTTATTATTTGTTTCACATTTTTTATTTTCATTAAGTATGGTTGTGATTGCATTCTGCCATACTTGCCAACTAAGGACCGTGCGAGCACACTTACTTGAAAAAGATATTGTTTGTGTATATTTTGCTCATCTGCCTCTCCATTGGTAAGTATGTGAGCAATTTAGGCTGCTTAAGGGCTGTGTTTGCTTCTTGCTGCAGCTTCGATCCCAGTATTTTCTGTTGCAAAGCTGTATACTGCTTGGCAAACTGCATCAATGAGTTACCGGGGCTCACATAATGCTTCAAACAACATTGAAACGCTCGCTGCGTTGCGTAGTTTGTAGGAATGGATAGAAGCACTACATAAAGTAGGCTGGCACCCAGTACATCCGCTTCTCCCATAGGCTCTGAAGGGTCTCGTTGTCCTGAACTTGGTATTTTTCAATCATAGCGGTCCAACTCCGTTCAAACTCTTCCACTGTCAAGCTGTGGTCCACACACAACTCGAATGCCTTGTGTAAATCTGGACGGTCAGCAAAGATTGGTCCTAGTGTCTATTCTACCTTCCTAATTATATGCCACCCTGCAGTGCCTGTGAACTGCCATGGGGAAGACGTTACTTATGCCTCCACGCATGCTAAAGTCATGGTCTGTTATTATGTTCATCGGAGCAAGTCCATCCATGCACTCCAAGAAAGTCTTGAACAACCAAGTGTAACCATCGATATCTTCGTTCCGCACAAGTCTGCAGCCGAACTGCAAAGACTGGTTGTGGTTATTTATTCCTATGAATGGAGCACATGGCATCTTGTACATATTCGTGAGATATGTCGCGTCGAACGAACTACAGTGACGGAAATGCTTGTACGCTCTCCTTGCTGCACCATCCACCCAGTACATGTTCTTCACACGGTCCTCGTCGTCGAGTCTTATTCTGAAGAAGAAATCAGGATCTTCTTTTGCTCTCTCTTCGAAGTAGGCAATGGTGTCTTCCACGTCAGCGAAATTGCTTTCTCTATGGTACTTTGCCTTCAAGTTTGTGATGTCTGCTGGTAGGTAGGGCATGCTACTCAGTTTCCCATCTTTGTTGTGGATCAGGGACAGTATCTGGACCATTCTCGAAGTGCTGACGTTACAATCATGCAGTAATTTTATGAATTTCTTCTCTTGGAGAATGAATCCTCGATGGGCGCTTAGAAATTTTACCAGGTCAAACTTCTTTATCATATCGTGGTTGTGTTCGGCGACAAACTCAGAGACCACCCACCAGGCTGCATCTACGTTTAGCCTCATTCTGATAGGGCATCCCGTCTTGAGAGTGACGCCTCTTCTCCGTTCTGGCATGTCACCTTTAACTTTCTTGTTTTTTCGTGCCTTGTAGCACCTAAACTCGCCCCTACTGTACTGTCCACTTTCTTTTAGTTTCCTATGGTATTCTGTGTTTATAGCAAATCCATTTAACAAGGCATAGCTCTGATAGTATTTCCTGGCATCTTCAAAATGAACTAAATCTCTGTCCAACATAAGGTGGTTGAGTTGTCATGAATTCGGACTGTCCCTCTTCTTCTTCCCTTTCCATTTCGTCATCAGTTTCCTCACTCACTTTAGTATTGGTGGCTGTGTCATCTATTTGGACATTGCTCGTGCTAGTGCGCCCAGGTGTGCTTGTCGTCGTTCTTGCAACGATGGCAAGTTCTGACACTGTCTCTGCATTGTTCGTGACAGGCTGGTTGACCGGCTCGTGGAATGACTCTTCTGTGTGCTCGGAGATGCCTGCAGCAGATGTGTGCGGGATGCTGTTGAACGTTGTCATAGCTCCTGCAATTTTTTATCAAGTAAGTTCATAATCAGTATTCTTGAATGGCAACTTTTTAAGATCCCCTATGGCAACTACATTTTGATAATCCATGGCAACTACATTTGATGCCACTAGGCAATTGTAGGTGTCCATAAATTGCTGATGCATTAAACTGAGACATGGCAACTTTAGTTGTTTCCATGTGGCAAAAGTAGATAACCACATATGCCAGTTACATCTGTCAAGAATTGGAAGTGCCATTTTCAAATCATGGCAACTTTAGCCTACTATGCATGGCAACATGCAGTTGATAAGTCTTGGCATCTGTAGTTGGCCAGGCATGGCAATTGCAGTTGTCATGCCAAGGCACCAGCAATTGACATCAGATGGCAATTGCACTTGTCTAGGGATGGCAACTAGAGTTGAGCATCCATGTCAAGTGCAGTTTGAGCATCTATGGGCAAGTGCAGTTGAGTAAACATGATAGCTGCATATAAGCACAGATGGCAATTGCAGTCAAAAAGTACTTGGCAAATGCAGTTGTCCATAAAAGACAAGTGCATTTGTCCATATATGGCAAATGCAACTGTCCATATGGCAAGTGCACTTTATTATATTAATTGTCATTCATTCATGTCACACCATGGTAATTGTCATTCATTTTCATTTTTTGTCACACCCATGGTAATTGCCATGTTTTAATAGTTTTCCATTCGATACATTATGTGTGCCAGCCGTTTTTTTTGTCTCACCAGCACAAGATGTTGATGGCAGGTCTCTTGTTGCCAGCTGTTGCCATGTGCTGCATGATGGTCCCGCGTTTTGAAAATTCGTAAGTTTGTCAGTTCATCACCCCAGATTTTGTGTTGGTCTATTTATTATTTTTTGCCATATCAATTTGTTTGCATGCTTTTTGTGTTCACAATACCTTGAGTTGCCACATGCGATACTTGAAGTTGGTGTCCTCTATCTGTATTACCGATAGCTCCATGTGGTGCTGCTTGCCATGGGATACCGGCGTACATGCCAACGTAAAACATTAGATGGATGCAATTTTTCATGTCTAGAATCATTACAAATCTGACTTTTTTCCTTCACGCATCCTTCCCATGTTTGTGTATTCTTGCAGTAGTGGTAGCAAAACTATGTAACCATATATGTCAGTTACAGCTGTCAATACATGTAGGTGCCCCTTTTAAAACATGACAAATCTAGCCCAGCATGCATGGCAAATCTAGCCCACCATGCATGGCAACTGCAGTTTATAAGTCTTGGCAACTGCAGTTGTCTAGCCATGGGAACTGCAGTTGACCTGGGATGGCAAGTAGAGTTGAGCACACATGGCAAATGCAGTAGAGCAACAATGACATCTGTATATATTCACATATGGCAATTGAGTCAGACAGTGCCATGGGTTCACTAATACCTTGATTTGTCACTTTTGTCAATTGTAGTTGGTGCCCTACATCTGCATTACCAATAGCTCCGTGTGGTGCAGTTTGCCATGGGACTCCTGGTGGTGCGCTTGTATCGTAAGAACCTGCGAACATGCCAACGTAAAACATAAGACAGATTGCCATTTTTTCATTTCTACGAACAAGCCAAATCTGACTTTTACCTTTCACGCATCCTTATCCAATGTGTGCGTATTGTTGTAGTAGTGGTAGCAATGGACCTGCTGAAATGAGTTCATTGTACTCCAACGCATCCCAAGGGGGCGCTTGTGGCTGTCCGAAAAACCAAGGATTAGTCCCGTCTCCAGGATTCATTTGGGTTCTCCCCTTGTTTTTCAACTCCTGTAGAATGATCAATCACGGCATGAATGCGTATGCATTATCCTTCGCACAATCATTTTGTCGTTTCAACTATAAGAAAAACGGCAATCTTATCGCATGACATGCATACACCCCAAGCACATCACGACAACTAGAACATTGTAGTCGTGCATCTTTTTTGACAATGCATGCATCTGCATACTTCTTCTACAATCTGGATGGCAACTATCATGGAAAATTGGCGGCAACTAACTCTGTAACCAGGTGGCAACTAGCAGCAAAGTTGAGCGGCAACTTTTTTCTTCAACTACCTGACGAGATAATCTGCTTTGTCCTGCTCCTCCCCATATCCACCTCTTTTTTCCCACACTCCCTTTGATTCTTGGTGTGTTTGGTCTTACTTTCGAGCAGTTCAATTTGATGGCAACCCCAAAATTCCAAGATTATAGATCAATCTAGGACACATGACGGCAACTTTACTGATTTCGGATGGGAGAGGAGAACGGCCAGATCCATGAGGTTTGGATCTATGTGGCAAAAATCTAGTGCAGCTCTAGGGTTCTCCTACAATGGTTGCCATGGCCATGCGGACGTGTGATGGCAATTTAGATGTCAATTTCAAGGGAGGAGAGAGAAGAATGGCCGGATCCATACGGTTTGCTTACCTTTGTGGATTTCTTTGCCATGTTCTTCGTCCAGGACTAGAGTTGTTCTAGTATGGTTGCCATGGCAACTTTTGCAACCAAGATGAAGGAGGCAGGGGAAGATTTCAGATCGGGAGGTGGGAGACGGCTGACGGTGGATGCTCTGGCTCGCCGGGGGAGTGGGGGGGGGGGGGAGGATGACGGCTGGGGGGATTTTGGTTGTGCGGGCCGGCGGGTGGGAAGCCCGGACGTGCGGGCCGCGCGATGGCAAGCCAGGACGTGCGGGCGATCGACCGGGACACCGGACGTGCGGGCTGCGAGGGGAGACGCCCGGACCTGCGCGCGGCCCTTGGTCGATGCCACATAGGGCGTGCGGCAGATACCCCCTACATGCCACACGTGTGGTGGATATCACGACCCTTATTTTAAACGGAAAAGAAAAACGACCTAGCCTACTTGGCGTGAGCTTATCTAGGCTAACAGCCTTTCCTGTCCGCTTAACCGCACTGACAAAAAATTATGGCCTAGTTGATCTTCATGAATCACACAGGACCGGCTGCATCACGACGACTAGAGGACACATAACTACAACTTCGTCATTATTAGGAACGAACAAAGTGAAGATATATTAGGATGCAGCTACAAGACTGCTCGTCATGTATTGTTTGCTGCATTTGTTTGTTGTAAACTGCAACAGCAGGGGATGGATAGTTTGATACGTGTGTGTTTGCATAGGTTACGAGAAAAGAATAGATCGTTTGTTTGGGTGTCTCTTGATCTATATACCCAGTACAGCCAGGTCGCCGCCGCCATAAGACCGACCAAGATAGCTTTGACAGTGCGAGGACAACGACACCACCAGTCGCCGGCCGCTGGCGCGGCGGCGCTGCCAAGCAATAGACTCGTGTTAATTGGGACATCGGAGTTACAATTTTACACCTCAAGACTGGGTACTCCATGGTTTTCTATGTTAGTAGCACTCTGAATTAAATTATTGGAGTACCAATCCATCAGATTAGAAAGAATAGACGGTCCAGTTTGCTTTAAGGGTCAGGCTGGAGGTACCGAGCGGGCTTTTTGGCCCGCTCGTGGCCCGCTCTGGACCGGGCTGATCAGTCCTGGCCCGTTAGAAAAAATGGTCGGTCCGAGCTGGAAATTTCGGCCCGAAAATCGACCGGTCCGGTCCGGTCCTGGCTTGGTTAACTCGACTGGACCGAACGAACACGGCTGTTAATTCTTACGCACGAGTAAATTCAGGCGACGGATTCTTTGGCTCGAGGTACAACCGTACAAGAGACAGTTACACCACGATTTACTCCACGTTATTGGAGAGATGGTTATCTCCATGATTTACTCCACGATTACTTCGTAGGAATAGGAATTATGTTGCCTAAAACGTTGTAGTTTTTCTTTGAGTTAAATATACTAGAGGTGCCTCAACTTGTCCTGCACAGACAGTTTAGTGCCTAAAGTTGTAAAATACACGAAATTGGTGCTTAAACTTGTCCGACCGTGTAAATACGGTGCTTTCATCTGTATTCGTACATACATCCAGCCTGCATTTTACGCATTTTACGCATCACCATGCACTTTCATGTACCGGTTTTCTTTTTATTATTTTCCAAGTTCCTGTTTAATTTCATCACATGTAAACTTTCCATCTAAAAATACAACATTATCAATATAGAATTATTTTGTATTTTAAAACTTTTTCCTATTTTCATTACTGTGTACTTTCGAGAGTTATCTTCATTCCGGACCTCAATCACCCACAATTATTATTTATCTTCATTGTATTTCTAAAATACCCAATTATTAAGAAATTGACAATGTTGTATTTTGTACAACAAGTATTAAAAATTGAACAATTTTTAATGCTTGATGATTTTTTTTCAAAAGCACAGTATATGTTTTAGTACATGTGAAACATTTTCCAAAAACATGTTACACATTTTGCAAATGCACTAACACTTTGTTTAAATTCTATGACAGTTGTAAATTTTTATTACATTTCCTTTTTCAAATAGTAAAAGAATATGAAAATGAAAATAAAGAGCTTCAAGAAAAAATATGTGGACCAATGGAAGAGCCATATATAAAAACAATAGCTCGAAGAATTACATAGCAACCAAAGCGGTTTTTTGGAGCATGGTGGCCACTGCGCAAGTTTTTTTAAGGCTAAAAAACTGAACTTAAAAGTTCCAAAAAAAGTTGACCTTTTTACAAAAAAAGTATGCATATGCTGTAAGTGACTTTCAAATTTCTTTCGAAATTATGTTTTATTATACCCTGCAAAATAAGACAAAAAAGGCAAAACAAAAAACAAGCTGGTTGTTGCAAGTATTGTCTTTTTTGTGACTCTCACATACAAACACAGATTTTGATTAAAATTCACACAGATAGATTACACTTCTATGTGTGCATATACAAAAAAAATCAGAATATTTTTAGCTGTACAAATCCGTTTATTTAAACTTGGAAAAAAAGGGCACAATGTGTCCGTACTCCAAATTTCCTTTTGCATAGCAACCCCATATATATAGTCCGACCTCGTTAGTATGCAATGAGCATAATATGGCCTCTTGGACAACTTTCTCGTGAAATGCAATCCGCAACCACGAAGTCTCTGGATTGATCTTGCATCATGCAATTATTTTTTTCTAATTTGAAGAGCATTTCTATGTGATTAAATAAATATGACGTTTAAAAAAAAATCCTCACACGTGTGCCATAGAGCCTTCCCCATTGTCAACCACCGACAGGTGGGCCACCGTCATATTGGCATGCCACATGGGCTGAACGTACGTGCAGTTGAGGCATCTCCAGCGACCAGCGTATTTAACTCTTTTTCTTTTATTCAACGGAGCAGAAACAAAAAGAACGAGAAAATTGGCTCGATCGGATACGTTCCTGTCATCCCACGACTAACGAAACTGGTCATGGACCGATCCACACATCTCGGAGATCATGGCAGATCCTTATGCTACACCTACACCTCCCCACGATCCTATTAACCAGTGCAATCGAACGGAAGATCGATCAGTGGCAGATCAGAATTTCTACAACTGAATGTACATTTTTTACGTGGGTTACAGGCCCTATTATTTGCAACATGTAAACTGTAAAAATGATATTTATGGCACATGCAACGAGCCTACAATGTGGACTCCTATTGACTCAACAAAGTTAACGTGATACTTTAAAGAAAAAACTAGAATTAACGTGACAGAAAATAGGAAACGACGAGGCAACGAGATTAATTGCGTAACACTGTGTCGCCAAGAACAGACCCTCCTTTGGACTTCATCCGCTCGGGGGCCTCCCTGATGAAGAACTCCAGTTGCCCCGGGTCAGGCGGACAGGGGGTGACCTCCGCCGGCTCCTGCGACGCCGCCACCTCCACGACAACATCTCCATTCGTCACCTTCGTCGCGTACCTGGCCTCCCCGACCTCTTAAACGTGCTCACGTTGGGCACGCGGCCGTTTCCCGTCTCCTTCATCTCCTCCCCGTGCCTCATAATCTCTTGCCGCCGCTTGCCGTCGTTGTACGGCGCCATGGCCGGTCCTCTCGGTCCGGCCCGAGCTTTACCACCGCCGGTCCGATGCATGAAAATTGGACCGCGGAGCTACTCGGTCCGGTCCGGTCCGCCGGCGTCCGGTCCAAACGCCGGCTCGGTCAGGGACCGGACCGGCCTGGACTGTGTCCACCCTGATTTAAGGGTATTATAAAAGAGCTCGGAATTACAAAGCGATTCTATTAGAATTTTATTCTTTTGCCAAACAAAATAGTCAGCAACAATTGCTAGAGTATTGCTCCATCTTATTGCAAAGAAAATATCGAAATCTCTAACAAAAATAATAAGCATGCCCGTGCGTTGCAATGGAAGAAAACAAAAATTGAAATGACTAAATTTGAATGACCAAATATCGAAATCTCTAACAAGTACCATTGCACCGGCAAAATCAAGTTCAAAAGTTAATTGTTTTTATATTGTTGTATACTCCTCCCAAGCTCTAAACTTTACATCTTTTACCAATAATCTCTATTATTTTAGGAGCCACACCAAAAAATCTGACTTAATCACCTGATTAACCTTTTTTTAGCAAAACAAACTATACTCCCTCCGTTCCTAAATATATGTCTTTTAAGAGGTTTCACTAGGAGACTACATAAGGATGTATGTAGACATACTTTAGAATATAGATTCACTCATTTTGCTCCGTATGTAGCTCACTATTGAAATCTCTAAAAAGACTTATATTTAGAAACGGAGAGAGTACCTACAAAATAACAATAATAAAAAGCTGAAAAAATTACCACCCTTCCAACCAGCACGGTAAATATTGTTGTCACTCCGTAGTAAAATAACAACAAACACTGCAGAGCAATTGGCCAATTAGTTTAAACATCTTACCGACTGGGAAGTTCTTTTCCCAGTAGCCCACGACAACGGACCTGATGAAACAGAGAGTCGAGGTCATACTTCCTAGTTCCTATGCTTGGCTAGCACTTTAATCGTGACCAGCTGCTTGCACAGTTTGTATGTCACATGGTGCTGCTGTACAACTTTCATGCCGGAGTATTTGACGAACCCATACATGAAATGATGGTGTTATGGACTTATGGTACTGTAGCCAGTGGAAGGTGATGATGAAAATGCCAAAGATGTGGAACTTGGACATAAAAAGAGAGGAACACGCTGGGCTCATCCTCGCACACTCCTGTTCTAGCGGCCGTGTGTGTTTAGTTTTAAAACAGAGAAACAAAGAACTTCGGCCTCTCCCTGCCCTTCTATCTACACCTCTAGATAGGGTGTGGATGTGCGTGCCATGTGACGGCGCTCTTCGTGGGTGCAGTGCCGTCGCGTATGGGAATAAGGTCTCCCTGTTCCTTGCTCCCGTTCGGCGGCATCCTAGGCAATGTCGTTGAAGGATCTGTGGGATTGGGCCAGGTGCTGCTACGGAGGCGGCGTCGATAACAGCACCGTTGGCTGTTTTGTCTTCGGGCTTCAGCCGTGCCACGGCGACGGTTTTGCCAGCGTCGCCGGGAAGCCTCGAGGGTCTGTGCAGGCCCATGGTCGCCGGCGCTAGTCATCTTCGTTTTGTTGTGGTGACCGTGGTGGCGATGGGTGTTGTGTTGCTTTATCGAATCTGCTTGCTGGTTGTTGCAGGTACAAGCCCCTATCCATATCAATGTCTTTTGGATTGGATACGCTTGATCTCGATCTTGCTAGATCTCGTCCTAGTCAGAGATGACAACTGCAGAAGGCAGGCTCTCGCTGCTTGGGTGGAGGATCCCCGCCCGCACCAGGTGCAGTTTAACCGTCCTCTGACGCAGGAGGGTGTCTCCCCAATGCTCTGCCTTTTCCTTTGGCGTTGGATTCATCAAGATGCCGAAGTTCGGACTTGCTGCTGGCGAGCAAACGCAGCAGCGACCGCGTCTATGATGCAGGCCCGTTCTGTCAGTGTGGCCGGCGTAGCCCTAGGATGAACTCAAGGTCTAGTTCATCTCGCCCACCATGGAGGGCAAACGGCGAGGCGCACAAGCTGCCGTGCGTGCGTCCGTTTTCCTCTGCCTTAATTAGTGCAAGTCCGTTTACTTTTCGTATTTGTTTTTTCTTCGGGAAAAAGTCCCTTCCGATTTTGGTTTCTCTTCAAGAAAAAGTCCTTCTCGTCCACGCCTAACCTGCTCTTATTACTGCACCTGCTCTTATTACAGCACCCATGAGGCCACGAAAGGAAAGACAGACCCATGAGGCAAGATAGGAAAGATAGAAACAACGTAGAGGCCAACTCCACGCACAATTCTTAACGACAAATAAGTCCGAACGGAAAAAAAATAACTTATGAAAAAAAACCTTAAGCGGGACGAAATCAAGAATATCACCTTGCTTTATTTATTAATATATTATATTATATATAATTATTAAAATATATATTAAAAAATTAATATTATAATACTAGTAAAAGTGCCCGTGCGTTGCAACGGGAAATGTAATTAACAAGTGCATCAAAACATCCATCAATACGGCACAACAACATCTCGGACGGTGCAACCTGGCGGCAACAGGGGCGCATACGAAGTTCTAGCAGAAGTGCATATCATTCGGATATTAATCGGCATGACATGCGATGCTTTTGGTACAATTTTTGTAAGATAATTCTGTCACACCAACCATGAATAAAATCGTGAATCAACCTGTGGTTGGATGGTTAGAGGGACAATCGTATCCCTAGCCCACCAGGGTTCAAGTCCTGATGTTCGCATTATACCTGGATTTGTTTCAGGATTTTCAACGGTACGTTTTCAGTGGGAGGAAACGTTTTCATCGACAACGAAGCGCCTACTGTGACTTCGTAAATCTCAAGATGATATGACGGCCCAGTCTCTCAGAGGTACTTATAAGGGTAGGGTGTGCGTATGTGCGTTCATATGAATGAGTGTATGTATGTGTGTGTATATAAACGCTTGCATCTGTTTTGTATAAAAAAACCATGAATAAAATCAAAGTGCAACAGAACAATTAGATTGGAATCTACTCCCTCTCTTTTAGTTTGTTTGGGCTATCTCAGGAATCTCAACAAAGATAGATAGTTAAACTCATCGTAGGGAATCAATTTCACATGCCCACTTCCAATTAGCACAATTGAGCTAGATATAAAAGCCGAATCTGCGTTATTAGATGACAATGAGAGGTCATTGAAAACGGATGCGGAACAAAAGCTCAAACAGCTCCTTAGAGAGGAGGAGTTGAAGTGGGAACTTAGAGCGAAAGTGCGACAGGTAGTACAAGGTGATGACCACACAGTTTTTCCATCTCATTGCTAATGGAAAGCACAGAAAGAAAAAAATATATCAACTTGAGCAGGATGAGGGTACAATTGTAGGGCACGAAAACCTGAAATTGTACATCTCTGAATATTATAAGCAACTATTCGGGGCTCCAGAGGATAATTATGTATCCATGGATGAGCAAGTGGTTGGTGACATACCTCAGCTCGGGACTGACGAGAATGAGATATTAACCGCACTATTTACGGAGAAAGAGGTGTTTGAGGCCATATCGCAAATGAAGAATAATAAGGCACCAGGTCCAGATGGGTTTCCGACTGAGTTTTACAAGAGATGTTGGCACATCATTAAAGGTGACTTATTACCGATGTTCCAAGACTTGTTTAATGGCCACTTGCAGCTTTTCCACCTTAACTTTGGGACAGTGACGTTGTTGCCAAAGAAGGAGGGGGCGGTGCGCATTGAACAATTCAGACCTATTTGCCTTCTTAACGTCAGCTTTAAATTTTTTACAAAGGTAGGGACGAATAGGTTGACGCAGATTGCACATGTGGTGGTGCAACCTAGTCAGACGGCTTTCATGCCAGGCAGAAACATACTGGAGGGTGTGGTTGTCCTTCATGAAACCCTGCATGAAATTCACTCGAAGAAACTAGATGGGGTTATCTTCAAGCTGGATTTCGAGAAGGCATATGACGATAAGGTCAAATGGCCATTCCTACAACAGGCGTTACGTATGAAGGGATTTGACGACATATGGAGGAGACACGTCGAATCCTTTGTACAAAAAGGGAGCGTTGAAATTAAAGTCAATGATGATATTGGGCATTTTTTCCAAACGCTCAAAGGTCTCCCACAGGGAGACCCAATGTCACCCATCCTATTTAATGTAGTTGCGGATATGTTGGCAATTCTAATAGGAAGGGCTAAACAGGAAGGCCAGGTAGGTGGACTTGTACCACATCTAGTGGATGGTGGGGTGTCCATTCTACAATATGCAGATGATACAATTCTGTTTATGGAACATGATATAGTAAAAGCAAGAAACATGAAGCTTATACTTTGCCTATTCGAAAAGTTGTCAGGCTTGAAAATTAATTTTCACAAGAGTGAGTTGTTTTGCTTTGGGAGAGCCAAAGATGAACAATACGCCTATAAACAATTGTTCGGATGTGAACTGGGAAGCCTACCGTTAAGTTATTTAGGCATACCCATTCATCATCGGAAGTTGTCCAACAAAGAATGGAAGTGTATTGTGGATCGCTTTGAGAAAAAACTAAGCTGCTGGAAGGGTAAGCTTTTGTCTTATGGAGGACGGCTAATTCTGATTAACTCGGTTCTTACGAGTATGCCTATGTTCCTTCTGTCCTTCTTTGAGGTGCCGGTAGCGATACGAAAAAGGTTGGACTTCTATCGATCCCGCTTCTTTTGGCAGAGTGATGAAGTTAAGAAGAAATAAAGACTTACTAGATGGGACATTATATGTAGGCCCAAGGACCAAGGAGGTCTGGGGATTGAGAATTTAGAGGTAAAGAACAGATGTCTGCTCAGTAAGTGGTTGTTCAGACTATCTGTGGAGACAGAAGGTATGTGGGTACAAATTTTGCGCAATAAGTACCTACAATCTAAAACCTTGGCCCAGGTGACGGTCAGACCCAATGATTCACCATTCTGGAAAGGGTTGATGAAAATGAGAGCAACCTTTTTCCATAGAACTAAATTTATCATTGGAAATGGTGAGGCAACGAGATTCTGGGAGGATACGTGGTTGGGGGAGACGCCTTTAGCCATAAAATATCCATCTCTCTATAATATTGTGCAACGTAAGGAGGCGTATGTTGCCACAATTTTACAGTCAAATCCTCTAAATATTCAATTTCGACGAGCATTGATAGGTCATCGTTGGGAGGCTTGGTTACACTTAGTAAGGAGACTCATGGATGTCCAGTTATCAGACGAGTCTGATAGGCTTCAATGGAAGCTAACGACTAATGGTATCTTTACAGTGAAATCGATGTATTTGAACCTTATTGATACAACGATAATCTCCAAATCGATTCATATTTGAAAAGTCAAAGTACCCTTAAGAATCAAAGTCTTCATGTGGTTTGTTCACAAGAAGGTGATCCTCACTAAGGATAATTTGGCAAAGCGTAATTGGGGAGGAAATACACGATGTAGCTTTTGTGATAATGAGGAAACCATCAAATACCTCTTTTTCCAATGTCCGCTTGCAAGAATTTTATGGCAAACAGTTCATATAGCCTTTAATATCATACCTCCAGATAGCATTAACACGTTGTTTGGTACGTGGCTAAATTGAGTTGACACGATTAATGCCAGACACATTCGTATAGGAGTATGTGCACTTCTTTGGGCTATATGGAACTGCAGGAATGACATTGTTTTTAACAGACAAACGCATATAAATTTTTTGCAGGTACTACACAGAGCATCGGCGTTGATCCGTACATGGTCCTTACTCACTCCTGCGGAAACCAGGGAGCCTTTGGTTACTGGGTCTACCCAATGGGAGATGGTAGCTCGGGATATCTACAACCGGTTTGGATGGCGGTCCAGTAATAGGATAGATGGTTAGGCATCTAGGCCTATTTTAGCCGGTTGTGGCACTTTTGCTTTTTCAATTATTTTGCTGCTCCTTCGGAGATTCTTCGGAACCGCGGATTATTTATTTGCTTTCATTAATAAAGGGGCTGCATGCATCGCACTGATGCAGAGGCCGGAGGTATTCCTCCTTTTCTAAAAAAAATGTCTACAAGGAACAAGGTGATGGCTTGCATGCCCCGAGTGCTCTGTATTATAAAGATCTTCGTGCTTCATGGTCAATGCGGACAGGCGCCGGCCCTGGAGGTGGGTGCGGCCGCAGAGGAGGAAGGGGAAGCCGTGGAGGCCGAAGCAGTTCAAGGAGTGAGAGGCAGGGTGGCATGGAGGACGCTGAAGCCGTTCATGCTAAAGGCCCAGCATGGCTGATACTGAGATGCTGGAGGCGAACAGGAAAAGAGGAGACAGGGGCGATGCTAGCTTGGTGAACCAACCCCCGCTCGTTCCCAATGCCAACCAGCTGGCAGTAGTGCCGGCAGGGCTGAACCCAGTCAGCCCCCCTCCTAAGAGGGACCCGAAGAGGGCTAAGGCAAATGACGGCAAGGATGGAATGAATTGGATCTGCAACAAAACCAACTATGACGGGCTCCAATGAGGGGCGCCGCCGGGCCCAATGAGTATCCTACATTGGAACTGACACGGTGGAGGCAAACCCGCAACAGTTCGTGAGCTTCGCGATATGGCAAAGTAGTTTGCCCCCTCTATTGTATGCATTGTAGAAACTCAAATAGAGGGTAGTCGTGTGGAGAATTTGGTTGATAATCTGGGTTACAATAAAAAAAATGCGGTTAGTAGTTCCGGTAGAAGTGATGGCATAGGTATCTTTTGGAATGATTCAATAAAGCTTGAAATTATTGGTTACTCTGATTACCATGTGGATGCTGAAGTTGATTCTTTACTTGGCACTACGGCAAGATTTACATTTGTCTATGGAGAAGCTCAGGTGAACGAGAGATATAAGACATGGAACATGTTAAGAGGCATCACCAGCTCGAGCTCTCTCCAATGGGCAGTTCTGGGCGATTTTAATGAAGTTTTGCATGCTAATGAACATGATGGAGTTGGCAATAGGAGTCAGGCGCAGATGGACGCGTTCCGCCACGCCCTTGACACCTGCGGCCTAGCGGACATCGAATACCGGGGGAACCCGTAGACGTTCGAAAAATAGGTTGCTGGAGGGACCTTTACACGAGTGAGACTGCACCGGTGTGTGGCTTCCCCGGCATGGTCATTGGCGTTCCCGTCACCAAAACTTGAACACAAGAATACAGTGACGTTGGACCATGCAGAAATCTTGTTAGCGCTGGCTGATGAGCAAGCTTTCAAGGTAGGGCCACGGTCTTTCAGCTAATGTGAGAGCTCCATCCTGGTCTCGGGGGGCTGGAATGAATCAGTAGCGACTACAGTGTCCGAGTTGCATGCGAAGTTGAAGGGACTCTCAAGAGGATTGGCTGCATGGGATCAGACGGAGTTCGGTTCAGTACTAGGGGAAATTAAAAAATTAAAGATCGAGCTTGATACGTTACGCGCACAACATGGGAGGACTGGCCCTACTCATATTGAAACAAAAATAATGGACAGACTGGTTGAACCGTACCACCATGAGGAAATTCTATGGCGCCAAAGAGCTCGACTCGACTGGCTGTCCCATGGGGACAAAAACAATTATTTCTTTCACCTTCGAGCCAGTCTGAGGAGAAGGAAGAATAAGATCAAGGCACTAATGCGTCCGGATGGCAGCCTCACGGAAGATAATCAGGAGATGAAGAACATGGTTAATGCTTTCTATATGAACTTGTATACCTCGGAGGGAGTCCAAAATATGGAGAGGGTTATTGATGCAGTCCCTCGCAAAGTATCCACTGATTTGAATGCCCAGCTGAACGTTGTTTACACGCATTAGGAGGTGAATGATGCTTTGTTTCAGATGTTCCCCATCAAGTCACCTGGCCCTGACGGTTTCCCCACACACTTTTTTCAGCGCCATTGGGGCGTGTGTGGGGAAGAAGTTACAAATATGGTGCTGCGTATTGTTGAAGGAACCGAGTCGACGGAGAGCACAAATGAAACTATCTTAGTATTGATCCCAAAGGTAAAAGATCCAAATCAGTTGACTCAATTTCGTCCAATTAGCTTATGCAATGTCTTATATAAAATTGCATCAAAAGTGATCTCAAACCATTTGAAATTGGTGCTGCCCGACATTATCTCTCCGGAACAGTCTGCCTTTGTTCCCGGAAGGTTGATCACTGACAATATAATTGCAGCTTATGAATGCTTGCATTTTATGAAGAGAAACAGAGCAAAGAAAAAAACTAGTCATGCGCTCTTAAGTTGGACATGATGAAGGCGTATGACAGGGCGGAGTGGTCATATCTTCAAACCATAATGCTTAAGTTGGGTTTTACTCGGAGATGGGTGGACATTGTCATGGGCATGGTCACATCGGTGAAATTTTCAGTAATGTTCAATGGTAAAAAGTTACAACAATCCACACCTTCACGAGGCATCCGACAGGGGGATCCTATCTCCCCATATTTGTTCTTGTTAGCAGCCGAGGACCTTTCATGCCTGTTAAAATCCAGAGATGAGTCATCAAATCTTTGTGGGATACAGGTGGCACCTTCGGCGCCACATGTGAACCATCTTTTGTTTGCAGATGACAGCATGCTGTTTTTCAGGGCTAACAGTGTGGGAGCTGAGGAGGTCAACCAAGTGTTGGACATACATTGTCAAGCCACATGACAATGAATTAACCATGGTGAATCTTCTATTTTCTTCAGTAAAGGAGTTCCTGATACAGTTCGAGCTGAAATAAAAGGTTTCTTCAAGTACCGAATGAAACATTGAGCAAAAAATACTTGGGCATGCCTTCGGATGTGGGATCTTCGAAGAATGGTGCTTTTAAATTTTTGAAAGACCGTTTGTGGAGCAAGATTCAAGGATGGATTTGGAAAGCCTTGTCAACTGCAGGTAATGAGGTATTGGTCAAATCAGTGGCGCAAGCAGTGCCAGTTTTTTCTATGTCCTGTTTCAAGGTCCCTAGGGGTCTTTGTGAACACATCAATATGCCCATAAGGATAGGATCTGCCAAATCATAGGCTTGAGAGTTTTATTTATTTAGCTGTAAAACGATATTTATTTTTGGGTCGGTCGGACTTCTTGGTCCTGGTTTATTGATCCTCATTGTATTTTGTGTCAAGTTTTGACCATAGATTTAACTAACAAAATGTTTATGCATGTCATCAAAAATTATATCATTGAAAACTATTTTCAAATACGAATCCAACGATATAATTTTTATTGACATGCATTGACATTTTATTAGTTAAATCATTGGTCAAAATTTGATACAGATTACAAAGGAGACCAATAAACCAGGACGGAGGTAGTATTTTTTAAATGGCACACCGTTACCTTTTGCTTTCTCCATGGAACAAAACTGTTGTTCGTTGATGCTGATATCCCTGTAGTTGCTCTTGGGTACGATCTAGATTAGTTTAGAAGACTTGGCCGGAAGCACATTTCTCTGTTAAATAGTATTTTGTCAACCTGGAATGTTCTTGCTGGCTGACATACGAGCTGGACTACAAAGGAAACGTTTGTGGTGACAGGCACGGCGACCCGGATGTGCACGAGCTCGAGGTTAAGTATTGGATGGACCCGAACCAGGGGTACCAAAGTGGAGTCAAGGGCAGCAAGGCTAACCTGGCCGACGCCAAGGCCATCTGCCTGATGGAGTGCCTACTCCGGCACCGGATGGACTAAACTTTGTCTGTGATTACCCGGAAGGGGATATCAGGCTCTCAGTTGATGATTGGATCTTTACACCTGATATGAGGAATAGCTCCCTTCAGCTTCAGGGCCCGTGCTACCCTGTCATAGTCCCTAGCGTGAATAGTAAGCCGGTAATCTTCACTCTGAACCATTTCATGACACCTTTGTGTAAGCATGTAGTAACAATATGGCTCGGGTTAGTCAACTGGTACAATGAGATGACTAATTCAAAATATTCTTATTCTTTCAGTCTATTGGAGCTGCCAATATATCGCCCGGGCATCCAATGTTTCTTTGACGCACTGGCAACAGTTGGGTGGTGTGAACATTGAACAAAATACTCACTCCGTCTTTTAAAGAGTCTACTTTCAACTTTGTTGAAAAGTCCAAAAAAATTGTATATGACTGTATCTATATAATAATACTCCCTCCGTCCCAAAATAAGTGACTCAACTTTGTACTAGCTTTAGTATAAAATTAGTACAAAGTTGAGTCACTTATTTTGAGACGGAGGGAGTACATCAACATTTATGTCATCAAATTAATAGCATTAGATTCATGATAAAATATATTTTCATCATATATTTATTTGGTTTCACAAACAATGGTATATTTTTACACAAACTCGATGAAATTTTAAGATAGTTTGACCCTTCAACAAAGTAAAATGTACACTCTTTAAAGGACAAAGAGAATAGTTTACAAGCGGGCAATGAATTGGCTTTTCTTTTTCCCATGTTACACGCAATCATGCTTACAAAAGAGATTCTTTTCCCATGTTACACGCAACCATGTTTGGTTTGCTTTATCTATAAAGCGGGACAGAAAGACTGTTTCGAGAATCACGTTTTGTTTGGTTCAGCAGGAAAGTATCCAGTGAACAGCAGCACCGGCGTAAACTTACCGGAAAAAAATTGGGTGGAGACGGGGTGCAAACCCGTGCCTGTGCAGCCCCGCCGCGGATGGCCGACGCGTGGACAAAGGCGCGATCGGACGCCTGCTTGCTCTCGGCTCCTCCTGGCCCGCGTCGCTCGGCTCAGTCAGCTCGCGTGCGAGGCTCGCCACGGAACGCATCAGGGAGTCGGCTCCAGGCGCGCTGCTGTTCGTCTCGTGGCTCCAGGTCTTCGTCGCGGCCGCCGCCGCGCCGCCGCAGCCGTCGTGGACGCCGCTGCCGCTGCAGCCGCCGCAGCCGTCGTGGAGGACGCCGCAGCCGCCGCCGCCAATGATATTGCCTCTCGATGCTGTCGCGTTCCTCTCCGTATTCCTCGTGATCCCACCATCGTCTCTCTCTTGTTCACCCGATTTGGTTCAGAATGCTTTATTCAGAGATTTAACTTGGCAGTCTTGATCCTGTACATTAATGCTAGTTTGTTCAGAACACTTCATATATGACATATGGTGAGCTATTGCAGGATGCAACAACTACTGTGGTCTGTACTGATACGAATGCAAACGTCTGGCATTTTGCCTTCAGATATTGTAAGCAATCTTAGGTGCAGACTGAAGTTGGAGATTCTTTGTTGATGCATTTTGCCTTCAGATATTCTATGTTTGCTGACAAATTACAAGATTCAAAATCTTATGACGAAAATAATGATGATTTTCTAGTGTAAATTGTTCAGAATGATATAATCCTGTAGATATTACAAAGCAAGGTTCCATATTTTCATGACACTCCATCAGAATGATATAGCAAATTGTTCTCGAAAGCATAAGAAAAATTGTCAAACTGAGACCATGTCACACCCACATGTTAAAACAGAAAACATGTTACAGGTCCAGAACTGCTATTTATCGAAATGTAACTTTCTAACGGACGAGGACAATGTGGCTTCTTGTTGAACTCCATGTAGAAGACTTGTAAATCCACCTTGGACGAAAGGAGCAGGCATGGTCGAAGGCTGCCCGTACACATCTGTTGAGAATGTTAGCATGGATGCATTAACATATCCGCCTTCAATCAACGGAGAAGCCATGGTCGAGGGCTGACCATACACATCACTTGAGAATGTTGGCATTGAGTCATTTGCAAAGTTTGTCATAGCGTCGATGCTGCTAGCATTAATGTCCTACATCATGGAAGATGAAATAGTTTAAAACATGTGATTAAGTACAGTATGAAAGGAAAATAATGAGTACAAGCCATGTCTTACGATCAATTCATTTGGATCATTGTGTTCCGCTCTATTTTCTGTTGCATTATTTGGATCTTCTCCTATAGTCAGACATAAAACCCAAAAAAATGAGTATAGAAACATATACTGGATAATAGCTTTGCTAGATTGGCTACAATCGATCAATACCTTTCTTTTTAGGATTTTTCTTTTTCTTTCCCTTCTTCTTTTCAAAGGAGATTTTTGATCGTTTACTCTTGGCACCTTTTACCACCGGAGGAACTCTAAATGATACAATACCTTTTAATGTGTCTGCAACACACTCAGTTGAAACTAGAGGAACCTCATTCAATTTTTCTTTCATCTTGCTAAGAGAATTATCTGCTTCCATGTCCAACTTATCGATGGCTTTCTCCAAATCATCAAGAAGCTCTTTCACTGTCGAACATTTCAATGCAACAGATGTTGCCTTCCGTGAGATACGGGCTGCTTGTGTTTTCAAATTTTCAGTATCAGTTCCTTGCTTCTCAATGTAGAAGCCTCTCTTTGCATATTTTGTCCATCTGTGTAGTATATATTGCGATGGCAAAATGAAGACATCATTCGTGCTGAAGACTTTGAGAGCATGCTTGCACAACAAACCTATTAGATATGCATTTCATATTTTATCAGTTTGTATTAAAAAACATACTGCAATAAAAAATGTGTACACATACCTATGGATTCAAACTTTCTGCAACAACATGTAACAGTCATATCCGTACTGTTGAATACGACTGTTGCTCCATGCTCGCTGTGCATATGTGTAACCATATATGTGAAGATTGGCCCTTCATTTGCTAGCAGTTTACAAGAGAATGTAAATTGCATTTTAAATTCTTTCTCAAACTCGGAATACATCCTACTTGTATACGATTCAGCCGCGGTCTTCAACAATGGTAAACTGCTATAAGTAACCGGGTTCTTTCGACGCGAACTA
Source organism: Elymus sibiricus (assembly GCA_039707655.1). NCBI lineage: Eukaryota > Viridiplantae > Streptophyta > Magnoliopsida > Poales > Poaceae > Elymus > Elymus sibiricus. Next base: position 515,004,564 of record CM077665.1, read on the forward strand.
AAATCTTCATCAACCTCATTCTCACGAAGGCTTGCAGAAACCTTCTCACACTCTACAAGGAGTTCGGAAAGACCAAGTTTCCTACGGAATCTTTTCTTGAAGACATTATTCATTCCTTCGCTCCTTTGAGTCGAGTTCATATCAGCTGTAAATGAGTCACGATAAATTGCAGCCAGTGGGCTGCAATTTATCGTGACTCATTTACAGCTGATATGAACTCGACTCAAAGGAGCGAAGGAATGAATAATGTCTTCAAGAAAAGATTCCGTAGGAAACTTGGTCTTTCCGAACTCCTTGTAGAGTGTGAGAAGGTTTCTGCAAGCCTTCGTGAGAATGAGGTTGATGAAGATTTTAGTTCGCGTCGAAAGAACCCGGTTACTTATAGCAGTTTACCATTGTTGAAGACCGCGGCTGAATCGTATACAAGTAGGATGTATTCCGAGTTTGAGAAAGAATTTAAAATGCAATTTACATTCTCTTGTAAACTGCTAGCAAATGAAGGGCCAATCTTCACATATATGGTTACACATATGCACAGCGAGCATGGAGCAACAGTCGTATTCAACAGTACGGATATGACTGTTACATGTTGTTGCAGAAAGTTTGAATCCATAGGTATGTGTACACATTTTTTATTGCAGTATGTTTTTTAATACAAACTGATAAAATATGAAATGCATATCTAATAGGTTTGTTGTGCAAGCATGCTCTCAAAGTCTTCAGCACGAATGATGTCTTCATTTTGCCATCGCAATATATACTACACAGATGGACAAAATATGCAAAGAGAGGCTTCTACATTGAGAAGCAAGGAACTGATACTGAAAATTTGAAAACACAAGCAGCCCGTATCTCACGGAAGGCAACATCTGTTGCATTGAAATGTTCGACAGTGAAAGAGCTTCTTGATGATTTGGAGAAAGCCATCGATAAGTTGGACATGGAAGCAGATAATTCTCTTAGCAAGATGAAAGAAAAATTGAATGAGGTTCCTCTAGTTTCAACTGAGTGTGTTGCAGACACATTAAAAGGTATTGTATCATTTAGAGTTCCTCCGGTGGTAAAAGGTGCCAAGAGTAAACGATCAAAAATCTCCTTTGAAAAGAAGAAGGGAAAGAAAAAGAAAAATCCTAAAAAGAAAGGTATTGATCGATTGTAGCCAATCTAGCAAAGCTATTATCCAGTATATGTTTCTATACTCATTTTTTTGGGTTTTATGTCTGACTATAGGAGAAGATCCAAATAATGCAACAGAAAATAGAGCGGAACACAATGATCCAAATGAATTGATCGTAAGACATGGCTTGTACTCATTATTTTCCTTTCATACTGTACTTAATCACATGTTTTAAACTATTTCATCTTCCATGATGTAGGACATTAATGCTAGCAGCATCGACGCTATGACAAACTTTGCAAATGACTCAATGCCAACATTCTCAAGTGATGTGTATGGTCAGCCCTCGACCATGGCTTCTCCGTTGATTGAAGGCGGATATGTTAATGCATCCATGCTAACATTCTCAACAGATGTGTACGGGCAGCCTTCGACCATGCCTGCTCCTTTCGTCCAAGGTGGATTTACAAGTCTTCTACATGGAGTTCAACAAGAAGCCACATTGTCCTCGTCCGTTAGAAAGTTACATTTCGATAAATAGCAGTTCTGGACCTGTAACATGTTTTCTGTTTTAACATGTGGGTGTGACATGGTCTCAGTTTGACAATTTTTCTTATGCTTTCGAGAACAATTTGCTATATCATTCTGATGGAGTGTCATGAAAATATGGAACCTTGCTTTGTAATATCTACAGGATTATATCATTCTGAACAATTTACACTAGAAAATCATCATTATTTTCGTCATAAGATTTTGAATCTTGTAATTTGTCAGCAAACATAGAATATCTGAAGGCAAAATGCATCAACAAAGAATCTCCAACTTCAGTCTGCACCTAAGATTGCTTACAATATCTGAAGGCAAAATGCCAGACGTTTGCATTCGTATCAGTACAGACCACAGTAGTTGTTGCATCCTGCAATAGCTCACCATATGTCATATATGAAGTGTTCTGAACAAACTAGCATTAATGTACAGGATCAAGACTGCCAAGTTAAATCTCTGAATAAAGCATTCTGAACCAAATCGGGTGAACAAGAGAGAGACGATGGTGGGATCACGAGGAATACGGAGAGGAACGCGACAGCATCGAGAGGCAATATCATTGGCGGCGGCGGCTGCGGCGTCCTCCACGACGGCTGCGGCGGCTGCAGCGGCAGCGGCGTCCACGACGGCTGCGGCGGCGCGGCGGCGGCCGCGACGAAGACCTGGAGCCACGAGACGAACAGCAGCGCGCCTGGAGCCGACTCCCTGATGCGTTCCGTGGCGAGCCTCGCACGCGAGCTGACTGAGCCGAGCGACGCGGGCCAGGAGGAGCCGAGAGCAAGCAGGCGTCCGATCGCGCCTTTGTCCACGCGTCGGCCATCCGCGGCGGGGCTGCACAGGCACGGGTTTGCACCCCGTCTCCACCCAATTTTTTTCCAAACTTACCGCACCGCCTGACGCCGGGCCCCACCCTTCTTCCCCCTTCCCTCCTCTGGATTTTTCCATGAGAGAAGTGCATATTTCAACCCTCAACTCTAGCCCTAGTCTAATATACAACCCCGAACTTCAAAACCGTCTGAAACACAACCCTGAACTATCAAAACAGTCTGAAAAACAACCCTGAGACCGGTTTTGACCCTGTTGACCGGTTTTGACCTGCTGAACGCCCAGTCAGCATGCCACGTCAGCAAAAAAAAGTTCAAACAAAAAAAATTATATCGAAAAATTTGTAAAATCGAAAAAAAAGAAAAAAAATCGGACTCATACTACCGTTTCGGCAGCAAAAGTTACAGGTTTGGTATGTTAGAGTGATGTGACATGAACATGGATGGTATATTCGGACTCGTCTCGCTTTTCTGATCATTTTTCATATATAAATTTTTTTGATCCGAGCTACGGATTATTTACTATGATTTATCAAAGTTTTACGGTTTTTCTGAATTAAATTAATTCGAATATAAAACAGTGCATTTTACTGTTCATCGTATGAGTCCGAATTTTTTTTTCTTTTTTTTCGATTTTACAAATTTTTTGATATAATTTTTTTTTGTTTGAACTTTTTTTTTGCTGACGTGGCATGCTGACTGGGCGGTCAGCAGGTCAAAACCGGTCAATAGGGTCAAAACCGGTCTCAGGGTTGTTTTTCAGACTGTTTTGATAGTTCAGAGTTGTGTTTCAGACGGTTTTGAAGTTCGGGGTTGTATATTAGACTAGAGAGCTAGAGTTGAGGGTTGAAATATGCACTTCTCTCTTTTTCCATCCACCCGCTACTCCTCCGCCTCTTTAGCGCTGCACTGCCGTTTTGTTTCGTCTTGATCGCGCCGTCAAACGCCCATTGCTCGCTAGTCTCGTTGGCTTCTATGGTGGCGGGGAAGCCGCTGCAGCTGGTCGTTCTGAAGATGGAATTGCATTGCGCCGGCTGCGTCAGGAAGGTCCGCAAGAGCTTAAAGAGCATGTCCGGTATGCCTCCCTCCCTGTTCTCCTGCTTAATTCTCTGCATTTTCTTGTCTGATGGCCGATTCGTCTGTTGTCGACTTGTCCCATAGGCGTGCAGTTGGTGGTGGCCGACGCGGCGGCGAACAGGGTCGTCGTGGCGGGGACGGCCGACGCGGCCGCGCTCAAGGCGCGGATCGAGTCCAGGACCAAGAAGCCCGTCCAGATCAGCGGGAGGGGGCTTGTTCAGGCCGGCTCCTCCAAGCCGCAGCCGCCCAAAGAAGAAGATACGGGGAAGAAGCAACCGCCCACCCCCACCGAGGAGAAGAAACCCACGGAGCTTCAGGTCGGTACACAAGCGGCGTGTCCTTCCCAACCACAACGCTCGTCGTCTCAGCAACCTTGCGACTCATCCGATTTTGCTTTCGCAGGAGACAACGGTGCTGCTCAAGATCCACCTCCACTGCGACGTCTGCGCCGACCGCATCAGACGATGGATCTACAAAATAAAAGGTGCCGTCTTTGGATTCTTCTTTAAAAAAAAAAAAATTGCTATGGATTCTTCTTAATTCTTCGAGTCCAAGGTTTGATCTGCGGTTGAAATTGACGCCTCTCTGTGTGTGTCTTCTCCAGGAGTCAAGGACGTGATGCTGAAAGCCAGCAAGGACGAGGTAAAGGTCACGGGGACCATGGACGTGGCCACCATGGTCCCGTACCTCACCGAGAAGCTCAACCGCGCCGTGGAGGCCTTCGCGCCCGTCAAAAAGGACAAGAAGAAGGATAAGGGGAAAGGAAGCGAGATGGCGGGCCTGCCTATGGCGTCCGCCGCGGCGTCCATGGCGTCCGCAGCGGCGTCCATGGCGCACGCGCCGGTCCAGGCGAGGACGCACGACGTCTCGCCGTACGGCCAGGTCCCGTACCCGCCCAGCTACGACGCCGGCGGCTACTACCAAGAGTATCTCAACCCACAGGCGTACCATCCGTACCCGCCCAGCTACGACGCCGGCGGCTACTACCAAGAGTATCTCAACCCACAGGCGTACCAGCCGTACCCGCCCAGCTACGACGCCGGCGGCTACTACCAAGAGTATCTCAACCCACAGGCGTACCAGCCGTACCCGCCGGCCGCCCTACGATTTCGACACGGCGCCGCCCCCGCAGATGTTCAGCAACGAGAGCCCCTACTCATACCCCGTCATGTGATGTGACCCGCCGCCCGCATCACCGCCGAAGACATGAGCCGGCCGTTAGGGACCAGATGATCATTGTCCATAGTGTGCATCGGGATTTAGAGAACTCATTAACCCACTCTGACACGGCGAGACTTTTAGGACTGTATAATGGACTTTGCTACACCTACGTAAACTTTGTCGTAACTTCTCTAAAAAAAAACTTTGTCATAACTTACGTAAAAGCTGATTTGGGCTAATTTGATTGCAAGCAAATTTGGGCCCAGGCCCACACCGTGAGAATAGGGGGGCTGATTGATTTAGAAACGAGAACGGGAATATCCTATTCGCCGCATTCTGCGTTGAACTGTCGAGGCTTCGCATACCCCCCGGCCGTTTTTGGGCCGGCCCTTTTATTTCCCACCCTTTCGTTCCTTCGTTCTCTTTTCCTCCTCCGAGCGTCGTCGTTCCTCCTCTTCTGGTTCCTCTGGTTCCTCGTGCGAGCGTCGTCGTTCCTCCTCTGTTTCCTCTTTCTTCTCTTGTTCTTCCTCTAGGATCCTGCTCCGGCAAGAGACCGCCGGCCTGGTGAGGAGGCACCAGGCCTTTCTTCTTGCTATTCATCGGTTTCATCGGCGGCAGGGCATCAGATCTGGCTGACCGCAATCGTCGTTTGTTTTTTGCAGGTGGCCAGTGTCTGTGGCATAGGCGTCGGTGTCATCTAGGGTTTTGTGTAGGGCGTCGTCTAGTCCCGTTAAGATCTGGCTCCCCAAAGGTAAAGTCCCCAATTCCCCTTTCTGTTCCTTCTTCTCTGTGTGCTAGGGTTTGTAGGAGTCTTCAACCAGCAGCAATCTTCTCCGTGTTCTAGGGTTTGTAGGAGTCTTCAACCAGCAGTAGTGGATCAAAAAAATTCATATGTTTCTAGAGTTTCAGTGTTGCTGATGTTGTATAGCAGTAGTAGGGGGTGTTGTATAGCAGAAATTTCCCTCTGTTGTGTATGTATGTTATGTTAGTTTTCTATTTTTTGTAGCAGCATGATGGATTAGTTCTGGTGAATTGTTGCTAGGGTTCCACTGTTGTTAGGTTTTATGTACTGTTTTTAGGATTTTTTTAGTAGCATTATGCAGAAAATTTCCTCTATTTTGTATATATTGTTATGTTAGTTTTCTGAATTTTGTAGCAGCATGATGGATTAGTTCTGGTGACTTGTAGTTCTCGTGGATTCTTGCTAGGATTCCGCAGTTTCTTTTAGTGTATTGCTGACTTAATACAAAATCTGGTTCACACTTTGTTGAGTATCTGCAATTTTCTGTTGTTCTAGTGTTTTGGACATTGATTTCTTCAGTAATCAAGTAATTGCAATTAGTTATCCTACTAGAGGTTGTCATTAATTTTTGTTACTAACATGGTTACTGTTTACTGCTTTTTGTTCTCCTTTGAAATATTGTTTACTTCAGCTCCCTTAATTTTTATTAATTTTTATGCAGCTCTCCTTCAACTATCAAAAATGCCTAGACTTTACAAATATCCTGCAACTACTATTAAGCACAGATTCTCCACCATTAGGTGGCATAAGGCAGTCTCTGATTTAACTGATAAGCAGAAGTCATTTGTTTCTAAGTATGAACTGGAAAACCTTCTGAATATTCATCCTCACCTCATGATACCAGTTCCAATTCTGCAATGGGTTGCAGACCACTTAAATTGTAATGGTACTGGTGTTTTCTAAAAGGGTAAAAGTATAATTCATCTCAGGAGGGAAATGGTAATTCAGGTTTTTGGGATTCAATCTGGTTCTGTACCTTTTCCTGTGGAGCACAGATGTAGTTACCATCAATAGAGTGCTAGAACTTCGAGCTCGGTATCTTAGTCCTCGCCAGCAGAATATTCCAGTGGATAATATTGTCTCTAGGATGAAGAATGACGAAACCGAGGAAGGTTTCATCCGGAGCTTTATGCTTCTGTTCATAAGTATTGTTTTCTGCCCGACAACTCGTAACTATGCAAATTGGAAACTTCTTTATATGGGCTCCACGACATTACCCAGCTGAAGACCTCTGATTTGGCTCAGTTTTGTATTGACCATTTGAACAAGGAAATTGATAATTTCAGCACTAAGCTCCTCAATAGAACTGAAATTCCCTTGAACAACTCCATCTTTGTTGGTGGATGTTTACCTTTAGCTGCTGTAAGTTATCTTTTTTGCCTTCCTTTTTACTTTTTTATGCACTCTTTAAGCTCTGTATTTTTTGTATAGTCACTGATTATTTTCTTTCGTTTTGTCTTCTGATGCACAACCTTTCTAGATTGTTTATCTGGACTTCGTAGATTTCACAAAAGCTTCAAAACAAGCACATAACAATTATGGAGTCCCTAGGATGGCACATGTTAAGAATGAAGATTTTGACTATCTCACTTCAGTGGACTTGAACAGAGCTTCGAAGAAGCCGTTTGCATTGGCATTCTTACCAGTAAGCTTGGTCTATTGACTTTTAGTTCTTAATTTTTTAGTCAACAAAACTCTTGTAATTCTAATGCAAAAACAGTAAGTAGCAAATCTTTGTTGACATGCTTTTTTCCTCTTCAGATGAAAGACATTTCCAGGACTCCTTACAGTGCTCGTGCAATCATATTGGCTGAAGAAAAGTGGTCCAAAGCCCCACAGACTTTTCATAATCAGGAAGATGAAACTTTTCCTCAAACAGCCAATGTTGCATCTACTTCAAACAACAATCCAGAAGTATGTTTTCATGCCTTCTTTAGCTGTTGTTTTATTAATAAATTTTGGTCATATCAGTTCAGTTTTGTGCAAGGTCTAATACCCATGTAACTGTTTTCTTGGTTGAACTGACAGGTTTTGAATATAATATCTCAAGTTATTGCGAAACATGAAGAAAAATGGAAGATTATTCATGACCAGCATGTCCAAACCATGTATGAAGAAATGAAAGCTATTGTGATGTCAATGCAGCACAACTCAAACAGCCAAGTCAACAATGTTGGCACTTCAACAACAAATCCAATCATTCTTCTTTCAGCAGTGAGAAACAGGAACACTCTCAATGAACCAGCGAACACCAACAAAAACCCAGTTATGGAGGAGTTCTTTCAAGATGATTTAGCAGTCAGTCCTACTCCACATGTTACCTTAAGGCAGACAATCGATGACAACCAAGTTCAAGTTCCTACATGAGTTTCTAAACAAATAGATGAAACCGTGGAAGCACCTTCAGCTGGGAAAAAAGGTATTAATTCTGATAACCCACTTGATCATCATTTCTCTTGAAATCAAAACATATAATATCTGTCAAATTGTTTGTTAACACTGTTTTAGACATCGCAGGTACTGTTTCTGAGCCAGTTCAAGCAAAGGAATCCAAGCAAGAGCAAAAGGTAGATGCCAATATTACTCCATCAATGACATTGCTGAAACAACTGGATATTGTTCATGCTGGAAGAGATACTGAGCCAAACCAGATAGAATTTCAGAATGTCAACACTCCAACAAGAAATCTACAGGAAACTCCTCTTTCTTGGAATTTAGTTCCTGTCACTGAGCAAGAGTCAGCTGTTGTTAGTGTGCTCAATGAGACACCACGCAAAGGAAAGACTGGTCTTGAGATTATATTGTCTCCTTTGAATAATAGTTCATTCGAACAAGCCTCTATTCCAATTGCTTTGAATTCAAAAACAATTGAAGACAAGAGAGATGGCATTGATTTTGCCATGGAGTACGATGAGGATTCTTCACTCCCACAACTTGACAAGTCAACTTCCTAAAGGTAACTTCCAACACTTTTTCAATGTATTGCTCTTTTACTAGCATTTTATTTTTCACTTCTGCCAATGCACTGCGTTCTTTTTATATGCTTTCTGGTTTTCTCAGCACAATGCTTATTTTTTTGCAATTTCTGAATTACAGATCCTGTGTTACCTAAGAACAAGGAATCTGATGCAGAATTACATACATCTGGACCAAGCACTATAGACAAAAGAAATAGAAAGAAGAGGAAAGAAAAATTGATATGTTCTCAAGAAAAGCTAGCAAAGATTACCCCTGAAGCTCATGTTCAGGAGTTTTATAAGAGGTACCTTGGTAACAAATACTACAAGAAGGGCAACAAGTAAGTTATTTCATGAACAACTTTATTTCAAAACTTTGTAATGATCTTCCTATTTGTATTTTTTAATTTTGACCTATTATATTCTTTTCAAGCAGTCCAACCGTTATCAGTGTCAATGGCTTTCCTGTGGATTATGATAATTTCTACAATTCACTGAAGGCAGTAGGGAACATTGACAATGAAGTATTCAATGCCTATGTCCAAGTTTTCAATTATGACAATGAATGTCCAGATCCAAAAGCTAAGGAACCTTCAAAATACTGCTTCACTTCATACTTCACTGTATTTCCCTACCTTCTTAACCATAATTTTCTATTTATTTGTTTAACAATACAGACCTGCAAGTTATGTTTCTTCACGATGTCACCTGTTACATTTTTCCTCCAGGAGAAAGTTCTTGTAGATCCCAAAATTTTCAATTGTAGGTCTTGCCTAAGAGAATTGAAGAAAATTGACCCTGGGAAGAACATTCATAAGCGTGATATGGTAGACATCTTTTATTAATGTAAACACTGTCAATTTTTGCATCCTCTCTATAGTGTTCTGATTTTTCTCTGTTTACTTGCAACCCAGCTTTATTTCCCCAGAGTTGATTCATTCCACTGGACTTTGTTTTGCATCAACAATCTGTCTGAAACTGTTAATTTCTTCGATTCAAGCACTTATGTTCCTCAAAATCAAGTCAACAAGTTAACATCAAACCTAGTTCGTTTTCTTCTTATTTGTTTACTTTTTGTGCTATGGAATGTTTTCTTCTTTTAGCTTCCCTGTCACTTTTTGTATGTGTATAGTTTTCAATTAATTTAACTGTTCGTTATTTGTGAGATAGTACTGCACTTGTTGATCCCTAGTATTTGTTCGTAAAACAGATCATAAACATGAGCACACTTTTCAAGGCTGCCGACCGGACATACAAGAATGTTGAGAATTTTGAGTGCATTTCACCTGAGAACTATCCCCAGCAAAACAACAGTACAGAACGATATTATAGTTTGTTCATTGTTCTTTGTAACTACTTTATCTTAATTTACTTTTTTGAACAACAATTTTTTTCTTACTGAAAAGATTTGAATTTTTCTACTGCCACAATTGTGCTTTGTATGCTATCATGTACATGGATATCTTTGATGGGAAGAAGATAAAGGACTTCGATGATGTAAGTTTTTCCCTTGTTCCATGTTTTTCTTCCCTATATTTTTTTTCATTTTATGTTTAAAGTGTTGTTCTCCATTTCATTTGTATCAGGAAATTATCGCTCAATTCAGGCAGGTTGTTGCTTACAAGCTGGCAAAGTCTGATATCAACGAAAAAGTGTTTCAGTGGCTTGAAGAAGATGCAGCAACCAAGAAGAGGAAGAAGCACCGTTAGATATGTGCAGAAAGCGAACTTCAAGTTCCGTTAAATGTTATAGTTTCTGGACATTGTCTTGAATACGCAGCAGAAAGACTTATAAGTATCATGTCTCTTGTTTAGAAAAACTTTGTGTCGCTTTTTTCCAAGTGTGGAATACACATCCTGAAAATATTCTATGCTGTAACTAAACTACCTGATTATGACGAGCACTATTCCAAGCATTTCATCAATCCATGCCATTGTTCTTACATGTTTTAGCGTTATATTTTTGTCCCCGGTTATATGTTTTTTATAGTTGTTTGTGTGAAGAACATTTTTTGTACTTTATTTATTCTGATCATTTCTGTCTTGTCTTGTGTCTCTAGGACCCCGTTCCTAGGGAACATTATTGAGCAAATTTTACCCTCCTTTTCTTTTCTTCGAGAATTGTACTGTAGGGTGAAAACAAAATAGAAAGGGCATGGATTTTGTTTGCTTCGAATAATGTACTGTAGGTTTTCTCATGACTGTAATCAATAGGATAGGTCCGACTTTTCTTGTTCAGGTTCTTGTAATGTGAATTTATTATCATCTTCTTTAACAATTCCCAGTTTTAGGACAAGTTGGGATACATACTCACGTTTGTGAGCTTGCGTATAACTGGTTTCGTTGTTGTTACTTGGTCTAGGCAATAGCCTGTAAATTGTTCTTAGTTAATATTATTTTCATAATTGATCCCCAAACAATAAAATGTTCCTCTTGCTATTTCCTCTCGAGTTTTGAAAAACGTTCATTATTGAGGGAACATTTCTCAAGGAACAATATTTGGGGCTCAATATTTAAAATAACATTTTTTATGGGACATTATTTTGTGGAATAAGTTTTAGGAACAAATGTTTTGTTATTAATGTTCACTAAAATAATGTCCCCTGGAAAAGGTTTTTCAATATTAATGTTCGCAGAATAATGTTCACTTAAATTGTTATGTTAATAATGTTCCCTAAAAAATGTTTCTCGCATAACATTTTAAACCAACAATGTTTTGGGAAATAGTTCTTTTAATAATGTTCCCGTCATTAAAGTTCCTTTAGTATTGTACCCTCAACAATGTACCTTTACTAATATTCCCTAAATATTGTTCCCTAAATAGTCTTCCCTAAATAATGTTCCCTCATTAATGTGAGAAATAATGTTCACTTATTAATATTCCTTCTAGTAGTGTTCATCTTACGACGTGCCCTTAATAATGTAATTTTGTTAAAAGAATGCAAAAGGAACATTATTAGGGGAACATTACTCAATGAACATAATTTGGGGCACAATATTAAAAATAACATTTTTTAGGGAACATTATTCTATGGAATAATTTTAGGGAACAATATTCATAGCAGAAACATTAGTTAGGGACTTTTCTTTTCTTAATGTTTCTAAACTAATGCTCTCCTTTATTAAAGTTCCTTTAGTAATGTTGCATCATTTAAATCTTGTTCCTTGGATAAAAATTCATTACCAATATTCGGTGAATAATGTTCCGTAAAAAATGTTTCATGAATAATTTCATAAAAAGCAACAATGTTTGGGAAAAATGTTCCTTTAATACCCTCAATCCCTAAACAATTGTTCCTTTATTAATGTTCCTTCATTTAAATCTCCTTAGTAACGTTCCTTAAAAAATGTTCCTTTGATAAATGTTTTGTTATTAATGTTCACTAAATTATGCCCCCCTAATAAATGCTTTTCATTAATAATGTTCGTAGAATAATGTTCACTAAAAATGTTACGTTAATAATGTTCGTTGAATAATGTTCCCTAAATAACGTTTCTTGCAAAACCTTCTATACCAACAATTTTTTGAAAAAGTTCCTTTAATATTTGTTCCCCTCAATAATGTTCCTTTAGTATTGTTCCCTCAATAATGTACCTTAAGCAATGTTCCCTAAATATTGTTCCCTTAAATAGCGTTCCCTAAATAATGTTCCATCCTTAATGTGGGAAATATTGTTCCCTTATTAATGTTCCATGTAGAAATTCATCTTACGATATGCCCTTAATAATGTAATTTAATTAAAAGAATGCAAAAGGAACAATATTGTTGGAACAATACTAAAGAAACATTAATCAATGGAATATTAAAAATAACATTTTATGAAAACAAACAATGTTTGGGAAAAACGTTCATTTAATATTGTTTCCTCAATCCCTAAACATTGTTCCTTTACTAATGTTCCCTCAATTAAATCATGTCCCTTGAATAACGTTCCTTCGAAAATGTTTCCTAGAAAATGTTTCAATAGTATTGTTCACTAAAAAATGTCCCCTAAAAATGTCCTCTAAAAATGTTTTTCATTAATAATGTTCGTAGAATAATGTTACCTGAAAAATGTTCCTTCAATAATGTTCCTTCATTTCCTTTAATATTGTTCCCTCAACAATGTTCCTTCACTAATGTTCCCTAAATATTGCTCCCTAAATAATGTTCGCTCATTAATGTTGAAAATAATGTTCCATTATTAATGTTCCTTGTACAAGTGTTCAGATCTTATGTGCCCTTAATAATGTAATTTAATTAAAAGAATGCAAAAGTAACATTATTTTTGAAACATTACTAAAGGAAACATTATTTAGTGGAATATTAAAATAACATTTTTATGAAAACAAATAATGTTTGGGGAAAACGTTCATTTAATAATGTTCCCACAATCCCTGAACAATGTTCCTTTACTAATGTTCCCTCAATTAAATAACGTCCCTTGAATAATTGTCCCTGAAAAATTGTTCACTAAAAATGTTTCATTATTATTGTTCACTAAAAATTGTCCCTTGAAAAATGTTTCATTATTCACTAAAAATGTCGTCTGAAAATGTTTTTAATTAATAATGTTCGCAGAATAATGATACCTGAAAAATGTTTCTTCCATAAAATTTTGAACCAACAATGTTTGGGAAAAACGTTCCTTCAACACTGTTCCCTCAATTGTTTTCCTTTAATAATGTTCCTTTAGCATGTTCCCTAAATATTGCTCCATAAATATTGTTCCCCAGTTAATGTTCTCTCATTAATGTGGGAAATATTGTTCCGTTATTAATGTTCCCTGTAGAAGTGTTCATCTTATGATGTGCCCTTAATAATGTAATTATATTAAAATAATAAAAAGGAACATTATTGCTGGAGCATTACTAAAGGAACATTAACTGGGGCACAGTATTCAAATAACAGTTTTTGGTGAACATTTTTTCAGACCAATAATTTATATAAAACTTTTTTCTAATAATGCTTTTTCAAATTTTTCTTGCCATATATATATATAACTTTGATCAATAGTAATGTTTCAACAACAAATATTTCATTAATAATGTTCGTTGTTTCGCAAAAAAAATGTTTGAATAAAACCCAACAATGTTTTCTAAAAGGTTTCCATTTTGTTTCCACTATAATTTTAATTGAAAATTATTCTTTTAATTAAAATCTTGTTCCACCAATAATGTTTCATTATTATTGTTTGCTGAGTAATCTTCCCTGAATAAATGTTTCAGGAATAATGTTCCCTAAAAAATGTTTTCTCAATAATGTTCCTCTAATAATATCACTGAAATATAATTGTATTAATAATGTTCGTTGAATTATGTCCCCTCACATTTTTATGGTAACAATATTAAAGAAAAATCTTTTCAGGGAACATTAATGAAAAATGTTTTCAATAATAATGTGCACCAATAATGTTCGCTGAATATTAGTTAGGAAAAATATCCATTTAATAATGTTTCCCCAATAATGTTCCTTTAGTATTTTGCGAACATGCGATAATCTTTTTTTCTATAGACACATTCTTTTTTCTATACTTTGTTACTTGATAGACACATACTTTTTTACATGTGTTTAAATTTTCTTGTTCAATTGCGGGATAAACAATTTCAAAAACATTGTTTAACGATGTATCTTCCAACAAAAATATTCAAAGTTTTTTATGGGAACGCTTTTTTCACATTTTCAAAAAAATCAACGTTGTCAAATATTTTTGTTATTTTCAATAATTTACTCACAAATTGAAGAAATTGTTGCCATTCTGAAATGTTTTTGCGTACACAGATTATTGCACTAACATTATTCCAAGGAAAAATAATTAGGGAATAACATGTTGCATGTCATTATTTAATGAACCAACAATGTTTTGGGAAATAGTTCTTTTAATAATGTTCCCGTCATTAAAGTTCCTTTAGTATTGTTCCCTCAACAATGTACCTTTACTAATATTCCCTAAATAGTCTTCCCTAAATAATGTTCCCTCGTTAATGTGAGAAATAATGTTCACTTATTAATGTTCCTTCTAGTAGTGTTCATCTTACGACGTGCCCTTAATAATGTAATTTTGTTAAAAGAATGCAAAAGGAACATTATTAGGGGAACATTACTCAATGAACATAATTTGGGGCACAATATTAAAAATAACATTTTTTAGGGAACATTATTCTATGGAATAATTTTAGGGAACAATATTCATAGCAGAAACATTAGTTAGGGACTTTTCTTTTCTTAATGTTTCCAAACTAATGCTCTCCTTTATTAAAGTTCCTTTAGTAATGTTGCCTCATTTAAATCTTGTTCCTTGGATAACAATTCATTAACAATATTTCGCACGGACCTGGGCCTCCACGCCTCGCCACGATCTGCATGCTCGGTCGTCACCGCGTGCGGGCATGGCTTATTGCCAACACATTCGGGTTGGAGCCGGTTTCGTTGATGATGTGTGTGCGAGTTCTGCAACCTGAAAGTATGCTACAGTTGTGTCTTGTTCTTGCCAAGTCTGGTGAGACGTGTCTGTGTTGCGTTTGTTTCCCCACTCTTGGGGCCAGTTCTTTTGTAGCTTATTTTATGCTTATAGAATAAGCTGCCCCCACCCAGCTTATTCTAGAAGCCCAAACCTAAATTTTATTTTAGAAGCCTACCAGTTGACCTTTAATTAGTAGGCTTCTAAAATAAAAAAATTAGTTTTGGCTTCTACAATAAGCTGGGTAGGGGGGAGCTTATTTCCACAGCTCCAAATAAGCTACAAAAGAACTGGCCCTTGATGTACTTGTGTAATCGCCAACAGATTTGACGATGAATAAATGAGAGATAGGTCGTTCTAATTTTGATTGCGGTGCAAATTTTGCATACACAAAATCTGACTTTTTTGCTTGTGGTTGGGATGGACAAGATCAAGAGAAAAATGGTCGCACTGGAATTACATTTAATGTATGTAGAGTTTTTTTTGCGGGGTGGTAAGGAGTTTTATAACAAAATTATAGAGTTACAGTGCAGAGGCGAGAATTCCTCAGTACATGGAGGCCTCCTGTGTAGCCAAACAGCAGTGCTACATTCAGTACGACTATACCTTGCTAAACAATCTGCCATTCTATTCTGAGAACAATGAAGCTTTTGCGGAATAAACTCCCGTACCTCTCGTAAGGCTAGAATCTCCAACGCCAGATGTCCATACGGAGACCGAACTAGTGACCCGTCACTGAAGATAGTTAGGGCCATGGACGAATCCGACTGCACAATGATCGGAATTTCCGTGTGTTGCAGGGCTAGCGCCATGACCTGCATCATAGCATGAATCTCTGCTTCTAATGCATCATTGCAGTGAAACAAATACCTGTAGGCCGCAAAGATTATCGTCCCATCATGTTTCCAAAGTATCATACCCGCCGCTGCAGTGCCGTCCACGCTTGAGAAAGCACCATCTACCGAAAGTGCAACCTTGTCCATTGGCGGGGGTGTCCATGTAAGAGGAGTATATGTGGACACAGTTCACGGCATCTCAACTTCAACGACCAAGGGCATTTTTCCTTTGAGAATTTCCTCCGTCGAAAACCTACGAACATGATCAAGAGACTGCCAATAGCTCCGTAGGAATTCCACCGAAGTAGTAACGAGAGGGACTTCCTTTCCATGCACAATATCATTCCTTAGCTGCCATATGCGCCAAAGAATAAGGAGTACCATGTTGCTTACATTTTGCTGGCATCCATCAAGGACATAAAGAAGCCAGTCCTGGCCAGTATTCCGCAATGATTCCTTGGTCGGAAGTGGCCAGACCAGACGCATACAATCCCATAGTCGGGCTGCATGATCACATGTAACTAGAGCATGAAATGATGATTGAATATGCACGCCACACATGGGATATGACACCCTTGTTTGCAAATGATGATATGATTTTTCTTTTGCTGTCGCCAATGCTCCCGAGCATGCCTTCCCTGCGTGAATTTTCATTTTTGTGGAACCTTTGCTTGCCAAATCAAATCCCACAACCTCCTTGATCCATCCGGGTTGGAACTAGAAGCACCACCTCCAAACTGTAGTTCATGTTCAGCCATGGCGAGACGATAAGCACTTCGAACGGTAAATACGCCCGTCCGCTCAGGTTGCCATGCTATAAAATCCTCTCTTTGCCTTGCCGATGTACGGATCTTTAAAATTTCTTCCACATCCATTGGCCAGAAATATTTAGATAACAACTAAGATTTCCATGCACCATGTTCATCAAGAAAATCAGAAACACGATTAAGCCTAAAATTACCTTTAGGTGTGACTGGTCTGAATGATGGGCCCTTAGGGATCCATGGATCTCGCCATGTTCTCACCGATTCTCCATTACCCACACGCCAGATCACCCCCTTCTTCAATAATTCTAGGCCATATTCAATACCTATCCACACAACAGTCGAATTCCCAGTAAAAACTACGTCTAGAAGATTACCATCAGGGTAGTATTTCGCACGTAGCAATCATGCACACAAGCTCTGTGGAGCATTTATAAGTCGCCATGCTTGCTTAGCCAACAAAGCCTGGTTAAACACACGCATATCACGAAAACCCATACCCCTTTAGATTTTGGAAGTACCATTTTGTTCCAACCTAACCAAGCCATCTTTCTTTTACCTTTCTCCACTCCCCGCCAGTATTGCCGCATCATGCGCGTAAGATCATCACACACCGATGCCGGCAATCGAAACACGCTCATGACATACGTGGGAATTGCTTGAGCAACTGCTTTTATCAAAATTTCCTTATTACCAACTGACATGTACTGTTCGCTCCAATCCACAAGCCTTCTACTAAGACTGGCCTGCAGAGTTTCAAACATACCCTTGTTCATTCTTCCATCTGGAACTGGTAATCCCAAGTACTTTGGGTCAAACACTTGCTGAGATATATCCAATAATCCTTTTACTTCATCCACCACCGCACCAGGACAATTGCCAGAAAAAAGGATGGAACACTTTGAGGGTTTAATAAGTTGCCCCGTAGACGCCGAGTAAGTGCTCAACAAACCTTTAACAATCTCTGCCTGTTGTTGCGAAGCTTCAAAGAATAAAAGAGAATCATCCGCAAATAATAATGTATGTAGAGTTACCTTCAGAACTGAAATAATGTATGTAATGCTGCACTCTCATGACCGAGATTATTTTTTCCTGTTTAATAATCAGAATGTTCGCATTGGAATTCTGTTTATTTTTGCCAAATCTTAATATGTATTCGTCATCAGTCGTTATTTTTCCCACTGCACATCTGAATGTAGTAGAGCTATCCACACTGATGGTCCTCATCTGCATTGCCACTAGTTTTTTTTCAGCTCTTGCTACTCTGTTACACAGGAGTACGTTTGTAGTAACAGTCCATAACCAGCGCAGAGGCTGAAACTTACAACAGCATGTACTGACAAATAACTCTCAACGTGCGTGAAGTTAAACATGGATCCACAACTATCAAAATGTTGCTGCTCAAATCCAATTTGTTGGCCGATGTTATAACATTCGGTCTGAATTTGTATTCATTCATCAGTCGCAAGGTTGACACTGGAATTCCATTCATTTACGTATACAAATCTCTACCTAATAATAAAGTACGGATTATTTTTGGTCATACGTCATAGAAATTACCCTTAAAATTGCAAAAATTACCCACCAATGCAGTAATAAGAAACGTTTCATAAAAAGGAATCTCGGACTGGGCCGGCCCAGTAGAAACCTCCTATATTGCGCTCTGTGCACTAGGAGACGAGACATCGCGTCCGTTTGGGCCGGCCCATGTACGGGCGACCTGTTTTTTAAATTTCGTTTTTAATTTTTGTTTTTCTTTTCCTTCAATGTTTTATACTTTAAATAATTTTGGATTTAAAAATCGAAAATTAAAAAAATAAGAATGTTAAAATAATTCATAAATCATTGTAGATTTAGAAAATATTTGTGTTTTTTTAATATTCATAAGTTTTAAAACAAATGTTCGGGAAATAAAAAACGTCCATGATTTTTTTTCAAAGTTCGTGTATTAAAAAATGTTAATGAAATTGAACAAAATTTCGACATTCAAAAAATGTTCATGAATTGAAAAATATCCAAAAAAAATTAAAACTGGTCATAAATTATAAATTATTTTATTGATTCATAAAATATTCGTTTATTCAAAACAGATCATGCATTTTAAAAAAATCATCAATTCCGAAAATTGTTCCACCAATTTCCAAAAATTTGTTCGTCGATTCTAAAAATGTTAGCCGAATCAAGAACAATATTTTCTAAAATGTTCACATTTGTTTGAAAATGTTTCTAAATAGTATAAAATGTTCATGAATTAAAAAAATGTTCATGATTTTAGAAAATGTTCGGGAATTGTACATGATTTAAAATATGTTCACGAGTTTTATAAAATGTTCATGATTTTCAAAAATTATTCACGATTTCACGAACATGAGAGTGATAGTGTATCTCGATGATGTAGTAAAATGTGGTCATTGCCATTGAAGATTATGATTTCTTTCCTCCCGTTGCAACGCACGTGCCGTTTTGCTAGTATTGCTAATACAAATGAAACTTTACGTACTACCAGTAGAATTTTGGAGTAGGTCAACATATCTGAGTTTTAAAATCTCTAAATGTTCTCTGAATTTATGAGTATAGTTCTCTGAATACTATCACCATGACCACAAATCTGCCGACATACTCTGCGTTCAGCGACAGGGTATTGGTTGGCTCCCGGCCGGGGCCGGCGTTGCCATGTTGGGTTGGGTGGCGAACGTGGTAGCTGACAGCAAGTAATTCAGGCACCGGCACAACGTGCCCCGCTCATCCACCATCAGCGTCGCGTGAGACTGCACGCGGACAGAAGGATACAATATACTCTGTCCATCAATTGTTAGTAGAGCAGAGTTATATCAGATCCAGTAGTTAATGATTACAGAATTTAACGAGGTTCCATAAATAAACTTTTTAAAAAGCATTGTCGATGATGATAGCGCAATCATAGTAGGAAATTGTTTAGTGCCCTGTTTTGTCGGTTAATATAACACGCTCAAAAGGAATACCGTGGATGCCAGGAAAAATGAAAGCAAAAAGAACAGACAAGAAAGTGGAGGAAGGTGCTTAAAGGGAAAAAAACATGAAAAGCACGAGGCAATCCGGCAGAAAGTATACTCAAGCAAAGGCTACTGGCTATCACCAGTACTAGCAAATGAAAGTGAGATCTCAGTTGTGAAAATGATGAGAGTCAATAGTCAATACGAAAGGGAAACCGATTTGATAAACTAATGAGAGCATGAAGCAAACGGTGCATTCATGCAATTGCCAACAAAGTGTATTTATTGACAGACATGGCAGAGACTACTGGTGTTGTAACTTGGTGGAAGCAAAGCGAAGCAACCACAAAAGATTAGACAAATCTCTGAAGAAATTTTCATTAGGTGCTAAGATTAAAGATAAGTGTAGTCATTTGTCCCCCTTGGCCCCCCACCCATACTCAGCTAGCTCCGCCACTGTTCAAGAAGACTAGAATTTACAGGTGTCGCGAATACTAGCTCTTTGAGACAATCAAGTAAGTACGTTGATTCAGACGCATAGCAAAGTTCAGCATGTTGAATGGATTGAGTCGGTGACTAGTGCCGAAAGAGATTCCCTCATGTTAATCTGACAGAATGAAAGGATAAGACAGGGATAAAGCATGCAAGTGTGGTGTGGCCTAGTGACAAGTTTTTCTTTCAGATCTGAGCCGATGGACCAAAAGCTGGCGAGCGCACAATGCGGAATTGCAGAGTGCAAAGGGGACCAAAGGCATAGCAAAGAAATTGCTCCATGCTCCATAACCATAACACAAAAGTACAGTGCTAGTACTAGACAATCCCTCTAACCATCATTAGCATCTCATCATAGTACTATCATCAAACTCAGTTCAGTTGCTTTGCAAAAGTCTTGGTTTAATCAGTCATCTTGGCACCATCATACGGCCATCATAGTCCGAGAGAATATTCCCTGTCTGTCCCAGGTGAACGTCTCTGTGCCCTGGCCAACATTCTGTCTCCTGTCCTTAACCCACCAGTAATCATCTCCCCAATCATCACGACTGGACATTTTCTTGTTCTTCTAAGAAATTGATTCGATTATCAACACAGACTGCTTGTTTCTGAAAACGTAATCGAACAGTGCAGTGCCTTGATTACCTCCTTAACCTCCCATCCTAAATCAGCATGAGTACGTGTGATCCGAAATAATTTTGCTCAAGAATTTGGTTTCAAATATCAACTGCCTATTTTTGAAATCTGAATCATTTTTTCTCATAACGAACGTAACGTTTTTAGGTAACTTGTAAATCCGGAAAGCGCTAAAATCTAGTATGTGGTATTAACCTTTTTCTAGTCCTGTGTCCTCCAGTGAGTTGCTTTCCCCTTTCCCCTCCCCTTGCTATAGTTCAGGAGAGGAGAAGAAGAGGGCGGCTTCGTCTTCCCCCCGTTTCAGCCGGCGAGGCTGCGGGTTCCCTTGTTTCGGCTTGTAAATAGGGTGTGGAGTGAGTCTCTGGCCGGCGGCGCTGTGGAGGTGGTGGTGCGGTCGGAGTGGAGGTGTGGTTCGTCGGCGTGCTTCCCCTTCTGCGTCGGTGTCCTTTGGGACTTCGCCGTGGCACGCGCGACTTCTCGTGGCCGGGGATCTGCGGATCCTGTGGTCTGTGCGGGCTCTGTACATGGTCTCCGTGCCGGAGGCGGCGACCATGTTTTTGAGCTTTTGTCTCCTGGCTCTTGCTCCGTGACGGCAAGGATAGCTCCAACCTTGCCGAGGAGCCTGGGAGTCCTGCTTTGCAGGTGGAGCGGCTTCAGATCTTTCTCTCCCTTGCCGGCCGGTGAGGGAGTCGACGTCCACGCGTTGGTGCGGCTCCGTTCTTCCTCTTCTTCGTCGTGCGAGCACGCAGTGGCTGAGAACGACGACTTCCCGTCCGCGAGGAACCCGTCCGCTGATTTCAGGGCTTCGCCGGCTCTAGGAGAGAGCTGTGGCGGCGGTGCGGCGGCACGTCTTCGTTCCGCGTCGGAGTTGTTAGGGGAACGGGATCCCAGGGACCCGGTTGTAATTTCCATGTTTTCTGGGGTGCGTTGTACTGTTCGCTGTGGCTAATAGATCTGGGGTTGTTTTCGCAAAAAAAAAAAACCTTTTTCTAGTCCCAGGCGAATTTAACTCTAGAATATGCTTATATTTGTTATAAGTTGATTCAAATGCATTATTTTTCTCACACGACTGAGTCGTAAAACATACCTTCAGAAGAAAATGCCTAGTTCTTTTTTGTGAAAATGGTCAGATCCATTATAAAATTTCACCGGTAGTACAAAACATCTCAAAGATAATAAAAATTACATCAAGATTCTAAGACAACCGAACGGCCACTACTGCCGCCGATGCGCCGCTCCCTACTTTTGGTTGTATAGTTTGACATATGGATAAATGCCAATACATAAAAATTCAATTCTTGAACAAAAAAATACTGTATAAGAGATCTCAAATTATTAATATCTTCTAGGAAAATGACTTCCTTGTTGGTTAGGGTTTCTATTCAATAATTTTTTGGAATATATAATTTAAAATATGAGTCGGCTGCAATGTGGTACCACCATATAGTGGGCCTTCAACCCCGTAATGTTGTCCAAGTCTGGAATTGGATTAGATGGATAGTAAGAAAAAACTGGACATGGCATCTGTTTAGAACACCCAATGCATGAATCTTCTAACGTAAGATTCAAAAGTTTTCACAACAAAATACTGTAATTTAAGTTTGATTTTTTAGAGAAATAAAGTCTAATTTTCCAAAATGACTGTATTCATTGCAATTTTTTATTCCCATGTACATTATCTTAGGGCAACATTAAGTATAGCCTGCATGCCTCACTTGCAATCAGCAATCAACACGGCACAAACCAAAAATATCAACGCAACAAAACCACTTTACAAAAGGATTAGGATGGAGAAAAGAGGCAAGCTCATGCCAGCCTCACCCAGCAGAAAACAAATTGGTGCTCATTTTTTTTTTCCCAGTAGCAAGCTGCTAGCACATCCAAGGCAAGCCCCTGCCACCCAAGGCCTTGTTGCCCTTGGACGCAGCCCGGGGCGACAACTTCATCTGTCCTCTCATCTCCTTGCACACCATCTCCAGCTCCGCCACCCGGCCCTGCATCCGCCGTAGGTTCAGTCTCAGCGTCTCCTTCTCCTTCTCGTCATCCGGCACGACCCGTTTCGGTGTAGGCGATGACAAGGGTATCTGGAGTGCATCGGGTGGCCGCTGCAAGGACAATGCTTGCACGGCAATCCTCGGTGGGATCCGCCGGTTCCTCGCCAGGTCCTTGCACGCCTCGAGGGTCAGCTTCTCGTAGTTGAGGCACCGACATAGTGTCGCGCACTCCTCGACAGTCAGCTCGGCATGAGACTGTATAGAATCACGAAGACACAAGCGTTATTCTCTTTCCGCCACAAAATAAAATCGGGAAGCAGTGTTTTTTTAGATGCATTTTCGGTATTTATTTTTACAAAATTTTCAATTATTTTAGTTTGCCATTTGAAATTTGAAAATTTGCCGAATCATGAAGCGTTTTTTGGTCGCCATTTATTTTAAACAAGGCAGTACACTACACATGCTATACTCCCTCCGTCGGGGAACAAGTATACATCAAGATTTTGTCCTAAGTCAAAGTTTTAAAATTTTGACCAACTTTACATAGAAAAGTAGCAGCATTTATGGCACTAAATTAGTACCACTAGATTCGTTTTCAAATGTAGTTTCATAATATACCAATTTGATGTCATATATGCTACTATTCTTTTTTATAAAGTTGGTCAAAAATTTAAAAATTTGACTTAAGACAAAGGATAGAAGCGGCGCGGACGGAGGGAGTATGTAATCCAGTAGCCAAGAGCTTAAAAAATTCAACGGAGTTTCATGAACAGAGCTTTAGGAGTTCCGTACTAGTAGCTAGCTAGTGCACGGAATGCCGTGGAGGAGAGGGAACCTAAAGGCTAAAGCAGAAAGAACAGACAGAAAGCGGAGGAAGGTGGCTAATTAAAGGAAGAAAACATAGGAAGCACACTAAAGGCAATCTGGCATAACAAACAAAGTCTATAAGTACAACCCATCACCAGTAATAACACAAAGGCTAAAATCTCAGTTCTGAAATGATTGGAGCTCAGTGGAAAAAACTTCACTTCAAGCAGAGCAAACTGCCGGCAAACGTGTGTTGTAACTTGGTGAAAGCAGAGCCAAAGTTCAGAGCTGTTGCAGGTGCTCGTTCTCTGAAGCAGCTAGTGCATTATCTTAGACAGAGAGGGAATTTTCAGCGTGCTGAATGGCTTTGACTGGGTGACTGACTGCACGACGAGAGGATAAGACGCGATGGATAATAAAGTGGACATGGGTAGTAAGTGTGGTCAGCTGACAAGGTTTCGAGATCTAATCTGGTGGACCAAAAAGGGCTAAAGGCATCACAGCAGCGCAAAGAAATTGCTTCCATGCTCCACAGTCCACCTGTCCATCACTATCATCTCATGGTGATGTGATGATGGTGCTACCAAACTCTATTCGGCTGCTTTGCAGAAGGCATCATTGCAGAAAATATGGTGTAAAATAGATTACTATGATTGGTCTGATTAGAATGGTAATTCCTCCGATCCGGATTAATTGACGCACGCTCTATTCAGTGCAAAATTATCAATTTGTTCTAGGATGGATTATAGTTAGATCAAATTGCCAGTACCATCTCCATAGCCAAAAAGCTAGCACGAGAAAATCTGAATCAGCTTAGATGTAGACACATAAAAAACAATGTAAGGTTTGTCATTATACACTTTACAATTCTATATATATTCTTGTGCAGCATTTTTGGAGATTGCAATGGTATTCTGTAGCTAAAACATAATGCATTTTGGTTCTAGGTGAACATTATCATCATGGCCTCTTTCTGGTAATAAATAGTAGATAAATCATCGTGGCCTCATAATAAATTGAGAAAAATGTGCACGGTGCCAGGTGAAAATCTTGGTGACCTTTGCCGTCTCTCACCAGTCACCAGCATCAGAATATTTTACTGCAATATTTATGATTGGCCTATCATTTGTT
Organism: Elymus sibiricus; assembly: GCA_039707655.1. Classification (NCBI taxonomy): domain Eukaryota; kingdom Viridiplantae; phylum Streptophyta; class Magnoliopsida; order Poales; family Poaceae; genus Elymus; species Elymus sibiricus. Next base: position 515,029,119 of record CM077665.1, read on the forward strand.
CTTTTTAACCTCCGGGTAATCATCGTGAGTAAGTATGATCCGAAATTTTTTTGGCTTGCGAAATGGGTTTCAGATATGAACTGCCCAATTTTGAAATCCGAATTCAAGTTCTCCAAATACAGCCAAATTTTTGAAAATTTGAAGAAACGGTTCTTACCTCGAGGTAGATGTCCAATGCTCTGTACACGCCGTCGTAGCAGTCCCTGGCGGAGTCCGGCAGGCTCTCGGCGACGGCGAGGAACCGGGACACCCGCAGCCCCTGGTCCGGCGAGATCTCCGCCAGGTACTTGTCCACCAGCTTCCCCGCCTTCCTCATCCTCTGCGACGACGACGACGAGCCGTCCTCCTCGACGGAGCTCACGAACACCCTGACGAGCCGCATGACCAGGCTCACGTCGTACACGCCGCCGCCGTCGCCGGACACGAGGAGGTCGTCGAGCGTCGCCTGGTCTAGCATCCGCCCCACGAGCGTCTCCAGCTTGCGCCGGCACTCCCTGCTCAGCCCCGCCGCCGACACGGTGCGCAATGCCGAAAAGAGGCCCCGGCAGGAGAACGCCTCGCCGCCGCCGGCGAGCGCCACGCCGTGCACGGCCGTGTCGGCGAGGCCCGCGAGGACGCTGCCGCCCGAGTCGTCGGCCTTGCGGAGCGTGGCGGCGCGGCGGAGGTAGTGCAGCAGGAACCGCGTCAGCGTCAGGTTCCTGTTGTCGGCGCCGTAGCAGCCGAGCACTTTCATGGCCTTCTCGACGGTCGGCGGGGACAGTGACGCCGCGTCGTCAAACCACCACTCCCGGCCGCCGCTCAGACACGACGGCTTCATCGATTCCGACGTCTTGGCTGCAGACGACGGCCGGCCGCCGACCGTTTCCTGCGACGACGAGGAGCAGTTCGACTTGGGCGTCTCCGCGCCAGCGTCGATCCTGGCGAACAGAGCGGAGAGCAGCTTCTCTTGGAGCCCCGACGAGTCGGCGGCAAAGGACTCGCAGCTCCTGGCGGCGGCGAGCACGTCGGCCCACGTCCAGTAGCAGAGCCCGTCGTCCACGAAGGCCTCCGCCTGTGCTAGCAGGTTGCCGGCGCGCACCTCCTCGGTCATGTCCAAGAACGCGGCGGCGCAGTGCAGGAGCGGGACGTCGGCGGGGTGGAGCGGCGGGAGGCGGCCATCACCGTAGCAGAACCGCGCCACGAGCTCGAACCCCTCGCCGCCTCCGGGGAAGCCGTCGAGCTCAATGGACACCAACGCCCCCGCCCCTCCTCTGCTCGGCTTCGCCTTGGCCATCTTCCCCTTCTTCTCCCGCGCCGCCATTGCCCTCAGCCTCCCGGAGAAGGCGCACACGACGCTCTGTTAACCAACCAGCCAGTCAAGTCAAACAAGCTGCAACAGTCAGAATTTCCTACAACCGAGAAACCACATGCTTTCTCGATCGATGCGAGGGAGACAGATGCAGATGCCTACCTGGTGGAGAATGAGCGTGTGGCGGCCATTGACGTGCACCTTGAGGTCACAGGCCTCGTCCATGGCTCTCGATGTGGGAGACAACAAACCAACAATGGAAGCAATGCACGTTGCACCCGGAGTTGCACCCGGAGAAGAAGTGAAGTGGAGCGGTATGATATATCTGGGGAGGCGAGAGGTGGGAAGATTTGCTTGCTCGGTTCGGTTGGGAGTCACAGGCACACAGTGCAGTGCACTCGGCTCGCTACGGCTTAAAGAAAACAAGTGAGTTCAGTTGCGACATGTGCATGTGTCCCAGTGGAAGGGAAATCTACGGAGCGGCTCATGATCCCCAGGAAGAAAACAAATCGGCGTTTTGGCCTTGGCAGGCTCCGTGTTCTCTGAACTCTTTATAATGCCGGGCCTCTGCGGTTCATCAGAGTTGTAATTGATTGAGGGGAAAGAGGACACCCTGCCTTCTGAAGGCACTAGGGCAAGCAAACAAAATGTCACCCCAGAGCTTGCTCTGTTGTGAATCCAAGCAGAGCAGTGGCGCTGTGTGGGCTGAGCTTTAGCAACTGTTCATGGGGAGAGAGATGCTTGAGCTTGACTCGTAATTTTCAGAATCTGCATGGCCCGGCATCGGTCGACTGATGACTTTGCCACTGCAGCTGCACATCTGAACAATGCATGCATGCATGCAGCATGCCACAGGATCATCTTCGGCTCTAACCTCACCCTCTCGCTGTCTCGCATCTCTTGCACTGCTGCTTCTCCAGCTCACAATGTTACTAATCTGGCCAAGCAGCCATGTTAACGCTGTTCAAAACTGAAAAAGAAAACATGCCTAGAGAAGCCTGTACTGGGGAAAAAACTGACCCTCCATACGTAGCCCGTATTAAACTCGCCCGTGAGCGCGGTCTTGTCATGATCCAATCACCCAATGCAACTGTTGAGTCTCCATACTGGTCCAAAACCCAAATTATACCTGGTTTGTCACATCGCGACTCAGATTATCCGAGATCTTGGAACCGTCTCCTCTCCCATCCTCCCCATTCAAGAAATACAGATTTTATCACCGGATTGCATTACACATTTACACGATCGACTTTGTTAGCTTGCCAGCCACATTTCATTTCATGCCTAAATTATGTTGGGGCGTATAGTGTGACTGATGGTACCAAAAGGGGAGGGTGAGTTGCTGGAGCACGCATGGCATGGACCATTGCAAGCACCTTTTTGGTGACATGCCAATGGATGTAGCCCATCCAAGAACCTTCTTACATGAATGAGTAAGAAACAACATGCAAAACTACGGCGTCGGTCTATCTTGTTCAGTGCTAACTGAGCTGTCTCCGGCGTACCCTGGCACGAGGGCATCCAAGATCACACTCCTAGGTTAGTTGGCCAATAGGCAGGCAATAGCTAACCAACCAGGGGACAAATCAAATTGAACGCCATGCATGCATGATAGGATCTCTAATGCTGTGTGCACGCATATGCCTCCAAGCTCATCCAGCAAGAACAACAGCATGCAGTTATAGTACTGCTCCTAGCTCGCTAGCTATGGAATCCATTGACAAGTGACAGCATAAATATGATCCCCTCATGCCATCCGGCTGATAATTAAGAGCATCTTTAGCAATGATCCCCTCTATTTTATCATTTTTTGAGCATCTCTAGCTGATCCCTTGAAAAGCTTTAACTCCTTGAAAACTACATTTCGAGGCGTTAATCTGAGCATTTCCCGATTCGGTATCTAGGCATTCCGATACATTATCGGTGCTTAACTATCGCTGAGTGGAAGCACGTGAAAGAGAGACTTGAGAAGCGTCTTGGAAGGCTAAACTCTTGTCATATGGGGGACGATTGATTTTGATCAATGCCGTCCTCAGCAATATGGTTTTATATACATGTTGTCATTCTTTCACTTATCGAAAGGGGCATCTCGATTACTTTAGATCCAGATTTATCTGGCAGTGTGATATTGAATCCAAGAAATATCGGCTGGCTAGGTGGAGCGTATTATGCCGTCCTAAAAATCAAGGGGGATTTGGGATTCAAGATCTTGAGATTAAAAACATCGCTCTTTTGAGTAAATGGGTTTACAAACTACTCAGTGAGAATGGAGTGTGGCAGGAAATCATTCGTAACAAGTACGTGGGTTCCAAAGCCATTTCTCAAGTTCATTGGAGACCCGGTGATTCACATTTTTGGCGTGGCGTGATGAAGGCCAAGGAATTCATTTTCCAATTTGGCACTTTCTCGGTTAGGGACGGTTCTCGGGTTCGATTCTAGAAAGACACCTGGCTGGGAGCCACCCCACTTAAGGTGCAATACCCTAGCTTGTACAGGATCGTTCGACATAAATTCGTCACGATCAAACAAGTTTTGGGACAAGAAAGCCCTGGTATTTCTTTTCGTAGGGACCTTTGAGAACCTCGCTTGGCAGCATAGAATGAATTACTCCTTCGTCTGGAGGCCATTCAACTGTCAAGCTATCCGGATAAGTTTCGATGGAATTTGCATCAAAACGGCAGGTTTTCAGTCAAGTCCTTGTATGATGCAATGATTCATTGTGATGTTCTGGTTGGTAACAAGAAATTGTGGAAGCTCAATTTTCCTCTAAGAGTGAAGATTTTCCTATTGTTTCTAAAGAGAGGGGTCATCCTGACTAGAGATAACCTGGCACGACGTGATTGGCATGGTAGCAAGACATGTGTCTTTTGCCAACATGACGAGTCCATTAAACACTTAATTTTTTGAGTGTAAGTTCGCTCGCACGGTCTGGGCCATATTTCAAGTAGCTTCAAATCTATACCCCCTACGTAGTGCACGTAACATGTTCGACAACTGGTTGCGGGGTATTGATAAACAATTTTCTGCACGTATTCTTATGGGGGCAGCTGCTTTATGCTGGGCATTGTGGCTTACGAGGAAAGATGTGGTTTTTTAACAATAAATGTATTTCATCTCCTATGCAGATTATTCATGCATGTACGCGATGGCTCCGTACTTGGTCTATCCTGCAGAGGCCCGAGGAAACCTTTTTATGATGGCGTCTACACGGTTGGAGCATACGTCCAGGGAAGTTTTCTCCCTTCATGGATGGCGGTGTAATCTCCGGATAGGAAATGCCCCACCCTAGGCTGGATTAATTTATTTTTACTGTAAAACGATGTTTATTTGTGGTTCCGTTGGACTTATTGGCTGTGTGCATCTTGTTATGCAGAGGCGGGGCATTCTTTTGATGCGGTTGTATCATCTCGATATATCAATTCAATGAAATGTCCTTTATCGGAAAAAAAATCCGGAGACAGCCAAACCCTTATCTAGTTTAACTCCACAAAATTATAAGCGGTGCGTCGGCGGGACCTGAAATATGAGTGGCTGTAATAAATTCTCGGGATAATTTCGGCCTCTTTCCCCTGCCCGAATGCATTGACGCCGTAGTTGCCTCCTGCATCCACCCATAACCTCTGTTGCGCCGCCTCCGCCACGTAGCCTCCGTCGACCTCCTGCCCACTTCAATTCATTTGCCCACCGTCGCCGCCATCCCTTGAACCAAAAATCTCACCTCCGAGATTGGTTTGTTCCAAAATAGAGTCGACGGACAACCGAGATGTCATAGAGCACTCGCGGAGAATCTTCCTCCTATGAAGTCAACAGGCCGTCCGGCAGCCCCGCCAATGACCCGTAGCCTCGACATCGCATCAACATAGTTGGCCGAGGCTCTCACCTCCTCCGTCTGCAAAGTGTTCTCTGAATTGAGTAGGAGCATTCTCTTTTGCTTTTTTCATTGTGTTTTACTATTCCCTCTGTCCCAAAATAAGTCTCAACTTTGTACTAACTTTAATACAAAGTTGTGTTAAGGTTAAGACACTTATTTTGGGACGGAGGAAGAATTTTTTTTAATTTTTTAATCAGATTCAACCCGGAATATTGCATAGTGTAGATGAAGAGGTTGATGGAGATATTCTTCCATGACTCTTCCTCGGAAGAGGAAGAAGACGGTGACAATTTCGAAATGGCCATTGTTGTAATTGTTAACAAGGACTTTCGGGAAACGAGACTAGGATCACAGTTCATTCGCTGGTACCTCAATTGAGACAGAGCACAAGGCAATGAGAAGCTTATGAAGGATTACTTTTCACCCAATGCAACTTATCCACAGATAAAATCCCCGACGTTTCGGAAGTTTTTGAAACCTTACGAAACTTTTTATATATAAGTAGAAACTCTTTCAAAACCATGTTATACCTTTTCGGAATTCCCGAAACCATTCCAGGACAAACTTCCGTGCACGGCAAGATGGACCCGGCCACGGCATGCGACACCAACGGTCACCCTCCGCGGTTCTCAGAACTCTTTGTAGTGCTCGCCTCTGCACCTGAGGTTCATCAGAGTTGTAATTTATTGAGGGGAAAGAGGACGCCCTGCCTTCTGAAGGCACCAGAGCAAGAAAACAAAATATCACCCCTTGCTCTGTTGTGAATCCAACAGAACAGTGGCATTGTGTGGGCCGAACTTTAGCACTGTACACAGAGATGCTTCACACGTAATTTCAAAATCTGCATGGACGGGGCATCGGTCGATCGATGACTTTGCCACTGCAGCTTCATATCTGAACAATTTTTTCAAAACTAGGCCATTTTTTTAGCATTTTCGAAAACTAGCAGTGCTAACACGATATTTGCAAAACTAGCACCCGTCGGCCAGCCGTTGGCCGAAGAGGGCCTTTTCGGCCAGCCGAAGACCGAAGAGGCCTCTTCGGTTACGCGTAGGCCGAAGAGTGCGTGAGTTGGGCCGAAGACGGGCCTCTTCGGCCAGCCAGCGGCCGAAGACCTTTTCGGCTAACCAGCGGCCGAAGATCGGCCTTTTCGGCTAACCAGCGGCCGAAGAGCTCATACTCTTTACGTCAACGCGTGACCGAAGTTGCATGGGGTACTCTTCGGCTTACACAAGACCGAAGTGTTATTTTTTCCACTTAAATGCATTATAATTCCTGCACAACCATTCCCCCTCTTTCACATTCCAACTTTGTACTTTCCCGCAACCATTTCCCGACATTCTATCTCGTCATTTTCTTTCCCGCCCTACTATCCCGCCATTTTCCTTCCCGCCATTTTCTTTCCCTCCCTTCTTTCCCGTCATTTTCTTTCCCGCCATTCTCTCCCGCCATTTTCTTTCCCGCCTTTCTCTCCCGCCATCTTCTCTTCTGAACCTATAAACCCCCCTCCGCAGTAAGGTGGGTGAGCAGGCAAGTGTAGTTTCGTGGAGATGTCCCATTATCCTTTTGATCGTAGTTTTCACTCTGGTATGTCCGATCGTCTTCTCCGTCTAGCCGCCAATTTCAAGATCGACGATAGAGTAGTTCCATGGGAGGAACTCATCAGTAGTGACACCATAATGAATGAGTTGGCTCACTCATTAGCTAGGAGTGGGTGGCCTCCCAGGACATTTGAGGAGATACGGAAAGAACTTCTCAGGTTGCATGGCAGATGGCAGAAGCAACTGCATAAAGGTGAATCTTACCTCAGGCTTGCTGTAAATAATTCTGAGTTATGGTCAGCAGACAGTGAGGACGAAGACGACCTCTTCATGCCGAGCACCAAGGTCAAGACTACCGCATCGTCGAAGGGGAAGAGTGCTGCATCAACGGAGGATGACGACAATGACTTCATGCCGAGCACCAAGCCCAAGATACCTGCATCGTCGAAGTCCAAGACTACCGCACCGTCGAAGGGCAAGAGTGCTGCATCAACGGAGGATGACGACGATGACTTCATGCCGAGCACCAAGGTTAAGAGACCCACATCGTCGAAGTCCAAGACTACCGCACCGTTGAAGGGGAAGAGTGCTGCATCAACGGAGGATGACGACGGTGACTTCATGTCGAGCACCAAGGCCAAGAGACCTACATCGTTGAAGTCCAAGACTACCGCACCGTTGAAGGGGGAGAGTGCTGCATCAACGGAGGATGACGACGATGACTTCATGTAGTTTGTGGGATGTATTTTTCTAGTTAAGTCGTACCGTTTAATTCAGATGTACTTCTATCTTAATTATCTGTTGTAGTCTGTTTGGAAATGTATCTCGTACCGTTTAGTTGAGTCGTACCGTTTAATTCAGATGTACTACTAATATGAAGTAGACAAGTGTCTTCAAAACAAATCAGTCTCTTACATAGATAATGACGCATACATAGATAGTAACACATACATGAAGGATGTCTGATACATAGATAAGTCCTCACACATGAGAATAGTCTGAAACTAACATGGGTGTCTCATACATATATAATCATATCACTGCTGGGGACGGCGACGAGTCTGGACCTTCCTCTGATGAGGACCGGAAGGCGATAAGCGCTGACGCGGTGGGCGAGGGTCACGAAAACCACGACCGTACATAACCTCGCCTGTCACGGTCTGTGTCTCCTGCGTCGGTGGTGGTGGTGGAGTATGATACAGCGGCTGAGAGAAGTCATACGTGTTTGCAGCTTGGTCATCGTCATCGCCGTAGCCGTCTAAGAACGAACCATCACCACTAAGCATCGGCGACTGCACGACATGCGTGAACGGATGCGGCTGGTTGCTGACTGTAGTAGTGAAGCACATGTCAAATTGAATTGCGAACGTACACTGCTTAAAAGAAAAACCAAAAGTAAAGTTACCTGGCCCCATTTGTTAATGCCATGCTGACCCCCTGGTTGTGAAGGATGTGGCTCATGCCAGGCCGACCCCCCTGGTTGTGAAGGATGTGGCTCATGCTAGGATGAGCTCCCTGGCTGTGAAGGAAATGGCTCTTGCCATGCCGAGCTCCCTGGCTGTGAAGGAGATGGCTCTTGCCATGCCGAGCTCCCTGGATGTGAAGGAGGTGGCTGATGCCATGACGACCTTCCTGGTTGTGAAGGAGGTGGCGCCGGTGAAGCCCTGTGCCGTGACTCTAAACGATGCACAGATGGACGTGGCGGACGAAGTGCTGGACGAGGAACCGCAACGTCCGAAGATCTTCTACATGTCACTGCTGCGTAAATCCCTCGTAGCTTCTCATCAAAACGCTTCAACCATGAGAGGTGCTCTGGCTGTGGGATAGTATCCCCCATCTCAACCCGCCGCATTAAAGCGGAAACCTCCTCTCGCGCCTCGACTGTCAAGTCACTCTGTACATTGAAGAGTTAGCCAATTGTAAATGTTCAGGTTATGACATGAGTACACATATTAGAACCATAATAGAGGAAGTTGGGTACGTACCCCGTGGTGTCTGGTTCCCATAATAGAGGAAGTTGGGTACATATCGCTGGTCAGAGGCGCTTCAATCTGATCAGGAGCAGCACATGGAACCAAGTAGATCCTCGTTGAATGCCTGTAACGCTGCAGATACAACCCGAACTTGTCCCAGTCAAAGGGTCGAACCTCATCCCAGATATGTGTTGGCGCGGTCATCCATTCTAGAACATAAGGGCCAATGTTCTGAAGCCAGAAATCCATGGACTTGTTCCTTCCTACGCGGCTCAACCTGACGACCGGGTAACGTGGTAAGCAAAATTCTGAAAGCAGTGCTGACAACTAAATTAGAATTACTTACTTGTGCACGTGTGCCGGTATGTGTGGAATAACTGGAATTTCATCCTCTTGACATCGACCGAACTGTCTCATCACCCTATGAAGAGCCATCTCCTCCACCGTCACGTCGAACACCAATCTCGCCTTGGTCATCCAGTAGTGCCGATCTCTAGTGCACAAGCCAGATATCCCAACCGGATACCTAGATGTTATAGCCTGATGCGAGTAGGGCTCCCAGATAACAACATCCTCGTGCAAAGCATCAAACTGCGCCGTGAAGGACGGGTAGCAGCTCTTCACCTGCATACCCGCATACTGTCTCTGTGCATGACAACAAATAAACATTAGTAATAGTATTGCATGGCAAGTGGGATGATTTGATTGTTCCCGTCAACACCAATAGCAGTAAGGATTTGCCCTCTATACTGACCAGTCAGGAATGTGCCATCCACAAACATCACAGGAGGACAATGCGGGAAAGCTTCGATGCAAATAGCAAAAGAAAAGAATACTCTCTTCAACACCTTAAAATCTGGTATACTCGCCAATCTTGTGTGTTGTACGTTAACATAAGTGCCGGGATTCCTCTCCTTCAATACTTGAAGGAGCCGCACAACATTATCATATGAGTCGAAGAACGTCCCAAACCTTTCCTCCATAGCCTTCTGCTTAGCCCTCCAAGCCTTCCCGTAAGGAATGACATAATTCCATCTGACCTTCACTGCTGTCTGGATGTGTTTTGCTTCCATATCTTTCTTCTGCACTATCTCAGTATACATGAGTTGCGCAATGAGAGTTGAAGACAGGTTCGGATGATTCACCAGAAGGTTTTTCCTCACACAAGTATGTGGAACAACATCGGTGACAACCCAGTGGATGTTATACTTCGGCACGTGCCCGTGCACCTTCCCAGGACAACCTGTTTCAACACATTTCACGGTATAGTCTGTTCGATTTGATATGTGTGTCCGGAAAACCCTCTGCGTGGACATAGCCCACTTTACCACCGCATATTCCAATTTCTTCTTTGTATCATACATAGAACCTATCTGGACTTGATTCAGATGATACTGCCATGGAGTCTCATGGCCATCGTTGACCGTGAGACCGGTCGATAGGTCCTGATCCCATGCGGCAGGAATCGGTACCTCCACTTCATCCTCGGAATTTTCAGAATCCAGATCCTCAGCCAGTCCATCCTCGTCCTCTTCCTCCATCACCCTCTGCATTTCCTCCCCTTCCTCATCGCCATCAGCAAAACCAAAACCAGCTAATATTAGCGACCGACTACTCTGCCCAGTATCGTTACCACACAAATTGTGTGGCACGTAATCTGGCTCTTCCTCGGGTTGGCTAGCATCCACATCCATTGGCTGTGACCCGGATAAATAAATCTCGTTAGCCACTTGACTGCCCTGCCCGGGTTCATACCCCCCCCTCTGGTTGTCCGGTATTCTCCTCCTTCGCCACAGGTTGAACTAGGGCATATGGGTGGATTTTTCGGTCTCTGCAACGCCTTAACAGGGTCAACCACTTCTGGCTCCTATCTATCAGCATCAACTCCCACTTCACATTTTTACACGATTTGGTCCACAATGCTTGAATACTGACGGAACATACCCCAGGATCCAGCCCAAAACTAGTTGTCAACCAGTACTTCAACTGTCTAATGTCCAGTCTGTCCGGGTCTGGAAGTGTCATGACACATTTTTTATACTTGCTAAGATCAACCCCCAACTCATTATATCGAACATTGCCAGGGCCATAGTAAACAGTCAAATTTACTGATTCAGACATTTTAACCTGTCAGACACTTCCATCTCATTAATCACAAGGAACAAAATTATTACCCGCTACACTAACTAACCGCTAAAATGACATCACAAACCAATTAACACTAAAAAAATGTGACGCGTGATTATACCTTCGACGCGTGTGGCCACCTCACGGAGAACTTGCACCAACGGACAACACCAACGCCACCCCCTCGGCGGCAAGAAGCTGCACCTCCTCCTCACCAGCCAAACCGCCTCCTCCTCCTCCTCCTCACCCCACCATGACTCCAACTCACTTGTACGCACAAATAGCTATCCCATAGGAAAAAAATGACCGTAGGCCGGTGGAGATGGCTACGATCTACCGTTTCTGTGATTTGGATTCGAAAATGGGTGGAGAAACGGAGAGATCAGCGAGGGGGGGGGGCGACATTACAAAGAGGAACGAGAGAGAGAGCTCGTAAGAACAGCCAGAGGAAGAAGAAGCTGGCTCGGGCGTTATCCACGAGCTCTTCGGCCGCTGGTTAGCCGAAAAGGCCGGTCTTCGGCCGCTGGTTAGCCGAAAAGGTCTTCGGCCGCTGGCTGGCCGAAGAGGCCCGTCTTCGGCCCAGCTCACACACTCTTCGGCCTACGCGTAACCGAAGAGGCCTCTTCGGTCTTGGGCTGGCCGAAAAGGCCCTCTTCGGCCAACGGCTGACCGACAGGCTGTTAGTTTTGCAAATTACGCGTTAGCACTGCTAGTTTTCGAAAATGCTAAAAAAATGGCCTAGGCCGGTGGAGATGGCTACGATCTACCGTTTCTGTGATTTGGATTCGAAAATGGGTGGAGAAACGGAGAGATCAGCGAGGGGGGGGGGGGGGCGACATTACAGAGAGGAACGAGAGAGAGAGCTCGTAAGAACAGCTAGAGGAAGAAGAAGCTGGCTCGGGCGTTATCCACGAGCTCTTCGGCCGCTGGTTAGCCGAAAAGGCCGGTCTTCGGCCGCTGGTTAGCCGAAAAGGTCTTCGGCCGCTGGCTGGCCGAAGAGGCCCGTCTTCGGCCCAGCTCACACACTCTTCGGCCTACGCGTAACCGAAGAGGCCTCTTCGGTCTTGGGCTGGCCGAAAAGGCCCTCTTCGGCCAACGGCTGACCGACGGGCTGTTAGTTTTGCAAATTACGCGTTAGCACTGCTAGTTTTCGAAAATGCTAAAAAAAATGGCCTAGTTTTGAAAAAAATGCGTGCATGCCACAGGATCATCTTCGGCTCTTCCTTCACTCTCTCTCTCTCATCTCTTACACTGCTACTTCTCCGGCTCACAATGTTATAATCTGGCCAGACATGCTATGCATGCAAAGCTGTTCAAAACAGAAAAAGAAAACAGGCCTAGAGAAACCTGTACTGCAGGAAACAAATGAGAGGGCAGCATGGCACATGTACTACTGCGTATTTAACTTTGCCCGTGAATGTTGCTTTTTCATGATCCAATCATTATCCAATGCAACTGCCCGGTCTCCATTCTAGTCCAAAACCCAAATTATTCCTGGTTTGTCACATCGGCGACTCAGATTATCCAAGATCTTGGAACTGTCTCCTCCCCTCCCCATTTAAGAAATGCAGATTTATCACGGGATTACAAGATCGACTTTGTTAGCTTGCTAGCCACATGTCATTTCATGCCCAAGTCATGTTGGAGCGTAAAGTGTAATTGATGGTACCAAAAGAGGAGGGTGAGTTGGTGCACGCATGGCATGGACCATTGCGAACAGCTTTTTGGTGACATGCCAATGGATGTAGCCGATCGAAGAACCTTCAGATATATATGAGGAATAAACAACATACAAAAACAAAAACTAATGGACAAACCAGTGGACGAAGTTGATAGGAGTTCAAAGGGCTAAGAGCACCTATAGCCGGACTTGGCAAATCCGGCCCCTCAAACGCCCGCGGACGCGCTCGGACACGCCCGCGGGCGCATCCGGACGGGTCCTCATATTTCGTTCCGTGCATTCACATATCTCAAATCCGGACTCTCAAATACATGCAAATACATGCACGTCGATCATGTCGCACGTAAAATAAGTAGTGTTGGTATCAAGCGTACATAGCGTTTACATAAAATTTATTTGAAGTGCCAAACTCAAGCATTGGCTCCTTGGTTGCCATTGTGGATCCACATGTGCTCCACAAGATCATTGAGTAGCTGCGTGTGCACCTGGTGATTTCGAAGATTTTGATGCATTTGCAGAAAATTCTGAAGCTGGGCCGCATCTTGATCCTCCGGGATTTCAACTTGTTCTCCGGGAGCTTCGAAATCATTGGTTTGGGCCACACCTTCACCCTCATCCTCGACAATCATATTGTGCAGAATAACACAACATGTCATCAGCTGCCACAAAGTTTCTGATTCCCACATCATTGCAGCGCTCCGCACAATTCTCCAACGAGCCTGAAGCACACCAAATGCCCTCTCCACATCCTTCCTAGCCGCTTCCTGCATTGTTGCAAAGTGGATCTGTTTGTTACCACGCGGCTCGGATATAGTCTTCACAAACGCCGCCCACTGAGGATAGATACCATCGGCAAGATAGTATCCCATGTTGTAGTCCCGGCCGTTGACGGTGTAGTTGCATGGTGGTGATTCCCCATTGCAAAGCCTCTTGAACACCGGAGATCGTTGGAGCACGTTGATGTCGTTGTGAGAACCGGGCATTCCAAAGAAAGCATGCCAAATCCATAAGTCATGTGATGCCACTGCTTCTAGTATGATGGTGGCCTCTTTGGTGTGACCATGATACATTCCCCGCAGACCTTTGGGGCAGTTTTTCCATTGCCAATGCATGCAATCAATTGATCCGACCATTCCTGGAAACCCCCTTGCCTCTCCAATAGCCAACAACTTCTCTGTGTCCTGCGCATTTGGTTCTCTGAGATATTCCGATCCAAACACCTCAACCACGGCGCGGGCAAATTGGACAGTAGTCTTCAGGCACGTGCTCTCCCCCATCCTGACCATCTCACCAACGGCGTCTGCAGCAGTACCAAGTGCAAGCATCCTCATAGCAGCCGTGCACTTCTGCTTGGGCGAGAAAGAGAGTTGCCCACAGCAATCCCTCTTCAGCTTGAAGTAGTCGTCGTGTGACTCCACTCCGTCCACAATGCGCAAAAACAATGGTTTCCGCATGCGAAAACGGCGACGAAACCATGGATCATCCGGGAAAGTAGGTGTGGGAGCAAAGTAGTCCTTGTGCAGTAGCTTTGCTCCGGACACCCTGTCCCGGTTGATCACTCTTCTCCCTTTGATTGAGCCCTTGAAGTTGAGAACATGCTCCACTTCCCGGTCCATTTCCTCTTGCATGCTCATGAGCATGAGCATGTCCACTTCTTCGTCCGAATCCGAGGAATGGAAGAACTCATCTTCAATCGTTTGGTCAAGCTCAGTCGGTCCATACTCCTCGTCCGACGAAGCATCTGAATCCATCGTTTATCTAACAAAATCACAATAATTCCGGTCGGTCAATGTGTCGAACACATCAAGCGCAAGGCGGAGGCGGAGTATTTACGGACGTACCACGGTGGCGTCCGGGCCGGCGACGACGTTCCCCGCGGCGAGGATGGGCGCGCTCTTCCGGAGCTGTCGGCGGAGAGGCTGGGAACGGTTGAGCTCGATACGGACGGCGCGGCGGCGGAGCGCGAGACGGACGGCGAGGAGGAGGAAGAAGAAAGGAGATAGCAAATGGATCCGGCTGCTCTTCGGGGGGGAGGGGGGATTTGGTGCAATTTGGGGTGGGGACGGGCTGTCGGGTCCGACGTGGCGGGCGTGCCCGGGCGCGTCCGGGCGCCCCCATACCCGCCTCATATTTGGGCTAGATATGGGGGTGCCGGTCAGCCCGGGCGTTTGAGGGCCGTTTGAGAGGCCCGTCTGGGTCAAAATTTTGTGACCGGACACTGACCGGGCGGCCTGCCCGGGCGTTTGAGACGGGTTTGAGAGGTCCGGTTGTAGATGCTCTAATTGAGAGGAATGCTACCATGCCTGATACTAATAAAGATAATGCTGCGTGCACGCGTGCAGATGCCTCCAAAGCTCGGCAGGGGAATGCTGCGTGCTCAAACGCTCGGGCAGGCCGCTCGGTCAGTGTCCGGTCACAAAATTTCGACTCAGACGGGCCTCTCAAACGGCCCTCAAACGCCCGGGCTGACCGGCACCCCCCATATCCAGCCCAAATATGAGGCGGGTATGGGGGTGCCCGGACGCGCCCGGGCACGCCCGCCACGTCGGACCCGACAGCCCGTCCCCACCCCAAATTGCACCAAACCCCCCCCCCCCCCCCCCCCCGAAGAGCAGCCGGATCCATTTGCTATCTCCTTTCTTCTTCCTCCTCCTCGCCGTCCGTCTCGCGCTCCGCCGCCGCGCCGTCCGTCTCGAGCTCAGCCGTTCCCAGCCTCTCCGTCGCCAGCTCCGGAAGAGCGCGCCCATCCTCGCCGCGGGGGACGTCGTCGCCGGCCCGGACGCCACCGTGGTACGTCCGTCAATACTCCGCCTCCGCCTTGCGCTTGATGTGTTCTACACATTGACCGACTGGAATTATTGTGATTTTGTTAGATAAACGATGGATTCGGATACTTCGTCGGACGAGGAGTATGGACCGACTGAGCTTGACCAAACGATTGAAGATGAGTTCTTCCATTCCTCGGATTCGGACGAAGAAGTGGACATGCTCATGCTCATGAGCATGCAAGAGGAAATGGACCGGGAAGTGGAGCATGTTCTCAACTTCAAGGGCTCAATCAAAGGGAGAAGAGTGATCAACCGGGACAGGGTGTCCGGAGCAAAGCTACTGCACAAGGACTACTTTGCTCCCACACCTACTTTCTCGGATGATCCATGGTTTCGTCGCCGTTTTCGCACGCGGAAACCATTGTTTTTGCGCATTGTGGACGGAGTGGAGTCACACGACGACTACTTCAAGCTGAAGAGGGATTGCTGCGGGCAACTCTCTTTCTCGCCAAAGCAGAAGTGCACGGCTGCTATGAGGATGCTTGCACTTGGTACTGCTGCAGACGCCGTTGGTGAGATGGTCAGGATGGGTGAGAGCACGTGCCTGAAGACTGCTGTCCAATTTGCCCGCGCTGTGGTTGAGGTTTTTGGACCGGAATATTTCAGAGAACCAAATGCGCAGGACACAGAGAAGTTGTTGGCTATTGGAGAGGCAAGGGGGTTTCCAGGAATGCTCGGATCAATTGATTGCATGCATTGACAATGGAAAAACTGCCCCAAAGGTTTGCGGGGAATGTATCAAGGTCACACCAAAGAGGCCACCATCATACTAGAAGCAGTGGCATCACATGACTTATGGATTTGGCATGCTTTCTTTGGAATGCCCGGTTCTCACAACGACATCAACGTGCTCCAACGATCTCCGGTGTTCAAGAGGCTTTGCAATGGGGAATCACCGCCATGCAACTACACCGTCAACGGCCGGGACTACAACATGGGATACTATCTTGCCGATGGTATCTATCCTCAGTGGGCGGCGTTTGTGAAGACCATATCCGAGCCGCGTGGCAACAAACAGATCCACTTTGCAACAATGCAGGAAGCGGCTAGGAAGGATGTGGAGAGGGCATTTGGTGTGATTCAGGCTCATTGGGGAATTGTGCGGAGCGCTGCAATGATGTGGGAATCAGAAACTTTGTGGCAGTTGATGACATGTTGTGTTATTCTGCACAATATGATTGTCGAGGATGAGGGTGAAGGTGTGGCCCAAACCAATGATTTCGAAGCTCCCGGAGAACAAGTTGAAATCCCGGAGGATCAAGATGCGGCCCAGTTTCAGAATTTTCTGCAGATGCATCAAAATCTTCGAAATCACCAGGTGCACACGCAGCTACTCAATGATCTTGTGGAGCACATGTGGATCCACAATGGCAACCAAGGAGGCAGTGCTTGAGTTTGGCACTTCAAATAAATTTTATGTAAACGCTATGTACGCTTGATACCAACACTACTTATTTTACGTGCGACATGATCGACGTGCATGTATTTGCATGGATTTGAGAGTCCGGATTTGAGATATGTGGATGCACGGAACGAAATATGAGGGCCCGTCCGGATGCGCCCGCGGGTGTGTCCGGGCGCGTCCGCGGGCGTTTGAGGGGCCGGATTTGCCAAGTCTGGCTGTAGATGCTCTTACTACTGCTGCTTGCTGTAGTAGCTACGTACGGAATCCAGCCACGACTCACAAGGTGATAGCATGTATTAGGGATGGCAATGGGTACCCATTATCCACGTACCCTGCGGGTAAAAACCCGGGTAAGGGTATGGGACAAAAAATTACCCATAGGTATATAAATAGGAATATCTTAAACCCATCGGGTAGAGCGGGTACGGGTATGGGATCATATAACCCATACCCGCATACCCATGTACCCATATAAAATCTATGTAAACTCAAAATTATCTATACAATCTACACTATGTCAAGAATTTGTGAACTGAAAGTTTATGCCTACGTGTTGTTGTTTATGACCATATGATGTTGTTTATTAGTATATGTTGTTGATATAATCTATTTTTGTAAACTATATTATTTGATGCGGTCTATGACTATAAGTTGTTCAAATTGAAGCTTTGCAAACATGGGTAATTTTACCAGCGGGTACCCGTCTACCCTGTCGGGTAATGGGTATGGGAAAAAATTGTACCCGTTGACGGGTATGGGTAAGGGTGATGGGTAAGCTCAGGCGGGATGGGTAAGGGTATGGGGAGGCTCCACCCGTATCCATACCCTGCGGGTGCCATCCTACATGTATAGATGTACAGATGCCTAGCTCTTGTGTTAATTTATTAGACAACTCGGATATTGTGGGCTGTGTCAATACCACTATCGACTACATCCGCTATGGTTGGTGGTTAATTAGACACATAAGGATGCATGGGTAGGGACGGCGATTGATCGGACAAAACTTGTAGCCTTGCTCTCATGAATTCAACCAACGCGCATGCTATATTCAAACTGTCCGCCGAATTCGGCGAATATATCATCATGCTAAGTAGTACTGCTTGTGATGCTCCTACTTCATGTCACGAAAGCAGTGAACCTCTAGCAAATGACAAGTGACAGACACATATCCATGTTTCGCGGCAGACTATTCGGTCACGGGGCAGGGAAGAGGCAAGCGCACGTATAGATTATTTGGCGTTGGGTTAGTTAACCGGACGACGGAGGTCATCAGGCGCTTGGAATCGGAGACGACGAATGTTCGCTTGGCTGCACGCACCCCGCTGAGGATCAACTGGTATAGGTGACGACGATTCCCTGGTCACCGCGCTGCTCGATCGGCGTTCGGGCACGCAGGCTCACGGGTGTTCGGTATATCGAACCTCGGTGTGCAAACAGAAAAGAAAGGAAGACAGTACCACGGCGTCACATATATTACTGTTGTTTTAGAGGTTTGGTGCAACGCTTATTCCTTCTCTCATCACACATACGCATGCATGCACGGAACCAAAATAGTACTCAGAACATTATGTGTAAGCAATGGCATCGGAAGATTTCTCTAAGTTTAAATTTTCAAAGCTATTTTATTCCTGAACCGCTAATCCGGTTGATGATGTTTTCACGGTTGACTCCGCCGCGAGAAGATCTTTGAAACTATACCACGTGTTAATATATTTCAATGGTTTTTTTTCCTATCGATAGTTGTCGGATTAATGTTGCTTACTCAATCAAATTGTAGCCAATTAGATACTCCACCCGATCCATAATAAGTGTCCTAATTTTGAACTATGGTTGAACTAACCTTAGTTCGAAACTGTGACACTTATTTTATTTTTTCAGAAGGAGTACTAAGTTTTATACCACAAAATCCCTCGCAAAAAAAGTTTGATAACACAAAATGATTGTCAAACTTTAGTAACTAACTGTTATTCTCCATCCATATAGAGACATGCATGATAAGTCATATATGGTTTTTACCATCTCTTACTTGTTGTGCTAACACTTGAGTGTTCGCTTTTTAGCCCTACATAAACATTGCATCCCTAAAGATATATAAACTACTCTATGCTAACAATCTATATTTCCGTGGCAACTATTAACTGCTAACATTCAGTGGTACCACAAAAGCCTCGTCGAGACAAACGTGAAAATAAATCGATTATCGGAATGATGGTTTGTCTGATAAATCATTCCACTAATCCTCATATAAAATCACATTTAAATGTGCATGCAAGCCCCATACGCATCATCAATGGCATGCAACCAATTAAACTTTCACTTTCCAATTTTCACAACAGGCAAGCCATCTACATCATCAAGCGGTCGTGCAACAATTCCATTTTCCACTACAAGCAAGCCCTCCGCATCATTCATTTTTATTTAAATTTTTTAGACAACAGATAATCCATTCAACTTTCCACGACATGCAAGCTCTCTACTTCATCAAGCAAATGCAAATCCTCCACTTCATGAATTTAAATTTATTTATTTTAAACAACAAAAAAGTGAACTAAACATCACAAGGCAACATAACATGCGTCCACCCTCCAATCATCTATAGGTTATATGTATTGCGATATTATTATCATATATTCTAATTTTATTTTTGATATTTTCGTTTCTATAAATTTTTGCAGCAACGTGCAGGGCGTTATCTAATTAATGTTGATGATATGAGCATCAGGTGGCAGATTCTTGCGTCCATTCATCTCTCTCTCCCTTCTAGAGATTACCCTACTGGATCCTGCCGCACCATTAGAGAACGCAGGGGTTCGTGTCTCACGTAGAATCAATGTTTTAAATAGCGGGCTATGCCATTTAGCAGCGGCTCCACCAAAAGCTATGAAAAACTATAGCGGAGCTATAGCGAAGCTAAGACCCATTTAGCGTTTTTTCTTAAATCATGAAAAATTGAAAAAATAATTATACAATCAGGCATTATATATGATATATTGCATATATTTGACATATACACATGTTCGCACATCAAAACCCGAACACCAATCAGGTGTACTAATTCAATAACCAAGCTTTACATCAATGCATCATATATACTATAAACAAGACCAAAGAATAATGCAAAACGATGGTCTTGTATAGGGGCTTAGCTGGCTAGATGACTCTAAATTTAACGCTATAGTGGAAAATAGCGGTCTATTAGCGGCATTTTCAATTTAGCATTAAAAATGCATAGCTTTAACGGGAAAGCTCTCAAAGGCTATAGTAAAGCTATAGCCGGCTATTTAAAATATTGCTTAGAATATCCGAAGGAAGGAAGAAAGAAAAGAAAGTGCGATGTGTTTCCAGAAACATGATGACCGTCTACATAAGCGAAGAGTGGAGGGAGGGGGGGCGAGCCTCTCCCTCCTCCTTCGACCGGACGAGTCAGTGAAGGAAAGAGGGAGAGGAAGCGACAAGAGGAGCGGTGGATTGGGACTCGGGGAGAGGGAGCGGAGAGAGAAGGAACATAAGAGAATGAGTACCTCATGATTCCTATGAAGAAAACAAAAGAAAATTTTGGCCTCGGTAGACTCCATTTCTCTCAACTTAGAGCATGGTAAATAGTACAGCCAGCTGTTGGCTATATGATGTTGACACGTCATCTATAGTCAAGCTTATAGTCGGCAAGTACAATAGATAGATGTAAATAAGTACTACTTTATTGATACAAAGCCCACCATCCTCTCTCACAAAGTGTCTAGAAGCCCGTATTACAGCCGGCTGTTAGTTGTAGCCCGCTTATCCTCTCTCTTCCAACTCATCACAAATATATTATTTTAAGTCTTACAGCCCGCTTACATCAAGGGCAAAAAGGACACCTTGCCTTTCTGAATGCACTAGGGCAAGCAAACAAAATGCCACCCCCTTGTCCCGTTGTGAATCCAGTGGACGTGGGCTCTTCAGGATCTGCGATAAGCACAGTGGACGTGGATTGACCGATGACATTGTCGCTGCGGCTTCACATTAGACCATGCATGCAACATAACTATCTTCCGCTCATGCTGAACTCTTTGTAATGCTGCTGTTGGCCGACCTCTGCCGTTCAGACTTCGGCACTGTTCAGAGTCTGCACGGCGACCGATTGGTGACACTGTCACTGCCTGCAGCTTCACAACACTGTGGAATTCTTTGGCTCATCGTCACCCTCTCAACTCAAGTCCACAGTGTAATTTTTCAAAATTTTGAAACAATCTTACACGGATCTTTAGGAAACTTTACAGGGAACAGTTTCCCACAAGAAGCAGGAGAAGTATAACGGTGCACTTGAGCGGCAGAGCGGGTGTCCTTCACCAGGACATGACATTACCAGTACACCCACGTATGCACACGACCTAATCCAGGGCTCCAGTTCATGCTACGTTGTTTGTGCACTGTGCAATAATCCACCTGCACTTTTGCGCTAGTGAAAAAGTAAGCGTAGAGAAACAATTGTTTAAAGCATGACTGGGTACATCATCCCGTGATCGTGGTGTCATGAGGTCCTGGTGCGATTGGTCCAGGTTATCCAACGTTTTTGAACTGCCTCCTCTCCTAGATAGCCCCATTTCGTGCCCATGCATGGACGGTTGCAAAGCACCTTTTTATGGTGAGACTTCAGTGGACGTAGCCGATCAAAGAACCTTCACGCATGAGCAAGAACCAGTACATATAAGCATGACACCAGTAGATATTTCTCACGAATTAATATTTTAAAATATTTTCCTCTCTCGAGTCGCAGATCTGACTGATAATTCGTTGTGACGAGATATTTCAAACTAGAGCTAAATTCCATGTTGATATATTTCAATGATGTTTTCCATCGCTTGCGTGCATTATAATCACTTAATTGCCATGTCATGGTAACTTGGTTATTACATTGCGAAACGTCATTCCCCACACATGCATATAAGGCTTAGAGCATCTACAACCGGACCTCTCAAACACGCCTCATACGCCCGGGCGGGCTGTCCGGTCAAAAAAAGTTGACCCAGACGGACCCCTCAAACGGGCCTCAAACGCCCGGACTGACCGGCACCCCCCATATCCAACCCAAATATGGGGCGGATATGGGGTGGCCCGGGCACGCCCGGGCGCGTCCGCCTGACAAGCCTGACCCACCCCGACCCCATCCTGTCCCACTAAAAAACCCCGACCGGCGAAACCCTAGCTCACCCACTCTCGCTCCGTCCGCTCCTCTCCCCTCTCCGCCCGCTCCTCTTCCCTCTCCGCCCGCTCCTCTCCCCCCGCCGACGAGCATGTCGAGCTCCGGCAGCGCCTCCGGCAACTCCGATCCGGAGTACAAGCTGGCTCTCCGCATCGCCTTGGAGCGGTCCAAGGCGGAGACCGGAGGCAGCTCCGGATCGGGAGCGTCCTCGCAGCCGCCCGCTCCCCGTCGGCGCATTTCGGACGCCGGCGCTGGCCCGTCCCGTGCCATGGGCAGCGGCGACCGACGACCAGCCCAGTCCGCGCCGGCGGGGCGGGCTCCCTCCCGCCGTGCCCTCCCTCCGCCCGCCGCTGCTCCCCCTGCGGGGCAGCGGTGGGTGCTTGTGCCCGCCCCTCCGGCCCGGACGCGCACGCCGGAGTCGGAGGCGCGCGCCGCCCGCCGCGAGAGGCAACGGCGGAGGGAGAGGGAGGCCGCGGAGACGGCGAAGGAGCGGGCGCGGGCTCTGGCGGATCTGGATGAGGACCACCTCCTCGCGTAGGTCTGCCGCCGGTCGCTCACGACGGCGGAGTCGGACGCGAGGAGGCTCCGCCGCAATAACGCCAAGGCCCTCCGCATCGCCATTGAGGAGTCCGAGCGGCTCGCGGCGGTTACGGCGAAGGAGCGGGCCAAGCTGGCCAAGCTCAAGCGCCGGCAGGACCGGGCGGCGGAGCGGCTGAAGGGCCTCGTGATCGTCTCCGACTCCGGGGACGACGACGACGACGGCTCCTCCTCCGACGACGACGACGACCAGCCCCCCGCCGCCGACGGCTACAGCTACGCCGGCGACCGCAAGGGGAAAGGTCCGGCCCGCAAGTACTAGTTAGATTAGTTTAGTTTTAAATGTGTCCGTCGTATGTATGAACTGGTGGATGATTTGTTGCAATGTGATGCTATCTGCTGTCCGGATTCATATGTCCTGCGTTTGATCGACGTAATTTGATCCACGTTGCATGGGTTGTATGTAAATAGGGGTTCGGATATGAGGAAGACGGATGTGGACGAGCGAATTTGAGGCGTGCCCGGTCAATGCCCGCGGACGTCCGGGCGCGTCCGCAGGCGTTTGAGGGGCCGGATTTGTCATATCTGGTTGTAGATGCTCTTACATGATAGGACTTGGCTTTTATCATCTCTTACTTGTTGCTAACACTTGAACGGTCACTCTATAACCCTACATGAACATTGCATTGCCTAGAAGCATATGCACTATTATCTGGCAATGCTATACTTTTCCCTGGCAAGTTGGCAACTGCTAGTACTCACGCGTTGAGAAGAACTCACGGTCGAATATGAGTCGCTAATTGGAATAGCGGTTGCTGCGATAAATCATTTCAAAAATTGATGAAAAAGCCCCCCCCCCCCCCCCCCCCCCTCCCTCGCTTTATATATTATAAAGCAACCACCACCGCACATCACAAGTCCGTACATGAATTCAGAAGGAAGAGCACATAGCAAAAGGAAGTCATCAAGGAACATCTCAAAATTTTGGATTTAACAATTAATATTGATGATCGATGTAGCATAAGTGGCATATTTATGTATGTATTCACGAGTGCCCTCCCTTAACATATACGATAACATAAGGAGCGTGCCCCACTTTAAAAAGTTCGAAGAAAGAAAGAAAAAAGAGAAAAATGTGATGCGTATCTAGAAACGTGATGAATCTCTAAAGAGGCGTGGAGGAGGGACGACCGGACGATGAAGATCTTCCAGCCGGATGAGGCTGTAAAGGCGAGAGGGAGACATTGAAATGGAATTCCCTTTGCATTGGCTAGTTTGTCGATCTTTTGTGTAATGAGTCAACTTAGTGTAAATACTTTGTCTACCTTTCTACTCCATGAAAAGTCGATGGCCCTGCCGGTTTCACAAAGAAAAAGAAGAGCTCGACGAGAAAAAGAACCGAAGAGAATTAATACCCATGATTCCTAGAAAAAACAACGAGTTTGGGTCCCGGTAGGCTTCATGTTCTCTGAACTCTCTATAGTGCTGGTGTTGGTCTCTTCGGTTCAGAGTAGTAATTCATGAATGGCAAAAAGGAGGTCCGGCTTCTTAATGCACTAGAGCCAGCAAACAAAATGTGACCCACATACCGTTGAATACAGTTTTTTGAAAGTTTGAATCCGGAGGAGGATCTCAGTCGACCATGGGAGGAACTGTATGGGTTGATCGTTAGTGCTGTTCATGGTTCTGCAATCAGAACAGTGGGCGCGTGCAGGGACTGATTGCCATCGACATTGTCACTGCAGCCTCGCATCGGAGCATGCATGCATGACACGAAAATGATCCTCGGTTCATCATTCACACCAAGTTGTCCCTTTTTTATTTCCACGTCAGATGAGATTGGTAAAACCACAAAATTAATCCAGACATGCTAAAACATCTGTGCTTAAAAAAATCATGCCTCCAGAAACCTGTACAGATTAAAAATACGGTTAGTTAACAAGTAGGACAGCACGACAAATGTACATGAGTACGCCCTTCTCCGCATTTAACTTGCCCGTGATTGTTGTCTTGTCATCATCAGTAGTCCAAGAACCAAGTCATGCCAGGTTTGTCACATCGGTGACTTAGATTATTCATGCATGATCTTGGAAGTGTCTCCTCTCCTCCTCAATTAAAAAATGCAGATTTTCACAGAATCAACGGTTGTTAGCTACCTAGGCATATTTTATGTCTAAACTATTTTGGGACATAAAGCTTTGCAAACATCTTTTCGGCGACATGCTAATGGATGTAGCCGAAGAACCTTCAGCTACGAGGAAGAAACAGCATGCAAAACAAGAGCACCGATCGATCTTAAGGTTCAGGGCTGAGCTGTCCAGGCACACTCCCCATTAGAGGTAAGCACCAAGCATGGGAAGATTTGTGCCACGGGATTGGTTTTCCAAGTTGGGAGGTTGATGGCCACTAATTAGCCGGTAAGCAATCTGTCAAGAACTAGCTAACTACAACTAGCTAGGGGACAAATCAATTGAAGGGTTGACAGAAGTTCAGAGTGCTAACTAATTAAGAGGAACGCCATTCCCATGCACGACAAGATAATGCTGCGTGCAGGCATGCACATGCCTCCAAGCTCGGTGGGCATCAACAACAGCAACATGCTGCAGCTACAGTAGTAGTATTGCATGCTGGCTATATAGCTATGGAATCCATCGACAACTTGTGTGCAGCAGCAGCAGCAGCAACTTGAATATCTTGTACCTGAATACCACCGTCAGTTGAGCTACATCCGCCGTGGTTATGGTGCGGAAGTTGCAGCATCTAGGAGCTGGAAGGTTATATAGAGGGTCTAGCAGCGATTGGTGGGACAAACATGGCCCTGATTGAACTAGCTAGTATCGACCTTGCTGGACCTACAAAATGTAATCTGAAGAACTCAAATTCGACGGGCGCGTTGTACTTTAAATCAATCGCCGAATTTGTCAAACACATGCTATGCTAGTACTCTATCTATTACATCTGCGATACTCTCTACTACTTGTAGCTAGCAGCGGTCGAAGACTATCTTTAGCAGATCTCGTAAAACACCATTTGTAAAAAACAGTATACAGCCTCCCATAAAACGAATTTATGATACCGCGAGGTATCGGACGGAACAGATTCCGAAAACCTATACCGTAAATGTTTTTTTCCCAAGTTTCTTTTCCCCGGGACGCATGCATGGACGAACTCGAACAACGGTTGCCTGCTCCGCCCCCCCTGCCTGCTCCGATGATGCTCTAGCGACACTAGTAGAAAACGGACATTTTGTCCGCAGCTTTAGTCCCGGTCGGGTTTTGAACCGGCACTAATGTGACCATTAGTCCCGGTTCGGGACGGGCATCATTAGTCGCGGTTCGTTCCGGACCTTTAGTCCCGGTTCGTAACACGAACCGGGACTAATGTGGTGGTGGCAGGCTGGTGTCAGCTGGGGCCCCCACGAGCCCCTTTAGTCCCGGTTGGTGATGGACTAAAGGCCCCCCCCTTTAGTCCCGGTTGGAGATACCAACCGGGACTAAAGATCCCCTATATGAATTCGGCCAGCCCGATCACAGTACTCCTCCCTTTTTTCCCCCTTCTTCCCCTCCTTTGTTCTTCCCTCTTCCTCGAGCTCATCCTCCATTTTTGCCAAAATTTGTCAAGATTTGGAGGCACCCCATCCATCCAAGTGTTCACAAAGGTTAGCAACTTTGTCCTTTCATCTCTCATTGCTAGATTAGCTCTTGCAATGCTCTATAAGTATAGTGATTTGTGGGTTTTAGTTTGGGAGTATTTATATGTGGTAGTAGTTCATTTGATTTATATGCAATTTGAGCTCAAATTAACTTCTTACTTTGCATGTGTAGGTGTGGTTTACTTAGTGCCTTCCCGTCCCCGTCCTAACCACCGTTGATCGCCCGCACCGTCCCGTCGTCGTCACCACACCTTGGTGAGCCTCTTGTTCGTTCTTATCCTTTTTATAAAAAAAAATCTTATTTGTATGATTTAGATAGTTAATTGTATAATTTTCTTACATGTATGATTGTTTGTTATATATAGTGCCATGACTTTGATATCCGTCCCCGTCGGCCCTCGTCCGGTTTATGATTCGGATGTGGTATATATATTCTCTTTTATAACTATTTGTTGCATTTCGCGTTTATGACAATTATGCCCATCAAGTTGACATAGATATTTTTATCTAGGAGGTATGTGAACCGGAAATTGCAACCGACATAGATATTCTTGTCAAGAAGTTAAATTTAGTTGAAAAAGAAAACGAGTATTTGAAAGAAAAATTGAAAAGAGTTGAAGAAGAGAAGATGAAACTGGAGTTGTATGTTGCCGATGTCGTCGATGATCACAAGATCAAGATGGATGCAATGCGCTTGAAGATTAGAAAATTTAAAAAATATGCCATTGATAGTGAGGCTTGGTATCACTATGCTGTTGGATCAATTGTTACCTTAGTTGCGATCTTGATCGCATTTGTTGTTGCATTTAAATGCTTTAGCTAGAGAGTTTGTATGTTGCTTTATGAGAACAAGTGTGTATGAACTTTATGTATGAACTTTATGTATGAACTTGTATTAATTTGGTCTTTTCGGTGTTGTGTAATGAAGATGAGCCGGCAATGGATGTACGATGACCGATGCTCTCCCCAGTTCATTAATGCCGTGCATACTTTTCTGGTTGCGGCTGAGGCAAACAAGCGGGCGGATGGTTTTATGTATTGTCCATGTGCTGGCTGTAAGAATGATCGAAATTACTCTAACTCAAGAACCATTCACGTCCACCTGTTTGAGTCCGGTTTCATGTCCGGCTATAACTGTTGGACCAAGCACGGAGAAAGAGGGGTCCTAATGGAAGAGAATGAAGAAGAAGAGGATGATGACAGCTATCCTGGCCATGGGTTCCATGAATACGATGGTACAATAATGGGGGAAGAAGCTGAGCCGGCAATGCAGGAAGGAGCTGAAGAAGAGGCATCAGATGAGCCCGCTGATGATCTTGGTCGGGCCATTGCCGATGCAAATAGAAACTGTGCAAGTGAAAAGGAGAAGCTGAAGTTGCAGCGCATGTTAGAGGATCACAAGAAATTGTTGTACCCAAATTGCGAAGATGACAAGAAAAAGCTGGGTACCACACTGGAATTGCTGCAATGGAAGGCAGAGAATGGTGTACCTGACAAGGCATTTGAAAAGTTGCTGAAAATAATGAAGAATAAGCTACCAAAGGACAACGAATTGCCCGACAGTACGTACGAAGCAAAGAAGGCCGTCTGCCCTCTAGGATTAGAGGTGCAGAAGATACATGCATGCCCTAATGACTGCATCCTCTACCGCGGTGAGTACGAGGATTTGAATGCATGCCCGGTATGCTGTGCATTGCGCTATAAGATCGGCCACGATGACCCTGGTGATGTTGCGGGCGAGCGCCCCAGGAAGAAGATTCCTGCCAAGGTGATATGGTATGCTCCTATAATACCATGGTTGAAACGTTTGTTCCAAAACAAAGAGCATGCCAAGTTGATGCGATGGCAGAAAGATGACCGTAAGAAAGACGGGAAGTTGAGAGTACCCGCTGACGGATCACAGTGGAGAAAAATCGAGAGAAAGTGGAAGGACTTTGCAGATGACGGAAGGAACGTATGGTTTGGTTTAAGTGCAGATGGCATCAATCCTTTTGGGGAGCAGAGCAGCAATCATAGCACCTGGCCTGTGACTCTATGTATCTATAACCTTCCTCCTTGGTTGTGCATGAAGCGGAAGTTCATTATGATGCCAGTGCTCATCCAAGGCCCCAAGCAACCCGGCAACGACATTGATGTGTACCTAAGGCCATTAGTCGAAGAACTTTTAGAGCTGTGGAATGGAAAAGGTGTACGTGCGTGGGATGAGCACAAACAACAGGAATTTGACCTGCGAGCGTTGCTGTTTGTAACCATCAATGATTGGCCTGCTCTCAGTAACCTTTCAGGACAGACAAACAAGGGATACCACGCATGCACGCACTGTTTAGATGATACCGACAGTATATATTTGGATAAATGTAAGAAGAATGTGTACCTGGGGCATCGTCGATTTCTTCAGAGCAGGCATCCCGTAAGAAAGAAAGGCAAGCATTTCAAAGGTGAGGCAGATCACCGGAAGAAGCCTCGCCACCGTACTGGTGATGATATACTTGATATGGTCAAGGATTTAAAAGTAATCTTTGGAAAGGGTCCTGGCGGACAATCTGTTCCGAATGACGCTGACGGACGCGCACCCATGTGGAAGAAGAAATCTATATTTTGGGACCTACCCTATTGGAAAGACCTAGAGGTCCGCTCTGCAATCGATGTGATGCACGTGACGAAGAATCTTTGCGTGAACCTGCTAAGCTTCTTGGGCGTGTATGGGAAGACAAAAGATACACCGGAGGCACGGGAGGACCAGCAACGTATGCACGGAGAAGACGGCATGGATCCAAAGCAGTTTCAGGGTCATGCCAGCTACGCTCTTACCAAAGAAGAGAAGGAAATCTTCTTCGAATGCCTGCTCGGTATGAAGGTCCCGTCTGGCTTCTCGTCGAATATAAAGGGAATAATAAATATAGCAGAGAAAAAGTTCCAGAACCTAAAGTCTCATGACTGCCACGTGATTATGACGCAACTGCTTCCGGTTGCATTGAGGGGACTTCTACCGGAAAACGTTCGATTAGCCATTGTGAAGCTATGTGCATTCCTCAATGCAATCTCTCAGAAGGTAATCGATCCAGAAATCTTACCAAGGTTAGAGAATGATTTGGTGCAATGTCTTGTCAGTTTCGAGTTGGTGTTCCCACCATCCTTCTTCAATATCATGACGCACGTCCTAGTTCACCTAGTCGAGGAGATTGCCATTCTGGGTGATGTATTTCTACACAATATGTTCCCCTTTGAGAGGTTCATGGGAGTCTTAAAGAAATATGTTCGTAATCGTGCTAGGCCAGAAGGAAGCATCTCCAAGGGCCATGAAACAGAGGAGGTCATTGAGTTTTGTGTTGACTTTATTCCTGACATTAAGCCGATTGGTGTTCCTGAATCGCGACATGAGGGCAGACTGGGTGGAAAAGGCACGCTAGGAAAGAATTCAGTAATATGCCGGGACGGGCATTCTTTGGCGCAAGCACACTACACAGTTCTACAAAGTTCCGCCCTCGTGGCTCCGTATATCGAGCAACACAAGAATATTCTATGCTCCAAACACCCGGAGCAGTCTGACGACTGGATTACACATGAACAAACTGTGACTTTCGCCGGTTGGTTGCAGACACGTCTCATGCATGACGACACTGTTGCAGATGACCTGTACTTGCTGTCCAAGTTACCATCTTCGACTATATTGACTTTCAAAGGGTACGAGATAAATGGGAATACATTTTACATGATCGCCCAAGATAAAAAGAGCGCCAACCAAAACAGTGGTGTCCGCTTTGATGCAGCAAACACCAATAGGCCAAAGGACACATATTATGGTTACATAGAGGAGATATGGGAACTTGACTATGGACTTGGTTTGAAGGTCCCTTTGTTTCGGTGCAAATGGGTCAATCTGAGAGGAGGCGGGGTAAAGGAAGACCCGCAGTATGGAATGACAACAGTGGATCTCAACAATCTTGGGTACGCAGACGAACCATTCGTCCTAGCCAATGATGTGGCGCAGGTTTTCTATGTGAAGGACATGTCTACCAAGCCGAGAAAAAGAAAAGATAAGGAAGCGAATACATCATATGATGAGCCAAAGTGCCACATAGTTCTTTCAGGGAAAAGAAACATCGTGGGAGTGGAGGACAAGACAGACATGTCAGAAGATTATGAAAAGTTTCATGAAATTGCTCCCTTCACAGTGAATGTTGACCCGAGCATCAAGTTAAACGATGAAGATTGTCCATGGTTACGGCACAAAGGGACACACGCGAAGAAAAAGTTTTATATCCAAAGATCCCACTCTGGGATGTGACCGGCTTCTCTAGTTAGTTTCCGGACTTATATATCTGGAAAGTCCCACTTCGGACAAACCGGAGGGAATCTTTGTAATAGAACTCCGACTTATGTGTTTTGGCATTTGAAACGCGAAGAAATATTATGTCCAAAGCCACGTCATCAATTTTCAACCCTTTCTGACTTCATTTGCTATTTTTCATGCATTTACTGATTTTTTTGAGCTAAATGACCCTGAAATTGAAAAGAACTACAAATCACAATCAGAAAAGGTTGAAAGTTGGCATGGTATCATCATTTCACCCACATAGCATGTGCTAAAAAGTTGAGAGGGTTACGGCAAAAACTGGATGCACTTCGTGTACAAAATGGACAATCTCTTTCGAAGTATCACGCTTTCGGACGAAAACTCGTCTGTTACAAAGGCATTTCATTTTTTTTAAATAACCTAAGAATTACCAAATTGAATATAATGATAAAACACACTAATATTAAACAGCATAAAAAAGAATCACTGAAAAATCTTTTTTTAAAATAAAGTTATTCACAAACTAGTGATTCACACAAATTTCAAATAATTCAAATTTGAAAACTACTGGCACTAGCAGAAAGTTTATAATTTTTTTGACCTAAAGCAAAAAGATTCACTCAGAAACTCTAAATAAAGCAAAAAACAACCAAGAAACAAAAGAAAATAAATATAGAAGAAAACAAAAAAAAACTGAAAAGTAAAAAAAAAAACCCGCCTACTGGGCCGCCACGGCCTGCATATGACTAGACACCCACTAGTTGGGCCAGGATGTAGGCCCGCAAGGCCCAGTATGGCCCACGGGGCAGGAAAGAACGATAGGCCTTGTAGGCCTGCTTTAGAGAGGAGCTCGAATGAGCTACCGCGCCGGGGTTTATAAACCAGTGCGAGCGCCCTTCGCTGGGCGAGGTGGGACTAAACATCCACCACTCTGCGCCGTGCCAGGAACAGGCCTTTAGTCGCGGTTGGAGCCACCAACCGCGACTAAAGGTGAATTTCATCCAGTCCAAGCGGCGGGAAGCGAGACCTTTAGTCGCGGTTGGTGGCACCAACCGCGACTAAAGGTGGCCTTTAGTCGCGGTTGGAGCCACCAACCGCGACTAAAGGCTCTCATATATATAACTCCACTTACGACCCTCTCCATTCTCTCGACGCCAAACACAGACGACGACGCCAGGCTGCTGCGCGCCGCCGCCTGCCCCGATCGACGCCGTCGCCGCCCCCGACGCCGGCCGCCCGTCCCTCCTCGTCGACCCCTACTCCGGACGCGCCCTTCCTCGCCGATCCCCGACGGCGCCGCCGGCCCGCGCGCGCGCGCCCGCTCCTCGCTGCGCCGCCTGCCCCGATGCCGTCGCTGCGCCCGATTCGCCTCGCCTCGCCGTCGCCCCGCTGTGAGTTCAGTTCCTCCCTCTCCCCCCCCCTCCCTCGCCCCCTGCCGCGCGCCATGGCCGCCCGTCCGGCCCCGAGCCCCCCCCCCCCCCACACACACATGCATGAACACACACACACACACACACACACACACACACACACACACACACACACACACACACATTTTCTATTTAGATGTTTTAGTTGTTTTTCACTAGTATATATGTATGTATGAATGCATGTTAGATGGATATAATTAGTGTTTAATTAGTATAGATTTTTTTTATATAATGTTTATTTTTCTGTTTTTTAATGGATGTATAGAAGTATGCTTAATTAGTGTTTCTTTTTCTGTTTTTTAATTTTTTATACTTTTAGTTATAGAAATGTTAGATGAATGTTTTTTAGTTTTTTATACTTTTAGTTATAGCTAGATAAATGTTAGATATAAAAACGTTGAGGAATTTTGACATTTGATCCAATGTATAGCAATTAGTATTTGCAAAAGTTGCATATTTTAATGTTGTATTTGCAATAGATTTTCTTAGTCCTTTAAGGGATTAATTATCAGGAATGCCCCCATTATGGATGTGCACAAGTTGATCCAATTTCTTTCTGATCTCATGCATCTACCTTTCGGATCTCTGAATACTAAATTGTTTTATCTTTCTTCTGGATTAGTTAAATAAAAGCTATGGACAATACCGGCAGAGAAGGAGAAGAGGCTGTGTTCGACATCATACGCTCCACGAGCCCAGATGATCATGATGACGGCTCGCAATATCTGAACCCTTCGGGTGAGGGTATGATGTTTGATGAAGACGAACGAATAGATGAAGGTGACGACAACGATGTTGACGAAGAAAATGTTCTTCAAATAACAATGACCGGCGAGGTATATTTAATATATAAGCCATCCGGTGATCATTACATGTCTTAATTGATTTGTATGTATTAACGAATCGATCTTTCTTCTTTTAGGCCTCCGGATCGAGTAAATCTTGTACAAGCGACAGGGTAGTTCGAGGCCCGGCCAAAAAGTTGGACAAAGGCGTAAAGTTCAACATCGATTCCATCAAAACATCAACTGGCGAACCGCTTGAACCTAAGAAAAATGCGACCACGTTCAAGAATCAATGCGGAGTTATTGTCAGGGACCAAATCCCGATCTCCGTTCAAGAATGGAGAAAGCCAGCAAAGGGAGATCGAGCAGGAGTTACTTTTGTCGACGAAAGAGCAAAAGATGTGCTTTGGACTACGCTCATGGAACATTTCACCCTACCAGATAATTTGACAGATGTAGATCTGAAGAAAGTCAGAAACTATGCTCTTAAAAAGATGGCGATCGCATTCAACACCTTCAAGAAAAATGCATGGGCTAAGTACGCCAAATCAAAAAAGAAGACTCCAGAATTCACGGGAGCACTGGTGAAAGCAAAAGATCACTGGGACGCTTTCGTGAAGTTCAAGGAATCAGAAGAAGCTAAGGAACTGTCGAGGAAAAACAAGATTAATGCTGCGAAAAAGAAGTGGCACCATCGTCTGGGGCCAGGTGGCTACCAGGTGGCCCTGCCTAAGTGGCATCAATCTGAGCAAGAGATGATTAGTAAACGGGTCAGTCCAGTTACATTGACATGGCCCCCCAGGTGTAGGACATGGTTTTATGCGCATGGGGGGAAGTTGGACCCAGAGACAGGGCTGGTTATGGTGAAGGCAAGTCTTAAAGAAGCGACAGACGAAATACTTATTGCAATAGAAGAAGCTCGATCGGGGGTGTTCACACCCAACAGAGATAACGACGAGCTTACGCGCGCCCTGAAGAATCCTGAACACCCGGGAAGAACACGAGGCAAAGGCGTTGTTCCGTGGTATGAGGGGTTTGCGGATTGGAACGACGACTATAGAAGCCGTGCGAGAAAGAAGAAGCATGAGGAGCAGAAGAAGAAGGAGGAAGCACTCCGCCTTGAAGGCCTAATATCCTCGCACCTGGAGTTGGAACGATTTGTCAGGCGGCAGCAGGAGCAGATCGACTCACTCAGCCAGGAAAGGGCGTCTCAGCGGCAGCATGAGCAGATCAATCCAGCATTGGATAGCACCGTCCCATCTATGCCGAGAAGCAGCGTGGGTTCCGCCCCGGCCGATATCGATAATGCACTGCTAGCTAGCTACCCTGTGGATGATATCAAAGACAGGACTAACTGTGAGCTACACATGAAAGTGAAGAACTTATCCATGAAGGTGGCGGACGGCTATGCTTTAGCAAATCCCCCTGAAGCAACCTTCCATTGCAATCCCATTCCAGCTGGCTATGTTCGTGTCGGGGTTGATGAAGTGATGTCAGCATATCACGAGCTACAACTTGACATTCTTGGAGGTGACGAGGAGAGAACACTGGGAGAGGCCATACATCGTATCATTCTATGGAAAAAGGATTGCATCGTCTTTCCAAGGCCACCGACTCCTCCTCCTCCAAGTCCGCCGCCGCGTCAGTCGACTCCTCCTCCTCCAAGTCCGGCACCGCGTCAGCCGACTCCTCCTCCAAGTCCGCTGCCGCGTCAGTCGACTCCTCCTCCTCCAAGTCCGGCACCGCGTCAGCCGACTCCTCCTCCAAGTCCGGCACGGCGTCAGCCAACTCCTCCTCCTCCAAGTCATCCGCCGCTTCAGTCGACTCCTCCTCCTCCAAGTCCGGCACCGCGTCAGCCGACTCCTCCTCCAAGTCCGGCACGGCGTCAGCCAACTCCTCCTCCTCCAAGTCAGCCGACTCAGCGTGCTCCGCCTAAGCAACAGCGAAAGAGAGAGGCCGTAGCTACGACGGCTAGCGGTACAACAAGCAAGAAATTCAAATATGGTCCAGACCTCAAGCCTCTTCCGAAGTTGTCTTACCAACTGACTCAGGAGGAACTCGACGACGCATGTGATGCCCAATTGAAGGCCCATTTTGCACCGAAACCGCCCGCGCCGCCAAAGGAGAAAGTACCTGAGCATGTATCACAACACTTTATTGATATGGCTCGACCGGCTGACAATCAGAAGGACTCCGACTATGTGCGGTCTATCAAGAAGTCATATTCTGCAGGGCAAAAGGAGTCGAGCTCGAGCTCGAGCCAAGCAGTTGGCAAAAAAAGCGGGAAAATTGTTCCCCAGCTGGGAGAACAAGCAGTGCAATCGATCCCCCCGCTCATTGTACAAACACATGTGAGTACCGCCGATCGGCCGGCAATAACCGACGATCTTAGAAGGCAGGCTAAAGAGGCCGGTGTCACTATTGAACAACTCCTAGGCCTTGAGGAAATCCCCGGGATTACAGAGGAGGAAGTAAAATACCAATATGTCCGTGGCAAACCTCTGGTCAAGCCTGACGAAGTCAAGCTTCTACCAACGAGAATGTACGAGTTGCATACGTGGTACATGCAAAAAACAGCAAATACCAATGAAGAGTCCCTCATGGTGAAAGTCAGGAAAAGGCATTACTTCCATAAAAAAGACGTGTGGATTCATTATTCAGAGTTGCTTCAGTTATTCAATCAAGACGCACTCGACAAATCTATCGTCAGTTGCTATTGTCTGTAAGTGATTTCTTTCTGTAATTTAAGTCTCTAGCTAGCTAGCAAGATGTGCTCTCGTTCATTAACTGTAATTATCCTCACTATATTCTTTTCTGTGGTATTATGCAGAATGAAGATGTATGAAATGAAAAAAACTAGACGCTATGGAGTTGGGTTCATTGACCCAAATACGATTAATCAGGCGATATGGGAAGATCAATATTCGAGAGAAGACACAGAGAGATTCCTGCTAGAGTTTTTGAAGCAACTAAACACCCAACCAAAAATACTACTTCCTTACAACTTCGAGTGAGTGTTACTATATCTTGTACTACAAATTCTATTTTTTGCTTACTAGATGTTAATAAGTGTAGTTGATGAGTTATGCACATGCCCGCTTATTTATAAAAAACGTGTGCGCATGCAGTTTCCACTGGATCTTTTTAATCATTGAAGTTGACAAGGGAAAAGTTGAAGTACTGGACTCACTATATAAGGATCCATCCGAATACGCAACCGTGAAGGGGATGTTCGACAGGTAATTTCAATCATTATCGCACTATGTCTGCCTCTTTACTTCATTTCCTGATATCAACTAGTTAATAACTCCTTTATTCATTTTCTTTGCCGGCGGGCAGGGCTTGGAAAAAGTTCATCGAAGAGGTCCCCGGCCAATGGAAACAACAGCTGAAATGGGTGCGACCCAAGGTAATTAAGTAGTACTAGCTAGCTACGTCCGTGTATCTCTTTAATTCTAGTTTCAATACCATTATCATGCTTGATTAATTATTACCTGATTGAATTTTATTCTCGTAAAGTGCATGAGGCAGGAGAAGGGGAATAGTTTATGCGCATACTACGTTTGCGAGAATATTCGCATGATCACGTCTGAAAGGAGCATAGATGAAAAAACTCTTTGGGTACGTTTGCCAGAACACTATCCATAATTTTTTTATCATGATCTAGCTAATATATATATACACACAACTAATATATTCATCTTGATCTCCTGATTATAGATGATAGAGATGCGGGCCAGCTCCTACCAACGGCTCGCGTACGAGCAATTCAAGAGGAAATAGCTGGATTTCTGGTCGACCAGGTCATAGATCCCAAAGGAGAATACC
The DNA here is from genome assembly GCA_039707655.1 of Elymus sibiricus. NCBI lineage: Eukaryota > Viridiplantae > Streptophyta > Magnoliopsida > Poales > Poaceae > Elymus > Elymus sibiricus. The sequence goes on from CM077665.1 coordinate 515,065,544, forward strand.
ATTACAAGATCAAGCAGTAATGCCCTGCATATGTAATGATCCGCAAATTGTAGGAGAAATTGTATATACCAAATTGTATATATATATATGTATGTGAATGGTCGTCGTACGAGAAATTCGATTTATATATATATGCACAACGCGTACAGTATGTAGTAGCGTAATATATGTTTGAAATGAAAAATAATTAAATGGAAAACACAAAATTAAAAGGAAAAATAAACCAAAATTAAAAGAATTAAATACTTTTAGTCCCGGTTGGTGTTACCAACCGGGACTAAAGGCTCCACCTTTAGTCCCGGTTGGTAACACCAACCGGGACTAAAGGTCCCCCAGCGAACGGCCCCGGCAGGCGCCACGTGGTGGGCCTTTAGTGCCGGGCCGTGACGAACCGGGACTAAAGGGGGGGGGGCCTTTAGTCCCCCCCCCCCCTTTAGTGCCGGTTGTAGAACCGGCACTAAAGGGCCTTACAAACCGGGATTAAAGGCCCATTTTCTACTAGTGCGATGCTCCAGCCCGCCGCGTGCTCCGGCGATGCTTCGGCCGACCGCTGCCGAGCTCCTCCGCCTACTTGCTGCTCGCGCACGGTGGCGTTAGGCCCCTGCTCTAGCGTTGACCGGTTTTACCGGATCCTCAAAAAAGGCTTGAATCCTACATATATGACGGATGGATGTTCTAATATACATGACCTTGTAAAATAAGGGCCGTTTCAGTGTCACTCCGCTTCACGGCTCTGCTCCGAGAGCGGACGGAGCTGTAGTTCAAAATCTTGGAGCAAGCAAACAGGAGTAAATAGCATAAAACTACCACATTACAAGCTAGGGCTACAAAATCTATATGTTTTTCTAAAATTTTCAAAAAACTACCACAAAAGTGATGGGCTGTTCCAAAAAACCCTAGTTGGTGAACCGTTAAGTTTTAATTGGGTTTATGACAACCTGGCCCCGCACATCAGGTCCACGTGGGATGCCACTGACGGCGCGCATTGTGACGGCCGTTAGGGCGCGCCCTGTCCGGCCAGGTCAAATGACCCCGAGCCGGCTCGCTCTCTCTCACACCCCTCACCTCCCCCCCCCCCACACTCTCTTCCTCCCTCTGTCCCCCCTCCCCCAAGCTCGCCATTGACCAAGTGGTCACCGTCGGAGAGGAACTCGCCGCCGGCCAGGATGCCGTCTTGGAATGATGGGGAAGAGAGCTCGGACGACGATAGCATGGGGGGCAGCATGGTGGACATGGAGTACTTTGTAAGCATTCTTCTCTCACTAGTGGAAAGCAGACCTTTCTTCCGGAGCACTAGTCCCGGTCGGGTTTGGGCCCGGGACTAATGTTGGCATTAGTCCCGGTTCCAACTGCTAGGAGCGGACGAAGACACGGCCATCATTAGTCCCGGTTGGTTATACCAACCGGGACTAAAGGAGTTGCGCGGGCTGAGGGCCCTGCGAGCCACTTTAGTCCCGGTTGGTATCACCAACCTCTTTAGTCCCGGTTGGTACCAACCGGGACTAAACTCTTCCCTATATAACGTTGCTTCGTCTAGCTAGCCCGAGTCCAAGCTTTCTCTCCTCTCTGTTTCCTTCCCCAAGCTCGAGTTCATCCTCCATTTTTGCCAACATTTGTCAAGATTGGCGGCACCCCCATCTATCCAAGGGTTCTAAAAGGTTAGCAACTTCATCCTTTCATCTCTCATTGCTAGTTTAGCTCATTTCATGCTCTATAAGTATAGTGATTTGTGGGTTTTAGTTTGGGAGAAATTATGTGGGAGTTTATTTGATTTATATGCAATTTGAGCTCAAATTAACTTCTTAGCTTGCATATCTGTAGGTGTGGTTTACTTAGTGCATTCCCGTCCCCGTCCTCACCGTCGTCGATCGCCCGCGCCGTCCCCGTCGTCGGCACCACCTTGGTGAGCCTCTTGTTCTTATCCTTTTTGTAAAAGAAAATATTATTTGTATGATTTAGATAGTTGCTTGTATAATTTTCTTACTTGTATGATTGTTTGTTATATATAGTGCCATGGTTTTGATATCCGTCCCCGTCGGCCCTCGTCCGGTTTATGATTCAGATGTGGTATATTATCTTTTATAACTATTTGTTTCGTTCCATGTTTATGACAATTATGCCCATCAAGTTGACATAGATATTTTTATCTAGGAGGTATGTGAACCGGAAATTGCAACCTACCCTCTTGTCGAGAAGGTAAACTTAGTTGAAAAAGAAAACGATTATTTGAAAGAAAAATTGAAAAGAATTGAAGAAGAGAAGATGAAATTGGAGTTGTATGTTGCTGATGTCATCGATGATCACAAGATCAAGATGGATACAATGCGCTTGAAGATTAGAAAAATTAGAAAATATGCCATTAATATAGATGCGTGGTATCATTATGCAGTTGGATCAATTATTACCTTAGTTGCGATTTTGATCGCATTTTTTGTTGCATTTAAATGCTTTAGATAGTTGTATGTTGTTTTATGAGAAGTATGTATGAACTTTATGTATATATTTTGCAGTAATAACATTTGGTCACTACTCTACTTTGGTTTTAATGTGATGAACTTGTATTAATTTGGTCACTTCGATGTTGTGTAATGAAGATGAGCCGGCAATGGATGTACGATGACCGACGCTCTCCCGAGTTCATTAATGGCCTGCATAATTTTATTCGTGTGGCTAAGGCAAACAAGCGGAATGGTTTTATGTGATGTCCATGTGGTGTCTGTAAGAATGATAATGATTACTCTACCTCAAAAATCCTTCACAGCCACCTGCTTCGGTCCGATTTCATGTCCGGCTATAACTGTTGGACCAAGCACAGAGAAAGAGGGGTTATGATGGAAGACAATGAAGAAGAAGAGGATGATGACAACTATCCTATGTTCCCTGCATATTGTGATAGTGCAACGGGGGAAGCTGAAGATCAAGAGGCACCAGATGTGCCCGCTGATGATCTTCGTCGGGTCATTGTTGATGCACAGAGAGAATGCGAAAGTGAAAAGGAGAGTTTGAAGTTGGAGCGCATGTTAGAGGATCACAAAAAATTGTTGTACCCAAATTACAAAGATGACAAGAAAAAGCTGGGCACTACACTGGAATTGCTGCAATGGAAGGTAGAGAATGGTGTATCTGACAAGGGATTTGAAAAGTTGTTGATATTGATAAAGAAGATGCTTCCAAAGGATAACGAATTGCCGGCCAGTACGTACGAAGCAAAGAAAGTTGTATGCCCTCTAGGATTAGAGGTGCAGAAGATACATGCATGCCCTAATGACTGCATCCTCTACCGCGGTGAGAAGATACATGTGTTTAGGAAATTTATTCCAATACAAATCCAGTGTCTATTACCTACACCCTAGCCATTCCAATCATTGCCCCCTTACCTCATGTAATTGTCACCATTTTTTCCTCTCCCCCACCTCTTTCTCTCTCTCCCATTGCATCTTTCCCTGACTTTGTCCTCTACCACCATCCTTCCACTTGCATCTTCTCCGATGACGGGTGGGGGATATGGTGCCTCTTGCACGAGGCAAACCCCGGGTGGCCACAAAAATGTATCCAACACACCTATGTTGCACCTCCTACTCCGACGCCGCCTCCTGCTCCTCCTTCTCCTCGTTCGGGGAGTTCGGAGGCAAGGCAGCTGCAATGCGAGCGATATGTTGTGCCTAGAGCCCGTGTGTTACAACGAGGGCATGCAAATTCTACTGGTTAAACATCAATCTTTTCTGACATGTACCTTACATCCACCCTATTCTAGATTTTGATAACATTTAATTTGATTCTATTAGGATAAGAGAAGGCAAGGAAAGATTTGATTGAGTGAGATTTTTGGTAAAATTGATTTGATCAAGTTAATGCAGCACATGGTTTTGGAAAAGTATCAATTTCATTTAGAATATTCCAAGTTACTATATTTATGTTGGTTTTTATTTTGTGCGACATCGGTTGGGGATACCAAAAACCAACGGGAAACCAAAGAGGGGAGGGGAACGTGGGGATGGAAAAACCGAGAATGAGGGGAGGTGACAGAACCAACTCTCCTTTAAGAGTAGAGATGTCATAATTTGCTTACATAGATGTAAATTACTTCTGTACAAAAATATATTTTGTTTTGAATCTTGATAATCCATGCTTCAGGAACTATAGTTTTCTGCCTAGATTTTTTCACATCCTTTTTTCGGATTGTAAAAATACCTTTTTCGCTCAAATTGCTTCTATGGCAACTAAATATTGCTTCCATATGGTTAAATTTATTTGTTTAGATTGACCATAGAAAATGCTTCAATGACAACATGCAATCCCTTCAATGTAGTACTCCCTCGGTTCCGGAATATAAGGTGTATTGTTTTTCGTGCAAGTCAACCATTTGAATGTTTGACTAAGATTATACAATAAACTAACAACATCTACAATACCAAATAGATAAAATATGAAACTACTTTTCATGGTGGATCAAATGATATAAATTTTGTATTGTATATATTGATATATTTTTCTAAATACTCGGTCAAACATGGCCTCGTTTGACTTTTGAAAAAATAAATACACCTTATATAAAGGAACGGAGGGAGTATATATTTTATTTTCTGGTATAGTAGGAGATTGCTTCGATTTGTCACAAAACAAAATTGAGGTTGATTTAGTCCTTAGTTAGAACTGGTGTCAAAAATATGTTTCGTGCAATTTGAGAATTATTCTAAGCATATCGATAAAGTACTTCCAACGAAGTAAAAAAAATCCATCAAACATTTCTTAATAAAAATAAGAACTTGCTATAATTTTCACTTATGATGTGGTGTAAGATATTTGCACTTCATAAAAAATATATTGCCATCAAACATCAGTTGGAACATGTTTTCCTTCAACTCCTATATGCGCTTATGATGTCTTGTAATATAAAAACCAATCAAAATAAATGATATGTGCACTAACGAAGGACATAAACTATAGTTAGAAATGATACGGAGAATCTAAGGCAACCATAGTGGCCAAGTTTATCAGTGCCTTATTTCACAACATTACTGCATACGCATTGCAATGGGAATATACATATCAATGTGGTTCAACAACCATTTTTATCTTTAATTATTCCATAAACATCAACATATTTCCACTTGCTCCTCCGTTCGCCTCCTTGGTGACTCTCGTGCAACCCTCTACATCTTTTTCTCCATGACCTATGTCCAGCAACCGTGATGTGTATAATATCTTATTGAAGTTTGACGGCTTTACACATGTTCTCCTTCAACACGTTAATATTAATAAGTTTTAAATAAAAAAGGTGTAGGTGGTGCAAAGTCACAGCAAGTTTGAATAGAAATTGTCTACATGAACATAATATGGTCTAGTGTCACCACCGAAAGCATTGCATGAACACCTCATGAACGATTTAGCAACAAACAAAAAATTCTAGAATTTATACATGAGAATACGAAAATTTCAAAGCCATAAAAATGTTACCTTTGGTTTGGGTATCCTTCAAATAAAACAGATGTCATAAATTCCTTATAGCTAAATCAGGTAAACCCAAACCACATTCGAATATTGCTCTACCTCATGCTCTGTCACTTGTTTGAGCAGATACAAGATATGTGAAACCGTTGCCAACTGGAAATACTTTGACAAGATACCTTAGGAAGATCAAAGAAAAGAAAAACATTAGTGAGAGCATCTACCCAACCGCTTTAGATATTAAAATATTCTTACATAGAAAACACAGCTGGTAGTGAATAAGAAAATCTTGTGAAATGGTTAAAAACCATATGCATATATGTCCATCTGCACACATGAGTATGCTTGCATAGAAAGAAGAAAAACGTAAATCACATAAAGGGAGAGAATTATTTGCATGTCGATGTGAGTCTGGACAGGGAACAACCTGAAAGTCAAGATACAAGTACCAAGGAAAAAAAATGAGCAGTGCATTGTCCAATACAAAACCGCCAAACGTTGGGGCCATATCATCATTTGAATCATTCTGAATCACTTGACAATTACATAGAGGTGTTCATCACTGCGCTGGAGTAACAAGCAAGCAATAAAAATAATAATCAAATAATTATATAACATGTACACAACACAATTTCAATTCCCCCTCCCTCCCTCCATCCCTCATCTATACATCAACTGTGAATAGAAGAAGCAACAACAGTGTAGCATAAACTATCGTATCTCGTCTCTTGGATCTCTCTCTTTCACCCCCTAATCCATCTCTCTCTCTCTCTCTCTCTCTCTCTCTCTCTCTCTCTCACACACACACACACACACACACACACACACACACACACACACTAGTGTAGCAACAGTAGCGTCATGAACAACAAAAACAACATAGACAAAAAATCTCTATCTTTGTCTCTCTCTCTCTCTCTCTCTCTCTCTCTCTGAATATAAGAGCATGCAACATGCTTAGATGAAATCTACAATTGTATTTCTGAAACCAGCAACGGAACAAGGAAGAGAGCATCTATAAAAGAAAAAAGAATTCAACGATGGGCATCGGGGTTAACACCAGGAATTAACAAATTGCGCCCTGCTTAAGTATAGAATAAACACATCACAGATTGGCAATTGTAGTCTATGATTTGTAAGATTTTAGCCTTGATGTGTAAGCCATTCAGAAAATAATTTCAACTTCAAGAGGAATAATAAAAAAACATGCTGCTGTTTGAACTGCTCCCACCCACTTTGGCCTCTCGGTTGCCTTTTTCGATAAGGGGCGCTTTATTACTTTAAAGATTTAAGCATTACACCCGGCCTATGCATAACTGAGATGCACACAACCAGTAAGAAGTCCACTCACAGAACAAAAAAACAAAGAGAGGCAAAATATATATAAACATCTATAGTATGTAATAACGCCTAAGTCGTGGGGGCCCAATCCTAAGATCATGCTGCCTCCCAGTTGCCTTACCAGATCGTGGTGGTCAAGCCGCTATGCCCACCGATCTCGTGCTTCTTGGCGGCCATTAGTAAGCGCTACCCCCCTCCCCCATGCATTGTCCTTGCAATGCACACTGCTCCGGCATAGACGCGAAAACATTGGGTGGGCGGATGAAGCTCCGACATGACTGCTCGCCGTGACTTCGTGAGGTATTTCGAGACACTGCAAACAGTGAGGGCTTGAGAGAAAAAAGGTTAGCCTAAGACGTGAATGCATACTGGACACAAACTACATCTCGAATCAAATCAAGTCACATATATAGCAGAAGAAATCTTTGTTAAAGATGCAGCCATACCTATCCTACATGGGCATATCAGCATCCATTGGAGCGACCTATTGTGGTGGGGGTATTAGCCGGAGACAGGCCACGAGAGTCCTCCTCGAGTCGCTCCCCGATGGGCTTGGACAAGGCGTGGGATCGGTAGCGAAGTACAAGAAGAGGATGTCGTTCTCGAGCTGTTCCCACAGCTCCCCTGCGGCGAGCTCTCGACCACCGTATATTCCTTCGTCGCGGCGGCAGGACTTACTCCGTGCGGCACGGGGTTGGGATTTGGGATAGGGGAAACATTGATTTAGGAGACGGGCGACGAGAAGTATATACCAGAAAGAATCGGAATCGGTGGAACCTTATGTGTTCTTAAGTAAATAAAAATATTGCTAAGTAAATTGATCACGATTGATCGTGATTGATTCTTTCACATAAATTTATTACTAAATAAATTGCACCTGCATGGAAAGTTTTGATCCGTTTAGATTTTTTTCTCATTATGTGGGAGGTGAAGTGAAAAAAACGAGCGCGAGAGGATGGTGGGAGAAGAGACAAAAAATCAGATGGTGGTGGGAGGAGAGACGAAATAAGCCCAAACGAAGGTGGGAGGTGACGCGAAAAAAAACCCGTGGAACGGAGATTACCAAGTCCCCCTTTATGAGTAGAGATTATTTGGTAACCTGATATCGGTTCCTACCCGTTTGTAACGTGTCTCGTTAAGAAAGTTTAGGAAAGTTAGGATTTGGAATTGATTGCCGTGAACTTGGATTTTATTATGCACGTTTGTAAAGTGATTCATTAGGAAAGTTTAAAAATGTTATGAAAGTTTTAAATGCCATGGTGGAAAAAAAAGTGAGGAGATGATGGTGGGAGGTGAGATAAAAATAAACCAGACAAAATAAAACCGTGGAACGCAGACTACCAAGTCCCCAATTAGAAGTAGAGATTTTAAGAAGGAAGGTTCGGATACATATCTGTCGATTAGTCAATGTTTTTTTCAAATTTGTTATTTGTTTCCTTAAAATCCGTTATTTTTTTTTCCTAAAGTAAATTGCATTGAGGACTGAAATTGGTTGATTTGGATAAGTTAGGAAAGTTATATCTGTGATATTTTGTACGTTAGGAAATTGTTGGTTACAAGAAAATAGTGAAGAAAAAATAAACTGGTGGCAGGGGGTAGTGAGAGGGGATGGTGGTAAGTGAGGCGGAAAAAACCCGACAAAAATAAACCTGGAACGGAAGTTACCAACTCCCCCTTTAGGAGTAGAGATGTGAGGAGGGACAAAAACCAGACGAAAAAAACAGAAGAAGGTGGGAGGAGAAAGAGGGAAAAAATCTGGAACGGAATGTTAATTAATGTAATTTGGTGATGTAAGGAAATATTAATTAATGTGATTGAGCGATTTATGGTAAGGTAATTAATTCAGATTTGGTCTTTAAAGATTCATTAAAATTAATCTTGATCGATTCTTTCACATAAATTCACATAAATACATTACTGAATATAAGATGATGGGAGGAGGGACAAAAAAACCGGACAAAAAAAAACCGGACAAAGGTCGGAGGTAAGATGAAAAAACCCGGAACGGAAGCTACCAAGTCTCCCTTTAGGAGTAGAGATAAGATAGCATAAGGAGTGTGCCCCACTTTAAAAAGTTCGAAGAAAGAAAGAAAGAAGGGAAAATGTGATGCGTATCTAGAAACGTGATGAACGTCTAAAGAGGCGTGGAGGAGGGTCAACCCGGATGAGGCGGTAAAGGCGAGAGGGAGACATTGAAATGGAATTCCCTTTGCATTGGCTAGTTTGTCAATCTTTTGTGTAATGAATCAACTTATTGTAAATACCTTTTTTTTAAAACACTAAATTTTATTCATTTGCGATAATAAGTACATCGTCTATGAGGATTGGTACAATTTCAGTCACAGGCTCCTCAAACCAATTCAAAGTTGAAGAAAATCTAGCTAACCTTGCAAGTTCATGGGCAACCCTATTGGCTTCCCTATTACAGTGCTCAAATCTAGTAATGGGAAAATCACACGCCAAAAAATAACAATCGTCAAACACGACCGCCGCTGTACTCGCCGATCGTCCTCCATTATTCATTGTTTCAATGACTTCCAAGTTATCTGGGTTAATTATTAGGCGATTGCACCCCGCCCTTTGAGCAATTGATAGGCCATATCTAAGTGCATAAGCTTCAGCCGTTAGGACATCCATGCACCAATCAATTCCCAATTCCCCCCTGCAATGAATTTTCCTTTATGGTCTCTCAAAACAGCACCAGCCGTACCCCTCAACAGATCATGATCAAAGGGGGCATCCACATTAAGTTTTACAAACCCCTTTGGAGGTTGGACCCAACCCCCTCTTACCATAGTAGCTTTTGGTGCATTAGCCCTAACATAGTTTAGCGTAAGAGCACGAATTCCCATAGAGATCTGGTTAGCATCTTGAATTTTCTCTTTATGGACCAATTTTCGCCTCTCCCACCATAAATACCAAGTTGTAATAGCAATCATCTCACGGACATTAGAGCTACCCAAGATAGTCAGGTCCCGTTCATGCATAGAAAGTAGAAATTCAAGAACCGCCTCACCAGCATAATCAACTTCGCAGGCTTTCTTAATAGCCTGATCCAGTCCCAGCATTCTCCAAACCTCCCTTGCTTTTTGACATTGAAATAATATATGCTTTGTGTCTTCTGATCCAAAGGGACAAGCAGGACAATTGGGTGTAACTTTTATATGTCTATTTGCCAAAGTAACTCTACACGGAAGAGTGCCATGCAACGTTCGCCAAATGAATATTTTTACCTTCGAGGGACAGGATAACTTCCAAATATCACTCCAAATAGGATTACGAGTTACATTTCCCATATTATCCATTCTTTTTAATTTTCTCCCCTGTTGATTTTCCCATTGCACTGCATAGGCTGACCGAACAGAAAAAGTTCCATTCTTTGAATAGCTCCAAGCGACAAAGTCCAACATATCATGTTGGGGCAAAGGAATTGCAAGAACCCTCTGTGCGTCAACTGGCCACAACACTTGCGTAACTAACTCTTCGTCCCAAATATTAGTAACAGGATCAATTAAATCAGAAACCCTTGAGATTAAATTATTTCCTCTAGGAGTGATTACTTTTCTATTTTCACAATTCGGGATCCAAGCATCTTCCCAAATATCAATATTGTGACCATTACCAACACGCCAAATATACCCATTCTTTAGGCAACTAACCCCTGCCATAATACTTTGCCAAGTAAAAGAGGAACCCTTCTTTAGCTTAGTATTCAATAGATCACCGTCTGGGAAATATTTAGCTCTCAACACGGTTGCACATAAAGAATCTGGATTCTCGAGGATACGCCATGCTTGTTTTGCCAACATTGCCAGGTTGAAACAATGAATATCCCGAAACCCCATACCCCCTTGGTTTTTGGGAACACACATTTTCCACCAAGCCATCTAATGCATCCGCTTCTGATCGTCCTCGTCCCCCCACCAAATCTGAGACATCGCATCTGTGATTCCCTTACAAGTTGTTTTAGGAATTTTAAAGACGGACATCGCATAGGTGGGGATCGCTTGTACAACAGATTTCAGGAGGATTTCCTTCCCTCCCGCGGATAAGAGTTTTTCTTTTCATCCACTTATCTTCATGATGATACGATCAATCAAGTACTGAAAACAGTCAGACTTATCCATACCCACATTAGCCGGTAGCCCCAAATATTTATCATTCAGAGCTTCAGTCATAATATTGAGGATTGTACAAAGTTGCTCCCTAATCTCCACTTTCGTGTTTGGACTAAAAAATATACTTGATTTCTCAACACTGACCAATTGCCCAGAGGCTGCACAATATGAATCCAAGATGGTTAACGAAGAGAATGAGTACCCCATGATTCCTAGAAAAAAACAACGAGTTTGGGTCCCGGTAGGCTCCATGTTCTCTGAACTCTCTATAGTGCTGTGTTGGCCTCTTCGGTTCAGAGTAGTAATTCATGAATGTCAAAAATGAGGTCCGGCTTCTTAATGCACTAGAGCCAGCAAACAAAATGTGACCCACATTGGACCGTTGAATCCGGTTTTTTGAAAGTTCGAATCCGGAGGAGGATCTCAGTCGACCATGGAGGAACTGTGTGGGTTGATCGTTAGTGCTGTTCATGGTTCTGCAATCAGAATAGTGGGCGCGTGCAGGGACTGATTGCCATCGACATTGTCACTGCAGCCTCGCATCGGAGGATGCATGCATGCCACGAAAACGATACTCGGCACATCATGCAGACGAAGTTGATCCTTTTGTATTTCCACATCAGATAAGAGTTGGTAGAACCACAAAATTAATCCAGACATGCTAAAACATCTGTGCTTAAAAAAATCATGCCTCCAGAAACCTGTACAGATTAAAAATACGGCTAGTTAACAAGTAGGACAGCACGACAAATGTACATGAGTACGCCATTCTCCGCATTTAACTTGCTCGTGATTGTTGTCTTGTCATCATCAGTAGTCCAAGAACCAAGTCATGCCAGGTTTGTCACATCGGTGACTTAGATTATTCATGCATGATCTTGGAAGTGTCTCCTCTCCTCCTCAATTAAAAAATGCAGATTTTCACAGAATCAACGGTTGTTAGCTACCTAGGCATATTTTATGTCTAAACTATTTTGGGACATAAAGCTTTGCAAACATCTTTTCGGCGACATGCTAATGGATGTAGCCGAAGAACCTTCAGCTACGAGGAAGAAACAGCATGCAAAACAAGAGCACCGATCGATCTTAAGGTTCAGGGCTGAGCTGTCCAGACACACACCCCATTAGAGGTAAGCACCAAGCATGGAAAGATTTGTGCCACGGGATTGGTTTCCAAGTTGGGACGTTGATGGCCACTAATTAGCCGGTAAGCAATCTGTCAAGAACTAGCTAACTACAGCTAACTAGGGGACAAATCAATTGAAGGGTTGACAGAAGTTCAGAGTGCTAACTAATTAAGAGGAACGCCATTCCCATGCACGACAAAATAATGCTGCGTGCAGGCATGCAGATGCCTCCAAGCTCGGTGGGCAACAACAACAGCAACATGCTGCAGCTACAGTAGTAGTATTGCATGCTGGCTAGCTAGCTATGGAATCCATCGACAACTTGTGTGCAGCAGCAGCAGCAACTTGAATATCGTGTGCTGTGCTGTCTTGTACCTGAATACCACCGTCAGTTGAGCTACATCCGCCGTGGTTATGGTGCGGAAGTTGCAGCATCTAGGAGCTGGAAGGATATATAGAGGGTATAGCAGCGGTTAGTGAGACAAAACCTGGCCATAATTAAACTGGTATCGACCCTGCTGGACCTAGCTGCTGAAAATGTAATCCCAAGAACTCAAATTCGACGGGCGCGTTGTACTTTAAATCAGCCGCCGAAATTTATCACACACATGCTATGCTAGTATCTATTACGTACATCTGCGATACTCTGCTACTACTTGTAGCTAGCAGCGGTTTACAAGCTAATTATTCAGCGCCGTTGTTCTGGTCTCGGGCAGGTATGCGCATTTCGCGGCAGATTGCTCGATCACGGGGCAGGATTACGAACTGGGGGAGACAAACCGAGCGTACGTGTAGGTTTCGCCGCTGGCCGAACTTGGAAACGGAGACAACGGACGAATGTTGGCCTGGCTCCACTCACCAACTGAGTGAGTCTGGGACATGACGGACCAGCTATGTCGGGCGACGACGGCGATTCCCTCGGCGCCACGGCACTATGCTCGATCGGTGGACAGGTGGTCACGGGCTGTCGCCCGGTCGATCGGTACCTCGAAGCCCGCCCGACCGAAAAGTAGTCCAAGAAATGAAACCTGCAAAAACGTGACAGGCATATATGTCACGCTACTCGTGGCTATGTGCAAGTTCCACCATCTAGTTAGGGACTGAAATGATATATATAGGGACATCGATTGTTGAGACAAGACCTGGCCCTAATTAAACATGGTCATCGGCTCCCAAACAATATAGTGCTGATTTGTTTTTGCCACGGCTTTCATGAATGTCATTTCATGATGAAAATTAACAATCACTCAAACATTTATCAAAGTTAGTCACTTAAAAAATCCAAAATTTGTTGAATTCGTTTTATTTATTTTTTGGATTTTATTGTTCATCGTGAACTCAAATGAGCTCGCAGACAGAGGATGAATTTATCAAGATTATTGCAGTGTTTCTGAACAACTCCTTACCTACGCATGTCATTGGCTTGCTTCGAGTATCATAGTTTCTTCGCATGTCGGTTCAAATTTTGAATGCGTTCGTAGCTTCACGGTGTGATGTTTGAAACTTACAGGGGCGGCGCCTCTTCCCCCAATTGCTCAAATTTGGAGTATGACTATATAAGCTAGACATCAACACCGTGAAGAGCATATATATCCGTTGTAACGCAGAAATGCTCTTATACCAGATGAATAGTTAATTCCAAAAAAATAAACTGATTCTTTTTGCCAACAAACTTCAGCGAGTTTTTCACCTGAGTGAAATTTTCAAGATGAAATGACAGTCATAGACGTATGGACAAAGAGGACAAATCAATGCTTCCAAAATAGTTTTATGGGAGCATCGGTTTTTCTTCATAGCTCCACAAATGTCACTCCATCACGAAATTTTGCACGAAGATGTAATATTCATCAAAGTTTATACAAAAAATCTTTTCTTTTTGGATTTTACTACTCGCCCGGGTGCCTATGAGCTCGAGTTCAGAAACTTTCTGTCCACTGTAATGTGTCTATCTGGGAGGTGAAACTGGTTGGCTCTGCAGTACAGAGAGAGGACACCATGTCTCCTGAGTGCACTAGAGCAAGCAAACAACTTGTTCTGTTGTGAATCCAGAGGAGGCACACTCTTCGGCAGCGGCTATGTCTCGCGCACAGCAATACATAAGCACGTCTCGCAACAGCAATACGTATATTCCAAAACACATGATGTAGTACTTAATTTCTCCTTAAATGTACACTGGGAACTTGAAAACAGCTAAAACAGTGTAAATTTGTGTTAGCGTATTTTTTTTTAAATGTTGATAGCATTAAAAAAAGGTTGTGACATATAAAAATTGTTCACACGTTTCAAAAAAAAACTACGTGACATCTTTGAATTTTTTTATACAATATCAAAATAACTGTTTATTTAATTCGAAAAAATGGACGTTACATTTTTAGAAAAACAAAGTTTTTAAAAGGTAAATATGTTATGAGATTTTTAAAAATGTTCACACAATGTAAGCAATTTTCAAATAGTTAAAAATAGTTGTGTATCATTCAAAAAAATACAATGTTAATTTGATGCATGTTTAATATTTATTCAAAAATTGTTCAAAAAGATGTATTTGAAAAAATGTAATCATGTATTTGAAATTATTTAAATGCGCATCCAAATTATTTTATCTCTATACAAAAAACATACACTGTGTATGAAAAAATAGACATCAAAACATATATTTGGAAAAGTGGTAATCATGTATTTGAAAAATATGAAACGTGTAAAAGATGTTCCTGATTTATACGAAAGGTATACAATGTGTACGAAAATATAGACATGTGTTGAAAAAAAATTGGAGAAAGAAACAAAGAAAACCGAAAAAACAAAAAAACAAAATAAAAATCAAAGAAAAGGGTAAACCCCGATAAGAAAACCACAAAGGAAAAAAGTTCATGCTACAAGTACAGTACTGGGCTGGCCTGGTGGCGCCACGCCTGAGGCCAACCGGAGCGGGCACAACTCTTGACCCATCCACGTGGTTTTCCTATTTGACGCATTCCACTGATCCTGGTTCTGGGAACTTTCTCGAATGTTTTAACCGGTTATTCCCAGTTTTATGAACCTTCTAGAAGGATCCTGAACTGGTTTTTTCTCCTCCTTTTCCATTTTTTTCTCCTTTTTCTTTTTTCGTTATTCTTTTTTTCTCTTTTTCAAGTTTATTTTGCAACAATTTTCTGAAATTTTAAAATGTTCACATTTTACATTTTTGTTTAACAATTCCGATATTTTTTGGGAATTTTTAAAAGTGTTCCCATTTGAAAACTTTCATCACGAATTTTAAAATTGTACATGTTTCGAAAATTTGTTCGCAATTTAAAAAATATCAGGGAACTTCAGAAAATGTTCCCAATTTCTAATTTTGCTCACGAATTTGAAAAGTGTCCATATTTTCGAAAAAATAATCTGAAAACAAAAAAGTTCTCGAATTTTTTTAAAAAATATTTTTTGTTGTCAAACTTAGAAAATGTTTCGGAATTTCAATTAATTTTCTAGCTTTCCAAATATGTTCACAAATTCAAGCAATGTTCATCTTTCCAGAATTTTTGGCAAATTCAAAAAATGTTTTGGGAATTTTGAAAATGTTCAAGTTTTGTAATAATTGATCATAATTTTGAGAAATGTTCTCGTTTTCAATTTTTGTACCTGTTTTTCAAAAAAAGTTTGCGTGTTTTACAAAATTTTTCGTAATTTCAAAAAATGTTCCCGTTTGCAATTTCTTTCCTTTTTTGCAAGAAAATGTTTGAGAATCCCAAATATGCTCGTGTTTTCATGAAATGTTTCAGATTTTTGAAATTTTGTTCACAATTATAAAAATTGCTTTTGTTTCCCAAAATATTTACCTTTTCAAAAAGAAATCATTTTCGAAAATTTGAAAATATTTAAATCGGTTGCAGCTTATAGTTCATATACACCGATCTGCAATCAGTGGCTAGCAACCTGGTTCCCTAGCACGAGGTTCTCATTTTGATTCTCCAGTGCAACTTTAGTTTTTGGGATTTTTACCCAACGTTAAGATTTATCGCTGTCGGTTTGTTTCCTTTAGGTTTGCACTGCAGATCAAGCACAAGAGCTACTTGGCTACCGTGGCTAGCACAGGGCGCGCAACACCGTGAAGTCACGCATTTGAGGTGTGTCACCCTTGTACGAAACATCAACTCTTCGACGCGAGGAGCGTCATATAGGAGCTCCCCATCCCACGCTCCACACGGACACGCTACTCCACGACTACTCTTTTTTTAGTGGTACGCGGTGTATATACACCACTTGTATCTACTCGTGTAAACAAAGCGCAAGAAGGAAGGCGTCAACTAGCCCACACGCTCCATACCGGCCCATCCAGACCAATCAAATGATTGAACACCTTTTTATTACATAAAAATTTCTCTAAATAAAACCTTTTTATTACATGACCATTTTTTAAATCCTTAAATAAATTTTCAATTACATGAACAACTCTTAAAAATATGTATTACTTTCTACTCCCTATGTAAAGAAATATAAGAGTGTTTAGACCATGAAAGTATTGATCTAAATTGTCTTATATTTCTTTACGGAGTTACATGATTTTTTTTATTAAAATTTTGAAAAAATCAATTATATGAACAAATTTACAATTTATTTTTTCACCCGGTTATTGAAAAATAAAAAAATCATCGCTTCATTCGTAAAATATGTTCCTCGCGTGTTTGTATAAGGTCCATGTATGTATAGAAAGAAAACATTTTCGAGTTGTTGCGTTTTAGGTTTTCACAAGTTTAAATCCGTCGCCACATCACGTAGACCCCTGAATAATCCCCCTCATCCAGCATCTCGGAAAGAAGGACCAGATCTGCTGCCAAGAGCTTGCGATGAGCAAGCGAATCCGGCGTCTCGAGCGATCTTGCAGCGGAGGTGCTCCGCCGTCATGCCATCGTCCCTCGCGACACCAAGAGGAATGGTCAGTTCAATTGCCTCGTCTTCTTCTTTATCCGGCATCTTGGAAAGAAATTCTTTTTTTTAGAATCCAGTAGTAAGAGTGTAAAAATCTCTGATAAATCGCTAGCGAGTTTCCCGAACCGCGACCAATTGATCAACCCATTAAATGGCCACTAGCCAACACAAACGAACAACTTGGTACATGTGCCAAAAAATTTAACACACTGAATACTTTTCATTAAATGCCATGAATATTCTTTTCAAAACGTGCAAACATTTGTTATGTGATAGAACATTTTAAAAAATGTCACAAAGAACATTTTTTGAATCTTTTCAAACATTTTATAAAATTATACAATCATTTGTTTACAATGTATACACATTTAAAAAAATCATAACCGTATTTTTGGAGTGCTTGAATATTTTTTAAATATGATGAAATTTTATTGAAAGGTATGATTTTTTCAAATTTTACGAACATTTTGTAAAAATGCCATGACCTAACGTTTTAAACATGCGAATTTTAAATATCATGGACGTTTTTTCGAATGGTATAAACATTTTAAAAAGTTGCATTAACAAACTTTTACACAGCATGAACTGTTTTTAAATTCACGATGCACCATTTAAAAAAAATTAGTAAGTTATTTTAGGAGTATATCTATTTAGAATATTTCAAAACTAAAATGAAATTAAATAAAAAATAAAAATAGAAAAGAATAAAGAAGAAAACCAAACGGGATGACTGCCACTAGATGGGTCCACGACGAAGGCTTCTTGAGGCGAGCTATACATATGTATATGTATCCTCCGGGCGAGACACATGCGAAAAAATCCAGAAGAAAAAACAAAATAAAACAAATAATAAATAAATAAAACCGGACCAGGTTTTTTCGTGTGAACTAAAAAACCGGACCAAGTGCAACCCTTAGAACGAGCGACCGACCGAGCGAAGCAAAGGAGGGAGAAAATGCATTAACGAGCCGGCCCATACCTACGGACTCTTCTTCACGCGAGAGGAGAGCTATATGTCGCTCTCCCGCGGCCCTCCCGGTTGGTCCAGAGACGCGGGGCAGAGACAAGTCTGACCTGACCCGACCCCTCACGCGCAAGCCTGGCCAAACGGGTCATGCTATTTGGGCCGGCCCAGAAGCACGGCGGCATGGCACGCTACGAGCCAGGCCCAACACGCGCTAATCGGGTCATGTCTGGGCCGCCACCCTCAGCACGCAGGCCAGCCCGGCACGGCCTGATTAGCGCGTGCCGGCACGAAGCACGGCCCGGCACGAGGCATGTGGCACGACCCGTTTGGCCCACCTCGGTCGTTGGGGGAGCGTGGCAGCGCAGTGCCGTAGCTGATGCTCGGTCCATCGGTCTCTGGACTCGCTGCCTCGATCGATGGGGGAGCGGGGGGGACAACACGGGTTTGGCCGGGTGGGAGCCGTTGGGAGGGGTTTAGGGGGGGTTAGGCTGGGTTTAGGAGGGATTAGGGTGAGTTTTTTTTAAGAAAATACATATATTCAAAATTTTGACCGTTAAAGGGTCGAATTTGTCCAAAATTGTCAATTTTTTGCTATAAATAGGGCTGCCCAGCCCACATATTTCTCACACTCAAACATGGATGACCACAACAATACTAGCTTCCCACTCTTCGATTTCGGTCTTGGGGATATGGAGTATAGCCTCTACCCTCTGAGCTCCGATCCCACTACCATGCCCCCGCCGGTGCAACATGCCTATACCGATCATCCCACTCTCGAAGCCCATACCACTTCCGAACCCGAAGGTCACACCAATTCTAGTAGTGGGACGGGTTCCTCCACCAGCGTGGTGTGAAGCAAAGAGCTCGTCGTAGAACCTCCGCGGTGTGGGAATATTTCGGTGAAGAAATGTCCATGGTGGCCTGTGTCCGGAAGGTGCATGCAAGGTTCAAAAGGTGCTAGAAGGAACTAACCGGAGAAGCCAAGGTAGGAACTATCCACCTGAAGAGGCATGTGAATGCCCATACCAAGGCGGATGCAACGAGCGCGTCGAGCTCGACAGCTGTGCAAACTCAGCTCAGGTTCAACCCTGACGGTACGATACGTCCATTTTGCATCATGATTTCCTACTGATATTTATTATGTTTTGTTGAATAATAATGCTTTAGGGAGTGATTCTAATGCCTTTTCTCTCATGATATGCAAGGTTTACATGAAGAGGGAGAATACCGGCAGCTGGAATTCTGGACCTGAAAAAGCACATCAGAGATACCTATTCTGCACAACTCCAAAGAAGCTGAAATTTTACGGAGAATATTTTTGGAATATATGAAAAATACTGGAGCAAAGAACAACCGGAGGGGGCCACCCTGGTGGGCACAAGACACCAGGGCGCGCCAGGCCCCCCAGGCGCGCCCTGGTGGGTTGTGCCCTCCTCGGCCCACCTCCGGTGCCCATCTTCTGGTATATAGGGTCTCTTGACCTAAAAAAATAAGGAGAGGACTTTCGGGGACGGAGCGCCACCGTCTCGAGGCGGAACTTGGGCAGGAGCACTTTTGCCCTCCGCCGGAGCGATTCCGCCGGGGGAACTTCCCTCCCGGAGGGGGAAATCGAAGCCATCGTCATCACCAACACCCCTCTCATCTTTGGGAGGCCAATCTTCATCAACATCTTCAACAACACCATCTCCTCTCAAACCCGAGTTCATCTCTTGTGTTCAATCTTTGTACCGGAACCTCACATTGATACCTGTGGGTGACTAGTAGTGTTGATTACATCTTGTAGTTGATTACTATATGGTTTATTTGGTGGAAGATTATATGTTCAGATCCATTATGCTATTCAATACCCCTCTGATCTTGAGCATGAGTATTATTTGTGAGTAGTTACCTTTGTTCTTGAGGTCACGGGAGAAGTCATGTCGCAAGTAATCATGTGAATTTGATATGTGTTCGATATTTTGATGATATGTATGTTGTGATTCCCTTAGTGGTGTCATGTGAACGTCGACTACATGACACTTCACCATCCTTGGGCCTAATGGAATGCATTGTGGAGTAGTTATTAGATGATGGGTTGCTAGAGTGACAGAAGCTTAAACCCTAGTTTATGCGCTACTTCGTAAGGGGCTGATTTGGATCCAAACGTTTAATGCTATGGTTAGATTTTATCTTAATACTTTTCTCGTAGTTGCGGATGCTTGCAAGGGGGTTAATCATAAGTGGGAGGTTGTTCAAGTAAGAACAGCACCCAAGCACCGGTCCACCCACATATCAAATTATCAAAGTAGCGAACACGAATCAAACCAACATGATAAAAGTGACTAGATGAAATTCCCGTGTACCCTCAAGAACACTTTTCCCATTACTAGAGATTGTTCTAGCATGTACTTTGCCACAAAAGGATTGGGCTACCTTGCTGCACTTTATTTACCGTTACCGTTACTTGCTCGTTACCAAATTATCTTGCTATCAAACTATCTGTTACCTACAATTTCAGTGCTTGCAGAAATTACCTTGCTGAAAACCGCTTGTCATTTCCTTCTGCTCCTCGTTGGTTCGACACTCTTACTTATCGAAAGGACTACGATTGATCCCCTATACTTGTGGGTCATCAAGACTCTTTTTTGGCGCTGTTGCTGGGGAGTGAAGCGCTCTTGGTAAGTGGAAATCGGTAAGGAAAAAACTTATACTACGTGCTGAAATTTATTGTTACTTGTTACTATGGAAAACAATCCTTTGAGGGGTTTGTTCGGGGTATCTTCACCTCGACCGGAACCACAATTAGTTGCCCCTCAACCTACTGCACCTACTGAAAATATTGATTATGAAATTCCCTCGGGTATGGTAGAACAACTGCTTGCTAAACCTTATGCAGGAGATGGAACTGAACATCCTGATATGCACCTCTTATATGTGAACGAAATTTGTGGATTATTTGAGCTTGCAGGTCTACCCGGAGATGAAGCTAAGAAGAAGGTTTTCCCTTTATCTTTGAAGGGAAAAGCATTGACATGTCATAGGCTATGTGATGATATTGGATCATGGAACTGGAATCGATTGCAATTGGAATTCCATCAAAAGTCTTATCCCATGCATCTAGTTCATCGTGATCGGAATTATATATATAATTTTTGGCCTCGTGAAGGAGAAAGCATCACTCTAGCTTGGGGGAGGCTTAAGTCAATGTTATATTCATGCCCCAATCATGATATCCCGAGAGAAGTTATTATTCAGAATTTTTATGCTCGGTTTTCTCATAATGATCAATCCATGCTCGATACATCTTGTGTTGGTTCTTTTATGAAGAAGACTATTGAATTCAAGTGGGATCTCTTAGAAAGAATTAAACGCAACTCTGAAGATTGGGAACTCGACGAAGGTAATGAGTCGGGTATAAAGCTTAAGTTTGATTGTGTTAAATCTTTTATGAATACTGATGCTTTTCATAAGTTTAGCACTAAATATGGACTTGACTCTGAGATAGTAGCCTGTTTCTGTGAAGCATTTGCTACTCATGTTGATCTCCCTAAAGAGAACTGGTTTAAATATAATCCCCCTATTAAAGAAGAAATTAAAGAACCGGTCATAGATAGAGATGAAACCATCATTTACAATGTTTATCCAGTTGTGCCTACCGCTTACATTGAAAAAACACCTTTCCCTGTTAGGATAAAGGAACATGCTAAGGTATCAACTGTGGTTCACAAGAGTAATATTAGAACACCTAAGCCCCTTGAGAAAATTAAAGTAGAACCTAGTGTTGCTATGGTTAAAGATCTCTTGGTATAAAATGTTGATGGGCATGTTATTTACTTCTGTGATGAAGCTGCTAGAATTGCCAAACCTGATGAAAAAGATAAACATAGACCCGTAGTGGGCATGCCTGTTGTTTCAGTCAATATAGGAGATCATTGCTATCATGGTTTATGTGATTTGGGTGATAGTGTGAGTGATATCCCTTTTACCTTATACCAAGAAATTATTAATGAAATAGCACCTGCTGAAATAGAAGACATTGATGTTACTATTAAACTTGCTAATAGAGACACCATCACACCACTTGGGATTGTTAGAGATGTTGAGGTTTTGTGTGGGAAAGTAAAATATCCTACTGATTTTCTAGTTGTTGGTTCCCCACAAGATGACTTTTGTCCCATTATCTTTGGTAGACCTTTCTTGAACACCGTCAACAAACTGTCGGTATCAGTTTTGGTGATGTGTCTCATGAGTTTAATTTTTCCAAGTTTAGTAGACAACCCCGTGATAGAGCATTATCTAGTAAGATGAAATAATTGGTCTTTCTCCTATTGCCGTGCTCCTACTGATCCATTAGAACAATATTTGCTTGACCATGAAAATGATATGCACTTGCGTGAAAGAAATGAAATAGATAAAATTTTCTTTGAACAACAACCTCTCCTGAAATACAATTTGCCTATCGAAACTCTTGCAGGTCCTCCTCAACCTAAAGGTGATCTTGTGTTTGAATTAAAACAATTGCCTGATACTTTGAAGTACGCTTATCTTGATGAGAAAAAGATATATCCTGTTATTATTATTGCTAACCTTTCAGAACATGAAGAAGAAAGATTATTAAAAGTTCTAAGGAAGCACCGGGCTGCTATTGGATATACTCTTGATGATCTTAAGGGCATTAGTCCCTGATACGTCTCCAACGTATCTATAATTTATGAAGTATTCATGCCATGTTTACAATAATTTTATATGATTTTGGTATGATTTTATTAGAACTAACCCGGACTGACGCTGTTTTCAGCAGAACTACCATGGTGTCGTTTTTTGTGAAGAAATAAAAGTTCTCGGAATGGGCTAAAAATTTACGGAGAATATTTTTCGAAAATATAAAAAATACTGGAGCAAAAGGATACCGGAGAGGAGTCCCGAGGCAGCCACAAGCCTAGGGGGCGCCCCCCCTAGGACGCGCCCCCCTGGCTTGTGGGCCCCTCGGGAGTCCCCCTGACTTGATTCCAACGCCAAGTACTCCTATAAATCCCGTTACCCCCAGAAAGAAACCTAGATCAGGAGTTCCGCCGCCGCAAGCCTCTGTAGCCACGAAAAACCAATCAGGAGCCCGTTCCGGCACCCTACCGGAGGGGGAAACCATCACTGGAGGCCATCTTCATCATCCCGGCGGTCTCCATGACGAGGAGGGAGTAGTTCACCCTCGGGGCTGAGGGTATGTACTAGTAGCTATGTGTTTGATCTCTCTCTCGTGTTCTTGAGATGGCACGATCTTGATGTATCGCGAGCTTTATTGATATAGATGAATCATATGGAGTTTTCCCTTCTCTATCTTCTTGTGATGAATTGAGTTTTCCCTTTGAAGTTTTCTTATCGGATTGAGTCTTTAAGGATTTGAGAACACTTGATGTATGTCTTGCGATGGGATATCCGTGGTGACAATGGGATGTTCTATTGATCCACTTGATGTATGTTTTGGTGATCAACTTGCGGGTTCCGTGACCTTGGGAATCTATGCATAGGGGTTGGCACATGTTTTCGTCTTGACTCTCCGGTAGAAACTTTGGGGCACTCTTTGAAGTTCTTTGTGTTGGATTGAACATGATGAATCTGAAATTGTGTGATGCATATCGTATAGTCAAGCCCATGGGTACTCATGGTGACATTGGAGTATCTAGGTGACATTAGGGTTTTGGTTGATGTGTATCTTAAGGTGTTATTTTAGTACGAACTCTAGGGCTGTTCGTGACACTTATAGGGATAGCTCATAAGATTGATCGGAAAAGATAACTTTGAGGTGGTTTCGTACCCTACAATAATTTCTTCGTTTGTCCTCCGCTATTTGTGACTTTGGAGTGAACTCTTTGTCGCACGTGAGGGATTTACATATGATTCAACTATGTCAGTATTGTTGAGAGAACTTGCACTAGTGAAAGTATGAACCCTAGGCCTTGTTTTCAAGCATTGCAATACCGTTTTTGCTCACTTTTGTTACTTGCTACCTTGCTGTTTTTATATTTTCAGATTACAAAAACCTATATCTACCATCCATATTACACTTGTATCACCATCTCTTCGCCGAACTAGTGCACCTATACAATTTACCATTGTATTGGGTGTGTTGGGGACACAAGAGACTCTTTGTTATTTGGTTGCAGGAATGTTTGAGAGAGACCATCTTCATCCTACGCCTCCCACGGATTGATAAACCTTAAGTCATCCACTTGAGGGAAATTTGCTACTGTCCTACAAACTCTGCGCTTGGAGGCCCAACACGAGTCTACAAGAAGAAGGTTGCGTAGTAGACATCAAGCTCTTTTCTGGCGCCGTTGCCGGGGAGGTGAGTGCTTGAAGGTATATCTTTAGATCTTGCAATTGAATCTTTTAGTTTCTTGTTTTATCACTAGTTTAGTCTATAAAAGAAAACTACAAAAAAATATGGAATTGAGATTGCCTCATATGCTTCATCTTTTTAATGTCTTTCGTGAAAATGATGGAAAGGAAAATTGTGCTCAAGTGTTAGAAGAAGAAGTTATTAAAATGTTTGGCACTAAATCTTTGAGTGATGAGCATGATTGCAATGTTGTTAGTATGAATTCTTTGAATATCCATAGTACTAATGATGATTGCACTAGTCATGATAAAAAGATTTCTTATAAGCATGTCAATTTTTGTGGAGTGCATAGAGTTTGTGAAGACATGCCTAAAAGGGAAGATAGATTTTGTAAGAGGCATAAGTATTTAGAAACTAAATGGCTGCAAGAGAGGCTATATGTTTGTGCTGAAAGACTTAATATTTCTCGCCGTCCTTATGAACTTTGCAAAGAAAGTGGTCATTTTAATTTCCAATGTGAATTATTTCATGATCGAATTGTGTCCAAAAATTGTGATAACCTCATTACCCTTGAGCATCATAATGAACTTAGTCTATTTTTGGGGTATGAAGAAATGAAACATAAAACTAAGGATGTTCCAGCTTGGGTTCTCATAAAAATGATTGATTTTGATCTAAATGAAATCTATATGTATTGCGTGGTAAATTGCATTGAGAATCCTTATATTGACAATTACTTAAAGACAAGAAAACAAATAGAAGATGAAGAGAATACTAATGAAGGGGAAGAGGTTTCCCAATATCCTCCTATTTTTTCTTATGACGAATCAGGTAACGAGGAGGAGCTTTTTATTCAACCAACCTCTTCAAAAAGAAGCTTGGAGGAATTAAATAAACCCACACATAATGTGGTGAAGAATAAGAAAAGAAGGAAAAGTAAAGGTAAAGAGGTATCTCTCCCAAATAATGTTGCTCCCATTATTGATAGGCCTCATGAGAATGAATCAAAAATAGTTGTGGAAGATGATACACTTGAGGATGATTTTGTTATGCCTATTGCTTGTTGTGATAATTATGATTGGGAAGATAATAATACTTCTTATAATCTTGAAAATATTTATGGCACCAACTTGGAAGATGATGATAATAATTGCTATACTATTGGTGCTATTCATACTATTAATGATATACAAAGCCACAAGCTTGGGGATGCTATGTTTGATGAAAATGACATGTTTGAGAATTTATTTGCTGCAATTAATGTTTGTCCCAAACTTCGGGATGCTATGCTTAATGAAGATGATCTTTTTATTCCCCCTACTTTGAATGATCAAATTTGTTATAATGACTGCATGCCTCCTACTTATGATGATTATTGTGATGATACTTATGCGATGAAAAAGAGTGATGATTTCTATTATGATACTTGTCATAATTATGAATATCCTTTTACTGATTATTACTCTTTTAATGTGGAACCAATTTGTAGTATTCAATTCTTTTATGATACTCCCACTATTAGTCATGAGAAGAAATTTTCTTGTGTGGAGAGTAGTAAAATTTCTATGCTTGTAGATCATGAAAAGGATGCTTTATGTGCTGGTTATATTGTTGAATTCGTTCATGATGCTACTGAAAATTATTATGAGAGAGGATCTTATGCTTCTACATATTGCAATAATATCAACTTTCCTCTCTATGTGTTCAAAGTTTTGAAGTTGCACTTGTTTTGCCTTCCTATGCTAGATGATTCTTGTTCCCATAAATTGTTTGCTCACAAATTCCCTAAGCATAGGAAGTGGGTTAGACTTAAATATGCTTGTTAGGAGATTCATGATGCTCTCTTACATGTTTCAATTACTATTCCTATGTGAGCATCACTGAAATCATCATGCCTAGCTAAAAGGCATTAAAGAAAAGCGCTTGTTGGGAGGCAACCCAACACTTTTACTTTCTGTTTTTGTGTGTTCACATGATTAAGCTACTGTAGTAATCATGTTTTATGCCTTTTATTTCAATAAAGTGCCAAGTAAAGCCTTTGGGATGACTCACAAGATGAGTAGAATTGATGCTGAACCAAAATAGAAACTTTTGACTCCAGTACAGGAATTTTAATTTTTTTACTGGAGCGTGATAATGATCTGAAATTTTTACAAAGTCTTAATATACAAATCCTTCAGGTTGTCCTAATTTTTCAGAATTTTTAGAGACAGGGAAGTATGGTTACGCTACAGATCTTCACAGACTGTTCTGTTTTTTACAGATTCTATTTTGCATGCATAGTTTGCTTGTTTTAGTGTTCCCATAGCTTATATTCAGTGATATAAATTATTGGAATGATAGAATACAGTAGGTATGATGTGGGAACAATTATGAATCTTGTCTTGACAGTACCTAAGTGAATGATTTATCTTTATTACACTAACCCTTCTCACGAAGTTCCGTTAAGTTTTGTGTGATTGAAGTTTTCAAGTTTTGGGTGAGACACCGATATGAGGAGAATAAGGAGTGAAAAGAACCTAAGCTTGGGGATGCCCAAGGCACCCCCAAGGTAATATCCAAGTAATACTCAAGCGCCTAAGCTTGGGGATGCCCCGGAAGGCATCCCCTCTTTCGTCTTCAACACTATCGGTATATCTTACTTAGAGCTATATTTTTATTCGTCACATAATATGTCTTTTGGTTGGAGCATCATTTTATTTTGTTATTTTCTGTTAGGTGTTATTTATAATCTTGTTTTTCAATAAAAAGTTCCAAGAATTGCCTTTAGGATGCTTGAATTGCATGTTTGATGTGTGCTGTGTAAAAACAGAAACTTTTGCTGTAGTGTTTGAATTTTCATATTTTACTGGAACGTGGTAAGTTTCTGAAATTTTTACACAGTATTGTCATATAAATTATTTAGTATGTCCTAAATTTTCATAATTTTTTTGAGTTACAGAAGTACACTGGTTTAATAAATTGCTACAGACTGTTCTGATTAGACAGATTACTGTCATAGTTTTGTTATCTACTTATCCTATAGTTTCCATAGCCTATATTGGTAGATATAAATTATGGAAATGATAGTATACAGTACCTAATGTTTGAAGATTATTGTGCAACTTGTCTTGGCAGTACATAAAGTGTTGATTTATTCTTATGTGTAGTAACCTATCTCACGAGTTCTTTTTGAGTTTTGTGTGGATGAAGTTTATAAGAATTAGGGAAACCATGATATGAGAGGAATTAAGGAGACACAAGAGCTCAAGCTTGGGGATGCCCAAGGCACCCCAAGTAAATATTTCAAGAAGTCTGAAGCATCTAAGCTTGGGGATGCTACGCATCCCACCTCTCTTCATCAACAATTATCGGTTAGCCTATGTTGAGCCTAAATTTTTATTCGTTCACATGATATGTGCTATCCTTGGAATATCATTTTATTTTGTTTTGCTGTTTGAATAAAAGCATTGGATCTGAAATTTTGAATAAGAGAGAGAGTCCTCACATGGCTATTTAACTAATTGACTACGCATTGATCTTCACTTATATCTTTTTGGAGTAGTTTGTCATTCACTCTCGTGCTTCACTTATATCCTATGAGTAAATGGTTGAATGAATTGAATATCATAAATCTGAAATTAAATATGCTTCATATACTTATCCCCTGGGGAGTAATGACTTCACACATAATAAGTATAGGTGGTAAAATTTATTGAAAGTTAGCAAACACCGCATTGGTCACTTGAACAATTCATGAAAGAATATTGAAGGAAGAGAGATTCCACATATAAATATACTATCTTGGACATCTTCTATGATTGTGAGCTCATTAATTATTTTCAAACTCGAGCAAATTAGTTAAAATTGGACAAGGAAGACAACTTAATGAGTTATGTTTGGGTATATTTGTATAGAAATTATATTGTTATGGATCCTCCAACATGTGGTGCTTGCTTCCACCTCATACTAGCCAAAACTTCCACACCAAGTAGAAATACTACTTGTGCATCCAAACACCCTTAAACCAGTTTTGCCATGAGAGTCCACTATACCTACCTATGGATTGAGTAAGATCCTTCAAGTAAGTTGTCATCGGTGCAAAAAGCAATAAAAATTGCTCCTAAAAATGTATGATATTTTATTGTGAGGGAAAATAAGCGTTGTACGAACTTGTGATGGTAAAGAAATAAAAGCGACGGACTGCATAATAAAGGTTGCTATCACAAAGGGCAATACAACGTGACGTTCCTTTGCATTAAGGGTTTGCTCATCCAAAAACAAAAAGCGCATGACAACCTCTGCTTCCCTCTGCGAAGGGCCTATCTTTTACTTTCTAGTACTTACCTTTATGCAAGAGTCATGGTGATCTTCACCACTTCCTATATTTCGCCTTTTTCTCTTGGCAAGCATCATGTGTTGGGGAATGATCTAGACATATATATCCAAACAAATATATTTGATCATGAATTATTATTGTTGACAATTATCTATATGATAAATAATTTGGGAGGCGAAACATTAAGCCCCTATCTTTCTCTGTGTTCGATGGATGCTATTTGTTCTAAAAATATGCTTTGAGTGTCAATAATCATGAAAGACTATATGATAGTTGAGTATGTGGAATTTGCTAAATCAAAGCTCTTACATAGACCCTTCCTGAAAATAAGATGGATTGCAATTGTTCGATGACTAGGAATATGGTTTGTTAGTTTTCAAGAAACTTTCTGGTCTATACTTTAACATGTGAATAGCTTGTTACTTGATCATGAGAAGCTTTATGAGATGAGCTACTGTTTATGGTTTATATTGATGCTAGAAAAAGTGATTGGAATTATCATTGATCAAACTTGTGCACTTGCTAGCATTCACACTTCATAAATTATTTCTTTTATCATTTACCTACTCGAGGACGAGAAGGAATTAAGCTTGGGGATGCTGATACGTCTCCAACGTATCTATAATTTATGAAGTATTCATGCCATGTTTACAATAATTTTATATGATTTTGGTATGATTTTATTAGAACTAACCCGGACAGATGCTGTTTTCAGCAGAACTACCATGGTGCCGTTTTTTGTGCAGAAATAAAAGTTCTCGGAATGGGCTGAAAATTTACGGAGAATATTTTTGGAAAATATAAAAAATACTGGAGCAAAAAGATACCAGAGAGGAGTCCCGAGGCAGGAACAAGCCTAGGGCCCCCCCCTAGGGCGCGCCCCCTGGCTTGTGGGCCCCTCGGGAGTCCCCCTGACTTGATTCCAACGCCAAGTACTCCTATAAATCTCGTAACCCCCAGAAAGAAACCTAGATCGGGAGTTCCGCCGCCACAAGCCTCTCTAGCCACGAAAAACCAATCGGGAGCCCGTTCCGGCACCATGCCGGAGGGGGAAACCATCACTGGAGGCCATCTTCATCATCCCGGCGGTCTCCATGACGAGGAGGGAGTAGTTCACCCTCGGGGCTGAGGGTATGTACCAGTAGCTATGTGTTTGATCTCTCTCTCGTGTTCTTGAGATGGCACGATCTTGATGTATCGCGAGCTTTATTGATATAGATGAATCATATGGAGTTTTCCCCTCTCTATCTTCTTGTGATGAATTGAGTTTTCCCTTTGAAGTTTTCTTATCGGATTGAGTCTCTAAGGATTTGAGAACACTTGATGTATGTCTTGCGATGGGATATCCGTGGTGACAATGGGATGTTCTATTGATCCACTTGATGTATGTTTTGGTGATCAACTTGCGGGTTCCGTGACCTTGGGAATCTATGCATAGGGGTTGGCACATGTTTTCGTCTTGACTCTCCGGTAGAAACTTTGGGGCACTCTTTGAAGTTCTTTGTGTTGGATTGAACATGATGAATCTGAAATTGTGTGATGCATATCGTATAATCAAGCCCATGGGTACTCGTGGTGACATTGGAGTATCTAGGTGACATTAGGGTTTTGGTTGATGTGTATCTTAAGGTGTTATTTTAGTACGAACTCTAGGGCTGTTCGTGACACTTATAGGGATAGTTCATAAGATTGATCGGAAAAGATATCTTTGAGGTGGTTTCGTACCCTACAATAATTTCTTCGTTTGTTCTCCGCTATTTGTGACTTTGGAGTGAACTCTTTGTCGCACGTGAGGGATTTACATATGATTCAACTATGTCAGTATTGTTGAGAGAACTTGCACTAGTGAAAGTATGAACCCTAGGCCTTGTTTTCAAGCATTGCAATACCGTTTTTGCTCACTTTTGTTACTTGCTACCTTGCTGTTTTTATATTTTCAGATTACAAAAACCTATATCTACCATCCATATTACACTTGTATCACCATCTCTTCGCCGAACTAGTGCACCTATACAATTTACCATTGTATTGGGTGTGTTGGGGACACAAGAGACTCTTTGTTATTTGGTTGCAGGATTGTTTGAGAGAGACCATCTTCATCCTACGCCTCCCACGGATTGATAAACCTTAGGTCATCCACTTGAGGGAAATTTGCTACTGTCCTACAAAACTCTGCGCTTGGAGGCCCAACACGAGTCTACAAGAAGAAGGTTGCGTAGTAGACATCAGTCCCACTCTATGTCAGCACAAGATTAATATGGAGCCTGATGCTAAACCCGTTGTTGACCACCAACGGCGATTGAATCCTTAGATGAAAGAAGTGGTAAGAACTGAAATATTAAAGCTTCTGGAAGCAGGTATAATCTATCCCATAGCTGATAGTAGATGGGTAAGTCCCGTTCATTGTGTCCCTAAGAAAGGAGGTATTACCGTTGTTCCTAATGATAAAAATGAACTCATTCCACAAAGAATTGTCACTGGTTATAGAAAGGTAATTGATTTTAGAAAATTAAATAAAGCTACTAGAAAAGATCATTACCCTCTACCTTTCATTGATCAGATGCTAGAAAGATTATCTAAGCACACACACTTTTGTTTTCTGGACGGATATTCTGGTTTCTCTCAAATACCTGTGTCACAATCTAATCAAGAGAAAACCACCTTTACTTGCCCTTTTGCAACCTATGCTTATAGACGTATGCCCTTTGGTTTATGCAATGCACCTGCTACCTTTCAAAGATGTATGACTGCTATATTCTCTGACTTTTGTGAAAAGATTGTGGAGGTTTTCATGGATGATTTTTCCGTTTACGGGACTTCTTTTGATGATTGCTTAAGCAACCTTGATCGAGTTTTGCAGAGATGTGAACAAACTAATCTTGTCTTGAATTGGGAGAAGTGCCACTTTATGGTTAATGAAGGTATTGTCTTGGGGCATAAAATATCTAAACGAGGTATTGAGGTGGATAAAGCTAAAGTAGATGCAATTGAGAAAATGACATGTCCTAAAGATATTAAAGGTATTCGAAGTTTTCTTGGTCATGCTGGTTTCTATACGAGGTTCATTAAAGACTTCTCTAAAATTTCTAGGCCCCTTACTAATCTTTTGCAAAAAGATATCCCTTTTGTCTTTGATGATGATTGTGTGGAAGCCTCTGAAACACTCAAGAAAGCCTTAACCTCTGCACCTATCGTTCAACCACCTGATTGGAACTTGCCTTTTGAAATTATGTGTGATGCTAGTGATTATGCTGTTGGTGCTGTTCTAGGACAAAGAGTTGATAAGAAATTGAATGTTATCCATTATGCTAGCAAAACTCTAGACAGTTCCCAACGAAATTATGCTACTACTGAAAAAGAATTTTTAGCAGTTGTGTTTGCTTGTGATAAATTTAGATCCTACATTGTTGACTCCAAAGTTATTGTTCACACTGATCATGCTGCTATAAAATATCTTATGGAAAAGAAAGATGCGAAACCTAGACTCATTAGGTGGGTTCTCTTGATTCAAGAATTTGACTTACATATCGTTGATAGGAAGGGAGCTGAGAACCCCGTAGCTGATAACTTGTCTAGGTTGGAAAATATTCTTGATGACCCACTACCTATTGATGATAGCTTTCCTGATGAACAGTTAGCTGCAATAAATGTTTCTCAAAACACTCCTTGATATGCTGATTATGCTAATTACAATGTCGCTAAATATATACCACCTAGCGTCACATACCAACAAAAGTAAAAAATCTTCTATGATTTAAGACATTACTTTTGGGATCACCCACATCTTTATAAAGAAGGAGTAGATGGTATTATTAGATGTTGTGTACCTGAGCATGAACAGGAACAAATCCTATGTGAAGCTTATGGAGGACATCATGCGGGAGATAGAACTGGTCACAAGGTATTGCAATCTGTTTTTTATTGGCCTACTCTCTTCAAGGATGCCCGTAAGTTTGTCTTGTCTTCTGATGAATGTCAAAGAATTGGTAATATCGGTAAGCGTCAGGAAATGCCTATGAATTATTCACTTGTTGTGGAGCCATTTGATGTTTGGGGTTTTGATTACATGGGACCTTTTCCTTCCTCTAACGGGTACACTCACATTTTGGTTGCTGTTGATTATGTCACTAAGTGGGTAGAAGCTATTCCAACTAGTAGTGTTGATCACCACACCTCCATTAAAATGCTTAAAGAGGTTATCTTCCCGAGGTTTGGAGTCCCTAGATACTTAATGACTGATGGTGGTTCACACTTTATCCATGGTGCTTTCCGTAAGATGCTTGCTAAATATGATGTTAACCATCGAATTGCATCACCCTATCATCCTCAATCTAGCGGTCAAGTTGAACTTAGCAATAGAGAAATTAAATTGATATTACAAAAAACTATCAATAGGTCTCGAAAGAATTGGTCTAAGAAACTACATGATGCAATTTGGGCCTATAGAACAGCTTATAAAAATCCTATGGGTATGTCTCCGTACAAAATGGAATATGGTAAGGCTTGTCATTTGCCTCTAGAGTTAGAACATAAAGCATTTTGGGCAATTAAAGAACTCAACTATGATTTCAAGCTTGCCGATGAGAAGAGGCTATTTGATATTAGCTCACTAGATGAATGGAGAACCCAAGCCTATGAAAATGCCAAACTATTCAAAGAAAATGTAAAAAGATGGCATGACAAAAGAATCCAAAACCGGGAATTCAAAATAGGAGACTATGTTCTTTTGTTCAACTCTCGTTTAAGATTTTTTGCAGGTAAGCTTCTCTCCAAATGGGAAGGACCTTATATTATCGAAGAGGTTTATCGTTCTGGAGCTATCAAGATTAATAATGCCGAAGGTACTAACCCAAAGGTGGTCAATGGACAAAGAATTAAGCACTATATCTCAGGTACGCCTATTAATGTTGAAAGCACTGTTATCCAAACCATGACACCGGAGGAACACATAAAAGAAACCTTCCGGAGCACTCCAGAATTCTGAAAAATAGGAGGTACGTGATACGGTAAGTAAACGGACTCCGAAAAATCCGTAAAAATATTTTTTGTCAGTTTTGGAATATTAGAAAATTTTAGAAAATAAGAAATAAGCCGGAAGGCCACCGAGGTGAGCATGACACACCAGGACGCGCCAGCCCTGCTAGGTGCGCCCTGGTGGGTTGTGCCCACCTCGGACACCTTCCCGACTCCGTTTTCCTTCCATATGCTTGCTTCCCAAGAATAAAAATTCTCTTTATATACCCCCGACTGTTTTGACGACCGCATCGCAGAAAAATCCTCTGTTCTTGTTTCGTGTTGTTTTCCTGACAGATCTAAAAATATGTCGTCTCAAGATTCAGAGGGGGAGAGCTATGTTGCTGACTATATTGCAAACCCCAAGATCTATGGAGAAGTGGAGCATTATGGATGGACCTCGGACAAGGAGGAAGATGCTGCCATGAAGGAAACAAAGGATGATAGCTCTGAGGAAGAGGATGACCCACTACCTCAACCCGGAGACATGCATGTGGAATTTAAGAAGTCAAGCCTCCCTAGAGGATACAAACCTGAGGTCCAATCACTAGTAGAAAAAGGGCCATTTGTCCCGGTTCTGGAACCGGGACTAAAGGGTCGGGACTAATACCCAAAACCTTTAGTCCCGGTTTGCTTACGAACCGGGACCAAAGGCCCTCCACGTGGCGTTGCCTGGGGCGGGGGAGGGAGGACCTTAGGTTCCACCTTTAGTCCCGGTTGGTAACACCAACCGGGACTAAAGGAATTTTTAGAAAAAAAAATTGAATTTTTTTTTGAATTTTTTTTGATTTGTTTTTAAGTTTTATTCCGATTTTCAAATCTTTGAATTATTTGACAATTTAATCTCTAATCACCCGTCCTCACTGCTCCAGCGTGGAGCACTCGATTCAAATCGTCTAACTTCCCGGCCGGTCACCCATCCTCTCACTGCTCCAGCCCCAACACGCTTAACTTCCTGGTTCTATCGACCCTAGTTTCCAAGTCTGCCCTTGTTGTTTTCCTGACAATAGTAAGCTATCAATCCTATTAACCCTTAGGTCTTGATGTCACATGATTTAATTTTTTGAATTCTAAACAATTATTAAAATAAACAAAATAAGTACTAATAATATTGAATTTCAATGAAAATAAAATAAGTAATAATATTTATTTTATTCATTTTTTTGCCATTTATTCATTTAATATGACATAATTAATATCTTTAAATCTGTAAATCGAAATTCGACAAATAATATATCCATTATTATCAGAAAAATGTGAGGAATCCAAATATGACATCATTTATTTATTTTTAAATAAAATTAATTTTTAAAATTTTTAAAATTATTATTTTGATTTGAAATAACTTTTTTTACTTTTGGAATTTTGAGAATCTGAGAAAACTTCACCGGGTAAACCATGTGACATCAATATGCACCATTTTTTCTCTAGTTTTTTTTGATATATTAAACTTTTTTTTCGACGTCGTATGCAAAAGTTATGGCCGTTTTACATTTTTTTTCGTTTTTTTGCAAAAAAGGTCAAAATTTCTATACCAACTAGACACTAAAACCTAACTACATCTCAAAGGATTTTATTTTTTGAAGATTTTATCATTTTTGTTTATTTTCTACAAAACTAAAAAAGGCGGTCCACGGGGGGGGGGGGGGGGGTAGAGTTTGAAAATTTCAGAACCCCTTTAGTCCGGGTTGGTGTCCATCCAATCATACTGTCGACTACACATCTGCTAGCACCGTCCCAGCCAGAGTCACAACTAAGGTTAACCAAGCCAGAGTCAACCCTTTCTAACTTCATTTGCTATTTTTCATGCATTTAATGATTTTTTGAGCTAAATGACCCTGAAATTGAAAAGCACTACAAATGAACTCTGAAAAGGTTGAAACTTGGCATGGTATCATCATTTCACCCACATAGCTTGTGCTAAAAAGTTGAGAGTGTTACGGAAAAAACTTGATGCACTTCGTGTACAAACTGGACCATCTCCTTCGAAGTATTAAGGTTTCGGACGAAAACCCATCTGTTACAAAGGCATTTCATTTTTTTAACTTATTTCAACTCCAGACTTTTTGTGCATTCAATATGAACCATTCAAAGCCACATCCTCAAATTTCAACCCTTTCTAACTTCATTGCTATTTTTCATGCATTTAATGATTTTTTTTGAGCTAAATGACCCTGAAATTGAAAAGTCCTACAAATGAACTCTGAAAAGGTTGAAACTTGGCATGGTATCATCATTTCACCCACATAGCATGTGCTACAAAGTTGAGAGGGTTACGGCAAAAACTGGATGCACTTCGTGTACAAACTGGACCATCTCCTTCGAAGTATCAAGGTTTCCAGACTTTTTGTGCATTCAATATGCACCATACTACAACATGTTAAAATCTACAGAAAGAACTAACTAAAAATAATAAAAAAACAACAATTAAATGACTAAAACAACTATATAAGCAAAACAGTATTGTTTTAATTAAAATCCTAATTTAAATTATTCTAAAAATAACCAAATAAATCTTACTGTGACAACAATCTAACACGTGACTAGGAGCAAAAAGAATTAAATTAAAACTATTTGTAAACTCAAGTTATTCACAATCTAGGGTTTGAAGCAAATTTGAATAAATTCAAATTTGAATAAATTCAAATTTAAACCATTCAAATTTGAAAACTAATGGCACAAACAGAAACTAGACAAAATTTTGAATCCAATGCAAAAAGAATCACTCAAAAACATCAAATATCCTAAAAGATATAAGCAATTTAAAACAGAAACTAAAAACAGAAAACAAATGTAAAAACAGAAAAAAAAATAATGGCTAGCTACAGTACAACCGGGACTAAAGCCTCAACCCCTTTAGTCCCGGTTGGTGTCTCCAACCGGGACTAAAGGTCCCATTTGAACCGGGGCTGATGCCCTAGCCACTCGAACCGGGACTAATGCTCACATTAGTCCCGGTTCGTAATACAACCGGGACTAATGTGTAGATCGAGCTGTGACGAAAGCCCTGTTTTCTACTAGTGAATTTATCCCATCTCGTTTTCTGCAGGAGAGCAAGGCGGCATTATGCAAAAAGATATTAAAGCTCGAGTTGGAGAATGATGATCTAAGGGAGGAAAATTTTATGCTCAAATATAAGTTGAAGAAGAAGGCTACATCATCACCACCACCTACTTCATCACCACCACCAAAGGAGACTTGAGCACACGGGTATGGGCACTCCCCTTGGCTTGAGCCAAGCTTGGGGGAGGTGCCCCGGTATCGTATCACCATCACTTTTATTCACCTTTACCTATTCTAGTTCGATCTTTAGTTTCCTTCTTGATTTAGTTGAATAAAAGTTTAGCATGATCTATTTTCGTGTGTTAGTTTCGTGGTCTATCTATCTATGTAATCGAGTGAGAGTTATATAATAAAGTTTAGTTTGAGTTTTTGCCTCTCTACTTTCTTGTTGCAATCAAAATAAAGGAAAGAGAAATAAATGAAAATAATCATAATATGCTAATCTTATGGTGAGTAATGACATCACATAAGGAAAAGTATAAGTAGTAAAATTTATTGGAGATTGGGAAACATAGCATTGGTCAATGATGCAATTCATGATAGAATTAATAAGGGAAGAGAAGATTCACATGCAAATACACTATCTTGGACATCTTTTATGATTGTGAGCCCCCATTAAATATTATATGTTAAAATGGTTGACGTTGGACAAGGAAGACAATGTAATGATTTATGTTTGTTCATATCTACATAGAAGTTATATTGTCATAGATCCTTCAACATGTGGTGCTTGCTCAATATCTTTGCTAGCCAAAAATTCCGCACTGAGTAAAGATACTACTTGTGCATCCAAAAACCCAAAACCAAATTCATTCTTTGAGAGTCCACCATACCTACCTACGGATCGAGTAAGATCTTTCAGGTAAGTTGTCATCGGTGCAATAAGGCAATAAAAATTGCTTCTAAATGTGTTTTGATCAATTAGTGTAAGAGAGAATTGAGCGCTATACGAACTTATGATGGCGAAGTAATAAAAGCGACGGACTGCATAATAAAGGTTGCTATCATAGGGGGCAATATAGCGTGATGTTCTTTTACATTAAGGGATTGGGCATGCAAACCAAAAAGCGCATGACAACCTCTGCTTCCCTCTGCGAAGGGACTATCTTTTACTTTTATGTATTTACTTTTATGCAAGAGTCAAAGTATTCTTCCCTATTCCTTTTTACTTTTCTCTTTTTGCAAGCATCATGTGGTGAGGAAAGATCTAGGCACATATATCCAGTTGGATGTGAGTGAGCATGAGTTATTATTGTTGACATCACCCTTGAGGTGAATACGTTGGGAGGCGAAACTATAAGCCCCTATCTTTCTATGTGTCCGGTTGAAACTTTTTGCTCATGGGTATGCAGTGAGTGTTAGTAATCATAGAAGACTAATGATGGTTGAGTATGTGGACTTGCCAAAAGGCTCCGACATGAGACCCTTCCTGAAAATATGATGAATTGTAGTTGCAAAGTTGACTGAGAACATAGTTTGTTGGTTTTCAATAAGGTTTATGCTTTATACTTCTATGTTGTGATGAATTGTTACTTGTTCATGAGAAGTTATATGATGAAAGTATATGAATGAATTTTATGTTAGAGTTTGTTGCTGTTATGATAATAAGCATGATGCTACTATGTCCTTATTTTGTTTTTATCGACACCTCTCTCTCAAACCATGTGGACATGCTTTTCAATATTGGCTTTTCGCTTGAGGACAAGCGAGGTCTAAGCTTGGGGGAGTTGATACGTCCATTTTGCATCATGATTTCCTACTGATATTTATTATGTTTCGTTGAATAATAATGCTTTAGGGAGTGATTCTAATGCCTTTTCTCTCATAATATGCAAGGTTTACATGAAGAGGGAGAATACCGGCAGCTGGAATTCTGGACCTGAAAAAGCACATCAGAGATACCTATTCTGCACAACTCCAAAGAAGCAGAAATTTTACGGAGAATATTTTTGGAATATATGAAAAATACTGGAGCAAAGAACTACCGGAGGGGGCCACCCTGGTGGGCACAAGACACCAGGGCGCGCTAGGCCCCCCAGGCGTGCCCTGGTGGGTTGTGCCCTCCTCGGCCCACCTTCGGTGCCCATCTTCTGGTATATAGGGTCTCTTGACCTAAAAAAATAAGGAGAGGACTTTCGGGACGGAGTGCCGCCGTCTCGAGGCAGAACTTGGGCAGGAGCACTTTTGCCCTCCGGCAGAGCGATTCCGCCGGGGGAACTTCCCTCCCGGAGGGGGAAACCGAAGCCATCGTCATCACCAACACCCCTCTCATATTTGGGAGGCCAATCTTCATCAACATCTTCAACAGCACCATCTCCTCTCAAACCCTAGTTCATCTCTTGTGTTCAATCTTTGTACCGGAACCTCAAATTGGTACCTGTGGGTGACTAGTAGTGTTGATTGCATCTTGTAGTTGATTACTATATGGTTTATTTGGTGGAAGATTATATGTTCAGATCCATTATGCTATTCAATACCCCTCTGATCTTGAGCATGAGTATTATTTGTGAGTAGTTACCTTTGTTCTTGAGGTCACGGGAGAAGTCATGTCGTAAGTAATCATGTGAATTTGATATGTGTTCGATATTTTGATGATATGTATGTTGTGATTCCCTTAGTGGTGTCATGTGAACGTCGACTACATGACACTTCACCATCCTTGGGCCTAAGGGAATGCATTGTGGAGTAGTTATTAGATGATGGGTTGCTAGAGTGACAGAAGCTTAAACCCTAGTTTATGCGCTACTTCGTAAGGGGCTGATTTGGATCCAAACGTTTAATGCTATGGTTAGATTTTATCTTAATACTTTTCTCGTAGTTGCGAATGCTTGCGAGGGGGTTAATCATAAGTGGGAGGTTGTTCAAGTAAGAACAGCACCCAAGCACCGGTCCACCCACATATCAAATTATCAAAGTAGCGAACACGAATCAAATCAACATGATAAAAGTGACTAGATGAAATTCCCGTGTACCCTCAAGATCACTTTTCCCATTACTAGAGATTGTTCTGGCCTGTCCTTTGCCACAAAAGGATTGGGCTACCTTGCTGCACTTTATTTACCGTTACCATTACTTGCTCGTTACCAATTATCTTGCTATCAAACTATCTGTTACCTACAATTTCAGTGCTTGCAGAAATTACCTTGCTGAAAACCGCTTGTCATTTCCTTCTGCTCCTCGTTGGGTTTGACACTCTTACTTATCGAAAGGACTACGATTGATCCCCTATACTTGTGGGTCATCATGGTACGGTACACAATTTCACCTACGTTGCTAATGTTCAGCGAGAAGGTCTATGCCGTCTTATTACTTCTAATGATTTACCACTAGGCTTTGGTGAATCTGACGGTTTCGTACAATATATTCAAACTTGTCATAGTCCTAATTATATACCAATTTCTAGACAAACTACAAGTAGGGATATTAAAAAGCTATACCAAACTGGTAAAGAGAAAATAAAAGAAGAATTTTCTACGTGCACTTTTTTAGTGTTGTTAACATCTGATATCTGGACTGGGGCAAAGCAAGACTACATTAGTGTGGTAGCTCATTATGTTAACGAACATTGGCATCTACAAAAAAGAGGCATATGATTTGAATTAATAGGTGTATCACATAGTGGTCCAAACATTGTTGAAGTTGTACTCAAAGTTGTGAATGATTTTGATCTTGCCGACAAGGTTTTCGCAATAACTTTGGATAATGCTTCAGCAAACACGAGTGCAATGAATACCCTAACTCCTATATTCTCCGTATATGCTGCATCCTTTTTAATGCATCAACGTTGTGCTTGCCATATCATTAATCTTATCGCTAAAGGTGCTTTACATTTATGTGAACCACACGTTGAATGCATACGCACCGCAATATCTTATCTTTCGCATTCAACTCAACGACTTGCAAACTATAAGAGATATTGCATTGCTCTAGGCACAACTCCTCATAAGTTTAATTCAGACATGCATGTTAGATGGAACTCTACATATTTGATGCTTAAGGCAGTTATTCGAGACAGAGTTCCTTTCAATGGTTTTATTAATGAAAATTATGGGGTTGATCCTCTAATCAGCAATGATACTTGGCATGTTATTACAGCATCAACTGCATTTCTTGAGTTGTTCTATGATGCTACAATTACTTTGTCTGGGGTTTATTACCCGACATCTCCTTTGATGGTGCATACCATATTAGACATTGCTGGTCATCTGAAAGCATATGAAGGTGATGGATTATTACTTAATGTTGTTGCTGACATGAAAACCAAGTATTTAAAATATTGGCAACATATTCCACTGTTGTATGCATTTGCATTTATCTTGGATCCTAGAGCTAAACTTGAAGGGTATCGTAGTGCACTCAATGTACTATCTGCAGCCCTAAGTTTAGATTATACTGATGACTTCAACATGGCTCGTGAAAAGCTTTTTTTAAGTTTTTGCTAAGTATGAGCAAAAATATGTCGAAGTTCGAATGCAACGACCTCCACCAGCACCTACTACAGGTAAAAAGAGAGGAGCATGGAGCAAGATCTTTGGTTCTTCGTCCTCCTCTACCGCCGGAAGCTCTTCCACATCAACATTTGTGCTTCAAGGTGGCGGGGAGTTAGTGAAGTACCTCAACAGTGACAAAGTCATGTACGATTTAGATAGTGAGGAAGACTTCAGCACATTGCAGTGGTGGCAAGAATACAAGCTTACATTTCCGGTGCTTTCCATATTAGCACGTGATGTGTTATCGGTACCCGTCTCTACGGTGTCATCGAAGTCTGTTTTCAGCTTTGCTGGAAGAATAATTGAGGATAGAAGAACTAGTCTCACCCCTGATATGGTGAGAACACCGATGTCCGTGAAAGATGGGGAGCTATCAAGAAGGAGAGCCCAACACACTGCAGAAAACATAGAACTACTAGCCATGTTTGAAGAAATGAACCTTGAAGAAGAAGACCCGGAAGAATAGTAGTGTACTCCTTTTCTTTTTCTTTCCTTTGATGGTGCATACTGCAGAGCAGATCGATAACCCCGCATCAGCTTGTGGCAGTGTAAGTAATTCTGAAGCTTGTAGGCATACGATGCCACTGGTGATTTCCACTGGTCATTGCATGCTTGTACTCAACTTCATATAGCCACTGACTGTATCTGACCTTATTCTCTGTGAAACAACAATTTCAGTGTGGGTTGGGCGACGCATTCCGATGCAGCACTTGCCCATACAGAGGGCTTGCGCCGTTCAAGCTGGGTGAGAAGGTAATTGGCCGCCTCTTCTCCTTATAGCTTCATGAGAAGAGCTCGAGGATACTTGTTGGAACTCTTTTGTAATTTTCTTATATTTTTGTAATTTTCTTTCCCTTTTGTAATTCTAGAGCGTGGCTTTGTACTCTTTTACTTCCCAGGGATGAAAGGTTTTAATGAGGCAGCCACTAATAAAGCTCAAGATTTATCCCAGATGATACATTGCCTTAATTTTTATTTTATTCATTATTGTTGCCTAACGTGCCTAACGTGCCATTTTTTTGCTATAAAAGTGATGCCCACTTTCTCATTTCTCACACTCAAACTCCATCTCATTTTCCACACACAAGCATGGCTGATCCAAACCAAAACGTTTTTTGGAGACGATCTTCCATTTGGAGGTACTACGATGAATAATTAGTTACAGATGAGGATGGTCCCGCCGAGATTTTTGCAAAGTGCAAACAATGCGGTAATAAGTTGCTCGTGAAAATGATTGCTGGAACCGGCCACCTGATGCGGCACAAGATGACACACATCAACGCAGACGAGGCGGCAGCTATGGCTGCGGCTGCGGGGCAAGGTTGAAGGATCCCAATTAGTCAGTTGTAGTCTTTGTAATTTCTTTCCTTTCTCTATCTTTTAATCTTTTAGCATTTGTAGAGCATGACTTGTACTCTTTTACTTTTTCGGGATGAAAAGTTCTAATGAGGCGGACGCTACTAAAACTCTAAATTTACCCCACATAATATTCTATCAAAATTTACAATTTTCTACTTTTTTTTGGGCCTTTTTTCCGTTGTTTTCAGAG
Organism: Elymus sibiricus; assembly: GCA_039707655.1. NCBI lineage: Eukaryota > Viridiplantae > Streptophyta > Magnoliopsida > Poales > Poaceae > Elymus > Elymus sibiricus. The sequence continues at coordinate 515,108,199 of CM077665.1, forward strand.
GTCTTACGAACGTAGGCGGGCCAGCGTGCCGAAACGGGTCGGCGTGCCTGGGCGTGCCGCGTGCCGGCCCACCTAGCCCCCGTGCCGTGCCTGCGCCGCCACCCCAAGCCCATGAGCCGTGCCAGGCACGTTTACGCCGGGCCGGACCGGCCCGTTTGGCCAGGTATGCTCACGCGCCGCCGTGCCGTTCCCACTCCTCCTCGCTGCCGCACCGCCACGCCACGGAAGCTTCCAGAGCCCGCACGCGACCAAAACCCGAATTCCCCTTCCCCTCTCGCGCGACCACGACCACGCCCACGGGATTTCCTCCTCCTCTTCTTCTTCCCCGCCTCCACGCGCCCTCGTCAGATCCATCCATCCATCCATCCATCCATCCGTAAGCAAGCGGCTTCAAACACGATTGTTCATCTGACCAGGGGCGAACCAATCCCCCCTCCCCTCTCCGCCTTTTCGCTCGCTCGCAGGGGTCGCAGGCGATTCGATCCGGTCCGGTTCTCTCCATGGCTGCGGCGGCGCTCGCGGTGACGGACGAGCTGGCCCTGCCGCTCCGCGCGGTGGGGGACCTGGCGGCGGCCGCCGCGGTCTCGCGGGAGGAGGTGGTCGTCATCACGCAGTGCGCCACGCTCGGTAACGCCTCCTTTACTTTTACCCCTCTCCCCCAACCCGAAGCCCCCCTTGCTACCTAGGGTTAGGGCCTGTGCCCATCTTTCAGATTGTACAATCAGACAGGAGGGGATGATATTTCTTCCACATATGACAATCTTTCCTAACTTAACTGTTACTCTACACATGTAAAGAATACACAGAAAACACATGCATGCTTACTAGTAAGTACCAGTTGACGAAGTGGAAAAAAACAAATAAAGAGGCGTATGCACATGCTAGGGTTAAGACCCGCTGCATGTTTAGAATAAATAACATCTGAGGTGATAATATTTCTCTAGGGCTAGGTTAGAACCAGATTCGAGGTTGCCCCTTCCTTATCAGCACGCTGCCTGTGTGCTGGTTCTAATTTGGCCTTGTCTTGCAACTTCGTCGCAGTTCAATTTCGATCAATTTAGGGGCACTCCCGAGTCGTGATCAGCTCGATTGGAGTTTACCTTTGTCATTGTAGTTTCTGACTTGAAGCTTATGCCTCATTTGCTAATTGCCATTTTCTTAAGCGTCCCTCGTCCATCTGTCAAATATAAGAATACACACGAAAGACGTAATACCAGTTGAGGAAGGGAGAACAAAAATAGGTTGGTTTTCTTTCTATCAGGCTATCACTCATGAACTTCTATGTAGTGCTGATACTACAAACTACTCCCTCCGTTCCTAAATATAAGTCTTTTTAGAGATTTCACTAGGGGGCTATATACGGAGCAACATGAATGAATCTATACTCTAAAGTATGTCTATATACATCCGTATATAGTCCCCTAGTAAAACCTCTAAAAAGACTTATATTTAGGAACGGAGGGAGTATATAATTTAGCCAACGTCTGCCGCGTGGGCAGATGATTCGTTGCCCTGTCTCAAAACCTGTAGGGAGTACACTTGTTGTGTTCAGTTTTCATTCTGCTATACTTCAGTATGCCACATTCTTGTATAAACAAGTCTGTCATGAACCTGCTGTAAGCCTTTCCTTGTCAACATGGGTCAGGTGGGAAATTGCCTTTTGATGACGCGTCCGTGGGTGCTGTTCTGTCTGTCATAAAAAATGTGGAGAGCTTTGGGGATAAGTTGGTTGCTGAAATTAGCCGAGTGCTGAAAGCTGGTGGAATTGTGCTGGTACAGAGCTTCACACCCTCCACTGATCAGAAGGTAAATTATGTGTCTGTTTTTGCTCACATCCATTGTCTTGCAATGTTAATTCAGCACAACCTTATATTCTATTTTCCTCTGCATTAGCCAAACAATTATATCGAACGCCAGCTGCTCATGGGTGGTTTTGTTGAGGTGCAAGCTTCTGCTACAAGCTCACAGGATAGCGTGCAATCTGTTACTGTGAGTATGACACACCTTGTTAAGGTTGCTGTACACGGTTATCTCTATTGACGAGTCTTAACTCGGATCACTTGCAGATCAAGGCAAAGAAGCCATCCTGGAGTATGGGCTCATCCTTCCCCTTGAAGAAAGCAGTAAAGGCTCTTCCAAAGATTGAAATTGACGATGATGACGAACTGATTGACGAAGACAGCCTCTTGACCGAGGATGACCTGAAGAAACCACAGCTTCCAGTTGGTAAAGCCAACAAGCCCTCTGACATAGTTTAATTTTCATGAAGATGTTTAGGCTAGGTTTAGATGCTAAAATGGTTGGCTGTTGTTTCACCAGTCGGAGATTGTGAAGTGGGAGCTACAAAGAAGGCATGCAAGAACTGCAGCTGTGGCAGGGCTGAGGCTGAGCAGAAGGTGGAGAAGCTGGGGCTCACTGCAGAGCAGATCGATAACCCCGCGTCAGCTTGTGGCAGTGTAAGTAATTCTGAAGCTTGTAGGCATACGATGCCACTGGTGATTTCCACTGGTCATTGCATGCTTGTACTCAACTTCATATAGCCACTGACTGTATCTGACCTTATTCTCTGTGAAACAACAATTTCAGTGTGGGTTGGGCGACGCATTCCGATGCAGCACTTGCCCATACAGAGGGCTTGCGCCGTTCAAGCTGGGTGAGAAGGTAATTGGCCGCCTCTTCTCCTTATAGCTTCATGAGAAGAGCTCGAGGATACTTGTTGGAACTCTTTTGTAATTTTCTTATATTTTTGTAATTTTCTTTCCCTTTTGTAATTCTAGAGCGTGGCTTTGTACTCTTTTACTTCCCAGGGATGAAAGGTTTTAATGAGGCAGCCACTAATAAAGCTCAAGATTTATCCCAGATGATACATTGCCTTAATTTTTATTTTATTCATTATTGTTGCCTAACGTGCCTAACGTGCCATTTTTTTGCTATAAAAGTGATGCCCACTTTCTCATTTCTCACACTCAAACTCCATCTCATTTTCCACACACAAGCATGGCTGATCCAAACCAAAACGTTTTTTGGAGACGATCTTCCATTTGGAGGTACTACGATGAATAATTAGTTACAGATGAGGATGGTCCCGCCGAGATTTTTGCAAAGTGCAAACAATGCGGTAATAAGTTGCTCGTGAAAATGATTGCTGGAACCGGCCACCTGATGCGGCACAAGATGACACACATCAACGCAGACGAGGCGGCAGCTATGGCTGCGGCTGCGGGGCAAGGTTGAAGGATCCCAATTAGTCAGTTGTAGTCTTTGTAATTTCTTTCCTTTCTCTATCTTTTAATCTTTTAGCATTTGTAGAGCATGACTTGTACTCTTTTACTTTTTCGGGATGAAAAGTTCTAATGAGGCGGACGCTACTAAAACTCTAAATTTACCCCACATAATATTCTATCAAAATTTACAATTTTCTACTTTTTTTTGGGCCTTTTTTCCGTTGTTTTCAGAGGTCTTACGAACGTAGGCGGGCCAGCGTGCCGAAACGGGTCGGCGTGCCTGGGCGTGCCGCGTGCCGGCCCACCTAGCCCCCGTGCCGTGCCTGCGCCGCCACCCCAAGCCCATGAGCCGTGCCAGGCACGTTTACGCCGGGCCGGACCGGCCCGTTTGGCCAGGTATGCTCACGCGCCGCCGTGCCGTTCCCACTCCTCCTCGCTGCCGCACCGCCACGCCACGGAAGCTTCCAGAGCCCGCACGCGACCAAAACCCGAATTCCCCTTCCCCTCTCGCGCGACCACGACCACGCCCACGGGATTTCCTCCTCCTCTTCTTCTTCCCCGCCTCCACGCGCCCTCGTCAGATCCATCCATCCATCCATCCATCCATCCGTAAGCAAGCGGCTTCAAACACGATTGTTCATCTGACCAGGGGCGAACCAATCCCCCCTCCCCTCTCCGCCTTTTCGCTCGCTCGCAGGGGTCGCAGGCGATTCGATCCGGTCCGGTTCTCTCCATGGCTGCGGCGGCGCTCGCGGTGACGGACGAGCTGGCCCTGCCGCTCCGCGCGGTGGGGGACCTGGCGGCGGCCGCCGCGGTCTCGCGGGAGGAGGTGGTCGTCATCACGCAGTGCGCCACGCTCGGTAACGCCTCCTTTACTTTTACCCCTCTCCCCCAACCCGAAGCCCCCCTTGCTACCTAGGGTTAGGGCCTGTGCCCATCTTTCAGATTGTACAATCAGACAGGAGGGGATGATATTTCTTCCACATATGACAATCTTTCCTAACTTAACTGTTACTCTACACATGTAAAGAATACACAGAAAACACATGCATGCTTACTAGTAAGTACCAGTTGACGAAGTGGAAAAAAACAAATAAAGAGGCGTATGCACATGCTAGGGTTAAGACCCGCTGCATGTTTAGAATAAATAACATCTGAGGTGATAATATTTCTCTAGGGCTAGGTTAGAACCAGATTCGAGGTTGCCCCTTCCTTATCAGCACGCTGCCTGTGTGCTGGTTCTAATTTGGCCTTGTCTTGCAACTTCGTCGCAGTTCAATTTCGATCAATTTAGGGGCACTCCCGAGTCGTGATCAGCTCGATTGGAGTTTACCTTTGTCATTGTAGTTTCTGACTTGAAGCTTATGCCTCATTTGCTAATTGCCATTTTCTTAAGCGTCCCTCGTCCATCTGTCAAATATAAGAATACACACGAAAGACGTAATACCAGTTGAGGAAGGGAGAACAAAAATAGGTTGGTTTTCTTTCTATCAGGCTATCACTCATGAACTTCTATGTAGTGCTGATACTACAAACTACTCCCTCCGTTCCTAAATATAAGTCTTTTTAGAGATTTCACTAGGGGGCTATATACGGAGCAACATGAATGAATCTATACTCTAAAGTATGTCTATATACATCCGTATATAGTCCCCTAGTAAAACCTCTAAAAAGACTTATATTTAGGAACGGAGGGAGTATATAATTTAGCCAACGTCTGCCGCGTGGGCAGATGATTCGTTGCCCTGTCTCAAAACCTGTAGGGAGTACACTTGTTGTGTTCAGTTTTCATTCTGCTATACTTCAGTATGCCACATTCTTGTATAAACAAGTCTGTCATGAACCTGCTGTAAGCCTTTCCTTGTCAACATGGGTCAGGTGGGAAATTGCCTTTTGATGACGCGTCCGTGGGTGCTGTTCTGTCTGTCATAAAAAATGTGGAGAGCTTTGGGGATAAGTTGGTTGCTGAAATTAGCCGAGTGCTGAAAGCTGGTGGAATTGTGCTGGTACAGAGCTTCACACCCTCCACTGATCAGAAGGTAAATTATGTGTCTGTTTTTGCTCACATCCATTGTCTTGCAATGTTAATTCAGCACAACCTTATATTCTATTTTCCTCTGCATTAGCCAAACAATTATATCGAACGCCAGCTGCTCATGGGTGGTTTTGTTGAGGTGCAAGCTTCTGCTACAAGCTCACAGGATAGCGTGCAATCTGTTACTGTGAGTATGACACACCTTGTTAAGGTTGCTGTACACGGTTATCTCTATTGACGAGTCTTAACTCGGATCACTTGCAGATCAAGGCAAAGAAGCCATCCTGGAGTATGGGCTCATCCTTCCCCTTGAAGAAAGCAGTAAAGGCTCTTCCAAAGATTGAAATTGACGATGATGACGAACTGATTGACGAAGACAGCCTCTTGACCGAGGATGACCTGAAGAAACCACAGCTTCCAGTTGGTAAAGCCAACAAGCCCTCTGACATAGTTTAATTTTCATGAAGATGTTTAGGCTAGGTTTAGATGCTAAAATGGTTGGCTGTTGTTTCACCAGTCGGAGATTGTGAAGTGGGAGCTACAAAGAAGGCATGCAAGAACTGCAGCTGTGGCAGGGCTGAGGCTGAGCAGAAGGTGGAGAAGCTGGGGCTCACTGCAGAGCAGATCGATAACCCCGCGTCAGCTTGTGGCAGTGTAAGTAATTCTGAAGCTTGTAGGCATACGATGCCACTGGTGATTTCCACTGGTCATTGCATGCTTGTACTCAACTTCATATAGCCACTGACTGTATCTGACCTTATTCTCTGTGAAACAACAATTTCAGTGTGGGTTGGGCGACGCATTCCGATGCAGCACTTGCCCATACAGAGGGCTTGCGCCGTTCAAGCTGGGTGAGAAGGTAATTGGCCGCCTCTTCTCCTTATAGCTTCATGAGAAGAGCTTGAGGATACTTGTTGGAACTCTTTTGGCACAGCATACTGACCTTCATGTTTCTTGGTCGCCAGGTCACCTTGTCCGACAACTTCCTTTCGGCCGACATATGATGGCGAAGAGCAGCCTTGGATACACAATGCCTTGTTCCATTTGTTGGTTCGTTAGAAAGGAATCTACGTTTTTCGTGGTGAAATACGGATGATGTTTGTCACAGCGAAAGAAAACAAGTGTGTTTGGATTAGTAGCTCGTATCGTTAGCCTGTCGTGCACTTGCAGGTGATTCCCAGGCTGAAGTGAGAATTGATCATGTGTGCGTCTCTATTTGGGAAGAAGAATACAATGTAACTGGACGATGAAAGATATGCTGCAAAGACGTTGTTTTGCTATATTATTATTATCGTACATGCACTTGTCCGTTCCGTGTTGACACGGAGGGAGAAACAATGGGACAAACAGGATATGATGTTGGCGCCATGTCCATGGTTACATCCCTAGGTTATAAGCCCTTGTAAACTTATGATGTTGGGGGACATCTGCTCGTCCATTTACGCATTTGCTCCCTGCGACGACGTCGCTTCTCTTTCTCGCTGCCTCTCTCCCTATCTCGTTGCCTATGTCGCCAGTCCCTTTGGGTGATGTTTTCCGGTTTGCATGATGAAGTCGAGGATGAGGAGGACGCAACCTTCGTTGCGGTGCTCAGGGACGACATCTAGGACGGCATATTGGCACCGGCGGTGAGGATGGGGAGCAAGGGTGGCGGATGGCGAGAGCTTGGACGCGGGAAAGGTTGAAGGGAGGCAGGAGGAGAGGAAAGGGTTTGATGGATTTGATGCAATTTGTGGTGGGGCGGGCCTGTCGGCTCTGAGGCGGCGGACGCGTCCGGGCTTTTCCCTTATCCGTCCCACATTTGATTGGCTATAACGGGTGCCGGTCAGCCCGAACGTTTGAGGCGCCCGAGTCAGATTTTTTTGACCGGTCACTGACCTGATTGCCCGTCTGAACGTTTGAGTCGGATTTGGGATGCCCGGCTGTAGATGCTCTAAGGTAGCTTAGGGTTTAAGAACTACTGAACTACTATGTTTATATGTGTTTGCTGAATTTGGTGATGCATGCCGGAATTTTACCAGAATTCGCAAAGGCGCCCAGGCAGAGACACAACTAGACCGACCTGCGCAGGAGCCTGCAGCGGCATAGGCCGCACCACAAAGATGAAAGACCGACTTGTCGTCGTCCACCTCTTCCGCTTGGTCACGCACCGTGTAGGAGTAATACTTTTAACTTTTCTCTCGCCGCCTCGCTTTCCTCCCACTTTCCTCGATTCCTTCGTCGCCCAGTCGTGGCCTTCCCTCGTGGAACCACTCCACCACCACCAGGCCCGTCCGCCGGCGACGGAGATTTGCGCCTCGGTTGCTCCTCTTCCTTCCTCGCCCCCTTCCGCCCGCCCGCACGAGCTTCGGCGGAGTTCCCAGTCCCGCCCGCCTCTGACGCCTCCGACCTCCGATCGCTCCCTGACCCAGGCGGCGGCCCCTGCGCCGGCGATGGGGGAGCAGCAGCAGGAGCCGCTCCTCGAGGTTCGCCGCCCTCTCTCTCTCCCCTCCTTTCCCCCTCCCCTCTCTCCAAAGTCGAAACACGCTCGCGCGCGAATCGGTAGGGGCCGCCAACGGTTTCGAGCTTCCTCACCCGTCCCCGTCCCCGTGTGCGCGATTCGACCGTCCCGTACGCTCGCTGTCGTCCCGTCTCTCGTACCCCGTCCGTTCCGTTCAGTGACAATAGTAGGGATGAACACAACTCACGGGCAATGAGCAGAGCAGCACAGGTACTCTGCTCTGCTCTATATGCAACTCATGAAACAAACGGTGCTGCCGCAATTCTTTCCCTGTTGTCAGGCTCACGGTTTGGCTACCAAGATTGCTCTGACTCCCGCAGAATCGGGCTTTGGTGTTCTCAATTTGGCTCGAGATTGCACTAGGCTGTAGTATGTAACTATATAAGGAAGGTCACCGCTTCGAGATACTTACTGCAAAGTCAGTGTAGACAGGAAATTTTGGGGCATATTTACCTTTATTTAGGCTAACTTACTTATACTATATATAAATAGTTCTTCAGATATGCAGCAGGTAGCTACAAAGGGAGTAGCTGTAAAGTATGCAGAAATTCATCTCAAAATTGCTCCTATGCCACCAGTCTCAGTAGATTAGGGCCGTATTTTTCGGTTTCTGTTACTTGGATTGTGAACTGAGGCACCAAGTGCGCTAGTCTCTTGACAAGACTCATGAATGGAAACCTATTTTACACATGTAAAATCCAATTCTTTATAGTTCACCAGTAGAAACTAAGTTTCTTAACACTCCACTTATTGTCGTTATATATGGATTACTGCATTCCTGTGTTACCAAGGCCACCAATAAGGTCAAAGTTACTCTGTAAAGAGTGATATTTATATGGTCTGTGGATTAAATGACTACTACTCATAACTCGCCAAGCCTACGCTCTGCGGTTAGCCACACAAAGAATGACGCAACAGAAATAGTTTGATCTGCTAATCTATCCTGCAGCAATGCTCTAATCACCGTACTCCTTCCGTTTAGGTAGAACAATGTGTCACGTCCATACCAGAAGATCATGAAGCCACTTGCTGGGGTTGCGGTCTTCGGCTTGTATTTTCAAGTTATTCACCTGTCTATAAGTGTGGCTGGTGTGGAGCAGTCACCCAAGGCAACCAAACTTCAAGAAAACCTGACAGCGTATGCTTTTCTCACTGGAGGCGTTTCCGGGATGGGTTCTTTGTGACTGTGCTCGTCCTCTTCATGCTCTTCGTTATATGTAAGTTCTAAATCTCTTACTGTCAGTTTCTGAGCTGAGGACTCCTCTGTGCTTATCTGTTTATTCATGTAAGTTATGGTTCTAATATGTTTGAAGTGTTCCATAGAACTGCTGTTTGATTGTGTTTCCTTTTCACCGTTTCACAGGTGGCGGGGTCTGGGCGGTGTATCCAGTTGTTTTCTCAATCAGCATCTTCTGTGGCATCTTTCACTGCACAGTAGCAGCTCTCTTATCTGTATTTACAATTGCAAGTTATTGTTTGGCCTCTTTCAAGTCTGCTGGTGCACCACCAGGCATACGATGGGGAAGCTATCCCATGGTTGGAAAAAATGATCTTGAGAACTATACTTTCTGTACATATTGTAGTAAACCTAAACCCCCAAGAGCACATCACTGCCGATCTTGTAAAACATGTGTGGTGGACATGGATCATCATTGCCCATTTGTAAGTTGGATAAATTTGACCAGAATGGTGTCTTGATATATCTTGCACTCTGTTATATCATGAATTGTTGCTAATTAGTTATATCTTGTTTTATTTGCCTTTTTGTTGTGTTCATCTGCAGATTGGGAACTGTGTGGGAGCTTCAAATCACCGAGCTTTTGTCATTTTTCTCATCTCTGTGGTCACGAGTTGCAGCTATGCTGCTATCATGACCATTTATGCAAGTTATCATATATGGCCCTCTCTAGATTTTCCAAATGTATCATCATATGGTCAAATGGGTTCTAAGAAAGTACTGATGGAGATCATTACTAGCGTGGCCAGCTCTGCATTCTTCTTGTCAGCAAGGGGTATAATTCTGGTATATCTTGCATTTGCCAGTCTGTCAGTTAATGCGGGTATAGCTGTGTTGCTGTGCCAGCAACTTAGCTTAATATATGAAGGAAATACATATCTTAGCCATATAAGTTCACCAACTGATATGCATGGAAAGAGAGGATTGCAAAATCTTGTTCGGTTTTTCGGGTGCCCCTACCCTTTTTCTAGATTATTGTTGGGCTACACCAACACTGGCAAGTCGCAGGACAATTCAGGCTCAAAACTTCTTTAGAGGTATGCATCCGATTTCTTCAAGCAATGCTTACTTACCTGGTGTCGTTGTTTCATCCTTTCATATGTAGACCCGCTCTTGCATGCACAAGATAAATTTCCTTTCAGCTGTCCCACTTTTGTGAAGTTGATATACAGTATACTCCACTGACAAATTTCTCTCCACTCGGCCTTATCAAATGCACAGATTCGGTATTCTACATTATGGGCTTCCAAGGACTCTTTGCCTATTCCACCTTTACATATTCTAATAATTAAGTAGACTAGTCTGTGAAATAAAGTAAATAATTAATAGACCACTACTCGCCAGTGGTCAGTTTCTGTTATAATACTGTTCAACGTGTTCTTTCAAGATTGGTGGTGGATACACCTGTATGCACTATAGGCTCAACTGTTTTGCCAGCCTTCAGGATTGTATATTGATAACTGTGAATTGCCATCTAGATTATGTAATTAATGGATCACTTCTAAAATGTCACAGTGTTGACTCAAATGACAGATCTTTGCTGATTTTACAAACCTGTTTGGCAGAACTTGGTAAATTGGTTAGACCAAGGGAATAGGATATGTTTGGTTTCATTATCTGAGATACTGTGCTATATAATGAATAAAATGATTGTTTTTTATATTAACTTTAGCTGACCACTGCATACATAATGGAACATGGAAGTAGTTAGTAACCTGCAAGAAATCTGGCCATAGTACTAATGGTTCCTCAGTTTCCGTATTCTATGAGCGCAAAGCAGTCATGGTATTTTCTGATCCTTCGAATCATAGACTGAAACAGAGGTTTTGTTTACATGCAGGCTTCATTGCAAATATGTACATTTCACCAATTGAGGGAAGGATGTTTGGTTCTGCATTTCTGCTGCCCAATAGCCAATTAGTCTGTACAACTGAAGCTGGTCATGTAAAATAGCAGTGATGTACACATGATAATTCCTAACCTACAAGGGGGCTCTGTTACAAAGATTTTCTTTTGGATTCAGTAGTAAAATGGCTGTCTTCAGGTGGATGTTTCACCGGCGTTGCTTTACTCGAACAGTTTCAGCAGATGCTGAAATACAATGTGGTCCTGTCTGTCCATTGCCTACAGATGATCTTGCTGCTCTGGTGAAGAGCTGAAGATTAATTATGATTGCAGTGACTCTGAATGATGCTGTGAAGGTGCGGAATGCTTGGGCCACATATCTTGATTGTCAAAATATACTGACATGTATAGGAAAAGAAACCCCACGCTTGTTTTTTTTAACCATTTATTTACACTGAAGTAGCATTGGTAACCATGGTCGTCAACTCCATACAGCAGGATTACCTGTGTTGTAATCCTGTATCTAGCGTTGTTGAACAGAGGCACATCCTGTGATATTAACGTATGATGTACATCATGGTCGCCAGCTTATCTGTTGTCAGTTGATACATGTTTGTTGTCAGCTCCATACATGTGGGAATGACTTTTTTGATTCTGACTCGATTTCGGCATGGATAGAGAGATGATTTTAGTTCAACAAGCCCCCAATAAATTCCCCGTTCAGAAATAACCGACATGATTTTAGTTCAAATTTAAACTAAAACCACGTCAGTCATTTTCGAATGGAGGGAGTATGTCGGAAGCTAGATAGAAGAACCAGCCATGGTGCAAAGGGGGCAAGAACATGATGCCGGGTCGGACGCTGCTCTGCTCGTCCGCCCCGATCCCATTAGCTCCCCAATTGTTTCTACCGTCATTGAGCAACAACATCTCTTCACTCCCTTCGTGGCCCTATGTTCCGTTAGATAATACCCTGCGTGTTGTATTGGAACCTTGTTAGAAGAAATGCTAAAAATGACTAAATCTAACGGAAATCAAAGAAATCTTGTTAGAAGAAATGCTAAAAATGACTAAATCTAACTTCCCCCTAGTTGCTAAAAATGACTAAATCTAACGGAAATCAAATATAAGCTTTTGGATTATGACAATCAAGACAGATGGAGCATCTAAAAAGGGAAAACTTTTCAATAAAGAAATGCATAAATAGTTGCTAAATGACTAAATCTAACGGAAATCAAATATAAGCTTTTGAATTAGCAACTGTTATTCGATTTCCATTTTTGTTAGATTTTCACCACTGTTGTTTTGGTGTTTAATCCTTAATAAAAGTTGTGTTATTTGGTCTGACGCCTACTATATACCCTAAACATGAGAGGAGCTATAAAATGGCCCTAGTGCAGTTGTTTCTATCAATCAGTGTCTGCTCTCAGTGAGGTTGTTTCTGTCAAGCTTTACACATTGCGAGACTCAATACTGATTGTGCCACTGAGTCCATGCACGAACTAGTTGTGCATCGATCACCTTCATGTCAAAGCAGGTAACACCAAGCCACTCGTTGCATAGGTTGTTACACAACAGAAAGTATCTATGCTGACAATTTTGAAATTTCTACTCACATATTGTGGCAATGCCACATCCCATCATCACTATTTCTAACCTTTTTCGTTGGAGTGCTTACCGTTAACCTTGATTGTGCAAGTTAGATAAGAAATAAAAATCTGTGTTGGTGCGTGAAACTGTACCTTCAACGGCAATCCAACCGGCTTATTATAGATCGCCCGAAGTCTTCTTCCTAGATCTGCACAATTGTTTTTGTACATCAATCCTACCCCCACACTTCCTTCAGTTTTGTACCACTTCATTAGCATGCCTTAGGGAAATATGGATAATTTAAGAAGCTCGACCTGATTATGCCCACAGATGTTGTTAAGTTCACGGACAGACACATATATATAGGATTAAAACCAGAAATGCGTTTTTTTCGTCAAATGGTGGATTTTATTGGCTCAAAATGAAGCATTAAGAGAATACAAACACAACGAGTACACATCTAGTCTCTGCATAATCAGGATGCACACAGCCAGTACCAACACACGCACGCACAAAAACACCAGCGAATAGCAAAGTCATATACGACCAAAAGTATGCGTAGGCGAGAAAAAAAAGAAACACCCCAACGCGACCAGTTCCGCGTTTGACAAACTGCAACAATGAGCATATCCGCACCAACCATCTCATGACACCACACAGACGACAAGGTTTCTTCAACAACAACGTCTTTAGGAAAGGAGCGACTCAAGTGCCGTCGTCACCGGATCCAAACACACAAGGCAAGAATCTAGGTTTTCACCTTGAAGAAGCAGTTCAAGCATATCCGAGAAATGACTTCAACAAGGTAACAACACAAGAAGATCGCCATTGCCAGGTATAACCACCTCAGGGTTAGAGCTAGGCTTTCACCCCGGAGCTCGAGTAGCACCACCATCGACATCACTCATGTATTGTCGCGAATAGCAGCTGTAGGCGATGTGATCGCAATCACTGCACAACCATCCGTTCGTGTCAAGCCGTCTTCCATAATTTGCATCTCACCGTCGAATCTGAAGAAAAGAATCCTCATGAAGTCCATTCGTGTTGGGGAACGTTGCATGGGAAACAAATTTTTTCCTACGAACACCCAAGATCTATCTATGGAGATCAACAGCTACGAGAGGGAGTAGATCCACATACCCTTGTAGATCGCTAAGCGGGAAGCGTTAAGAAACACGGTTGATGTACTCGAACGTCTTCGCGATCCAATCACGATCCGTCTCGCGATCCAATCACGATCCGTCCCGATCTAGAGCCGAACAGACGACACCTTCCACTAGTAGAAAACAGACCTTTTGTCCAAAGCATTAGTCCCGGTCTGGTTTTGAACCGGCACTAATGTGACCATTAGTCCCGGTTCGGGACGGGCATCATTAGTCGCGGTTCGTTCCGGACCTTTAGTCCCGGTTCGTAACACGAACCGGGACTAAAGGGTTTGTGCCAGGCTGGTGTCAGCCTAGGGCCCCACGATTACCTTTAGTCCCTGTTCGTGGCACGAACCGGGACTATAGGCTCACCTTTAGTCCCGGTTCGTGCCACGAACCGGGACTAAAGATCCCCTATATGAATTCGGCCAGCCCGAGCACAGTACTCCTCCCTGTTTTTCCCCTTCTTCCCCTCCTTTGTTCTTCCTCTTCCTCGAGCTCATCCTCCATTTTTGCCAAAATTTGTCAAGATTTGGAGGCACCCCATCCATCCAAGTGTTCACAAAGGTTAGCAACTTTGTCCTTTCATCTCTCATTGCTAGATTAGCTCTTGCAATGCTTTATAAGTATAGTGATTTGTGGGTTTTAGTTTGGGAGTATTTATATGTGGTAGTTCATTTGATTTATATGCAATTTGAGCTCAAATTAACTTCTTACTTTGCATGTGTAGGTGTGGTTTACTTAGTGCCTTCCCGTCCCCGTCCTAACCACCGTCGATCGCCCGCACCGTCCCGTCGCCGGCACCACCTTGGTGAGCCTCTTGTTCTTATCCTTTTTATAAAAAAAAAATCATGTTTGTAAGATTTAGATAGTTACTTGTATAGTTTTCTTACCTATATGATTGTTTGTTATACATAGTGGCATGGTTTTGATATCCGTCCCCGTCGGCCCTCGTCCGGTTTATGATTCGGATGTGGTATATACTCTCTTTTATAACTGTTTGTTGCATTTTGTGTTTATGACAATTATGCCCATCAAGTTGACATAGATATTTTTATCTAGGAGGTATGCGAACCGGAAATTGCAACCGACATAGATATTCTTGTCAAGAAGTTAAATTTAGTTGAAAAAGAAAACGAGTATTTGAAAGAAAAATTGAAAAGAGTTGAAGAAGAGAAGATGAAACTGGAGTTGTATGTTGCCGATGTCGTCGATGATCACAAGATCAAGATGGATGCAATGCGCTTGAAGATTAGAAAATTTAAAAAATATGCCATTGATAGTGAGGCTTGGTATCACTATGCTGTTGGATCAATTGTTACCTTAGTTGCGATCTTGATCGCATTTGTTGTTGCATTTAAATGCTTTAGCTAGAGAGTTTGTATGTTGTTTTATGAGAACAAGTGTGTATGAACTTGTATTAATTTGGTCTTTTCGGTGTTGTGTAATGAAGATGAGCCGGCAATGGATGTACGATGACCGATGCTCTCCCCAGTTCATTAATGGCGTGCATACTTTTCTGGTTGCGGCTGAGGCAAACAAGCGGGCGGATGGTTTTATGTATTGTCCATGTGCTGGCTGTAAGAATGATCGAAATTACTCTAACTCAAGAACCATTCACGTCCACCTGTTTGAGTCTGGTTTCATGTCCGGCTATAACTGTTGGACCAAGCACGGAGAAAGAGGGGTCCTAATGGAAGAGAATAAAGAAGAAGAGGATGACGACAGCTATCCTGGCCATGGGTTCCATGAATACGATGGTACAACAATGGGGGAAGAAGCTGAGCCGGCAATGCGGGAAGGAGCTGAAGAAGAGGCATCAGATGAGCCCGCTGATGATCTTGGTCGGGCCATTGCCGATGCAAAGAGAAACTGCGCAAGTGAAAAGGAGAAGCTGAAGTTGCAGCGCATGTTAGAGGATCACAAGAAATTGTTGTACCCAAATTGCGAAGATGACAAGAAAAAGCTGGGTACCACACTGGAATTGCTGCAATGGAAGGCAGAGAATGGTGTACCTGACAAGGCATTTGAAAAGTTGCTGAAAATAATGAAGAATAAGCTACCAAAGGACAACGAATTGCCCGACAGTACGTACGAAGCAAAGAAGGCCGTCTGCCCTCTAGGATTAGAGGTGCAGAAGATACATGCATGCCCTAATGACTGCGTCCTCTACCGCGGTGAGTACGAGGATTTGAATGCATGCCCGGTATGCTGTGCATTGCGCTATAAGATCGGCCACGATGACCCTGGTGATGTTGCGGGCGAGCGCCCCAGGAAGAAGATTCCTGCCAAGGTGATGTGGTATGCTCCTATAATACCACGGTTGAAACGTTTGTTCCAAAACAAAGAGCATGCCAAGTTGATGCGATGGCACAAAGATGACCGTAAGAAAGACGGGAAGTTGAGAGTACCCGCTGACGGATCACAGTGGAGAAAAATCGAGAGAAAGTGGAAGGACTTTGCAGATGACGCAAGGAACGTATGGTTTGGTTTAAGTGCAGATGGCATCAATCCTTTTGGGGAGCAGAGCAGCAATCATAGCACCTGGCCTGTGACTCTATGTATCTATAACCTTCCTCCTTGGTTGTGCACGAAGCGGAAGTTCATTATGATGCCAGTGCTCATCCAA
The DNA here is from genome assembly GCA_039707655.1 of Elymus sibiricus. NCBI lineage: Eukaryota > Viridiplantae > Streptophyta > Magnoliopsida > Poales > Poaceae > Elymus > Elymus sibiricus. The sequence continues at coordinate 515,124,404 of CM077665.1, forward strand.
GGCCCCAAGCAACCCGGCAATGACATTGATGTGTACCTAAGGCCATTAGTCGAAGAACTTTTAGAGCTGTGGAATGGAAAAGGTGTACGTGTGTGGGATGAGCACAAACAACAGGAATTTGACCTGCGAGCGTTGCTGTTTGTAACCATCAATGATTGGCCTGCTCTCAGTAACCTTTCAGGACAGACAAACAAGGGATACCACGCATGCACGCACTGTTTAGATGATACCGACAGTATATATTTGGATAAATGTAAGAAGAATGTGTACCTGGGGCATCGTCGATTTCTTCAGAGCAGGCATCCCGTAAGCAAGAAAGGCAAGCATTTCAAAGGTGAGGCAGATCACCGGAAGAAGCCTTGCCACCGTACTGGTGATGATATACTTGATGTGGTCAAGGATTTAAAAGTAATCTTTGGAAAGGGTCCTGGCGGACAATCTGTTCCGAATGACGCTGACGGACGCGCACCCATGTGGAAGAAGAAATCTATATTTTGGGACCTACCCTATTGGAAAGACCTAGAGGTCCGCTCTGCAATCGACGTGATGCACGTGACGAAGAATCTTTGCGTTAACCTGCTAGGCTTCTTGGGCGTGTATGGGAAGACAAAAGATACACCGGAGGCACGGGAGGACCAGCAACGTATGCACGGAGAAGACGGCATGGATCCAAAGCAGTTTCAGGGTCATGCCAGCTACGCTCTTACCAAAGAAGAGAAGGAAATCTTCTTCGAATGCCTGCTCAGTATGAAGGTCCCGTCTGGCTTCTCATCGAATATAAAGGGAATAATAAATATGGCAGAGAAAAAGTTCCAGAACCTAAAGTCTCATGACTGCCACGTGATTATGACGCAACTGCTTCCGGTTGCATTGAGGGGGCTTCTACGGGAAAACGTTCGATTAGCCATTGTGAAGCTATGTGCATTCCTCAATGCAATCTCTCAGAAGGTAATCGATCCAGAAATCCTACCAAGGTTAGAGAATGATTTGGTGCAATGTCTTGTCAGTTTCGAGTTGGTGTTCCCATCATCCTTCTTCAATATCATGACACGCGTCCTAGTTCACCTAGTCGAGGAGATTGCCATTCTGGGTCCTGTATTTCTACACAATATGTTCCCCTTTGAGAGGTTCATGGATGTCTTAAAGAAATATGTTCATAATCGTGCTAGGCCAGAAGGAAGCATCTCCAAGGGCCATGAAACAGAGGAGGTCATTGAGTTTTGTGTTGACTTTATTCCTGACATTAAGCCGATTGGTGTTCCTGAATCGCGACATGAGGGCAGACTGGGTGGAAAAGGCACGCTAGGAAAGAATTCAGTAATATGCCGGGACGGGCATTCTTTGGCGCAAGCACACTACACAGTTCTACAAAGTTCCGCCTTGGTGGCTCCGTATATCGAGCAACACAAGAATATTCTACGCTCCAAACACCCGGAGCAGTCTGACGACTGGATTACACATGAACAAACTGTGACTTTCGCCGGTTGGTTGCAGACACGTCTCATGCATGACGACACTGTTGCAGATGACTTGTACTTGCTGTCCAAGTTACCATCTTCGACTATATTGACTTTCAAAGGGTACGAGATAAATGGGAATACATTTTACACGATCGCCCAAGATAAAAAGAGCGCCAACCAAAACAGTGGTGTCCACTTTGATGCAGCAAACACCAATAGGCCAAAGGACACATATTATGGTTACATAGAGGAGATATGGGAACTTGACTATGGACTTGGTTTGAAGGTCCCTTTGTTTTAGTGCAAATGGGTCAATCTGAGAGGAGGCGGGGTAAAGTAAGACCGACAGTACGGAATGACAACAGTGGATCTCAACAATCTTGGGTACGCAGACGAACCATTCGTCCTAGCCAATGATGTGGCGCAGATTTTCTATGTGAAGGACATGTCTACCAAGCCGAGAAAAAGAAAAGATAAGGAAGCGAATACTTCATACGATGAGCCAAAACGCCACATAGTTCTTTCAGGGAAAAGAAACATCGTGGGAGTGGAGGACAAGACAGACATGTCAGAAGATTATGAAAAGTTTCATGAAATTGCTCCCTTCACAGTGAATGTTGACCCGAGCATCAACTTAAACGATGAAGATTGTCCATGGTTACGGCGCAAAGGGACACACGCGAAGAAAAAGTTTTATACCCAAAGATCCCACTCTGGGATGTGACCGGCTTCTCTAGTTAGTTTCCGGACTTATATATCTGGAAAGTCCCACTTCGGACAAACCGGAGGGAATTTTTGTAATAGTAGTGTACTTATGTGTTTTGGCATTTGAAACGCGAAGAAATATTATGTCCAAAGCCACGTCATCAATTTTCAACCCTTTCTGACTTCATTTACTATTTTTCATGCATTTACTGATTTTTTTGAGCTAAATGACCCTAAAATTGAAAAGCACTACAAATGAACTCTGAAAAGGTTGAAAGTTGGCATGGTATCATCATTTCACCCACATAGCATGTGCTAAAAAGTTGAGAGGGTTACGGCAAAAACTGGATGCACTTCATGTACAAAATGGACAATCTCTTTAGAAGTATCAGAGTTTCAGACGAAAACTCATCTGTTACAAAGGCATTTCATTTTTTTAAACTTATTTCAACTCCAGACTTTTTGTGTGTTCAGTATGCACCATTCGAAGCCACGTCATCAATTTTCAACCCTTTCTGACTTCATTTGCTATTTTTCATGCATTTACTGATTTTTTGAGCTAAATGACCCTAAAATTGAAAAGCACTACAAATGAACTCTGAAAAGGTTGAAAGTTGGCATGGTATCATCATTTCACCCACATAGGATGTGCTAAAAAGTTGAGAGGGTTACGGCAAAAACTGGATCCACTTCGTGTACAAAATGGACACTCTCTTTCGAAGTATCAGGGTTTCAGACGAAAACTCGTCTGTTACAAAGGCATTTCATTTTTTTAAACTTATTTCAACTCCAGACTTTTTGTGTGTTCAGTATGCACCATTCGAAGCCACGTCATCAATTTTCAACCCTTTCTGACTTCATTTGCTATTTTTCATGCATTTACTGATTTTTTTGAGCTAAATGACCCTAAATTTGAAAAGCACTACAAATGAACTCTGAAAAGGTTGAAAGTTGGCATGGTATCATCATTTCACCCACATAGCATGTGCTAAAAATTTGAGAGGGTTACGGCAAAAACTGGATCCACTTCGTGTACAAAATGGACAATCTCTTTCGAAGTATCAGGGTTTCAGACGAAAACTCGTCTGTTACAAAGGCATTTCATTTTTTAAGTAACCTAAGAATTACCAAATTGAATATAATGATAAAACACGCTAATATTAAACAACAGAAAAAAGAATCACTGCAAAATCTATTTTAAAGTAAAGTTATTCACAAACTAGTGATTCACACAAATTTCAAATAATTCAAATTTAAACTATTCAAATTTGAAAACTACTGCCACTAACAGAAAGTTTATAAATTTTTTGACCTAACGCAAAAAGATTCACTCATTAATTCTAAATAAAGCAAAAAAAACTCAGAAACAAAAGAAAATAAATAAAACAGAAATTTAAAAAAACTGAAAAGTAAATAAAAAAATGCCCGCCTACTGGGCCGGAATGCAGGCCCAGTAGGCCCAACAGGGCAGCACAGGTGCGGTAGGCCCAGAAGGCCTGCATTAGAGAGGAGCTCGACACGGTAGCCACGACGGGGCTTATAAACCGGTGCGAGCTCCTCTCAACTAGCGAGGTGGGACTAAATATTCGACACGGGAAGCCATACCTTTAGTCGCGGTTGGTGGTTCCAACCGCGACTAAAGGCCCCCCTTTAGTCGCGGTTGGAACCACCAACCGCGACTAAAGGCTTGCGCTTCCCGCCGCTTTGGCTGGGTGAATTCACCTTTAGTTGCGGTTGGTGGCTCCAACCGCGACTAAAGGGGGGTCTTTAGTCGCGGTTGGAGCCACCAACCGCGACTATAGGTGTTTGTATATAAGCGGCAGTTTGCAAAATTTCAGAACTCATCGCTTTTCCCCCCTCGACGACGCCGAAGAGGACGCCGCCAGGCTGCCGGATCAGCACCCCGCCGCCGTCGCCGTCGACTCGCCTCGCCGTCGCCATCGCCGTCGAATCGCCTCGCCGTCGCCGTCGCCTCGCCGCGCCATCGCCATCGCCGTCGCGCGTTGACCTCGCCGCCCCCCTCGATCTCTTCCTCGACCTCTCGCGCGCCGTCGCCGTCGTCGTCGCCGTCGCAGTCGCCGTCGCCGTCGCTGTCGACTCGCCTCGCCTCGCCGTTGCCCCGCAGTGAGCCCCTCCCCCCTCTCCTCTCCCTGCCGCGCGCCATGGCCGCCCCTCCCCGTGAGCCCACACACACACACACACAAACATGATGGATGAACACACACACATGTTAGAATGATGTATTTTTGTGTAGATGAATGTTATGTTAGAATGAATGATATGTCAGAATGATGTATTTTTGTGTAGATGATGTATTTTTGCAAATTTATATGTATATTTGTGTAGATGAATGTTATGTTAGAATGATGTATATATGTAGAATGATTATGGATAAGTTATAATTAGATGGACAAAAGTAGATTGGATGATGGATATATGTAGAATGATGTATATATTGGATGATGTAGAATTACAAAAATCATAATCAAGCATTTAAAAAATGTTAAATTTGCATAGAATTTGTTCTCGACGTCTACGATGCCCGGCCCGCATCCTCGTCGTCGGATCGGTGGCGACGTCCTGCTTCAGAGGGGCAACGTTCGGGACTGGGCTCCGCCGGGCTGGCACTGGGAGGTGCTACCTTCAGGGGCGCGCAGCTTGGTGAGGAACCCGGCCCCGGGTCCCGTCGTCAACCCGGAGCTTCTTTGGTGGCGTTCGCGTGGGCCACTTTCGGTGCGGAGGGAGCCGGCCCCGCCGGAGGTGGTACGTCGCCGTGTCAGGGAGGAGGACGAGCACGTCCGTCGCTACATGGATGCGTTGGACGTCAGGTTCTCCAATACCTGGCAAGTTCTTCAGGGATCTCACCCGAGCTATGATCCTGTGATGGTTCCTTCTCTTTGGGTGTCCACCGCCCGCGCCTCAGGAACCGCGAGTGAACTAGATTCTTCGATAATATTCGATCTGTATTAGCTAGTGATAATACTCGAGATGTATTCGAGATTATATTCGATAATATTCGAGACGATTTATTCGAGATTATATTCGATGATGCATATTATATGAATTATTCGAGATGCATATTATGTACTATGATTCAGTTTTTCCTTATTGATTGCATGCATTCTAATTTGAATACTAAATTGTTTTTCTTCTGGATTAGTTAAATAAAAGCTATGGACAATACCAACAGAGAAGGAGAAGAGGCTCTGTTCGACATCATACCTCCACGAGCCCAGAGCATGAACCTAAAGATGATGACGGCTCCCAATATCTGAACAATTCCAGTGAGGGTTGTATGATATTTGATGAAGACGAACGAATAGATGAAGGTGACGACAACGATGTTGACGAAGAAAATGTTCTTCAAATAACAAAGACCGGCGATGTATATTTAATATATAAGCCATCCGGTGATCATTACATGTCTTAATTGATTTGTATGTATTAACGAATCGATCTTTCTTCTTTTAGGCCTCCGGATCGAGCAAATCTTCTACAAGCGACAGGGTAGTTCGAGGCCTGGCCAAAAAGTTGGACAAAGGCGTAAAGTTCAACATCGACTCCATCAGAACATCAACTGGCGAACCGCTTGAACCTAGGAAAAATGCGACCAAGTTCAAGAATCAATGCGGAGTTATTGTCAGGGACCAAATCCCGATCTCCGTTCAAGAATGGAAAAAGCCAGCAAAGGGAGATCGAGCAGGAGTTACTTTTGTCGACGAAAGAGCAAAAGATGTGCTTTGGACTACGCTCATGGAACATTTCACCCTACCAGATAATTTGACAGATGCAGATCTGAAGAAAGTCAGAAACTATGCTCTTAAAAAGATGGCGATCGCATTCAACACCTTCAAGAAAAATGCATGGACTAAGTACGTCAAATCAAAAAAGAAGACTCCAGAATTCACGGGAGCACTGGTGAAGGCAAAAGATCACTGGGATGCTTTCGTGAAGTTCAAGGAATCGGAAGAAGCTAAGGAACGGTCGAGAATAAACAAGATTAATGCTGCGAAAAAGAAGTGGCACCATACTCTGGGGCCAGGTGGCTACCAGGTGGCCCTGCCTAAGTGGGATCAATCTGAGCAAAAGATGATTAGTGCAGGGGTGAATCCAGTTACATTGACATGGCCCTCCAGGTGTAGGACATGGTTTTATGCGCATGGGGGGAAGTTGGACCCAGAGACAGGGCTGGTTATGGTGAAGGCAAGTCTTAAAGAAGCGACAGACGAAATACTTATTGCAATAGAAGAAGCTCGAACGGGGGTGTTCACGCCCAACAGAGAGAACGACGAGCTTACGCGCGCCCTGAAGAATCGTGAACACCCGGGAAGAACACGAGGCAAAGGCATTGTTCCGTGGTTTGAGGGGTTTGCGGATTGGAACGACGACTATAGAAGCCGTGCGAGAAAGAAAATGCAGGAGGAGAAGAAGAAGAAGGAGGAAGCACTCCGCCTTGAAGGCCTAGAATCAAAGCACCTGGAGTTGGAACGATTTGTCAGGCGGCAGCAGGAGCAGATCGACTCACTCAGCCAGGAAAGGGCGTCTCAACGGCAGCATGAGCAGATGGATCCAGCATTGGATAGCACCGTCCCATCTATGCCGAGAAGCAGCGTGGGTTCCGCCCCGGCCGATATCAATAATGCATTGCTAGCTAGCTACCCTGTGGATGATATCAAAGACAGGACTAACCGTGAGCTACACATGAAAGTGAAGAACTTATCCATGAAGGTGGCGGACGGCTATGCTTTAGCAAATCCCCCTGAAGCAACCTTCCATTGCAATCCCATTCCAGCTGGCTATGCTCGTGTCGGGGTTGATGAAGTGATGTTAGGATATCACGAGCTACAACTTGACATTCTTGGAGGTGACGAGGAGAGCACACTAGGAGAGGCCATACATCGTATCATTCTATGGAAAAAGGATTGCATCGTCTTTCCAAGGCCACCAACTCCTCCTCCTCCAAGTCCGCCGCCGCGTCAGTGGACTCCTCCTCCTCCAAGTCCGGCACCGCGTCAGCCGACTCCTCCTCCAAGTCTGGCACGGCGTCAGCCAACTCCTCCTCCTCCAAGTCCGCCGGCACCGCGTCAGCCGACTCCTCCTCCAAGTCCGGCATGGCGTCAGCCTAAGCAACAACGGAAGAGAGAGGCAGCAGCTACGACGGCTAGCGGTACAACAGACAAGAAATTCAAATATGGTCCAAGCCTCAAGCCTCTTCCGAAGTTGTCTTACCACCTGACTCTGGAGGAACTCGACGACGCATGTGATGCCCAATTGAAGGCCCATTTTGCACCGAAACCGCCCGCGCCGTCAAAGGAGAAAGTACCTGAGCATGTCTCACAACACTTTATTGATATGGCTCGACCGGCTGACAATCAGAAGGACTCCGACTATGTGCGGTCTATCAAGAAGTCATATTTAGCAGGGCAAAAGGAGTCGAGCTCGAGCTCGAGCCAAGCAGTTGGCAAAAAAAGCGGGAAAACTGTTCCCCAGCTGGGAGAACATGCAGTGCAATCGACCCCCCCGCTCATTGTACAAACACCTGTGAGTACCGCCGATCGGCTGGTAATAACCGACGATCTTAGAAGGCAGGCTAAAGAGGCCGGTGTCACTGTTGAACAACTCCTAGGCCTTGAGGAAATCCCCGGGATTACAGAGGAGGAAGTAAAATACCAATATGTCCGCGGCAAACCTCTGGTCAAGCCTGACGATGTCAAGCTTCTACCAACGAGAATTTACAATTTGCATACGTGGTACATGCAAGAAACAGCAAATACCAATCAAGAGTCCCTCATGGTGAAAGTCAAGAGAAAGCATTACTTCCATAAAAAAGATTTGTGGATTCATTATTCAGAGTTGTTTCAGTTATTCCAACAAGACGCACTCGACAAATCTATCATCAGTTGCTATTGTCTGTAAGTGATTTCTTTCTGTAATTTAAGTCTCTAGCTAGCTAGCTAGATGTGCTCTCGTTCATTACCTGTAATTATCCTCACTATATTCTTTTCTGTGGTATTATGCAGAATGAAGATGTATGAAATGAAAAAAGTTGGATGCTATGGCATTGGGTTCATTGACCCAAATACGGTTAATCGGGCGATATGGGAAGATCAATATTCGAGAAAAGACACAGAGAGATTCCTGCTAGAGTTTTTGAAGCAACTAAACACCCAACCAGAAATACTACTTCCTTACAACTTCGGGTGAGTGTTACTATATCTTGTACCACAAATTCTATGTTTTGCTTACTAGATGTTAATAAGTGTAGTTGATGAGTTATGCACATGCCCGCTTATTTATAAAAAACGTGTGCGCATGCAGTTACCACTGGATCTTGTTAATCATTGAAGTTGACAAGGGAAAAGTTGAAGTACTGGACTCACTATATAAGAATCCATCCGAATACGCAATCGTGAGGGGGATGGTCGACAGGTAATTTCAATCATTATCGCACTATGTCGGCCTCTTTACTTCATTTCCTGATATCAACTAGTTAATAACTCCTTTATTCATTTTCTTTGCCGGCGGGCAGGGCTTGGCAAAAGTTCATCAAAGAGGTCCCCGGCGAATGGAAACAACAGCTGAAATGGGTGCGACCCAAGGTAATTAAGTAGTACTAGCTAGCTACGTCTGTGCATCTCTTTAATTCTAGTTTCAATACCATTATCATGCTTGATTAATTATTACCTGATTGAATTTTATTCTCGTAAAGTGCATGAAGCAGGAGCAGGGGAATGCTTTATGCGCATACTACGTTTGCGAGAACATTCGCATGATCACGTCTGAAAGGAGCAGAGATAAAAGAAATCTTTGGGTACGTTTGCCAGAACACTATCCATAATTTTTTTTATCATGATCTAGCTAATATATATACACACAACTAATATATTCATCTTGATCTCCTGATTATAGCTGATGGAGATGCGGGGCCAGCTCCTACCAACGGCTCGCGTACGAGCAATTCAAGAGGAAATAGCTGGATTTCTGCTCGACCAGGTCATAGATCCCAAAGGAGAATACCATTACAAGATCAAGCAGTAATGCCCTGCATATGTAATGATCCGCAAATTGTAGGAGAAATTGTATATATATATGTATGTGAATGGTCGTCGTACGAGAAATTCGATGATATATATATATATATATATATATATATATATATATATATATATATATATATATATATATATATGATCGGTTCTACGAGAAATTCTATTTATATATATATATATATATATATATATATATATGCACAACGTGTACAGTATGTAGTAGCGTAATATATGTTTGAAATGAAAAATAATTAAATGGAAAACACAAAATTAAAAGGAAAAATAAACCAAAATTAAAAGAATTAAATACTTTTAGTCCTTTAGTGCCGGTTGGTAAGGTGTTACCAACCGGGACTAAAGGTCCCCCAGCCCACGGCGCCGGCAGGTGCCACGTGGTGGGCCTTTAGTGCCGGGCCGTGTTGAACCGGGACTAAGGGGGGGGGGGGGCCTTTAGTCCCCACCCTTTAGTGCCGGTTGGAGAACCGGCACTAAAGGCCCTTGCGAACCGGCACTATAGGCCGATTCTGCACTAGCGTTCGCGTTCAGCACATGTACAACTCGATGATGTCTTCGCCTTCTTGATCTAGCAAGTGAGGGCGGAGAGGTAGATGAGTTCTCCGGCAGCACGACGGCGTGGTGGCGGTGGTGGTGGAGCAATCTCAGCAGGGCTTCGCCAAGCGCTGCCGTAGACGCGTTTGGAGGAGAAACATATCTAGGAAGAGAGGGAGGGCTGCACCTATGGCTTGGGTGCGGCTGCCCTCCCTCTCCCTCTCTATTTATAGGAGGAGGGGGTAGGTGGGGTGCAGCCCTAGCCCCTCCTCCAAGGAAGGGAGGAGTCCACCTCCCACAAGGGAGGTGGAAGCCCTAGGGAGGACTCCCTCCTCTCCAAGGCACCCGACCTACCACCTTGGGGCATGGGCCCTTTAGGGGTCGGCTGCCCAGCCCACCAGGGGTTGGTGCGCCACCTCTCAGGCCCATGTGCCCCCGGGGTGGGTGGGCCCCTCCCGGTGAACTCCCGGAACCCTTTCGGCACTCCCGGTACACTACCGGAAACACCCGAAACTTTTCCGGAACCCGAATACCACTTTCCTATATATAAATCTTTACCTCCGGACTATTCCGGAACTCCTCTTGACGTCCGGGATCTCATCCGGGACTGCGAACAACCTTCGGTCACCAACATATATAACTCAACAATACCAAATCGTCACCTAACGTTAAGTGTGCAGACCCTGCGGGTTCGAGAACTATGTAGACATGACCGAGACACCTCTACGGTCAATAACCAATAGCGGGACCTGGATACCCATATTAGTTCTTACATATTCTACGAAGATATTTATCGGTCGAACCACGATGTCAAGGATTCAATCAATCCCGTATACAGTTCCATTTGTCTATCGGTATGTTACCTGCCCGAGATTTGATCGTCGGTATCTTCATACCTAGTTCAATCTCATTACCGGCAAGTCTCTTTACTCGTTCCGTAATACAAGATCCCGTGACTAACTCCTTAGTCACATTGCTTGCAAGCTTCTTGTGATGCTGTATTACCGAGTGGGCCCAGAGATACCTCTCCATCATACGGAGCGACAAATCCCAGTCTTGATCCACGCCAACTCAACATACACCCTCGGAGATACCTGTAGAGCACCTTTATAGTCACCCAGTTATGTTGTGATGTTTGATACACACAAGGCATTCCTCCGGTGTCCGGGAGTTGCATGATCTCATGGTCGTAGGAACGGATACTTGACATGGATAAGGCAGTAGCAATAAACTGGTACGATCAAATGCTATGCTTACGGTTGGGTCTTGTCCATCACATAATTCCCCTAATGATGTGATCTCGTTATCAGATGACAACTCATGTCTATGGTCAGGAAACCTTGACCATCTTTGATCAACGAGCTACTCCAGTAGAGGCTTACTAGGGACACTTTGTTTATGTATCCACACATGTATTTGAGTTTCCGATCAATACAATTCTAGCATGTATAATAAACGATTATCATGAACAAGGAAATATGATAATAACCAATTTATTATTGCCTCTAGGGTATATTTCCAACAGTCTCCCACTTGCACTAGAGTCAATAATCTATTTCACATCTCCATGTGATTAACACCCAATGAGTTATGGGGTTTTATCATGTTTTGCTTGTGAGAGAGGTTTTAGTCAACGGGTCTGCAACATTCAGATCCGTGTGCACTTTGTAAATCTCTATGTCATACTGTAGATGTTGCTACCACGCTCCACTTGGAACTATACCAAATGGCTGCTCCACTATGCATATCCGGATTGCTACTAATAGTCATCCGGATTGGTGTCAAAGCTTACATCGACGTAACTCTTTATGACGAACTCTTCATCACCTCCATAATCGAGAAACATTTCCTTAGTCCTCTAGTTACTAAGGATAATTTTGACCGTTGTCTAGTGATCCACTCATGGATCACTCTTGTACCCCTTAACAGACTCATGGCAAGGCACACACTAGGTGCGGTACACAACATGGCATACTATACAGAGCCTATGGCTAAGGCATAGGGGACAACCTTCGTTCTTTCTCTTTCTTCTGCCGTGGTCGAGCTTTGAGTCTTACTCAACTTCACACCTTACAAATCAGGCAAGAACTCCTTCTTTGATTGATCCATTATGAACTCCTTCAAAATCTTGTCAAGGTATGTACTCATTGAAAGTCTTATCAGGCGTCTTGATCTATCTCTATAGATCTTGATGCCCAATATTCAAGTAGCCTTATCCAGGTCTTCCTTTGAAAAACTTTTGTCAAACAACCTTGTATGCTTTCCAGAAAATTTTACATCATTTCCGATCAACAGTATGTCATCCACATATACTTATCAGAAATGCTATAGTGCTCCCACTCACTTTCTTGTAAATACAAGTTTCTAATAAACTTTGTATAAACCCAAAATCTTTGATCACCTCATCAAAGCGTATATTCCAACTCCGAGATGCTTGTTCCAGTCCATAGAAGGATTGCTGGAGCTTGCATACCTTTTAGCATCCTTAGGATCGACAAAACCTTCTGGTTGTATCACATACAACCTTTCCTCAAGGATACCGTTAAGGAAACGATGTTTGGACATCCATCTGCCAGATTTCATAATTGAAAAATGCAGCAACTGCTAACATAATTCCAACAGACTCTAGCATCGCTACGGGTGAGACAGTCTCATCGTAGTCAACTCCTTGAATTTGTCGGAAACTACTTTGCGACAAGTTGAGATTTATAAATGGTGACATTTAACATCAGCGTATGTCTTCTTCTTAAAAGATCCATTTGTACTTAACAACCTGACGTTCATCGGGCAAGACTACCAAAGTCCATACTTGGCTTTCATACATGGATCCTATCTCGGATTTCATGGCTCCTAGCCATTTGTTGGAATCCGGGCCCACCATCGCTTCTTCATAGCTCGTAGGTTCACTGTTGTCTAACAACATGACCTCCAAGACAGGATTGCCGTACCACTCAGGGCAGTACGATTCCTTGTCGACCTACGAGGCTCAGTAGTAACTTTATCTGAAGTTTCATGATCATCATCATTAGCTTCCTCTTCATTTGGTGTAGGCACCGCAAAAACATCTTTCTGCGTCGTGTTACCATCCAACTGAAGTGACGGTTCAATAACCTCATCAAGTTCTACCTTCCTCCCACTCAATTCTTTCGAGAGAAACTCTTTCTCGAGAAAGGACCCGTTTTTAGCAACAAATACTTTGCCCTCGTGTCTGAGGTAGAAGGTATACCCAACTGTTTCCTTAGGGTATCTTATGAAGATGCACCTTTCCGCTTTGGGTTCGAGCTTATCAGACATAAGTGTCGCATTCCCAAACTCTAGAAATGACAGCTTAGGTTTCTGCCGAACCATAATTCATACGGTGTCATCTCAACGGATTTAGATGGTGCCCTATTAAAGTGAATTTAGTTGTCTCTAATGCATAACCCCAAAATGATAGTGGCAAATCGGTAAGAGACATCATAGTACGCACCATATCCAATAGAGCACGACTTTTTTTACGACGTTCGGACACACCATTACACTATGGTATTCCAGGTGGCGTGAGTTGTGAAACAATTTCCACATTTTCTTAAGTTGCATACCAAACTCGTAACTCAGATATTCACCTCCACGATCACATCGTAGACATTTTATCTTCTTGTCACGATAATCTTCAACTCCACTCTGAAATTTCTTGAACTTTTCAAACGTTTCAGACTTGTGTTTCATTAAGTAAATATATCCATATATACTCAAATCATCAGTGAAGGTAAGAAAATAACGATATCCACCGCACGCTTCAACACTCATTGGACCGCATACATCAATATGTATCATTTCCAATAAGTCACTTGCTCGCTCCATCATACCGGAAAACGGGGTCTCAGTCATCTTGCCCATGAGGCATGGTCCGCATGTCTCAACCGATTAGAAATCGAGTGAGTCCAAAGATCCATCGGCATGGAGTTTCTTCATGCGCTTTATACCAATATGACCTTAGTGGCAGTGCCACAAGTATGTGGTACTATCATAATTAACTTTGCATCTTTTGGCATCAAAACTATGAACATGTGTATCACTACGATCGAGATTCAATAAACCATTCACATTGAGTGTATGACCATTGAAGTTATTATTCATGAACATAATAACTATTATTCTCTGACTTAAATGAATAATCGTATTGCAATAAACACGATCTAATCATGTTCATGCTCAACGTCAACACCAAATAACATTCATTAGGTTCAACACTAATCCCGAAGGTAGAGGGAGCGTGCGATGGTGATCACATCAACCTTGGAAACACTTCCAACACACATCGTCACCTCGCCCTTAGATAGTCTTCGCTTATTCCGTAGCTTTTATTTTGAGTTACCAATATTAGCAACTGAACCGGTATCTAATACGCTGGTGCTACTAGGAGTACTAGTAAGGTACACATCAATAACACGTATATCAAATATACTTTTGTTGACGTTGCCATCCTTCTTATCTGCCAAGTATCTTGGGGCAGTTCCGCTTCAGTGTCCGTTCTCCTCATAATAGAAGCACTCGGTCTCGGGTTTGGGTCCAACCTTGGGTTTCTTCACTGGAGCGACACCTGGCTTGTCATTCTCGAAAGTTTCCCTTCTTGCCCTTGCCCTTCTTGAAACTAGTGGTCTTACCATCAACACTTGATAATCCTTCTTGATTTCTACCTTTCGCGGTGTAAAATATCGCGAATAGCTCAGGGATCATCTTCTCCATCCCTGGCATGTTATAGTTCATCACGAAGCTCTAGTAGCTTGGTGGCAGTGACTTGGAGAACTATGTCAATCACTATCTTATCTGGAAGATCAACTCCCACTTGATTCAAGCGATTGTAGCACCCAGACAATCTGAGCACATGCTCACCGATTGAGCTATTCTCCTTCATCTTGCAGGCAAAGAATCTTGTTGGAGTTCTCATACCTCTCAACATGGGCACGAGCCTGAAATCCCAATTTCAGCTCTTGGAACATCTCATATGATCCGTGACGTTCAAAACATCTTTGGAGCCTCAATTCTAAGCTGTAAAGCATGACACACTGAACTATCAAGTAGTCATAAAAAACGTGCATGCCTGATGTTCTCAACACCCACAGACGACGCTTGAGGGGTGGTGCACCGAGCGGCGCATCAAGGACATAAGCCTTCTGTGCAGCAATTGAGGACAATCCTCAGATCACGGACCTAGTCCGCATAATTGCTACTACCATCTTTCAACTTAGTTTTTCTCTAGGAACGTATCAAAATATAGGGGAGCTACAGCACGAGCTATCGATCTACAACATAATTTGCAAAGATATTTTGACTATGTTCATGATAATGAGTTCAATTAATCATATTAATAAAGAACTCTCACTCAAATCAATATCCCTCAGGTTGTTTAAGTGTGAGATGATCCAAATCCACCAACCCAAGTCCGATCATCACGTGAGATGAGGTGGTTTCAATGGTGAACATCTCCATGTTGATCATATCAACTATATGACTCATGTTCGACCTTTCGGTCTCCTGTGTTCTGAGGCCATGTCTGTACATGCTAGGGTCGTCAAGTTTAACCCAAGTTTTCGGCGTGTGTAAATCTGGCTTACACCCGTTGTATGCGAATGTAGGGTCTATCACACCCGATCATCACGAGGTGCTTCGAAACGACGAACCTTCGCAACGGTGCATACTCGGGGAGAACACATTTATCTTGAAGTTTTAGTGAAGGATCATCTTATAATGCTACCGTCGTTCTAAGCAAAATAAGATGCATAAATAGGATAAACATCACATGCAAATCATATAAGTGACATGATATGGCCATCATCATCTTGTGCTTTTGATCTCCATCTCCAAAGCACCGACATGATCTCCATCGTCACCGGCATGACACCATGATCTCCATCATCATGATCTGCATCATTGTGTCATCATTTGGTTGTCGCGCCAACTATTGCTTCTACAACTATTGCTAACTCATAACGATAAAGTAAAGCAAAAGAAGGCAAAAATAATTAAAGACAACCCTATGGCTCCTGCCGGTTGCCGTACTCATCGACATGCAAGTCGTGATAATCTATACAAAAACATGATCATCTCATACATCACATATATCACATCACGTTTTTGGCCATATCACATCACAACATGCCCAGCAAAAACAAGTTAGACGTCCTCTACTTTGTTGTTGCAAGTTTTACGTGGCTGCTATGGCCAACTAGTAAGAACTGTTCTTACCTATGCAAAGCCACAACGGTGATATTCAAGTTGCTCTTTTACCTTCTACAAGGACCGCCTCTGTCGAATCCGATTCAACTAAAGTGGGAGAGACAGACACCCGTTAGCCATCTTTATGCAACAAGTGCATGTCATTCAATGGAACCGGTCTCTCGTACGTGGACGAGTAAGGTTGGTACGAGCCGCTTCATACCACAATACCGCCGAATCAAGATAAGACTAAGGAAGTAAGCAATCTGAACATCAACGCCCACAAACTCTTTTGTGTTCTACTCGTGCATGTTATCTACGCATAGACCTAGCTCTGATGCCACTATTGGGGAACGTTGCATGGGAAACAAATTTTTTTCCTACGAACACCCAAGATCTATCTATGGAGATCAACATCTACGAGAGGGAGTCCACATACCCTTGTAGATCTCTAAGTGGGAAGCGTTAAGAAACGCGGTTGATGTAGTCGAACGTCTTCGCGATCCAATCACGATCCATCCCGCGATCCAATCATGATCCGTCCCGATCTAGCGCCGAACGGACGGCACCTCCGCGTTCAGCACACGTACAGCTCGATGATGTCTTCGCCTTCTTGATCCAGCAAGCGAGGGCAGAGAGGTAGATGAGTTCTCCGGCAGCACGATGGCGTGGTGGCAGTGGTGGTGGAGTAATCTCACCACAGCTTCGCCAAGCGCTGCCGCAGACGCGTTTGGAGGAGAAACAGATCTAGGAAGAGAGGGAGGGCTGCACCTATGGCTTGGGTGTGGTTGCCCTCCCTCTCCCTCTCTATTTATAGGAGGAGGGGGTAGGTGGGGCACAGCCCTAGCCCCTCCTCCAAGGAGGGGTCGGCTGGCCAAGGTGGGGAGGAGTCCACCTCCCACAAGGGAGGTGTAAGCCCTAGGGAGGACTCCCTCCTCTCCAAGGCACCCCCACCTACCACCTTTGGCGCA
This sequence comes from Elymus sibiricus, assembly GCA_039707655.1. Lineage (NCBI taxonomy): Eukaryota > Viridiplantae > Streptophyta > Magnoliopsida > Poales > Poaceae > Elymus > Elymus sibiricus. Next base: position 515,141,336 of record CM077665.1, read on the forward strand.
TGGGACCTTCAGGGGTCGGCTGCCCAGCCCAGTAGGGGCTCGTGCGCCACCTCTCAGTCCCATGTGCCCCCCCGGGGTGGGTGGGCCCCTCCCGGTGGACCCCCGGAACCCTTTCGGCACTCCCGGTACCCTACCGGAAACACCCGAAACTTTTCCGGAACCCGAATACCAGTTTCCTATATATAAATCTTTACCTCCAGACTATTCCGGAACTCCTCGTGACGTCCGGGATCTCATCCGGGACTCCGAACAACCTTCGGTCACCAACATATATAACTCAACAATACCAAATCGTCACCGAACGTTAAGTGTGCAGACCCTGCGGGTTCGAGAACTATGTAGACATGACCGAGACACCTCTACGGTCCATAACCAATAGCGGGACTGATACGTCCATTTTGCATCATGATTTCCTACTGATATTTATTATGTTTTGTTGAATAATAATGCTTTAGGGAGTGATTCTAATGCCTTTTCTCTCATAATATTCAAGGTTTACACAAAGAGGGAGAATACCGGCAGCTGGAATTCTCGACCTGAAAAAGCACATCAGAGATACCTATTCTGCACAACTCCAAAGAAGCTGAAACTTTACGGAGAATATTTTTGGAATATATGAAAAATACTGGAGCAAATAACTAACGGAGTGGGCCACCCTGGTGGGCACAAGACACCAGGGCACGTCAAGCCCCCAGGCGCGCCCTGGTGGGTTGTGCCCTCCTCGGCCCACCTCCGGTGCCCATCTTCTGGTATATAGGGTCTCTTGACCTAGAAAAAAATAAGGAGAGGACTTTCGGGATGGAACGCCGCCGTCTCGAGGCGGAACTTGGGCAGGAGCAATTTTGCCCTCCGGCGAAGCGATTCCGCCGGGGGAACTTCCCTCCCGGAGGGGGGAAATCGAAGCCATCGTCATCACCAACACCCCTCTCATCTTTGGGAGGCCAATCTTCATCAACATCTTCAACAACACCATCTCCTCTCAAACCCTAGTTCATCTCTTGTGTTCAATCTTTGTACCGGAACCTCAGATTGGTACATATGGGTAACTAGTAGTGTTGATTACATCTTGTAGTTGATTACTATATGGTATATTTGATGGAAGATTATATGTTCAGATCCATTATGCTATTCAATACCCCTCTGGTCTTGAGCATGAAAATTATTTGTGAGTAGTTACCTTTATTCTTGAGGTCACGGGAGAAGTCATGTTGCAAGTAATCATGTGAATTTGACATGTGTTCGATATTTTGATGATATGTATGTTGTGATTCCCTTAGTGGTGTCATGTGAACGTCGACTACATGACACTTCACCATCCTTGGGCCTAAGGGAATGCATTGTGGAGTAGTTATTAGATGATGAGTTGCTAGAGTGACAGAAGCTTAAACCCTAGTTTATGGGCTACTTCGTAAGGGGCTGATTTGGATCCAAACGTTTAGTGCTATGGTTAGATTTTATCTTAATACTTTTCTCGTAGTTGTGGATGCTTGCGAGGGGGTTAATCATAAGTGGGAGGTTGTTCAAGTAAGAACAGCACCCAAGCACCGGTCCACCCACATATCAAATTATCAAAGTAGCGAACACGAATCAAACCAACATGATAAAAGTGACTAGATGAAATTCCCGTGTACCCTCAAGAACACTTTGCCTATTGCTAGAGACTATTCTGGCATGTCCTTTGCCACAAAAGGATTGGGTTACCTTGATGCACTTTATTTACCGTTACCGTTACTTGCTCGTTACCAATTATCTTGCTATCAAACTATCTGTTACCTACAATTTCAGTGCTTGCAGAAATTACCTTGTTGAAAACCACTTGTCATTTCCTTCTGCTCCTCGTTGGGTTCGACACTCTTACTTATCGAAAGGACTACGATTGACCCCCTATACTTGTGGGTCATCAAGATTCTTTTATGGCGCCGTTGCCGGGGAGTGAAGCGCTCTTGGTAAGTGGAAATTGGTAAGGAAAAACTTATACTACATGCTGAAATTTATTGTTACTTGCTACTATGGAAAACAATCCTTTGAGGGGTTTGTTCGGGGTATCTTCACATCGACCGAAACCACAATTAGTTGCCCCTCAACATACTGCACCTACTGAAAATATTGGTTATGAAATTCCTTTGGGTATGGTGGAACAACTGCTAGCTAATCCTTATGCAGGAGACAGAACTGAACATCCTGATATGCACCTAATACATGTGAATGAAGTTTGTGGATTATTTAAGCTTGCAGGTTTACCCGGAGTTGAAGTTAAGAAGAAGGTTTTCCCTTTATCTTTGAAGGGAAAAGCATTGACATGGTATAGGCTATGTGATGATATTGGATCATGGAATTGGAATCGATTGCAATTAGAATTCCACCAAAAGTTTTATCCTATGCATCTAGTTCATCGTGATCGGAATTTTATATATATATATATATATATATATATATATATATATATATATAATTTTTAGCCTCGTGAAGGAGAAAGCATTGCTCTAGCTTGGGGGAGGCTTAAGTCAATGTTATATTCATGCCCCAATCATGATCTCTCGAGAGAAATTATTATTTAGAACTTTTATGCTCGGCTTTCTCAGAATGATCGATCCATGCTCGATACTTCTTGTACTGGTTTTTTTATGATGAAGACTATTGAATTCAAGTATCTCTTAGAAAGAATTAAACGCAACTCTGAAGATTGGGAACTCGACGAAGGTAATGAGTCAGGTATTAAGCTTAAGTTTGATTGTGTTAAATCTTTTATGAATACCGATGCTTTTCACAAGTTTAGCACTAAATATGAACTTGACTCTGAGATAGTAGCCTTTTTCTGTGAATCATTTGCTTCTCATGTTTATCTCCCTAAAGAGAAATGGTTTAAATATCATACCCCTATTAAAGAAGAAATTAAAGAACCGGTCATAGCTAAAGATGAAACCATCTTTTACAATGTTGATCCAGTTGTGCCTACCGCTTATATTGAAAAACCACCTTCCCCTGTTAGGATAAAGGAACATGCTAAGGTATCAACTGTGGTTCGCAAAAGTAATATTAGAGCACCTAAGCCCCCTGAGCAAATTACAGTAGAACCTAGTGTTGTTATTGTTAAAGATCTCTTGGTAGAAAATATTGATGGGCATGTTATCTACTTCTATGATGAAGCTGCTAGAATTGCCAAACCTGGTGAAAAAGATAAACATAGACCCGTAGTGGGCATGCCTGTTGACTCAGTGAAAATAGGAGATCATTGCTATCATGGTTTATGTGATTTGGGTGCTAGTGTGAGTGCTATCCCTTTTACCTTATACCAAGAAATTATGAATGAAATAACACCTGCTGAAATGGAAGACATTGATGTTACTATTAAACTTGCTAATAGAGACACCATCGCACCACTTGGGATTGTTAGAGATGTTGAAGTCTTGTGTGGGAAAGTAAAATATCCTACTGATTTTCTAGTTCTTGGTTCCCTACAAGATGAATTTTGTCCCATTATCTTTGGTAGACCTTTCTTGAACACCGTCAATGCTAAGAAAGATTGTGAAAAACAAACTGTCGGTGTCAGTTTTGGTGATGTGTCTCATGAGTTTAACTTTTCCAAGTTTAGTAAACAACTCCGTGATAGAGCATTATCTAGTAAGGATGAAATAATTGGTCTTGCTTCTATTGCCGTGCCTCCTACTGATCCATTAGAACAATATTTGCTTGACCATGAAAATGATCTGCACATGCGTGAAAGAAATGAAATAGATAAAAATTTCTTTGAACAACAACCTCTCCTGAAACACAATTTGCCTATTGAAACTCTTGGAGGTCCTCCTCCACCTAAAGGTGATCCTGTGTTTGAATTAAAGCAACTGCCTGATACTTTGACGTATGCTTATCTTGATGAGAAAAAGATATATCATGTTATTATTAGTGCTAACCTTTCAGAACATGAAGAAGAAATATTATTAAAAATTCCGAGGAAGCACCGTGCTGCTATTGAATATACTCTTGATGATCTTAAGGGCATTAGTCCCACTCTATGTCAGCACAAGATTAATATGGAACCTGATGCTAAACCCGTTGTTGATCACCAACGGCGATTGAATCCTAAGATGAAAGAAGTAGTAAGAACTGAAATATTAAAGCTTCTGGAAGCAGGTATAATCTATCCCATTGCTGATAGTAGATGGGTAAGTCTCGTTCATTGTGTTCCTAAGAAAGGTGGTATTACCGTTGTTCCTAATGATAAAAATGAACTCATTCCACAAAGAATTGTCACTGGTTATAGAATGGTAATTGAATTTAGAAAATTAAATAAAGCTACTAGAAAAGATCATTTCCCTCTGCCTTTCATTGATCAAATGCTAGAAAGATTATCTAAGAACACACACTTTTGTTTTCTGGACGGATATTCTGGTTTCTCTCAAATACCTGTGTCACAATCTGATCAAGAGAAAACCACTTTTACTTGCCCTTTTGGAACCTATGCTTATAGACGTATGCCTTTTGGTTTATGAAATGCACCTGCTACCTTTCAAAGATGTATGAATGCTATATTCTCTGACTTCTGTGAAAAGATTGTGGAGGTTTTCATGGATGATTTTTCCGTTTACGGGACTTCTTTTGATGATTGCTTAAGCAACCTTGATCGAGTTTTGCAGAGATGTGAACAAACTAATCTTGTCTTGAATTGGGAGAAGTGCCACTTTATGGTTAATGAAGGTATTGTCTTGGGGCATAAAATATCTGAACGAGGTATTGAGGTGGATAAAGCTAAAGTTGATGCAATTGAGAAAATGCCATGTCCTAAAGATGTTGGAAATATGCTCTAGAGGCAATAATAAAGTGATTATTATTATATTTCCTTGTTCATGATAATCTTTTATTATCCATGCTATAATTGTATTGATTGGAAACACAAATACATGTGTGGATACATAGACAACACTGTGTCCCTAGTATGCCTCTAGTAGACTAGCTCGTTGATCAAACATGGTCAAGGTTTCCTGGCCATAGACATGAGATGTCATTTGATAACGGGATCACATCATTAGGAGAATGATGTGATGGACAAGACCCAAACTTTGAACATAGCATATGATCGTGTCAGTTTATTGCTATAGTTTTCTGCATGTCAAGTATCTGTTCCTATGACCATGAGATCATGCAACTCACTGACACCGGAGGAATACCTTGTGTGTATCAAACGTCGCAACGTAACTGGGTGACTATAAAGATGCTCTACAGGTATCTCCGAGGGTGTCTGTTGAGTTGGCATGGATCGAGACTGGGATTAGTTACTCCGTGTGACGGAGAGGTATCTCAGGGCCCACTCGGTACTACAACATCACAATAAGCCTTGCAAGCAAAGTGACTAAAGAGTTAGCAACGGGATCTTGTATTACAGAACGAGTAAAGAGACTTGCCGGTAACGAGATTGCACTAGGTATAGAGATACCGACGATCGAATCTCGGGCAAGTAACATACCGAAGAACAAAGGGAACAACATACGGGATTAACTGAATCCTTGACATAGAGGTTCAACCGATAAAGATCTTCGTAGAATATGTAGAAACCAATATGGGCATCCAGGTCCCGCTATTGGTTATTGACCGTAGAGGTGTCTCGGTCATGTCTACATAGTTCTCGAACCCGCAGGGTTTGCACATTTAACGTTCGGTGACGTTTCAGTAGTATTGAGTTATGTATGGTGGTGACCGAAGGTTGTTCGGAGTCCCGGATGAGATCCCGGACATCACGAGGAGCTCCGGAATGGTCTAGAGGTAAAGATTGATATATAGGAAGTCCCGTTTTGATCACCGGAAAAAGTTCGGGCGTCACCGGTAGTGTACCAGGGGTGCTGGGAGGGTTCCGGGGGGTCCATCGGGAGGGGGCCAGCCACTCCAGGGGCCACATGGGCTAGCCCTTAGTGGTTTTGGCAGGCCAGCCCCTAAGGGCCCATGCGAAGAGGAGAGAGGAGGGCCAAGTGGGGAGTCCTCTCGGGACTCCACCTCCCTTGTGGGAGGAGGAATCCTAGTTGGGGGAGGACTCCTCCCCCCTGGTTCGGCCGAACCCTCCTTGGTGGAGGGTTTGGGACTGCCTCCTCCCCTACCTTCCTCCTATATATACTAGAGGTTTTGAGGGCAGCCCCGCATCGGAAAAGCCACGGCTACCTCTCTCTCCCTCTAGATCTGTTCTCCACTAGATCGTCTCGGTTGCGCTTGGCGAAGCCCTGCCGGGACAGCACCACCACCACCATCACCACGCCGGTGTGCTGCCGGGGAACTCATATACCTCTCCGCTCCCTCTTGTTGGATCGAGAAGGCGGAGATCGTCATCGAGCTGTACGTGTGCTGAACGCGGAGGTGCCGTCCGTTCGGCGCTAGATCGGGACGGATCGTGATTGGATCGCGGGACGGCTTGCGATTTGGATCGCGAAGACGTTCGACTAGATCAACCGCGTTTCTTAACGCTTCCCACTTAGCGATCTACAAGGGTATGTAGATCCACTCTCCCTCTCATAGATGCTCATCACCATGGATAGATCTTGCGTGTGCGTAGGAATTTTTTTTTGTTTCCCATGCAACGTTCCCCAACAGTGGCATCATGAGCTAGGTCTATGCGTAGATGAGATCTCGAGTAGAACACAAAGGAGTTTGTGGGCGTTGATATCCAGATTGCTTCCCTCCTTAGTCTTGTCTTGATTCAGCGGTATTGTGGGATGAAGCGGCTCGGACCAACCTTACTCGTCCACATACGAGAGACCGGTTCCATCGACTAACATGTAACTTTGTTGCATAAGATGGCTGGCGGGTGTCTGTCTCTCCCACTTTAGTTGAATCGGATTCGACAGAGGCTGTCCTTGTAGAAGGTGAAATAGCAACTTGTATATCACCATTGTGGTTTTGCGTAGGTAAGAATCGTTCTTGCTAGATACCCATAGCAACCACGTAAAACATGCAATAACAAATTAGAGGACGTCTAACTTGTTTTTGCAGGGTATGATGTGATATGATATGGCCAGAAACATGATGAGATATATGTGATGTATGAGATGATCATGTTTTGTATAGATTATCACGACTTGCATGTCGATGAGTACGGCAACCGGCATGAGCCATAGGGTTGTCTTTAATTTATTTTCGCCATTTTTGCTTTACTTTATCGCTATGAGTTAGCAATAGTTGTAGAAGCAATAGTTGGCGCGACAACCTCATGGCGACACGTTGATGGAGATCATGGTGTCATGCCGGTGACGATGGAGATCATGCCGGTGCTTTGGAGATGGAGATCAAAAGCACAAGATCATGGCCATATCATGTCACTTATGATTTGCATGTGATGTTAATCCTTTTATGCATCTTATTATGCTTAGGACGATGGTAGCATTATAAGGTGATCCCTCACTAAAATTTCAAGATAAAACTGTGTTCTCCCCGAGTGTGCACCGTTGCGAAAGTTCGTCATTTCGAGACACCACATGATGATCGGGTGTGATAGACTCTACGTTCGCATACAACGGGTGCAAGCCAGTGTTGCACATGCGGAACACTCGGGTTAAACTTGACGAGCCTAGCATGTACAGACATGGCCTCAGAACACAAGAGACCGAAAGGTCAAACATGAGTCATATAGTAGATATGATCAACATGGAGATGTTCACCATTGAAACCACCTCATCTCACGTGATGATCGGACTTGGGTTGGTGAATTTGGATCATGTGACACTCGAATGACCTGAGGGATGTCAATTTGAGTGGGAGTTTTTAAGTAATATGATTAACTAAACTCATTATCTTGAACAATAGTATAAGTTGTCTTTGCAAAATTTATGTTGTAGATCAATGGCTCGCGCAGTAGCACCCCTGAATTTCAATGCGTTCCTAGAGAAAGCTAAGTTGAAAGATGATGGAAGTAACTTTGTAGACTGGGCCCATAATCTGAGTATTATCCTCACGGCTTCACAAAAGGCTTGTGTCCTTGATGCACCGCTCGGTGAACCACCCGCTCTAGTAGAGTCTGCAGACGTTGCGAACGCCTGGCAGGCACGTTCTGATGATTACTCAATAGTTCAATGTGCAATGTTAAATGGCTTAGAACCGGGACTTCAAAGACGTTTTGAACGTCATGGAGCATATGAGATGTTTCAGGAGTTGAAGTTTATCTTTGAGAAGAATGCCCGGATCGAGAGGTATGAGACCTCTGATAAGTTCTATGCTTGCAAGATGGAGGAGAACGGGTCTGTCAGTGAACATGTACTCAGAATGTCTGGGTATTCCAACCGTCTGGCGGAGTTGGGAATTGTTCTCCCACCAGAGGCGATCACTGACAGAGTTCTTCAATCACTGCCACCTAGCTAAAAAAAGCTTCGTGTTGAACTATAACATGCAAGGGATGAATAAGTCAGTTGTCGAGCTGTTTGCGATGATGAAAGTCGCTGAGTCTGAGATTCAGAAGGAGCATCAATTGTTGATGGTCAATAAAACCACTAGTTTCAAGAAGAATGGCAAGGGCAAGATGGGTAACTCCAAGAAGAGTGGCAAAGCAGTTGCCCCTCCCGTGAAGAAACCCAAGGCTGGACCCAAGCCAGAAACTGAGTGCTTTCATTGCAAGGGAACTGGTCACTGGAAGCGGAACTGCCCCAAGTATCTGGCTGACAAGAAGGCGGCCAACACCACACAAGGTATATATGATATACATGTTATTGATGTGTACCTTACCAACTCTCGTAGTAGTGCCTGGGTATTTGATACCGGTTCGGTTGCTCACATTTGCAACTCAAAGCAGGAACTACGGAATAGACGGAGGCTGGCAAAGGACGAAGTGACGATGCGCGTGGGAAATGGTTCCAAGGTTGATGTGATCGCCGTCGGCACGCTCGCTCTTCGATTACCATCGGGATTAGTGATGAACCTGAATAATTGTTATTTAGTGCCTGCGTTAAGCATGAACATTATATCTGGATCTTGTTTATTGCGAGACGGTTACTCATTTAAATCAGAGAATAATGGTTGTTCTATTTATATGAGTAATATCTTTTATGGTCATGCACCCATTGTGAGGGGTTTATTCTTATTGAGTCTCGATATTGATGATACACATGTTCATAACATTGATGCCAAAAGATGTAGAGTTGATAATTATAGCACCACTTTCTTGTGGCACTGCCGCTTAGGTTATATTGGTGTAAAACGCATGAAGAAACTCCATGCTGATGGACTTTTGGAGTCACTTGATTTTGAATCACTTGACACATGTGAACCATGCCTCATGGGCAAGATGACTAAGACCCCGTTCTCTAGGACAATGGAACTGGCAAGTGACTTGTTGGAAATCATACATCCTGATGTGTGCGGTCCGATGAGCATTGAGGCGCACGGTGGATATCGTTATTTTCTCACCTTCACTGATGACTTAAGTAGATATGGGTATATTTACATAATGAAACACAAGTCTGAAACGTTTGAATAGTTCAAGCAATTTCAGAGTGAAGTTGAGAATCGTCGTAACAAGAAGATTAAATTCCTCCGATCTGATCGAGGAGTCGAATATCTGAGTTATGAGTGTGGCAGTCACTTAAGACAATGTGGAATTGTTTCACAATTGACACCGCCTGGAACACCACAGCGTAATGGTGTGTCCGAATGTCGTAATCGAACCTTATTGGATATGGTGCGTTCTATGATGTCTCTTACCGATTTGCCACTATCGTTTTGGGGTTATGCATTAGAGACAGCTGCATTCACTTTAAATAGGACACCATCTAAATCCGTTGAGACGACGCCATATGAACTGTGGTTTGGCAAGAAACCAAAGTTGTCGTTTCTTAAAGTTTGGGGATGTGATGCTTATGTCAAAAAGCTTCAGCCTGAAAAGCTGGAACCCAAAGCGGAGAAATGCGCCTTCATAGGATACCCAAAAGAGACGGTTGGATATACCTTCTATCTCAGATCCGAAGGCAAAGTGTTGGTCGCAAAGAACGGGTCATTTCTCGAGAAAGAGTTTCTCTGAAAGAATTGAGTGGGAGGAAAATAGAACTTGATGAGGTTGTTGAACCTTTACTTCAACCAGAGAGTAGCGCAGTGCAAAAAGATGTTTCTGTAGAGCCTGCATCGGTTGAAGAGGAAGCTGATGATGGTGATCATGAGGCTTCGGATCAAGTTGCTATCGAACCTCGTAGGTCGACAAGGGCACGCACTGCTCCTGAGTGGTACGGTAACCCTGTCTTAGAGGTCATGTTGTTGGACAACGATGAACCTATGAGCTATGGAGAAGCGATGATGGGCCCGGATTCCGAGAAATGGTTAGAGGCCATGAAATCCGAGATGGGATCCATGTATGAAAACAAAGTATGGACTTTGGAAGTATTACCTGAAGGGCGAAAGGCCATTCAGAATAAATGGATCTTTAAGAAGAAGACGGACGCGGACGGTAATGCCACCGTCTATAAAGCTCAACTTGTGGCAAAGGGTTTTTCACAAGTTCAAGGAGTTGACTACGATGAGACCTTCTCACCCGTAGCGATGCTTAAGTCCGTCAGAATCATGTTAGTAATAGCTGCATTTTTCGATTATGAAATTTATCAGATGGATGTCAAAACAGCGTTCCTTAATGGTTTCCTTAAGGAAGAGTTGTATATGATGCAACCGGAAGGTTTTGTCGATCCAGAGAATGCTGACAAAGTTTGCAAACTCCAGCGATCCATTTATGGACTGGTGCAAGCATCTCAGAGTTGGAATCTTCGCTTTGATGAGGTGATCAAAGCATTCGTTTTTATTCAAGTTTACGGAGAAGCTTGTATTTACAAGAAAGTGAGTGGGAGCTCTATAGCGTTTCTAATATTATATGTGGATGACATATTGCTGATTGGAAATAATATAGAAATGTTGGAAAGCATGAAGGAATATTTGAACAAGAGTTTTTCAATGAAGGACCTAGGAGAAGCAGCTTTCATATTAGGCATCAAAATCTATAGAGATAGATCGAGACGCTTAATAGGACTTTCACAGAGCACATACCTTGACAAAGTTTCGAAGAAGTGCAAAATGGATCAGTCCAAGAAGGGGTTCTTGCCTGTATTGCAAGGTGTGAAGTTGAGTAAGACTCAATGCCCAGTGACCGCAGAAGATAGAGAAAAGATGAGTGCCATCCCCTATGCTTCATCCATAGTCTCTATCATGTATGCAATGTTGTGCACAAGACCTGATGTCATCCTTGCCATAAGTATGGCCGGAAGGTTTCAAAGTGATCCAGGAGTGGAACACTGGACGGCGGTCAAGAATATCATAAAGTACCTGAAAAGGACTAAGGACATGTTTCTCGTTTATGGAGGTGATCAAGAGCTCATCGTAAAGGGTTACGTCGATGCAAGCTTTGACACTGATCCGGATGACTCTAAGTCTCAAACCGGATATGTATTTATTCTCAATGGGGGAGCGGTAAGCTGGTGCAGTTCCAAGCAGAGCGTGGTAGCTGATTCTACATGCGAAGCGGAGTACATCGCTGCCTCGGAGGCGGCGAAGGAAGGTGTCTGGATGAAGGAGTTCATGACAGATCTTGGAGTAGTGCCTAGTGCACTAAACCCAATGACTCTGTTCTGTGACAACACTGGTGCCATTGCTCTGGCCAAGGAACCAAGGTTTCACAAGAGGACCAGACACATAAAGAGACGCTTCAATTCCATCCGCGATTACATCAAGGAGGAGGACATAAATATTTGCAAAGTGCACACGGATCTGAATGTCGCAGACCCGTTGACTAAACCTCTTCCAAGGGCTAAACATGATCAACACCAGAACTGTATGAGTGTTAGATTCATTACAATGTAAATCACATAGTGACATGAGCTAGATTATTGACTCTAGTGCAAGTGGGAGACTGTTGGAAAGATGCCCTAGAGGAAATAATAAAGTGATATTATTATATTTCCTTGTTCATGATAATCGTTTATTATCCATGCTATAATTGTATTGATTGGAAACACAAATACATGTGTGGATACATAGACAACACTGTGTCCCTAGTATGCCTCTAATAGACTAGCTCGTTGATCAAAGATGGTCAAGGTTTCCTGGCCATAGACATGAGATGTCATTTGATAACGGGATCACATCAATAGGAGAATGATGTGATGGACAAGACCCAAACTATGAACATAGCATATGATCGTGTCAGTTTATTGCTATAGTCTTCTGCATGTCAAGTATCTGTTCCTATGACCATGAGATCATGCAACTCACTGACACCGGAGGAATACCTTGTGTGTATCAAACGTCGCAACGTAACTGGGTGACTATAAAGATGCTCTACAGGTATCTCCGAGGGTGTCTGTTGAGTTGGCATGGATCAAGACTGGGATTAGTTACTCCGTGTGACGGAGAGGTATCTCAGGGCCCACTCGGTACTACAACATCACAATAAGCCTTGCAAGCAAAGTGACTAAAGAGTTAGCCACGGGATCTTGTATTACAGAACGAGTAAAGAGACTTGCCGGTAACGAGATTGCACTAGGTATAGAGATACCGACGATCGAATCTCGGGCAAGTAACATACCGAAGAACAAAGGGAACAACATACGGGATTAACTGAATCCTTGACATAGAGGTTCAACCGATAAAGATCTTCGTAGAATATGTAGGAACCAATATGGGCATCCAGGTCCCGCTATTGGTTATTGAACGTAGAGGTGTCTCGGTCATGTCTACATAGTTCTCGAACGCGCAGGGTCTGCACACTTAATGTTCGGTGACGTTTCGGTAGTATTGAGTTATGTATGGTGGTGACCGAAGGTTGTTCGGAGTCCCGGATGAGATCCCAGACGTCACGAGGAGCTCCGGAATGGTCCAGAGGTAAATATTGATATATAGGAAGTCCCGTTTTGGTCACCGGAAAAAGTTCGGGCGTCACCGGTAGTGTACCGGGGGTGCTGGGAGGGTTCCGGGGGGTCCATCGGGAGGGGGCCACCCACTCTGGGGGCCACATGGGACTTAGGGGGGCCACCCACTCTCGTAGATGCTCATCACCATGGATAGATCTTGCGTGTGCGTAGGAATTTTTTTTTGTTTCCCATGCAACGTTCCCCAACAAAAGATATTAAAGGTATTCAAAGTTTCCTTGGTAATGCTGGTTTCTATAGGAGGTTAATTAAAGACTTCTCTAAAATTTCTAGGCCTCTTACTAATATTTTGCAAAAGGATATCCCTTTTGTTTTTGATGATGATTGTGTGGAAGCCTTTGAAACACTCAAGAAAGCCCTAACTTCTGCACCTATCGTTCAACCACCTGATTGGAACTTGCCTTTTGAAATTATGTGTGATGCTAGTGATTATGCTGTTGGCGCTGTTCTAGGACAAAGAGTTGATAGAAATTGAACGTTATCCATTATGCTAGCAAAACTCTAGACAGTGCCCAACAAAATTATGCTACTACAGAAAAAGAATTTTTAGCAGTTGTGTTTGCTTGTGATAAATTTAGATCCTATATTGTTGATTCCAAGGTTATCGTTCACACCGATCATGCTGCTATAAAATATCTTATGGAAAAGAAATATGCTAAACCTAGACTTATTAGGTGGGTTCTCTTGCTTCAAGAATTTGACTTACATATTGTTGATAGGAAGGGAGCTGAGAACCCCGTAGCTGATAACTTGTCTAGGTTAGAAAATATTCTTGATGACCCACTACATATTGATGATAGTTTTCCTGATGAAAAGTTAGCTGCAATAAATGTTTCTCAAAACACTCCTTGGTATGCTGATTATGCTAACTATATTGTCGCTAAATATATACCACCTAGATTCACATACCAACAAAAGAAAAAATTCTTCTATGATTTAAGATATTACTTTTGGGATGACCCACATCTTTATAAAGAAGGAGTAGATGGTATTATTAGACGTTGTGTACCTGAGCATGAACAGGAACAAATCCTATGGAAATGTCATTCCGAAGCTTATGGAGGACATCATGCGGGAGATAGAACTGCTCACAAGGTATTGCAATCTGGTTTTTATTGGCCTACTCTCTTCAAGGATGCCCGTAAGTTTGTCTTGTCTTGTGATGAATGTCAAAGAATTGGTAATATCGGTAAGCGTCAGGAAATGCATGTGAATTACTCACTTGTTGTCGAACCATTTGATGTTTGGGGTTTTGATTATATGGGACCTTTTCCTTCCTCTAACGGGTACACTCATATTTTGGTTGCCGTTGATTATGTCACTAAGTGGGTAGAAGCTATTCCAACTAGTAGCGCTGATCACAACACCTCTATTAAAATGCTTAAATATGTTATCTTCCCGAGGTTTGGAGTCCCTAGATACTTAATGACTGATGGTGCTTCACACTTTATTCATGGTGCTTTCCGTAAGTTGCTTGCTAAATATGATGTTAACCATAGAATTGCATCACCCTATCATCCTCAATCTAGTGGTGAAGTTGAACTTAGCAATAGAGAAATAAAATTGATATTACAAAAAACTGTCAATAGGTCTCGAAAGAATTGGTCTAAGAAATTAGATGATGCACTTTGGGCCTATCACTACTGGAATCAGGAGATTTGCCGTCTGCCATGGCAGACGGCAAAGGGGAAAAGGCGGACGGCAAAGGCCTTTGCCGTCCGCTAGCGGACGGCACAATTTCGGGCCCAACGAACTCCGGCAAAGGGGTTCTTTGTCGTCTGCTTCGGCCCAGCGGACGGCAAAGATCCTTTGCCGTTAGCTTGCAGACGGCAAAGGACCTGGACGGCGTAGTACTGACGGCGTCACCGTTAGGTGGCTAACGGACCCCCACCCTTTGCCGTCTGCCTACCCCGACCCTTTGCCGTCTGCCTCCGCCCCCCCCTTTGCCGTCTGCCTCTGCCCCCCCCCCTTTGCCGCCTGCCTCCCGCCCCCCTTTGCCGTCTGCCGCCGCCCCCCCTTTGCCGTCTGCCACCCCCCCCCCCCTTTGCCGTCTGCCGCGGACGGCAAAGAGGCAAAATGGCCCCAGCCTTGTTTTCCCAGGTTTCACAGGTGGCCGCCACATGGCATCTTTGCCGATGGTGGCCGTCGGCATAGCGCTCTTTGCCGTCCTGGGCAGACGGCAAAGAGGTTGTATTGCTATTTTTTTTGTTTTTGTTACATTCAACAATTTTCAAACAAACAATATATGATATATACATAAATAATTCACAGAAACAATGTGCAACAGCCATATATGATCAACCAACAATTATACCAAATTAAAAGTATCAAATGCCACATTGTTCGCCATATTACAATAGGTTCATCCATACATACATATAGTCTCATCGATACAAATGACTCAATACATGAAAACAGAAAGTAAACCTAGCACAACATCAAAGCAAGCTGCCGTGAACTCGTCTCAAATCTGCAAAATTGGAAATAAGAAAGTTAGAAAAATAATACTAGAATTAAGAAGTAGAAGAAGATCTAGAATTAGAAGAAGATGAAGGGGTTTTTTGGTTTCAAGACACAACTAGCCACACTTTGCCACAACTCAACTTAGGCAAGTTTGACCATGTTAGGTGTGTGTTTGGTTCTTGCCACAACTAAGCCAAGAATTTTTTTTATTAGCAGTAAGACCCACATGTCATAGATAGAGAAAGTGTGGCAAGATTCCCTTAGGCAAGCCAAAGTGTGGTAACTATTTGAGCACCTCAAGTAAGGCAAGTGTGGTAAAATTGGGGCAAGCCAAAGTGTGGTAAAATTGCGGCAAGCCAAATTGTGGCTAACTATTTGAGCACCTAAAGCCAAAGTGTGGCAAGATTCTTTCTCTGTCTCCTCTTGTTTTTCTTCTTCTTATTGCTTATTTGTGTCATTTTAGAGCTAACCTAGGTAATTTTCACATTTTTTACCTAACTAAGCTTATTGTGTCATTTTGCAAGAAAATAAGCTAAGTCTATGGCATCTATGAGGTTACCAAGTCTATTATGTCATTTTTGAGTTAACTAAGCTTATTATGTCAGTGTGGAGGAAACAATGCTAAGTATAGGTCATTTTAGAGCTAACTTAGGTACAATATGTCATTTTGGAGGTAAGTAAGCTTACTATGTCATTTTATAGGAAACAAAGCTAACTTAGGTAAAATATGACATTTGTCTAAGTGCTAAGTTTGTCATTGTGCTAAGTTTGTCTAAGTGCTATGTTTGTATTTGTTTGAGAAAATGAGCCAAGTAAGTGGCATATTAGGGATTACCGTCCTCGTCATCACGGAGGTGAAGCACTGGGGTTGCTCGGGTCGTGCGATGCGGCTCGGGAGTTATGCTGTACCAAAGATCATTTGCGTTAGCATGATGACGCTGAAATGTTAAGACTAGTAACTAATGAACATTGAAATGAAACTCACCGTTCCAGCCGTGGTAATGACTGGCATCGGCGGAGGGGTCTGGCCGTTCTTCTCGCACAAAGTCTGCACATTTGGTTTTGCCAAGTCAATCATATTGGTTATTAATGAAAAGAACATGTAGTGCATGATTTGGCTAATATGAAGAAGAAACTTACCACGATGAGCTCGTACATGACCCGGTTAGACGCATCGTTCCGTGCCCTCTCCTTCTCCAACAACCTAGCTGTCCTCTCCTCCAGATCCCTCTTCTCCTCCGCCGCCTGCCGGGCCTGTTCCGCCAGAAGCGCCTGGGTTGTCTCTCTCTCTCTCTCTTTCTGCAGAGCAGCCTGCAACACAACTCCTCGTTAGCATTGTAATCATCTTTGTTCGCACACACAATGTAATGGAGGAAACCTATCTGAGTCCGTATGACTAACCTCGATGGCGAGCTGGGCTGGCCGTGGACGAGGCGGCATCTCAGGACAGGAGCTCGTTTGGCGCGCCTTGATCTGCCGGAGAGTGCTCGAAGACCGTATATGTCCATCTCCAATGGCTATCAAGCCATGGGGCCTCCTATGGCCAGCTATCATCACCAGGTCTGGATCAAGTGGATGCTGGCTCGGGTTGAAGTCCTCCCCATTCACCGCCTTCCCCACATCTCTGTACCTCACGAGCTTGTGGTGGGAGGAGATATTGGTGAAGTTGTCAGGATTATCGAGGTCAGACTCAGAGAATGCCTTGACCTTCTTGTATGAGGCAGTATGGGCCATGGCATAGAGGTCGTACACCGCTGGCACCTCCGTCTTATTGTGATGAGCCTACAAGAGAGGAACAAAGTATTAATAATGGGTAAACCTAGCACTACAAGAATGAATTGCAGGAATCATGAAGCAAACCACATACCCAGTTCCGCCCGAACTGATAAATGTTGGCGTTGCCTTGATGGTGTGGCACACCTTCCATTTGGGCACGCCGTGCCTGGGCATCGTCGTGGACGACTCGCCATTGGTCAGAGCACCATTCATTCACCAACGCCTCCCAACAACCCATCTTATCCGCACACCATCTAGGGGGCACCTAAGTTAATAAAGAGAAATTTGAGAGCTACGCCTACGAATCAAAGCAAAGGAAACTAAGTACAAGGCCTTAAGAATAGGTAATTACCTTCATGTACTGCTCCTTGTCCAGAAACTTTCGGCGGGACGATGACTTGGCCTTCTTAATACGCTGCGAGGCATAGTAGTCTCGAACAACCTGTACCCGAGCCTCGTGTCGTAAGTTCTGTAGTAGGCGCCTGCACTCGTAATCGATAAGCTTTGCCGCGGCCTCCTCGTATCCCTCCTCACACCTGTAGAAGGTCTACAATCAAAAGAGACAACACTGATTAGTACAATAACTAGCTATTATTGATTTTTAATTGTGTAAAGGAGAAATTACCCAGAACTTCCTGATGACCATGTCGGCCCTCGTGTGGCACAACACACCGTCGATCATCTCCTCCGGCGGTGCAGGGGCAGCCAAGTAGTGCTCCCATTTTAATCCCACCTCTTCTTGCTGACCCTCGCCGGGCAACGTGACAAACCCCGGGAAGTTATGCCGTAAAATCACACCAAGGATGGAGTTGGGCCTGCGGACATCCATGGCATGAATCCAACCCCTGCAGTATGACAAAGCCAACGCATTAGATATGTGAAGAAACATGAAGGCAAAAGGTTTAAAAAGAGTAAATGCACTTACTTCAGCGACTCAGGCTTAATCAGCCACCTCTGCTCGCGGGTCGCCGGCACGGGCGGGAGCCGTGTACACCCACGCTGGTAGATAGTGCCCTCAACCACCTCGTCCCCGCTATCAGAAAGCCGATCCCCGCCACCATCATCATGGCCACTCGGCTCCGGCTGATGCAGATCCGGCCAGGTATCCCATCCGGTGGAAGCCTGTGGAGTCTCATAGGACGAAGCGTCTGGCACAGGAGTCTCGCGGGACGAAGCGTCTGGCACAGGAGTCTCGCGGGTGGCCGCGTCTGAGACAGAAGGATCGTCGACCCGAGGCTCGTGGACAGGAGTCCTTGTAGCCTCCACCTCAGACGGGTCCACCGTAGCAGTCCTGTGCTTGGGTGAATCAGCTGGGGGTGGCGGCGAGGAAGGTGTAGCAGCCTTCCTACCTCTCCCGCGGCCACCACGTGTAACTTTAGGAGCCTTCCTACCTCTCCCCCGACCTCCTCTCTCGGTCGGCAACTTCGCCGACGAAGAAGCGCCCTCGGGTGTCCCAATACTGTCGTACAACGCTCTCCGGAGAGTTTGGGGTGGAATGGAAGTACCCCTCCCACCACGCGCCGACGAAGGATCCTTGGATCGCTCTCGACCCGCGCCCACCATATTTCAACACCTGCCATGACAAAGAGTAAACGAAATTTGTACAACATAAAAAAATTGAATACCGACATGAATAATAATATGTATATATATAATTTGAGTGTATCATCATCATGTATACCTGACATGAAATAATAATAATCTTTATCGTCTATATATGCTCCGGGATCAATAAATGCATCATCATCATCACTATCATTAATAAATGCATCATCATCACTATCGGAAGCAACATGTGGAAGGCCTCCTTTATGTAATCGGTCAAGCATTGAGAGGTCATCCGCAGGAGTAACCTCTTCTTCTTCCGTCTCTTCTTGTTTCGGCTCAGGGGTGAAGTCGGATTCACTGTCGCTGTCTACCTCAATGTTCTGGGGTGAAGTAGAGCGGTTCTTGAAACGTTTTTTGGAAAGACGTGTTTCTTGGAAGAATTCTCCTTCATATGTGTCTGGGTTAATGTGAGGTTCATAATCATCTTCATTGAGGGGAGGTGGTCTAAAATGTGGCGGCACATCATAAACAACATCCCAACCATTCATATTTGGATCAGTTTGGCAGGCCCACGGTAGATAGAAAACTTGGGCCTGTTGAGCCGTAATATAGACATCGGGAACATCTAAATGGGTGCTTTGTTTGATTTTGACTAGCCCTATATGTTCATGAGTCCTTCTAGTCTCCTTCGGCTGGAACCAATAACATTTGAAGACTACGACGTTTGGTGGGTTTTCACCAAAGAATATAAGTTCATAAATTGCTTCAACTCTTCCATAATACTCGACACCTCCTTCGCCGACAGCGGAGACACAACAATTTGTAGACTTTCGGTCGGCCATAGATAGCTCTTTGCCAAAAGTACGAAAGCGATACCCGTTGATGTCGTATTTGTCAAATGAACGAACCTTATAGTCAAAACCATTAGCGACTTGTCTCAATTCGGAGTCCATAGACTCTGCATTAGCCTACAAGTTTAATACGAAAGGATTGTTGCATTAGCCGCAAACTAGACGAAGAAATGAAATGGTCTAACGGAAATTACCGTTTGTTTGAACCAAGAGATGAAACCGGGATAGCCACCTCCATGGTTTGCCAGAAGCTCATACTCTTCGATGGAATCCTTTTTGATCACCGCTCCATCTGAGAATTTGGCGACGTATCGACTGTATCACATATCCGGGAATAAGAGCATTTCAAAGGAATTAGAAGTTGCGAAACAATGTACCGAGAACTTACTCGATGTACGGCCGCACTTCTGTTAGGTTGTTGAAGATATACAATGAAATGGTCCGCCATTCTTCGACATCCAACACTATTGCTTTCGAAGCACCGGCTGGTGCGAGCTTCCCTTTGAATAGGCTGAGGTTGGATCGACCTTTTTCATGGTCGCCATCATTGTACCGAGGCTTCGGATTATGCAAATGACGATTCTTGGCTTCGTAGTGTGCTGTCACGAAGTTTGCCGCCTCCTCAGTAATGAATGCCTCGGCCATCGATGCTTCAATTCTACATTTATTTTTACATTTTGCTCGAAGCGTCTTCTGCATCCTCTCGGTTGCGAAGCACCAACGATTTTGCACGGGCCCCCCCAATCTTGCCTCGGTCGGGAGATGCAAAATCAAATGCTGCATTGGATTAAAGAATCCCGGTGGAAAGATCTTTTCTAACTTGCAGATCAACTCCGGCGCCAACTCTTCCAGTTCGTCTAGCACGTCAGGTGATAGTTCTTTCGCACAAAGAGCACAGAAGAAATTGCTCAGCTCTGCCAGTACTAGCCATTCATCCTCAGGGATAAAGCCACGCAACATCACCGGCATTACCCGCTCAAGCCATATGTGCCAATCATGACTCTTGAGACCAAATATTTTCAATTTGTCAAGACTCGCTCCCCTCTTTAGATTCGCTGCATACCCATCGGGGAACATCAACTGCATTTTCACCCACAAGATCATTTCCCTCATAGCTGGCCTTCCAAGATTGAACCATGCCTTTGGCTTCCTCCAGTTCTTCTTTCCTTTCGGTTGTCGCATGTTTTGTAACGGTCTATCACATAGAGCCTCCTGATCGACTCTAGCCTTAGGATTATCCTTCGACTTCCCCTCTATGCCGAACAATGTACCAAAAAGGGCCTCGGCGATATTCTTTTCAGTGTGCATCACGTCGATGTTGTGTGGGCAAAGGAGGTCTTTAAAGTAAGGCAGATCCCACAAGCATATCTTGTGAGTCCAGGCGTGTTTCGAATTATACCCTTTGAAATACCCTGGACGATTTGGATCCGGCTTGAGAGCGTTTATCTGATCCAGGGTCTGTTGGCCTGTCAATGCAGGTGGTGCAGAGTTTTTGACAACTCTACCTTTCATGAAATTCTTCTTGTCTTTTCTGAACGTATGGCGAGGATCCAAGAACTGTCTATGCAAGTCGAAGCAAGAATACTTGCGACCCGCCTGCAGCCAACGGAACTCAAGAGCTGCCTTGCATGTGGGGCACGGGAACCTTCCATGCACACACCAGCCAATGAATAGCGCATACGCCGGCAAGTCATGCGACGAGTACATGTACCACACATGCATTTTGAAGTTTTTTTTGTAGCGGCGTCATATGTCTTGATCCCATTATCCCAAGCTTCTTGCAATTCATCCTTAAGCGGCTGCATGTACACATTCATATTCTTCCCCGGATAGTTGGGCCTGGAATTATCAACGTCAAGAAAATGTTCTTTCTTTTCATAATCTCTCCGGGGGGAAGATTGAGTGGAATGACAAATACAGGCCAGCAACTGTATTGGGTTGCCGTCATACCAAACACATTGAACCCATCCGTGCTGATGGCGACTCGAGGATGCCTTGGATCTGCCGCTTTATCCTTATGTAATGCATCGAAGTGCTTCCACGCAAAAGCGTCTGAAGTGTGTCCCAACATCGGATTCCCATCTGCATCTAGTTCGGTTCTTTTGCCCAATTTATGCCACGTCATCTGTCTGGCCGTCTCTTCGACCATGAAAAGACGTTGAAGTCTTGGTATGATTGGCATATACCGAAGAACATTAACTGGGATGTTGGTCTGACTCTTCTCACCCATACCGTTGTCTACCACAACATACCTGGAAGACTTGCAAATGGGACAATAGTTCAAGCCCGCATACTCAAGCCTAAATAAGGCACATCCATTCTCACAGGCATCTATCTTCTCATAGGGCATCTTAAGCGCACGTAGGATTTTGTCCGACTGGTACAGGTTTGCTGGCAATACATGGCCTTTGGGTAGAAAGCGTCCAAATATCGTCATCATCGCGTCGTAGCATTCTCTGCCCAGGTTGAACTGAGCCTTCAGAGCCATTACTTGCGCGATGGCATCCAGCTGACAAAGCTCAGTGTGCTCGTGGAGAGGACGTTTTGAAGACTCCAACATTTCATAGAAGGCCTTTGCAGATTCCTCCATCTCATCGTCCGAATCCCGAGCATCATCAAAGTCTTGCACCATGTCTTCGATCCCGGTACCATGCTCATCGGTGCGACAACGAACCACCTCAGCTCTGGCACGTTGGGCAGACTCACCATGAAATCTCCACACCGTATAATCAGTCGTAAAACCCCACTTCTGCAAGTGTTTACCCATTTCATTCCGTGTCCACTTTTTATGGTTGTCACACCGGACACAGGGGCACCAGGTTATTTCCTGGCCATTTGCAAATGCGGCGCTCAGAAACCCCTTGGTTTTTGTTAACCATTCAATGGTCATTTCTTTTTGACTAGGGTGACCGGTGTACATCCAAGCACGATCACTCATCTTGCCTACCTACTAAACACACAAGAAATATATATATATACTTCATCATCTATATTCATCCGTTAATCAAGTTTGTCAGTTTTATTACGTCCATGCAACCTACACGCTAATAGGTAGAGATAGGTCCTAATCCCACCCGAGTATGTGTAGATTGGGTTCGTTTTCCCATGCTCTGCTCCGGATCCGACGCAGAATTTCGGCAGCACCTCCCCGCTGTTCTCCTGATACACGTCTCGGCAATAAGCAGAGAGGATGTGTACCCGGAGAACAACAGGGAGGCACTGACGAAATTCCGCATCGGATCCGGAGTAGAGCATACGGGAAAACGAACCCAATCTACACATACTCGGGCTGTCCATGGATAACGTTGGACAATTTGAAAGGATGGCGGTTATAAATATGCAAAGACATGCATATTTATAGATGCCGCCCTTTCGAACGGGAGACGCATACTGGTCACACATACTGATGATTGAGGACACCTATAGCTAGCAAGTTTCATCGGCACGAAGACCGGAACCGAGCAAATTAAGGGGGCCGGGGGAGGAGATGTCATTTGTGCTCACCCATGAACGCAGCAGGGGAGCTCGTCCAACGCACGGGGAGGTCGTCGAACAACTGCACATTGAAATTCACCCGATCAACACAAATATGATGTTTTTTATAACAAAATCAGAAAATATGTGACCTAACTCATAATTTACAAAACTATGACCTCCTCGGCCTCTGGAAGCCCGAAGAGCACCTTTTCGGTCAACAGGAGGCAGAATAGGTGTCGGGGGTCGGGGGTCAGTGGCGTCGGGAGTCAGTGGCGTCGGGGGTCAGTGGCGTCGGCGGTGGGGGGTCGGGGGTCGGTGGTGTCGGGGGTCGGGGGTCGGTGGCGTCGGTGGTAGGGGGTCAATGGCGTCGGGGGTCGGGGGTCGGTGGCGTCGGGGGTCGGGGGTCGGGGGTCGGTGCCGTCGGGGGGTAGGGGGTTAGTGGCGTCGGGGGTCGGTGGCGTCGGGGGTCGGTGGGGTCGGGGGTCCATAGCGTCGGGGTTCAGCGGGGTCAGTGCCGTCGGGGGTCGGTGGCGTCGGGGGTCAGTGGCGTCGGGGGTCGGGGGTCTTCTCTTCTTCTTCTTCTTCTTCTTCTTCTTCTTCTTCTTCTTCTTCTTCTTCTTTCCCTTCTTCTTCTTCTTCCTTCTTTTCCTTTTTCCTCTTCTTCTACTTATTCTTATTTTCTTCTTCATTTTTTTCTAACCTAACCTACCACTAACCTAATTAAACTAACCTAATTAACCCAGCCTATTCATCTCTAACAGCAAAAATTAAATGAAAACAAAAAAATACAGAGAAAAGGAAAAAAAAAAGCTCACCGGAGGGAGGGAGGTTGCCGGGCGGCGAGGGCGGCGGGGTGGTCGGGCGACTGGGCGGCGGGGAGGCGGGGCGCCGGGGCGGCGGTGGGGCAGCGTGTCCGCGGGGCGGCGGCGGGGCAGTGTAGCCGCGGGGCGGTGGCGGGGCGGCGGGAGGTGGGGCGGCGGGGCGGTGGTCGCGACGGGCGGGGGCGGTGGGGCGGCGGGGCGGTGGTCGCAACGGGCGGGGGCGGTGGTGCGCGGAGGGGGTGGCGGGGAGGGGGCGGCGGTGCGGGGAGGAGGCGGTGGGAGGGGGCGGAGGTGCGGGGAGGGGGCGGCGGCGACGAGGTGGCGGGGAGGAGGCGGCGGCTGGAGGGGGCGGGAGGGGGCGTCGGCGGGGCTCTGCTACGGGGCGGCGACGGTGGGGCCGGGGCGGGAGGGGGCAACGGGGGGAGAGGGAGAGGGAGTCGAGGGAGAGATCGAGAGAGAGGAGTGGGTGGGGGCTGGGGGCTTACCGTTAGCCAGGCGTCTTCTTTGCCGTCCGCTAGCGGACGGGAAAGACAAGCAGGGCAGACGGCAAAGACAATGAGGACGGCATACCTCTTTCCCAGTGGACCAAGGTCCAGTGGGACCTACCTAGCCTCTTTGCCGTCCACCTTTACGGTCTTTGCCGTCTGCTGGCAGACGACAAAGGACCAGCAGATGGCAAACATAACCGTTGCCGTCAGCCAGATCTTTGCCGTCTGCTTTATGGCAGCAGACGGCAAAGACCTTCTTTGCCATCCGCCAGCAGACGACAAAGATGTGGCAGACGGCAAATAACTGAATTCCAGTAGTGTATAGAACGGCTTATAAAAATCCTATGGGTATGTATCCATACAAAATGGTATGTGGAAAAGCTTGTCATTTGCTCCTAGAGTTAGAACATAAAGCATTTTGGGCAATTAAAGAACTCAATTATGATTTCAAACTTGCTAGTGAGAAGAGGCTATTTGATATTAGCTCACTAGATGAATGGAGAACCCAAGCCTATGAAAATGCCAAACTATTCAAAGAAAAAGTAAAAAGATGGCATGACAAAAGAATCCAAAAGCGCGAATTCAAAATAGGAGACTATGTTCTTTTGTTCAATTCCCGTTTAAGATTTTTTGCAGGTAAGCTTCTCTCCAAATGGGAAGGACCTTATATTATCGAAGAGGTTTATCGTTCTGGAGCTATCAAGATTAATAATGCCGAAGGTACTAACCCGAAGGTGATCAATGGACAAAGAATTAAGCACTATATCTCAGGTACGCCTATTAACGTTGAAAACAATGTTATCCAAACCATGACACCAGAGGAACACATAAAAGAAACCTTATGGAACACTCCAGAATTCTGAAAAATGGGAGGTATGTGATGCGGTAAGTAAACGGACTCCGAAAAATCCGCAAAAATATTTTCTGTCAGTTTTGGAATATTAGAAAAATTAGGAAAATAAGAAATAAACCGAAAGGCAACCGAGGTGAGCATGATACACCAGGGCGCGCCAGCCCTGCCAGGCGCGCCCTGGTGGGTTGTGCCCACCTCGGACACCTTCCCGACTCCGTTTTCCTTCCATATGCTTGTTTCCCAAGAATAAAAATTCTCTATATATACCCCTAACTGTTTTGACGACTGCATCACAGAAAAACCCTCTGTTTTTGTTTCGTGTTGTTTTCCTGGCAGATCTGAAAATATGTCGTCTCAAGATTCAGAGGGGGAGAGCTATGTTGTTGACTATGTTGCAAACCCCAAGATCTATGGAGAAGTGGAGCATTATGGATGGACCTCAGACGAGGAGGAAGACGCTTCCATGAAGGAAACAAAGGATGATAGCTCTGAGGAGGAGTATGACCCGCTACCTCAACCCGGAGACATGCATGTGGAATTCAAGAAGTCAAGCCTCCCTAGAGGATACAAACCCGAGGTTCAATTTATTCCATCTCGTTTTCTGTAGGAGAGCAATGCGGCATTATGCAAAAATATATTAAAGCTCGAGTTGGAGAATGATGATCTAAGGGAGGCAAATTTTATCCTCAAATATAAGTTGAAGAAGAAGGCCACATCATCACCACCACCAAAGGAGACTTGAGCACATGGGTATGGGCACTCCCCTTGGCTTGAGCCAAGCTTCACTACTGGAATCAGCAACTTTGCCGTCTGCCATGGCTGACGGCAAAGGCATGCATTGCGGACGGCAAAGGTCTTTGCCGTCAGCCAGCAGACGGCACCACATCTGGCTGAACAAGCTCCGGTAAAGGCCACTTTGCCGTCTGCTGGCCGACGGCAAAGAGGCAAAGGGCATGGACGGCACACGTGGCAGCTTATGTCCATTAAGGGGTTAACGGCGTGCTTTGCCGTCTACTGGCTGATGGCAAAGATGCAAAGTTCTTTGCCGTCTGCCAGCAGACGGCAAAGCAACCACATAGGCCAGCCCAGTGCCCCCCAGGTTGCACAGGTAGCTGCCACGTGGCAGCTTTGCCGTCTGCCGGCAGACGGCAAAACTCTTTGCTGTCTGCCAGCGGACGGCAAAGTGCCTGTACTGCCCCTGTTTTTTCTGTTTTTTCTTAAATTCAATCAATTTCACAGATATTTATATATATACATTTGAAAATACTTTCAACAAGCATACATATCCCTGCCATATGGATATGATCATCCAACACATATACATACCAACTCAAAAGTCCATATGCAACATATATATATAGCCAACATATATCCAACAACAAGCATACAATGGTTTCATCCATACATACATATATAGGTAGCAAGTTTCACATTGTTCATCCTACAAAATCAAAACAAAAAGGAAGGACAAGGAGAAGAGTAGACTCCATCAACGCAAGCTTCCGTGATCTAAAGCAAATCTGCAAATTGGGAAAGAAGAAAGTTAGAAGAAGAAGAAGAAGAATCAGAAGAAGAAGAAGAAGAAGTAGAAGTAGAAGTAGAAGAAGAAGAAGTAGAAGTAGAAGAAGAAAGTTAGAAGAGGAAGAAGAAGAAGAAGAAGAATAAGAAAGTAGAAGAAGAAAGTTAGAAGAAGAAGAAGAAGAAGAAGAAGTAGAAGTAGAAGAAGAAGAATTTTTCTTCTCTTTCTTTTTCTCCTCTTCTTTATCTTCTTCTTCTTCTAACGAAGGTAACTTAGGTAATTATGCCATTTTTTAGCTAAGCTAGGTAAAAATGCTAAGTGTAGGTCATTTTAGAGCTAAGCTAGGTAAATAGGTCATTTTGGAGGTTAGTAAGGTTATTATGTCATTTTTGAGGAAAATAAGCTAAGTCAATGTCATTTTGGAGGTAACCAAGATTATTATGCCATTTTTGACCTAAGTATGCTAAGTATGTCATAAGTGAACTAAAGAAGCTAAGTATAGGTCATTTTTGAGCTAACCTAGGTAGTTATGCCATTTTTGAGCTAACTAAGCATATTTATTCATTTTGGAGGACAAAATGGTAAGTGTAGGTCATTTTTGAGCTATCCTAGTTAAAATCGGTCATTTTGGAGCTAGGTAAGGTTATTTTGTCATTTTGGAGGAAAATAAACTAATGATATGACAGTTTGGAGCTAAACCAAGGTTATTATGCCATTTTTTACCTAAGTAAGCTAATTATGTCATAAATGAACTAGCTAAGCTAAGTATAGATCATTATTGAGCTATCCTAGGTAGTTATGCCATTTTTAGCTAACTAAGCATATTAAGTCATTTTGGAGGGAAAAATGCTAAGTATAGGTCATTTTATAGCTATCCTAGGTAAAATATGTCATTTTGGAGCTAAGTAAGGTTATTATGTCATTTTCGAGGAAAATAAGCTAAGTATAGGTCATTTTGGAGCTAAATAGGTCATTTCTTAAGCTAAGTATGCATTTGTTAAGCAAAACACTTGGGAAAACTTACCATCATCACGGAGGTGAAGGACCGGTCGGGCTTGCGCCAGTGTGAGACGGAGAAGGGCCGGTCGGGGTTGCGCCAGACGGAGAAGGATCGGTCGATGCTTGTCGGCAGGCATGCTACACCAAATATCATTTGCAATGTCTCGTTAGCATGATGCAACTCAAATGTGAATACTAGTAACTAATGACCATTCAAATGAAACTCACCGTGGGCGCTATACCAATCTGGGGCATCGGCGGAGGGGTCTGGCCGTTGTTCTGGCACACGGTCTGCACATTTTGTTTTCACGAGTCAGTCACATTAGTTAGTGATGAAACGAACATTACGTGCATGATTTGGCTAATATGCAGGAGAAACTTACCACGAGGAGCTCGTATAGGGCCCGGTGAGACGCGTCGTTCCGGTTCCTCTCCTCCTCCACCAGCCTAGCCGTCCTCTCCTCCATGTCCCTCTCCCTCTCCACCGCCTGCCTGTTTGCCTCCGCCTGAAGCTCCTGGGCCCTAGCCTCGATGGCGAGCTACATTGGCCGTGAACGAGGCCTTATCTCAGGATCGGAGCTCGTCTGGCGCTTCTTGATCTCCGGGAGAGTTCTAGGACAACGTATCAGTCCATCCCCAATGGCTATCGAGCCATGGGGCCTCCCGCCACCAGATATCATCACGAGCTCTGGATCAAAAGGACTCTGGCTCGGGTTGAAGTCCTCCCCTTTCCTCCTCCTCCCCTCATCTCTGTACCTCACGAGCTTATTGTGGGAGGAGATGTTGCTGAAGCTCTCTGGATTATCGAGGTCATCCTCAGAGAATGCCTTGGCCTTCTTGTACGGGGCAGTATGGGCCATGGCATAGAGGTCGAACAGCGGTGGCACCTCCTTCTTGTTGTGTCGCGCCTAAAAGAGAGGAACATAATATTAGTTAAGGGCTCAAGCTAGCATGAAGAATGAAATTGCATGAATCATGAAGCAAACAACATACCCAGTGATCCCCGAACTCAAACAGGTCGGAGCTCCCTTGATGGTGTGGCACACCTTTCATTTGGGCACGATTATCCTTGGCCTTGTTGTGGATGGTTAGCCAGTGGGAAGAGCACCACTCATCCACCAACGCCTCCCAATAGTCCATCCTATCCGCACACCATCTCGGGGGCACCTAAGTTAGACAAGAGAAATTTCAGCGCTACACCTACGAATCAAATCAAGGAAACTAAGTACAAGGCCTTAAGAATAGGTAATTACCTTCATGTACTTCTCCTTACTCAGAAACTTGGAGCGGCACTTCTTCTTGGCCCTCTTAATGTTAGTCGAGGCGTAGTAGTTTCGAACAGCCTACACCCGAGCCTCGTGTCGTAAGTTCTGAAATAGGCGCTTGCACTCGGCTACGAGAACAATAGCCGCGTCCGCCTCGTGTTCCTCAAGACACCTGTAGAAGGTCTGCAATCAAACAAGACAACACTGATTAGTACAATCACTAGGTGCTGTTGATTTTTAATTCTGTAAAGGAGAAATTACCCAAAACCGCCGGATCACAATGTCGGCCACCGTCTCACACAAGACACCGTCGACCCTCTCCTCCGGCGGTGCCGGGGCAGCCACGTACAGCTCCCAGCTCAGTCCTAGCTGTCGAACCTCACCCTCACCGGGCAACGTGACCCACCCCGGGAAGTGGTGCCGGAGAAGCACACCAAGGACCTGGTTGGGCCTGCGGACACCAGGGGCGTGTTTCCAACCCCTGCAGTATGACAAGGCCAACACATTAGATATTAATTTGAAGAAACATGAAGGCAAAAGGTTAAAAAAGAGTAAATGCACTTACTTCTCCCCATTAGGCTCAATCAACCACCTCTGATCGCGGGTCGCCGGCACGGGCGGGAGCTTTGTACCACCACGCTGGTAGACCTTCTTGCCCTCCTCAACCAGCTCGCCCTCGCTATAGCTATCCTCAGAAAATCTGTCCTCGCCACCATCAGCATGGCCACTAGCCTCCGGAGTCACGTGGGACGAAGACTCTGGGACCGGAGTCTCCTGGGACGAAGACTCTGGGACCGGAGTCTCCTGGGACGAAGACTCTGGGACCGGAGTCTCCTGGGACGAAGGCTCGGCGACCCGAGGCTCGTCGGCCCGAGGCTCGTGGACCGGAGTCCGAGACGGGTCCAAGTCAGACGGGTCCACCTGAGACGGAGCACTCCTGTGGTCGGGAAAATCAGCTGGGGGTGGCGGCGAGGAAGGCACAGCAGCCTTCCTACCTCTCCCGCCGCCACGTCCACCTCTAGCACCCCTCTTCGTCTTCCCCCGACCTCTCCCGGCCGAAGAAGGAGCGCCCTCCAGTGTTTGCATACTGTGTACCAGCGCTCTCCGGAGGTGCTCGGGCGGAATAATAGCACCCCTCCCAGCACGCGCCGAGGAAGGAGGCTCGGAGCGCTCTCGACCCGCGCCCACCATCTATCAACACCTGCAATGACAAAGAGTAAACGAAATTAGTACAACATAAACATAATTTGTCGTGTCGGGGGTCGGGGTGTTGGGGGTGTCGTGTCGGGGGTCGGGGTGCTGTGTCGGGGTCGGGGGTGCCGTGTCGGGGGGTCGGGATGTCGTGTCGGGGTGTCGGGGGTGTCGTGTCGGGGTCGGGGTGCTGTGTCGGGGTCGGGGGTGCCGTGTCTGGGTCTCGGGGTGTCGTGTCGGGGGTCGGGGTGTCGGTGGTGTCGTGTCGGGGTGCTGTGTCGGGGTCGGGGGTGCCGTGTCGGGGTCGGGGTGCTGTGTCGGGGTCGCGGTGTCGGGGTGTCGAGGCGGGGTCGGGGTGTCGTGTCGGGGTCGGGGTGTCGGGGTCAGGGGGTCGGGGTGTCGGGGTCGGGATGGCAAATCCTCGACCCCTCGACCCCTCGGCGACCCTCGACCCCTTTTCCCCTCGACCCTCGACCCCTCGATCTCTCTAATGCATAGCTCTAGCTCTTGATCTTGTTGGATGTGAGGCTCTATTAGCTGTGGTTAGCTGCTGTAGATGAGCATCAACTTGTGTTGGAGCTCTCTGTGATGGATTCTTGCTGTGTCAGGGTTTTGTTCAGTGGCCATCTATGTGTATTTGTGAAGTATATATGCTCATGTACTGCTCTGTTCTGTGTAGTTGCTCCTGGAGTTGTTACTTTGGTCAGTAGCTACTCATGTGTGTGGGCTTGGACCTTTCCCTGTTGTTGCTACTGTTAGCTATCTCACTAGCTGTTGATGGTAACTTAATTCAGTTAACTGAATCTCTAGTGTTACATTTTCTTTTCCATTGGTCTGTTTAACCTTTGGAAATTAGTTATCACTTCTGTTGTTATTTGCTGCTGCTGCTATTACTTGCAGTAGCAGTTTATAATGGTACTAGCCCCCTGTGCTTGTGGGTGCAGTGCCCTAATTGCAGAAAAATACCAGGTGCAAGTGTGGTGCTGTGTTCTGCAAAAGCAGATAATCATTTGGGGTGCTACCCTGCTATTTCTTCTATGCTATAGTTACTTTACTCATGAACAGATACTCACTTGTTCTTAGTTGTTTTACTTCTAATACTGATATGAACAGATACCACTTGGTTTGGCTATTCCTATTGGTCTCTTTCTAATAGCCTATGAACAAATGCTATACTTGGTTTTGGCTGTTACTTTCCTAGTTTTCTACTGATAAGACAGATACTACATCTGATTTGGGCAGTGATGCTGGTCTGAGCCCCCCTCTCTTAGTTAAGATCGATGAGGAGAAAAGCAGATCGATGCGGAGAAATCGATGCGGAGGAATCGACCGCAGGAATCCCCAAAAATCTACTAACCTAAAAAAAGCAACTAACCTAAATTACTAACAGTACAACCTAAATCAACTAACCTAAATCAACCTAAATCAACTAACCTAAATCAAAAAACAGCAAGAAAAAAAAGAAAGAAAACAAAGGGAAGAACCTCACCAGGGGGCGGCTGGACGGAGCGGCGCCGGGCGGCGGGGGGTGGCTGGACGGAGAGGCGCCGGGCGGCGGGGGGCAGAGCGGCGACGGGCAGCGGGGCGCCGGGGCGGCAGGCGGCCTGAGCGGCGGGGCGGCGGGGCGCCGAGGCGGCGGGTGGCCTTGGGGGTCGGGGGCGGTGGGGGTCAGGGGCGGTGGGGGTCGGCGGGCACGGGGACGGCGCGGGTGGGGTGAGGGGAGAGAGACAGAGGGGAGAGAGAGAGGGGTGGGGCGCGGGCGCTGACCGTTTTTTGTTAGGTCAAAGCTCTTTGCCGTCTGCTAGCAGACGGCAAAGAGCCTAGCTAGTGGGGTGGGGCCGGGGGAAACGGTCGTTAGGTTGGCCACTTTCTTTGCCATCTGCTAGCAGACGGCAAAGCTTCTATGCCGTCTGCTAGCAGACGGCAAAGAAAGTGGCCGTTAGATGGTTCTCGCTAGTGGGCCACCAAGCCTCTTTGCCGTCTGCTAGCAGACGGCAAAGATTCTATGCCGTCTGCTAGCAGACGGCAAAGAGCTGGCTAACGGCAAACATGATCTTTGCCGTCAGCTCTTTCGTTGCCGTCAGTTTTCTGTAAGCTGATGGCAAAGACCTTCTTTGCCGTCAGCTAGCAGACGGCAAAGAGCTGGCTGACGGCAAATTTGCTGATTCCAGTAGTGCTTGGGGGAGGTGCCCCGGTATTGTATCACCATCACTTTTATTCACCTTTAACTATTTTAGTTCGATCTTTAGTTTCTTTTTGATTTAGTCGAATAAAAGTTTAGCATGATCTATTTTCGTGTGTTAATTTCATGGTCTATCTATCTATGTAATCGAGTGAGAGTTATATAATAAAGTTTGGTTTGAGCTTTTGCTCCTCTACTTTCTTGTTGCACCAAAAATAAAAGGAAAGAGAAATAAATGAAAAGAATCATATGCTAATCTTATGGTAAGTAATGACATCACATAAGGAAAAGTATAAGTGGTTAAATTTATTGGAGATTGACAAACATAGCATTGGTC
This sequence comes from Elymus sibiricus, assembly GCA_039707655.1. Taxonomy (NCBI): domain Eukaryota; kingdom Viridiplantae; phylum Streptophyta; class Magnoliopsida; order Poales; family Poaceae; genus Elymus; species Elymus sibiricus. Next base: position 515,173,975 of record CM077665.1, read on the forward strand.
AATGATGCAATTCATGAAAGAATTAATAAGGGAAGAGAAGATTCACATGCAAATACACTATCTTGGACATCTTTTATGATTGTGAGCCCCCATTAAATATTATATGTTAAAATTGTTGATGTTGGACAAGGAATACAACATAATGATTTATGTTTGTTCATATTCACATAGAATTTATATTGTCATAGATCCTTCAACATGTGGTGCTTGCTCAATATCTTTGCTAGCCAAAAATTCCGCACTAAGTAGAGATACTACTTGTGCATCCGAAAACCCAAAACCCAAATTCATGTTTTGTGAGTCCACCATACCTACCTACGGATCGAGTAAGATCCTTCAAGTAAGTTGTCATCGGTGCAATAAGGCAATAAAAATTGCTTCTAAATGTGTTTTGATCAATTAGTGTAAGAGAAAATTGAGCGATGTACGAACTTATGATGGCAAAGTAATAAAAGCGACGGACTGCATAATAAAGTTTGCTATCATAGGGGGCAATGTAGCGTGACCTTCTTTTACATTAAGGGATTGGGCATGCAAACCAAAAAGCGCATGACAACCTCTGCTTCCCTCTGCGAAGGGCCTATCCTTTACTTTTATGTATTTACTTTTATGCAAGAGTCAAAGTATTCTCCCCTATTCCTTTTTACTTTTCTCTTTTGCAAGCATCATGTGGTGAGGAAAGATCTAGACACATATATCCAGTTGGATGTGAGTGAGCATGAGTTATTATTGTTGACATCACCCTTGAGGTGAGTACGTTGGGAGGCAAAACTATAAGCCCCCATCTTTGTATGTGTCCGGTTAAAACTTTTTGCTCATGGGTATGCTGTGAGTGTTAGCAATCATAGAAGACTAAATGATGGTTGAGTATGTGGACTTGCCAAAAGGCTCCGACACGAGACCCTTCCTGAAAATATGATGAATTGTAGTTGCAAAGTTGACTGAGAACATAGTTTGTTGGTTTCCAATAAGGTTTATGCTTTATACTTCTATGTTGTGATGAATTGTTGTTACTTGTTCATGAGAAGTTATATGATAAAAGTTATATGAATAAGTTTTATGCTAGAGTTTGTTGTTGTTATGATAATAAGCATGAAGCTACTATGTCCGTATTTTGTTTTTATCGACACCTATCTCTCAAACCATGTGGACATGCTTTTCAATATCGGCTTTTCGCTTGAGGACAAGGGAGGTCTAAGCTTGGGGGAGTTGATACGTCCATTTTGCATCATGATTTCCTACTGATATTTATTATGTTTTGTTGAATAATAATGCTTTAGGGAGAGATTCTAATGCCTTTTCTCTCATAATATGCAAGGTTTACACAAAGAGGGAGAATACCGGCAGCTGGAATTCTGGACCTGAAAAAGCACATCAGAGTATTATGCACAACTCCAAAGAAGCTGAAACTTTACGGAGAATATTTTTGGAATATATGAAAAATACTGGAGCAAATAATTACCGGAGGGGACCACCCCGGTGGGCACAAGACACCAGGGCGCGCCAGGCCCCCCAGGCGCGCCCTGGTGGGTTGTGCCCTCCTCGGACCACCTTCGGTGCCCATCTTCTGGTATATAGGGTATCTTGACCTAGAAAAAATAAGGAGAGGACTTTGGGGACGGAACGCCGCCGTCTCGAGGCGGAACTTGGGCAGGAGCACTTTTGCCCTCCGGCGGAGCGATATCGCTGGGGGAACTTCCCTCCCAGAGGGGGAAATCGAAGCCATCGTCATCACCAACACCCCTCTCATCTTTGGGAGGCCAATCTTCATCAACATCTTCAACAACATCATCTCCTCTCAAACCCTAGTTCATCTCTTGTGTTCAATCTTTGTACCGGAACCTTAGATTGGTACCTGTGGGTGACTAGTAGTGTTGATTACATCTTGTAGTTGATTACTATATGGTTTATTTGGTGGAAGATTATATGTTCAGATCCATTATGCTATTCAATACCCCTTTGATCTTGAGCATGAATATTATTTGTGAGTAGTTACCTTTGTTCTTGAGGTCACGGGAGAAGTCATGTTGCAAGTAATCATGTGAATTTGATATGCGTTTGATATTTTGATGATATGTATGTTGTGATTCCCTTAGTGGTGTCATGTGAACATCAACTACATGACACTTCACCATCCTTGGGCCTAAGGGAATGCATTGTAGAGTAGTTATTAGATGATGGGTTGCTAGAGTGACAGAAGCTTAAACTCTAGTTTATGCGCTACTTCGTAAGGGGCTGATTTGGATCCAAACGTTTAATGCTATGGTTAGATTTTATCTTAGTACTTTTCTCGTAGTTGCGGATGCTTACGAGGGGGTTAATCATATGTGGTAGGTTGTTCAAGTAAGAACAACACCCAAGCACTGGTCCACCCACATATCAAATTATCAAAGTAGCGAACACGAATCAAACCAACATGATAAAAGTGACTAGATGAAATTCCCGTGTACCCTCAAGAACACTTTGCCTATTACTAGAAACTGTTCTGGCCTGTCCTTTGCCACAAAAGGATTGGGCTACCTTGCTTCACTTTATTTACCGTTACCGTTACTTGCTCGTTACCAATTATCTTGCTATCAAACTATCTGTTACCTACAATTTCAGTGCTTGCAGAAATTAACTTGCTGAAAACCGCTTGTCATTTCCTTCCGCTCCTCGTTGGGTTCGACACTCTTACTTATCGAATGGACTACGATTGACCCCCTATACTTGTGGGTCATCAGGGACCTGGATGGACATATTGGTTCCTACATATTCTACAAAGATCTTTATCGGTCGAACCACGATGTCAAGGATTCAATCCATCCCGTATACAGTTCCCTTTGTCCATCGGTATGTTACCTGCCCGAGATTCGATCGTCGGTATCTCCATACCTAGTTCAATCTCGTTACCGGCAAGTCTCTTTACTCGTTTCATAATACAAGATCCCGTGACTAACTCCTTAGTCACATTGCTTGCAAGCTTCTTGTGATGCTATATTACCGAGTGGGCCCAAAGATACCTCTCCGTCATACGGAGCAACAAATCCCAGTCTCGATCCACGCCAACTCAAGAGACACCCTCGGAGATACCTGTAGAGCACCTTTATAGTCACCCAGTTACGTTGTGACATTTGGTACACACAAGGCATTCCTCCGGTGTCCGGGAATTGCATGATCTCATGGTCGTAGGAACAGATACTTGACATGGATAAGGCAGTAGCAATAAACTGGTACGATCAAATGCTATGCTTACGGTTGGGTCTTGTCCATCACATCATTCCCCTAATGATGTGATCCCGTTATCAGATGACAACTCATGTCTATGGTCAGGAGACCTTGACCATCTCTGATCAACGAGCTAGTCTAGTAGAGGCTCACTAGGGACATGGTGTTGTCTATGTATCCACACATGTATTTGAGTTTCCGATCAATACAATTCTAGCATGGATAATAAACGATTATCATGAACAAGGAAATATGATAGTAACCAATTTATTATTGCCTCTGGGGCATATTTCCAACAATTCGGTGGCAACCGCGCTGCAACAAAGCCGACGCCGATCCGACCTTGATCAACACAAGGCGAGTGATGGGCGACAACCTAGCATGAGTCTAGGCAGCCCACTTGCCAAGCAACCGTCGTACGCTGCCAGCGAGCAGGGGATGCGCTGCAACGTGAAGCCTTCGATTCCTGAGATGGGGCACAAGAGGGAACCGAAGCACGAGCTCCATCTGGTATGTGTCGTCGTCTAGCAAGGGAGCAGTCACCTCATCCTGGGATGCGCGTTGCAGAAACCTGTTGTCGGGCTCCAGGACCGGGTGTCGCGCTGGTGATGGAGGGAGGGCGAGAGAGAAGTGGGACATGACCTAGAAACCCTGCCGCCACCGGCCGACCGACAACAACGAGGAGAGAAGCAGCCAAACGTGGGGGCGTCGTCCGGTCACCTCGTGCTAGGGCACCCGTTTTCTGGAGTAGTTGTTGCAAACCAGAAATGCATAGTGAGTGCATCATGTAAAAACTTGTTTTTTAATATATATTCCACATGTGAGAGCTAGGTCATGGCCTCAACGAACTTACGAAAACCCTTACCCCTCCTCTAACACAAAATATAGAAGAAGCGTAGCTAGGGTACCTTAAAGGTAGAGGATACCTCCACTACGTCGTATCACTCACTACGGCACATGCCTTCACACAATTACCACACCTAAACCACAATAGTGGGCCGGCCCACTTTGTAGCGAGGTGTTGCGCATGTTGGTTCGCTTAGTTCTCCCTCGTAGCGATCTCAATAGACTTTCCTCGCTCAGTTTTTTGACTTTTTCCATCATTTTCTTTTGTTTTTTTCTTCAGTACTTTGTTCTTCTCACTGATTTTCTGTTTTTCTTTTTTCTTCTTCTTTGTATGCTTTGGTTTTCTTTTGTTTATACAATGGTTTTTATTTTTCTGTTTCCTTCATTGTAATATGGTTTTCTTTTTCCTAGGTTTTCTTTGGTTTCTTCACTTTATTCTTGTTTTTTGATGTTTTTTCATTGGTTTTGTTTTCTCAATACATGTATACTTTTTTCATACATGTTTGTATATATTTAAAACATTTGTTTTATACCATTTAATATTTTTAAATATATGTTTAATGTTTTTACAGAAACATGTTTTGATTATTTTCAAATACATGTTACATTTTTTCAATGAGAGTTTTTTTTTTGCACTACGTAAACATTTTTAGTACATTGTAAGAACATTTTTTTTTTAAATGTCACGAACACATTTGTGAAAATTGTAAAGATTTTTTTAGATGTGTCATACATTGTTTGAATGTATGAAACATTTTTATTGAATTACACAAATATTTTCTTTAAATTTGTACAAAGAATTTTGTAAAACGTCACGTACATTTCTACTGAAATGTGCGACATTTTATATTTGTCAAATTTTACGTACATATGATTAACATTTTCCGTATACATGATTAACAAACTTGTAGTTTTTACATTCACATTTATACATTCTCCGTATACGAGAGAGACATTTTTCTATACATGTTTAACATTTTCAAATGCAAGATTATCATTTTTCAAGACTAACATTATGCAAATTTTTGTGAAAATGTCTTGAACACATTTTTGAAACTTGTGAGTTTTTTAAATGCAATGTGCATTCTCTTTTAATGTACAGAGTCATTTTTTGAATTACACAAACATTTTCTTTACAATGTATAAACGGTTTTCGTACACATGATTAACATTTTTCGTACACACGATTACCAGTTTCTACTTTTTTTATTCACAATGTAAAATTTTCATATACATCAAAAACATTTTTCTATACACGTTTAACATTTTTCAAATGCAAGATTACCATTTTAAATTTTATGTAAAGTGTTTTAATACATATTTAGAATTATATATTTAGAAAAGATAAAAAAAGGAAGACAAAAATGTGAATAGAAAACAGAAGAAAACACACACACACACACACACACACACACACACACACACACACACACACACACACACACACACACACAGAGAGATGGGCTGGGTTAGCACAAAATTCTTTTAGAGAAAATAATTTTATGTTCTCAGAATTTTTCATCCCTGACTTTATTTCTCACTCCATTGTAAACGATATTTCCATTATATGAGGAATAAAGTCTTTTATGTTTTTTTAAGGGGCTGGGCCGCAATCTTAGGATGGTTGTGCCCTTTGTATGAGGCCTAGGTTCTGGGCTAAACGCTGTTTCATTTTGAATTTACTCTTTATGCCTTTTCAAGAACAATTTACTCTCTCAGTGTAGAAAGTACTCTTTATCTACTATCTACTACCTATATAAAAGGAAGAGAGGGCAAATCCAACTACAAATCTGGAGCGTCTAATTACATCGCTAACCAAAACTTCCCTCGCTAACGAAAACACCTCGCTAACGAAGACACCTCCGCGCCTCATCCGCGCCGGAGGGACGCCCGCTGCCGCTCAGCCCCGCCCCTCGGCCCCGCTGCACTCCTCCGCACCCGCCGATTCTCAACGGCGGAGGCTACACGCCGACCTGGGGTTGATCCAGCGGAATCTCCGCTTGGCAGAGTAGGTCACACGCCCCCGAGACGCCTGCCGAACAGGGTCTGCGCTCGCCGAATCAACTCGACAGGGGCAGCACGCCCCGCGACGCTGACGCCTCCGACGCGGACGCCTCCCGCCCTACGGTTCATGTTGCCCAATGTATACCTTTGTTCACTACATACATCTATTTCAATTAGAGATTTCTGAAGTATTTTAAAAATGGTACACTGTCGAAATGTTTCATGACAAGCCCAGCAGTAGGCGTTGAGAGCTTCAGACAAGCATGAAGGAGAAGCTGCCATCTTCAGCTGTGAGTTTTGAACCACAATAGTTTCAAATTGTTCTGCTACTATTTGAACGTGTCATACTGATGTTTCAATTGCTTAGCACCAATATTGTATAACTGAAAATAGGTCTATTCAGACTGTTTATGATGAATTAAACCTGCACAATAGTATGCATAACCTATAAATCTGTACTAATAGCATGGTGATTTGTGCTTTATTGCTTCATCATGTTTGTCACTTTGCTTTGTTGTGGTCTACATTTTCTTTCTACTGTGAATTGCCACATTCTCCATTTTTTTACTGAATTTAGACTGTAGTTTTAGTTGCTTCTGAAAAGTGGCACTTTAAACCCCTCTCATAAATATAAATAAATTAGAAGGACATGCGAGAATGTCATAAAACAAAACATGCAGCAGCAACTTCCACACCCACTTCTATCAGAACACACTTCTCATAGATGAAAAGTTCTCTGATAATGTTATATCAACCATTCAGCCCATTTAACGGTTTATCCTGATAAAGTCCTCCAAAATTGTTGTATGAGCCATGCAGTTCAGTAGGAGATTACATAGGAAAAGTACAGACCCACTGTGATATTTGAGTAAGGGAGAAAAATATATAGAAGAAAGGAGACATTAACTTCTCAACTTCCAAGATTTTTTTAGCTTGTTTCTCAATATGACCCGTCAAAAATTAGATAGTACGAAAACAAGCAGGAGTTATCCTAAAAAGATTCTTTATAGTAACTAAAAAGTTCTCTTATTCATATTCATGCATTTGTCTCACTGTTGGAACTGGGTGACTAACTCAAAACTCTCTAGATTACACTATCAAAGAATAAATGAACCCTGCTATTGTCCCCCCAAAAAAAGAATAAAGGAACCAATATCATACCATTAGCATTCCCAATGGGTTCACCCCAGCAAATCTCTCGTGGCCTAGAAATATTACAGCTAGAGTTAGGGTAGCGTCAATTGAAGAGAAGCTTGTCCAACATCGTCTGAGATGGTTTGGACATATTCAGCGCAGGCCTCCAGAAGCCCCAGTGCATAGCGGACGGCTAAAGCATGCTGATAATGTCAAAAGAGGCCGGGGTAGACCGAACTTGACATGGGAAGAGTCCGTAAAGAGAGATCTGAAGGATTGGAGCATCACCAAAGAACTAGCCATGGACAAGGGTGCGTGGAAGCTTGCTATCCATGTGCCAGAACCATGAGTTGGTCGCGAGATCTTATGGGTTTCACCTCTAGCCTACCCCAACTTGTTTGGGACTAAAGGCTTTGTTGTTGTTGTTGTTGTTGTTGTTGTTGTTGTTGTTTAAAGCAAGGCAACTGTTTCCATTTCTCAACATGTATGGAACCAAATGACAGTCTGATTTACGTATCCTGAAAGTAGAATGTTAGACTCGGATTACTAAGTGGTCGGTAAGATATCAAGATTAGTTGCTGAACATTTCCCTAAATTTACATTACAAAAGCAAGCAAGAAATAATTGCCTGGTCACTGCCTATTTGCAGTCGGAAGTTTGTCATCTTTTATTTCGTTATATAAAGAGAAAAGGATAGCATGTGGGAGTTTATTATTCTCCGTTTGTGAAAACGCATACTGTAGACAATTCATTCAGCAGACATATTCCTTGGAACAGATGGAACAAACTAATCAGGTACATCTCCATGAGCAAAAAAATGGCACTTCAGAATTTATGGGATATTCCATATGAGATGCATAAACGTTCTAGAATATCTTCACTTGCTTGCAGGAACTGAATATTGGTCTATGAACAAAAAACTCAGTGCAGAACGTTACCAAAACGAGTAACCAACACTATGCCAAACAAAGCCTATTAAACTGCAAGAAAAGTACTACACAAAAGCTTGTGAACTTCTAATGATCCAGTTTTGTGCATTTTTCGCAACATTTAAGAATCCAGTTTAGATCCATGTGTATTATAAATTTATCGAGAGGTGTACCATCATTATGTGCTTGACCTGATTTAAGAAGTTCGCCATTTGTCTTTTTAACCCCATTGTTTTTAAAACATGACACAGATGAAGAATCATCATCCACCTCCATCCTCGGTAGGATTAGGGGAATGTTGCCTGTTTAGAGACCTGAAGAATATGCCTATTCATGTGAATGCAAATCAAGTGGGTGAAGAAATGCGAGAACAAAAACCAAAGAGTGGTCAAAATTGGTGGGCCCAGATGTCCGATGACAAGAGAGCGGAATAAACCGGAAGCGACGGGCGCTCCACGCAGAAAAGAAGGTTGCATCTCTCATTAGCATTCACCATGAGCAAGTACGTGAAACACATGGTTCGTTCATTAAGTTTGCAGAGTATTGTATTGAGAGATTGTGTTGTCATAAGTAATGTGTTACGTTTCCTATTGTTGCAGATGTAATATGTACTGCTGCAACCTCAACTGATATGAACCATCGACCAGAAGATGCAGGCGTTGGGCATAAAAAATGAAGTGGTCAAGGGTAGTATGCACGTCTATCTGACAAGAAGAAAGCAAAGCACTGCAAGAAGCTCCGGATCTCCAGACTAGCAACTAATAATTTCTCCAGACTAGCAAAGCTGCAGCCACTGACGTCCAAGTATTGTTCGCACACGAACACGTCACCGTGTACCTCCAACGTCGAGGGTGATGCACCGCAGCTCACGTCGAAGGAGACCCGTCCGGAAGCGCGGTACGCAAGCAATCCGGCGGGCGCTTTTGTAGACCCGAAACCCCACACGCCCAGGAGGGACCCCGTCAGGGCGCGCGGCGGCTATGGCCTGCCCTAGGTCGACCTGATCGCCGCTAGGGCCTCGTGGATCGCTGGCCTTCAAGAGAAGAACGAACGAAGAACGAGAAGAAAGATACAAGGGTAGGAGATAGATGAACACGAAAAAGTAGTAGATGTGTTTGTTCGATTGTGTGTTGTTCAATCGGCCGTCACCTCTCATCTATTTATGAGGCGGCTGGACTTCCTGTACAAGAAAAGGACTCCAAATCACGTCCAAATCTTTCCAAAATTAACCGAACTCGGATTTAGGTATGTCTGGGACATTAGTTCGGTTTTTAGGTCCCACAGGCCACAAACGACCTCGGATGAAGATGATCCCAAAAGCAAATTTGACCGCTTCGATGAGACGAACAACTTTCGTGTTGAACGTTTTTCGATTCGAAGCCATCTTGAGGGCCGAATCTCTTACGCAAAACAGCTGATTGGTGGCGCTACCCATCAGACACGTGTCTGGTGGGGCGCGCCATATTTTGCCTCCTGGCAGGGCTGCATTCCGATGGCTCTAACTTTTGCATACGAACTCGGATTGAGACGAGTTTTATATCAAAATTGACCGTTTCAACGAGACGAAGACAATCCCTGTAGAAACTTTTATCATATGAGGCCGTCTTGGGGGCGTAATCAGCCGAATAGTGTTCTGCATACAAAATCTCAGTACTTCGAACACAACTTCGGCCTTAGAGATGAGATCGGATGGCTATGGCCCAAATATCAAAGTTTCTCCTTTCGACGATACGGAACTTTCTCACTTTGAGCACTTTTCCATTTGAGGCCTTCTTAATTATGTTTTCGACCATGCCAAAATCGGGTGTCAACACATGCCCCCTGTTTTTCGGCGAAGCTTGCTTGCGTACCGAAAAATAACTTGTTTAGAGTTTATTCTAAGGACGATGTCAACACTCCATCAGCCATTTATAAGCTTAGGACGATAATTCTATAACGGCCGTGTCTTTGCTTCGGGCGATAGTTATATATCGGCCACTTTGATTAGCAACAAAATACATCTAATCGAATGTATGGTGATGAGGTAAAACCCTTGCATGATGTAAGAAGTTATACTGCGTCCATGGATCAAAATAAGTCCATGGAGGGTAACCAGTCATACCTGAAGATGAATTCCATCTCATCGGCATCAATGGCATATTTGTAGAATGTGGATAATGTGTGCACCAAAGACGTTGAAACCTTCGGCTTGGTTGTTCATAATTTTCACTATTTTCCTTCTTTACCTTTGTCGCACTTCTTGCAATGGAAGCTTGCACATCATTCTTGTTTTGAGTACTTCCTTTGGGAACCCATTCCATGTTTCTCTTTTCAAGCTCTTGTGCACCAAGTTTTTGTAATTTCTTCTTTTGCCAATACGATAAGCCGAGTGGGCGCCCCGGCTGTGATTTTGTTTGAACTAATGACAATTCTTGTTTTACCTTGTGCACTTTCAACTTCTTCCCCTCAGACTTGGCACTTAATTGACTTGCCTCGTGCCTTTTGTAGCCAATGTCAACACTTTAATTGGCTCTTTTTTATTTGAGATCTCGTCTGAAGTGGCACTCTTACGACCATCTCTTTTGATGCGGTAGACTTGCTCAACCACCTCCTTATTCCTCCTTGTGCTCCGGACCGATTCTTTTTTATTGAAACGGTCTTGAACATATGACTGCTCACTGAACGTTGGTCTTCTTGGAGCTGCATAATACTGGTGAGATGGTCTATAATAATATGGAGAATGTGCCCTTGTATCATACCTGCCATATGATGGATATGAATTTACGTGAGCATAGGGAGGCACCCACGACATTGGTATTGGCGGCCCAAAATAAGGATATGCATATGTTGCATTCAAATTCTCTTCTTGACAATACCGATCCTTGGATTTGCGCCTAGGGGTGATCTTGATGCTTTTGCATTAGTTGGCCAATAAGCACTTTTCTCTTCACTCATCTTCTTGTATTTTTCCAATAGCTGCGCGAAAGTGACTTTCGACTTTTTACCTTTGTGCTTACCTCGACCTTTGCTTTCTTTGGTTGTGCTCGCATCGATCTTCGGATTTTCTTGTTGCCCCCCAATACTTAGCGTCTTCGTTGCAACTTTAATTGAACTCCTGCCTTCAATAATATTTTCATTGCGTTCTTGAACAACTTCTTTACTTGAAAGCTTGATTCCATTATCCGTTGTTTTTACCTTCTCATGTTTGAATGGATCGGCTTGAAGCAGCCGATGCAAAAACTGTTTGCCATCAGGACCAATCAGAATAGATTGATCATCTCTTGGTGTTTCAACAAATTTCAATCGTCCTTTGTCTATGGCCGATTTAACTATTTGACGAAACATATTGCAATCCTCAAAATTATGCTTGAACGAATCATGCAACTTATAATACATTCATCCTTGAATTTATGGCTTGACATGGTGATCAAGAATTCTAATATAATTATTTCTCAACAACAAATCAAAAATTTGATCACACATGTTCGAATTGAAGGTAAACTTCTTGTTTTCTAGCCGATCTTGATGTGGGAACGGCTTTGAAACTAAGCACGTGAATGGTTCAGATTTGGCATCTTTCCATTCGGCTATGAATTTTCTCTCGCATTCTTTTTCCGATGACATTGGATAAGATATTATACTAGCATCAGCTTTCTCAAAAGAATTTAACCTTGGCTTTAAATTTCTGAAACGAAAATAGTTAGAGCACACATGTCTCAATTGAGACCAAGTGCAAGCCAAGTATGAAACAAGCAAAGCTACCCAATTAGATATGAAATTTTGATAAAGCAATGGGGAAAACTTTGGCTGCAATAATAAGTCACTATCGGTCTTTATATATGGCACAATAGGTTGACCGATATGTTCTATAACAATTTTATTGCTAACAAGTAAATTACCCTTCTTCATTGGTCTTTCAAAATTACTTATGAGAATTTTCCTTATAGAAGCATCAACAATAAAGTTGCGACCAAATCGGAAGATAGGTAAATCACCTGTTAGACATACCTGTTCGAATACGTTGGGAGAGCATGATGGTTGCGTTACTTGAACGACATCTTGTTCCTCTTTCGAATAGCTCCCCAATACCTTGTCATCCTCTTTTCCTAGAATAGATTCAGCATACATAATATTTGATTCGGTCTTTTCAATAACCGAATTAACTTTGTTATCCGAATCACCACTCTTTTTGATAATTCTATCCACACCCAATGCTTTCTCTTTTTGACATAATCTAGCTTGTATTGCAACAGAATTAATAGGCGTTCCCTCTTTTATTAATTCATGCAGAACAGCATTGCATTCGTCCCAAAAAGACGTAACATTTTTCTTAACGACCCAATCTGGATAGAATTGCCCCCCGACACTTTTAGACTCTTTCGGTAACGAGATGTCGCCGAAATTCTGTAATTGTGTAGGAGGAACATGATATGCCACGGTAGTAGGTGAAGGCATTTGTGCTCCTGCAGAAGTTTCACTTATTCGGCCTTGACCGTGAAGGTGCGGAGCCGAATTATGGACATCAACAGTTGCGTATGGTGCCAAAAAGTTAGTAGCATGAGGTGTAGCATATGATGTTTGAGGGTAATTGGCCGAATAACTAGTAGTAGCATGGCCAATTTCCCTATCCACCGGCATGTTTGGATTAACATACTCGAAGTTATTTGCCGACGAATGAAAAGTTGAAACACTGTGCTGCATACTTTTGGAAGTTTCTACATGGGGTGTTTCAGTTTGATTAACCAAACTCATCATGCTGTTCATCGGCATATAGATTTGTGGGGTTGCCGATGCATGGGAGTTGGGATACATATGTTGCATGTTGCTAAAATTATATGAAGTTGAAGTATGGAGATTATTCTGAATCGGCTGTTGCACATAATTAGATGCATGATTCATAAAACTAGGGCTAGCCGATACATTATGCTCATTAAAAGATCTAGCAACAACATATGCATTATTTGCATCTACATAAGTGAATTGGGTATTCATATTACCTTTGTAGATTGCAAACCCTAGATGACGATCTCTTCGTAACAAGAACAGTCTGGACACCGTTCAAAGCTTCTTCCCCAGCGGAGTCGCCAAAAAGTGTGTTCGACGTCACCGTGTACCTCCAACGTCGAGGGTGATGCACCGCAGCTCACGTCGAAGGAGACCCGTCCGGAAGCGCGGTACGCAAGCAATCCGGCGGGCGCTTTTGTAGACCCGAAACCCCACACGCCCGGGAGGGACCCCGTCAGGGCGCGCGGCGGCTATGGGCTGCCCTAGGTCGACCTGATCGCCGCTAGGGCCTCGTGGATCGCTGGCCTTCAAGAGAAGAACGAACGAAGAACGAGAAGAAAGATACAAGGGTAGGAGATAGATGGACACGAAAAAGTAGTAGATGTGTTTGTTCGATTGTGTGTTGTTCAATCGGCCGTCACCTCTCATCTATTTATGAGGCGGCTGGACTTCCCGTACAAGAAAAGGACTCCAAATCACGTCCAAATCTTTTCAAAATTAACCGAACTCGGATTTAGGTATGTCTGGGACATTAGTTCGGTTTTTAGGTCCCACAGGCCACAAACGACCTCGGATGAAGATGATCCCAAAAGCAAATTTGACCGCTTCGACAAGACGAACAACTTTCGTGTTGAACGTTTTTCGATTCGAAGCCATCTTGAGGGCCGAATCTCTTACGCAAAACAGCTGATTGGTGGCGCTACCCATCAGACACGTGTCTGGTGGGGCACGCCATATTTTGCCTCCTGGCAGGGCTGCATTCCGATGGCTCTAACTTTTGAATACGAACTCGGATTGAGATGATTTTTATATCAAAATTGACCGTTTCGACGAGACAAAGACAATCCCTGTAGAAACTTTTCTCATATGAGGCCGTCTTGGGGGCGTAATCAGCCGAATAGTGTTCTGAATACAAAATCTCAGTACTTCGAACACAACTTCGGCCTTAGAGATGAGATCGGATGGCTATGGCTCAAATATCAAAGTTTCTCCTTTCAACGATACGGAACTTTCTCACTTTGAGCACTTTTCCATTTGAGGCCTTCTTAATTATGTTTTCGACCATGCCAAAATCGGGTGTCAACAAGTATCACCTGGTAATTTCAACAAATAATTTCGAACACTATGAATTGCATATGATGCAATGTGGCACCGTAGGTATTGGTCAACTTGAATCAACACAATCATCTGTCAAGATGCTAAACACACCATGCAGTGGGTCATCTATGCAGACAGATGGTGATGTTGATTGGCTGCACACAAATCTGAGTTACCAACGACAAATGAGAGATGTTCATGGGGTATTTGACATGTCAGTAATTGAAGGGGCCCAGGGACAAGAAAGCTTTCTGCCTAGACGTAACTTAGTTCGATCAGTTCAACTGAAAGGTATGCTAACGAATCATTACCGATTGACTCTTTTTGAGTTTACAGACATAGTATTCTAACCATGTATCGGTGTCAGAGGCATATTCTGGGAGGAAACGGCGGCATATGAGAGAACAGTATGTTTGGATGACGACAGAAGATAAAGAAGGTGTGTTGAGTAGGAAACGTCTGAACAATTTAGTACAACATCTGTACATTTATGATACGGATGAAGCCTTGGAACATAGGGTGAAGCGCTCTCTGGATCTTGATATCAATCTCATACAGAAGATCTTACGTATATTGGAGAACAACCCGTATGTGGAGGTTTTTAAGAGCCTTGGTTATGTTCCAGACCTAGAGGAATTTTCATATGTTGTCAAGCATACTCGGTAATTTCTATTGTGGATCATTACTTTCATGCTTCCACTACTTATTTTTACCTAATTTACACTATGTCATGTGTTGCCACTGTTGTGTTTTACATTTTGTGCCTTTGCTACCTATTTGTATATTTTTGCGTATTATGGATCCAAATTGTACAAGAAATCCTTTGTGATGCTGGATTTATTGCAGTGATGCAGAATGTGAGATCATTGCTGGACATGGCTGACAATTACTTCTGAGGAAAATAGACCAAGTGCTTTATTTTTGTTATGATGTGTTTAAGTACAAATTTGTTAGATTTTGATCACTGATGATTTTGACAACCTTACGTCATTAGTATTTCGCCAAAAGAGTTACAAATGATGAATCTTACCATATAGGATCCATCTTTGGGGTACAAGAGGTAGGTCTGCCAAAACAGTACCAGTGTTGCTTGTATGCGTTGATTTCCGTCCTTATCCGCATATAGTCTTTATTATGTTTGGCTTGCTACTCTGATCTGGAGAGGTGTCTGTTTATTGGTTTCTACGCAAAGCAAACTAATAGATGGCAATTCATCAAGTGTCTTCATACCTGCTACTAATATTTGAACCTTTTTTTTTGCTGAAACTCTCATAGGTGTAACATCCAAGCTTAACAAAATGGATTCAGATTTCAGAGTTGATCTGTGCATTGGATTGTTACTTGGGTCAATTAATGGTTTGAAGATCATAACTGCAGCTTGAGTGACTATACGCACATGCAACGTCTGAAGCAGATGAGTCTCCCGTGAAGCGATTACATGCAGAATCAATAAATGCTCAAACAAATAATGTCAGAAACATACTTAGGTGGTAATTTGTTGATGGGCTGTGGGTTACACAATGTGATAGAGGTGTACGCAGACATGGGTCAGCCTATGTAGTTTTTGTGTCACATATCAATTCTAAAATAGTAATTTGAGCTCAGTTCTGTTCTATCAGTTTTGACTTCTGGGAATTCTGAAGCCCGCAATTAGTTTGTTACTTAATTTGTAGTTGGCATTTTTTTTTCATGTGGTTGTTTGGTTTCTTGAAACAACTACTCTGAGCTGAAGCATGCATCTCTAAAGATTATTTCTGTAATTATATTGCCACTACAAATGTACTATCTCCTAGCTTTGCTTGGAGACATTTTATTAAACCAGGCCTTAACCACATACTGTAATCGGAGAGGTTTTCAAAAGACTTGATGATGTATGATGAAACTGCTAACTGCGCAACTTGGTGTATTTTTCCTTTCTTTCCCTTTATATCTTCTTCATCTTTGTGTTTGATGTACGTTCGTAACTTTTCTTCTACTTTGACTATCATTTTATTGAACGGAGCTGCCTATTTGCCCGGCGCGTGTCCATGTTGCTGGCTCGGAGGCTCCCACTGGTTAAGGCGTAAACTGAATCAAAGAAACAAGCTAACATGCACAATCACAATACTGAAAGAATAGTAAATCACGTGCATGTTGAACCAAAGAGAGTCAAATGCTAATGTAATCTTAGCATTGAATCATGCGTATGTCCAGTAGCGGACCCAGACAATCTGCAAGACCCAGGCCACCTTCGAGTGCTGCAGCTACAGTACAACACTGTAGCTACAGTCACCGAAGCAAACAGCCTGCACGCCCCAGGCAGCTGCCCGGGCTGCCTGGGGCCTGAAACCGCCTCTGCGTATGTCGGTATGCGTACAAATATGTGAAGAGTGGAGGTGATAGCTACGGCTACACGAAGGAGGTGTGGCACCGGACGATGATCATAGCGGTGGCAGGGAGGCACCCGACGACGTAGCGTTGCCAGCTGGATTGGTGATTTTAGCAGTAACAGGGCGACGGCCGTCGGCTCCACAGAGAAGCGGCGGTGGTAGTTCGGCAGTTTGGTCAAGAGAATTGGGATTTTTTTTAAATATCTCTCAAAGATATTAGGTTCACTGATGATTTATGGCAAATATGTTCACCGGATTTTTGGTCCAAGTAACATTTTTTATTACAATATTGTTAAACATTCTATTGCCTCTCTTATGTTACTAAATTATTTTTTATTTTTTATTCATTTAATTTTTTCTTAAGACAAATCATAATTACTTTCAAGTGATAATAATACGTGCGTTGCACGTGCACGTTTACTAGTTTTTGAAACAAGAAAGTACTCTTTATGTTATGTTTACGAATTACGAGAGTGGAAAATTATGGAGCGATGGAGGCGTGGATCTCTCTCGCGCCTTCCATCACATGCTTGGTAGCTTCGATCGCAAGCTAGCGACCGATGTGCATATATGGCTCCTATCGGTTTGTCCTCGCTCGCATCGCATGCATGCTCCGTTGTCTTGTCCCCGGGAAACCAGGGAGGCATATGCATCCCGTCCAATCATCCTTGAGATCGGAGCAACCATGTAGTACGTGCTAGCTACGTGACACATGCACATCTCTCGATCCGTGATCCCTCTCTCTCCCGTGGATTAACCTACGTAGTACTACTACTCTGCTAATATTCCGCCGTCACATGGCCACATGCTTGCTTCGAGATCGATGGACATGCCCGATTATACTCCCGTCATTCTTTTTTCTTTTAACACAGTACAGACGCAAGCGTTCATATACACGCGCATACACTCATCCATATGAACGCACACACGTACACCCTACCCCTATGAACATCTTCGAAAGACTAAGCCGGCATATCATCTTGAGATTTACGAAGTCACCGTAGGCACCTCGTCGTCGACGGAAACGTTTCCTCCCACTAAATGCGCATCGTCGGAAATCCTGAAATAATTCCAGGAATTATGCGAATACCATGATTTGAAACCTGATGGGCTGAGGATACCACAGTCCCTCTAACCATCCAACGACATGTTGGTTCGCAATTATACTCTCGTCATTCATTCCGTAGCAGTAGTAGTTTTAACTTGGGGAGGCTGCATGTGGAGCGTTGGAGCTGCTTCGTACCCGAATAATTAAATAAAATCGATTAATTAATGTTGTTCCCGCTGGAATTTTGCTAGGGTTGCATGCAGGCACGATATGCAGAACCCGCGCATCGTAATAAACTGAACTACTAGACCAAGTCAAGTCAACAAGTAAATGCAAAACGTTCTAAAAATGGAACAAACAAGCAAATGCAAAACAAAAGAGATGTGTGCGGCATGTTGCTTCCATGTGCTCAGCTCGCACCCTTCTCCGGCACCGGTGGTGGCCGGCCGGCCGGGTGTGCTAATATACTAAGCAGATAATCTAGAGCCGCGCATCTTAAACCCGTCTCAGATGTCCGGGGGAACGACCGGTCACTAACCGGTGTACAAAAAAAGACCCACCCGAGCGTCACAAACCGTTTTCAAACGTCTAAGCTGATCGACATCCCTTATATCCAGTACAAATGTAGGGCGGATATGAGGCGGACCGGGCGCGTCCGCCGCGTCCACTCGACCTACGTCTGGCTCGTCGTGACCCTACAAAATCCCTATCCGGATCAAATTCTAGCCTCATTCCTCTTCGCTCCTTTTTTTTTCCAATCCCTCAACTCCCGAGCGTCGATGACCATGTCCAACACGACAGTCACTCCGACGGCTCCAACAACGACGGCGGGGACGCCTTCCTCCGCGATGGTGCCGGAGACAAGGACGAGCTGGCCCTTCGCAACACGCTGGAGCGCTCATGGGTGGACACGGGTGACGGCTTCGGTTCAGGTGCGACGACGCCTGTCGCCCGCGGCCTCAGCGCCGACTCCGGCGACGGCCCTTCCTGCCCCATGCATGGATCTGCGAGGGCAGCTCAATCGACAATGTCGGTCCGTTCTAGTGCCCGCTTCACAGGCGCAGCGGATGCGCACTCCGGAATCGAAGGCGCGCGCCGCCCACCGCGAGAGGCAGAGGGCAAGGAAGATGGGGCCGCGTCGGACGCGGTTACGCGGTTCTCCCGCCGTGGCCGCGTGATGCCGGTGCTGCCCGATGAGGATGAGCTGCTCCTCCAGTGGGTGTACCACCGGTCACTTACACGGGGGAAACGGACGCCCATCGGCTACGAAGGATTAACGCCAAGACACTTTGGCTCGGCATTGAGCAGTCTGAACGGGAGGCAGCGACGGTGATGAAGCTGAAGCAGAAGAAGCAGGACCGCATCGTACAAGGTTTCAAGGGCTACATCGCCATCTCCTCTTTCTCCTCCTCCGACGGGGACGATAACAACGGCTCCGATTATCGTCATCGTCATACTGTTACTCTGCTAATATTCCGCCGTCACATGGCCACATGCATGCTTAGAGTAGATATACCGATCGATGAACATGCCCTGATTATACTCTCGTGATCTCGTCATCCATTCCGTAGGAGTAGTTTCAACTTGCTGGGAGGCTGCTGCAGGCCGAGCGTTACAGCTTCGTACGCGCATAACTAAATCGATTGTCTAATCTTGCTCCCGCTGGAATTTTATTTTGCTTCGGTTGCATGCATGCCACATGCAGGCACGATGTGCAGAACCCTAGCATTGTAAATTGAACTACTACCTTCATCTCAGTTTATAAGTCTTACACGTGTATCTAGGTCGTCAATTTAACTTATATAAAATATATTGTTTAACATAAACATTATATCATTAGAAAATAGAACATCTAAAGTTTCTATGATATATTTTTTATAATATATATGTCTCTTATTAAGTTGGTCAAATTAACGACCTAGGTACACGTGCAGGACTTGTAAACTGAGATGGAGGAGCAAGACCAATTCACCACCTTGCAAAGTCAAGTCAACAAGTAGTAAATGCATAACAAAAGAGACATATGCTGCTAGGCATGCGCGGTGCCACTGTTCCGTTCCGATCCCGTGCAGGAAGGAGGAGGAGGGGAATAATCAAAAGACGGACAATGAATACCAATAATGCCAGCACGGCGCATCTCTCTCCCTCCCTCTCCCAGATCCAACAGAAATCCACTTTTCCTCTCTGTCAGTAGTACCCCTGCCTCTGCTCTGCCCTGAATCCGCACTCGTAGTACCGTCATCATGCCACCTTTAACCTACCTCTTGGTGTGTTTTTCTGCACTGCACTGCACGGTGCTCGTCTTTTGGGTTCTGTTCTGTTCTGTTGCGCCTGAATGCGTAATAATAACCTGACGAAAGCCGATAGCTAACTCGGGGATTCCCTCCCTGCACTCTGCTTTTTGTTGGGCCCGGCCAGCTGCAGGGTGCTGGCTGCTCATCTGCTACTGTTACGGCCCGTGCGGTTGCCGCCGCCAGGTCGCAAAGCCGCGGGCCATCCATCTTTTTCCTATATTTTTTTCAAGCTTAATTTTGTATTCTCTCTGTAAATTAATATAAAGGCATTTAGATCACTACTTTCGTGATCTAAACGCTCTTACATTTCTTTACAGATGGACTATGTTGTTGTGCTGCTAGCTTCGCCTGTCGTGGTACGTACGTAATACTCCCTCCGTTTTTAAATATAAGTATTTTTAAAGATTACACTAGGGACTACATACGGAGCAGGACTATATATAGACATAATTTATAGTGTAGATTCACTCAGTTTGCTTCGTATGTAGTCCGTAGTGAAATCTGTAGAAAGCCTTATATTTAGGAATTGAGGGAGTACAATAAAATGGTGTATATACTGTCGCCGGCGCTTTACTCCGAGTGAATAAACGCAAGGTTGATTGACTGCGGCAGCTTCACAGTTCATATCTTAGGGATGCTCGGGCGGAAACCCTAGCCGCCGCCGCCACACCCGTCCTCTCCATCTGCTCCCCCGCCGCCGTCGGAGGACGCCGGCAGGCAAAGCCTGCTTGGCCGACGACGGTGGCGGGGATGTCTTCTCGCGCTGAAATCCCTCGCGCGGGGAGCGCTCCGGCCGGCGCGGCGCGGCGGCCCCGGACGACGCGTCTTGGCGGCGGAGCTTGGGAGCCGGGGCAGCGGCCCTGGGTGCCGGAGGTGGTGCTGCCGACGTGACCGCGTGGGTGGCGCTGGGGCAGACTTGCGGCGGCGGCGAGGTCCTGCGAGCGGATGGTGGCGGCGGGACAGGTCGGCCTCCTCGCTTGCTGCGCGCCCCTTCCCCTTCTCCCGAAGATGGCGTCGTGGTCTCCGGTGGCTGGTGTCGAACGGAGTCGCGGACTGGCCGTGGCCATGGTGGCGGCGGGCTTTTCCCCATGAGCTGCGCCTGACATCTTCAGAGATCCAACCTAGCTGCAGCCAGTCGAACATATGCCTCGTGCAGGGCGGCCCTCGTCTCCGGCGGCGCCCACCTCCCTTGATTTGAGGTGGTGGCTCTGGCATGGCAGTCGTTGAGACAACGGTGGTCTTGGCACTGCTCCGGCCACGCGGTATCTTGACTGTTGGGGCTGCAGCGATGAGCTGGATGGTGGAGGTGATTTAGATCTGATTGGCCGGATGGTGGCGTATGTAGATTGTTTTGCAGCAACTTCCTACAGATCCACGATAGCGGGGGTCATCAAAAAGACTTCGGGAGGTTTTATCTCTTGATCCGGTGGATGACTTCAGTGGTGGGTTACAAATTATGGATGATGACTTGACGCAAAGGGATGTTTATGGAGCAGCGGCGGTCCAATTGTAGCTGCTAGGATAGCGGAAAAGCGGTGGAGACAACACATGTGAGATTTGGATGGTGGTGCTGCGTGCAACCGGTCTCGAGCTCCGGGGCGAAAGCCTAGGACAAACCCGTGTGGTTATTCCTGGCAATGGCGATGTTTTTTATGTCGTTACCTTGTTGGAGGCATTGCTCGGATATGTTCGGACTGATTCTTCAGGGTGAAAACTTTGATACCAGCCTTTATGGTTGGATCCGGTGACAGCGTTGCTTGAGTGTCGCTTCCTTCCTAAAGGCGTTGCTGTTGAAGATCCTCGTCATTCATGTGGTGTCAATGGTTGCTGCGGATATGGTCTCAGTTGTAGTTTGTCGATCATTCATCTGATCGCTTTGGGGCTTATTTCTTGTTTCTTTTTTTTTTTCCACATCTGCACATAGCTTTTGGTCTTATGACTTTGTTAGTTGTCGGTGTGTTTTCACGTGTGTGTTGGATTGGCTGTGTGCATCTTAGTTATGCAGAGGCCGGGTGTGTGTTCAGTGTGATGTATTCTCTTGATGCTCCATTTGAGCCAATAAAATCCACCCTTTGTCGAAAAAAACTACGTACTGCTACCTTAAGCTTATCTGACAGCAGAGCATAGCAGACTGCACATTCTCTCCTCCTGTCGCACGCATGCAGCAGCCAGCAGCAGGCCGTCGTAATCACTCGCCTCTTTCAGAAAACAGTCTTCCTGCAGCAGCGCAACAGGCACGGTACCACTCCTACTGTCAGTCAGTCAATCGCCCGCCCGGTTAATTAATCATTCACCTGACAATGCAACTCTGTAACTGCAAGTGTTCATCACGCTCGCTCGTCTTACAAACACACCCACAGTACTTGCGGCAGCGTCAGCGTCAGGTTTTGACGCCGTACTTTTTTTTTGCGAGGGAAGAAACGGTTTCGAACAGTGGGTTCAGTTAAGTGGCACTGTGCCCCCCCGATCTCACGGGCATGTACGTAGTACAGGGCCTGTCCGTTTCCCTGCATGACAGCGCACGTGGTCCAGAGATCTTCTTTAGCACCTACTCTGCGTACAAGTTAAAGCAGCTAGCTAGCTAGCTGCATAATCTGCATTTTGCATAATTAATCGGCCGGGATCAGGGACATGATTAGCCTGTCATTTTCCTCAAGTAGGCATGCATGTTGCAGCCTTGCAAGCCGGCTTAAACTAATTTACCAGGGCCAGCCAGCCAGCCAAGCGCGTCCAGATGATGAGCATTTGGCCGGGATGCAAACACATGGCCATGACTACTGACAGTGGAGATGTAATTATAATTACTGCAAAGTGCGGGCTTGCTGCTGCTGGGGCGGGGCAGGTTGTCTGATTGGCGGTTGATCCATCGATCGGTGGGCATGCAGCGGCACATGCACGCAGAGGCGGACGCAGGGAGACACGA
Organism: Elymus sibiricus; assembly: GCA_039707655.1. Lineage (NCBI taxonomy): Eukaryota > Viridiplantae > Streptophyta > Magnoliopsida > Poales > Poaceae > Elymus > Elymus sibiricus. The sequence goes on from CM077665.1 coordinate 515,196,810, forward strand.
CAACGAAGCGCGCGCTGCCGTGCCGTGCCCACCACCACTAGGCTGCACGACAAGCTAGCCATCCATCGATCGCCGGAGGAGAAAAAATAACCTGCTGGTGCCAAGGATTCTCGATCTCGCGTGATTTTGGAAGAATTTGGTGGGAGGATGTGTGCCTTCCTGCCTGCTGCCTGCTGCCTGCTTCATGCGTCGACGTCGATCTCTGCTCCTCCTCGTGGTTGGTAGGTGGATGGATCCATCCATCCCTGCGATGTGTTCACTAACTCCATGTGGCGATTCTCTTGGTAGTAGTAGTATATTGTACGTACTACTAGTAATCCCTAGTCAGTATTTGTTTGTTTTGTGGAAGATAATTACGTGGCAAGGCAGTTGCAAGTTGACGATATATATAGCGGTTCCTGAGCTCTGATCATGGAAGGGAGATGGCCGAGGCGTGCGTTCGTGTTTCAGCAGTATGCGGCGAGCATGGGTTGCTACCTAGCTTTAGCTAGCGTGTACATGTGACGAGCATTGGCAGATCCAGAAACCTGTCACACGCACACACATGTGCACTACACATAATACGTACGTCTTGCTATGTCTGTCTGTCTGTACGTACGTAGCATGGATGGAGCAGCACGTACCACATCTATCTTCCCGTTGTGCAGACGATAAGTAAGAGCGCATGCAGCGGCATGTGTCAAGTGTCGTGGACGACTCCGTCCGGCTGACAGCATCCGTCCATCCATATATCCATCCACCCACGGAGTTCACGCGCGCCTGCTGCACGCATGCATGCATGCATGCATGAATGCCCGATACGTACGTACGTCTGTCCACGCAATAATCGATCCATCAGCCGAAAATGGCGACGAAGATCCTGCGCCCATGCACCCATATATATCTGACTTACCCTTACCTCACGCCACGCATTCGTCGATCGATCGGGATGGTGACACGATGTGGATCGACCCATCGAAGCCATGCCACGCCAGATCGACAACGAGATCAGCTAGCTAGAGCACGCCCCGGCCGGTCCCGAACGTACGTACGGTACGTAGTAGTACGCCGTAGCTAGGCTCTGGCCGATCGGCCGATCTGAATCTGATCGCGCGCACATGGTACCCCCTCCGTTCCTAAATATAAGTTTTTTTTAGAGATTTCACTAGGGGACTAGATACGGAGCAAAACGAGTGAATCTATACTCTAAAGTATGTCTATATACATTCGTATGTAATCTTCTAGTGGAATCTCTAAAAAGACTTATATTTAGGAACGGAGGGAGTATATATGGTCGCATGCATGGATGGAGCGGACAACATATGGACGACATACCCACTCCGTTTTTTATTTACTCTGCATGTTAGGTTTTCTCTAAATTCAAACCTTAAATGCTTTCAACATTTAAAGTGTGGTGTTTCAAATGGGAATGGCCCATAACAAATCTCCTGGGCAGATAGTTTCACTGCTGAGTTCTACCAACACTTCGGGGCCTAGTTAAAAATGATTTGAAGGCTATGTTGGATGATTTTCATAAAGGACTAGGAGAGTTAGATATCAGAAGATTAAACTATGGGATTATCAATTTACTTCATAAAATTAAAGATGCTAATCAGATACAAAAATATAAACCTATATGTCTTTTGAATGTTAGTTTTAAAATCTTTACAAAAGTTTTGATGGACATGTTAAAGGGAGTTGCTCGAGAGGTTATTTCCCCAATTCAAACCGTCTTCATCAAGGGCAAATATATTATGGAAGGGGTCCTTGTCCTACATGAAACTTTCAATAGTATTCATACTAAAAAACAAGATGCTTTGTTGTTTAAAGTTGACTTTAAGAAAGCATATGACAAGGTTAAATGGCCTTTTGTTTTTCAAATGTTAAAATTCAAAGGGTTTCCTGGTAAATGGATTGACTGGATCATGGGGACCAATAGAGGGGGAAATTAATGTGTGTATCAAAGTTAATGATAATTTGGGGTCATACTTCCTTACTCATAAAGGCTTAAGACAGGGGGGCCTCTTTGTCTCCTTTAATTTTTAATCTACCAGCAGATGCATTGGTAATGTTGATGGATAATGCTAGGAATGATGGAACGATTAAAGGTTGGATGACAGAACATTTGAAAGGTGGTGTCAACATGCTGCAATATGCAGATGACACCATCTTTCTTTTGCAAGATGATTTTGGCAGTGCACATAGTTTGAAGTATATTTTGTGTTTGTTTGAATAGAGGTTTGGATTCAAAATTAATTTTTGTAAAAGCGAATTGTTTCTGTTGGTAAAGCTTATGATAAAAAGATGATTATTTCAAAAAAAAAACATGCCCTGTTCGGGGCCTTCCTTTGAAATATTTAGGTCTCTCTGTAGATAAAAAATCAGAAATAAACACTGGAAATCACCAGAAGAAAATGGAAAAAAAGTATGGCACATGGCATGGAGGCTGATGGACAGTGCTGGTAGGATCACTCTGATTCAATCTTCACTAATCGGTATTCATTATTTCATGATCTCCTTCTATGGATTACCTGTTGGGGTAAATAAAATAATGGATTTCTTTAGAGCTAGATTGTTATGGCAGGAAAACATTGATAAGAAAAAGTACCATTTGGTTAAATGGTCTGAAGTGTGTAAACCTAAAGACATGGGGGGTTTGGGGATCAGAATTTGATTTTGCTGAACAAAGCTTTGTTATGTAAATGGTGGTGGAAAAATCTACAACACGGAAGGGCTCTAGCAGAGTTTACTTTTGAATAAGTACATGAACAATGCTTGTATCAATAGTATAAAGCATAAAGCGGGAGATTCACAGTTCTGGTATGAGTTGTGGAAGCATAAAGAATTATTTTTCTCTTTGTGTAAATCCACTGCAGAGAATGGAAAGAATGTTAGATTTTGGGAAGATTGGTGGATAGGGCCGAAATCTTTGAAAGATAGCTTCCCTAGGCTTTCTAATGTATGTTTTGATAGGAACAAATCGGTGGCAGAGGTGTTAGGGTAACGGTTGCACGATGTTAGGTTTAGAAGAACTTTACATGGTCAGTCTTTGGAGTTGTGGGAACACATAAGGGAGGCCTATGGGGCGGGTGATCCTAATTGATCAAAAAGATATGGTGAAATGGTCTTTGACTAGTAATGGAGAATATACTGTGAAATCCGGTTACAGATTCATGATTCAAACAGGAGACATATATTCACATAAGTTCCTGTGGAAAGTTAAAATGCCTCCACGGGTTAAGGTTTTCATGTGGTTAACTTTGTGGGGGGGGGGGGAGTATCCTTACTAAGGATAATTTGATTCGAAGGGGATGGAATTGGGATAGTAAATGTTCTTTTTGTGGGAAGGAAGAACATATTAATCATCTTCTTTTCTATTGCTGCATTGCTAGGGTGCTATGGATGGTTATGAAATGTTCTTTTAACACGCATGATATTCCTGATAGTGTGCAACAAATGTTTGACTCTTGGATAAAGAAATTCAACAAGAATGATAGAGATTTGATGGCGGTTGGGATTTCTGCTACATTATAGACTTTGTGGAAACTTAGAAACAGAGTAGTATTTGATAATAACATGGTGACTGACCCCTGTGTTTAGTTAATATGATCTTAAAATGGTTACATGAATGGGATATTTTGCAGAAAAAACAAGGAAGAATATAGCGAATGACGGAGGGCGTATGAAAAGTTGAACATGTTTCGAACGAGGCTTTCAGGGCGGCACATTGATGGAGAGCTGGGGCTAAAAGAATAGAAGATTGAAGCTCTTCCCTCTCTCGAGCGTGTGCTACTAAAAAAAGAAGACCTCACTTTGCTCCTTTGTTCACCTGTTGTTGTCGTTTGTCTTCGAGACTATCTAGTTGATGTAAGAACTGTACTATGAGCTGCGTTTGTTTGTGCTACGGGTAAGGTACCTTTCCGGGTCGCCTTTGACGCCTGTGTTGGAGTTAGGTCTAAGAGCATCTCCAGCCGCGGCCCCAACAGGCCCCCCAGGCCACTTTTTAATCGCCGGCGCCGAAAAAAAACCCAGTCGCCCCCCCCCCCCAGGACGTCGATTTTCGCCGGTTGGGCTTTTTTGGGGCCGGCGATCCCAGGCCGAACCCAGCGCGCTGGGGGTCACTTGGGGGCTCCGTCGGAAGGAAAAGTGGCGCGTGGGACACCACTATCAGGCGAGATTCGCCCTTTTCATCGCCAGGCTCGCCCCTCGCGCCTCGCCACCACGCCGATTCCGGCGCCGCCCGCCTGCCCACCGCCACTACGCCGCCGCTAGAAAAGGCCATTTCCCCGCCGGATTCGCTTCAGCCTCCACCCCGCACATCCCCGCTCTCCGACGGCCACCACGCAGGCGGGGCACCGGCGGCTGCCCGCCCACCACGCCCACAAGGTGTTCGGCGATTTTCCTGTTCGGCCATGGACTCGGACGACGAGGAGGCGTTCACGGCTCTGTTGGAGGAGGAAGCCGAGGCCGACACCGCCGACGAGGAACACCTCATGATCCTCGCCGCGCTGGCCGGCCTGTTCGTGAACAATGCCAAGCCTCGGCGAGGTGGCTCGGCGCCGGGCCGCCACAAGAGCAAACAGAGGCATCGAATGGAGGGCTATTGCATGCTCTACGCCAACTACTTCGCCGACGCTCCTTTGCACGGTGAGAAAGTATTTCGGCGCCGTTATCGGATGGACCGGAAGCTCTTCCTCAGGATTGTGACTGCCATCCGGGAGTTCGACAGCTATTTCATTTGCAAGAAGTATTGCACCGGCACAGTTGGATTCTCCTCACTCCAGAAGTGCACCACAGCTATGAGGATGCTTGCATATGGAGCTCCCGGTGATATACAGGAAGACTATGGATGCATGGCCGAGTCCACCACCATTGAGTGTTTGTACAAGTTCTGCAGGGCAGTGGTGGCAGTGTTTGGACCACAGTATTTGTGATCACCCAATGCTGAAGACACTGCTCGGATCCTAGCACAGAATGCAACAAGAGGATTTCCTGGAATGCTTGGAAGCATCGACTGCATGGGCATGGAAAAAACTGCCCATTTGCTTGGCAGGGGATGTACAAAGGCGCCAAAGGAGGTTGTAGTGTGGTACTTGAGGCAGTAGCCACACATGACCTATGGATTTGGCACTCCTTCTTTGGTATGCCAGGAACTCACAATGACATCAACGTATTGCAGTGCTCGAATGTCTTCGCCAAGCTTGTTGAAGGTCATGCTCCTCCGGTGAACTTTGAGGTCAATGGGCGCCACTACAACAAGGGATACTATCTAGCAGATGGTATCTATCCGAGATGGTCCACATTTGTGAAGACTATCTCAAAACCTGTGGCGCCAAAGAAGTCACACTTTGCTAAGTGTCAGGAGGCTTGCAGGAAAGATGTCGAGCGAGCATTTGGTGTGCTCCAATCTCGATTTGCTGTTGTCCGGTACCCCACTCTGACCTAGTCGAAATCGCAGATGTGGGAGGTCATGAATTGCTGTGTCATCTTGCACAACATGATCATTGAGAGCGAGCGGGAAGAACCAGTGTTTGACACTGAACCATATTTCAGGCAGGGACCTCTTGCAGTTGTTGATCACCAGGTACCGGCAACATGGGCTGCCTTCCTCAATATGCGCCAGGAGATCCGAGACCCATAGGTGCATCAACAACTGCAGGGTGATCTGGTGGAGCACCTATGGAGGCTCAAGGGCAACACCTAGTTCGATTTGTTTTAATTTATGTTGGAATTATGAGCTTGCTTCGTTGAACTATTTGATCTGTATTAATTTCTGTGATGAACTTTGTCATAAAAATTTAGTTTCTGTTGAATTTATGCTGAAAGAGCGCCGAATTTGGGCCGTATTTGGGCCGAATCTTTGACGAAAATGGGTCGAAATCGCCGGCTTGGGGGCGACCTTGGGGCGGCGGTTGGGAACCCGAGCCCCCCCAAGCCGATTATAGCGCCGGTTGGCCCCCAGGCGGCGCTATTTTGGACCCCTGGGGGCCGAACGGCTGGAGATGCTCTAACCTGAGGTTTGCCAGGAGAGGGGGGGGGGGGGGGGGGGGGGAGGTTGGCTCCTCTTTCTTATGGCGGCCCTAGCTTTGTGTGGTCGTACCTAAGTTTACTTTCAAGTTTGTAGCAAGACACTATGATTTCTTTTAATGGAAATCGGAGAGGGAGCACTCTTTATAATAAAAAATGCTTTCAACAGGTTTGTATAAAGTATATTAACATATACACCATCAAATCGATACCATTGGATTCATCATTGCATATATATTCACATCATATAAATTTGTTCCTGTAAATGTTCATATTCTTTTGTACAAATATGATCAAACTCCATAAAATTTGACTTCAATCAAAATCATTATGCAGAGTAAAATAAAAAAGGAGTGAGTACATTGACACATGCGCCAACGGCCATTGAGCCGCTCATGGCTCACGGCGTGCAAGTGGTTGGTTGGACGATAACTAATTCAGTACCCATCCAGCGGTAGATGCATGCAGCTCTTCGTATCCCAATCCCAAAAATTTACAGTAGATGCGTGCAGTCCATGCATGTAGTACGATGGGCGATAAAATAAATTCACAGGAAGACGGGAGGAGATTGGTCGAATACAGGTTGAAGAAGCAGAGCTAGGCTTGGAATTGGAGGAATTATATACTGACTGACTGACTGATGATAATCCGGTATGTATGTATGGGTGGACGGAGAGGATGGGGATTAATATTCCCGGCGGGTGCGGTGCGGTGCGGTGCCGGCAGTCGCACGGAAAAGCAGGAGGGAGGCGGGACGGACGGCACGGGGTGGGGGCGTGGGGCTCCATCTACCGGCCACCATGAGCCTGGCCTGGCTGCTGCTGCTGGCACTGGCACTACCCCGGCCCGTGCCACCACCCTCTCTCCTCTATTTATATCGCCTGCTCCGTGGGCCGTTGCTCTCACAGTCACTCCAAACCCACACAATTCTCTTCTCGCAACCACCTCTAGCTAGCTGCATCTTCCTTCTCTCTCCGGCCGGCCTCCTCCTACGCCTCTAGCCTCCCTTTCGGTGGGTGTGAATTATGGCGTGGAAAGATGCGCGGGCATGCTCTCCACAGGCTTTCTTGAACTGTCAACTCGTGGCGCTCCTGCTCTCCCTCCGGCCGTCTCCGCCTGTTGATGGTTCAAGAAAGCCCATGGAAACCATGCCCGCCTCCTGTGTCTGCGCTCTGGCCGGCGACGGTGGGTTCCAACCGTGCGTGTTTGCTCTGAATTTCGCGTCCGTTTTTTCTGAATTACGCGTTCTTGCTCTGAATTGTGTGTTTGTTTGCTTAGATTATGAGCCTTTGGTCTGAGTTCTGTGTCTGCTTGCCTGGATTATGCGTTTTTGTTCTGAATTATGCGTCCGCTGGCCTGAATTGTGCGTCCGGGCTCTGAATTTTGAGACTGCTCGCCTGAATTATGCGTCTGCTGGCCTGAATTGTGCGTCTGTGCTGTGAATTATGAGTTTTTTCGCCTGAATTTTGCGTGTTTGCTCTGAATTTTGACTCCGCTGGCCTGAATTATGCGTCTGCTGGCCTGAACTGTGCGTCCGTGCTGTGAATTTTGTGCTTGTTCGCCTGAATTACGCGTGTTCCCTCTGAATTTTGCTGTTCCGCATCTCAATTTAGCGAAATTCAGGGAATTCTCTTGGCAGGCGTTCTCCAGCCATCAGGCACGTGAATTGGCGCAGTGCGGGGTGGAGAATTGCGGCGTTAGTTGCCTTGTCCCATTCGAGCAAGTCCACGGCAGTTGCGCCAGGCATTTAGTGGGGTTAAATTCGGCAGCAGGATGGTCTGAATTCGGCCATCGTAAATGCTGCTTCAGGTGCACTTCAGTCAGGGATCTCATCGCCTGCCAATTTTGCCTTCTCCGGATCTTGGTTTCCGTCACTTGTTTTTTTTCGAATTGATGAACTGAACCCTACTCTTTTACCGCTGCGTTTGGCCTGTCCGGACAATTTCGCATTTCCCAATTCTGAATTGCTCGTCCATCCACGAGCTGTTTATGGGAAACTCAGAACGCGAGCCGAATTGGACATCCACGGGCTGTTCATGGAGAATTCAGAACACAAACCAAATTGGACATCCACGGGCTGTTCATGGAAAAAAAAAATCAGAACACAAGCCGAATTGAACTGCAGTTTTTTTTTTTCTGACTGAAGCCATTTTCAGAATTTACCTCTTTTGGACTTGACGTGCAGTTCAGAGCTCTCATGGTGGTTTGTTTCTGCGTAATAGCCATCCCACATTTATCCCGCCTTAATTGCGTAACCAGATAAGCGCATCTGAAATTCAAAAGTTCAAAAATTGAGCATCTGAAACCTGACACTGACTGGGTAGATCTGCCGTTTGCCGCCCTAGTAATCTCTCTCTCTCTCTCTCTCAGCCTGGACCCTGACCGAATGACTGACAGCACTGCACTTGTCCACTCACAACCGCCGCAAAAACTTACCCTGACAGTAGTCACCGGATCCCCAGTATAATAACACCGGCAGAATGTAGCACACGCTCCAGTACTACTGCTCAGTACTCACCATATGTGCAGTAACTAATGCTCCCTCCGTCGTCCGTCCGTCGGTGTCAAAAACGCTCTTATATTACGGGACGGAACGAGTAACTGCGAAGTCGACGACAAAACCGCTTTTGTGGGGGAGGCCTCACATCTCACGTCCCCGTGGAAGAAAAGAAGCAAAGAGACAAACAGAAAGGCCGGCGTGCCCCCTTTGCCGTTGGACGGTGTTTGCTAGCGCATTACGGCCATGGATGGGCGTTTCGTAGCTCAGGAAAATGACCACTCCGTCATAAAGGAGAGCCGTCGCCGTCAGGGAGGGCGGTGGGGGCGCACGGCCCGGCGTCTCTGCGCTCCGCCGATCGATCGGCAGGTGGAGACCGACCAAATCGCGCTGGTGCAGGGGGTAAAGTGGCCGATCTGGGCCGGCACGCACGCACCGGAAAGCTAGCCAGCGAGCGAGCATGTGATTGATTCCCCTGCAAAAACTTCAGATTATCACCCAGTTTTACCTGCGGCGTGCGAGCCCGAGCCCGCGCCTCTGCGGCGGCGGCGTGCCAGCGACGTGCCTGGAGGGCGTACGGCGGTGAGCGGAGCGCATCCCGGCCGGCGTCTGTCAGTGCATGTGCACTGCAGTTTATTCAGGCTTTCGCTTTGTGCCGTCCTAGCGCCGCACTGCATGGCATGGCATGGCATGGCAGAGATTGGGATCTGCATCTGCAAACCGCATCTGGGGCTCGTCGACGGAGATTTTGGAGGTGATTACGGCGGTGAGTTATGCGGATCACATGACTTGGCAATGATGCATGGACGGATGGAGAGGCTGTCCTGTCTGACCCTGACCCACGCCGGGCTGGTGCCGGGGCTGCGCAGATCCAGACCCTTCCTGCGGCCGGAGGGGACCAACCAGATCTCCCCGTGGACACAGGGCAGGCATATGAGATGGGATGAGATGAGATACTCCCCCGCTCTACGACCTCTACCCTTCCCCTGCCTACGCGCCTAGTGCTGCCACACATGAATGGACCCCCAAAACCCGTACAAAGCAATGCGAAATTACTCTACTAACATTCCAGTTTACTAGTGACGTGTTTGGTAGGCTGCATGAGGCTCAACCAAGTCCGCGAGATCCAAAAATCCTTCATTTGGTTGCCTTACCTGTACGAAAATTTCAGTCCGCATGGAACTTAAAGCATCGCTCGGCCTGGATCTAAAGGAACGGTTGAATCGGCGTTTCCAGCAAGCGGGGACCGAGCGATCCAAGCGACCGCACATGCTTGACCGCGACCTCCACGCCTTCGTCGATGGTGATAAGCCATCTCTCCATGCCTTCGCAGGGATTGATGTAGACATCGATTTGCCCATCATTTAAACTTGCATGCATCGATTGAACGGAGAGACGTCGATTTGGGCATTGAAAACAGAGAGAGATCGATTTAGGGCATGTTCGTTTAGTCGGTACAACGGATCTGGGAAGGATTTTGACTAAAAAGGGGTTAACTCGATGGCAATCACCTTAAGTCGCCTGATTTTCACTATGCGTGGCGATCCTGGAGGCACTTCGAGCGGCGGTAGCCTTTGCTCTGGTAGTCGTCGACCATCAAACTCATTGTAGAGCAGTCAAGCTCAGGAACCCTGGCCACCATCTCAATCGCTTCGGTATTGCCAGCATCTACCATCTCCTCCTCGTCGTCGTCCTCAAGAACGAAGGTGGCCGGCACCACCGCAACGGCCGCCTGGTCAGTATGAGCTACGACAAACCTGTATTTGGCCCATCTAGCTGTTTGACCTGAATTTGGCCCATCCGGAAGCTTCCTTGCTTGTGGTGTGCTCCGAAGAAGTTTATAAAGGTGTGGTGGTCGCCTTCAAGACCAACCCCTAGTGAATCGAGGCTCATCCGTTGGGACTTGAAAGGGAGAATGCGGTGAGCCACTTGATGGCGCTCCGGAGCTTTGGCTTCGGCACCGCTCTAACGGAGATTAGCAGTCTCATGAGTGTGAACTTCGAGATAAATCCGTGTCTCCGACTCACTTGTGTTTATCTCATTTCTGCACCCTTTACTTTCTGCAGTTCATACTTGCTCATATTGATATATCTCGTGCTAGTTAGAATTTCTTAGTTGCTCCTACATTTCCATATCTTGTGATATAGTTTGTGCTTGCTAGTTTCCTTAAGTGCCTATCTTGTTTAGCATAGGTTTATGGTACACTTAGTTGAGACTAGCATGTTTAGGATTTTTGCTTTAAAAGTACCCGTTTAGGTTAATTCCGCATTAGGATAAAGCCAAACCCGTAATAGTTTCAAAATGCCTATTCACCCCCACTAGTCGTCATCTCGGTCCTTTCACTTATGACATTTCTTATTTTGTTTTCCACTATGCTTCTTGTATGCCTGGACCATTGCATTTTGGTTGCATTGGCCACACACTACAAGTGAAGCAATTGTCATTCCAATAGTGCAAACTCCGAGATTCTAATTGCTCGCATGGTGAACATGGATTTTGAGTATTATATGGATTTTGAGTATTATATGTCCCGGAGCGTGCAGATTTTGAGTATTATATGTCTTGAAACATGCATATTTGGTTACATTGCTATCTTACACTTGTTTTGATATTAATATATGTCCTGGAATAGAACGATTTGTCCTGGTGCCCTAGTGATGTAATTTTGCATGTTCGTTGATCAGTGTTATTATTTATATCATGTTGCACGCTCCGGTGATGAAAATGTTGTAATTCTGGTGATAACAATATGATGCTCATGCAAGTTATCATGTAATGTCAGGGTCAGACCATATTGTCCAGTGGGACATGGGGCCAGTTGTTCTCAAACCATTGGGTCAAACTGATGTCCTTGTGTAAAGAACATGTGCCATCAGGGCCAAGTCTGGGCCAGATCGGGTCGGCCGATTTCCATCTTGAGAAGGCGGCGGTGGACGGCAGTGCCTCCAAAAGGCCCCGGAATTACGGTCATTTCCATTGCGACTTAGGCCTAACTCACTTTCGCAAGGTCATTCTAGCACCTAATTTGGAGTGTGTGTCGATGCCCACTCACCTCACCAAAGTGCAGGACCCCCCCCCCCCCCCCCCCCCCTCCCGGCGAAACTCATGCTGATGACGAACATTGACTGTGCTTGGAGAATCATGGTCTGGGTGGTCAACGACAGGCTTCACCCCTTAGAAAGAGTGAGCTCATCAACTAAAGATCAGGTACCTTGTGACCTTCAAGGTGCCGACTCCCTATAGCTTCAAGGTGATCATCTTAAACATTGATGACGTTGAGATGGTGTCCAAGTGTAAGAAGCACGAGGATGTATTTGTGTTGGACAGTTTGGATGTTAAGACTTGTTGAATTGCGCGGGACTATTAATGCCTTTTTGTTTAAGTGGTACTACCAATTACTATGGTTATATATGTACCGCGTAATGCTTAATTGTTGTCCCAATGTATTTGTTAGTTTAAGACTTGCTATACTGTGCCTATGACTGGGTGTGCTAGTAGTCTTATCATTAGAACAACAGGTTACCACACTGAATGTCTTGTATGCAATCAGACAACAACTTTTGTCCTTTTGTTAGCAGACGCTTGCAACCAAACAACCATGCGTGTGTTTCTACTCAATTAGGACAGGAAATGCAAGGAATCAAACTATGTACAAAACATGTTTTTTTTTGTCGACTCAGTTGAGCCAGAGATGCAAGAAGACCAAATTTCATGCAGGTAACCAAACAGGCCCTCACCCAAAAGGTAGGCGGGTGTTTAGGCTCCACCCCAAGGTTGAGTATACCTGAATTAGTCCAAAAGGCATCACCCCAAGGTTGAGTATAGCTGAATTAGTCGAAAGGTACCACCCCCAAGGTTCAGACTTGAGTTCAGTTTTGCGACTTTCATCAGGCTGGAGAGAGGTTAGTTCATGATGCATGCATGCACCCCAAATGTGGTACTTTACTTTACTCTTCCCAGTTCCTATGGCTATTTATCCGCAAAGCACGTGTCGCCCTCTCCGATGCAAACATCTGATCTATCGATTCTACTGAATGAATGTAGCAAGAAGGCACACGAGCCTACACTCTAGTTAATTACTACCAGTACATGAATGTATCTGTCACTACTATACTGAATATTTATGTGTGTCAACTTAGTTAGGCAGCCAGCTCGTCGGGTAACTTAGCTCCTAGGCGGCGGTAGAGATTTGATGAAGGCATCCACCTGGATGTTGGTGGCGCGCGTCAGGAACTTCATGCAGATGGGCGGCCTCACGCCGGCGAGCGCCAGCACCGACTGCGGCAGCGTCCAGATGCCGTCGCCGCAGATGAGCCCCGACGCCACGGGCGGCGCGAACGCCTTGGCCCTGGCGCCGTCCACGTGGTCCCACACGAAGCGGATCAGGCTCCCGATGCACATGTCGATCCCGAAGTAGGGCCCCAGGTAGAAGGGGATGGCCATGGCCATCGGCAGCGGGATGAACCGCGCGATGTTCGGCCCGGCGAGGTCCCTCGCCAGGTTCACCACGATGGCGCCCACGAAGAAGCCGATGCACAGTTCCATGCAGTGCTTGGGCAGCGACCCGAGCCCCTGCACGCCCAGGATGGCCATGTTGCGGTACACGAGGGCGTTGGGGGACGGGTACTCGGACCCCGGCGTGCCGATGTCGCTGAACGCCTTGTAGAAGAGCCAGAACACGGACGGCGCGATCACGCAGCCCATCGCCGTGCCGATCACCTGGCTCACGAACATGGACCGCGGCGACGCCAGCGTCATGTACCCGGTCTTGAAGTCCTGCGTCAGGTCGGACGCCGTGGACACGATGCCGATCATGACCCCGCACGCGGCGAGGCCAGCGATGATGCCGCCGTTGGACGCGCCGGCCCAGGCGCCCACCAGGAAGATGGCCAGCTTGCCGTACGTGGTGGCGAGGGACCAGTCCGTGAGGCCGCAGCCGTAGGCGTTGCAGAAGGCCAGGACCGGCGCGATCACGTAGGAGGTGGCCACGTGGTACCACCTGAGCTGGTGGAAGATGCGCGGCACCGTGATGACGGAGATCACCGCGGTCACCACGTACGCGCTCAGCGCCAGCGTGTTGGGGATCTGGTCCTTCATGAACAGCTCCGTGCGGCGCTGGTCGTCGAACGTCTCCACCGGCCCCAGGTCCGCCCCGGCCTCGCTGATCGGCAGGGTCGGCCCCGACATCATCCCGCGCACCTGCGCCACCAGCGCCGTCATGGTCCGGGTCAGCACCTTGAGGAAGTTGTACAGGCCGTCGCCGAGGATGAGCGAGATGGAGATGAACACCTGCACAATCATACATTCGTATCAGTCCTCGCTGCAACGACGATGAAATCTCCACAAGATACATACCCGGTAGCCGACGATGCCGCGGAGGCTGCTGGGCTTGAGGTCGGCGGGGTACCAGTCGCCCCTCTTGTGCTCGATGATAGGCCACATGATCCCCCATGATATGATGCCTCCGAGGAGGACGGAGAGGTTGACGAGGTAAGGGCAGATCATCCCGACACCTAGGTACGTCGCCGAGAAGTCGAAGAAGAACCTGGAATATTGATCCAACGAGAAATATTTTACACACTTAGGCTATGGAATGTGGAAAGTTGCTGACATTTCTGAAGGAACATATACATACTTTTGTTTGCGTGCCTCGAGGCCCAAGGTCGGGAATGAACTGAATCCGCAGTCTTTGCCGCCGGTGTAGAACCACTGGAAGAAGCCCCAGCTGAAGCTCATCGCGAAAAACTTGCCCAGCGTCTTCACCTGTAACCTGCATGCATGCAGCAGCGATCCAGTCCAACCACCGGTAATTAATTAAATTGGCATGCATGCATGATCGGGTGCAAATTCAGACACTGATTGTACAAATTCAGATAAGGGCAACTTCCTCAAAAGAAAAAATTCAGATAAGGACAACCATACTTGGCCAGCTTTGCGCCCTGGGGAGTGTGGAAACTGTTGATGAGATGCGCCGTGGCCGTGCCGCTCGGGTAGATGAGCTTGTAGTCGATGATCATTATCTGAAGCCCGAATTAACCAACCGATCGTCCATGTTTAACAGATTACATTAATTTCGAAATCAAAAAGTTGACTGTAGAATGTATGGATGGATCGTGTGGTGTGATAGATGAGACGTGCCTTTCTCAGGGGCACGACGGAGAAGAGGCCGAGGAAGCTGACGATGAAGAGGAAGCCGATCATCCAGCCCAGGCTGGGGTTCTTGATGCTGTCCTCGTCCCTCACCTCGCCTGACTGCTCGCTGATCCTCTCGCTCATCCCGAACATGTAGCTCCCAAACCCCCCTGCAACGTCATGTCACATGAGATTGGACAAAAGAATGACCATCTCTTTCCATGGAACCCAAAGAAATTAAATGCATGCATCTGCGCAGCCTTAGTCATGCATGCAGCAATCCATCCATCCATGGAGGATGTGTACACATACGCGCACGCGCAGCGATCGATGGGAATCGTTTGGTAGGGCGCACGTACGTACCGCTGAAGGCGATGCCGGAGCATGCGACGACGCAGGTCTGGACGACGGTGTTCTCCTGGCGGGTGAAGGGCTTGACGCCGGGGACGCCGGCCTTGTCGAGGAGCCTGGTCCAGGAGGTGAGGAGGAAGAGGCCGAGGAGGCCCGCGGAGACGTTGAGGGAGGGGATGATGCCGGTGGTGAGGTTGAGCTTCATGACGATGACGCTGAACATGAAGCCCAGCAGCGCGCTCACCGCCAGCGCCCGCGCCGTCACCTGTTCCTTCCAGTCGGGCACCTCCTGCCCCTCGAACACCCGCTCTATCGACTCTCCCTCGTCCTCATCGTACTCCTCCTCCACCTTCCTCGCCATCGATCGATCTCCTCTCCTCTCCAGCGAGCCGTCGACCGTCGTCCGTACGTCGCGTGTGTGTGTGTTTGTGGGGATTGTTCACTTTGCTTGCTCCCCCGCGTGTCAGTCAGTGGGACTTATGGCCATTTTGCTCCGCTTGCAGTGCATGCATGGCGAGCTAGCTAGCGGACGGCGGGTGTTGTGTCGGGATCGATCCGGGTCTCCCGGCTACTGTCTCTCACTCTCACTCGATCGTCTTCCCGCGAAGGTAGCACTCGCAAGTTTGACACAGAAAACTTTCTTTAATTTCTTCAGTTTGGCTATATTCATCGGGTACCCGTTTTTTCTTTTAGCGTCAGTCGATTTCTTTTATCTTTCCCGAGAGCAGGGCGTGCGTGCATGCATGCATGCTTGCGGCCATACAGCCACGCAGCATATGGGATTTGTCTTTTCTGTTTCTCTATGTGTAATTCGAATTTGGATCTGAATTTTTTAGGGGTTGTAGACATGTATGTTGTTAACATCCATGATTTTTTCGGGACTTTTTGAGACATTTAAATCTGATTTTTTATTTTGAATTGGTATCATGGAAGCATCCATGTGTTAGTATCACCTGATATTTTCCCAAAACGATCTCGGAAAAACACATGCATACAGTGCACTCCCTGGACCGATGGGTGGAAGGGACGCATGAGTATTAAGGCTGCTCGTACCAGTATCATGTATATGATACTAGTGTATGATACCACCTTTATAGGGTATAGTATCATAGAATAGTACTTCCTCCATCTCAAAATAAGTGTCGCAAATTTTGTACTAAACTACTTATTTTGGGACAGAGGGAGTATCATATATGATCTTATTTATTGTCATGCATGTCACAAAGTAGCATATCATTTAACGTGACACGGTATCTAATTATGTTACTCTAACTCTCTCTATTTTCTTTAATTCTCTGTCACATCAGCATGTTTGCTATTCCCGAATGCATGATACCGGCTAAGATACCACCACTATAGCCAGCCTAATCGATATATTAATTAGGCAGAGTAATTAAGATGTTGTGGTAGTTAGTAAAATTGAAGAACCTGTTTATGACGTCTCTCCTCCATTTCACCTAAGGCCTTACAATGCATGACGCTGAGGTGAGATGCTTAGAGAAATAAATCAGTTTTTTTAAGCACCGATACTTATTTCTAGAGGGTAGACGCTTAGTTAGACGCCCCTTCTGTAAAAATAGACACAGGTGCTTTAGAAAAACCCGATTTATTTTGGTAAGCGCCTTCCTATAAGCACCTAGCATTGTACAAGACCTTATTTTCTCTTCTCCTTTTGTTAACTGATTTTTCTAGTTGGCAGCCGACTGAAAATATAATCGGTATAGTCATTTTTTTTTTCAATTTTTATGTGTGTTTGCTTATGTTTCTTGCTTCCTTTTTTTCTTGAGACATTTTCCCTCTTTTTCTATCTGTATTTTTAGATGTTGGCTGTGTGTAAGTGTGTACGCACAACAACTATACAATAGGTGTGCACATTATATATAATGCAAAAAAGTTGACTATTCTGTGTTTATTCTTGCATATTACAAAAGGTGTAATCCATGTGTAAACTGTGTTCAAGCTTTTTGTTTTAAGGTTTTCTATTTTCTTTCTTCTGTAAGGGTAATACCAATGACACTACTTTATTCTTTTTTAGAAAAGTTTATTCTTTATCTTTTGTGTGTAAGTGTACATACAAGTACTATATAATATGTGTACATTATATTAGAGTGCAAAAGTTTCACCATTACTCCCTCCGTTTCTAAATATAAGTCTTTTAAGAGATTCCACTATGGACTACATACGGAGCAAAATGGATGAATCTACACTCTAAAGTATGTCTATATACATCCGTATGTAGTCCATAGTGGGATCTCTTAAAAGACTTATATTTAGGAACGGAGGAAGTATATGCTTATTCTTTGCATAGTAGAATAAGTGCAAATTCTATACAAATTGTGTGCTAGTTTTTTTTTACTTTGTATCTTTTTAATGGTAATACCAATGCTATTAATTCATTCTACCACGAAAATCTTCATTTTTTATTTTGCTTTAGATTTTATTTCGTTTGTAGTATAGGGAGAAGAAGAAGGGTGTAGAAAGAAGAAGCCAGCTGGGCTTTTGGATCATGACCATACAATGGAGAGCGATTTGACTGAGCGCCAACAAATATCCATGGCCTATCAAATAGTCGCCCTATTTGTTTAGTTTTTTGTGTCGGTCAGTCATTTTTTTCGGGTGTGTATCTAGTTTGCAATGCTTCCTTGAGAGGTCCATTTTCCCTCTCCAGGGGTGTGTGTGTGTGTGGGGGGGGGGGGGGGGGGGGGGGGGGGGGGCGCACGCGCGCGCGTGTGTGAGAGAGAGACGCGACACCATCGGCATGAGATGTTATGTCAAGAACATAAATCTTTAACGTTCTTGTTTTGTTATTTGGATACTAAGTATAACATAGACATATACATACACGTTCTATGTAATTCGTGTGCAAATTATACTATTATCAGAAATTTTATGCATTCTGTGCACAAATTTTTTCTTCATTATATACTTCAAGCTTTCTTTCTTCTTTATGGTAATACTAATGTAATTTATTCTTTTCTAGAATAACATTTGTTTCATTTTTTTGCTTTTATTTAGTATCCTGGCTCTATTTTTCTTTTTATTTAGGATAATGTTGTCGCCTTTTTTTTCATAAGAAAAACATCATTTTTTTTCTTTTTTTAGTTTTGTATTTTCTTTTTTAGTTTTTGCTCCTGCTTGGTGAGTGTTAAACTAGTCTAATTTGTAGCTTCTACTACTCATTGATGCTATTGCAATTATAGCCTAGCCTAAGCTAGCTATAGCCTAGCCTAAGCCTAAGCTAGCTAAGTGCATGAATGCATAGACATTGAGAGATCGTGGGCTTCTGGGCTATACGTTGATGATAAAGTAAGGGGGGAAAGTGACCGACGCTCAAAAAAAAAAAAATCTAGTAACTGAGCCCTGGTCCAGATTTGTCTTGGGCCATTGGATGACGATCTAGTGGTCCAAAATAATAGTGACTGATGCAACAAATATTTCAGTTAATTGATGTATAGGCGCTCACTATTTTCTTCGGTTTGAGCGGTTGAGGCCGTTCAAAAGCCACACTACAACATCATGGCCGACTCCTGCTTCGCCTCTGCCATGGCCGACTCTTCCTCCTTTTGGCCAAGTTCGGGTCCTCCACGACCAACTCTTTTGAGGACTCTACTTCATCGTGTCGTCGCTACAACAACATAAATCACACCATCAATGTGTGGGGCATGGAACAACTAAGTCACTTTTGTGATTAAGCTATATATTTCACTCTATGGCGAGTTTGTTTTTTATCTCTTCTAATCGTCACCCGGGAGTTTCTCTTGGAGGTGCCCTTACCTTGGGATAAGGGACGATGAACTGAAATGTAGTTGTTGCTCCTTCTTGACTTTGAAAATCTAGTCAATCACATTGGCACACATATTGTTTAAGTTTCCCTTGTACACCTCCTTGGTGGTAGGAACGGTTGAAGACTTCAATGTTTGGTCCTAGTTCTTATTTTCTTGGCTTATAATTATATAGCTTACCTTACTTATGCAATCTTTCGCAAAAATAAAATACTTGAGGCCTGTTTGGATTGTGACTATATTTATCACATATTGTCACACTATTTTTTGCCACACTTGCCTTACTTGAGGTGCTCAAATAGTTAGCCACATTTTGGTTTGCCTTAGGGAATTTTGCCATACTTTTTGTATCTATGACATGCGGGGCTTAGTGCTAATAGAAAATAAAATCTTGCCTTACTTGTGGCAAGAGCCAAACACACAGCTACCTTGGTCAAACTTGTCTAAATTGAGGTGTGGCAAAATGTGGCAAGTTATGGCTTGGAACCAAACATCCCCTTATGCAATTACTTGAAAACTAACATGTTCCCTTCCTTGAGTGGAGTAATTATGTACTAGGACATGAATTGCTACACCCTCGGTCGGATTTACAAGTCAAGTACATCTCCCTGCTAAGAGAGGTAATAAACTTCTAGCTAGAATATGTGTATCTTGATTCGACCTTCTAGTCTCATGACCGAAGCTAATATAATAAAAATAATCTTGAACCCACTCCTTGATCACCTTAGTAACTGTTACATATGATGGTTGTAGATTATCATTGACTATTCTAATAACTCTCAAACAATCGCTTACTAGCACTACATTACAGATCCCCAAGTCCGCAACAAGAACATATCCTTCTCTACATGCCAGTGCTTCCAAAGTCTCTGGTTCAAAACTACCAGTGGAAGTGACCGTAGATGAACCCAAATAGGTCTCTTTCTTTCATCCTGTGCCACCGCAGCAATGGATCATTTACCAATATTTCTACTAATACCTACGTCCATGTTGATTCTAATCCTGCTCAAGGGGGAGGGGCGATCCAACGCGGTTCAACAACCCGACTAACGCTGGACTGGGAGGCAGTTCTTTCTTCTCCACCACCAACTCTATGCGAGCAATGAAACACTGGAGAAAGATTTGTGTAGCTAGCATGCTCTGGAATTTTTGTGAGTGGATATATTTCCTCCTAGTGTTCCATATTACCCACATAGTAACAACAATCTTCATCAATTTTTTAGGATGAACCTGTCGATTACGATAACAACCAACTTCTTGCACATGTTCTGCTTGTAGTGATAGCAGTTGCACCATCTCCTTGTCTGCGAGGAGTCAAACACACTTCTCCATGGTTTAGCGAGTGGCGACAAAAATCTTCCTCACCGCCCATCGCACAACTACTCGATGCGATGATATTACTGTGTTTAACGAATCATCAGTTGGAAGTGATTGTTTTGCCAATCTCCACAAGAAAGTACAAATTTTACCAGAACCTGCTATTGCCAAAGAGAAGTTGATTGCCTTTTCTCCCTCTATACATTAGAGGTAGTTGTCCTCCCTCCTTTTCTTATTCCAATCCACTAAGGGTGCCTCAATAAAATTTCTAACAAGCATGGGAGGACCCGGTAGAAGGCAAGTAGTAGGATGCATGGATCCATCATGTGGAATCCAATTTTCATTTCATGCACTAGTGAGTTCTTCGGTGCCAATTATTCGGATCAAACCTACCTTCAAAGTGTCCCGACCCTCCAAAATGGCTCTCCAAACCTGTGAAGGATGTATGCAGAGGCCGGGGGCATTCCTAAAAAAAAAAACCTTGTGAAGGATGTGAACCCAGTGACGCCTCCAGAAAATCTCCTCGAAACGACTAACCAAAACACAAAAGCTAGTTAAAAAACGGATTCCTATTTGAAAAGTACCTAATCGCATGAATAAGATCACATTAACACGTCAATTTTGGACCCAATTCGGGATTAGGATAGTATTTTGAGCTGATAATTCAAGCACTAAGGCTCCTAGGTAGCCGAATCACAAAATCTTCCATAATGTAGAGGAAAGATTCCAACGGCAAGAGAATCAAAACAACAAAAAAAACATGACACAAAAAACACAAAATCATCAAATCTGAATCGTTTCTACGAGGACACGGACTCTCTGGCTCCATGGCAACGCCACAAAATACCGAGGTAATTCTATTCGCAAAAAGATCATGACGACTACTAAATTCTAAAGAAGACATTTTTTTTGAAGATCTGAGGTCTCCCTCCTCTAAGTGCCAAGATTGCATCTGGAGGTGAGGGGACCAAAAAATTCTCCCGCGACAACGGCTGCTAGGGTTTCTGCGTTGGTCTCAGCTTCCCTTTTCCTTTTGCTTCTTCCTACAGTACATTAGTAGGATTTTTATTTTTGTTAAGTGAAAATAGATGTTCCCATTATATACTAGTAGTTTTTATAGACAACATTATGATCTTTTTATATCAGACAACATTATGTGTTAGTTTTTTTAGAAAACATTACTATGTTTTTTTAGACAAGAAAACATTACTACGTGTTAGTATTTTTTTGACCTAATACTATATTTTTTTGAGGGGAAAGCCAAGTTTTTTTACTCAAATGCCACATGATGTGGGTTATAAAAATATCATGGGGTTGGATCAACCATAAGTGTCTACCCAGATCCAGAGAATGAGAAAACTTGGCTAATCTATCAGCATCTACATTTACAGCTCGACTTTCATAAGTAAAGTTACAGTTGAAAGCTCCTGATCTCTCTCTTCTCATTAATTACTAAGCTATAACTAGCTTTGGTACTTCTCTGAATATCAGTGACAACCATCTTCGAATCTATGTGTATTTTTTTTTAGCAACATCTATGTGTTAGTAAGATCATGGCACCACGCGCCACACCGGCCCATCTATCTCAACATCACACACGCAGCGATCCTCAAAAACAAAAAAGACCCTTAAAAAAAAACATCACGCACGCAGCACTTTCAGCCCACACGCAGAACTTACCACCTGTCCGTTTATGTGGGCCAATTTATATTCTATACAGCCCATTTTCAAGACTCACTTGCGCAGCAGCGCACACACCCTCCTGCTAGCTCCCACACAGCAGCATAGCCGCCGCCGCCAGCACCGACGCCGGAGAACGGCCGAAAAATGGCCTTGCCGGCGATCCCCGACGAGCTCCTGGTGGAAATCCTCCTCCGCCTTCCCACCCCAGAGGACCTCATCCACGCATCCGCCGCCTGCGTCTCCATCCGCCGCCTCGTCGCCAACCGCGCCTTCCTCCGGCGCTTCCGCAAGCTCCACCCCGCGCCCCTCCTCGGCTTCGTCGACTACAAAGGATTCCACCCCGCCTTACCGCCTCACCCTTCCGCGCCGGCGGCCAGCGCCGTCGCCAGCGCCGCCGACTTCGACTTCACCTTCCTCCCCGCCCCCTACTTGGACTGGACCGTGCGGGAAGTCCGCGACGGCCGCGTCCTCCTCGACAGACCCGGTCGTCACGCCGGCGAGGGGCTCGGATCCGTCTTCAAGGAGATCGTGGTGTGCGACCCCTTGCACAGGCAGCATCTCCGGCTTCCCCCACTCCCCGATGACCTAGCCGCTTCGGTCGTTGCCGCACTCCTGACTGAAAGGCCGTGCTTTGGCGAACCCTTCCTCGTCCCTTCCGCCGATGACGAGGAGGCAGGTGCTACGGAGGAGACGTCATTCAGAGTGATCTGGATGATGCTGCTCCAAACTAAACCGGTGGTCTTTGTCTTCTCTTCGGGCACAGGGCAATGGCAAGCCATTTCATCCCTGACTCAAAGCGACTCGTTACCTGGCTTTGCGTTATCGACATGGATGTTTTGGTTCGTGTCGCGCCATTACGCACATGGTTGCTTCTACTGGGTTTCAGGTACGAGTGAAAAATTGCTGGTGCTTGACATCCAGACGATGGAGTTCTCCATGGTTGACCACCCACCCTGTGCCAGATTTCCGGGCGATGATGTGGCCATCGTGGAGGCAGGCCAAGGCATGACTGTGATGTTTGTGCCTAAACCTGACACAGCTCCCCGTATTTATACCGTTTGGCGAAACAATGGTGGGAGTTCCACCCAGTGGCAGATGGAGAATGAGCCATTCTCGCTGGATTCTGGGTCCTTGCTCCAGGGTGCAGTGGGTAGGCACTTGCTCCTATATTATGTTGGAAGCTCGTCACTTGAGCGAGGTTGTTACACGCAGGACGTCGACACATTCCAGCTTGAGAGGGTGTGTGGTTCATGTCCCCAACCGTCAGAAGCATATTGCAACTTCCCACCATCGTTCTTATCATCGCCGACAGTGTCTAGTGGTAAACTTTCTGTTGTATGCTAGTTACCTCCTTCCTTCATGGTTATCACTATCACATAGATTGTCTGATGCTTGCTAGTTTATTATTGTGCTCAGTAATCATTATTTGCGAGGTTAAGTGGTTATTGGCCTTTTGTGCTTGTGGCAAAGCTGATCAAGCTAATTATTATGTTTGTCTGTTCTATTTGCCATCTTGTAACTTTTTAGATGCATCATAAAACCAGAAAAAAGCACCGGATGGTACAATACCTTTGCCATGCCTTTAACCCTTTCTGCAACATGCATTGTTTTCTTTTGGTCCATTACATCTAAAAACCTTGTCACTGGGCAATTTCCTTTCATCCTATCCTGCATAAATGAAGCTCTTTCCAAAGTCATCAAGTCAATCCATACAACCTGCTGAAATTTGCTGTCTGAATTAGTGCACTTGTCTCAGAGAACTACTTGGTACAATTCTGAATTTTGGTATCATTTTCTGCACATCTTTATCTCCTTAGAAATTTGAAATCCCAGATTGTTAGAGGGTAGGACGTGGCCCACCCAATTTTTTGAGAAAACAATTTCTATCATATACTATTTTGCCTATTTCGGTCCAAAAATAGCTGACTAATTAGGCCAACAACCCACCTCTCTTCCAGTCATCCCCTTCCCTTTGACATGTGAGCTAGAGGAGACCTAACTCTATTTGTCGGCTCCTCCCAGGTTCCCGCTCTAGCGCTGCAACACTCCCAGGATGCCGCCGGCTCGTCGTCTCCCTCCGCTCCCGCAACCACCGAGGCTTCCGGCTCCCACGACCTCGCCCTCTTCTCCAGCGACCGCTGAGGCGTCGACCAGTGCGCCACCAAGCCGCCCGTACGCTGGCTACCAGCGCCATCCCACAAGGTGAGCCTCCTCCCTCTTGTCCAGTGTGATTTCTAAATGTGTGATGGACATGGCTGATAAATGTAGGCATTTGGACTTTTGGAGAGCTGCTGAGAGTATTGCGAACAGAGCATAATCCAGATATTTACGTTACCTTTTCCCAAATATTGCATGACACTTTGATTATGTTGAAAATAATAATTGTAGTGCACATCCTCCATTTCATTGCTGGGTCCGCCACTGCCTGTCAAAACCCAACCTTTTACATTTTTCCCTGTTGGCGTTGCACTTTTGTGGTTCATGCTGTCATTAGTCTGTCAAATTGATACCTCTTTGGTATTGAAATCTGATCATTATACAACCAAGATATCGTCTTTGATAAGTGTACTGTCGCAATGGAACCTATGACTCTTCTGCCCGATTGCCATTGCTGCTTTTTTTTTTTGCAAATATTGTTTTCTTTTCTTTTCTCCTTTAATCGTCTTCCTCGCCTTTATGTGTATGCTCCCTTTAATTTCCTTCCCAGCCACACCCTTCCTTTGAAGCATGGAAACGCACAAACTGAAATTTCCCTGGTTGTAGCATGATTGAGCTTGACTGTACTACAAGATTTTTTTTTTTTACTGAACGTGATTGAATTTTGTGGGTACTCGATTGCTGGATTTGATATCGGGTTCTCTCTTCATAGGTTTCTGGAAATTAGTAAATCTCAGTGACATTACTAAGCTTTTTAATTAACGTTAATCATTCGCATCTGAAGGTCATTTCATATATAACCAGCTGCTACAGACTAATAATTATGCACCATCAAAGAGAGTAGTAACTCAAGCCTTAGTAGTGTGCAACATTAAGTGAAAATGTCAGACAACCGAAAATTAGGAATAGCTCCATTTAAAGGTGTATCCTTCTGCATGCAGGCACATGCCATGCTGACGTCCAGGGAGCGGGGGATGATGTGCTGGTGCCTGAACCACGAGAAGCGTACCCTGGAGGCGTGCAAGGACCTGTTGTCGCAGCAGCCGCCCATGCTCTGAACCCGTTGTTCGTTGTCGAAGGTCAGACAACCATTCTCATCTGAAGTCCACTCCATATATAACCTTAGCTACAGACATTAAGTTGTGCGTTGTAAAAGATAGTAGGCTCAGCCTTAGTAGTGTGCAACATTAAGTGAAAGTGTTAGACAACCAAAAATTAGCAATAGCTCCACTTAATGGGATGGTGTATCCTTCTGCATGTAGGGACATGCCATGCTGAGGTCCAGGGAGCAGGGGAGCCTGAAGTACGAGAAGCTGACCCTGGAAGCTTGCAAGGACCTGTTGTCGTAGCGGCCGCCCGAGCTCTGAACCCCTTGTTTGTCATCGATGGTCAGACAGACATTCTCATCTGAATGTCATTTCATATATAACCTAGCTACAGACTAATAGTTGTGCACCATAAAAGAGAGTAACTTCAGCCTTAGTAGTGTGCAACATTAAGTAAAAATGTCAGATAACCGAAAATTAGCAATAGCTCCATTTAATGATGTATCCTTGTGCATGCAGGCGCACGCCGCGGTGACATCCAGGGAGCAGGGGATGATGTGATGGTGCCTGAAGTACAAGAAGCTGACCCTCAAGGCGTGCAAGGACCTGTTGTCGCAGCGGCTGCCTGAGTTCTGAACCCCTTGCTCGTCGTTGAAGGTCAGACAACCATTCTCAAGTGAAGGTCACTTCATATAGTATAACCTAGCTACAGACTAATAGTTGTGCACCATAAAAGAGAGTAAGCTCAGCAGTAGTGTGCAACATCAAGTGAAATTGTCACACAACCGAAAATTAGCAATACCTTCATTTGATGTTGTATCCATCCATGCGCATGCAGGCTCACGCCATGCTGACGTCCTGGGAACAGGGGACGCTGTGCTGGTGCCTGAACCACGTGAAGCTGGCCCTGGAGCTGGAGGCATGACCTTGTGCAACGCAGGCAAGTAGTGATGTGTATGCACACGGCAGCTATTAGTTATCTGTGTCACGATAATAATATGATGCGTACACGAGTCTTTCCAAGTAGGATCTATGCCTCCCATCTCATTTCCCTTCCTGATATGAAAGCAATATAGAGCACACCGTTCCCATATCCCTATTACAGAATCTAATGCACCTATTGGGCCAAAAAGAGAGGAGGAACCCATATGCTAACTGAAAATGCGAGACAACTGAAAATTAGCAGTAGCTCCATTTTAATGGTGTGACCTTGTGCAACGCAGGCGCACCCCATGCTGACGTCGTCCAGGGAGCGGGGCGTGGTTTGGCGGTGCCTGGGGTAGGAGAAGCTGACCCTGGAGGCGTGCAAGGAGCTGTTGTTGCAGCGGTCGCCCAAGCTCCAAACCCCTTGTTGGTCGTCGACAACAATGACGATGCTGAGGCGGGTCGTGGTGGGGCGAGGGGAAGGAGGCGCTGGGGTTGGGGCTGGACCTGCGGACGGTGCAGGGGCGGTGGAGACGAGGGAGCAGAGTAGCGGTGCCAACTACCATGGCGTCAGCTAGCTAGCTAGATGGAGACATGGAGTGACTCCGTACTTTTTGTAAAGCTATTTTGTTGGATTTGCGCCGTGATGGTCGCTCGCTGGTTACGTGCAAGAGTGGCAGCTGAGATTGTCAAGTCTTCACCCTTGCCCCTGCTGGTTCCCTTTCTCCTGTCTAACTGTTGCAGGATGTGCATCCTCTCTTTTTGGGTCGGCAAAACCATCATTTCTGCTCCGTACTTGACAAGTGCTGACAATACAAACCCATTATTTGCTGGTGCTGGATGACTGATCGTCAGTGCACTTCTTTTCTTTTCTTTTGGCCGGCAAACCCATCATTTTTCGCTTCACAAGTAGTACTGACAGCATAGACCTTTGATAACTTGCTTTTGGAGGCCTCAAAAATGCAAAATTCAAAATTCATGTTTTTACATTTCATAAAATTATTTAAAAAATAGAGATATATAGATGAAGCCATAATGCACAATGTGTAAATTTTCAGGAAGGAATGCGTTGAATTGAGGACTGTGCAGAAAAAGAAAAGGAAATCTGGGGCTTTTTAACACATGATAATATTCATCCTTTTTTTTGTTGCTAATATGATAATATTCATCCTTCCAGACCATAAATTTTTCTTTTCTGTATAGGTCGCATTTCGACGTATGTCATCCTGAAATTTTACACACACACGCACGCGCCTCTCGCATCCTTGTTTACTTGTACAAAAAAAATCATTTTTTAAACCGAAAATTTTGAATTTTGAATTTTTGAAAATTCGGCCTCCAGATCCAAAACGCCATACTCTAGAGCTTTCGGCTATATCTCTGTAAGCGGAGAAAGGAATCGGTATAGCAGAAATTTGAACCGAAAACACGAGGGACTTGTTTGGTTGCAATCTCCAACAGCGCCTACATTTCATCCCCTTCTCCACCCAGCCTGGTTGAACAAAACAGGCAACAAACCAACATTTGTATGTTATTTGGTTGCCTGCATTGCATCAACAATTCACTTTAGGATCGGCTGTTTGGTTGCCCGCATATGTGTTTAAGGGATGAGCAGATGTAAACCACAACTGTTTGGTTGCATACATGTTTATGTTCTGCTCACCCTATTCAAATATGATGATCTTACCACCATATTAGTGTTGGGGAACGGAGCATGAATTTCAAAAATTTCCTACGCTCACGCAAGATCTATCCATGGAGATGCATCGCTACGAGAGGGGAGAGTGTGTCTACGTGCCCTCGTAGACCGTTAGCGGAAGCGTCTCACAACGCGGTTGATGTAGTCGAACAATCCTTCGAGCTCCACCGATCGAGTACCGAACGTACGGCACCTCCGAGTTCTACACACGTGCAGCTCGGTGACGTTCCTCGCCTTCTTGATCCAGCAAGACGTCGAGGTAGTAGATGAGTTCCGTCAGCACGACGGCGTGGCGACGGTGACGGTGAAGTGATTCCAGCAGGGCTTCGCCTAAGCTCTCCGAAAATATGACCGAGGTGGAAAACAGAGATCGGGGCACCGCACACGGCTATGGGACAATTGTTGTCCTTTGGGGTGCCCCCTTGCCCCCGTATATAAAGGATGAGAGGGAGGAGGCCGCCCCCCTAGGGGTGCGCCAAGTGTGGGAAGTCCTACTAGGACTCCTTAGTCCTAGTAGGATTCCACCTCCCATACGGAGTAGGAAAGGGGGAAGGGAGAGGGAAAGGAAAGAGGGGGCTGCACCCCCTCCCCTAGTCCAATTCGGTTTGGGCAAGTGGGGGAGCGCGCCTCCTCACGTGGCCTGCCTCTCCTTTTCCCGTATGGCCCAATAAGGCCCATTACTTCTCCCGGTGAATTCCCGTAACTCCCCGGTACTCCAAAAAATACCCGAATCTCTACCTCTCGACCATTTCGAGACTCCTCGTCATGTCCGTGATCTCATCCGGGACTCCGAACAAACTTCGGCCACCAATCACATAACTCATATAATACTAAATCGTCATCGAACCTTAAGTGTGCGGACCCTATGGGTTCGGGAATGATGTAGACATGATCGAGACGACTCTCCGGTCAATAACCAACAGCGGAACCTGGATGCTCATATTGGTTCCTACATATTCTACGAAGATCTTTATCGGTGAACCTCATATGTCAACATACGTTGTTCCCTTTGTCTGGCGGTATGTTACTTGCCCGAGATTCGATCGTCGGTATCCAATACCTAGTTCAATCTCGTTACCGGCAAGTCTCTTTACTCGTTCCGTAATACATCATCTTGCAACTAACTCTTTAGTCACGGTGCTTGCAAGGCTTCTGTGATGCTGTATTACCGAGAGGGCCCAGAGATACCTTTCCGATAGTCGGAATGACAAATCCCAATCTTGATCCATGCCAACTCAACAAACACTTTCGGAGATACCTGTAGTGCACCTTTATAATCACCCAGTTACGTTGTGACGTTTGATACACTCAAAGTATTCCTACGGTATCCGGGAGTTGCATGATCTCATGGTCAGAGGAACATGTATTTGACATAGTGAAAGCAGTAGCAATAAACTGAACGATCATATGCTATGCTAACGGTTGGGTCAAGTCCATCACATCATTCTCCTAATGATGTGATCCCGTTATCAAATGACAACTCATGTCTATGGTTAGGAAACTATAACCATCTTTGATCAACGAGCTAGTCTAGTAGAGGCATACTAGGGACATATTATTCGTTTATCTATTCACACATGTATTAAGTTTCCGGTCAATACAATTCTAGCATGAATAATAAACCATTATCATGAATGGAGAAATATGATAATAAACACTTTATTAATTGCCTCTAGGGCATATTTCCAATAGTCTCCCACTTGCACTAGAGTCAATAATCTAGTTTACATCTCCATGTAATTAACATCCAATCAGTTCTAGGGCTGATCATGTTTTGCTTGTGAGAGAGGTTTTTAGTCAACGGGTCTGCAATATTCAGTTCCGTGTGTTCTTGGCAAATCTCTATGTCATATGTAGATGCTGCTACCACACTCTGCTTGGTGCTACTCCAAAACCGACTGTCCCACTTTACGTATCCGGTCTGAGACTCATAGTCTTCCGGATCGGTGTTTAAAGCTTGCATCGACGTAACCCTTTACGACGAACTCTTTATCACCTCTATTCCCGAGAAATTCTTCCTTAGTCCTTTTCAGGTACTTCAGGATATTCTTGACCGCTGTCCAGTGATCTACTCCTGGATCACTTTGGTACCTTCCCACCAAGCTAATAGCGAGGCATACATCAGGTCTAGTACACAGCATGGCATACAAAATAGAGCCTATGGCTGAGGCATAGGGGATGACACTCATCTTCTCTTTGTCTTCTGCCGTGGTCGGGCTTTGAGTCTTACTCAATCTCACACCTTGCAATACAGGCAAGAACCCTTTCTTTGACTGATCCATTTTGAACTTCTTCAAAATCTTGTCAAGGTATGTGCTTCGTGAAAGTCCTATGAGGCGTCTCAATCTATCTCTATAGATTTTGATGCCTAACATGTAAAACAACCTTTACCTAGATTTTCAAGTCTTACTCCACTTCACACCAGGCAAGAACTCATTTCTTTGACTTGATCCTATTTTGAACTTCTTCAAAAAACTCATCAAGATGTGTGAACTTTTATCAGGCGTTTTGATCTGTCTCCATAGATCTCGATGCCCAATCTGTGGATAACTCAAAAACATGTTTTTATTGAAAACCTCCTTTCAATTCTTTATGCTTTCCAGAAATTCTACATCATTTCCAATCAACAATATGTCATCCACATATACTATTAGAAATGCTATAGAGCTCCCACTCACTTTCTTGTAAATACAAGTTTCTCCATAAACTTGTATAAACCCAAACGCTTTGATCACTTCATCAAAGCGAGTATTCCAGCTCCGAGATGCTTGCACCAGTCCATAGATGGATCGCTGGAGCTTGCATATTTTGTTAGCGCCTTTAGGATCGACAAAACCTTCCGGCTGTATCATATACAATTCTTCCTTAAGGAATCCGTAAAGGAATGCCGTTTTGACGTCCATTTGCCAGATTTCATAATCATAAAACGCGGCAATTGCTAACATAATTCTGACAGACTTTAGCATCGCTACGGGTGAGAAAGTCTCATCGTAGTCAACTCCTTGAACTTGGTGATAACCTTTAGCAACAAGTCGAGCTTTATAGACGGTGATATTACCATCAGCATCCGTCTTCTTCTTAAAGATCCATTTATTTTCAATAGCTCGCCGTTCATCGGGCAAGTCTACCAAAGTCCACACTTTGTTCTCATACATGGATCCAATCTCAGATTTCATGGCCTCAAGCCATTTGTCGGAATCCGGGCTTGCCATCGCTTCTTCATAGTTCGAAGGTTCATCCTTGTCTAGCAACATGTCCTCCAAGACTGGATTTCCGTACCACTCTGGTGCGGAACGTGTCCTGGTTGACCTTCGAAGTTCAGTAACAACTTGATCCGAAGTTTCATGATCATCATCATTAACTTCTTCTCTGGTCTGTGTCGATGTCACAGAAATTTCTTTCTGTGGCGTACTACTATCCAGAGGAGGTACAATTACCTCATCAAGTTCTACTTTCCTCCCACTCACTTCTTTCGAGAGAAACTCCTTCTCTAGAAAGGATCCATTCTTTAGCAACGAAAACTTTGCCTTCGGATCTGTGGTAGAAGGTGTACCCAACGGTCTCTTTTGGGTATCCTATGAAGACGCACTTATCCGCTTTGGGTTCGAGCTTATCTGGCTGAAGCCTTTTGACATAAGCATCGCATCCCCAAACTTTCAGAAACGACATCTTAGGTTTCTTGCAAACCACAGTTCATACGGTGTCATCTCAACGGATTTAGACGGTGCCCTTGTTTAAAGTGAATGCAGCTGTCTCTAATGCATAACCCCAAAATGATAGTGGCAAATCGGTAAGAGATATCATAGAACGCACCATATCCAATAGAGTACGATTACGACGTTCGGACACACCATTACGCTGTGGTGTTCCATGTGGCGTGAGCTGTGAAACAATTCCACATTGTCTTAAGTCATTGCCAAACTCATAACTCAAATATTCTCCTCCACGATCAGATCGTAAGAACTTTATTTTCTTGTTACGATGGTTCTCTACTTCACTCTGAAATTCTTTGAACTTTTCAAATGTTTCAGATTTATGCTTCATCAAGTAGACATAACCATATCTACTCAAATCATCAGTGAACGTGAGAACATAACGATATCCACCGCGCGCCTCAACACTCATCGGACCGCATACATCGGTATGTATTATTTCCAATAAGTTGGTTGCTCGCTCCATTGTTTCGGAGAACGGAGTTTTAGTCATCTTGCCAATAAGGCACGGTTCACATGTCTCAAATGATTCATAATCAAGAGATTCCAAAAACCCATCTGCATGGAGTTTCTTCATGTGTTTAACACTGATATGACCTAAGCGGCAGTGCCACAAATATGTGGTACTATCATTATCTTTTGGCATTCGTGTTATGAACATATGTATTACTACGATCAAGATTCAATAAACCTTTCATTTTAAGTGCATGATCATCAATGATATTATCCAAATAAATAGAATAACAATTATTCTCTGAAATTAAATAACCGTCTTGCAATAAACACTATCAGATATAATGTTCATGCTTAACGCAAGCACCAAATAACAATTATTTAGGTTCATCACTAATCCTGAAGGTAGAGAGAGCGTGGCGATGGTGATCACATCAACCTTGGAGACACTTCCAATGCACATCGTCACCTCGTTCTTAGCTAGCCCTCGTTCATTCCGAAGCTCCATGTTTCAAGTTGTAAGCAACTGAACAAGTATCAAATACCCAGGTGCTCCTACGAGTACTAGTAAGGTACATATCAATAACATGTATATCAAATATCTTTGTTGACATTGCCAGTCTTATTATCTGCCAGTTACTTTGGGGAAGTTCCGCTCCCTGTGACATTTCCCTTTGCAATGGGAGCACTAAGTCTCCGGTTTGGTTTAGCCTTGGGTTTCTTCGCGTGAGCGACAACTGTTTTACCGTTCTTCTTGAAGTTCCCTTTTCTTTCCCTTGCCCTTCTTGAAACTAGTGGTCTTATTAACCATCAACACTTGATGCTCCCTTTTTGATTTCTACATCCGCAGCTTGTAGCATCGCGAATAGTTAAGGATCTTCTATCCCTTGCATGTTTATAGTTCATCACGAAGATCCAGTAGCTTAGTGATAGTGACTAGAGAACTCTATCAATCACCACTTTATTCGAAAGTCTAACTCCCACTTGATTCAAGTGTTTGAAGTACTCAGACATTCTGAGTACATGCTCACTAACGGAGCTGTTCTCCTCCATCTTGTAGCTATAGAACTTGTCGAAGGTGTCATACCTCTCGACCCGGGTGTGAGCTTGAAAAACAAATTTTCAGCTCTTGGAACATCTCATATGCTCCGTGTTGCTCAAAACATATTTGGAGCTCCGGTTCTAAGCCGTAAAGTATGGCGCACTGAACTATCGAGTAGTCATCTTTTCTTGTCTGCCAGACGTTCATAACGTCCACAGACGAAGCCGTAGGGGTATTTCACTGAGCGGTGCATTAAGGACATAAGCCTTCTATGCAGCAGTGAGGACAATCCTCAGATTACGGACCTAGTCCGCATAGTTGCTTCCATCAACTTTCAACTTCGTTTTCTATAGGAACATAATAAAAACAGGGGAACTACAGCGCGGTCTATTGATCTACAACATAAATTTGCTAAGACAAGTAAGACTATGTTCATGACAATTGAAGTTCAATTAATCAAATTACTTAAGAACTCCCACTTAGATTAACATCCCTCAAGTTGTCTAAGTGTAACATGATCCACATCAACTAAACCACGTCCGATCATCACGTGAGGTGGATTAATTATCAATGGTGAACATCTTTCATGTTGATCATATCTACTATATGGCTCATGTTCGACCTTTCGGTCTCTTGTGTTCCGAGGCCATGTCTGTACATGCTAGGCTCGTCAAGTTTAACCCAAGTATTCTGCGTGTGTAAAACTGGCTTACACCCGTTGTATGCGAACGAAAGAATCCATCACACCCGATCATCACGTGGTGCTTAGAAGCGTCGAACCTTCGCAACGGTGCATACTAGGGGAGAACACTTATCTTGAAATTTAGTGAAGGGATCATCTTATAATGCTACCGGCGTCCTAAGCAAAATAAGATGCATAAAAGGATTAACATCACATGCAATTCAATATATGTGACATGATATGGCCATCATCGTCTTGTGCTTTTGATCTCCATCAGCAAAGCACCGTCATGATCTCCATCGTCACCGGGTTGACACCTTGATCTCCATCGTAGCATCGTGACACCTTGATCTCCATCGTAGCGTCGTGGTCGTCTCGCCGACTATTGCTACTACTACTACTGCTAACTTATAGCGGTAAAGTAAAGCAATTACATGGCGTTGGCATTGCATACAATAAAGAGACAACCATAAGGCTCCTGCTGGTTGCCTGATAACTTACAAAACATGATCATCTCATACAACAACTTATATCACATCATGTCTTGGCCATATCACATCACCAGCATACCCTGCAAAAACAAGTTAGACGTCCTCTACTTTGTTGTTGCAAGTTTTACGTGGCTGCTACGGGTTTGCAAGAACCGTTCTTACCTACGCAAAACCACAACGTGGTGTAGTGATTGCTTTTTGATCTTCTAAAAGAACCCTCTTCATTGAAACCGATTCAACTAAAGTGAGAGAGACAGACACCCGCCAGTCACCTTTATGCAACGAGTGCACGTAGCGGTGAAACCTGTCTCGCGTAAGCGTACGCGTAATGTCGGTCCGGGCCGCTTCATCTCACAATACCGCCGAATCAAGTAACAACTAGTAACGGCAAGCAATATGTATACACCCACGCCCACAACTCACTTGTGTTCTACTCGTGCAAATCACATCTACACATAGACCTGGCTCGGATGCCACTGTTGGGGAACGGAGCATGAATTTCAAAAATTTCCTACGCTCACGCAAGATCTATCCATGGAGATGCATCGCTACGAGAGGGGAGAGTGTGTCTACGTACCCTCGTAGACCGTTAGCGGAAGCGTCTCACAACGCGGTTGATGTAGTCGAACAATCCTTCGAGCTCCACCGATCGAGTACCGAACGTACGGCACCTCCGAGTTCTACACACGTGCAGCTCGGTGACGTTCCTCGCCTTCTTGATCCAGCAAGACGTCGAGGTAGTAGATGAGTTCCGTCAGCACGACGGCGTGGCGACGGTGACGGTGAAGTGATTCCGGCAGGGCTTCGCCTAAGCTCTCCGAAAATATGACCGAGGTGGAAAACAGAGATCGGGGCACCGCACACGGCTATGGGACAATTGTTGTCCTTTGGGGTGCCCCCTTGCCCCCGTATATAAAGGATGAGAGGGAGGAGGCCGCCGGGGGTGCGCCAAGTGTGGGAAGTCCTACTAGGACTCCTTAGTCCTAGTAGGATTCCACCTCCCATATGGAGTAGGAAAGGGGGAAGGGAGAGGGAAAGGAAAGAGGGGGCTGCGCCCCCTCCCCTAGTCCAATTCGGTTTGGGCAAGTGGGGGAGCGCGCCTCCTCACGTGGCCTGCCTCTCCTTTTCCCGTATGGCCCAATAAGGCCCATTACTTCTCCCGGTGAATTCCCGTAACTCCCCGGTACTCCAAAAAATACCCGAATCTCTACCTCTCGACCATTTCGAGACTCCTCGTCATGTCCGTGATCTCATCCGGGACTCCGAACAAACTTCGGCCACCAATCACATAACTCATATAATACTAAATCGTCATCGAACCTTAAGTGTGCGGACCCTACGGGTTCGGGAATGATGTAGACATGATCGAGACGACTCTCCGGTCAATAACCAACAGCGGAACCTGGATGCTCATATTGGTTCCTACATATTCCACGAAGATCTTTATCGGTGAACCTCATATGTCAACATACGTTGTTCCCTTTGTCTGGCGGTATGTTACTTGCCCGAGATTCGATCGTCGGTATCCAATACCTAGTTCAATCTCGTTACCGGCAAGTCTCTTTACTCGTTCCGTAATACATCATCTTGCAACTAACTCTTTAGTCACGGTGCTTGCAAGGCTTCTGTGATGCTGTATTACCGAGAGGGCCCAGAGATACCTTTCCGATAGTCGGAATGACAAATCCCAATCTTGATCCATGCCAACTCAACAAACACTTTCGGAGATACCTGTAGTGCACCTTTATAATCACCCAGTTACGTTGTGACGTTTGATACACTCAAAGTATTCCTACGGTATCCGGGAGTTGCATGATCTCATGGTCAGAGGAACATGTATTTGACATAGTGAAAGCAGTAGCAATAAACTGAACGATCATATGCTATGCTAACGGTTGGGTCAAGTCCATCACATCATTCTCCTAATGATGTGATCCCGTTATCAAATGACAACTCATGTCTATGGTTAGGAAACTATAACCATCTTTGATCAACGAGCTAGTCTAGTAGAGGCATACTAGGGACATATTATTCGTTTATCTATTCACACATGTATTAAGTTTCCGGTCAATACAATTCTAGCATGAATAATAAACCATTATCATGAATGGAGAAATATGATAATAAACACTTTATTAATTGCCTCTAGGGCATATTTCCAACAGTCTCCCACTTGCACTAGAGTCAATAATCTAGTTTACATCTCCATGTAATTAACATCCAATCAGTTCTAGGGCTGATCATGTTTTGCTTGTGAGAGAGGTTTTTAGTCAACGGGTCTGCAATATTCAGTTCCGTGTGTTCTTGGCAAATCTCTATGTCATATGTAGATGCTGCTACCACACTCTGCTTGGTGCTACTCCAAAACCGACTGTCCCACTTTACGTATCCGGTCTGAGACTCATAGTCTTCCGGATCGGTGTTTAAAGCTTGCATCGACGTAACCCTTTACGACGAACTCTTTATCACCTCTATTCCCGAGAAATTCTTCCTTAGTCCTTTTCAGGTACTTCAGGATATTCTTGACCGCTGTCCAGTGATCTACTCCTGGATCACTTTGGTACCTTCCCACCAAGCTAATAGCGAGGCATACATCAGGTCTAGTACACAGCATGGCATACAAAATAGAGCCTATGGCTGAGGCATAGGGGATGACACTCATCTTCTCTTTGTCTTCTGCCGTGGTCGGGCTTTGAGTCTTACTCAATCTCACACCTTGCAATACAGGCAAGAACCCTTTCTTTGACTGATCCATTTTGAACTTCTTCAAAATCTTGTCAAGGTATGTGCTTCGTGAAAGTCCTATGAGGCGTCTCAATCTATCTCTATAGATTTTGATGCCTAACATGTAAAACAACCTTTACCTAGATTTTCAAGTCTTACTCCACTTCACACCAGGCAAGAACTCATTTCTTTGACTTGATCCTATTTTGAACTTCTTCAAAAAACTCATCAAGATGTGTGAACTTTTATCAGGCGTTTTGATCTGTCTCCATAGATCTCGATGCCCAATCTGTGGATAACTCAAAAACATGTTTTTATTGAAAACCTCCTTTCAATTCTTTATGCTTTCCAGAAATTCTACATCATTTCCAATCAACAATATGTCATCCACATATACTATTAGAAATGCTATAGAGCTCCCACTCACTTTCTTGTAAATACAAGTTTCTCCATAAACTTGTATAAACCCAAACGCTTTGATCACTTCATCAAAGCGAGTATTCCAGCTCCGAGATGCTTGCACCAGTCCATAGATGGATCGCTGGAGCTTGCATATTTTGTTAGCGCCTTTAGGATCGACAAAACCTTCCGGCTGTATCATATACAATTCTTCCTTAAGGAATCCGTAAAGGAATGCCGTTTTGACGTCCATTTGCCAGATTTCATAATCATAAAACGCGGCAATTGCTAACATAATTCTGACAGACTTTAGCATCGCTACGGGTGAGAAAGTCTCATCGTAGTCAACTCCTTGAACTTGGTGATAACCTTTAGCAACAAGTCGAGCTTTATAGACGGTGATATTACCATCAGCATCCGTCTTCTTCTTAAAGATCCATTTATTTTCAATAGCTCGCCGTTCATCGGGCAAGTCTACCAAAGTCCACACTTTGTTCTCATACATGGATCCAATCTCGGATTTCATGGCCTCAAGCCATTTGTCGGAATCCGGGCTTGCCATCGCTTCTTCATAGTTCGAAGGTTCATCCTTGTCTAGCAACATGTCCTCCAAGACTGGATTTCCGTACCACTCT
Organism: Elymus sibiricus; assembly: GCA_039707655.1. NCBI lineage: Eukaryota > Viridiplantae > Streptophyta > Magnoliopsida > Poales > Poaceae > Elymus > Elymus sibiricus. The sequence goes on from CM077665.1 coordinate 515,234,543, forward strand.
GGTGCGGAACGTGTCCTGGTTGACCTTCGAAGTTCAGTAACAACTTGATCCAAAGTTTCATGATCATCATCATTAACTTCTTCTCTGGTCTGTGTCGATGTCACAGAAATTTCTTTCTGTGGCGTACTACTATCCAGAGGAGGTACAATTACCTCATCAAGTTCCACTTTCCTCCCACTCACTTCTTTCGAGAGAAACTCCTTCTCTAGAAAGGATCCATTCTTTAGCAACGAAAACTTTGCCTTCGGATCTGTGGTAGAAGGTGTACCCAACGGTCTCTTTTGGGTATCCTATGAAGACGCACTTATTCGCTTTGGGTTCGAGCTTATCTGGCTGAAGCCTTTTGACATAAGCATCGCATCCCCAAACTTTCAGAAACGACATCTTAGGTTTCTTGCAAACCACAGTTCATACGGTGTCATCTCAACGGATTTAGACGGTGCCCTTGTTTAAAGTGAATGCAGCTGTCTCTAATGCATAACCCCAAAATGATAGTGGCAAATCGGTAAGAGATATCATAGAACGCACCATATCCAATAGAGTACGATTACGACGTTCGGACACACCATTACGCTGTGGTGTTCCATGTGGCGTGAGCTGTGAAACAATTCCACATTGTCTTAAGTGATTGCCAAACTCGTAACTCAAATATTCTCCTCCACGATCAGATCGTAAGAACTTTATTTTCTTGTTACGATGGTTCTCTACTTCACTCTGAAATTCTTTGAACTTTTCAAATGTTTCAGATTTATGCTTCATCAAGTAGACATAACCATATCTACTCAAATCATCAGTGAACGTGAGAACATAACGATATCCACCGCGCAACTCAACACTCATCGGACCGCATACATCGGTATGTATTATTTCCAATAAGTTGGTTGCTCGCTCCATTGTTCCGGAGAACGGAGTTTTAGTCATCTTGCCAATAAGGCACGGTTCACATGTCTCAAATGATTCATAATCAAGAGATTCCAAAAACCCATCTGCATGGAGTTTCTTCATGTGTTTAACACTGATATGACCTAAGCGGCAGTGCCACAAATATGTGGTACTATCATTATCTTTTGGCATTCGTGTTATGAACATATGTATTACTACGATCAAGATTCAATAAACCTTTCGTTTTAAGTGCATGATCATCAATGATATTATCCAAATAAATAGAATAACAATTATTCTCTGAAATTAAATAACCGTCTTGCAATAAACACTATCAGATATAATGTTCATGCTTAACGCAAGCACCAAATAACAATTATTTAGGTTCATCACTAATCCTGAAGGTAGAGAGAGCGTGGCGATGGTGATCACATCAACCTTGGAGACACTTCCAATGCACATCGTCACCTCGTTCTTAGCTAGCCCTCGTTCATTCCGAAGCTCCATGTTTCAAGTTGTAAGCAACTGAACAAGTATCAAATACCCAGGTGCTCCTACGAGTACTAGTAAGGTACATATCAATAACATGTATATCAAATATCTTTGTTGACATTGCCAGTCTTATTATCTGCTAGTTACTTTGGGGAAGTTCTGCTCCCTGTGACATTTCCCTTTGCAATGGGAGCACTAAGTCTCGGGTTTGGTTCAGCCTTGGGTTTCTTCGCGTGAGCGGCAACTGTTTTACCGTTCTTCTTGAAGTTCCCTTTTCTTTCCCTTGCCCTTCTTGAAACTAGTGGTCTTATTAACCATCAACACTTGATGCTCCCTTTTTGATTTCTACATCCGCAGCTTGTAGCATCGCGAATAGCTTAAGGATCTTCTATCCCTTGCATGTTTATAATTCATCACGAAGATCCAGTAGCTTAGTGATAGTGACTAGAGAACTCTATCAATCACCACTTTATTCGGAAGTCTAACTCCCACTTGATTCAAGTGTTTGAAGTACTCAGACATTCTGAGTACATGCTCACTAACGGAGCTGTTCTCCTCCATCTTGTAGCTATAGAACTTGTCGAAGGTGTCATACCTCTCGACCCGGGTGTGAGCTTGAAAAACAAATTTTCAGCTCTTGGAACATCTCATATGCTCCATGTTGCTCAAAACATATTTGGAGCTCCGGTTCTAAGCCGTAAAGTATGGCGCACTGAACTATCGAGTAGTCATCTTTTCTTGTCTGCCAGACGTTCATAACGTCCTCAGACGAAGCCGTAGGGGTATTTCACTGAGCGGTGCATTAAGGACATAAGCCTTCTGTGCAGCAGTGAGGACAATCCTCAGATCACGGACCTAGTCCGCATAGTTGCTTCCATCAACTTTCAACTTCGTTTTCTATAGGAACATAATAAAAACAGGGGAACTACAGCGCGGTCTATTGATCTACAACATAAATTTGCTAAGACAAGTAAGACTATGTTCATGACAATTGAAGTTCAATTAATCAAATTACTTAAGAACTCCCACTTAGATTAACATCCCTCAAGTTGTCTAAGTGTAACATGATCCACATCAACTAAACCACGTCCGATCATCACGTGAGGTGGATTAATTATCAATGGTGAACATCTTTCATGTTGATCATATCTACTATATGACTCATGTTCGACCTTTCGGTCTCTTGTGTTCCGAGGCCATGTCTGTACATGCTAGGCTCGTCAAGTTTAACCCAAATATTCTGCGTGTGTAAAACTGGCTTACACCCGTTGTATGCGAACGAAAGAATCCATCACACCCGATCATCACGTGGTGCTTAGAAGCGTCGAACCTTCGCAACGGTGCATACTAGGGGAGAACACTTATCTTGAAATTTAGTGAAGGGATCATCTTATAATGCTACCGGCGTCCTAAGCAAAATAAGATGCATAAAAGGATTAACATCACATGCAATTCAATATATGTGACATGATATGGCCATCATCGTCTTGTGCTTTTGATCTCCATCAGCAAAGCACCGTCATGATCTCCATCGTCACCGGGTTGACACCTTGATCTCCATCGTAGCATCGTGACACCTTGATCTCCATCGTAGCGTCGTGGTCGTCTCGCCGGCTATTGCTACTACTACTACTGCTAACTTATAGCGGTAAAGTAAAGCAATTACATGGCGTTGGCATTGCATACAATAAAGAGACAACCATAAGGCTCCTGCCGGTTGCCTGATAACTTACAAAACATGATCATCTCATACAACAACTTATATCACATCATGTCTTGGCCATATCACATCACCAGCATACCCTGCAAAAACAAGTTAGACGTCCTCTACTTTGTTGTTGCAAGTTTTACGTGGCTGCTACGGGTTTGCAAGAACCGTTCTTACCTACGCAAAACCACAACGTGGTGTAGTGATTGCTTTTTGATCTTCTAAAAGAACCCTCTTCATTGAAACCGATTCAACTAAAGTGAGAGAGACAGACACCCGCCAGTCACCTTTATGCAACGAGTGCACGTAGCGGTGAAACCCGTCTCGCGTAAGCGTACGCGTAATGTCGGTCCGGGCCGCTTCATCTCACAATACCGCCGAATCAAGTAACAACTAGTAACGGCAAGCAATATGTATACACCCACGCCCACAACTCACTTGTGTTCTACTCGTGCAAATCACATCTACACATAGACCTGGCTCGGATGCCACTGTTGGGGAACGGAGCATGAATTTCAAAAATTTCCTACGCTCACGCAAGATCTATCCATGGAGATGCATCGCTACGAGAGGGGAGAGTGTGTCTACGTACCCTCGTAGACCGTTAGCGGAAGCGTCTCACAACGCGGTTGATGTAGTCGAACAATCCTTCGAGCTCCACCGATCGAGTACCGAACGTACGGCACCTCCGAGTTCTACACACGTGCAGCTCGGTGACGTTCCTCGCCTTCTTGATCCAGCAAGACGTCGAGGTAGTAGATGAGTTCCGTCAGCATGACGGCGTGGCGACGGTGACGGTGAAGTGATTCCGGCAGGGCTTCGCCTAAGCTCTCCGAAAATATGACCGAGGTGGAAAACAGAGATCGGGGCACCGCACACGGCTATGGGACAATTGTTGTCCTTTGGGGTGCCCCCTTGCCCCCGTATATAAAGGATGAGAGGGAGGAGGCCGCCCCCCTAGGGGTGCGCCAAGTGTGGGAAGTCCTACTAGGACTCCTTAGTCCTAGTAGGATTCCACCTCCCATACGGAGTAGGAAAGGGGGAAGGGAGAGGGAAAGGAAAGAGGGGGCTGCGCCCCCTCCCCTAGTCCAATTCGGTTTGGGCAAGTGGGGGCGCGCGCCTCCTCACGTGGCCTGCCTCTCCTTTTCCCGTATGGCCCAATAAGGCCCATTACTTCTCTCGGTGAATTCCCGTAACTCCCCGGTACTCCAAAAAATACCCGAATCTCTACCTCTCGACCATTTCGAGACTCCTCGTCATGTCCGTGATCTCATCCGGGACTCCGAACAAACTTCGGCCACCAATCACATAACTCATATAATACTAAATCGTCATCGAACCTTAAGTGTGCGGACCCTACGGGTTCGGGAATGATGTAGACATGATCGAGACGACTTTTCGGTCAATAATCAACAGCGGAACCTGGATGCTCATATTGGTTCCTACATATTCTACGAAGATCTTTATCGGTGAACCTCATATGTCAACATACGTTGTTCCCTTTGTCTGGCGGTATGTTACTTGCCCGAGATTCGATCGTCGGTATCCAATACCTAGTTCAATCTCGTTACCGGCAAGTCTCTTTACTCGTTCCGTAATACATCATCTTGCAACTAACTCTTTAGTCACGGTGCTTGCAAGGCTTCTGTGATGCTGTATTACCGAGAGGGCCCAGAGATACCTTTCCGATAGTCGGAATGACAAATCCCAATCTTGATCCATGCCAACTCAACAAACACTTTCGGAGATACCTGTAGTGCACCTTTATAATCACCCAGTTACGTTGTGACGTTTGATACACTCAAAGTATTCCTACGGTATCCGGGAGTTGCATGATCTCATGGTCAGAGGAACATGTATTTGACATAGTGAAAGCAGTAGCAATAAACTGAACGATCATATGCTATGCTAACGGTTGGGTCAAGTCCATCACATCATTCTCCTAATGATGTGATCCCGTTATCAAATGACAACTCATGTCTATGGTTAGGAAACTATAACCATCTTTGATCAACGAGCTAGTCTAGTAGAGGCATACTAGGGACACATTATTCGTTTATCTATTCACACATGTATTAAGTTTCCGGTCAATACAATTCTAGCATGAATAATAAACCATTATCATGAACGGAGAAATATGATAATAAACACTTTATTAATTGCCTCTAGGGCATATTTCCAGCAATTAGCAGCACAACAACAGTCATAGCACTAACTAAACGACAAGCAACAGATAATAAACAACAAACGACAGATAAACAAGCATCAAACAACAGGTTAAATAGCAGCTAAATATGCATACTGCTAGTATGGCAATTTCTACTTGTGTTCTTGGATATAACTGCCAACTCTATTCTGGTTTGGCATTCATAATCAATATGTTCTATGGTGACATTGTGTCATATTAAACGCATCAACCACGAAAAGTGGAAAGGCTATGTCCGTTGGACAATTAATCATAAGGTTTCTTCTCCCTCTACTCCTCTCTGATGTTCCCCTTCTATTCTGTGCTCACAGCCACACATGACGCCATGGCTGCCCCGGAAGGTCACCTCGCCTCTACGGTCGATGAAACTACAAACCGATCGCCTGCATGGAACGATGACATCGATGTGCATCTTTTTCGTATAGACCTTATCTCGAATTGAAGTATCGTTGTGTAGATTAGAAGGGACGAAGAAAAAGAGATTGAGGAGGAGTTTAGTGGAGGCAGGAGAAGAAACCACGTACAGAGCTCGTATCCCTCCTGTATTCGCTCGTGCAAGGGGACCCATCACGTGTGCTCTAGGTGGCTTGACCCAGCCTGGCTCGCTGGAAACTGCTGATTCGGCCGTTCCTAACAGGCTTGGCTGGGGAGTACTTCAAGTTTCGTGCGGGCCAATATTTATATGCAACCTAGCCAACCAAACGGATCAAAAAAAAAAAAATTCCGCGCGGTCCTTGTTGGGATAGATGTGGGCAATCAAACGCGTCACTATTGGGGGCGGCGTGCTGCTATTGAGGAGGTTGTCTCCCCATCTTTCAGAAGTGGTGATCATGCACGCAAAAAACGAGGGCCATCCTCAGCTCCGGCCCGCATCACATCCTTGTTTCTGGGAATAATTCATAGCTCAGCTTCTCACTATACCTTTCTGATGGTTTACTGAATTATTTGTAAACAATTTGAGTCACCAACAGAAACATCTTATATTTTGCAACGACGGTAGTATATTTTTACAAATATCTGTACCTACCGATTCATTTGTGACGACGAGATCAATTTTGTTTCTGTCAAAAAGTAAGGTAAATATTTTTAAACCTTATGCATTTGCCTGCAGTCAATCAAAGCTCCAAACTTAATATAGATCTCTGAGTATTCTTAGACGCCGAGCTTTCATTTCCTATACATACTGGGATCTACAAATTGACCATCTTATTATCAGCAAGTACAAGAAAGATTTGTTGTGCAAACACACAAAGATTCATGGTTATTCACATAACAAACTTGCCCAGAAATGTTGATTACCAAAATTCACCATAAACCCAAAAGAGAATCAACATAATTACTGGAGCTTTGTCCAGGAGTTTTCGAAGTGACAAAGCAAGCTTGAAAGATGACGGTTTGAGCTAGAAGCCAGTTTTGTTTTTTTGCCTTTGAGGTTAGTACCATATAGTTTCTTTAATGTCATGATTTTTTTTTCAAATTTCAAGAACATTTTTTAAATTTCAAGAATATTTCCTAAAACCGCACATTTAAAAAAAAAATATCAGGACACCTTTTGAAATCACGAAGAATTCGAGAATATTTATCTGAGAAGAACATTTTCCAAATTATATAACTTTTTTTTTAAAAGTTTGTGAACATTCTTTTTTTAAATTCCATTACCTTATTAAAATTCTAGGATTCTGTACTGCAACCGGTTTGTTTGAGAAAAGCGGCAGCAAAGCGAATGTACGTAAGCGATGTAGGCCGGCGCAGTCCCTGACGGCCCAGAGTCTGGAGTTCAGTCAACTTGGCCCATTTTTAGGTTGTCGGCTCACTTCCCCAGCAGCACGCACACTCCCACAGAGCAGCACATCCGCCGCCGCCGCCGCTCGCACCGACGCCGGAGAGCGGCCGGAAGATGGCCTTTCCGGCGATCCCCGACGAGCTCCTGGTTGACATCTTCCTCCGCCTTCCCACCCCAGAGGATCTCATCCGCGCCTCCGCCGCCTGCGTCTCCTTCCGCCGCCTCGTCGCCGACCGCTCCTTCCTCCGGCGCTTCCGCAAGCTCCATCCTCCGCCGCTCCTAGGCTTCGTCGACTACAGAGGCTTCCACCCCGCCGTACCGCCTCACCCCTCCGCGCCGGCGGCCAGCGCCGTCGCCAGCGCCGCCGACTTCGACTTCGAGTTCCTCCCCGGGTCCTCCTTGGATTGGTCCGTGCGGGAAGTCCGCGACGGCCGAGTCCTCCTTGACAGACCCTGCCGTCACGACGAGCTCGGATCACTCTTCAAGGAGCTGGTGGTGTGCGACCCCCTGCACCGGCAGTACCTCCTGCTTCCCCCGATCCCTGATGACCTAGCCGCTTCCGCTGTGAGCCAACTCCTGATAGAAAGGAATAAGTGCTTCGCCCAGTGCTTCCTCGCCCCTCCCGCCGATGACGAAGACGCGGCCGCTACGGAGGAGACGTCATTCAGAGTGATCTGGCTGCTGGTGCTCCAAACTAAGCCGGTGGCCGCTGTCTTCTCCTCCGGCACAGGGCAATGGCAAGCCCTGAGTCGGAGCGAGTCGTTACCTGCCTTTTTGTTATCGACATGGAAGGTTTGGTTCGTGTCGCTCCATTATTCACATGGTTGCTTCTACTGGGTCTCTGGATCAAATGATAAATTGCTGGTGCTTGACATTCAGAGGATGGAGTTCTCCATGGCTGACCACCCACCCTGTGCCAGATTTCGGGGCGATGATGTGGCCATCGTGGAGGCAGGCCAAGGCAGAACTCTGATGTTTGTGCCTAAACCGGACACATGTGGCCTAATTTATACCGTTTGGCGAAACAATGGTGGGAGTTCCGTCCAGTGGCAGATGGAGAAGACAATCTCGCTGGATTCTGACTCCTTAATCAGGGGTGCAGTTGGGAGGCACTTGCTCGTATATCATGTCGGTAGCTCCTCGGTCAAGCAAGGTTGTTACATGCGTGATGTCGACACATTCCAGTTGGAGAGGGTGTGTGGTTCATGTCCCCACCCGTCAGAAGCATATTGCAACTTTCCACCATCGTTATTATCGTCGCCAACAGTGTCAAGTGGTAAACTTTCTGTTGTATGCTAGTAGTTACCTTCTTCCTTCCATAGTTTCATAGTTATCATTATCGCATAGATTATCTGATGCTTGCTAGTTTATTATTGTGCTCAGTAATCATTATTTGCAAGGTTAAGTGGCTATTGGCCTTTTGTGCTTGTGGCAAAGCTGATCAAGCTAATTATTATGTTTGTCTGCTGTTCTATTTGCCATCTTGTAACTTTTTAGATGCATCATAAAACCGGAAAAAAGCACCGGATGGTGCAATACCTTTGCCATGCCTTTAACCCTTTCTGCAACATGCATTGTTTTCTTTTGGTCCATTACATCTAAAAACCTTGTCACTGGGCAATTTCCTTTCATCCTATCCTGCATAAATGAAGCTCTTTCCAAAGTCATCAAGTTAATCCATACAGCCTGCTGAAATTTGCTGTCTGAATTAGTGCACTTGTCTCAGAGAACTACTTGGTACAATTCTGAATTTTCGTATAATTTTCTGCACATCTTTTTATCTCCTTACAAATCTCAAATTGTTAGAGGGTAGGACCTGGCCCACCCAGATTTTTGAGAAAACAATTTCTATCATATACTATTTTGCCTATTTCGGCCCAAAAATAGCTGACTAATTAGGCCAACAGCCCACCTCTCTTCCAGTCATCCTCTTCCCTTCGTCATGTGAGCTAGAGAGACCTAACTCTATTTGTCGGCTCCTCCAAGGTTCCCGCTCTGGCGCTGCAACACTCCCAGGATGCCGCCGGCTCGTCGTCTCCCTCCGCTCCAGCAACCACAGAGGCTTCCGGCTCCCGCGACCCCGCCCTCTTCTCCAGCGACCGCTGAAGCGTCGACCAGTGTGCCACCAAGCCGCCAGTGCGCTGGCTACCGGCACCATCCCACAAGGTGAGCCTCCTCCCTCCTGTTCAGTGTGATTTGTGAATGTGTGATGGGCATGGCTGATGAATGTAGGCATTTGGACTTTTGGAGAGCAGCTGAGAGTATTGCGAACAGAGCATAATCCAGATTTTTATGTTATCTTTTATCAAATATTGTATGACACTTGGATTAGGTCGAACATAATAATTGTAGTGCACACCCTCCATTTCATTGCTGGGTCCGTCACTGCGTGCCAAAATCCAACTTTGTCTGCCTGCATGGAGACTTAACCTTTTACATTTTTCCTTGTTGGCGGTGCACTTTTGTAATTCATGCTGTCATTGGTCTGATCATTATACAACCAAGATACCATCTTTGATAAGCATACTGTTGCAATGGAACCTATGACTCTTCTGCCTGATTGCCATTGCTGCTTTCTATAACAACAAACAACAAACAAAGCCTTTAGTCCCAAACAAGTTGGGGTAGGCTAGAGGTGAAACCCATAAGATCTCGCGACCAACTCATGGTTCTGGCACATGGATAGCAAGCTTCCACGCACCCCTGTCCATGGCTAGTTCTTTGGTGATGCTCCAATCCTTCAGGTCTCTCTTTACGGACTCTTCCCATGTCAAGTTCGGTCTACCCCGGCCTCTTTTGACAATATCAGCACGCTTTAGCCGTCCGCTATGTACTGGGGCTTCTGGAGGCCTGCGCTGAATATGTCCAAACCATCTCAGACGATGTTGGACAAGCTTCTCTTCAATTGGCGCTACCCCAACTCTATCTCGTATATCATCATTCCGGATTCGGTCCTTCCTTGTGTGGCCACACATCCATCTCAACATGCGCATCTCCGCCACACCTAACTGTTGCACATGTCGCCTTTTAGTCGGCCAACACTCAGCGCCATACAACATTGCGGGTCGAACCGCCGTCCTATAGAACTTGCCTTTTAGCTTTTGTGGCACCCTCTTGTCACAGAGAATGCTAGAAGCTTGGCGCCACTTCATCCATCCGGCTTTAATTCGATGGTTCACATCTTCATCGATATCCCCATCCTTTTGCAACATTGACCCCAAATATCGAAAGGTGTCCTTCTGCGGCACCACCTGCCCATCAAGGCTAACATCCTCCTCCTCCTCGTGCCTAGTAGTACCGAAAGCGCACCTCATGTACTCGGTTTTAGTCCTACTAAGTCTAAAACCTTTCGATTCCAAAGTTTGCCTCCATAACTCCAACTTCCTGTTGACCCCCGTCCGACTCTCATCGACTAGCACCACATCGTCCGCAAAGAGCATACACCATGGGATATCTCCTTGTATATCCCTTGTGACCTTATCCATCACCAAGGCAAAAAGATAAGGGCTCAAAGCTGACCCTTGATGCAGTCCTATCTTAATCGGGAAGTCATCAGTGTCGCCATCACTTGTTCGAACACTTGTCACAACATTATCGTACATGTCCTTGATGAGGGTAATGTACTTTGCTGGGACTTTGTGTTTCTCCAAGGCCCACCACATAACATTCCGCGGTATCTTATCATGGGCCTTCTCCAAGTCAATGAACACCATATGCAGGTCCTTCTTTTGCTCCCTATATCTCTCCATAAGTTGTCGTACCAAGAAAATGGCTTCCATGGTCGACCTCCCAGGCATGAAACCAAACTGATTTTTGGTCACGCTTGTCATTCTTCTTAAGCGGTGCTCAATGACTCTCTCCCATAGCTTCATTGTATGGCTCACCAGTTTAATTCCACGGTAATTAGTACAACTCTGAACATCCCCCTTGTTCTTGAAGATTGGTACTAATATACTCCGTCTCCATTCTTCTGGCATCTTGTTTGCCCGAAAAATGAGGTTGAAAAGTTTGGTTAGCCATACTATCGCTATGTCCCCGAGGCCTCTCCACACCTCAATGGGGATACAATCAGGGCCCATCGCCTTGCCTCCTTTCATCCTCTTCAAAGCCTCCTTGACCTCCGACTCCTGGATTCGCCGCACAAAAAGCCTGCTAGTATCAGCAAAGGAGTCGTCCAGATCAATGGTAGAGCTCTCACTCTCCCCATTGAACAGCTTGTCAAAGTACTCTCGCCATCTATGCTTAATCTCCTCGTTCTTCACCAGGAGTTGATCTGCTCCGTCCTTGATGCACTTGATTTGGTCAACATCCCTCGTCTTCCTCTCTCGGATCTTGGCCATCTTATAGATGTCCCTTTCGCCTTCCTTCGTGTCTAACCGTTGGTAGAGGTCCTCATACGCCCGGCCCCTTGCTTCACTCACAGCTCGCTTTGCGGCCTTCTTTGCCATCTTGTACTTCTCTATGTTGTCTGCACTCCTATCCAGATATAGGCGTCTGAAACACTCTTTCTTCTCCTTAATTGCCTTCTGGACATCATCGTTCCACCACCAGGTATCTTTAGCTTCTCTTCTACTTCCCCTGGACACTCCAAACTCCTCTGAGGCCACCTTACGAATGCAAGTCGCCATCTTCATCCACATGTTGTCTACATCACCTCCTTCCTCCCAAGGGCCCTCCTTAATGACCCTCTCCTTGAACACCTGAGCTACCTCCCCCTTGAGCTTCCACCACTTCGTTCTAGCGACTTTGGCACGCTTGTCCCGCTGGACACGAATCCGAAAGCGGAGGTCAGCAACCACAAGCTTTTCTTTTTCTTTTCTCCTTTAATCATCTTCCTCACCTTTATGTATATGCTCCCTTCTTTAATTTCCTTCTCAGCCACACCCTTCCTTTGAAGCATGGAAACACACAAATTGAAGATCACTACAAAATTTCCTGGTTGTAGGATGATTGAGCTTGACTGAACTAGTATCATTACAGAACTTGGTTGAATTTTGTGAGTACTCGATTGCTGGACTTGATATCGGGTTCTCTGTTCATAAATTGTCTGCAACTTCTTAAATCTCAGTCACATTACTAAGATTTTAAATTAACATTCACCATTCTCATCACAGACAAATAATTGTGCACCATCAAAGAGAGCAAGTTCAACCTTAGTAGTGTGCGACATTAAGTGAAAATGTCAGACAACCGAAAATTGGTAATAGCTCCATTTTAATGGTGTATCTTGTGCAGGCACATGCCATGCTGACGTCCAGGGAGCGGGGGATGATCTGCTGGTGCCTGAACTAAGAGAAGCTGAACCTGGAGGCGTGCAAGGACCTGTTGTCGCAGCAGCAGCCCAAACTCCGAACCCCTTGTTCGTCGTCGAAGGTCAGACAGCCATTCTCATCTGAAGTTCACTCCATATATATATAACCTTAGCTGTTGTGCATCGTAAAAGAGACTTGGCTTAGCCTTTTGTAGTATGCAACATTAAGTGAAAGTGTCAGACAACCGAAACTTAGCAATAGCTCCATTTAATGGTGTATCCTTCTGCACGTAGGGACATGCCATGCTGATATCCAGGGAGCAGGGGAGCCTGAAGTACGAGAAGCTGACCCTGGAGGCTTGCAAGGACCTGTTGTCGCAGCGGCCGCCCGAGCTCCCAACCCCTTGTTTGTCATCGAAGGTCAGACAGCCATTCTCATCTGAAGTTCACTTCATATATAACCTAGCTACAGATTAACAAGTGAGATTGTCAGACAACCGAAAATTAACAATAGCTTCATTCAATGGTGCATCCTTGTGCATGCAGGTACACGCCGCGCTGACGTCCATGGAGCGAGGGATGATGTGCTGGCGCCTGAACTACGAGAAGCTGACCCTGGAGGCGTGCAAGGATCCGTTGTGACAGCGTCCGCCCAAGCTCCAGACCTCTTGTTGGTCGTCGACAATGGTGACGATGCTGAGGCGGGTCACGGCGAGGCAAGGGGGAGGAGGCGCTGGGGCTGGGGCTGGGGCTGGACCTGTGGAGGTTGCAGAGCCGGGTAGGCGTGGTGTGCAAGGAGGCAAGGGACCAGACTATGTGGATATGATGCTAGCTAGATGGATAGAGCAAGAGTGACTCCATCCTTTTTGTAAAGCTTACTTGTTTGATCTGTGCCGTGATGGCCCCTGGACCCTGGTTGCTCTTGTCCTGTGCAACTGTCTCTGGATGACTGATCGAGAGTGCAGTTTTTCCCTTGCTTTCTTTTGGTCGGCAACAAGTAGAATTGTCGATTTTGTTGTGGTGTCAACTCAGTCAGCCGTTTGTTTGGAGAGAATGGATATTCACTCATAATTTTAGGTGTTGAGCCGAGTTACTAACACAGTAACAAGCTAAGGTGGATGTGCTTATTTCTTTCTGAATTATTATTTTCTCTCTTCATAAACTGAGAACTTGTCAACCTCGCCGTACGGAGAAGAGATCAAGGCTGACTTGATGTTCCGAAGTAACCGACGACAGTAGCATGAACTTCATCTTCATAAACTGCAAAAATCTCTCGGATATTCAATTTGGCTCTAGGGAGCATATGCTCATGCGTGTTGAAAATGAATTTTACAAATGTCAAAAAAATTTGAAAAAAAATTATATGTGTTCATTGTCACATTCCTCTTTAATTCCATTTCCAATATTGATGCGTTATACTGTACTCTGTAGTATATATATTAGGTTACGTGTTGTGATTTAGTTTGCTTGTGTAAGTGAGGTGGAGTAAGATAATTTATAGTTATGCTAGGTTGGTATTGTGATTCCGTTTGCCATAATACTGCTTGTCTTTGTAGTCCCCAGCCCACAGCCTACATCTGAATATATCAAGTTCAAAAGTGGTCAATGGAACACTGTACACTGCATAATGTTGACATGAACAGACGAAGCTAACTAACTAGATGTGACACTCGCAGAGGTTGCATTGAGATCTTTAGAATGTCGGTATGCACCAGGTAAACATTCTTGCTGGACGAACCTTTTCATCTCTTCTCATCTCAGAAGTGCAGATCTCATTGTGAACTATGACGAACTGCTGACACTGACAAGCTTCTCGTAGCTTTTCCAAGCGGGCCAGGACAAGGGACTGCCAGAATAGAAATTTTGCAGCACTAAATCATGCAATTGCAATTGGAACCGTGAAAAGCCAAAACTCCAGTGCATTGTCCAATACTAAGAGCATCTACAGCCGGACATAGCAAATATGACCCCCTAAACGCCCGCGGACGCACCCGGTCAGTGACAGGGCATGTCCCCTATTTGTCCGTCCGCGCAGCCACACTTCTCATTTTCTTCCTCATATGTCCGGTCACTTGCACGTGATTGGTGGAGAGGAAGAGAGAGAAAGAAAAGAATGAATAAAGAAAAAGAAAAGGTGGTCCGGGGTGGGGTCGCGTCCTACGTGGCGGATTGACCGGGCACGCCCGGGCGCGTCCGCGAGCCCTCATATCCTCCCTATATTTGAGATGGATATGAGGGTTCGCGGACAGCCCGGGCGTATAGGGATGATACGGGGGATCCGGTTGGGTCACTTTTTTCCTTCTCTCTCCTGTCCGGTCACTGACCGGGCACGTCCGCGGGCATATGAGGGGTCGTTTGAGGCGTCCGGCTGTAGATGCTCTAACCTTGAAAGACTTGGACCGACATACAGATGACTGGAAGATGGCCTTGCCGGCGATCCACATGTCGGTCACATAGCAGGCGTTACGACTTACGACCGGGTCAAAAAATGACCCGGGCCATATCTCTCTCTCTCTACACTGGTACCTCTACACCGGATCGTTGCTCTCCACCTCGATCATTACCAACTAGACGATCTCCACCGGAAGAGCGCCCTTTGTGAGCACTCCGGCCTTCTCCTCCTCCATGACACAACCCCCGATGCCGACTGCCTCCTCGTGGAGCATCGACCAGTTAGGGAACCACGAGCATATCTCGTGCAGCCGGGCGAGCTTCTCCGCATCGCCGGCGGCCACATGAACAAGGATTGCCGCCAGTGAAGGAGTGATCTGCATCGTGGCTTGGAGATTGGACGACAACGGTTGGGAGATTGACATGTGAGGGTTAAGGATTTGGACGAGCTCGCGTTTGGGATTTGGGCTAGATGAGTGATTTTGGGTGAGAGAGAGATACGAGGAGGCAACAAGACGGAGAGAGAGGAATGGCGGACTGGAGGTGACTGGCTTATTGAATAAGGCAACGACGATTTGACTACTCAGCACCTGTGACCGACATGTGGGCCCAACGACCATGGCGCATGGGGCCACGGTGGAGCGCCGGTTATTTTCCAAAAATGCGAGGAGGTTTTCTGCAAAGAGTGCGGCACCAGAGCGATCGATCGTCATGGGACCGTATGTTGAGCCGCACATGTTACATATTTTCATGTAGAGGAACCGTATTGTAGTGTTCTCGAGTTGGAATACCAAAATTTTACGCTCTAGAGTTCAAGGTCAAAATGTGTAATTTTCTCTCGCATTCCTCTCAGCTCTCATCCAAGTTTCTCCTCTCTCCTTGGGTTTTGTGGGATAGGACTGCGATGAATAGAGATTCTCAATTTGCATCCATCGCCAGCGCCTCTGCGGGCCACGCGTGTGTTGTAGGCCCGTCAACGACGCCAACCCCTCTTGTCGGTCCACACCATCGACTTTTCTCGGCCAGCTGCTCCTCGTCTCAGCATTGGCCAAAATCACTGTTTGATCTTTCTAATAAAGATTTTAACTCCATTTTCAAAGTTTTTTATGACCCGACCCTTTTGGGTTGACGCTACCCACTGTGGCATTTGCGTTGCACGGGAGACGTCATGGTTAATTAATGGTGTTTGCCCCTCGCCCACGAGATGGTCACTATTCGTGGACTCTATGATGTGGCACGATATAAAATGCCGAGCACCTTACCGTCTTCCCCCGTCCCCCATCACGTGGATCAAAACGACACATATTGTGTCATTTCAGCCCCAATGGAGACACCACATGCCTCGGTGTAACATGTCAAAGAGGTAATAAAAATATGAATGGTAAATAGTTATTTATACTTTTTCTAACAGTTATTGTTTTATACAATATGAATTTTCTTTGTTCATGTCCTTTGCTAACAATTGTTCTTCTTGCAGCCATGACATTATCCGGTTCCATGACTAGGCCGCCTTGGGGTGACCAAGAGGACATGCCCGACAAGTGGATAAGGTCGGCTTGGAGAAGAAGAAGGAAGTGAAAAGCCCTACATGTTAGTGTGTTGCTCCTTGTGTTGAAGGCATGGACAGAAGGTAGTAGATATTTTACGTGTCCCAATTATGCACATGATCGTGTGCGTCCAACTAATCCCTACCACTAATGCAGAAATGCTTATACACAATCTTCATTAGTAGCATGCAACTTTTAATCCACGTCACCGGTATTTTTTTTAAAATACCCATGGCGTGGGTGTATTTCACATGCCACCACTAATAGGCTATTTATGGCGTGCCCGTATTTTCTTACGCCGCATGTGTGTGGGACCCAGTGTTCTGACTAAGCATAAGTTATTGGTGGCATGACTAGTTCCATGCACGCCACTGTAAATTTACTATTGGTGGCGTGTAACCTAACTGAACGCCACTAGTAACATGTGCCTGAACTGATGAGCTACATTTTAGTGGCGCGTGACATGTATCACACACCACTGGTTTGGTACGCCTATAATAGTTAGCAGCCTTTCTTGTTCCTTCTCTCACTTCATTTTTTCCTTAGTCTTCTTCCTTTCTCATTTCATTTCTCCGTTCCTAGCTTTTCGTCCTCCTCTCACTTCACTTTGTCCTCTCTATCCCCATTCACAAGCTAGCCGGATCTCCCTCTTTGTTTCTACTCCCCACTTTTTTTTATCTCTTCTAGCTATGTGGCTTGAAATGGACCCACCGAAGCTTGGAGAATTGACATGAGCCTCATGCGTGAGCCCCGCTCCCGTTGGCTCGGCCATGAGCTCCCCATCGTGGCCTATGCAGCCCGTGTCCATCGAATCATCGCGCTGCAATAGCGCGTCCGTCAGATCCACAAGTCAAGCTAAACCCTAGTCTTCGTTGTTCACGCATCGCCCGGAGGAGGCAAGGCTTGTTCTCCGGTTCATCGGGCTCGGCCTTCAACTGCGTCTACTTCGCTAGCAGGGGCGTTAGGCCTAACTCCTGCTTCACCGACGTGCCGCCCCACTCTGGCTTCAGGATGCGGAGGCCTGTCGGCGCCGAGGAGGGCTTCGGCTTGATGCGCACACCGCCTGGCACCACGTGGCGCGACCACGTGCCTTAGAGCACTCAGGTCATGGCCTAGTGGATGATGTGCTTGATCTTGTGCATGATGGGCATGCCGGGGGGGGGGGGGGCATGAGGGACTGCATGTGATACACGGCCAACACGTCCCCGATGTTGCGCACTGCCTAGAACGAGCGTCACGCCTCGCGGTTGTGGCAGATTGGCACAATGTCGTCGTCGTATAGCTGAGTAGGTCCTGCCATTGCTCGGCAAGGATCATCTTGTTGGTCGCGTGCTCCGGCACCTCACTCATCTCAGGCGCCATACATGCCCGGAATGCGGCGATTGCCTGTCGCATGGTCGGCATGCCAACCTTAGGGACTACCGCCGCCAGCACGCCTCCTAGGCTGAGGTTCCAGCCCTTCGGCCGCCACATGTCTGGCGGCGTCAGGAGAGCCGAGAAAGCAAACCGCGCCAGCTCCTCGTCGTCCGCGACGGAGAGGCTTCTCGAGGACGAGCTGCTGCTGTCGGCCTCGCTGTCGTGACGTGGCATCACGGCGGTGGTGGGCGAGGAATCCTGAGGAGGTTGGTCGATGTCGGTCGACGGGGTTATGCCATCATTAATGGTGGTCTCGCAATCCGCACGACCATGCGGGCCGACGAGCCATGCATAGACGGCGGTGTTGCATGTGAGCAAAATAGCACGACGGATCAAGAATACCTATTTCTTTTATTAGTAGGTATAGATACGCCCGAGCGTTTGTGAGACGTGTCACGCCGTACATCATATTAGGTCTAGGGACTATTTTTTGCCGTGCGCCTTTACATGACACTCGACTTAGAGTGGCATACGCTGAGAAGCCGTGTACCAAAGAACGGGAGGGAGCTCCGCCGCCGTCGCTCGATCTCCCTCCTCCGACCACCTCCTCCACAAAAGAGAGCAGATACGAAACCCTCTCACCATCCTCTCTCCATCTCATCCCGACCCCCGTGTCACCCCCGCACGGGCGGCTCGGGTGGTGTCGCAACTCTAGCTACCGAGGGCGTCACCTCCTTCCTTTCCTCCCTCTGTAGTCACCGGGGGACGCTGCCGGTCTAAGCTCGGGGGCCTACGGCAGTTTGGCGGTCTCCCTCTCTCCCGTAGCATGGGAGTGGTGCGAGGCCCCTCGGCGTGAGGAGGCGAGGCCGTTCGGGTCTTGGCGGCGCGGCGGTTGGCCCTACTTCGGGTGGCGGAGGCTGGTTATGTGACGGCAGACCATCTGACCTCGGATCGGCGGCGGCGGCGTGGAGAGCCTAGTGGACGGGTCGGCTGTATGTCTGGTCTGGCCTCTAGTCAGATCTGATCTGGCCGGTGCAGCCTGCTCGCTGCGCGGTGCCGGAGATCAGTGGCGGTCCTGTGCACACGATGCTGGATGGAGGTTCGTCGAGCAGATCCGGGAGAAAACCTTGCTTTCGGCTAGTCGCCAAGGCCGGCGATGGCGGCGCTCTTCTGTGTCGTCTCCTTCTTCAAGGCATCGTCGTGGAGAAGCTTCGGACCTCTATCCGCTACCTCCGGGGGAAACCCTAAATCAGTCGATCGGATAACGGCGGCGCTCTTCCGTCGTTCCCTCCTTGGAGGCGTCATTCTTGGAGGTGTGCATTGGCCCGAGAGACGAGTGGACGATTTTAATGGTGGAGCGGCATTTCATTTGACGCATTGACGACGTTGAGTCTAGGCAGCCTGGCATTGTGGGGTCTCAGCGATAGGTGCGTGATGATGGACGCGCGTAGGGATGTGGCGTTGTCTGACATTGTGGTGGTGTCGACGACATGTCTGACAAGGTCGATGCGTCGATACCTGCTCTGAAAATGGATCGGTGGAAGACGGTGACGACGACCTCTGCAGCATGCGCATGCGGTGCCTGCCGAGGATGCGCTGGACCGGTGTGTGCCCGGTGCCCCAAACCCGGTGATTGTGGCTTGACTGAGGCCGTCGGTGTTGGATGTTGGGCTTTGGTGTGAGGTCTGGGCAGGCGGCGTGAAGAATACACACCCTTCATCCAGTTGATAGGAGTAGCGACAGATGTTACCAAGATGATGGCTTCAGACTTATTGATGTACAGTATTACTTTGTGAATAATTAATAAAATGGATGTATACATCGTCCTGATGCAGAGGACGGGGATCATCCTATTTTTCAAAAAAAAAAAAACATAATAAGATGAAATATGTTTTTCCTGTAGTGCAAGCTCGAATTTTGTTAGCGCTGATTGAGCACCTGATCGACGCCAAACCGGTTTATCCGCAGATCGTCTCTGTCTCCGCAAAACGCAAAAATGCTACATGTACGAATAGTTACGGAGCTTTACAGACCCCTTCCAAATTACTAAACGTTCACCTCACTGATTTTCATGGGGTGGGCCCGCGTCCACAACTAACCCCAATCATTGGCGGACACCCCGTAACCCTTTGTACGTGTAGCATTGTTGCTGTCTCCGAGATTGATTCTGCTATAAAGCACCCAAACGTAGGCAAATCCACGGCGCCCGGCCCCCTCTGTGTGTATATATATAGGCTGCATCGGTTCTGTTGGACAAGGAGAGGGTAAGATCCGATCGACGCGGCAACTTCTTTACTGGCCGACCAATAATTCTATACCTACGTAATTTATTACGTAAAGTTACGTTCTTTCTTTTTTTCAACACTAATTATCCCCCCCTGATTTCCACCGGGTGGGCCTGGGCCCTTTTACCTCCCAACCAAATCTGGCCAACTCAGATTGTACGTAAGTTACGTAGAAAATTTTACGTAGGTGTAGCAAAGCTCCTGGCCGACAGGGGAAGGAAGGTGCACAACCGCACAAAAGTTAAGAAGAGAAGAAGAGATAGATGGAGACGGCGGCGGGTGCTTTGGGCCTGTGCGACGACGTCCTCGTGGAGATCCTTGTCCGCCTCCCGTCCAAGTCGGTGCTCCGCTGCCGCGCCGTGTGCAAGAGATGGCGCCGCATCACCACCGCCGTCTCCTTCCTCGCCGCCCACGCTGCCCACGCGGCGAGCTGCACGCGTGAGATGATCATCCTCCCCCAGCGCGAGCTTGAACCTAGCTCCTTGGCAGTGGAAACCATCCGTCTATCTCTTGATCCGAGGCCGAGGACGAGGCCGATCCGCTTTCTTTGCAACCGAACCCGTGGAGACTGGTGCCGAGTATTGTATTCTCTGGACGGCCTGCTGGTGTTGCAGCCACGACACAGCCGCTTCATCATCTGCAACCCGATGACCAGACAGTGGACAAACTTGCCGGTCTTGACTCCACAGCCGTGCTTCAACGCCTTTGCTTGCGGCTTTTACCTGCACAGCTCGTCCAACGAGTATCGTCTCTTGTGCCATTGCACACAAGGAGAAACGGAAGAAGCCAGGCGCCACAGGGAGCACTCCTACTACATCCTCTCCACTGGCAGCGCCCTGCCTCGACGACTGGGGCGCGCTCCAACTCCGGCAGACCCACCCACCAGCTGCGTCCAGTATGAGGTTCCCGTGGCTCACCGCGGCATCCTCCATTGGTTCTCTCTGCACTCGGAAGCTACCCGCACCGGCAAGATGCTGGCGTTCGATACGGTTTCCGAGACGTTCCGCCTCATGTCGCGGCCGCCGGAGCGAGCCGGCGACAGTACTACCACAAGGCGGAGCTTGTTCGAGCTAGACGGCGAGCTCTGCGTCGCGGCTATGCAAAGCGCGACATCGCTGGACATCTGGGTGTTGCAAGACTACAAGGCGGAGAGCTGGATGCTACGCCATCGGGTCACAATGTTGGGTGGCTGCAACGCTGTGGCGATGAGAATGGTACTCTCCGTTGGAAGCGGCGCCATCCTCATTGGAAGTCCCTATTGCGATGTGGCCAGATTGTATAATCTCAAAGACAAGAAGATGCACAAGGATGTAACGTTCGGCCCCGCATTACCCACCTTCTTGCTATTCAGCGAGAGCCTCGTGTCGCATGCCTTCTTCGATTCGCCTCCACACCCTCAGTTTGAATCCATAAGCTTCTCTTCTCCAGGAGGAGGTAGCTAGCCAGCTACCTGTTACTGTTAGGGATAGTACCGTAATCTTGAGTTTAAATTTGTACTACTACTACACCACGTACATACGTGTTTACGCATGCCATCGAGTGTGTCCCTTCCTAGTGTACATGGTGTCCGTGTTTTGTAAGCTAGAGGAAGAGAGATGATTTGCTGCACACTTTGGTCATTGACATCACTGGTATTTATATAAGTATAACTATACTAAAGCCGCACCAGTTTGGTTTTCAACCCCTCCCCCTGTTAGAATAAATCTGAGACGCGTAGTTGATCTACCAAGGAGCGAAGACCAAGCAATTACATGAGCACGACATCGATATTTGTTAACAAGATGCACCGATATGGCTACATCCGGGGCCTGACTACGGATGCTCCTCCCATGACACCGCTACAATACCGCATCCCAGCCGCCTGGGCGCCGGCACAAGCCGTCGGCTCCCCCGTGTACCCGTGCTATTATGTTGCCTAGGTTACATCGTGTGTCTACCCCTCATTATATAAGAGGACTAGGGATACATATGTTCTAATAGGACACGACTCCTATCATGTCTACACAAAGTCCAAAACCAAGTCCAACTGTAACCTAACTTGTACAAATATTCGACAATTCTAACAAACTCCACCTTGGCGAATATTCTTCACCACCTTGGAATTATCCATGCGTCGAACCTCCATGTACATTGGACTTGAGATTATATCATGAGCACCGCTGCTACTCCCAGACTCCACGTGACCCCACCTGCAATTGTAGTCCCTTTTCGTCTTCTTCACAGTCAACACTCGAGCGAAAGTTCCTCATTACTCTACTTTGTGCTCCCAACTTCCGGAGTATTCGTTCAACGCCATCACACACCGATCACTAATCTCTATGAAAGTGAACAACTCACATATTGGATGCCACATATAAGAGTTACATGAACTCAACGTCCTCGCTCTTTCTTGACCGTCTCTCTGAAACTTGAAGGAATTTCATCATCGCCTTGTATCACCATGAGTCAAATTCGCAGTTGTCTCACCCTTTTTCCAGATAGTCTCTGACATGTCCCACAGCTATAGCACTCCGCCTCCTTCTGTACTTGTCATCCACACTTTGCCATGTGCACTGAACACCACAGAATATACGACCATGTACTCTCTCCGCTTTTGACAACTTTCAGACTTTCCGTCACTTTCTCAGATTTTCCATGGTCAACTCCCGACCATCAACTAGCATCGATAGACCCAGTCACCAACTTGAATCTGGTACTCGTCAACACTGCTTCAGCACCCTCTGCACACTTTGCCTGACCGCATGTCTGATCACCAGTGCCTTGGCCCGTCGCTGTGTCCCGTGCTTACCGCACGCCTTGCCGCTATCACCGTGTAAAGCCTCTGTTGTCCTGGTTGAGTCTTCCAAGGTTGCAAAGCCTCACCACTCAACCCCCACTACGGAGAATCACCGATCATCACCGACCGATGCCGAGTATCATGTCTCCATCAGACCACTGGTGCCCAGTCCGATCCACGTGTCTCTCACTTTTCCCGCTGAAATAGGTTGCGATTCTCCGAGCTCTTACGGCGTAGCCCCTCCATCAGCACAGAGCAAAGTCGTCCATCAGACTTCAGCTCCACTTTCAACATGGCTCCATGTAGCTAGCTGGCCGTGCTACCCCGTGCCCTGTCGACTTCAAGCTCTCATGTGTGCACCGGCTTGAATCAACCCGACGCCATAGTCCATCGAAGCCACACAAGCCCTTAGGCCTGCACCACGTATTTCCACGTCTCAGAGGTCGGTCATCATCAGCATCACGCTCCTATATCTTCGTCGCTGAAATCATCGTCGTCTTCTGCTTTGACATCCATGTCGATCCATCAGACTGTCTAGTGATCTAGTCCGATCCAGCCGAACTTATCCGACTGCAACCATGCTCCACCCTGCGTCGTGGCTGCCCGCACATCTTTGTGCATTGCTTGATGCGCTGTGTATGCATGATCCTATTTGTGCAACG
The DNA here is from genome assembly GCA_039707655.1 of Elymus sibiricus. Classification (NCBI taxonomy): domain Eukaryota; kingdom Viridiplantae; phylum Streptophyta; class Magnoliopsida; order Poales; family Poaceae; genus Elymus; species Elymus sibiricus. Next base: position 515,257,882 of record CM077665.1, read on the forward strand.
CACCTCAATTCCCATATGTGCACTGTCGAACAACACCACTGCTGCCAATTTGCCATCTCAACGTAGCATGCAAAGAACTCCAGAAATAGCGCGTTGGTAGTCTCCGTGCACGAGTAACAACAAGTTCAATCAACCTTATTACAACCACCACGTGGACTTCCTTGACCAGTTCTTTTTTTGAAACTAAGACGATTTTTATAGCAATTTCGGAAACTAGAAGCTTGAAGATGTTTTTTTTCAAAACTAGGACCCCGTCGGCCAGCCGTTGGCCGAAGAGGGGCTTTTCGGCCTACCGATGACCGAAGAGGCCTCTTCGGCGTCTCGTGGGCCGAAGAAGGTGTTAGATGGGCCGAAGACGGGGCCGTCGGTGCGCTGTCGACCGAAGAAAATGTCTTCGGCCAGCCTGCGACCGAAGAGCTCTTCGGCTAACTGTTGGCCGAAAACGGTGGATAAGGCCCGACCGAGCGCTTTCTTCTTCCTTTTCTCTCTGTTCGTTCTCTGTTCGTCCTCTCTCTCGTTTCCTCTCTGTACATCGCCCCCCTCGCCGATCTCTTCGTTTCTCCAACTATATTCAAATCCAAACCACAGAAACGGTAGATCATAGCCATCTCCACCAGCCTACGGTCATTTTTTTCCTATGGGATAGGTATTTGTGTGTACAAGTGAGTTGTACTCATGGTGGTGTGAGGAGGAGAAGCCATGGTCGGTTGAGGAGGAGGAGGTGGTTTGGCTGGGGAGGAGGAGGTGGCCGCCGAGGGGGTGGCATTGGTGTTGTCCGTTGGTGCCAGTTCTCCGTGAGGTGGCAACACGCGTCAAAGGTATAATCACGTCGTCACATTTTTTTTGAGTGTTAATTTGTTTGTGCTGGCATTTTAGCGGTTAGTTAGTGTAGCGGGTAATAATTTTGTTCATTGTGATTAATGAGATGGAAGTGTCTGACAGGTGAAAATGTTTGAATCGGTAAATTTGACTGTTTACTATGGCTCTGGCAATGTTCGATATAATGAGTTGGGGGTTGATCTTAGCGAGTATAAAAAATGTGTCATGACACTTCCAGACCCGGACAGACTGGACATTAGACAGTTGAAGTACTGGTTGACAACTAGTTTTGGGCTGGATCCTGGGGTATGTTCCGTCAGTATTCATGCATTGTGGACCAAATCGTGTAAAAATGTCAAGTGGGAGTTGATGCTGATAGATAGGAGCCAGCAGTGGTTGACCCTGTTAAGGCGTTGTAGAGACCGAAAAATCCACCCATATGCCCTAGTGCAACCTGTGGCGAAGGAGGAGAATACCGGACAACCAGAGGGGGGGTATGAACCCGGGCAGGGCAGTCAAGTGGCTAACGAGATTTATTTATCCGGGTCACAGCCAATGGATGTGGATGCTAGCCAACCCGAGGAAGAGCCAGATTACGTGCCACACAATTTGTGTGGTAACGATACTGGGCAGAGTAGTCGGTCGCTAATATTAGCTGGTTCTGGTTTTGCTGATGGGGATGAGGAAGGGGAGGAAATGCAGAGGGTGATGGAGGAAGAGTACGAGGATGGACTGGCTGAGGATCTGGATTCTGAAAATTCCGAGGATGAAGTGGAGGTACCGATTCCTGCCGCATGGGATCAGGACCTATCGACCGGTCTCACGGTCAACGATGGCCATGAGACTCCATGGCAGTATCATCTGAACCAAGTCCAGATAGGTTCTATGTATGATACAAAGAAGAAATTGAAATATGCGTGGTAAAGTGGGCTATGTCCACGCAGAGGGTTTTCCGGACACACATATCAAATCGAACAAACTATACCGTGAAATGTGTTGAAACATGTTGTCCTGGGAAGGTGCACGGGCACGTGCCGAAGTATAACATCCACTGGGTTGTCACCGATGTTGTTCCACATACTTGTGTAAGGAAAAACCTTCTGGTGAATCATCCGAACCAGTCTTCAACTCTCATTGCTCAACTCATGTATACTGAGATAGTGCAGAAGAAAGACATGGAAGCAAAACACATCCAGACAGCAGTGAAGGTCAGATGGAATTATGTCATTCCTTACGGGAAAGCTTGGAGGGCTAAGCAGAAGGCTATGGAGGAAAGGTTTGGGACGTTCTTCGACTCATATGATAATGTTGTGCGGCTCCTTCAAGTATTGAAGGAGAGGAATCCCGGCACATATGTTAACGTACAACACACAAGATTGGCGAGTATACCAGATTTTAAGGTGTTGAAGAGAGTATTCTTTTCTTTTGCTATTTGCATCGAAGCTTTCCGGCATTGTCCTCCTGTGATGTTTGTGGATGGCACATTCCTGACTGGTCAGTACAGAGGGCAAATCCTTACTGCTATTGGTGTTGACGGGAACATTCAAATCATCCCACTTGCTATGGCATTCGTGGAGGGTGAGAACTTTCCAAGCTGGATATGGTTCTTGAGGCAAGTGAAAATTGCCATCGTGAAGGACCGACCGAACGTGTGTGTCATTCATGACAGACATGCTGGTATATTGAAGGCCGTGAAGACACCGAGGGATCCAACTAAGAACGAATCAACACCATGGAAGGACCTGCAGAGCCGGTGGTGCATGCGCCATCTTGGGGCAAATTTTTTCTCACAGTTCAAGAACAAGCGGTTGATGAACTTGTTCAAAAAAATTATGCAAGCAGAACCAGCCACGCAAATACAATTTTATTTGATCAAAACTAGATGAGTTTACTAAGAAGCAGGTTAAAGCCAGACAGAAAATGGAACAAGATCAGGTTAAATTAGCAATAATCATCGCGGAGCTAGAGCAGCCTGTAGCTCTTTGTGACTTGCCAGCAATTGACCCTCCTGGCACTAAGAGGCCGAAGGGCAGGGCAATAAAGAATTTTACTCAGTGGATAGAGAAAGAGCCTCCCGTGAATTGGTCTTTCCTGCATGACACCCATGGAGCTAGGTATGGCCACATGACAACCAACCTTGCTGAGGTGTATAACTTTGTACTTAGAGGGAATAGAGCATTGCCACTCACAGCTATTGTGGAGGCTGTATTCCATGACACTTTGAGATATTTCAGAGAAAGGCACGAGTTAGCAAAGAAGCATATTGCAGATCATCCGAAGACACCTTATTGTAGCCGTGTCATGGAGTACATGGCAAAGAAGATAGAGAAAGCAAAGAAGCACAATGTCAGACTCATAGGTAATCAGGAAAGGAGGTATGAGGTTCAGCTACCTACCGATGGTTTTGGTACGTCAAATGAGGTGAAGACACATGAGGTAAAAATTGGAACGGAATTTTATCCAACGTGTGAGTGTACATGCAACAAACCGAAGTTGTTGCACCTTCCTTGCTCACATGTGTTGGCTGCGTGCGGCCAGATTCAGTTGGATGCCATCTCCTTCGTGTCCCCATACTATTTGAAAGAGTCAGTACTCAACACATGGACCGATGAGATGACAGGGTTTAGAGTCGTCGGCAATTTCAACAAGGTAAACGATGATGAGAGAGTATACATCCCGGATCCTGATCTTCGGCGAACCAGTAGGGGTAGACGTAAGGTCCGTCGCATCCGTAATGATATGGACCAATCTGAAGCTGGTGGAGCAACCAGACAGTGTTTGCTATGTGCGAATTATGGGCATAGGATGAAATATTGCCCCAACCTTAACAAAGACGGTGCGTCCACATCGACGAGTGCGACAACAGGAGCAAGAGGCAGACGTGGTCGAGGCAGTCGAGGCCGAAGGGGACTGATACGTCTCCAACGTATCTATAATTTTTGATTGTTCCATGCTATTATATTATCTGTTTTGGATATTTTATATGCATTAATATGCTATTTTATATTATTTTTGGGACTAACCTATTAATCTAGTGCCTAGTCCCAGTTTCTGTTTTTTCCTTGTTTTTGAGTATTGCAGATAAGGAATATCAAACGGAGTCCAAACGGAATAAAATCTTCGATATGATTTTTCTTGGACCAGAAGAAACCTACCAGACTTGGAGAGGGGGTCAGGAGACCTGCCGGTTGGCGACAAGCCAGCAGGGCGCGCCCTAGGGGGGGGGGGGGGCGCCCCCCTGGCTTGTGACCCCCCTGCAGGCCCTCCAGCCCTAATCTTCGTCCTATAAATTCCAAAATATTCCTCCAATACCAGAGGGAGCCACGAAAATACTTTTCCGCCGCCGCAAGCCTCTGTTCCCGTGAGATCCCATCTTGGGGCCTTTTCCGGTAATCTGCCGGAGGGGGATTCGATCACGGAGGGCATCTACATCAACTCCATTGCCCCTCCGATGATGCGTGAGTAGTTCACCTCAGACCTTCGGGTCCATAGCTAGTAGCTAGATGGCTTGTTCTCTCTCTATGTTCTTCAATACCATGTTCTTCATGATCTTCATGGGGATCTATCCGATGTAATACTCTTTTGCGGTGTGTTTGTCGAGATCCGATGAATTGTGGGTTTATGATCAGATTATCTATGAATATTATTTGAGTCTTTTCTGAATTCTTATATGCATGATTTCATATCTTTGCAAGTCTCTTCGAGTTATTGGGTTGGTTTGGCCAACTAGATTGGTAATTCTTGCAATGGGAGAAGTGCTTAGTTTTGGGTTCAATCTTGCGGTGTCCTCACCCAGTGACAAAGTAGGGGTAGCGAGGCACGTATTTGTATTGTTGCCATCGAGGATAAAAAGATGGGGTTTTCATCATATTGCTTGAGTTTATCCCTCTACATCATGTCATCTTACCTAATGCGTTACTCTGTTCTTCATGAACTTAATACTCTAGATGCAGGCAGGAGTCGGTCGATGTGTGGAGTAATAGTAGTAGATGCAGAATCGTTTCGGTCTACTTGACACGGACGTGATGCCTATATGCATAATCATTGCCTTGGATATCGTCACAACTATGCGCTTTTCTATCAATTGCTCGACAGTAATTTGTTCACCCACCGTATTATTTTCCTTCAAGAGAGAAGCCTCTAGTGAAACCTATGGCCCCCGGGTCTATTTTCCATATTATATTTTCAGATCTATAAACCAAAAATACCTTGCTGCAATTTTATTTACTTTTATTTTAGTTTTACTTTTGGTAATCTTTTATATCTATCTCTATCAGATATCATCCTTGCAAGTAACCGTGAAGGGATTGACAACCCCTTTATAACGTTGGGTGCAAGTGTTTGATTGTTTGTGTAGGCGCAAATATTGGTGCCTTGCTTGTTCCTCCTAATGGATTGATACCTTGGTTCTCAACAAACTGAGGGAAATACTTATCTACTTCGCTGCATCACCCTTTCCTCTTCAAGGGAAAACCAACGTAAGCTCAAGAGGTAGCAAGAAGGATTTCTGGCGCCGTTGCCGAGGAGGATACATCAAGCCTACCAAGTACCCATCACAAACTCATCTCTTGCATTTACATTATTTGCCATTTGCCTCTCGTTTTCCTCTCCCCCACTTCTAAAACGATTTTCAGAAAAACCAAAAAGATTTGCCTTTTTATTCGCCCTTCTTCCGTTCGTCTTTCCGTTTGCTTTTTGTTTGCTTGTGTTGCCATGTGCCTTCTATTTGCTTGCATCTTCGCTTGCTAAAAATGTATTGATATGGATCCTCATCCACTTGCTAATCTCTTCAAAAGGTCAAATTATGATAAACCAATTGCTAGTGAGTTGAGTGCACTTGATTATCTCTATGAAGTTTTGTTTGAAAATCATGAATCTGAAAATTTTGATGAAGTGTTGAAAGAAGAAAATTATAAGGTGATTCATGATAGATCCTTGATTGAAAAGCATGATTGCAATGTTGCTAGTATGAATTCTCTAAATATCCATGATGCTAATGATATGCAAAGCCACAAGCTTGGGGATGCTATGTTTCATGAAGTTGATATTTTTTGTTCCCCAAGTTTTGATGAGCAAATTCATTATGATGATTGCATGCTTGTGCATCATGAAAAGAATGGTTTATGTGATAGTTATATTGTTGAATTCCTTCATGATGTTACTGAAATTTATTATGAGGGAGGAACATATGCTTGTAGGAATTGCAATAATATCAAGTTTCCTCTCTATGTGTTCAAAGTTTTGAAGTTATGCTTGTTTTGCCTTCCTATGCTAGTTGATTCTTGTTCCCATAAATTGTTTGCTCACAAAATCCCTATGCATAGTAAGTGGGTTAGACTTAAATGTGTTTTTCATGCTATTCATGATGCTCTTTTGCATATCTCAATTACTACTTTTTATGTGAGCATCATTGAAATCGTTATGCCTAGCTAGGGGCGTTAAACAATAGCGCTTGTTGGGAGGCAACCCAATTTTATTTTATGTTTTCTGTTTTTGCTTCTGTTTTTGAGTGTTTCACACATTATTACCTCTCTAGTAATTGTGTTTTGGTGTTTTAATTAGTGTTTGTGCCAAGTAAGACCTTTGGGATGGTTTACGTTGATTGTTGATTTGATTCTGCTGAAAAACAGAAACTTTTGCGCTCAGTCAAGGAATTTTCTAAATTCACCAGAGCATTGAATGAGTCTGAATTTTTTACACAAGATTGATATACAAATTTCCCAGATTGCCCTAATTTTTCAGAATTTTTGGAGTTACAGAAGTATTTGAAGTCTACAGATTGCTACAGACTGTTCTGTTTTTGACAGATTCTGTTTTCTTTGTGTTGTTTGCTTTTTTGATGTATCTATGGGTTGTATTTGGAGTTACAGAAGTATTTGAAGTCTACAAATTGCTACAGACTGTATTTGAAGTCTACAGATTGCTACAGAATGTTCTGTTTTTGACAGATTCTGTTTTCTTTGTGTTGTTTGCTTATTTTGATGTATCTATGGGTTGTATCGGGGGGTATGAACCATGGAGAAGTTGGAATACAGTAGATATTACACCAATATAAATAAAGAATGAGTTCACAGAGGTACCTAAAGTGGTGATTTATTTTTCCTATACTAACGGATCTCACGAGTTTTCTGTTGAGTTTTGTGTTGTGAAGTTTTCAAGTTTTGGGTAAAGATTTGATGGACTATGGAATAAGGAGTGGCAAGAGCCTAAGCTTGGGGATGCCCAAGGCACCCCAAGTCATATTCAAGGATACCAAAGAGCCTAAGCTTGGGGATGTCCCGGAAGGCATCCCCTCTTTCGTCTTCAATCCATCGGTAAATTTACTTGAGGCTATATTTTTATTCACCACATGATATGTGTTTTGCTTGGAGCGTCTTGTATGATATGAGTCTTTGCTTTTTAGTTTGCCACAATCATCCTTGATGCACACATCTTTTTGAGAGAGACCCGCATTAATCGTGAATTATTAGAATACTCTTTGTGCTTCACTTATATCTTTTGAGCTAGGCAATTTTGCTCTAGTGCTTCACTTATATCTTTTTAGAGCACGGTGGTGTTTTATTTTATAGAAATAATTGAACTCTCGTACCTCACTTATATTATTTTGAGAGTCTTTGAACAGCATGGTAATTGGTTTAGGTTATGAATTTGGTTCTAATATAATGGGCATCCAAGAGGGATATCATAAAAACTTTCATATAAAGTGCATTGAATACTATGAGAAGTTTTAGTCCTTGCATAAAGTTTTGAGATATAGAGATGGTGATATTAGAGTCATGCTAGTGAGTAATTGTGGATTGGTAAAAATACTTGTGTTAAGGTTTGTGATTCCCGTAGCATGCACGTATGGTGAACCGTTATGTAACGAAGTCGGAGCATGATTTGCTTAATGATTGTCATCCTTTGTGTGAGGGTCGGGAGCGCGCGATGGTTAACTCCTACCAACCTCTCCCCTAGGAGCATGCGTCTAATACTTTGCTTCGATAACTAATAGGCTTTTGCAATAAGTATGTGAGTTCTTTATAACTAATGCGAGTCCATGGATTATACGCACTCTCACCCTTCCACCATTGCTAGCCTCTCTAGTACCGCGCAACTTTCGCTGGTGCATTAAACCCACCATATATCCTTCCTCAAAACAGTCACCATACCTACCTAATATGGCATTTCCATAGCCATTCCGAGATATATTGCCATGCAACTTCACCGTTCCGTTTATTATGACACGCACCACCATTTTCATATTGCTTTAGAGTCATATTTTGTTCTAAGTATCGAGTTGTATTTTTTGAGTTGTAAGTAAATAAAAGTGTGATGAACATCATTATAGAGCATTGTCCCATGTGAGGAAAGGATGATGGAAGCTATGATTCCCTCACAAGTTGGGATGAGTCTCCGGACATTACAAATAATAAAAGAGGCCAATGAAGCCCAAATAAAAAAAAGAGAGGCCAAAGATGCCCACCAAAATAAAAAAAAGAAAAGAAAAAAAAAATGAGAGAAAAGAGAGATGGGACAATGCTACTATCCTTTTTCCACACTTGTGCTTCAAAGTAGCACCATGATCTTCATGATAGAGAGTCTCCTATTTTGTAACTTTCATATACTAGTGGGAATTTTTCGTTATATAACTTGGCTTGTATATTCCAATGATGGGCTTCCTCAAATTGCCCTAGGTCTTCATGAGCAAGCGAGTTGGATGCACAACCACTTAGTTTCCTTTTGAGCTTTCATACACTTATAGCTCTAGTGCATCCGTTGCATGGCAATCCCTACTCACTCACATTGATATCTATTGATGGGCATCTCCATAGCCCGTTGATACGCCTAGTTGATGTGAGACTATCTTCTCCTTTTTCCTTGCAACCTCCACCATATTCTATTCCACCTATAGTGCTATATCCATGGCTCACGCTCATGTATTGCGTGAAAGTTGAAAAGGTTTGAGAACATAAAAGGTGTGAAACAATTGCTTGACTTGTCATCGGGGTTGTGCATGATTTAAATACTTTGTGTGGGGAAGATGGAGCATAGCCAGACTATATGATTTTGTAGGGATAACTTTCTTTGGCCATGTTATTTTGAAAGGACACGATTGTTTGTTAGTATGCTTGAAGTATTACTGTTTTTATGTCAATTTTAAACTTTTGTTTTGAATCTTATGGATCTGAAAATTCATGCCACAATAAAGAATATTACATGGATAAATATGTTAGGTAGCATTCCACATCAAAAATTCTGTTTTTATCATTTACCTACTCGAGGACGAGCAGGAATTAAGCTTGGGAATGCTTGATACGTCTCCAACGTATCAATAATTTTTGATTGTTCCATGCTATTATATTATCTGTTTTGGATGTTTTATATGCATTAATATGATATTTTATATTATTTTTGGGACTAACCTATTAATCTAGTGCCTAGTGCCAGTTTCTGTTTTTTCTTGTTTTTGAGTATTGCAGATAAGGAATATCAAACGGAGTCCAAACGGAATAAAATCTTCGATATGATTTTTCTTGGACCAGAAGAAACCTACCAGACTTGGAGAGGGGGTCAGGAGACCTGCTGGTTGGCGATAAGCCAGCAGGGCGCGCCCTAGGGGGGGGGGGGCGCCCCCTGGCTTGTGGCCCCCCCTGCAGGCCCTCCAGCCCTAATCTTCGTCCTATAAATTCCAAAATATTCCTCCAATACCAGAGGGAGCCACGAAAATACTTTTCCGCCGCCGCAAGCCTCTGTTCCCGTGAGATCCCATCTTGGGGCCTTTTCCGGTAATCTGCCGGAGGGGGATTCGATCACGGAGGGCATATACATCAACTCCATTGCCCCTCCGATGATGCATGAGTAGTTCACCTCAGACCTTCGGGTCCATAGCTAGTAGCTAGATGGCTTCTTCTCTCTCTATGTTCTTCAATACCATGTTCTTCATGATCTTCATGGGGATCTATCCAATGTAATACTCTTTTGCGGTGTCTTTGTCGAGATCCGATGAATTGTGGGTTTATGATCAGATTATCTATGAATATTATTTGAGTCTTTTCTGAATTCTTATATGCATGATTTCATATCTTTGCAAGTCTCTTCGAGTTATTGGTTTGGTTTGGCCAACTAGATTGGTAATTCTTGCAATGGGAGAAGTGCTTAGTTTTGGGTTCAATCTTGCGGTGTCCTCACCCAGTGAAAAAGTAGGGGTAGCGAGGCACGTATTTGTATTGTTGCCATCGAGGATAAAAAGATGGGGTTTTCATCATATTGCTTGAGTTTATCCCTCTACATCATGTCATCTTACCTAATGCGTTACTCTGTTCTTCATGAACTTAATACTCTAGATACAGGCAGAAGTCGGTCGATGTGTGGAGTAATAGTAGTAGATGCAGAATCGTTTCGGTCTACTTGACACGGACGTGATGCCTATATGCATAATCATTGCCTTGGATATCGTCATAACTATGCGCTTTTCTATCAATTGCTCGACAATAATTTGTTCACCCACCGTATTATTTTCCTTCAAGAGAGAAGCCTCTAGTGAAACCTATGGCCCCCGGGTCTATTTTCCATATTATATTTTCAGATCTATAAACCAAAAATACCAAAAATACCTTGCTGCAATTTTATTTACTTTTATTTTAGTTTTACTTTTGGCAATCTTTTATATCTATCTCTATCAGATCTCATCCTTGCAAGTAACCGTGAAGGGATTGACAATCCCTTTATAGCGTTGGGTCTAAGTGTTTGATTGTTTGTGTAGGTGCAAATATTGGTGCCTTGCTTGTTCCTCTACTGGATTGATACCTTGGTTCTCAACAAACTGAGGAAAATACTTATCTACTTCGCTGCATCACCCTTTCCTCTTCAAGGGAAAACCAACGCAAGCTCAAGAGGTAGCAGGGACGACGAGGAAGAAATAACTCAGAAGCTATATAATGAGTCAGACTATGTTTTATTTTGTAATATGTCTGAACTATGTTTTAATTTGTAATATGTCGAACTATGTTTTAATTTGTAATATGTCGGACTATGTTTTAATTTGTAATATGTCAAACTATGTTTTAATTTGTAATATGTCGGACTATGTTTTATTTTCTAATATGTCGGACTATGTTTTATTTTCTAATATGTCGAACTATGTTTTAATTTCAGATATGTCTTCGTATGCGTTGCTTAAAGATACGATCGATAAAAAACACCGGGCCGCACTTATGCAAGCGGGCAAGAACTTAGATGTGTTGGTCCCTCGCACCCCAAAGTCTAACTGGATGATACACCCTGAATGGGTTGATAGGTATGTGTGCATATAATGTTTTAATTCGTAATTTGTAATATTTGATGCCCGCTAACTGTTTGCTGTACATTCTCTTTATTTTGTAGGTTAATGTGGGCTGGACTGCTACCCTTGGCACGGCTGGTTGAGGGTACATTGGATGAGTGGGTTGATCATTCGGAGTTGGATGAAGCTGGTGAACCAATGCAGCTACGCAAGAGGCAAATGAAATGCTTCTCTTACGACAGGTCACTCCTTACCTGCTTAGTAGATAGATGGAGACCGGAGACACATATGTTTCAGTTTCCCTGGGGAGAGATGGCGCCTACTCTACATGATGTGTCTTACTTGTTGGGATTACCGTTGGCCGGTGCTGCCATAGGTCCATTAGAGGCAGAACCTGGCTGGCTAGCGACGATGCAGGCCCGTTTTCTAGCTGCGGTGCCAACTGCCGTGGGCTTAGACAACGATCCTCACGGGCCTCGTTTTAAGTGGTTGAGCCAGTTTCAGGTAACCTTCTCGGTCAGCTAAACGAATGTTGTTTTTATAGTTGTCCTCACTACATAGAATAATACAGTCGTTTGGGTTATATGTAGATTGTCTCGTTAGGATACCCCGGACTTCAGTTGTCAGAGGCACAGGTTGATCGGTCCCTAGAGGCATATATTCTTTGGTTGTTCGGCAAGACAATGTTCACGGAGAACCACGTGACCACTGTCGATGCACGCCTCATCAGCATTGCACGAGAGATAGCTGACGCTCGTTGCCCAGGGGACATTATGCAGAGGAGTTTTGGTTCTGCTGTGTTGGCAGCTACGTACAGAGGCCTGTGCAAAGGTTGCATGTTGAGCTCCCATAGATCAGGTCTGGTTGGATGTCCACTATTGTTGCAGCTCTGGTCATATGAGAGGTTCCCTATTGGACGACCCTATGTCTGCGTTGATAAACCGTTTGGGTTGGAAGACATAGCAGGGGCTTATGTGCAACATATCGGCGACTTGCCTACTGTGGGATCTGTTTGGGCGCGAAGAGAGGTAATTTTGTATTACGTAACATTTCATTAGATTATTTCTTGCGATGCAATACTATTACTAATGTTTATTTGTTGTCATGCACAGAGACAGTATGCGGGTATGCAGGTGAAGAGCTGCTACCCGTCCTTCACGGTGCAGTTTGATGCTTTGCACGAGGATGTTGTTATCTGGGAGCCCTACTCGCATCAGGCTATAACATCTAGGTTTCCAGTTGGGATATCTGACTTGTGCACTAGAGATCGGCACTACTGGATGACCAAGGCGAGATTGGTGTTCGACGTGACGGTGGAGGAGATGGCTCTTCATAGGGTGATGAGACAGTTCGGTCGATGTCAAGAGGATGAAATTCCAGTTATTCCACACATACCGGCACACGTGCACAAGTAAGTAATTCTAATTTAGTTGTCAGCACTGCTTTCAGAATTTTGCTTACCACGTTACCCGGATGTCAATGTCAGGTTGAGCCGCGTAGGAGGGAACAAGTCCATGGATTTCTGGCTTCAGAACATTGGCCCTTATGTTCTAGAATGGACGACCGCGCCAACACATATCTGGAATGAGGTTCGACCCTTTGACTGGGACAAGTTCGGGTTGTATCTACAGCGTTACAGGCATTCAACGAGGATCTACTTGGTTCCATGTGCTGCTCCTGATCAGATTGAAGCGCCTCTGACCAGTGATATGTACCGAACTTCCTCTATTATGGGAACCAGACACCACGCGGTACGTACCCAACTTCCTCTATTATGGTTCTAATATGTGTACTCATGTCATAACCTAAACATTTACAATTGGCTAACTCTTCAATGTATAGAGTGACTTGACAGTAGAGGCGCGAGAGGAGGTTTCCGCTTTAATGCGGCGGGTTGAGAGGGGGGATACTATCCCACAGCCAGAGCACCTCTCATGGTTGAAGCGTTTTGATGAGAAGCTACGAGGGATTTACGCAGCAGTGACATGTAGAAGATCTTCGGACGTTGCGGTTCCTCGTCCAGCACTTCGTCCGCCATTTCCATCTGTGCATCGTTCAGAGTCACGGCACATGGTTTCACCGGCGCCACCTCCTTCACAACCAGGAAGGTCGTCATGGCATCAACCACCTCCTTCACATCCAGGGAGCTCGGCATGGCAAGAGCCATCTCCTTCATAGCCAGGGAGCTCGTCCTGGCATGAGCCACATCCTTCACAACCAGGGGGGTCGGCATGGCATCAACAAATGGGGCCAGGTAACTTTACTTTTGTTTTTTCTTTTAAGCAGTGTACGTTCGCAATTCAATTTGACACGTGCTTCACTACTACAGTCAGCAACCAGCCGCATCCGTTCACGCATGTCGTGCAGTCGCCGATGCTTAGTGGTGATGGTTCGTTCTTAGACGGCTACGGCGATGACGATGACCAAGCTGCAAACACGTATGACTTCTCTCAGCCGCTGTATCTTACTCCACCACCACCACCGACGCAGGAGACACAGACCGTGACAGGCGAGGTTATGTACGGTCGTGGTTTTCGTGACCCTCGCCCACCGCGTCAGCGCTTATCACCTTCCGGTCCTCGTCAGAGGAAGGTCCAGACTCGTCGCCGTCCCCAGCAGTGATATGATTATATATGTATGAGACATCCATATTAGTTTCAGACTATTCTCATGTGTGAGGACTTATCTATGTATCAGACATCCTTCATGTATGTGTTACTATCTATGTATGAGTCATTATCTATGTAAGAGACTGATTTGTTTTCAAGACACTTGTCTATTTCATATTAGTAGTACATCTGAATTAAACGGTACGACTCAACTAAACGGTACGAGATACATTTCCAAAGAGACTACAACAGATAATTAAGATAGAAGTACATCTGAATTAAACGGTACGACTTAACTAGAAAAATACATCCCACAAACTACATGAAGTCATCGTCGTCGTCCTCCGTTGATGCAGCACTCTTACCCTTGGACGATGCGGTAGTCTTGGACTTCGACGATGTGGGTCTCTTGGCCTTGGTGCTCGGCATGAAGTCATCGTCGTCATCCTCCGTTGATGCAGCACTCTTCCCCTTCAACGGTGCGGTAGTCTTGGACTTCAACGATGTGGGTCTCTTGGCCTTGGTGCTCGGCATGAAGTCATCGTCGTCATCCTCCGTTGATGCATCACTCTTGCCCTTCGACGGTGCGGTACTCTTGGACTTCGACGATGCGGGTATCTTGGGCTTGGCGCTCGGCATGAAAAGTTCGTCTTCGTCCTCACTGTCTTGGCTCCATAACCAAGTATCTTCTACTGCAGCCCTTTAAAAAGCTTCACTCTTATATTGTACTTTTTTCCACCTACCATGCAACATGAGAAGTTCTTTCCGTATCTCCTCAAAGGTCCATGCAGGCCACCCGCTCCTACTTAACTAGTGAGCCAACTCATTCATGAAGATGTCACTACCGAGGAGTTCGTCCCATGGAACTATCCTGTTGTCTATCTTGAAATTGGCGGTGAAACTAAGAAGAGTTTTGGACATACGAGGGTGAAAACAACTACGATCGAAAGGATAACCGGACATCTTCACGAGACTACACTTGCCTGCTCACCCACCTTAGTGCGGAGGGGTTTTTATAGGTTCAGAAGAGAAGATGGCGGGAAAGAATGGCGGGAGAGAAAGGCGGGAAAGAAAATGCCGGGAAAGAAAATGGCGGGAAAGAAGGGCGGGAAAGAAAATGGCGGGAAGGAAAATGGAGGGATAGTAGGGCGGGAAAGAAAATGACGAGATAGAATGTCGGGAAATGGTTGCGGGAAAGTACAAAGTTGGAATGTGAAAGAGGGGGAATGGTTGTGCAGGAATTATAATACATTTAAGTGGAAAAAATAACACTTCGGTCTTGTGTAAGCCGAAGAGTACTCCCATGCAACTTCGGTCAGGCTCTGGCGTAAAGAGTATGAACTCTTCGGCCAACGAAAGACAGAAAAGGACTCTTCGGCCATCTGCTGGCCGAAGACTGGTCTTCGGCCCAGCACCGCGGGTCTTCGGCCAACGCCTGACCGAAAACACACTCTTCGGCTAACACCTGACCGAAGAGTCCCTCTTCGGCCAATGGATGACCGAAGACTCCCTTTTCGGCCAACGAACGACCGACGGGTGCTAGTTTTGCAAAAAACGTGTTAGCACTGCTAGTTTTCGAAATTGCTATAAAAAACGTGCCAGTTTTGAAAAAAAATCCATATTCAATACGTAGCAGCTCCTCTTGGGAACCCGATTGTCTTTCCAACAAATCTCGTGTCCAGAACAGCTCCCGCGTTCGCGCAGCCCGTGCCTGGCTCCTGCCCGCACTCGGACTTGCCCTGACCGCAGCAAAGGGACGCCACCTCAGCCGTACATGAGTGGGCCACATCGCATCGCCTGGGCGGCCTCCTGCACCGCGCTCCGCTGCTGGCCGCCAAGCGCATACCAGCAAGTACAATAGTGGGCTTATAGCCCGCTTACATGGCATTTTTGCCTACGTTGAGAAGAGAAATGAAAAAGTAAGAAGAGTGGGCTCTCATGCAAGAGCCTAGCTATATGCGCATTCCTAGGCAAATGCAATAAATACAAAGAAAGAGATAGAGAGAATGTGCAAAAAAGTAGTACTCTTATAGCCAACCTTATAGCTAACCTTATTGTATTTGTGGTTATAAGTGATGATTATATGTGACATGACAACATCATATAGCCAGCAGTTGGCTATACTATTAACCATGCTCTACCCATAACCTAGCCTAGCATGGGGCCGCTATGCCGCCCTGCTGCCGCCTCAAGCACGCGCTTCTGATCGATCCGATCTTCCGCTGCAGCACGCACTGCCTCCTGCTTCACTCTCTTCTCAAAACAGTCTTTCGCCCCGCTTTTATATATAAAGCGACATCCGAACAAAGTACACATCCAAATGATACAAAGTGATGAGATAGCCCTCTTACAAAGCCAGTCTTGAAATAATCGGATCACGCAGAACGCAAGCGACTATGCTACCGAAAGATAACACAGGAAGAAATGAGTACACCGCCACGCCATGCCCTAGCACACCTAACCTCCATGACAACGCCCTCAAGAGGAAGAACGGCGCGAAGCGTCGTCGCTACCGAGCCCACAATGGACAAAGGTTTTCACCCGGAACCTGGGCACGAGAAGGAGCACCATGACGACTTCTTCAAGAAGAGAGCGACACCCGCAAGCGTCGTCGTCGACGGCGACAAAGCGCGGAGCTTTCACCCGGCAACTCCTCGGTGCCACCACGAGGACTCCAGGACAAGCACAACTGGTTCAGATCCCCAGGTCCGGATCGTGGCGCCGAGAAGAGTATGCCCGAGCCATCTGCCGCTACACCTCTCACCACCCACACGGCCAAGAGACGTAGCCACCACCGCCATCATGGTGCCCGCCGAAGAGCTAACCATGCAGACCACCATCCCAGGGCCGCCGCCCTGGCATCCATGTCCCGAGACACCGCTAACCATCTGCGTCACAACGCACCAACCACGGTAGGAAGAGTGAAAGGCACCTCCTTTCACTCCTTGCCTAGCATTAGCCACCGGGCCTGGCTTAGCGCCTACATCGTAGGAGGCGCCCACGCCTGCGTTCCCAGCCGTTTCCGGTGAACAGGGGGAATACAACCCAATGGCTACCGACGGCCACCGCCGAGCAAGCATCGGCCCTAGCCCTCTGGCCATAGCCTACGCGAGCTCACAGACCGCCATGCCCATGACCACTGGCATCGATCCGCCGACGACACAACTGCGCTAGCAATCTCAACTCGGACCGACGCCACACCTGAACCACAAGCCACGAGAGCACAACGCGGAGGCACATACCAACGCAGACAAGTCAGCCCTGCACCTGCACGCCGACGGGACGCCGTCCACCACCTCAGAGCCGCACCACACCGCTCACGCAGCCGACGAGCTCGCCATGTCTATCCCAGAGCCTCCCCAACACCACCTGCCCAGAGCGTGGCAGACACCAACAACAAGTCCACCACCACCAACCCCATGTCCAGCCCGCCATCCCCACCAGCAGTCGGCCAGCCGCTGGCCGCTAAAGGAGCAGGGACGCAGATTCCAAAGAGAGGAGCCCGCCAGAGATGCCCCCGTGGCAGCTTGTTCAGATCTGAACCACCGCCGCCATCACGGGCATGCAATCACCGCGCTGCGAGCCGCCACCCACCGAGCCGCTGCGAGCCTGCTGCAAGCACACCGCCGTCGTGAGCCACCGTTGCCGCGCCATCGAGCCCTGCGCCCGCCCGACGCCACCGCTTGGACCAGCCGCCCCCACCGGCCACGCCAAACAGAGGAGACAGGGGCCCCGCCGCCAGCCAGCGCGAGGGGCTTTGCCCCGGCGGCACCAGCCGACGGCGAGGGCGGCGGAGAGTGGGGAGGAGGTGTGGCGGCACCGCCCGAGTCGCCCGCGGGGGGGGGGGGGGGAGGCAACACGGGGGCTAGGTCGTGTGTAGGACGCGTGTTTAGAATTGGTTCTCAAAGTCCTCCTGCTGCCCTCTGATCGCTTTTCTCCAAACACAACGCACGCTGTTCATCGTGAATCCCTCCTCTTCGAGCAAATCGGTCAATCCACGCAACCGCACGTCGCCGTTCCAATCGAGTTCTTGCACGTCTTTAGGTTTTGTCGACGGCTTCGTGTTCTCCTTCCTCTAGATCAAACTCGACCACCTCCTAGACCTTACAACCTTGCGTTGATACCACTTGTTAGAATAAATTTGAAGCGCGTAGGTACCAAGGAGCAAAGACCAAGCAATCACATGGGCACGACACCGATATTTGTTAACGAGGTTCACCAATATGGCTACATCCCCGGGGCCTGACTACGGGCGTTCCTCCCCATGACACCGCTACAACACCGCACCCCGGCCGCCGGGCACCGGCACAAGCCGTTGGCTCCCCCGCGTACTCATGATATTATGTTGGCATAGGTTACATCGTGTGCCTACCCCTCATTGTATAATAGGCCTAGGGATACAGGTGTCCTAATAGGACACGACTCCTATCCTGTCTACACACAGTCCAAAACCAAGTCCAACTATAACCTAACTTGTACAAATATTCGACACAATTCTAACACCCCCCCTCCCTAGACACACCCCCGGCAGTCGAAGCCTCGCCGGTGGTGATGCAGAGACTGGACCTGAAGTCCATGAAGACGAATGGTGGCAGTCCCTTTGTCATAAAATGTTGACAAATTGCTGCAAGGTAGGAACTTGGAGGATCCGAACGTGGCCGAGCGCGACCTTCTCTCATACAAAATGGATGTCAAATTCAATGTGTTTTGTCCGGCGATGATGCACTAGGTTGGCAGACATGTAGACCGCAGATACGTTGTCGCGGTACACCATCATGGCACGGCGGACAGGGCAGTGAAGCTCCGTGAGTAGTTGGTGTAGCCATGAACACTCAGCGATGGCGTTCGCCGGCACTCGAGCGCGAGACCGTGGGCTGCCGCTTTGAAGACCATGAGATGAGCTCCGGGCCAAGGTAAAGGCAGTACCCTGAGGTAGAACGACGCGTGTCCAGGCAACCCGCTTAGTCGGCGTCGAAGTAGGGGACGAGGTCGAGCGATGATGATGCAGGCAGCGTGAGATCGAGGGTCCGCGTGCCACCAATGTACCGGAGTATGCGCTTCACCAAGGCCTAGTGGACGTCGCACGACGCATGCATGTGCATGCATACCTACTACACTGCATACGTGAGGTCGGGGCACGAGAGTGTGAGATACTGCAGCGCGCCAACGATGTTGTGGTAGAACGAGCCATCTGTGGCGAGCGCACTGTCCGTCAAGGACACCTTGGCCTTGGTGTCAACTTGACTTGTTCCTCAAGTAAGTCGTGGGCTAAAAATGAAATCCAACCATTATACTACGTGCCAATTGGCCGTTAGGTGGCGAGTGACGCTATTGGTAATTTCACACCTTGGAATTGCTCCGGCTATAAATATCCGCCCACCCCAACCTGCAATGATTGGCTGCTCCATTTGATCCAACAAGATTTTGAGTGAGCAACGCACTCTACCGAGAGAATTGAAAGAATCGTACAGAGAAAATCCCAAAGCCTAAACTCTATTTAGTTATTGAGCATCATGAAAAACTAGATTGGATCCTAGCATGTGCCTATTACTCTTATGGATTGCACATCCACTTGATGGTTAGGTGTCGGTCCAGAGCATCCAAGAGTCATCGTGGATCGCCAAGGACATTATGTGAAGGCTTGGAGATTGCCTTGAAGAATCTACCAAGAGTAAATTGATCGAAGTTTGAGGGACTTTAGGTCAAGGAGAATAGGACGGAGAGAGATTTTCTCCTGTGTTCAATCATAAGTCCCTTTAACTAGACGTAGCACTTTGCCAGAACTGCTAATTGGTCGAACAAATCCCTTTTCACCACTGAGCACCATTGGTTTCACCACTGTGCGTTCATGTTTATTTTAATATCGTTAAATATCATGATAGAGCTTCCCAAAAGCATATTGTCTAACAAAAAAATATAAAAGTTGTTTCTAGTGTATTTTAGGTAAGTATATATGTAGAAATTTATAGAGGATAAATTGAGTAGTTGCCAACTGAATCTTGCCAATTAAGTTCAGTAATAAATTGACAATATGTGCTTGCTCTTTACTAGATAGTTGACAGCGAAGTAGCATCACTTATAGTAATCACTTGTGCAAAATAAGACTGACGTCAGTTTAATTTTTTTCTACCGATTTGATTATTTGATATGCACTTATATGATGTGTTTGGATTTATCTAGTGTAGCTATCAGTTTTTTAAATCAAAAGTTGTGCATGAAATTGCACATATAAATCTACTTAAGATAGCGTTCATTACAAGTGAAAGGACGTGGATGTCGCCTAGAGGGGGGGGTTGAATAGGCGCTTTAAAATAATTACGGTTTAGGCTTGAACAAATGCGGAATAAAACTAACGTTTAATTTGTCAAGCACAAAACCTGAAACAACTAGGCTCACTTATGTGCACCAACAACTTATGCTAAGCAAGGTAAACAACTAAGTGATAGCAAGATATATAGCATGAAACAATATGGCCATCACAAAGTAAAGTGCATAAGTAAAGGGCTCGGGTAAGAGATAACCGAGGCACGCGGAGACGACGATGTATCCCAAAGTTCACACCCTTGCGGATGCTAATCTTCGTTTGGAGCGGTGTGGAGGCACAGTGCTCCTCAAGATGCCACTAAGGCCACCGTAATCTCTTCACGTCCTCGCACAATGCAAGATGCCATGATTCCACTAAGGGACCCTTGAGGGCGGTCACCCAACCCGTACAAATGGCAATGCTTGGGGGCGGTCACCATACCCGTACAATTTGGTAACCCTTGGGGGCGGTCACCGGAACCCGTACAAATTGCTCGAGGCAATCTCCACAACCTAATTGGAGACCCCGACGCTTGCCCGGAGCTTTACACCATAATGATTGAGCTCCGAGGCACCACCAACCATCTAGGGCGCCAAAGCACCCAACAAGAACAAGCTCTAGGGTACCAAACACCCAAGAGTAATAAGCTTCTAACTTTTCACTTCCATGTATCACTGTGGAGAACTCAAACCGATGCAACTAATGCAATGGCAAGAACACACGAAGTGGTCAAGTCCCTCACTCCCAAATTCCACCACAACAACAAAAGCTATGGAAGAATATGAGAGGAAGAACAAGGAGCTCACAAAGAACTCCAATATCTAGATCCAAGGGGTTCCCCTCACATAGAGGAGAAAGTGATTGGTGGAAATGTGGATCTAGATCTCCTCTCTCTTTTCCCTCCAGAACTAGCAAGAATCATTGGACGAATTGAGAGATAACAAGCTCGAAGAATGTCAACAATGGGGGCCAAACTCGAGCTCAAAGGATGAGATGTATTGGGGAAGAAGACCCCCTTTTATAGGAGGGAAAAAAAATCCAACCGTTACCCCCACAGCCCGCACACAAGCGATACTACCGCTCCGGAGAGTGGTACTACCGCTTATAACCAGTAGATCCAGGAAAGAACAAGCAAACGGCAGAAACCTCGAGGCGGTAGTGCCGCCGGTGCGGTACTACCGCTCCTATCAGCGGTACTACCGCTAGTTAGTGGTACTGTCGCTTTTTACAGCCTCTCAACTTCCACTTGGGTGGCGCTGGGCATCAGACAGGTGTCTGGTGGCTGGCGTGGACGCCAGAACCAGCTGAGCGGTACTACCGCTCCATAGCAGCGATACTACCGCCCGAGTGCTGAAAACTGTCCTGAGAAAAAAACCACCATAACTTTCGCATACGAGCTCCGAATTGAGAAGAGGCAGTATAAAAATGCCAATGATATAGAGATGTGAAACCTCTATGAATGAAGAGCCGGCAAAAACTCCAACATCGAAAACATCATAGAAGATGCATATGGACTCTATTTTCGATGAACTCGAGCTTGTCATGACGATGACCACAAGCTCTAAAACTCACAAAGAGAAACACCAAACAATAACCAAGAAAGATGATGCAAGGATGCAAAAGGTTTGAGCTCTGAACAAACGATACGATCAAGCTACTCACGTGAGAGCCCCCTTGATAGTACGGCAATCGATCCTATAACCTGGTCTCCCAACTACCACCATGAGACCGGTAAAATAGAAAACCTATCAAGGGCAAACCTATACCTTGCACATAGTCCACTTGAGCTAGATGATGACGATCTTGACTTCTTCAAGATGGACCACCTTTCTTGATTGCGTTGGCTCGATGAAGACTAGTTGATTGCTCCCCCATACTCCACTGAGCCACTCTTTGGCACATCTTCACAAGTCCATTGTCACCACAATGGACGGCAAGCTTCAAGCATGATCTCTTCGTGATGCTCCACTTGAACTTGCTCACCGCAATCTTGATAACGATCACCACTTGATGTCATCCTCCATGGGTTGTATGAGATCTTCCTCTTGACGAAGCCCATGAAAACATACCTAACCCCACATAGAATCTCACGCAGACCATGGGTTAGTACACAAAGCGTAATGGACAATACTTACCGTACCATGAGATCACTTGATCCCTCTTGGTACATCTTGTACACTTTGTGTGTTGATCAAATTGATTCACTCTTTGTCTTAGTCTTGATCAACCTTGTATCATATCTTCTCTCTTCATAAAGATGATGTCTTGAAGGTAAACATGAATCCTCACACAATCTTCTTCTTCAAGACATGCTTGCAATAAGCTCAACTCTTACATGACCAATCTTTCTATAAAACCTTGAATACCACCTTGGTCACCATATAAACTCCTTGAAACCAACAGATGGACTTCAAGAAGTGCCTATGGACAAATCCTTCGAATATAACTCAAGGAAACCATTAGTCCATAGGGGTTGTCATCAATTACCAAAACCACACATGGAGAAATGTGCTCTTACAACAAGGAGCCTAACTAACCTTAATATCACTAGTGGTCTGTTTATATGTGGTACATGATATTGGTTTGCAGTGTGGACTTTGCTCATCCAAATTACGATTTTTGGCTTTTTTCACACATTCTATGATATTTTGACCTAACGGGTAATATTTGCGGCCCTCATCCTCTCAGAGGCCCGGGGCGGTCGCCCTGTTTGCCCGGCCTATGGGTTGGCCCTGTCTTCGCCGCATACCGGTGCGGGAGCTTCCGGGGATCGTTGTCGAAGGAGCATTTCTTGACCACTCTGTTTTCGGAACAAAACATGGTCGCCGGCGCTGAGATCGGCCTCACGGAACCTGCTGCTGCTCGTGTTCGCGGTGCCCTCAGTTGCATCCCCGTACGGGAGCTTCCAGGGGTCGTGGTCGAAGGCAATGCGACAGCTTTATCGAAGGCGTAGTGTTACAACATGTCACGTAGGTCGATGGAGCGGCTGGAGCCGGCGGCACGGCACAGCAGCGGGAGGATCCTTTCGTGGAGCTCGATCTGCACGCTTGGGGCCACGAAGAGGCGCAGCTCGCGTCGCGTGTGTTGAATTTGTAGTTGAATGCTGAATTCTGAGATTGCCCCCTTTAATTCTGAATTTGTAGCTTGCGGTTTTTGTTTCTGAATTCCGAATTTCTGATTGTTCTTCTTCCATGATAGTCAGTTTGTATTGAATTTGTAGCTGCATGCGTACGTGATGTTTTCGCACCGAAGCTCAAATGAGCTTGGGTGAACAGTAAATTCGAAAAATATTTTAAAAATGTTCAAAAAAGCTGAATTTTTTTATGAAAAACTTTAACAAATGTTCTAAGAGCTCGCAAAGTTTCATCATGAAATTGCATTCGTGGAAGTTGTGGCAAAAAAAAATCAAAACTCTCGAAATGCTACTTTCAAAAGCATTTTGGAGCACTAATTTTGTTTTTTTGTTACGACTTCCATAAATGTGATTTTGTACAGTAATTTTGTAGGCTCTTAAAACAATTATCAAAGTTTGCCGTAAAAAATATTCAGATTTTTTTGAACAATTTAAAAATATTTTTCGAATTTACTGTTCGCACGAGCTCATTTGAGCTCGGGTATAGAAGGGCACTTTCCGCTGCGCGTGCGATTTTTGTTTCTGAATTCTGAATTTTTGATTGTTCTTCTTCCCTTGTTCAGTTTGTATTGAATTTGTTGCTGCGTGTGCGGTTTTTGTTTCTAAATTCTGAATTTCTGATTGTTCTTCTTCCCTGATGTTCAGTTTGTAGATAGAATATGAGTTTGTGCGTGATTTTTTCCCCTTTAATTCGTTTATTATGTGCCGAGTTTGACTCTTCCTGTGTAATTGTGTTTCGTTTTGTAGGCAATGGAAGCCAGGGACTGAGCTCCGTCACGGCACCGAGCCTACCGAAAGAACCCACGCCGCAGGAAGAAGTGCAAGGCGCGCATAACAAGATCGACATTGTGTATACTGGTCGTGGTGAAGGTATGCTGGTCGTGGCCGAGACTGAATTAAACTGCTTGCTGAATAAGACTCTCTTGTTTGGTGTTTGATCTGACATTGCTTGGTTTTTGTTGGACACAGACCACCGGACAGACACAGAGTCGACCCCTCCTCCTCCAGCCCCGGAATTGTAGCAGCAGCTGCTGCAGCGAGAAAGTTTCATGGACATTTGGGCGAGTAAATTGCATAAAGCCACCACTTTGAGGGTTAGGTTTGCGAAAAACACTAGGATATAGTTTCTGTGCAGAAAACACCACATCTTGCGTAATTGTTTTGCAGAAAGCACTGATGGGCGGATCCGGCCGTGTTAAGTGATTTTATGACAGGTGGGGCCCATTTTTTGCCTACGTGGCACTCCAGGCCGTCCCGACAGCCGTCAGACGGCGTTAGACGACGCCGTTCGGTCTCGTCTATTTTCATCACCATCATCTTCATTTCCCCCTCCCCCCCCTTCCCGCTCGGTCCCGCCCCCGTCGCCCCCTCGCCCCCTCGCACTGCACAGATGCCTAGTCCGGCGAAAGCTGGCGTTGCTGGCGGCGGCGCCCCGCCCGACAGTGGCGCACGCGTCGTGGATCCCGAGCCAGGCGAGCTTTTCGGGAGCTCGAACCCTAACAAGGCGATGGAGGAAGATGAGGAGGACCCGCAGTATTCGATGGAATATAGGGCAGCAAGAGCATTCGTCGTGGCGGTGAAGGCAAATCCGACGAGAAGCCACCACATCGGGTCATCCTACGGCGGCGTATAGTGAGATCTCCTTCCCTTTCTCCATTCGATTGCCTTGCTAGGGTTCATATTGCTGTCAGATGGAGTATTACTGTCAGATGCTGTGATTTTTTTGGCCTATGTCCTAGGGTTGATATTGCTTAGATTAGTTTTGAAATTAGCTGATTTGGTGGATTTTAGGTGTTGTTTGTGTGTGATTCAGTTTACTTTAGGTACATTGTTAATTGGATGTAGTTAGACCTATGATTAGGTACACTGTTAATTCGATGTTTCATTTGTTTAAACTAGCAAGGTGACCCGCGCAATTGCGCAGCTAGATTTTTTTTCATGTTTTTATAATTTTTCACTTTAGTTTTGATATAGCCTGCATCTTTTCCAACTTATTATTTTCCATATGTATAAGTTGTTACGCAAGCATGAAATATATTATCATGTAGAAACAATAGTGAAATGAAATGGTACTGTTTATACTGAAAACACTCGCAAATAAAAATGTTGATTGCATGAATCTACAATGTCATCAATTTCTGAGGTACGTGAGTCGTATGTATTATTCTGTCGATAATTATTTGCTTTTGTAAAAATTTACTATTTCATTTACTTGTTGTGTTGTAAGCTTTCCTGCACCATCAAGAATATACAAAAATATTGTAAGAAAAAAGAATGTTGGCAATTTTTTTTATATTTAGTGTACGTTAAGGACCTCGATGTGTTATGCTCCATATAGCAGAAGTATGACTCAAATTTCAAAACTGAATGGTTGCAGTTTAATTTTTAGTTTTTTCCTATTTCATTTGTTTGCATTCCTTGTTATCAGCCCAACTCTTTAATGTATCTATGTCTAGCTTTTGCACTTCAGATTGCTATTATGTAACAAAAAATGTTGATCACAAAGCCATATGAGTGAAGTTGTCGTGTACAATTAGATCTATTTGTCCCCTTATGACCATGCCTATTGAAAGTATCGATATGGTTGACTAGAGGGGGGGGGGGGGGGGGGGTGAATAGGCAACTAACAATTTTTAGCTTTTCTTTAACAATTTAGGCTTAGCAACAAATAGGTTGGCCAGATGTGCAACTAGGTGAGCAACCTATATGATGCTAATCACAACTACAAGCTAAGCAAGCAAGATAAAACAATATAAGTAGCTTGCACGAAGTAAAGGTAAGAAGTAACCACAAGAGGAACCGATGGAGACGAGGATGTGTTCCCGAAGTTCCTTCCCGGTAAGGGAAGTACGTCTCCGTTGGAGCGGTGTGGAGGCACAATGCTCCCCAAGAAGCCACTAGGGCCACCGTCACTAGTACAAAACAGGGCATCGGTTCACCCCTGAGAAGCCCATTAGTCCCGGTTCACTCACGAACCGGGACCCATGGGGGCATCGGTCCCGGTTCGTGAGGCCAGGGCGCCGGCCGGGCCTCGTGGGCCATTGGTCCCGGTTCGTCTGACCCCTTTTGTCCCGGTTCCAGACACGAACCGGGACTAATACGCCTCGCTCCTGGCCCACAACCATTGGTCCCGGTTTGTGGCTGGAACCGGGACTAAAGGTGACCCCTTTGGTCCCGGTTCCAGCCACGAACCGGGACCAATGGGCCTCGCTCCTGGCCCACAACCATTGGTCCCGGTTTGTGGATGGAACCGGGACCAATGGTTGGCCTATATATAGCCCCCGCCCGCGAGCAGAGCAATGCATTGCTCTGTTTTTTTGCCCAGCCGTGGGAGAGCTTTTGTGGTGCTCTAGCTCAGCTCCTACACATGAGGTGTTCGATGAAATGCCCGAGCCACCCTTAAGCTTTCTCCTCTCGAAGCTCCTTGTCCAAGCTCCATTTTCCTCAAGATTTGTCTAGGTTTGGCGGTCCGTCCTGTCCCGTCCCCGTCCTCACCGCCGTCGATCGCCCGCGCCCATCTTGGCGCCGGCAACACCGTGGTTAGCCTCTTCTTCTTATCTTCTTTCTAAAAGAAAAAAGTTCTTACTTGTGTGTTTTAATTAGATGCTCTAGAGAGTTATATGTTGTTCAATGATAAGAACTATATAACGCACGCAGATGAACCGACAATGGATGTACGGTGACCGACGCACCTCCGAGTATATTAAGGGCCTGCATAATTTTCTCGAAGCGGCTGAGGCAAACAAGCAGAATGGTTTTATGCATTGTCCATGTACTGTCTGTGAGAATACGAAGGCTTTCTCCAACTCTAAAACCCTTCACTTCCACCTGCTTGAGAAGGGTTTTATGCCACACTATAATGTTTGGACCAAGCACGGAGAAAGAGGGGTTATGATGGAAGACAACGAAGAAGAAGAGGATGATGACAACTACCCGCCCCCTGAATACGGTGATGCTGCAATGGGGGAAGCTGAAGATCAAGAGGAACCAGACGATGTGCCCGATGATGATCTTTGCCGGGTCATTGTTGATGCACAGAGAGAATGCGAAAGTGAAAGGGAGAAGTTGAAGTTCGATCGCATGTTAGAGGATCACAAAAAAGGGTTGTACCCAAATTGCGAAGATGACAACAGAAAGCTCGGTACCACACTGGAATTGCTGCAATGGAAGGCAGACAATGGTGTATCTGACAAGGGATTTAGTTCGCTGCTGAAAATAATGAAGAAGAAGCTTCCAAAGGATAACGAATTGCCTGGCAGTACGTACGAAGCAAAGAAGGTTCTATGCCCTCTAGGATTGGAGGTGCAGAAGATACATGCATGCCCTAATGACTGCATCCTCTACCGCGGTGAGTACGAGGATTTGAACGCATGCCCGGTATGCGGTGCATTGCGGTATAAGATCAGACGAGATGACCCTGGTGATGTTGAGGGCGAGCGCCCCAGGAAGAGGGTTCCTGCCAAGGTGATGTGGTATGCTCCTATAATACCACGGCTGAAACGTCTGTTCAGAAACAAAGAGCATGCCAAGTTGATGCGATGGCACAAAGAAGACCGTAAGAAAGACGGGAAGTTTAGAGCACCCGCTGACGGGTCGCAGTGGAGAAAAATCGAGAGAAGGTGGGGGGACTTTGCAGGTGACGCAAGGAACGTATGGTTTGGTTTAAGTGCAGATGGCATTAATCCTTTTGGGGAGCAGAGCAGCAATCATAGCACCTGGCCCGTGACTCTATGTATCTATAACCTTCCTCCTTGGTTGTGCATGAAGCGGAAGTTCATTATGATGCCAGTGCTCATCCAAGGCCCTAAGCAACCCAGCAATGACATTGATGTGTACCTAAGGCCATTAGTTGAAGAACTTTTACAGCTGTGGAATGGAGAAGGTGTACGTGTGTGGGATGAGCACAAATAGGAGGAATTTGACCTACATGTGTTGCTGTTTGTAACCATCAACAATTGGCCTGCTCTTAGTAACCTTTCAGGACAGACAAACAAGGGATACCATGCATGCACACACTGTTTAGATGACACCGACAGTATATATTTGGACAAATGCAGGAAGAATGTGTACCTGGGGCATCGTCGATTTCTTCCGACCAACCATCAATGTCGAAAGAAAGGAAAGCATTTCAAAGGTGAGGCAGATCACCGGAAGAAGTCCGCCCTTCGTACTGGTGATCACATATTTGATATGGTCAATGATTTACAAGTAATCTTTGGAAAGGGTCCTGGCGGACTATCTGTTCCGACTGACGATGCGGGACGCGCACCCATGTGGAAGAAGAAATCTATATTTTGGGACCTACCCTATTGGAAAGACCTAGAGGTCCGCTCTACAATCGACGTGATGCACGTGACGAAGAATCTTTGCGTGAACCTGCTAGGCTTCTTGGGAGTGTATGGGAAGACAAAAGATACACCGGAGGCACGGGAGGAACAGCAACGTGTGCATGAAAAAGACGGCATGCATCCAAAGCAGTATGAAGGTCCTACCAGCTACGCTCTTACCAAAGAAGAGAAGGAAATCTTCTTTGAATGCCTGCTCAGTATGAAGGTCCCGTCTGGCTTCTCGTCGAATATAAAGGGAATAAGAAATATGGCAGAGAAAAAGTTCCAGAACCTAAAGTCTCATGACTGCCACGTGATTATGACGCAACTGCTTCCGGTTGCATTGAGGGGGCTTCTACCTGAAAACGTTCGATTAGCCATTGTGAAGCTATGTGCATTCCTCAATGCAATCTCTCAAAAGGTGATCGATCCAGAAATCCTGTCAAGGTTAAGGAGTGATTTGGTGCAATGTCTTGTTAGTTTCGAGCTGGTGTTCCCACCATCTTTCTTCAATATCATGACGCACGTCCTAGTTCATCTAGTCGACGAGATTGTCGTTCTGGGCCCTGTATTTCTACACAATATGTTCCCATTTGAGAGGTTCATGGGAGTCTTAAAGAAATATGTTCGTAACCGCGCTAGGCCAGAAGCAAGCATCTCCATGGGACATCAAACAGAGGATGTCATTGGGTTTTGTGTTGACTTCATTCCTGACCTTAAGAAGATTGGTCTCCCTCAATCGCGGTATGAGGGGAGACTGACTGGAAAAGGCACGCTAGGAGCGGAATCAATAATATGTAGGGACGGGCATTCTTGGTCTCAAGCACACTACACAGTTCTACAGAATTCTACCTTGGTGACCCCGTATGTCGATGAACACAAGAATATTCTGCGCTCCAAACACCCGGAGCAGTGTGACGACTGGATTACATATGAACACATCAGGACTTTCGGCAGTTGGTTGCAAACACGTCTCATGGGTGACAACACTGTTTCTGATGAGCTGTACTCGTTGGCCAGGGGACCATCTTCGACTGTATTGACTTACAAAGGGTACGAGATAAATGGGAATACATTTTACACGATCGCCCAAGATCAAAAGAGCACCAACCAAAACAGCGGTGTCCGCTTTGATGCAGCAACCAAGAGGGGAAAGGACACATATTATGGTTACATAGTGGACATATGGGAACTTGACTATGGACATGATTTCAAGGTCCCTTTGTTTCAGTGCAAATGGGTCAATCTGTCAGGAGGCGGGGTACAGGTAGACCCACAGTATGGAATGACAACAGTGGATCAACAATCTTGGGTACACAGACGAACCATTCGTCCTAGCCAATGATGTGGCGCAGGTTTTCTATGTGAAGGGCATGTCTACCAAACCGAGAAAAAGAAAAGATAAGGAAGCGAATACATCATACGATGAGCCAAAGCGCCACATAGTTCTTTCAGGAAAAAGAGACATCGTGGGATTGGAGGGCAAGACAGACATGTCTGAAGATTATGAAAAGTTTCATGAAATTCCTCCCTTCAAAGTCAAGGCTGACCCAAGCACCCTGTTAAACGATGAAGATTATCCATGGTTACGGCGCAAGACAGACTTTCTCTGCACAACTTTGTCCGTTTTGTACACGAAGTGCATCCAGTTTTTGCCGTAACCCTCTCAACTTTTTATAACATGCTATGTGGCTGAAATGATGATACCATGCCAACTTTCAACCTTTTCAGAGTTCATTTGTACTGCTTTTCAATTTCAGGGTCATTTAGCTTAAAAAATCAGTAAATGCATGAAAAATAGGAAATGAAGTCAGCAAGGGTTGAAAATTGATGATGTGGCTTTGAATGGTGCATTTTGAACACAGAAAAAGTCTGGAGTTCAAATAAGTTCAAAAAAATGAAATACCTTTGTAACAGATGAGTTTTCGTCCGAAACCCTGATACTTCGAAAGAGATTGTCCATTTTGTACACGAAGTGCATCCAGTTTTTGCCGTAACCCTCTCAACTTTTTTGAACATGCTATGTGGGTGAAATGATGATACCATGCCAACTTTCAACCAGTTCAGAGTTCATTTGTAGTGCTTTTCAATTTCAAGGTCATTTAGGGTAAAAAAATCAGTAAATGCATGAAAAATACCAAATGAAGTCAGAAAGGGTTGAAAATTGATGGTGTGGCTTTGAATGGTGCATTTTGAACACAGAAAAAGTCTGGAGTTCAAATAAGTTCAAAAAAATGAAATCCCTTTCTAACAGATGAGTTTTCGTCCGAAACCCTAATACTTCGAAAGAGATTGTCCATTTTGTACACGAAGTGCATCAAGCTTTTGCCGTAACCCTCTCAACTTTTTAGCACATGCTATGTGGGTGAAATGATGATACCATGCCAACTTTCAACCTGTTCAGAGTTCATTTGTAGTGCTTTTCAATTTCAAGGTCATTTAGCGTAAAAAAATCAGTAAATGCATGAAAAATACCAAATGAAGTCAGAAAGGGTTGAAAATTGATGGTGTGGCATTGAATGGTGCATTTTGAACACAGAAAAAGTCTGGAGTTCAAATAAGTTCAAAAAAATGAAATCCCTTTCTAACAGATGAGTTTTCGTCCGAAACCCTAATACTTCGAAAGAGATTGTCCATTTTGTACACGAAGTGCATCAAGTTTTTGCCGTAACCCTCTCAACTTTTTAGCACATGCTATGTGGGTGAAATGATGATACCATGCCAACTTTCAACCTGTTCAGAGTTCATTTGTAGTGCTTTTCAATTTCAAGGTCATTTAGCGTAAAAAAATCAGTAAATGCATGAAAAATACCAAATGAAGTCAGAAAGGGTTGAAAATTGATGGTGTGGCATTGAATGGTGCATTTTGAACACAGAAAAAGTCTGGAGTTCAAATAAGTTCAAAAAAATGAAATCCCTTTCTAACAGAAGAGTTTTCGTCCGAAACCCTAATACTTCGAAAGAGATTGTCCATTTTGTACACGAAGTGCATCAAGTTTTTGCCGTAACCCTCTCAACTTTTTAGACCATGCCAACTTTGAACCTTTTCAGAGTTCATTTGAAGTGATTTTCAATTTCAGGGTCATTTAGCTCAAAGAATGAACTAATAGCAAAAAGAATGAACTAGAAAACCTTTATGAAACTTAATAGCAAAAATAATGAACTAAAAATAATCAATTAAAAAATTCTGTTATGATCAACTTAAATAAAACTATAATATTCTTCAATAGCAAAAAGAATCACTCAAAAACTCTAAGTATTTTTTCGTTAGAATTTTCATAAAGTATTTTTTCGTTATAATTTTTCTGACCTAAAGCAAAAAGAATCACTCAAAAACTCTAAGTATTTAGTTGTAAGTAGAAACAAAAGAAAATAAATAAAGCAAAAAAAACAAAAGAAAATAAATAAAGCGAAAAAAATGCCTCCTACTGGGCCACCACGGCCTGAATATGACTAGAAACCCAACAAGCCAATTGGGCCAGGATTCAGGCCCGCAGAAGGCCCTGAAGGCCCACACGCAGAGGTCATGCGATTAGGCCCGTAAGCCTACTGCTGAGAGGAGCTCGAGATGGTGTGCACAGCAGCGCTTATAAACCACTCTCGAGCCCTCTCAGCTAGCGAGGTGGGACTAAACTTTTGGCCCCGGGCAGCACCACCCGTTGGTCCCGGTTCGTGGCACCAACCGGGACCAATACCCACCTTTGGTCCCGGTTGGTAGCACCAACCGGGACCAATGCCACCCTTTAGTCCCGGTTGGTGCCACCAACCGGGACCAAAGGTCTCTGCTTCCCGCCCTTTGGGCTGACGAAAAGAGACCTTTGGTCCCGGTTGGTGGCACCAACCGGGACTAAAGGTGGGCATTGGTCCCAGTTGGTGGCACCAACCGGGACCAAAGGTCTCCCTATATAAGCGGGAGTTGGGAAAATTTGCCAGTTTCCCCCGACGACGCCGAGCACATCGACGCCGCCAGGCTGCCCGAGCTCGCCGTCGACGCCCTCGCCGCCCTCTGCCCCGTCGACGCCGTCAGGCTGCTCCTCGTCACCATCGTCGTCGAGCCCCCGCTGCCCCGACGCCCTCGATGCCCTCTGCCCCGACGCCGGCGCCGCTCCCCGCTCCCCTGCTACCCCGACGCCGCCCGCCGTGCCCCCCTGCCCCTGCCCCGACGCCGCCCCCAGTGAGCCCCCCCTTCCCCCGCGCCGCCGCCACTGCTCTGCTTGCCGCGCCGTGCCCCTGCTCTGCTTGCCGCGCCGCCGCCGCCACCGCCGCCCCGGCCGGATCTGCCTTTTTTTTGTATGTATATGCAGTATGTATGTATGTATGTATGGATGCTGTATGTATGTATGTATGTATGGATGATCCATAGAAAGTTTTTATATATGCATTGATACAATTTTATTTTTGTTCATAGATTTTTTTTGTTCATAGATGTATGTTTTTTTTTGTTTATAGAAAGTTTTTATATATGAGCAATGATGATCCATAGAAAGTTTTTATATATGCATTGATATATGAGCAATGATGATCCATAGAAAGTTTTTATATATGCATTGATACAATTTTATTTTTGTTCATAGAATTTTTTTTGTTCATAGATGTATGCTTTTTTTATAGAAAGTTTTTGTCATGAGGGGGGACGTCGGACATGCATGAGAGAGAGGCGGTCTGCTCGTCGGACATGTCATGTGGATTTTTTTTGTTCATATAGAAAACTCCGGTAACTTCGACATGAGGGGGGGAGACGTCGATCAACCCCCTCCCGCCCCTACCCGTAAAAGTTAAAATGTTCATATATTCAAAATGAGTTAAAATGAGTTAAAAGTTACTTACTCCCGGTCCGCTCGCCCGACCAACTCTCGAGGCCACCTGTACCCCCTCCCCGATAACTTCGACATGAGGGGGGACGTCGGACATGAGGGGTGAGCGTCGTTGTCGTCTACCCCCTCCCCGATAACTTCGACATGAGGAGGGACGTCGGACATGACATGAGGGGTGAGCGTCGTTGTCGTCTACCCCCTCCGGTAACATAGATAACTCCGGTAACATAGATTTATCAAGAATACCCCCATTATGACATGAGGGGTGATGCTGTCTTGTCATTTCTCAACGACACCGATGGAACAATGGAGGAGGAAGGACATGATCATGATGGCTCAGGTGACATGATCATGATGGCTCCGGAGGTGCTGACTAGCTAATTGATGCATTAATTGTTTTGGTATGTACATATATTAACTCTTCTTTCTTCTTTTATAGCCCTCCGGATCGAGCCAAACTTCGGTAACGAGACGAGGCCCGAAGAAGAGGTTGCGCAAGGATGAAAGGTTCACGATCACAGCACTCGCGGACGATGGCCTACCGATTGAACCCAAGCGGACCAAGGACGCATTTTCTGCTCAGTGCGGAGCTATTGTTAGGGACAACATCCCGATCAGCATCAAGCAATGGAATAAGCCTAAGGACGGCGCCCCTGATGGTGATTATGTCACCGATAGACAGAAAGATGATCTTTGGACCTTGCTGAAGGCAAATTTCACCCTACCGCCAGAGGAGGATCCGAATAAGCCCGTTATAGAGCCACTGGTCAAGGCGTGTGCTCTTAAGAAGATGGCAGATCTATTCAGGAGGTGGAAGAAGGAGTTGAAATCAAAGTTTGTCGACAAAGGTGAGACTCCAGAATTCATCGGCCGATTTGAGAAGATAAGAGATCACTGGCCCGCATTTGTGGCCTACAAGACATCAGACAAGAGTAAGAAAATGTCAGAGACAAACAAGAACAACGCTGCAAAGAAGCAGTATCACCATCACACGGGGTCAGGTGGCTACCTCAAAGCCCGGCCGTTGTGGGACAAAGCTGAGAATGACCTGATTGCTAAAGGGGTCGAACCAGAGACATTGAACTGGCCAGACCGTTCAAGGACTTGGTTCTTCGGGGTTGGGGGAACTTTGGACCCTGAAATAGGGAAGTGCCGTTGGACGGACGAGCAACTTGCAATACCCGTCACGAAGCTTCAGAAGTATATCACCGCAGCGCAGGAAGGGACGTTCATTCCCGACAGAGAGAAGGACGAGCTGACTGAGGCCCTAGGGAATGCTGAGCACACTGGACGAACACGAGGCACACCAGGCTCCGTTCCGTGGAAGTTTGGGTTTCCCGACGCAGGCGGTTACAGAAGCCGGGAGAGAAAGAGGAAAGCGGAGCTGAGCGACATGCAGAAGATGAGTGCAAGACTACAAAAGCTAGAGGAAGCTGAGAGCCAGTGAGCTGCTGGCCAACTATCTCAGCGGCACGAAGCTACCCCAGAAGCTACCCTGCCATCTCAGCGGAGAAGCAGCGTGGCTTCCACGGAGCCCGTTCAGACTGACTTCACGGAGCCTATCTACCCCGTGGATACTATCACGGAGGCTCAAAATTGCGAGCTTATGACGAAATGCCATAACCTCACGTTCAAGGCGGCTCTCGGCTCTGTTGCACCTCCTCAACCCAACGGAACTTTTCACTGCCTTCCGATTCCACATGGCTATGCTGTTGTGATGGTGGATGAAGTAATGGAGGGATTTGAGGAGCTCGAGCTTTACCACTCTACAGGTGAAGGGGAGAATCAGCTGGTTCGTGCTCTGAGGAGTACATGTCTATGGCAGAAGGAGTACATCAAGCTTCCAAACTGGACGCCTCCGCCTCCTCCTCCTCCTCTGGCGAGTCAGGGCACTCCGCCTCCTCCTCCTCCTCCTCCTCCGGCGAGTGATCAGAACACTCCGCCTCCTTCTCCGGCTCCTCCGACGCGTGAGGGCACTCCGCCTCCTCCTTCGCCTACTCCGGCGCGTCGGAGCACTCCGCCTCCTTCTCCGCCTCGTCAGCAACGACGGAAGAGAGACGCCGCCGCTCCGGCGGCTAGCAGTACAAGCAGAGGCGGGAGGCAATTCAGATACGGTCCATCTCTCAAGCCTGTGGAAAAGTTACCATATGAAAGGACCGAGCAGGAAAACGAGGACATATGTCGTGCCCAAGTGAGGGACCATTTTGCAAAGAAAACTCCACCTCCGAAGGAGAAGCTAGATCCGGTGAAAGTGAAGCGCACTATCGATGCCCTGAAGCGACCACCACCGCCTCCGCCGGATTCCAACTATGTCCGCATTCTTAAAAAGACATATGAAGAAGCGCGGCGGTCGGGAAGTACTTCCAGTGATGCAAGGTTAGCAGAACGAAGAAGTGGGAAAACAATTCCCCAGCTCGGCGAACAGGAGAAGAAATCGTGCCCCCCGCTCAAGGTGTCTAGCGATATTGTCGCTAATCATCCGGGGATGGTGCCTGGTACCAATCCTGGTGATTACTTGGGGGATGATGTAATTTTTCAAGCGGCTGAGGTAACAAAAGAAGAATATAAATACGTGCACGGGAAGCCTCTCGTCAAACCTGATCATCCTCCTCTAACAACGATGATGTACAAATTGCATGAGTGGTACATGAAAACCTGCAGGGAGTCTGGGAGAGACACTATGTATATGGCAGTGAAACCAGAGCACGAATTCATTGGACTTCCCGTGATGCCTATTGAATTTGTGGAGTTATTTCAGTTATACAATCAACTGACCCTCGACAAACAACTCATGACTTCCTACTGTCTGTAAGTATTACTTCTATAGTTAAGTCTCTAGCTCAGCTCGTTCATTGCATGTATATATAATTATCCTCACTATATTATGCAGATTGAAGATCTTCGAATGCAAAAAAATAGGAATCTTCGACGTTGGGTTCATTAGCCCAGATGCCGTAAATGAATGGACGGTACGAAACTCAATCAAAGAGACCGAGGAGAACTTGCTACAGTCGTTCCTTATACATCAAAACAAAAGGGAAATACTCTTTCCTTACAACTTCAAGTGAGTATTGCTGTCTTCTCTGTATACTCAGTTTCGCTTACTCGAGGTTAAGTAATGTAATTGATGAGTTATATATGCGTGCGCAGTTTCCACTTTATTCTTCTATCCATTAAGCTTGACGGGGCATTAGTAACTGTCTTAGACTCGAGACGTAAAGATCCCGAGACTTATGCGGACATGACTACAATGCTCAAGAAGTAAGTTCAGTCAATACCGGGACCATATCGGCATGCAACTTTCGTTAATTTCCTGATATCAAGTAATCATTTTCTTTGCCTGGCAGGGTTTGGAAGAAGTTCACCCGAAAGGTTCCCGGTCTAAACAAAGAGTTGCGATTTACACACCCCAAAGTAAGTAGTACTAGCTAGTTCCGCGCATCTCTAATTGATTCAAATTTTCATCAATATATCATTACCATGCTTGCTTATCAGTTTGATTGAACTCTATTCTCGTAAAGTGCTTGTACCAGAAAGAAGGGACTGTTTTATGTGCATACTACGTATGCGAGTTCATTCGCCACTCGACCTCTGAGCGGGGCTTCTCTGACAAACAATTTGAAGTACGTAAATAATATTCACAATTTTATTTTATATATTACCATCAATTGTGTTGAGTTTTATTCATATATATGCATGTATTGACCCCCTTCTTTAAATTAGATCTGGCAGATGCGGGATGAACTCCTACCACATGATCGCATACGAGCAATTCAAGAGGAATTGGCGGGATTCTTTCTTGACCACGTCATACCTAAAGACGGGGAATACCATGCGGATTTGTGATTGGATCTTAGGTAGATGATGTTAGGGATTGTAAAAGATGTTATATTGTATATATGTAGTACCGTCGGATAGATATACGAAAACTTGTTGTTCGACCAAGCACGGAGAAAGAGATGTCACTTCTCTCTATATATGTTCAGCATGACGATCTTGTGTAATTAATGGTTTCCTTCATTTTCTTATTAGCTAGCATCGAGTTATCTCTATATGTATAGTAGCTACCGTCGACCGAGCACGGAGAAAGAGAGGACACTTCTCCCTATTAGCTAGCTAACACAATATGAAACCCCTAAATTAACCCTCCAAAATCCCCAACCCCCCCCCCCTTCAAAAAAAAAAACCCCCAGCTGCAGCCGGATGCTCACGCGTGGATGACCTTTGGTCCCGATTGGTGTGACCAACCGGGACTAAAGGTCCTCCTGCCTGGGCTCCCGCAGCGGCCACGTGGATGCCTTTTGGTCCCGGTTGGTGTTACCAACCGGGACTAAAGGTCCTCCTGCCTGGGCTTCCCGCAGCGGCCACGTGGAGCCCCTTTGGTCCCGGTTCGTAAGCGAACCGGGACTAAAGGTTTTGGGCTTTAGTCTCGACCCTTTAGTCCCGGTTCCAGAACCGGGACTAAAGGCCCTCTGGAACCGGGACTAAAGGCCCTTTTTCTACTAGTGCATATTCTCCTCACGCCCTCACACAATGCGAGGTGCCGTGATTCCACTAGTGGTGCCCTTGAAGGCGGCAACCGGACCTTTACAAACAAGGTTGGGGCTCTCTCCACAACTTAATTGGAGGCTCCCAACGAAACCACGAAGCTTCACCACAATGGAATATGGCTTCGAGATGACCTCTTCCGTCTAGGGTGCTCAAACACCCAAGAGTAACAAAATCCACACACGAAACTATGGGGGAATCAATTTTCCTTTGGTGGAAGTGTAGATCTAGGTCTCCTCCTTCAATCCCTAGCAAGACAACAAGTTTGGGTGGCTAGAGAGAGAGAGATCGGGCAAGAAAGCTCAAAGGCATCAATGGTGGAGAGAGAGAGGTAAGAGATAAGAAAGAGGTGGAAGAAGCACCTCTTTATATAGGGCCCCCCCATTTCCAACCGTTACAGCCAGATCTGCCATGGGAGCGGTTCAACCGGAGAGGGGAGTGGTACAACCGGCCAACCACCGCCCAACCACCGGACCACGCCAGAAGGTAGGCCCGGATGCAGCAGCCAGGCCTGAGCCCCGGACTCCTAAGCGGTACAACCACTCGGGACCCCGGTTGTACCGGGCTATATGATTATAGCGGTACAACCGGTCCGGGTCCGCCCAACAACCGGGGCACAACAGAAACATGTCCGGTTGTAGCCCGGTGCTGGGCCGGTTCAACCGCCCTGAGCTGCCTTTTTGGGTCCCCCAGCCTTTGGCGGTACTACCGCCCGGGGGCAGCGGTACAACCGCTGGGGACGACTTTGGCAGCACCCCCAGGGTATCACCCCTAGAGTGGTGGTCGAACCGGAGGCTAAAAGCCAGCTGTGCATTTAGGTCGACATCGCGGATTACCTGGCACGTAACTAGGGAAAGAGGGGCCTCTCTCTATATGATGCGGAGAAGAGAATTGGGTGAAGATGGATGTGCGAAAGAACTGATTCACCCAAGACTTTCCAATGTGGATTCCCTCTTAATAGTACGGGATCCCTACGACCAAAGAGAATAAACACGTAGAGAAAACCCGTCTTCAGTCTTTTCCATTTGGAGGGTCCACCTAACCGTCTTGTGTACCACATACAATCCCTATATAACTTGACACACGGTTAGATCATAGTGAGTTGTCATCATCGCCAAAACACCAAGGTAAGTGAATGCCCTTTCAATCTCCCCCTTTTTGGTGGATGATGACAACAACACGATTTGCATTGATGGTCTATAAAATAAAAGTGGAGCTCCCCTCAATGTGTGCAACAGATAAGACCTGTGCAAGAATTGAAGCTCCCCCTTGATTTTATAGACCAACCAATGGGGACAAATATAAGATGAAACATTAAGGAGCAATATGAACGAGATAATAAGTAGAGCTTTTAATAGTAAGGGTACGATAAGACTCAGACTCTACTTAAACTAACATAGTCTTTACACAAACCGATAAAAAGCAAATAAGAGTTCAAATGGAAGACGCAACAAAGAGTCCAATAAACAACCATGCAACACCCATGCAAATCCCGTTATAAGGTACTTTCTCCCCCTTTGGCATCAAGACACCAAAAAGGAAAAGAGTGATGCAAGCGCCCCAGAACTCAGTAGATCTCCTCGTTGGTGTCATACTCCTCAGAATGATCATCTCCAGTGCCATCCCCATCATCATCATCAGAAGCATCATCAGCAGCATCAGCAGCGGTAGCAGCAGAGGAGGTGGCAGCAGGCTGAGTCGGGATCTCATCATCAGTCCAAGTGCTATGTTCATAGATCCACTGTGCCTCAGGAGTGATGGTCTTCTCAGAAGCACTGGCGGCCTCAAGATTGAGAGCCCGCATAATCTGAATCTGTCTGCGGCGGGTATGCTTCTCGTTGACATGGGCTTCATAGAGCTTCTTCTGAACATGAGCCTGGAGGCAGAAGGTCTTCTTAATCTTGTCAGAGAGCTTGGAGGCCCAAGATGGCTTGGCACCTGCTAGAAGCTCAAAGTCACTGTCACTGGAAGTAGCAAAGACATCCTGAGGGTTGACATCAGGGAAGCGAGGTGCAGGATGTTTCTTCTTCCGGAGTTGCTTGACCTCATGCACAATAAGGTTGTCTGGGGAGGTGAGAAGCTCGCCCGGCCGACGAATTGCCCACATAGAGTTGAGGAAACTCATAATATAAGGAGCATAGGTGGGAACCTTCCGGTAGACGACTGTGGAGTACAACTCCTCCCACATCCATTTGGAAACATCAAATGTAGCTCCAGAGCCAGCTTTAGTCTTCATGGCAACAAGCAGATCAACAAAGTACCCATGAATCTCATCCCGATTTCCAACTTTGGGCACAAGAACATTCCAGAATACTCGGTGCAAAATGTCATAGACCGGCTGCAGGTCCTTAGAAGCTCCCATAACCCCCCCGCCCGGGAATGTACAGGGGGGCTAACCTGTTCTTATCCATAGATTGAGCCCGATCATGAGGACGAATGCCGCCATTCCCAGTGAGCCCAGTATCATCATAGCCAAGGACATTGCAAAAGGCGCGCCACGGAACATGGAAGAACTCATCACGACACATGAAGGAAAGATGACGCTCTGCATCAGTGCCAAAGTGGACCGTGGCGTAGAACTGGTGAATGAGCTGCACATCGAAGGCACAGTTGAAAGTCATGAGCTTGATCAGGTCAAATTCTTCGCATAGTGCCAAAGCATCGCCAAAGTAATCCATGTTGTTCCTCCAGTGCTCGATGTCAATCGTCCATTGCTTGGCATACTTGTTCTTGTGATGGTCATAGAGCTCATGCACGATCCGAAACTGAAACTCATTCCGGAACTGAGGGGTGGTCCACCTGGGAGCAACTAGAACCACATACGGATTTTGAAGACGGACCCTCTCCCAATCAGCTTGCTTCCAGGAATGCACGGGCTTGGCTGGTTTCTTCTTGGCGGCCAGGGACTTCTCACGGCGAGTGGGATTGGTGGGGATCACAACTTCCTCATTCTCAGATTCTTCGACAATCCTGCACCTGCGAGCACGTTTCTTGGTCTTTGTCCGAGGAGCAGACCGAGAGCTAGAGCCACCTGCAGACAAGCATACGAGAAACATAGAGTGGAAACCCAGAAAAGATGAGAGGATTATACGCGAAGGAAGGAATAAATTAGGTGCAAAGATAAGAGACAAGAAATAGGGAGCAGGACTCAGGGAGGCCGGTTGAACCGGTTGCCCACGCGGTTGAACCGCACCAGCTGTTGTATCGCTAACTAGAGCGGTTGTACCGCTGTTGGGAAACCGATGGATCCAGATCCAGAGAAATGCCCCCTCTTTGAGGTATCTAATCAACACAGCTAATTGGAACTATAATGTATGATCTTATCCCGTCAATAGTTTTGCCTAAAAAACGCAGGAACCGAGCAATGCCCTAGCAATGGAGGATTCAAAGAGAATCCAAGAACGAGAAGGAAATAGGCATTACCGGCATCCATGGGAGAAGATCGGGGAGAGGAAGGATCTCCACGAAGCAGATCCGGGAGGAGCCCACGAATCCGGGGCGCCGGAGGCACTCCGGAGCGGTGGTGGCGGCGGCCGGCGACAGGGGCACCAGGGGGGAGTCGGGCACAAAGGGGATAACTGAATACCCCTTCGGCCCGATGCTCCCGATCTAAGGATCGGGTCGCGACCGGTTGTACCGCTCCAGAGGAGCGGTTGTACCGGTCCAAGTACAGGGCCAGGGAATTAGCGGTAGAACCGCAGTCATCCCCGGTTGTACCGCTGGGACGGGACAACCGGTGTATTAGCGGTAGAACCGCTTCTACCACCGGTTGTACCGCCTGGCCACAGGCACCACCACTAGATGATCAAAGCGTACAATCCTTTTTAAAAGAAAGGGTATGGTGGGGAAAAACTCCATGGTTGGAAGAAAACAAAACGCCAATAAAGAGCCATGGAGAATGCCCACACCTAGGACTCAAAGCATCACACACACAAATGTCAGACTCAAAATAAGAGCAGAAAGGGGGCGGTGGCCGAGGCCACCTATGTATGAGTCAATTGGTATGGCACCGCGAAGATATGAACCTTGGGCCCATGACCAAAACTCGTCTTTGAAGCACAGGAGTCATCAAGAATGACGAATGTGAAAGACTTGATTAATTTATGCATAATAGGAGGAGGGATAGTTCATTGAGAGAACTAGACTCCCCCTATGTCCATGCCTACATGTAAACGAGACATGATGATGAGTGTGGTGGGGTGTGCACTAATTCAAGCCACATTGCTCGAATCAATGATATTTAGCTCATGCCTTAACTCGCGAAATCTTGCTTCATCTAATGGCTTCGTGAATATATCTGCAAGCTGTTCCTTAGTATAGAGATGAATAAGATCAATGTCTCCACGCTTGATGTGATCCCGGATGAAGTGATGACGAATCTCAATATGCTTCGTCTTGCAGTGTTGAACCGGGTTGTTGGAGATCTTGATTGTGCTTTCATTGTCGCAGTAAAGAGGCACCTTGTCACAGTTGACACCATAATCCTTTAAAGTTTGCCTCATCCAAAGAATCTGAGCACAATAGCTTGCGGCGGCTACATACTCGGCCTCGGTGGACGAGAGAGAAACACAGTTTTGTTTCTTGGAAGACCAACTTACCAGAGAGCGACCAAGAAATTGGCAACCTCCGGAAGTGGACTTCCTTTCCACACGGTCTCCCGCCCAATCCGAGTCAGTATATCCAATGAGATCAAAAGAAGCACCTTTGGGGTACCATAAGCCAAAGTTTGGGGTATGAGCCAAATATCGAAAGATTCGCTTGACAGCCACATAGTGACTCTCCTTAGGTGCAGATTGAAATCGTGCACAAATTCCCACACTCAACATGATATCCGGCCTAGATGCACAAAGGTAAAGCAAAGATCCAATCATAGAGCGATATACCTTCTGATCCACAGCTTTACCATTGGGATCACTGTCAAGTTGGCATTTGATTGGCATC
Organism: Elymus sibiricus; assembly: GCA_039707655.1. NCBI lineage: Eukaryota > Viridiplantae > Streptophyta > Magnoliopsida > Poales > Poaceae > Elymus > Elymus sibiricus. The sequence continues at coordinate 515,300,641 of CM077665.1, forward strand.
GGAGTGTTGGCCTTCGGAGGATTTAGCTCATCCATCTTGAACCTCTTGAGCATGTCTTGAGTGTATTTGGCTTGGTTGATGAAGGTTCCTTGGCTTCGTTGCTTGACTTCGAATCCAAGGAAGAACTTCAACTCTCCCATCATAGACATCTCAAACTCTTTTGTCATTAGTGCGGCGAACTCATCATTAAAAGCTTTGTTAGAAGAACCAAAGATAATATCATCTACATATAGTTGGCATACGAACAAGTTCCCGTTAACCCTCTTAGTAAAAAGAGTGGGGTCGATTTTCCCAATTTCAAACCCACGATCTTGCAACATCTCGGTAAGGTGCTCATACCACACACGTGGGGCTTGTTTAAGGCCATAGAGTGCCTTATCGAGAACGTATACATGATTGGGGAACTTGGGATCCTCAAAACCCGGGGGTTGCTTGACATATACCAACTCCTTAAGTGGACCATTAAGAAAAGCACTCTTCACATCCATTTGATATAATATGAAATCATGATGAGAAGCATAAGCAAGCAACATGCGAATAGATTCAAGGCGTGCAACAGGGGCAAAGGTTTCACCATAGTCGATACCCTCGACTTGGGAGTAGCCTTGAGCCACCAGTCTAGCCTTGTTGCGAATAATGATACCATGTGCATCTTGCTTGTTCTTAAAGATCCATTTGGTTCCAATGACATTATGATTCTCTTTTGGTCTTGGCACCAATCGCCACACTTTGTTGCGCTCGAAGTTGTTGATTTCATCATGCATGGCTTCAAGCCAATCCTCGTCTTCGAGCGCATCTTGTACCTTGAGGGGTTCAAAGCAAGAAACAAACGCATGATGTGCACAAAAGTTTGTTAATTGACGACGAGTAGTTACCCCCTTTTTCAAGCTTCCGTAGACGTTCTCTAGGAGGTGTTGCTTTTTCTAAAGCTTGGAAGCAATCGTGGCGGCTCGTCTTTCAAGAATTTCCTCCATGGAAAGTTGAGGCTTGGTGGCTTGACGAGCTTTGGTACTAGCACCGGCTTGCTCATGATCTTGAGCATGATCTTGATCTTTAGCTTGACCTTGATCTTGAAGTTGATCTTGGTCCTGAGCTTCATCTTGATCTTGAGCTTGCACGGGGGTGTGAGCAAGATCTTGAGCATCATGTGAAGTAGATACATCACTAGCAAGTTGATCTTGCCCTTGATCTTGATCACGGGGTTGAGGGCCTTCACTTTGTTATTCGGAAGCGTGTGGGTCATGCGTTGGTGATGGTTCCACTTGAGTGGAACATTGTCCTTCTCCTTCAGCCACAAGGGGTTCCTAAACGGGTAGGAAGTGTCCCACACCCATTCTTCTTATGGCTTGGGGAGGAATTTCATCACCTACATCACAAAGACCACTTTGCTCCACTTGGGAGCCATTATTTTCATCAAACTCCACATTACTCGTCTCCTCAATGACTCCGGTGGACTTGTTGAGGACACGGTAAGCATGAGAGTTTGCAGCGTAACCAACAAATATGCCCTCATGGGCTCTAGATTCAAATTTAGACAAACGAACACCTTTCTTGAGAATGAAACACTTACAACCGAACACCCGGAAGTATTTGAGGTTGGGCTTGTTCCCGGTAAGAATCTCATAAGGAGTCTTGTTCAAGCCTTTGCGGAGATAGAGCCAATTTGATGCATGACACGCTGTGTTGATGGCTTCGGCCCAAAAGTTGTACGGAGATTTAAACTCTGCCATCATGGTTCTTGCCGCATCCATCAATGTCCGGTTCTTCCTCTCCGCAACACCGTTTTGTTGAGGGGTGTAAGGTGTGGAATATTGGTGTTTTATCCCCTCATCACTGAGAAACTCATCAAGGGTGTAGTTCTTGAACTCGGTGCCGTTGTCACTTCTAATCATCAAAATCTTTGCTTCATGTTGACGTTGGACTTCATTTGCAAAGTTGATGACAGTCTGTTGTGTCTCACTCTTCCTCTTGAAGAAATATACCCCTGTGTATCTTGAATAATCATCGACAATCACCAAGCAGTACCTTCTTCCTCCAAGGCTGTCAAAAGATGGAGGCCCGAAGAGATCCATGTGAAGGAGCTCTAAGGTCCTCTTTGAGTAGATTGTAGTAGTTGGACGATGAGCTTTTTCATGTAGCTTTCCTTCGATACAAGCACTTCAAGCACGATCTTTGGCAAAACTCACATTTGTTAGTCCAAGAATGTGATCCCCTTTTAGGAGACTTTGCAAAGATCTCATATTGACATGGGCTAGTCGGCGATGCCAAAGCCATCCCACATCAACTTTAGCCATTAGACATGTCGCGGTCTTAGTGGGTCGCTCCGAGAAGTTAACCACATAGAGACCGTTTTCGACATGCCCAACAAAGGCTACTTTAAGAGTCTTGCTCCACAAAAGGGTCACGGTATCAATGCCAAAGAAGGTACTAAAACCCATGAGTGCAAGTTGACGAACGGAAAGTAAATTGTATGCAAGGGTCTCAACAAGCATGACTCTCTCAATAGTTAAGGTCGGAGAGATAACCACCTTGCCAAGACCCAATACCTTTGAGATTGCATCATCTCCAAAAGAGACTTGGGTGGCCAAGGATGCATCGGGTCGACCGTCCACCACCAAGTCCTTGCTTCCGGTCATATGATTTGTTGCTCCGCTATCGAGCCACCATGAGACTCCCCCGGAAGCAAAGTCCTACAATAGATCAATGCTTGGATTTAGGTACCCATTCTTGAATGGGTCCTTTCATGTTAGAGACAAGGGTCTTAGGAACCCAAATAGACCACTCAATATACTCATACGAAGAACCAACATATTTGGCATAAACATGCCCATCACTAGCACGGCACAAAACATAGGAGGGGTTAAAATCGCCGGCCTTGTTGGAGGGAGTGATCTTGCCCTTCTTGGCACTATCACTCACAACCTTGTCTTTCTTCTTCTCATGAGTAGTGTTCCCCGCCTTGACAAATGTTTCCTTGAGCGGAGGAGCCTGTGTGGTCTTCTTCTTCTTCTTCTTTTTGGATTTGGGAGCAAACCCAACTCCTTCCTTTGCAATCACTTCCTTTTGACTGCTCAAAAGGTCATTGAGATTCTTCTCACCTTGTATACATGTCACAAGGCCTTTCTCAAGCTGCTCTTTTAGCTTAGCATTTTCCTCCACAAGATGTGCATGCTCACAACACGGGTTAGTAGCAGATGCATTATCAATCAAGACAAAGGGAGGACACGTGGCAATTTCTTTAGTGAGTTTCACTTGGAGTTGATCATGTGACTCTTTAAGAGAAGCATGAACGCTCTTCAATGTCTTATGAGCACTGTCAAGAGAGACAAACTCATCCTTGAGTCGAGCATGGTCAACCCCAAGTGCAACCTTTTCAGATTTAAGGACATGGTTAAGAACAATAGCATGATCATAATCTTTACGCAATTTCGCAAAGTCGTCATTGTGTGACTCCTTAAAAGTCAAATGAAGACCTCGCTCTTCCTCTAGAGCAATAGAATGATCTGCTATCTCGTCGGCATAATCACGACTATGGCCTCTCATCTCCTCAAGAATTTCTTCTTGAGAATCAATCGTGTCATTGGCCTCACCAAGTTGTTCCAAGAGAGCAACGAAGTGCTTCTTGGACTCTCCCTTAAGTTTACACAAGAACTTGTCAAACTCATTCTCACCCTCTATCGCCTCCTCAAGTTCATCCACACAATCTAACAAAGACGGAGTGGAAGAAACAGAAGTCTTAATGTTTGAGCTTTTGGCGTTGGAGGTTACCTTGGTGATACCTTTTGCCATGAGGCACCTAGCGATGTGGTTCTCATTGGGGGCGTCGAAGAGTGACACCTTTGTTGGGGTAGAGGATGCAATTGCCACAGATGCCATTGCCATTCCTTCACCACTTGTGTCACCGTCATCACCATCATCATCCGATGCATACTCTTCTTGAGCCACCAACACTTTGTGAGGAGTCTTCTTGGTGAAGTTGGTCTTGTTAGGGAAAGACTTGGCCTTATCTTTGCGGATGAGCTTGCCACCATTGTCTTCCCTCTTCTCGTATGGACAATCCACCACAAAGTGACTCACATTACCACAGTTGTAGCAGGTCCTCACCCGTTGCTTGCCCTTTGACCCGTTTGAATTGTTCTTGGAGAAGTTGGGCCTTGTGTTTCTCTTGTTGCCCCAAAATTGCCTGGATGCAAGAGCCATGTGCTCATGATAAGCATATTTGGTGTCCTCGGGGCAACCCTCTTCTTCTTCTTCTTCTTCTTCTTCTTCCTCTTGACTGACCTTGGCCTTCAAAGCAAGGTTGGGGGATGATTTCTTTGACCGTTGCACGTGAGCAAGAGCATTGTCAGCTGTCGTGTTCAAGATGTTCATGGCAATAAATTCATCCAACACATCACCAGAAGACAAGGTGTGAAAGTCCGGTCTTTGACGGATGACCGCGGACATGGCCTTGTTGTAGGGCATGATGGCCTTCAAAAACTTACGCTTGATCCAAGTATCATCCACATCCTTGCTGCCATGATCTTTGAGGGCAACGGCGAGGGCAGTTACCCTTCTATAGAGCTCACGCGGTTCCTCATCCTCTATCATTACAAACTCATCTGATTGATCAAGGACAACTTCATAGTTTGACCGTTGAATGCTTGAGCTGCCCTTGTACATGGAGATAATGTGTTCCCAACACTCTTTAGCAACAGTGAAAGGTCGCAGGTGAGGTAGGTCTTCAGTAGGAACAGCAGCTTGTAGTATGAACAAGGCGGAGGAATTTAGCTGTTTATCCGCTTCTTCCCTTGGAGTGAGGTTGCGTGGATCACGAGGGTAGTAACCTTCTTCAATGACTCGCATGAGTTGAATTGAGCTGTGATCTAAATGAGACTTGATACAGAAAACCCAATTAGCAAAATCATTTTAAACAAGCTTAGGAGGAGGACCGTGATTAACTATATGAGGTGGGTGCACCGGTCCTCCATAGACCAAGGGAGGGGGAACTGAGGCAAAAGTCCCCGACCCATTAATTCCTTGAGACCGATTATCTCTATCAGCACTAGCCCCCTCCTTACTGGAGTTGACATCCGATGCCGAGTTAGTGGGATTAACCACTTGAACCGCATCGGTGGAAAGTTTAAGAGTGTCAAGGAATTCTTTAAACATGGATTTGACCTCGGTCGTCATGGAGGATTTAAGCGAGGACATGGCCTCATTTAAATCCTCGCGAGAGACCGTGTTCACTCCCACGGCCTCGGGAAGTTCTCCCAACCACTCCTCTTCGCCCTCCATACTCTTCGGGTGGTGAAACCCTTAATAAAGAGACGAGGCTCTGATACCAATTGAAAGGATCGATATGGTTGACTAGAGGGGGGGTGAATAGGCAACTAACAATTTTTAGCTTTTCTTTAACAATTTAGGCTTAGCAACAAATAGGTTGGCTAGATGTGCAACTAGGTGAGCAACCTATATGATGCTAATCACAACTACAAGCTAAGCAAGCAAGATAAAACAATATAAGTAGCTTGCACAAAGTAAAGGTAAGAAGTAACCACAAGAGGAACCGATGGAGACGAGGATGTGTTCCCGAAGTTCCTTCCCGGTAAAGGGAAGTACGTCTCCGTTGGAGCGGTGTGGAGGCACAATGCTCCCCAAGAAGCCACTAGGGCCACCGTATTCTCCTCACGCCCTCACACAATGCGAGGTGCCGTGATTCCACTAGTGGTGCCCTTGAAGGCGGCAACCGGACCTTTACAAACAAGGTTGGGGCTCTCTCCACAACTTAATTGGAGGCTCCCAAAGAAACCACGAAGCTTCACCACAATGGAATATGGCTTCGAGGTGACCTCTTCCGTCTAGGGTGCTCAAACACCCAAGAGTAACAAAATCCACACACAAAACTATGGGGGAATCAATTTTCCTTTGGTGGAAGTGTAGATCTAGGTCTCCTCCTTCAATCCCTAGCAAGACAACAAGTTTGGGTGGCTAGAGAGAGAGATCGGGCAAGAAAGCTCAAAGGCATCAATGGTGGAGAGAGAGAGGTAAGAGATAAGAAAGAGGTGGAAGAAGCACCTCTTTATATAGGGCCCCCCCATTTCCAACCGTTACAGCCAGATCTGCCATGGGAGCGGTTCAACCGGAGAGGGGAGCGGTACAACCGGTATAACCGGTACAACCGGCCAACCACCGCCCAACCACCGGACCACACCAGAAGGTAGGCCCGGATGCAGCAGCCAGGCCTGAGCCCCGGACTCCTAAGCGGTACAACCGCTCGGGACCCCGGTTGTACCGGGCTATATGATTATAGCGGTACAACCGGTCCGGGTCCGCCCAACAACCGGGGCACAACAGAAACATGTCCGGTTGTAGCCCGGTGCTGGGCCGGTTCAACCGCCCAGAGCTGCCTTTTTGGGTCCCCCAGCCTTTGGCGGTACTACCGCCCGGGGGCAGCGGTACAACCGCTGGGGACCACTTTGGCAGCACCCCCAGGGTATCACCCCTAGAGTGGTGGTCGAACCGGAGGCTAAAAGCCAGCTGTGCATTTAGGTCGACACCGCGGATTACCTGGCACGTAACTAGGGAAAGAGGGGCCTCTCTCTCTATGATGCGGAGAAGAGAATTGGGTGAAGATGGATGTGCGAAAGAACTGATTCACCCAAGACTTTCCAATGTGGATTCCCTCTTAATAGTACAGGATCCCTGCGACCAAAGAGAATAAACACGTAGAGAAAACCCGTCTTCAGTCTTTTCCGTTTGGAGGGTCCACCTAACCGTCTTGTGTACCACATACAATCCCTGTATAACTTGACACACGGTTAGATCATAGTGAGTTGTCATCATCGCCAAAACACCAAGGTAAGTGAATGCCCTTTCACCTATCTAATGCCCAATTGGAACCATTGAATAAAACCAACATGCTTCTATTCATTTCAGGAACACATGCATTATATAATCTGAGAAGCATGCAACATTGACATTTCTCAGTTGTCAACCATATGCATATTTTTCGTATGAAATAAAATAATATCTTCTATATAATCAACACCTCATGTTTCAAATAAAAATTCCATTACAATTTTGTATATATTATTTATGCTAGAATTTATCAATTTTTGAACTTCATATGGAGTCTGGGTAAGAAAATCGAATTGCTATCAGAATTTTGTCACAAGTTGTTATCAACTTTAAGTAGTATTTATTTTTAGATTCCATATACCGTTTGTACACAGGCTAAACTCTTACATTTCTTTTCTGCACAAAAAAGTTCCTATTATTACCTTGTATACACTTAGTAAAAACATTACAGCATGGAGGGCATTTGTGTGGATACTTCACTACGTGTTTAAAAATTAGTATTACTATATTTTATGTGTTATTTTCCATTCGTCTTTATTTATTACTTGGTTTATGATTTTTTATAACATTAGTTTGTACATGTCGTCCAAAAATATGAAAATGTGTATCTAAAATTATGTCCATGGAAAACATGATTTGACTCTTTCGATCGAGTACATTATGAAATACTAAAGTGATGACATCGAGTTGTATGGTGTACCCTGCACATCCATGCTTGTATAATTTCTCGTTTATCTCTTCAACACTTCTTTTCTGCGTTATTTCAATCTTTACACTCACTTGTTGCAGGAATGATATCAATAATGAATCAATATATAAATGACTTGAACATAAATCCTTTTTTACTGCATCGACGTCAACACTGGCTGATTGCATGTACTTGTTCGATTATTGTGATCCTGACGATAACATTTACAGGGCCGGACATACCATGTTGTGGAATCCGGATCAACACCATCGCCAAGTCTCTAGAAAAATCATATAGTACATCTAAGGCCTCTTGCAGTGCAACCGAACTATCATAATCATTTCTTCGCTAAAGGATCCGGTAGTACCTTAGGTGAATTCAATTGATGATTTGTCACGTGTGCATGTCGTCCATTTTCATTTTTATTTGAAGGGTCCGTCCATGTTCATTTATTTCCAAAGTGAATCAACTTGGCTACGGTGATTTCCTTGGAAAAACATAACTCTTTTTAACGAGAAAAACAGAATTGTCTCAGTAATATTGATGGATGTGTATGATTATTTTTTAAGACATGTTTTCTAACTTTTCCCCCCTGAGAATTGCCTTCATGTAGAATCCTACTCCCTATACGAAAATTGCATTCGGAGGCTCAGCTCCATGAAGGCCATTTTTTGAAAAATTCAAAATTCATCCTCAATTCATTACGTTGAAATGAGTGTTGTCTAAAAAAATCCATGCACATGATATTATTCATTCTCAAAGTCCATGAATTTGTTTTTTTGTACAGCTCCAAATTCAAGTTATTTCATTGAGAATTTTACACACACATACATTTCATCCTTATACACATGCATAGTTGTTTTTTAGAAATTTTTTGAAACCGAAATTTTTTCATTTTTCATTTTAAAATTTTTTAGGCCTACATGGAGCCCGGTTACCAAAACGACGGACTCCTCCCTATGTCCCTATATAAGCGGTGTAAAGTTTGAATGGTCAGTGCGTGATGGGCAGCCATTACGAATGACGTACTACATAGTTTTTTGATACAACGTACTACTTATTAACTATGGGTTTTCCCGTAAAAATAAATTACCTATGTTTTTTTTATAATAATTAGTTGTGCGTTGGGAGAGCTTTTTTCAGCTGATGCGTTGAGAGAGTTTAGTTCGCACACTGCACGCATGCCCTCATGTGTGGGTCTCCTCTCCTTAAATCTCCCCTTCGAATTTTAATAACTGCCCTGATTAGGTCTGAACCGGTTTTTTTTTTTGCATGGGATCTGAACCGGATTTGTTTTCCTTCCAAATAACTACTCCAGCGTCTTATCCTTGGTATATGCGCCCAAAATCAAATTTCCAACCTCTACGTATACGTAATAGGTAACTGTTTCACGATCTCATATTTTTTTAAAGGGATCGCAGGATCTGGGCGTGATGATTATGGTTTTTTTTCCTGGGAAAAAATTGATACCTGATTTGTTTACGGTACACTTCAATAGTTTCCTTGTTACGCAGATTGGACGGTAACAGATTAACAGTTTAAAAAATCCACCAGATCGAGGGCCTGTATTTCTGATTAACGTGAGATTTTCTAGCCTATTTATCTAATTTGTCCCGTATTTTGCTTTTAGAAGATAATAGATAGAATAGAATAGATAGAAGATAAATTAAGCACTTTGTGAATTAGATGTTAATTATATTCATTTTATTTTAGGTACAATGTTAGTTAATCTGCTTTATAATTTACAAAGCATTGTATTTGTTTTATTCAGTTTTAATTAAGCACTTATACTGCACTGCTATGTATTTATTATTATTTGCAGTCTGGATGATGAGGTTTGGGAATTGAGGATGCATTTCCATGACGGAGACAATATTGAGAGATCTATGATGATGTCAGACATAACCTTTTACAACCTAGTAGCACTGATAGAGAGAGAAGGATATGGTTTTAGAGATTACATGTACTATGTCAGGGATCCTGGGCTAGGGATAGAAGGAATGGAAGAAATAGATGATGATGACAACCTTGAGGAAATTCTAGACAACGTAGCATTGCAGAATAGGAAGATATTGAATGTGACAGTTGTCAGGGCCAGTTCTCCCAATGCTACAAATATAAACACCAGTTCCAATGTTATTGAGCAGATCCCTCTAGATGAAATTGGAGAGCCCAAACTATATCATATAGATGATGAAGGAGTGTTGTACAATGCACCAAATGTACATGTAGCAGCAGTAAGTTCAGAAGCAGTAGAAGAGGAGCCAATGCCCATACAGTTTCAAACACAGCACATCACAAATAATTTGAATGTGCAGCCTTCTTTAGGTTATGTAGAAGTGAAACAAAATCATGTAAACAATTCAGATGAGCAACTGGAAATAGAAAACGTTATGGAGGAGACAAGGAGGAAGGAAATTGAAATGTTTAGGAAGAATAAGAAAAAAAAGAAGGACACTTCTTTGAAAAGAAAAGTTGCAATGATGGACAATGAAGAGGACAGTGATGATGATCATTTGATAGAATATGGTGATATCCTTGCTAGGCTTGAGGAGATGAAAAGACAGAGGGATGATGCTCTACTTCATTTTGAAGGGGACACAGATGTTGATGAAATGTATGAGACAGAGGAGGAGGAGGATGCACTATATGAGCCTGAAGGTGAAGAAGAGGATGCGGAGGAGGAAGATGAGGAGAAATTGGAGGAAGAGGAACAAGAGGAGGAGCTAGGCCAAGATGGACAGAAGAAGAAAAGGGAGAAGAGACACAGAAAAGGCCCAACCAGCAGATCACATGCAAGTGTAGATCACTTGTTTGAGGAGGATTGGATACCATCATCGAATGAGGACAGGAAACTAATGGACTTGGGTGTGGAAGATGATGATGGTTCAGAGGCATTGGCATATGTTTTGCCCAATGGCAGGAAAAGCAGAGCTAAGAAGATGGAGAAAAGGATGAGCTTTGTCCTCATCATACATCTGAGAAGAGACACAGAAAAGGCCCAGTACACCAGGTTCAAGGTGTATTGTCACAACAAGATATCTGAAGGAGCATCCAAGCAAAAACCCTGGGTTTCATGGATTATTCTTCTGCCTAAATGGATGCAAAGAATCGGTGGCTACAGACCATTCATAGGTAATTCCCTGGTATTTATTTTGGTGTAACTAATGTGTGTTTTCAACTACTTGTTGCTGACTTGTCATTTGTGCTTTCATTAACTTGTCATAGGTCTGGATGGATGCTTCATAAAGCTCACTACTGGTCAACAGATTCTTGCTGCTACTGGAAGAGATGGGAACAATAATATATTTCCCATTGCTTTTGGAATTGTTGATAAGGAGGAGACAGATTCCTGCACTAGTAGAAAACAGGCCATTAGTCCCGGTTGGGAAGGGCCTTTAGTCCCGGTTCCCCAACCGGGACTAATGTATATGGACTAAAGGGTCCAAGCCTTTAGTCCCGGTTTGCTACGAACCGGGACTAAACCCCTGCCACGTGGTCGGCAGCGGGCGCCAGGGGATGGGGACCTTTAGTCCCGGTTGGTAACACCAACCGGGACTAAAGATTTAGGGGCTTTGGGGTTTATGGGTTTAGGTTTTATTGTTTATTTTTCCTTTTCATTTTGTGTATTCGATTTAATTCTTTTTCATTTCAAACATATTTTACGCTGCTACATACTGTACACGTTATGCATATATAATAGAATATCTCGTAGAACCAATCATATACATAGAACTTTTCGTACGACCATGCATACACATATGTACAATTTGGTATATACAATTTCTCCTACAATTTGCAAATCATTACATGCAGGCATTAGGTGTAATGGTATTCTCCATCAGGAGATATGACCTGCTCAAGCAAAAAACCCGCAATTTCCTCTTGAATTGCTCGTATGCGGTCCTTTGGTAGGAGCTTATCCCGCATCTCGTGCATCTTTAAAGAAGGAGATCAATATGAACATGTTAGTTGTCTGTATATATATTACATCATGATATAAAAAAATGTGAATGGTGTTTACGTACCCAACGATCTCTTGTAGTTTTGATCTTTTTGGTCATAAAGAGAATGTTCTCGCAAACGTAATATGCACATAAATTAGTCCCTTGTTCCTGCCTCATGCACTTTACGAGAATATAATTCAATCACATAATAATCAAGCATGATAATGGTATTGAAACTATACTTAAAGAGATGCGCGGACGTAGCTAGTACTACTTAAATACCTTGGACTTTCGCCATTTCAGCTCCTCTTTCCATTCACCTCTAACATCTTTGATGAACTTTTTCCAAACCCTGCCCGGCAAAGAAAATGAATAAAGGAGTTACTAATTACTTGATATCATGAAACGAACTAAAGAGGCCGACATAGTGCGTAAATGATTGAAATTACCTGTTGAGCATCGAATGCAGGCTTCTGTATTCTTCAGGGTCTTTACTTAGTGAGTCCAGTACTTCAATTGTTCCATCGTCAATTCTAATGATTAGCAGGATCCAGTGGAAGCTACGGACATGATTTGTATAAGCGGGCATGCATAACTCATCAACTACACTTAACATCGAGTATATATATATATATAAGCAAAAAGAGAATTTGTAGTACAAAACAGTAACACTCACTTGAAGTTGTAAGGTAAAAATATTTCTGGTTTGGTATTTAGGGCCTTCAAAAACCTTAGCAACATTTTCTCCGTGTCTTTAGAGTAAGTAGTTAACACCTTTTCATTAACGGTATTTGGGTCAATGAACCCAATGCCATAGACTCCATCTCTTTCCAATTCAAAAATCTTCATTCTGCACAATACCACACAAAAGAATATAGTGAGGATAATTACAGGCAATGAACGAGCTGAGCTAGAGACTTAATTAAATTACAGAAAGAAATCACTTGCAGACAGTAGCAACTGACGATAGATTTGTTGAGTGCTTTTTGATTGAATAACTGAAAGAATTCTTCATTTTCAATCCACAAATCATTTTCATGGATGTAATGCTCTCGCTTGACTTTCACCATGAGGCTCTGTCGCCCGCTCTTTACTTCTCTCATGTACCGGTCATGCAAGTTGTGCATTTGCGTTGATAGAAGCTTCTCCTCTTCAGGACTCACGAGAGGGTTCCCGGGGACATATTTCCATGCTAGTTCCTTCGGATCCTCCGGTGGGAATTCCTCGATCTCTAGGAGTTGTTCAACAGTGATACTGATCTCTCTAGCCCTCTCTCTATCAGCGTCGGTTATTACCACCTTATTGGTAGTCATCTTGAGCGGGATGATCGATTGCACTGCCTGTTCTCCGAGACGGGGAACAGTTTTCCCACATTTACTACTACTGCTCGAATTCTGTTTTTTTGTTTATGATAGGACTTGCTAATAGAGCGTTCATAGTCTGATAGCGGCCTTTTCTCCGCCGGTTTAGCTGCATTCAAAAAATGTTGTATGACTTCCTCAGGTATTTTCTCCTTTGGCGGCGGGGGCGGTTTCGGTCCAAAATGGGCCTGCAATTCCTTAGCCACTTGTTCATCGATTTCCTCGTCAGTCTTCTCGTAAGCTAACTTCTTTTTGACAGGAGGCTCGGGTTTCTTCTTTTGTGCTCTCTTCCGCTTTGGAGATGGTGGAGATCGATATCGCGGACTCGCGCTAGGCTCCGTCTCGGATGGATTACGCTTACGTGGCGGAGATCGATATGGCGGACTCGCCCTGCGCTCCATCTCGAGGTGGGTTGGAGTCTGCTGACGGGGCGAACTTGGAGGAGTCGGTTGCCTTGGCACCGAGTTTGGAAACACGATGCATTCCTTTTTCCATAAAATGAGACAACGAATGGCTTCTCCCGGTGTCCGCTCCCCTTCACCTCCAAGGTAGTCAAGATCTAGTGATTCATATGCCGACACAACTTCATCCACCGCGACACGAGCATAGCCAGGTGGAATCGGATTACCGTGGAAGGTTGCTTCAGGTCCACTCAGTAAAGCAAAGCCGTCCGCCACCTTCATGGATATGTTCTTCAGTTTCACGTGTAGCTCACAAACTGTCGACTCTAGGATATCATCCACGGGGTAGCGAGCCAGCAGTGCATCATGGGCCGGGACCCCCGTGGAACCCACGCTGCTTTTCGGCATAGATGATGGAATGGTACCATCCAATGTTGCATCTGGATGCTCCTGCTGCTGAGACGCGCCTTGCTGGCTAAGTTTGTTGATTTGCTCCTGCTGCAGCATGTATTTGCGTTCCAAGTGTCGGTTCTATATCCGGCATATCTCGTAGTAGCGGTCCTAAGCTAGGCGTCTTGGAGCGATGGTAACATGGACACAGGATTTTACCCAGGTTCGGGCTCTCTCAAGGAGATAATACCCTACGTCCTGCTTTTGATTGTATTGATATGGGGATAGTACATAGTACAGGTATCTACCACGAGATTATTGTAATGAATATGAGATCGTCTATTGACTAGCCTGGCCTCGGTTTATATAATGCACCATTGGCCTAGGGTTTAGAAGAGTCCTTGTCTTGTGTGCCAAGTCTTGTGGAATCTTCCTTGTATGCATCATGGGCTTCCCGAAGTGGCCCATTAGTGAATCGCCCTGGGGGTCCTCGGCCCGACCCACTGGTCGGGAGACGACGTGGTGAGTACCCCCTAGTCCAGGACACCATCACTAGCCCCCTGAACCGGTCTTCAAGTTGGAGACGCTCCTCGGTTCTTCCGAACTGTTCTTCGTCTTCAGCCGTCGGTCTTGAAAACTGGTTCAACAAATCTTGCCATCTCCGATCTTGAGGATCGCCGAGGTGTATCCGAAGAGTTCACACGTCGGGCATCCGAGGAGCCTCTTTAAGATCTCGGCCTTTATCAATGCCTTGTAATTTTTACGCCACACCTCGGGCTCAAAGTGTTTCCCGTGTGGCGGACTCCTCTCGCATCCAAGCTCCATCGCCGGACTACGTCCGAGTTGTCTTTTTACTGCCGAGCTCCAACGCTAGTCGGCATCCGAAGTATCATTCTGCAGCTGAGCTCCAATGCTAGTAGGCATCCGAGGAATTTCCTGTTGGAAATATGCCCTAGAGGCAATAATAAAATGGTTATTATTATATTTCCTTGTTCATGATAATTGTCTATTGTTCATGCTATAATTGTATTAACCGGAAACCGTAATACATGTGTGAATACATAGACCACACCATGTCCCTAGTGAGCCTCTAGTTGACTAGCTCGTTGATCAATAGATGGTCATGGTTTCCTGACCATGGACATTGGATGTTGTTGATAACGGGATCACATCATTAGGAGAATGATGTGATGGACAAGAATCAATCCTAAGCATAGCACAAGATCGTGTAGTTCGTCTGCTAGAGCTTTTCTAATGTCAAGTATCATTTCCTTAGACCATGAGATTGTGCAACTCCCGTATACCGTAGGAATGCTTTGGGTGTATCAAACGTCACAACGTAACTGGGTGACTATAAAGGTGCACTATAGGTATCTCCGAAAGTGTCTGTTGGGTTGGCACGAATTGAGACTGGGATTTGTCACTCCGTGTGACGGAGAGGTATCTCTGGGCCCACTCGGTAATACATCATCATAATGAGATCAATGTGACTAAGGAGTTAGTCACGGGATCATTTGTTACGGAACGAGTAAAGAGACTTGCCGGTAACGAGATTGAACAAGGTATAGGGATACCGACGATCGAATCTCGGGCAAGTAACATACCGATAGACAAAGGGAATTGTATACGGGATTAATTGAATCCCCGACATCGTGGTTCATCCGATGAGATCATCGTGGAACATGTGGGACCCAATATGGGAATCCAGATCCCGCTATTGGTTAATGGCCGGAGATGTGTCTCGGTCATGTCTGCATGGTTCCCGAACCCATAGGGTCTACACACTTAAGGTTTGGTGACGCTAGAGTTGTAATGGGAATTGTATGTGGTTACCGAAAGTTGTTCGGAGTCCCGGATGAGATCCCGGACGTCACGAGGAGTTCCGGAATGGTCCGGAGGTAAATATTTATAAATGGGAAGTCCTATTTTGGCCACCGGAAAATGTTCGGGATTTTTCGGTATTGTACCGAGAAGGTTCTAGAAGGTTCCGAAGTGGGGCCCACCTGCATGGGGGGACCCACATGAACGTGGGTAGTGGGGGCAAGGCCCCACACCCCTGGTCAAGGCGCACCAAGATCCCCCTTAGAAGGAATAAGATCATATCCCGAAGGGATAAGATCAAGATCCCTAAAAAGGGGGGGATAACAATCAGTGGGGAAGGGAAAGGATGGGATTTCTTTCCTCACCTTTGCCAACGCCCCAATGGACTTGGAGGGCAAGAAACTAGCCCCCTCCACCCCTATATATAGTGGGGAGGCGCATGGGAGCTGCACCCCTTCCCTGGCGCAGCCCTCCCCCCTCCTACACCTCCTCCTCCTCCGTAGTGCTTAGCGAAGCTCTGCCGGAGAACCACGAGCTCCACCGCCACCACGCCGGCGTGCTGCCGGAGCTCTCCCTCAACTTCTCCTCTCCCCTTGCTGGATCAAGAAGGAGGAGACGTCCCCGGGCTGTACGTGTGTTGAACGCGGAGGCGCCGTCCGTTCGGCGCTTGGATCGGATCTTCCGCGATTTGAATCGCCGCGAGTACGACTCCATCAACCGCGTTCTTTGCAACACTTCCGCTTAGCGATCTTCAAGGGTATGAAGATGCACTCCCTCTCTCTCGTTGCTAGCATCTCCTAGATTGATCTTGGTGACACGTAGGAATTTTTTTGAATTATTACTATGTTCCCCAACAGTGGCATCATGAGCTAGGTCTATGCGTAGATTCTATGCACGAGTACAACACAAGTAGTTGTGGGCGATGATTTGGTCAATTTGCTTGCCGTTACTAGTCCTATCTTGATTCGGCGGTATTGTGGGATGAAGCGGCCCGGACTGACTTTACACGTACGCTTACGTGAGACTGGTTCCACCGCCTGACATGCACTTGTTGCATAAGGTGGCTAGCGGGTGTCTGTCTCTCCCACTTTAATCGGATCGGATTCGATGAAGAGGGTCCTTATGAAGGGTAAATAGCAATTGGCATATCACCGTTGTGGCTTTTGCGTAGGTAAGAAACGTTCTTGCTAGAAACCCATAGCAGCCACGTAAAACTTGCAACAACAATTAGAGGACGTCTAACTTGTTTTTGCAGGGTATGCTATGTGATGTGATATGGCCAAAAGGATGTGATGAAATATATGTGATGTATGAGATTGATCATGTTTTTGTAATAGGAATCACGACTTGCATGTCGATGAGTATGACAACCGGTAGGAGCCATAGGAGTTGTCTTAATTTATTGTATGACCTGCGTGTCAATCAAAAACGCCATGTAATTACTTTACTTTATTGCTAACCGTTAGCCATAGTAGTAGAAGTAATAGTTGGCGAGACAACTTCATGAAGACACGATGATGGAGATCATGGTGTCGTGCCGGTCACGATGGTGATCATGCCGCGCTCCGAAGATGGAGATCAAAGGCGCAAGATGATATTGGCCATATCATGTCACTTTATGATTTGCATGTGATGTTTATCATGTTTTTACATCTTATTTGCTTAGAACGATGGTAGCATAAATAAGATGATCCCTCACTAAAATTTCAAGAAATGTGTTCCCCCTAAGTGTGCACCGTTGCGAAGGATCGTTGTTTCGAAGCACAACGTGATGATCGGGTGTGATAGATTCTAACGTTCGCATACAACGGGTGTAAGCCAGATTTACACACGCGAAACACTTAGGTTGACTTGACGAGCCTAGCATGTACAGACATGGCCTCGGAACACGAGAGACCGAAAGGTCGAACATGAGTCGTATAGTAGATGCGATCAACATGGAGATGTTCACCATTGATGACTAGTCCGTCTCACGTGTTGATCGGACACGGCCTAGTCGATATGGATCATGTATCACTTAGATGACTAGAGGAATGTCTATCTGAGTGAGAGTTCATTAAATAATTTGATTAGATGAACTTAATTATCATGAACTTAGTCTAAAATTGTCTTTACAATCTATCTTGTAGATCCAATGGCCCACGCTAATGTTGCCCTCAACTTCAACGCGTTCCTAGAGAAAACCAAGCTGAAAGACGATGGAAGCAACTATACGGACTGGGTCCGTAACTTGAGGATCATCCTCATAGCTTCCAAGAAAGCATATGTCCTTGATGCACCGCTAGGTGACGCACCCATTTTCCCAGCAACTCAAGACGTTATGAATGCCTGGCAGTCGCGTAGTGATGATTACTCCCTGGTTCAGTGCGGCATGCTTTACAGCTTAGAACCGGGGCTCCAAAAGCGTTTTGAGCAACACGGAGCATATGAGATGTTCCAAGAGCTGAGAATGGTTTTCCAAGCTCATGCCCGGGTCGAGAGATATGAAGTCTCCGACAAGTTCTTCAGTTGTAAGATGGAGGAAAATAGTTCTGTCAGCGAGCACATACTCAAAATGTGTGGGTTGCACAACCGCTTGTCTCAGCTGGGAGTTAATCTTCTGGATGACTCGGTTATTGACAGAATCCTCCAGTCGCTTCCACCTAGCTACAAGAGCTTTGTGATTAATTTCAATATGCAAGGGATGGAGAAGTCCATTCCTGAGTTATATTCGATGCTGAAATCAGCGGAGGTGGAGATCAAAAAGGAACATCAAGTGTTGATGGTGAATAAGACCACCAGTTTCGAGAAAGGCAAGGGTAAGAAGAACTTCAAGAAGGACGGCAAAGCAGTTGCCGCGCCCGGTAAATCAGTTGCCGGGAAGAAGCCCAAGAATGGACCCAAGCCTGAGACTGAATGCTTTTATTGCAAGGGAACCGGTCACTGGAAGCGGAACTGCCCCAAGTACTTAGCGGATAAGAAGGCCGGCAACGTCAAAGGTATATATGATATACATGTTATTGATGTGTACCTTACCAGCGCTCGTAGTAGCTCCTGGGTATTTGACACCGGTGCAGTTGCTCACATTTGTAACTCAAAACAGGAGCTGCGGAATAAGCGGAGACTGGCGAAGGACGAGGTGACGATGCGTGTCGGGAATGGTTCCAAGGTCGATGTGATCACCGTCGGCACGCTACCTCTACATCTTCCTTCGGGATTAGTTTTAAACCTCAATAATTGTTATTTAGTACCAGCTTTGAGCATGAACATTGTATCTGGATCTCGTTTGATGCGAGATGGCTACTCATTTAAATCCGAGAATAATGGTTGTTCTATTTATATGAGAGATATGTTTTATGGTCATGCCCCGCTGGTCAATGGTTTATTTTTATTGAATCTCGAACGTGATGTTACACATATTCATAGTGTGAATACCAAACGATGTAAGGTTGATAATGATAGTCCCACATACTTGTGGCACTGCCGCCTTGGTCATATTGGTGTCAAACGCATGAAGAAACTCCATGCAGATGGACTTTTGGAGTCTCTTGATTATGAATCATTTGACACGTGCGAACCATGCCTCATGGGCATGATGACTAAGACTCCATTCTCCGGAACAATGGAGCGAGCAACCAACTTGTTGGAAATAATACATACCGATGTATGCGGTCCAATGAGCGTTGAGGCTCGCGGTGGCTATCGTTATGTTCTCACCCTCACTGATGACTTAAGCAAATATGGGTATGTCTACTTAATGAAACACAAGTCTGAGACCTTTGAAAAGTTCAAGGAATTTCAGAGTGAGGTAGAGAATCAACGTGACAAGAAAATAAAGTTCTTACGATCTGATCGTGGTGGAGAATATTTGAGTCACGAGTTTGGCACGCACTTAAGGAAATGTGGAATTGTTTCACAACTCACGCCGCCTGGCACACCTCAGCGTAATGGTGTGTCCGAACGTCGTAATCGCACTCTATTGGATATGGTGCGATCTATGATGTCTCTTACTGATTTACCGCTATCATTTTGGGGATATGCATTAGAGACTGCTGCATTCACTTTAAATAGGGCACCGTCTAAATCCGTTGAGACGACACCGTATGAATTATGGTTTGGGAAGAAACCTAAGCTGTCGTTTCTGAAAGTTTGGGGATGCGATGCTTATGTCAAGAAACTTCAACCTGAAAAGCTCGAACCCAAATCGAAAAAGTGCGTCTTCATAGGATACCCTAAGGAAACTATTGGGTATACCTTCTACCTCAGATCCGAAGGCAAGATCTTTGTTGCCAAGAATGGATCCTTTCTAGAGAAAGAGTTTCTCTCGAAAGAAGTAAGTGGGAGGAAAGTAAAACTTGATGAGGTAATTGTACCCCCTCTCGAACCGGAGAGTAGCGCAGCGCAGGAAAATGTTTCTGTGGTGCCTCCACCGACTAGAGAGGAAGTTAATGATGATAATCATGAAACTTCGGATCAAGTTACTACTGAACTTCGTAGGTCCACGAGGACACGTTCCGCACCAGAGTGGTACGGCAACCCTGTCCTAGAAATCATGTTGTTAGACAACGGTGAACCTTCGAACTATGAAGAAGCCATGGCGGGCCCGGATTCCAACAAATGGCTTGAAGCCATGAAATCCGAGATAGGATCCATGTATGAGAACAAAGTATGGACTTTGGTGGACTTGCCCGATGATCGGCAAGCCATAGAAAATAAATGGATCTTTAAGAAGAAGACTGACGCGGATGGTAATGTGACCGTCTATAAGGCTCGGCTTGTCGCTAAGGGTTATCGACAAGTTCAAGGAGTTGACTACGATGAGACTTTCTCACACATAGTGATGCTGAAGTCCGTCCGAATCATGTTAGCAGTTGCCGCATTTTATGATTATGAGATCTGGCAAATGGACGTCAAAACGGCATTCCTTAACGGTTTCCTTAAGGAAGAATTGTATATGATGCAGCCGGAAGGTTTTGTCGATCCTAAGAATGCTGACAAGGTATGCAAGCTCCAGCGCTCCATCTATGGGCTGGTGCAAGCATCTCGGAGTTGGAACATTCGCTTTGATGAGGTGATCAAAGCGTTTGGGTTTATACAGCCTTATGGAGAAGCCTGTATTTACAAGAAAGTGAGTGGGAGCTCTGTAGCATTTCTCATTTTATATGTGGATGACATATTGTTGATGGGAAATGATATAGAACTTTTGGAAAGCATAAAGGCCTACTTGAATAAGTGTTTTTCAATGAAGGACCTTGGAGAAGCTGCTTACATATTAGGCATCAAGATCTATAGAGATAGATCGAGACGCCTCATTGGTCTTTCACAAAGCACATACCTTGACAAGATATTGAAGAAGTTCAATATGGATCAGTCCAAGAAGGGGTTCTTGCCTGTATTGGAAGGTGTGAGATTGAGCATAGCTCAATGCCCGACCTCGGCAGACGATAGAGAAAAGATGAGTGTCATCCCCTATGCCTCAGCCATAGGCTCTATTATGTATGCCATGCTGTGTACCAGACCTGATGTGAACCTTGCCATAAGTTTGGTAGGGAGGTACCAAAGTGATCCCGGAATGGAACACTGGACATCGGTCAAGAATATCCTTAAGTACCTGAAAAGGACTAAGGATATGTTTCTCGTTTATGGAGGTGCCAAAGAGCTCGTCGTAAAGGGTTACGTCGATGCTAGCTTCGACACAGATCCGGATGACTCCAAGTCACAAACCGGATACGTGTATATTTTGAATGGTGGGGCAGTCAGCTGGTGCAGTTGCAAGCAAAGCGTCGTGGCGGCATCTACATGTGAAGCAGAGTACATAGCTGCTTCAGAAGCAGCGCAGGAAGGAGTCTGTATGAAGGAGTTCATCACCGACCTAGGAGTGATTCCCAATGTGTCGGGCCCGATGACTCTCTTCTGTGACAACACTGGAGCTATTGCCATTGCCAAGGAGCCCAGGTTTCACAAGAAGACCAAGCACATCAAGCTCCGCTTCAACTCCATTTGTGGTTACATTCAGGATGGAGATATAGATATTTGTAAAGTACATACGGATCTGAACGTCGCAGATCCGTTGACTAAACCTCTTCCACGAGCGAAACATGATCAGCACTAGAACTCGATGGGTGTTCGATTCATCACAATGTAACTAGATTATTGACTCTAGTGCAAGTGGGAGACTGTTGGAAATATGCCCTAGAGACAATAATAAAATGGTTATTATTATATTTCCTTGTTCATGATAATTGTCTATTGTTCATGCTATAATTGTATTAACCGGAAACCGTAATACATGTGTGAATCCATAGACCACACCATGTCCCTAGTGAGCCTCTAGTTGACTAGCTCGTTGATCAATAGATGGTCATGGTTTCCTGACCATGGACATTGGATGTCGTTGATAACGGGATCACATCATTAGGAGAATGATGTGATGGACAAGACCCAATCCTAAGCATAGCACAAGATCGTGTAGTTCGTCTGCTAGAGCTTTTCTAATGTCAAGTATCATTTCCTTAGACCATGAGATTGTGCAACTCCCGGATACCGTAGGAATGCTTTCGGTGTATCAAACGTCACAACGTAACTGGGTGACTATAAAGGTGCACTATAGGTATCTCCGAAATTGTCTGTTGGGTTGGCACGAATTGAGACTGGGATTTGTCACTCCGTGTGACGGAGAGGTATCTCTGGGCCCACTCGGTAATACATCATCATAATGAGCTCAATGTGACTAAGGAGTTAGTCACGGGATCATTTGTTACGGAACGAGTAAAGAGACTTGCCGGTAACGAGATTGAACAAGGTATAGGGATACCGACGATCGAATCTCGGGCAAGTAACATACCGATAGACAAAGGGAATTGTATACGGGATTAATTGAATCCCCGACATCGTGGTTCATCCGATGATATCATCGTGGAACATGTGGGACCCAATATGGGTATCCAGATCCCGCTATTGGTTATTGGCCGGAGATGTGTCTCGGTCATGTCTGCATGGTTCCCGAACCCATAGGGTCTACACACTTAAGGTTCGGTGACGCTAGAGTTGTAATGGGAATTGTATGTGGTTACCGAAAGTTGTTCGGAGTCCCGGATGAGATCCCGGACGTCACGAGGAGTTCCGGAATGGTTCGGATGTAAATATTTATAAATGGGAAGTCCTATTTTGGCCACCGGAAAATGTTCGGGATTTTTCGGTATTGTACCGAGAAGGTTCTAGAAGGTTCCGAAGTGGGGCCCACCTGCATGGGGGGACCCACATGAACGTGGGTAGTGGGGGCAAGGCCCCACACCCTTGTTCAAGGCGCACCAAGATCCCCCTTAGAAGGAATAAGATCATATCCCGAAGGGATAAGATCAAGATCCCTAAAAAGGGGGGATAACAATCGGTGGGGAAGGGAAAGAATGGGATTTCTTTCCTCACCTTTGCCAACGCCCCAATGGACTTGGAGGGCAAGAAACCAGCCCCCTCCACCCCTATATATAGTGGGGAGGCGCATTGGAGCTGCACCCCTTCCCTGGCGCAGCCCTCCCCCCTCCTACACCTCCTCCTCCTCCGTAGTGCGTAGCGAAGCTCTGCCGGAGAACCACGAGCTCCACCGCCACCACGCCGGCGTGCTGCCGGAGCTCTCCCTCAACTTCTCCTCTCCCCTTGCTGGATCAAGAAGGAGGAGACGTCCCCAGGCTGTACGTGTGTTGAACGCGGAGGCGCCGTCCGTTCGTCGCTTGGATCGGATCTTCCGCGATTTGAATCGCCGCGAGTACGACTCCATCAGCCGCGTTCTTTGCAACGCTTCCGCTTAGCGATCTTCAAGGGTATGAAGATGCACTCCCTCTCTCTCGTTGCTAGCATCTCCTAGATTGATCTTGGTGACACGTAGGAATTTTTTTGAATTATTACTACGTTCCCCAACAGTGGCATCATGAGCTAGGTCTATGCGTAGATTCTATGCACGAGTAGAACACAAGTAGTTGTGGGCGATGATTTGGTCAATTTACTTGCCGTTACTAGTCCTATCTTGATTCGGCGGTATTGTGGGATGAAGCGGCCCGGACTGACTTTACACGTACGCTTACGTGAGACTGGTTCCACCGCCTGACATGCACTTGTTGCATAAGGTGGCTAGCGGGTGTCTGTCTCTCCCACTTTAATCGGATCGGATTCGATGAAGAGGGTCCTTATGAAGGGTAAATAGCAATTGGCATATCACCGTTGTTGCTTTTCCGTAGGTAAGAAACGTTCTTGCTAGAAACCCATAGCAGACACGTAAAACATGCAACAACAATTAGAGGACGTCTAACTTGTTTTTGCAGGGTATGCTATGTGATGTGATATGGCCAAAAGGATGTGATGAAATATATGTGATGTATGAGATTGATCATGTTTTTGTAATAGGAATCACGACTTGCATGTCGATGAGTATGACAACCGGTAGGAGCCATAGGAGTTGTCTTAATTTATTGTATGACCTGCGTGTCAATCAAAAACGCCATGTAATTACTTTACTTTATTGCTAACCGTTAGCCATAGTAGTAGAAGTAATAGTTGGCGAGACAACTTCATGAAGACACGATGATGGAGATCATGGTGTCGTGCCGGTGACGATGGTGATCATGCCGCGCTCCGAAGATGGAGATCAAAGGCGCAAGATGATATTGGCCATATCATGTCACTTTATGATTTGCATGTGATGTTTATCATGTTTTTACATCTTATTTGCTTAGAACGATGGTAGCATAAATAAGATGATCCCTCACTAAAATTTCAAGAAATGTGTTCCCCCTAAGTGTGCACCGTTGTGAAGGATCGTTGTTTCGAAGCACCACGTGATGATCGGGTGTGATAGATTCTAACGTTCGCATACAACGGGTGTAAGCCAGATTTACACACGCGAAACACTTAGGTTGACTTGACGAGCCTAGCATGTACAGACATGGCCTCGGAACACGAGAGACTGAAAGGTCGAACATGAGTCGTATAGTAGATGCGATCAACATGGAGATGTTCACCATTGATGACTAGTCCGTCTCACGTGTTGATCGGACACGGCCTAGTCGATATGGATCATGTATCACTTAGATGACTAGAGGGATGTCTATCTGAGTGGGAGTTCATTAAATAATTTGATTAGATGAACTTAATTATCATGAACTTAGTCTAAAATTGTCTTTACAATCTATCTTGTAGATCCAATGGCCCACGCTAATGTTGCCCTCAACTTCAACGCGTTCCTAGAGAAAACCAAGCTGAAAGATGATGGAAGCAACTATACGGACTGGGTCCGTAACTTGAGGATCATCCTCATAGCTTCCAAGAAAGCATATGTCCTTGATGCACTGCTAGGTGACGCACCCATTTTCCCAGCAACTCAAGACGTTATGAATGCCTGGCAGTCGCGTAGTGATGATTACTCCCTGGTTCAGTGCGGCATGCTTTACAGCTTAGAACCGGGGCTCCAAAAGCGTTTTGAGCAACACGGAGCATATGAGATGTTCCAAGAGCTGAGAATGGTTTTCCAAGCTCATGCCCGGGTCGAGAGATATGAAGTCTCCGACAAGTTCTTCAGTTGTAAGATGGAGGAAAATAGTTCTGTCAGCGAGCACATACTCAAAATGTGTGGGTTGCACAACCGCTTGTCTCAGCTGGGAGTTAATCTTCTGGATGACTCGGTTATTGACAGAATCCTCCAGTCGCTTCCACCTAGCTACAAGAGCTTTGTGATGAATTTCAATATGCAAGGGATGGATAAGTCCATTCCAGAGTTATATTCGATGCTGAAATCAGCGGAGGTGGAGATCAAAAAGGAACATCAAGTGTTGATGGTGAATAAGACCACCAGTTTCAAGAAAGGCAAGGGTAAGAAGAACTTCAAGAAGGACGGCAAAGCAGTTGCCGCGCCCGGTAAATTAGTTGCCGGGAAGAAGCCCAAGAATGGACCCAAGCCTGAGACTGAATGCTTTTATTGCAAGGGAACCGGTCACTGGAAGCGGAACTGCCCCAAGTACTTAGCGGATAAGAAGGCCGGCAACGTCAAAGGTATATATGATATACATGTTATTGATGTGTACCTTAACAGCGCTCGTAGTAGCTCCTGGGTATTTGACACCGGTGCGGTTGCTCACATTTGTAACTCAAAACAGGAGCTGCGGAATAAGCGGAGACTGGCGAAGGACGAGGTGACGATGCGTGTCGGAAATGGTTCCAAGGTCGATGTGATCACCGTCGGCACGCTACCTCTACATCTACCTTCGGGATTAGTTTTAAACCTCAATAATTGTTATTTAGTACCAGCTTTGAGCATGAACATTGTATCTGGATCTCGTTTGATGCGAGATGGCTACTCATTTAAATCCGAGAATAATGGTTGTTCTATTTATATGAGAGATATGTTTTATGGTCATGCCCCGCTGGTCAATGGTTTATTTTTATTGAATCTCGAACGTGATGTCACACATATTCATAGTGTGAATACCAAATGATGTAAGGTTGATAATGATAGTCCCACATACTTGTGGCACTGCTGCCTTGGTCATATTGGTGTCAAACGCATGAAGAAACTCCATGCAGATGGACTTTTGGAGTCTCTTGATTATGAATCATTTGACACGTGCGAACCATGCCTCATGGGCAAGATGACTAAGACTCCGTTCTCCGGAACAATGGAGCGAGCAACCAACTTGTTGGAAATAATACATACCGATGTATGCGGTCCAATGAGCGTTGAGGCTCGCGGTGGCTATCGTTATGTTCTCACCCTCACTGATGACTTAAGCAGATATGGGTATGTCTACTTAATGAAACACAAGTCTGAGACCTTTGAAAAGTTCAAGGAATTTCAGAGTGAGGTAGAGAATCAACGTGACAAAAAAATAAAGTTCTTACGATCTGATCGTGGTGGAGAATATTTGAGTCACGAGTTTGGCACGCACTTAAAGAAATGTGGAATTGTTTCACAACTCACGCCGCCTGGCACACCTCAGCGTAATGGTGTGTCCGAACGTCGTAATCGCACTCTATTGGATATGGTGCGATCTATGATGCCTCTTACTGATTTACCGCTATCATTTTGGGGATATGCATTAGAGACTGCCGCATTCACTTTAAATAGGGCACCGTCTAAATCCGTTGAGACGACACCGTATGAATTATGGTTTGGGAAGAAACCTAAGCTGTCGTTTCTGAAAGTTTGGGGATGCGATGCTTATGTCAAGAAACTTTAACCTGAAAAGCTCGAACCCAAATCGAAAAAGTGCGTCTTCATAGGATACCCTAAGGAAACTATTGGGTATACCTTCTACCTCAGATCCGAAGGCAAGATCTTTGTTGCCAAGAATGGATCCTTTCTAGAGAAAGAGTTTCTCTCGAAAGAAGTAAGTGGGAGGAAAGTAAAACTTGATGAGGTAATTGTACCCCCTCTCGAACCGGAGAGTAGCGCAGCGCAGGAAAATGTTTCTGTGGTGCCTGCACCGACTAGAGAGGAAGTTAATGATGATAATCATGAAACTTCGGATCAAGTTACTACTGAACTTCATAGGTCCACGAGGACACGTTCCGCACCAGAGTGGTACGGCAACCCTGTCCTAGAAATCATGTTGTTAGACAACGGTGAACCTTCGAACTATGAAGAAGCCATGGCGGGCCCGGATTCCAACAAATGGCTTGAAGCCATGAAATCTGAGATAGGATCCATGTATGAGAACAAAGTATGGACTTTGGTGGACTTGCCCGATGATCGGCAAGCCATAGAAAATAAATGGATCTTTAAAAAGAAGACTGACGCGGATGGTAATGTGACCGTCTATAAGGCTCGGCTTGTCGCTAAGGGTTATCGACAAGTTCAAGGAGTTGACTACGATGAGACTTTCTCACACATAGTGATGCTGAAGTCCGTCCGAATCATGTTAGCAGTTGCCGCATTTTATGATTATGAGATCTGGCAAATGGACGTCAAAACGGCATTCCTTAACGGTTTCCTTAAGGAAGAATTGAATATGATGCAGCCGGAAGGTTTTGTCGATCCTAAGAATGCTGACAAGGTATGCAAGCTCCAGCGCTCCATCTATGGGCTGGTGCAAGCATCTCGGAGTTGGAACATTCGCTTTGATGAGGTGATCAAAGCGTTTGGGTTTATACAGACTTATGGAGAAGCCTGTATTTACAAGAAAGTGAGTGGGAGCTCTGTAGCATTTCTCATTTTATATGTGGATGACATATTGTTGATGGGAAATGATATAGAACTTTTGGAAAGCATAAAGGCCTACTTGAATAAGTGTTTTTCAATGAAGGACCTTGGAGAAGCTGCTTACATATTAGGCATCAAGATCTATAGAGATAGATCGAGACGCCTCATTGGTCTTTCACAAAGCACATACCTTGACAAGATATTGAAGAAGTTCAATATGGATCAGTCCAAGAAGGGGTTCTTGCCTGTATTGCAAGGTGTGAGATTGAGCACAGCTCAATGCCCGACCTCGGCAGAAGATAGAGAAAAGATGAGTGTCATCCCCTATGCCTCAGCCATAGGCTCTATTATGTATGCCATGCTGTGTACCAGACTTGATGTGAACCTTGCCATAAGTTTGGTAGGGAGGTACCAAAGTGATCCCGGAATGGAACACTGGACATCGGTCAAGAATATCCTTAAGTACCTGAAAAGGACTAAGGATATGTTTCTCGTTTATGGAGGTGCCAAAGAGCTCGTCGTAAAGGGTTACGTCGATGCTAGCTTCGACACAGATCCGGATGACTCCAAGTCACAAACCGGATACGTGTATATTTTGAATGGTGGGGCAGTCAGCTGGTGCAGTTGCAAGCAAAGCGTCGTGGCGGCATCTACATGTGAAGCAGAGCACATAGCTGCTTCAGAAGCAGCGCAGGAAGGAGTCTGGATGAAGGAGTTCATCACCGACCTAGGAGTGATTCCCAATGCGTCGGGCCCGATGACTCTCTTCTGTGACAACACTGGAGCTATTGCCATTGAAAAGGAGCCCAGGTTTCACAAGAAGACCAAGCACATCAAGCGCCGCTTCAACTCCATTCGTGGTTACATTCAGGATGGAGATATAGATATTTGTAAAGTACATACGGATCTGAATGTCGCAGATCCGTTGACTAAACCTTTTCCACGAGCGAAACATGATCAACACTACAACTCGATGGGTGTTCGATTCATCACAATGTAACTAGATTATTGACTCTAGTGCAAGTGGGAGACTGTTGGAAATATGCCCTAGAGGCAATAATAAAATGGTTATTATTATATTTCCTTGTTCATGATAATTGTCTATTGTTCATGCTATAATTGTATTAACCGGAAACCGTAATACATGTGTGAATACATAGACCACACCATGTCCCTAGTGAGCCTCTAGTTGACTAGCTCGTTGATCAATAGATGGTCATGGTTTCCTGACCATGGACATTGGATGTCGTTGATAACGGGATCACATCATTAGGAGAATGATGTGAGGGACAAGACCCAATCCTAAGCATAGCACAAGATCGTGTAGTTCGTCTGCTAGAGCTTTTCTAATGTCAAGTATCATTTCCTTAGACCATGAGATTGTGCACCTCCCGGATACCGTAGGAATGCTTTGGGTGTATCAAATGTCACAACGTAACTGGGTGACTATAAAGGTGCACTACAGGTATCTCCGAAAGTGTCTGTTGGGTTGGCACGAATCAAGACTGGGAGTTGTCACTCCGTGTGACGGAGAGGTATCTCTGGGCCCACTCGGTAATACATCATCATAATGAGCTCAATGTGACTAAAGAGTTAGTCACGGGATCATTTGTTACGGAACGAGTAAAGAGACTTGCCGGTAACGAGATTGAACAAGGTATAGGGATACCGACGATCGAATCTTGGGCAAGTAACATACCGATGGACAAAGGGAATTGTATACGGGATTAATTGAATCCCCGACATCGTGGTTCATCCGATGAGATCATCGTGGAACATGTGGGACCCAATATTGCTATCCAGATCCCGCTATTGGTTATTGGCCGGAGATGTGTCTCGGTCATGTCTGCATGGTTCCCGAACCCGTAGGGTCTACACACTTATGGTTCGGTGACGCTAGAGTTGTAATGGGAATTGTATGTGGTTACCGAAAGTTGTTCGGAGTCCCGGATGAGATCCCGGACGTCGCGAGGAGTTCCGGAATGGTCCGGAGGTAAAGATTTATAAATGGGAAGTCCAATTTTGTACCGGGAAGGTTCTAGAAGGTTCCGAAGTGGGGCCCACCTGCATGGGGGGACCCACATGAACGTGGGTAGTGGGGGCAAGGCCCCACACCCCTGGTCAAGGCGCACCAAGATCCCCCCTTAGAAGGAATAAGATCATATCCCGAAGGGATAAGATCAAGATCCCTAAAAAGGGGGGATAACAATCGGTGGGGAAGGGAAAGGATGGGATTTCTTTCCTCACCTTTGCCAATGCCCCAATGGACTTGGAGGGCAAGAAACCAGCCCCCTCCACCCCTATATATAGTGGGGAGGCGCATGGGAGCTGCACCCCTTCCCTGGCGCAGCCCTCCCCCCTCCTACACCTCCTCCTCCTCCGTAGTGCTTAGCGAAGCTCTGCCGGAGAACCACGAGCTCCACCGCCACCACGCCGGCGTGTTGCCGGAGCTCTCCCTCAACTTCTCCTCTCCCCTTGCTGGATCAAGAAGGAGGAGACGTCCCCGGGCTGTACGTGTGTTGAACGCGGAGGCGCCATCCGTTCGGCGCTTGGATCGGATCTTCCGCGATTTGAATCGCCGCGAGTACGACTCCATCAACCGCGTTCTTTGCAACGCTTCCGCTTAGCGATCTTCAAGGGTATGAAGATGCAATCCCTCTCTCTCTCGTTGCTAGCATCTCCTAGATTGATCTTGGTGACACGTAGGAATTTTTTTGAATTATTACTACGTTCCCCAACATTTCCGAGCTTTAAGCCGGACTGCTTTCGAGCTTTATGGAGCCAGCCATTCGGATCCGATCTTTACGTCGGACTGTGTCCGAGCTCCAACGCCGGACTGCATTCGAGGTGTCATAGATTACCCCAGACTTGAAAAAGTTGAAGGAGTTTGGCCGGGCTTATTGCCGGAAATGCCCTTTATGGAGCCAACCACTTGCATCCGAGGTTTATGCCGGACCGCTTCCGAGGTGGTGCACTACCTCGGTCTCGGGCAGTTTTTGTGGAAATTATTTCTGATCGCTGCAATTTATTTACTACCGAGATTTATTGCCAGTAGCCCTCATGGTGTGTGTCGGTCTATAACCCGAGATGCACCTGAAGGGAAAAATAATTATTATTATTGAACCACTGATCCCAGTAGCCCCTGAGACTTATGTCGATTTGCAAAATCGTCCTGAGGATCAAGTTCTCGCTCGGCGGCATACGTTAGGGTTAGAAACGCGGTACGCAGTAGTTTCCGAGACTCGGGTTAGGTGCGGCCGACCAACCTGATGATCGAATCTCCTCGGAAACCATATTGCACTTTGGATTGCTGCATTGAATAGGCAATGCAGTAGCCCCCGAGCCTTAATTTAGGCACGGGTGGTTGTATTAAGGATCGATATTTGTTTGACACAAACTTTGTTACGTTTGACACAATTTATGTGTAATGATTCTATGTATCCAAGTACTTTACATCATTAATGCTCGTATCCGCATTGTACAAGACTTCGTTGACCGACCGTCGGCTTCAACCTCCTCGGCCAGTAGCTGAGGAGTGTTTGTCCTACTTTATAAAGCCTTTATAAGGGCTAAGATTTACGACAAACAAGGCAATCCGGCCATACGGTTTTATAAACAAAGGTACGCGGAGAGATATGTTATATTACTTATTTAACGTAAGAAACATCTTCTGGAAAAAATAGCTCATTTATAAGTTCCTTTTCCTAGGACATCATGTTGACCATGATCGTGAAACCTCGACCCCGATCAATGTGGGAGGAAAATATTGAGGATATAGTTCGGGGAATGTTCCCGAACTCTGTGGTCTTTAATGAACCGACATTTTCACTTCCGTCGTTGCCGACCAATTATATTCTTAAGATGCCTAGCTTTCGGCTTCACCCAGACTGAGGTACTAACCCGGATGACCCAGAAGTAACAATCACAGAGGTGCTCCCTTTACCCCCTAGTCGAACAATCGGGAACGTAGGGGGTAAGCACAGGAGCCAGGCGACCCAGCTTGGCCAAAATCTTAATTCAAATTGATGCATATTTATGGCTTTATAATGATGATTACGGAAAGCAGCACTCACCTATTGAATATAGATGCTTTTATGCTATATGCTATTTTGACTCCTTTGTGACCGTTTACCATTTGAAAGTGGCCCATCGTCGGCTTCTACCCCTTTGTAGATGCTACGCAGGGTGTTTCCACAGTAACAAGACAACCCTTAGCCGATGTCTCGGTGCCCAGAGGCGGTTGTGTTAGCGGAAACGAGGCAATCAGATATCGAGGCTTTATAACTTTCACTTAGTCATAGGAGCATATGCTGGGGGCAACTTAATAGCCCCCGGTATACGTCGACTCCTCGGATTATTCGAGGTCGAACCACCCAGAACTTGGCCTTTTCAAGAAAGAGAGGCCCTTCATTTTACTCGGATAACCTCGATCGGCTATATTTGGTTAAACACCGCTGCGGTTCGCTGGCCGATTTACGCTTGTTGTGACAGTCAGCTTTCGGCTTTCTCCAACTGAGGCACTTAACCAGTTACACCGGAAGTGACAATCACAGTGGTTCTCCCTTTACCCCTTAGCCGAACAAAGCGAAAACGTAAGGGGTAAGCACAGGAGCCGGGCAATCCAACTATAGACCAAAGACACAACTCGAAATCAATGCATATAAATGCGAAGTACCGAGGACATTTTGCCGAGGACTGCATGGAGTACCTCGTGTTTGGTGGGTTCGGTGCTAACCGCAGAACCCCTTTAATATTGCCGATGCGTGAAATGCATCTGGCGTTGTACTGTGAGAGTTATGCTCGGAAAAACCAAAAAACTTATGCAAGAAACTTTCTGTTTAGATAAAAGAAAATTGTGCCAATCCAAAATTGGTCTAAAATCTAATTTGTGCTTCGGTCGTGCTTTAACATGATACATCCAATCTCCGGACTCCAATCGGGTCAGCCTTTGGCTTCAACCTCCATATCCCGAAGGCGGAGTGTTTCTCTGAGGCCTGTTAGCGAACTAAGCTCGACCGACTTTAGAAAGAAACCAGGCTATCCAGCTATTGACCACACACTTGTGTCGGAAAAATGAGTAGTAAAAAAAACTTTGCAACGACCAAGAAGGAAACACATTTATTATAAAACGGCTCATATAAATTTAAGAGTCCCCGGTTAAATCGGGTAAATAATTTTTTAACAAACAAAGTTTTTAACAAACAATTTTTTTGTTTAACAAGAAATATAATGTTTGGTTGAACCGAACAAAAAGTAAATATTCAAAGAAAGCTGAGCACGAAAACGACTTAGCTGGTTAATGTGCTCGGTGCGGTCCGGGGTTGCGGTGGGACGGAGACGTAGTCCTCGGCCTGGCCGAGGTCCCAACCCCCAAGCCCGAGGTAATCGAGCGAAGAGCCCGGGTCGAGAAGTGGCAGCGCAACATGGTTGATGCGGCGAGGCGAAGCCCCCGGTCCAGCCGAGGAGACAGAGTAGTTCGACAGCGTGATGGCGAAGCCCCCAGTTATCATGGGACAAAGAGGTGTTTTTAACAAACAAACTTTTTTTATTTAACACAAATATAATGCCTGGTCGAACCGAACAAAAAATGAAAATTGAAAAAAAGTTGAGCATGAAAGCAGCTTAGCTGGTTAGTATGCTCAGTGTTGATGACATGGGCCGAGCCTGATGCGGGTCGAGGTCCCAGCCCCCAAGCCGGTCCCGAGGTGCCCGAGCAAAGATCTCGACTTGTTGAAGTGGCGACGTAACACGACCGATATGTCGAGGCAAAGCCCTCGGTCCAGCTAACATGACAAAGTTGCTCGGCTGGTGACGCCGAAGTCCCTTGAGCAGGTTGATGAAGAGATGGCAAAGCCCTCGGTCCAGCCGAAGTGACGGAGCAAGTCGGCGTATAGGACGACGACTTAATGAAGTGATGGCGCGGTAGGGCTGAGACATGGCAGCACACCAAGGTGACAACACAATTCAGTCGTCGGAGGGGGAGGCAACGACGTCGGCACGCCGAGGTGACCGCATTACAAAGTCGAGGCCAATTATCTGCGCACATAAAATAGTGCAAGCCAATAATAATAACAGATAACAATTAAAAATAAAAGATCCTCCACTTAATTAACCTAAGTGAGGTAAATAAGTAAATAAATAGCCTGAGAGTCCAGGTCGGTCTGACGGAGTGGCAGCATGGAGATGCCGGCACAAGGACGCGCGCTGGGGCGACGTGAAGAGCAAGTTGGCGCAGAGGAGCTTCCTCCATGATGGCACTTTTGAAAGCAAGTTTGCATAGCCACTCAAATCTTAGAGAATTGTGAAATGATTAGTACCATGTATGCTTTGACCAGTAATAGGTACGTCGTGCAAACTGCTTATTAAAGTGGTCTCAAGACTTGAGAAAGAAAAAAACATAATTTAACCTTCCTGATGATCTCCTAGGGTGCATATTACTTTTGAGAGGAAAGCAAACTTATCTTTCCGTAGAAGTACTAGTTGGCTAGACTAGTACAAGTGCCTGATCCAAATATAATAGGAGTACCCCTACTAGTCTTCATGTAGATCATCAGCATGCATAATCGATAATCATCTAGTTTTCACAATTAGTCCACCTCGGGACTTGGGGTGGTTTCATGCCCTGGTTTCCCTTACTTAGGGCAGCAGCAGGCACGTGGCGCAGTGTTTTGGTAAAGACCCGGGACATCGCACGGCCGCCGCCCCCAAACAGATTGGATCGTGAGTATAGGGCGGATCGTATATGTATCTGCGGACAAGAAATCACGCGCACCAACAAAGAAAATCTTTGCACTGATTATCCATCAAAAAACAAATCTAACTTAGAAAAAACAACACCTGATTTGTTATTGCCGTACAAAGCTTCTCCCGATCGCAATTGATGAGCTCAGAACTGATTTGTTGATTAGAATAACCCATCGAACCATGACGATCACCAAGCAGGCTCTCAATGAAAGCACCAATGTCGGTTCTATATCTGGCATATCTCGTAGTAGGGGTCCTAAGCTAGGCGTCTTGGACCGATGGTAACATGGACACAGGATTTTACCCAGGTTCGGGCTCTCTCAAGGAGATAATACCCTACGTCCTGTTTTTGATTGTATTGATATGGGGATATTACATAGTACAGGTATCTACCACGAGATTATTGTAATGAATATGAGATCGTCTATTGACTAGCCTGGCCTCGGTTTATATAATGCACCGTTGGCCTAGGGTTTAGAGGAGTCCTTGTCTTGTGCGCCAAGTCTTGTGGAATCTCCCTTGTATGCATCATGGGCTTCCCGAAGTGGCCCATTAGTGAATCGCCCTGGGGGTCCTCGGCCCGACCCACTGGTCGGGAGACGACGTGGTGAGTACCCCCTAGTCCAGGACACCATCACCAAGTCCGCGTTCTTTGCTTCTACCATTTGAATCCGATCTACTTCATGCTTCTTCTTTCTCTCACGGCTTCTGTAACTGTCGTTCCAATCCGCAAACCCCAGAAGCCATGAAACAAGGCCTTTGCCTCGTGTTCGTCCCGGGTGTTCAGGATTCTTGAGGGCGCGTGTAAGCTCGCCGTTCTCTCTCTCGGGCTGGTACACACCCATTCGAGCTTCTTTTATTGCTTTAAATAACTCGTCGGTGGCTTCTTTAAGACTTGCATGTTCAAGAACCTTCCCTGTCTTTGGGTCCAACTTTCCCCCATGTGCATAAAACCAAGTCCTGCACCTGTCGGGCCAAGTCTCTGTTTCTGGAGTGACCCCTGCAGCCTTCATGTTTCTCTCGGATTCTTCCCACTTAGGCAACCCATACTTGTAGCCATCTGGCCCCAGATGATGGTGCCACGTTTTTTTCTCGGCATTTATCTTGTTTACTCTCGGCCGTTCCTTAGCTACTTCTGATTCCTTGAACTGCACAAATTTGTCCCAGTCATCTTTTAACTTCGTATATTCTCCTTTGAATTCTGGAGTCTTCTTTCCTCCTTTCAAGTAATTGGTCCATAATCTTTTCTTCCAAGTCTGGAATTGTGTGGCCATCTTCTTAAGAGCACACTTCTTGACTTTCTCCCATTGGAGATCTGTGAGACCCTCTGGTAGGGTGAAATGTTTCATGAGCGCCTCCCAAAGCAGATCTTTTGCTCTTTCGCTGACAAAAGGAACTCTGCGATCTTTTGGCTGATTCCATTCTTGAGCGGTGATCGGGATTTGGTCCCTAACGATAACTTTTTATTGACGTATAAATTTGTCTGCATTAATTTTAGGAGCAATCGGTTCGCCATCTGCTCTGATTTGATCGATGTTGTACTTTATGCCTTCTTTCAACTTTTTTGTCAGGCCACGTTTAACCCTTGTAGAAGATTTGCTCGATCCGGAGGGCTAAAAGAAGAAAGATTCGTTAATATATACAAATCAATCAATACCTCTGATGATCACCAGAGGGCAAATTAATACCTCGCCAGACTTTGTTAAATGGAGAAAAATTTCTTCGCCATCATTGTCAGCTGGTTCCCCTTCGTCTCTTGGTTGTTCTTCCTCAATTCCCTCACCGGATGGGTTAAGGTATTGTGAGCCATCATATACTTCTTCATTCTCTTCATTTCCCGAGCGTATCATGTCGTACATGACATTCTCTTGATCATGGTCTCTGTCTCTACCGTTCATAGCTTAACTAATCTAGAACAAATATAAAACAATTAGAATGCATTCAATAAGCAAAACCAGAGATATGCAAATCAATACAAGGCAATGCAACAATATGATCATATAATATCACTAATACATCATCGAATAGTATCACTAATACATCTCGAATATTATTATATAATATCACTAATACATCATCGAATATTATTATATAATATCACTAATACAGATCCAGTTGATGTATCGCGGCGCAGGCGGTGGACACCCAAAGAGAAGGAACCATGACAGGATCATAGCTCGGGTGAGATCCCTGAAGAACCTGCCAGGTATTGGAGAACCTGGCGTCCAACGCAGCCATGTAGCGTCGGACGTGCTCATCCTCCACCCTGACACGGCGACGTACCACCTTCGCGGGGGCCGGCTCCCTCTGCACCAACATTGGTCCACGCGACCGCCACCAAAGAACCTCCGGGTCGACGACAGGACCCTCATTCCTCACCATCCTGCGCGCCCCGGAAGGCAGCACCTCCTAGTGCCAGCCCGGCGGAGCCCAGTCCCGGACATGGCGCCTCT
The DNA here is from genome assembly GCA_039707655.1 of Elymus sibiricus. NCBI lineage: Eukaryota > Viridiplantae > Streptophyta > Magnoliopsida > Poales > Poaceae > Elymus > Elymus sibiricus. The sequence goes on from CM077665.1 coordinate 515,337,449, forward strand.
CATCAAGCAGGTTGCTGCCACCGAGTCGACGACGATGATGCTGGCCGGGCATCATCGACTCAACGGCTACGCTATGCAACTAAACATTTAAACATCTAAACATCATATATCTGCCTAATATAAAACATTCCTACTATTGAATAAACTTTAATAAAGATGATTGCATTTAACAACAATTACAATAATAACATATTTAACAACAATGACACATTTCCTATTTAAGCGATCGTCGGGGACTCCTCACCGACGATCGTCGGGGACTCCTCACCGGCGATCGTCGGGGACTCGGGGTTCGCCGACTCGGGACTCGGGACTCGGGACTCCTCAACAACTAAAACAACTAAAACTTATTTCCAACTAAAACAACTAAAACAACAAATTAATTAATAAAACAAACTAAAACAACCGATAAAAAAACTAAATAACAAATAGTCAATTTTCCCTCACACTAATCAACCCTAGCACTAATCATCAGCACTAATCAAATTCCCTAGCACTAATTTTCCCTCACACTAATCATCCCTAGCACTAATCAAATTCCCTAGCACTAATCATCCCTAGCACTAACCATCCCTAGCACTAATCAAATTCCCTAGCACGCAGCCGCGGTGGCCGCGGAGGAGGGGGGTCGGAGCAGGGGGCAGGAGCTCACCGGCGACGACAGGGCTCGGGGAGGAGGCGCGGGTGGCGACGACGGCGCTCGGAGAGGAGGCGCGGGCGACGACGACGGGGCTCGTGGAGGAGGCGCGGGCGACGTCCGGCGTCGGGGGCGGCGACGAGGTCGACAAGGACGAGGAGGCGCGCGGGGAGCTCTGGCAGCCTGGCGGTATCGGGGCAGGGCTTCGGCGTCGGGGGGGAGAATGGGAGTTGGGGAAGAAAATGGCTAAGTCCCCTTTATATAGAGGCACCTTTAGCCCCGGTTGGTGGCTCCAACCGGGACTAAAGACCCCCTTTAGTCCCGGTTGGAGCCACCAACCGGGATTAAAGGTCTCCTTTTCGGCGGCCCAAATTCCGCGCGGGAAGGGACCTTTAGTCCCGGTTGGATCCACCAACCGGGACTAAAGGTGTATTTTCTCTTTTTTGTTTTGTTTTGTTTTTCTAATTTCTGTTTTTAGATTTGGAATAACTGTTAGAATATTTATAGTTTTTGAATGAATTTTTTTGCTTTAGGTCAAAAAAAAATACAAACTTTCTGTTAGTGCCAGTAGTTTTCAAATTTAAATACTTTAAATTTGAATTCTTTTGAAATTTGTGTGAATCACTAGTTTGTGAATAACTTTAGTTTAAAAATAGATTTTTGAGTGATTGTTTTTCCTGTTGTTTAATATTAGTATGTTTTAGCATTATGTTAAACTTGGGAATTTTCAGGATAATTTAAATAGGTGTTTTAATCAAAACCAGATTCTGTTTAACTCTTTTAGTTTTATACCTTCATTTGTTTTAATCAAAATCACCCAAATGAACTCCAGACTTTTTGTGCATTCAATATGCACCATTCTAAGCCACATCTTCAAATTTCAACCCTTTCTAACTTCATTTGATAATTTTCATGCATTTAATGATTTTTTTTTAGCTAAACGACCCTGAAATTAAAAAGCACTACAAATAAAATCTAAAAAGGTAGAAACTTGGCATGGTATCATCATTTCACCCACATAGCATGTGCTAAAAAGTTGAGAGGGTTACGGCAAAAACTGGATGCACTTCGTGTACAAACTGGACCATCTCCTTCGAAGTATGAGGGTTTCGGACGAAAACTCATCTGTTACAAAGGCATTTCATTTTTTTTTACTTATTTCAACTCTAGACTTTTTGTGCATTCAATATGCACCATTCTAAGCCACATCTTCAAATTTCAACCCTTTCTAACTTCATTTGCTATTTTTCATGCATTTAATTATTTTTTGAGCTAAACGACCCTGAAATTAAAAAACACTACAAATGAACTCTTAAGAGGTTGAAACTTGGCATGGTATCATCATTTCACCCACATAGAATGTGCTAAAAAGTTGAGAGGGTTACAGCAAAAACTGGATGCATTTCATGTACAAACTGGACCATCTCATTCGAAGTATGAGGGTTTCGGATGAAAACTCATCTGTTACAAAGGCATTTCATTTTTTTTAACTTATTTCAACTCCAGACTTTTTGTGCATTCAATATGCACCATTCTAAGCCACATCTTCAAATTTCAACCCTTTCTAACTTCAGTTGCTATTTTTCATGCATTTAATGATTTTTTTGAGCTAAACGACCCTGAAATTAAAAAACACTACGAATGAACTCTTAAAAGGTTGAAACTTGGCATGGTATCATCATTTCACCCACATAGCATGTGCTAAAATGTTGAGAGGGTTACGGCAAAAACTGGATGCACTTTGTGTACAAACTGGACCATCTCCTTCGAAGTATGAGGGTTTCGGACGAAAACTTATATGTTACAAAGGCATTTCATTTTTTTTAACTTATTTCAACTCCAGACTTTTTGTGCATTCAATATGCACCATTCTAAGCCACATCTTCAAATTTCAGCCCTTTCTAACTTCATTTGCTATTTTTCATGCATTTAATGATTTTTTGAGCTAAACGACCCTGAAATTAAAAAACACTACAAATGAACTCTTAAAAGGTTGAAACTTGGCATGGTATCATAATTTCACCCACATAGCATGTGCTAAAAAGCTAAGAGGGATACAACAAAAACTGGATACACTTCGTTTACAAACTGGACCATCTCGGCTACTTTGTGCTTCGTTTACAAACTGGACCATAAACGGTGAAGCCAATCACATCCCAGAGTGGGATCTTGCGGTATAAAAAATTTTCTTCTCGTGTGTCCCTTGCTTATTGCGCCGTAACCATGGACAATCTTCATCATTTAGCAGGATGCTTGGGTCAGTCTTCACTGTGAAGGGAGGAATTTCATCAAACTTTTCATAATCTGTTGACATGTCTGTCTTGTCCTCCACTCCCACGATGTTTCTTTTCCCTGAAAGAACTATGTGGCACTTTGGCTCATCATATGATGTATCCGCTTTCTTATCTTTTCTTTTTCTTGGTTTGGTAGACATGTCCTTCACATAGAAAACCTGCGCCACATCATTGGCTAGGACGAATGGTTCCTCTATGTACCCAAGATTGTTGAGATCCATTGTTGTCATTCTATATTGCTGGTCTACCATTATCCCTCCTCCAGTCAGATTGACCCATTTGCACCGGAACAAAGGGACCTTCAAATCACTTCCATAGTCAACTTCCCATATCTCCTCTATGTAACCATAATATGTGTCCTTTTCCCTATTGGTGTTTGCTGCATCGTCAAAGCGGACACCACTGTTTTGGTTGGTGCTCTTTTTATCTTGGGCGATCATGTAAAATATATTCCCATTTATCTCGTATCCTTGGAAAGTCAATATAGTCGAAGATGGTCTCTTGGCCAACAAGTACAACTCATCTTCAACAATGTCGTCATTCATGAGATGTGTTTGCAACCAACCGCCGAAAGCCTCAATGTGTGTACGTTTAATCCAGGGGTCAGACTGCTCCGGGTTCTTGGAGCATATAATATCCATGTGTTTCTCGATATACGGGGTCACCAAGGTAGAATTTTGTAGAACTGCGTAGTGTGCTTGCGCCCAAGAATGCCCGTCCCTACATATTATTGATTTTGGTCCAAGCGTGCCTTTTCCACGCAGTCTCCCCTCATGCCGCGATTGAGGAACACCAATCGACTTAAGGTCAGGAATAAAGTCAACACAAAACTCAATAACCTCCTCTGTTTCATGGCCCTTGGAGATGCTTCCTTCTGGCCTAGCAAGGTTACGAACATATTTCTTTAAGACTCCCATGAACCTCTCAAAGGGGAACATATTGTGTAGAAATACAGGACCCAGAATTGTAATCCCTTTGACTAGGTGAACTAGGACGTGTGTCATAATATTGAAGAAGGATGGTGGGAACACCAACTCGAAACTGACAAGACATTGGACCAAATCATTCTGTAAGCTTGGTAGGATTTCCGGATCGATTACCTTCTGAGAAATTGCATTCAGGAATGAACATAGCTTCACAATGGCTAATCGAACATTTTCTGCTAGAAGCCCCATCAACGCAACCGGAAGCAATTGCGTCATGATCACATGGCAGTCATGAGACTTTAGGTTCTGGAATTTTTTCTCTGCCATATTTATTATTCCTTTTATATTCGACGAGAAGCCAGACGGGACCTTCATACTGAGCAGGCATTCAAAAAATATTTCCTTCTCTGCTTTGGTAAGAGCATAGCTGGCAGGACCTTCATACTACTTTGGATGCATGTCGTCTTTTGCGTTCATACGTTGCTGGTCCTGTCGTGCCTCCGGTGTATCTTTTGTCTTCCCATACACTCCCAGGAAGCCTAGCAGGTTCACGGAAAGATTCTTCGTGACATGCATCACGTCGATTGCAGAGCGGACCTCTAGGACTTTCCAATATTCTAGCTCCCAAAATATAGATTTCTTCTTCCACATGGGGGAGTGTCCGTCAGCGTTAATCGGAACAGATTGTCCGCCAAGACCCTTTCCAAAGATTACTTGTAAATCCTTGACCATATCAAGTATATCAACACCAGTACGGAGGACAGGCTTCTTTCTGTGATCTGCCTCACCTTTGAAATGCTTGCCTTTCTTTCTTAAGGCATGCTTGGTCGGAAGAAATCGACGATGTCCCAGGTACACATTCTTCTTGCATTTGTCCAAATATATACTTTGAGTCTCATCTAAACAGTGCGTGCACGCATGGTATCCCTTGTTTGTCTGTCCTGAAGGGTTACTAAGAGCAGGCCAATCATTGATGGTTACAAACAGCAATGCTCGTAGGTCAAATTCCTGATGTTTGTGCTCATCCCACACACGTACGCCTTCTTTATTCCACAGCTGTAAAAGTTCATCAACTAATGGCCTTAGGTACACATCAATGTCGTTGCCGGGTTGCTTAGGGCCTTGGATGAGCACTGGCATCATAATGAACTTCCGCTTCATGCACAACCAAGGAGGAAGGTTATAGATACATAGAATCACAGGCAATGTGCTATCCTTGCTGCTCTGCTCCCCAAAAGGATTAATACCATCTGCACTTAAACCAAACCATACGTTCCTTGGGTCATCTGCAAAGTCCGGCCAATTTCTCTCGATTTTTCTCCACTGCGACCCATCAGCGGGTACTCTCAACTTCCTGTCTTTCTTACGGTCTTCTTTGTGCCATCACAACGACTTGGCATGCTCTTTGTTTTGAAACAAACGTTTCAACCGTGGTATTATAGGAGCATACCACATCACCTTGGCAGGAATCCTCTTCCTCGGGCGCTCGCCCTCAACATCATCACCAGGGTCATCGCGACTGATCTTCTATCGCAATGCACCGCATACCGGGCATGCATTCAAATTCTCGTACTCCTCACCGCGGTAGAGGATGCAGTCATCAGGGCATGTATGTATCTTCTGCACATCTAATCCTAGAGGGCAGACAACCTTCTTTGCTTCGTATGTACTTTCGGGCAATTCGTTGTCCTTTGTAAGCTTCTTATTCATTATTTTCAGCAACTTTTCAAATCCCTTGTCGGATAGACCATTCTCTGCCTTCCATTGCAGCAATTCCAGTGTGGTACCGAGATTTGTGTTGTCATCTTCGCAATTTGGGTACAACCCTTTTTTGTGATCCTCTAACATGCGCTGCAACTTCAACTTCTCCTTTTCACTTTTGTAGTTTCTCTTTGCATCAGCAATGGCCCGACCAAGATCATCAGCGGGCTCATCTGATGCCTCAGCTTCTTCTTCTTCATTCTCTTCCCCCATTGTGGTACCATCATATTCAGGAAACCCAGGATAGTTGTCATCATCCTCTTCTTCCTCATTCTCTTCCATTAGAACCCGTCTTTCTCCGTGCTTGGTCCAACAATTATAGCCGGACATGAAACCGGACGTAAACAGGTGGACGTGAATGTGTTTTGTGCTAGAGTAAGTCTTATCATTCTTACACACACCACATGGACAACACATAAAACCATCCCGCTTGTTTGCCTCAGCCGCACGCAGAAAACTATGCACGCCATTAATGAACTGGGGAGAGCGTCGATCATCGTACATTCATTGCCGGTTCATCTTCTTTACACAACACCGAAAAGACCAAATTAATACAAGTTCATACATAAAGTTCATACACACTTATTCTCATAAAACAACATACAACTATCTAGCTAAAACATTTAAATGCAACAACAAATGCGATCAAAATCGCAACTAAGGTAACAATTGATCCAACAGCATAATGATTCCAAGCCTCTTTATTAATGGCATATTTTCTAGTCTTTCTAATCTTCAAGCGCATTGCATCCATCTTGACCTTGTGATCATCGACGACAACGGCAACGTACAACTCCAATTTCATCTTCTCTTCTTCAACTCTTTTCAATTTTTCTTTCAAATCCTCGTTTTCTTTTTCAACTAAATTTAACTTCTCGACAATAGGGTCGGTTGGAATTTCCGGTTCAACTACCTCCTAGATAAAAATATCTATGTCAACTTGATGGGCATAATTTTCATTAACACGAAATGCAACAAATAGTTATAAAAGAGAATATACCACATCCGAATTGTAAACCGGACGAGGGCCGACGGGCACGGATATCAAAACCATGGCACTATAAATAACAAACAATCATACAAGTAAGAAAATTATGCAAGTAACTATCTAAATCATACAAATACGATTTTTTTTATAAAAAGGATAAGAAACAAGAAGAGGCTTACCAAGGTGGTGCTGGCGACGGGACGGTGCGGGCGATCGACGGTGGTTAGGACGGGGACGGGAAGGCACTAAGTAAACCACACCTACACACATATGCAAACTAAGAATTTAATTTGAGCTCAAATTGCATATAAATAAATAAAAACTCCTACATAATTACACCCAAACTAAAACCCACAAATCACTATACTTATAAAGCATTGCACGAGCTGATCTAGCAATGAGAGATGAAAGGATAAAGTTGCTAACTTTTGTGAACACTTGGATGGATTGGGGTGCCTCAAATCTTGACAAATCTTGGCAAAAATGGAGGGATGAGCTCGAGAAGAGGAAGAGAAAACAGAGAAATGGAGAGGATGAGCTCGGGCAGGAAGTAGCACATCCATATATAGGGATACATTTTGTCCCGGTTGGTCCTACAAACCGGGACTAGAGGTCCATCTCTAGTCCCTGTTGGTGTTACCAACCAGGACTAAAGGTGCTAGCAGGGCCCCAGCCTGCCACCACACCTTTAGTCCCGGTTAGTAACACCAACCGAGCCCTGCGAGCACCTTTAGTCCTGGATGGTAACATCAACCGGGACTAGAGATTCCATCATTAGTCCCGGTTTGTGTGAGCAACCGGGACTAAAGTGGCTCGCAGGGGCCCCACCCTGCCACCAGCCTGCCACCACCCCTTTAGTCCCGGTTGGTAACACAAACCGGGACTAAAGGTTACTCATGAACCAGGACTAATGCCTAGCCTAATGAACCGGGATTATTGGTGGCATTAGTCCCGGTCCAGAAGCCAACCGGGACTAATGCTTCGATCCAAAGGCTTGTTTTCTACTAGTGCTGCTTGGTTTCTGTATCAGCTGAGGGTAGCACTAGGTGGCCAATCTGGGAAGTTTGGTAACTACACAATCATTTCTGATAGGCAGAAGGTAATGAAATCCACTTGTGCTAGTTATTTTCTGTACACAATTAATTTCAATGTGTTCTTTCATTTAGGTGTATTGTTGTAGTCATTAAGTTCTAATTAATTTCACACAGGGCCTACTTAAAGCCATAAACAGAGTCTTTCCCAATTGTCCACAAAGGTTTTGCCTCAGACAGATATACCAGAACTTTCAAAATGTTGGGTTTAGGGGGCTAGAATTAAATAAATACATGGTTGAAGCAAGTTACTCATACACTGAACATGGTTTTCATGTTGCAATGGATGAGTTAAAGAGACAGAGTGAGGCAGCTTGGGCCTGGCTTAGTAAAATCCCAAAGCACACTTGGGTCAGACATGCCATGGACACAAATTGCAAAACAGATTTAGTAGTTAACAATTTAAGTGAGGTTTTCAACAAGTGGGTGCTAGATGTCAGGGCTAAGCCAATAAGGACCATGGTTGATGGAATTAGAACAAAGTTAATGGTAAAGTTTAATGCAAATATAACCAAGACTCAGACTGTCAGATGGGAGATTTGTCTAACATATGCAGAGAAACTGGAGGAAGCAAAGAAGTGGTTTAGAAACTGCCAATCATTGATGGCTGGCCCCAACCTTTACCAGGTTACTAGTGGGGAGAGAACTTATGCTGTCAACCTAGAACATAGGACTTGTGGGTGTAAGAAGTGGGATATGACAGCAGTTCCTTGCAATCATGTTGTTTCTACCATACACAAGGCTAAGCTTCAGCCAGAGGACTTTGTTCATGAATTCTTCAAAAAACCAATGTACCTCGCAGCTTACAGTCCTATAATATATCTTGTACCTGGCCCTGACATGTGGCCAAGGACAGATAGTTTGGACATTGAGCCTCCCATTTTCAAAGAACACAAGGGCAGAGCACAGACTAAGAGGAGAAAGGGCCAATTTGAGAAGCGAGCTCCCAAAGACACTTCAAGGATGGCCTCAATTACCTGCTCCAACTGCGAGAAGGTGAGACATAGGTACACCAATTGCCATGATGCTTTGAAGCCTGCACTGGCTATGAGAAAGAACAAGCATGAGGTAACCAATATGCTAATAGTAGGACTAAATTTCTTGGTACTTTGTTACTTACTAATCTTAAATCACTTATCTTTTTCATTGCAGCTAAGCAGCAGCTGTCGGAATCGGGGACCCAAGAAAAGGTTCGAACTCTGGGGTGCACTGGCTCTCCAACCCTGCTCTCTCTTGCTAACCTATGGCCAGGGCCGGGCCGGCAAAATCCGGGGCCCTGTGCAAAACTAAAAATTGGGCCCCTATCTCACAAGGAACAATAACAAGTGCAAGGGTAGAAGGATCAACTGACTGATTACAAGATGGCACCTGCGGTGCTTTTTTTCTAAAAAATCTGTCCATACCACCTTTATAAGATTTATGAATTAAATTTTGGTCTTGTGCTTTTCTCCTGCGTTTATAGGCACCAGATTGATGTTTCCCCATGATGACCCAAATCTATATTATTGAAACACAAGATAAAAAGGAAGAATAAAATAAACTTGAAGTTATACAGTAGCATATATCAATTGGAGATCAATAACCAATGTTTGGCAATTAGATGAACCGTCTAACACACCTAATTTTGGGTCCTGTTCAGTAAAACTGCTACACTATGGTCTTTAATCGAGGAGGTAAGAACCTCTCTAACGAAGTAACGGTCCCTGCCAATAGTTAATTGAAAAATTAGAAATTATGAGTAGGACCCAAGTTAATAAAAAAAAGGACTCGCTAAGCACCTAGAGGCTGGAGTCGGTCACTGGTCAATCCGACGAAACAACGAATCTGAAATTTGAGGAAGGCAATGGCGGCAAAGGCAATTCTCAATTCCGATCGATCTAATAATTGTTCAGTAATGACCAAAATCAATCGGAACGACACGACGAGACGATTCTAATCGCTAATTCCCAATTCTGGGGGAGGCGACGAGACAAGGGCACGATCGAGAGTTTTGTTGCCCAGCCCGATCCAGATCCCTCGTCCCTGACTCCCTGTATGGCTGTACCTGTAGCCATTATTTATTTATTTGAGATTTTAGCGATCTTTTTTCTTTCCGATCCTATAGTGATCGTACATAGCACGAGGACTACGATGGCCTCGCACGTCGCTCGTCGCTCGATGGCCCAACTCCACGGGGACCAGGTCCCAACGGCCCAACAACTTTTGTTTTAATACCAGGCCTATAAAGAATTTTTGGGCCCCTCCAGAATTTTGGGCCCTATGCGGTCCGCACAATTCGCACCACTGTGGGCCCGGCCCTGCCTACGACGATGCTCCGGCTTGCTTGAGCTTGGGGAAGAGCAAGGGACACGGTGCTTTACCCAGGTTCGGACCACCTTGCGGTGTAAGACCCTACTCCTGCTTGTCTATATTGGCTTGAGATATCAGAGGTTACAAAGGTGTGTTCTTGCTCCTCTGCCCTCCCCCCTTCTACGGCCGAGGCCTGCCCTATTTTATAGTGTCTCATGGTCCTCTTCCCCCGAAATCACCAGGCGGGAAGGGTTGCCACAGCGAGCCGTTTGAAGGGGACAAGATTACATGCTATCTTGACAAAAGCAGTCCGCGCCTGCTAAAGCTCGTTGACGTGACGTGCCGGTGGGCTCGAGGATGACCTCCGTCCTGGCGAGCCCCCAACCTCGGTCTTCTTTCACCAAAAGAGAAACCTTTGGGGATTGCTTTAGGAACCGGCGGGCTGGCCTCGCTCCCTTAGAACCAAAGAGGAAAGCATTCCCATCCGCGCCTGCTGGCACCGCTCCTGGGGCCGCCAGGCGCGACGCACGTCACCCACGTGAAGGCGCAGGACCGTGCGGCTCCACCGAGCTTCCCTTGACCGGTCTACCCTGCGAATGCTTCGGTGGTAGCCACGGGAGGCATCCTCGCGAGGGGGGGGTTCCGCGAGGCCCCTGTCGATGCTTGCAGCTGTGTGCCTCACGAGGCGGGGGCCCTCGTGAGGGTCTTCTCGTGAAGTCCCGGGGCGGGCCACCATGGGCCCACAAAGCGCGACGCGTCCTGGTCCGAAGGCAGACTGGCCTGGGTACCCCCAGTCCCAAGGGCGAGACAGTAGCCCCCGGGCCCGCTGCGCGCACGATCCCGCCAACTGAGGAAGGGGGGGAACGTGACGGTTGCGGGCGCCCCACCGCCTGCGGGCCAGGCGCGACGCATGGCGCATGATGGGACGTGAGACACCTCCACTTCCCCACGACGCCTTGGCAACTGCCCAGGCTGACACAAAGCCTGCGTAGTGCGGGGTCATCATTGCGCTTCCTAACCTTGCGTCCGTCCATCGATGGCGAGGGGCGGGGGCGGTCACCCGCCGAATGCTATATAAGGCGAGGCGGAGGGCCTCTTCGCCCGTCTTCCCCACTCATGCCCCGCATTCCCACTTGCCGCCGCCGCAGCAATGATGCCCTTGAGGAGATTCTCCACCGCCGAGAAGGAGAAGGGAGCAATGGAGTAGGCAGCTCCGCCGCTGTCGGCAAGGGGGCAAAAACGCCCTCGCTCCTCGACCGCCACACCCAGGGTGCCTCCCAGGGGGCGCGGGCGCTTGATGCCGTTGATCCAGGCCGGCTCAAGCAGCCGTGGAGGGACGCCAGCCCGCAGGCGCGGATGTGAGGGGCGAGGCGGCCGCGGGCGAGGTAGGAGGGGTGGCACGGCCGCTCGGCCAAGGAGCCACTCCGCGGACGCGGCCCACGAGTACATCGTGGGGATGGACAGCTCGCCCCACACCTGGCTCCGGCTTCCGGACTCCTTCGTGGACGAGATGGTGGACCGCACGCCCCTGGGCCTATGGCTGCAGCCAGATGGCTACTGCAACGGGCCCTCCTGGGTGGCGGCAGAGTTCAACCCCCTCGGCTTCATGTTCCTGAAGCGGGGGTGGAAGTCGTTCGCCCTTGCTCGGGGCGTGAAGAAAGGGCACGTCCTCCACTTCAGGTTCGACGGGACCGCCATGCTTTTCGTGAAGATCTTTGGTGGAGCTGGTGGTCGCTTGGACTGCTGCACAGAGGGCGACAACAGCGGCGGCGACAGCTCTTCGGGCGATGATGGCGGCAGCGGTTCTTCCTCCGGAGGAAGCGGTAGCGACGACGGCTCTGATGACTCCCGGGACGCCCGCGTAAGGGAGGAAGACTCTGACTGGGCGCAGGCGTCGTCAGGGTCGGAGTCCTGGAGGTCAGGGTCGGAGCCCTGGGGGTGGCGCTGCTCAAGCCCCGTGCCTTCTCTTTTGCCTTCTTTCTTTCTGCAAAAACATTCTGGCCCCGCGGGGGCGTGTAAGAAGAATTATGGCCTTCGTGCCTTAAGTTTGGCATTGCTCCTGGTTTGAACGACGAGTTTGCCCTTAGTACTTCTCGTTAGGCTTAGTCCTCCTCTCTGTGATCGCCTTAGCGCCCTGCACTGCTAGGGCCCGACCCCTGAGCCCGACTCAGCCGTCGCCGGTTTGCTAGGCCATGCTATCAGGGTCAAGGTCAAGAGGTGAGGGGCCCGAATCCCGGTTAGATCTCCCAAGGCGCGATGTTTAGGAGGTCCCTTTCGACGCGCACGCGGCTCACGCGAGAGGAGAGGCTTCCGCCTGGAACAAGGTTATGGGAAGGAGAAACATCATCAAAGGCCACCGAGCTGCGTGGGGTAGTTGACTTATCTTTTTCGGATGGTGTGGCGAGGTGGTTGCGGGCCGCGAGGGACCCATGCAGCACAAAGGCGCGACTCCCCGAAGCTTGCTTCCTTGCCTAGGTGCTCTGTGTTGTTGAGGCTCAGCCCCCAAGCGTGCCTCGGCCGTCACTGGCATGTCAGGGCGTGATGCCTAGGACGGGGCCAGGGGATGAAGGGCCCCGGGGGCTAGCGAGGGTGCTTGAAGCGTGATGCTCAAGGGAGGCATGCTGGTGATAACAATGTCGCCCCGGGGGAACCACGCGCACAGAACGCCCTGTTTTGGGCGATGTGCGATCACTGGCCATCGGGCCGGGCAGTATTCGCCCAGAGGGCGACGTGGCCCACGAGGGAGTCCTTAGTTGTCTTCTCTGCCAGCGCGGAGCATGGGGCTTCCACTAGGCGTGGGCATGAGCAGGGCTCGTTTATTCCGCCAGCGCGGAGCATGGGGCTTCCACTTGGGCATGGGCATAGTTGCGGTTCGACCGTTCCGCCAGCGTGTGATACGTCTCCAACGTATCTATATTTTTTTATTGTTTCATGCTGTTATATTATCATTCTTGGATGTTTTACAACCATCTTATAGCAACTTTATATTATTTTTTGGGACTAACCTATTGACATAGTGCCAAGTGCCAGTTGTTGTTTTTTGCTTGTTTTTTACTGCGCAGAATATCAGTACCAAACGGAGTCCAATCGCGACGAAACTATTTGCAGATTTTTTGGACCAGAAGGAAGCCAGTGGGCCAAAGAAGTAACCAGGAGGGAGCTCAGGCGGCCCACAAGACACCAGGGCGCGCCAGAGGCCCCGGGCGAGCCCTGGTGGGTTGTGGCCGCCTCGGGAACCCCCGCCACCGCCTCTGAGCTCTATAAATACCCAAATATTCTAGAAACCCTAGAGGAGTAGACGAAAAATACTTCCAGCCGCCGCAAGTTCCAGAACCACGAGATCCAATCTAACACCATCACGGAGGGGTTCATCATCCTCATTGGTGCCTCTCCGATGATGCGTGAGTAGTCCACCATAGACCTACGGGTCTGTAGGTAGTAGCTAGATGGCTTTCTCTCTCTCTTTTGATTCTCAATACAATGGTATCTTGGAGATCTATTTGATGTAATGACTTTTTGTGCTGTGTTTGTTGGGATCCGATGAATTTTGTGTTCATGATCAGTTTCTATCCATGAATATTATTTGAGTCTTCTTTGATCTATTATATGCATGATTACTTATAGCCTCATATTTCTTCTTCGAATCTTTGCTTTATTTAGGCCAACTAGATCAATTTTTCTTGCAATGGGAAGAGGTGCTTTATGATGGGTTCGATCTTGCGGTGTCCTCTCCCAGGGACAGAAGGGGCAGCGAGGCACGCATGTATCGTTGCTATTAAGGATAACAAGATGGGGTCTATTCCTACATGAATAGATCTTGTCTACATCATGTCACCGTTCTTATTGCATTACTCCGTTTTTTCATGAACTTAATACACTAGATGCATGTTGGATAGCGGTCGATGTGTGGAGTAATAGTAGTAGATGCAGAATCGTTTCGGTCTTCTAATTTTGGACGTGATGCCTATATAATGATCGTCGCCTTGGATATCGTCATGATTATTTCATCTTCTATCAATTGCCCAATAGTAATTTGTTCACCCACCATGTGCTATACTCATGAGAGAAGCCACTAGTGAAACCTATGGCCCCCGGGTCTACTTTTCCAACATATTGCTTTCCGATCTATCTTTTTGCCGCTTTTGTTTTCAGATCTATTATTCCAAAAACCCAAAAATGCCTTGCTGCACTTTTTATTTGCCTATTTTATTTTGTGTTCTTGAGAGATCTATTTATCCAATCTACTACTATCTAATCTATCTTTTTATCGTTGAGAGATTGACAACCTCTCTTAAGCGTCGGGTTGCAAGTATTTGTTTTTTGTGTGCAAGTACCGTTTACATAGCGTTGCGTGGTCTTCCTCCTAGGTTCGATACCTTGGTTTCATAACTGAGGGAAATACTTATCGTAGCTGTGCTGCATCATCCCTTCCTCTTTGGGGAAATACCAACGCAGTCTCAGGCCACGTCAAAGGAATTTCTGGCGCCATTGCCGGGGAGGAGGTGCGAAAGCAGTCTCTCTTCAGCGTGCCAATCTTTGGCACCGGGGAGACATCATCAACATCTATCATGTTCCTAATCACAAATCTCATCTCCTTGTAATTTACATTATTTGCCATTTGCCTCTCGTTTTCCTCTCCCCCACTTCACAAATTTGCCGTTTTATTCGCCCTCTTTTTCGGTTTTCCTTTTTCTTGTCAGATCTCTTGTTTGCCTACCTTGTTGTTATGGCTAGTTCTTCCTCTATTGCGTGTACTCCCGAGAATGAAGTTCTAAATATTAAGCAAATGGGAGGGGAGAACCTAAAAGATGCTTGGTATAGGATTTGCAATGCTCATAATAGATCTATTCATATGCAATCTACCGTTGTTCTTCTTCGCAATTTTTATGTGGGCATCACCACTTGGTATAGATTCGTCCTTGATACGGTTACCGGTGGGTATTTCTTCATGTGTCCATCTTTGGATGCTTTTAATGCTATGGGAAATTTAGTGGGTTCGCCACCTCTCATGATCAATGAAACAACATTAACTCTCGGACATGTTATGGAAAGGCTAGATGCTATTAAAAAGAAGATGATTACTAAAGAAAATCTTGAAAATTTGGATAAGAAAATGCATAATCTTACTAATAAAATTGGGTCAAAAGCGGCAGATACCTTTAACTTATTGAAGGAAAAGGAAACCGTAGTTAACGAAAGAATAGAAGAAAGTCCCTACCGGATTGATAAGTTGGAATAAATGTTTAGTAACTTGAGTTCGGCCTTTTCTTCTGTTAAAACTATTGAAAAAAAAACTCCCGTAAAAATTTTCAAGACCACGCAAGTCACTAAGAACAAAGGTGCCACATCTAATAGCCACAAGGGAGATCTTAAAATGATTAGTATTCATCCCAGTTTTGTTGAAATAGTAAAAGACCCTACTTACAAGAATGAATTTTTTGGTCTTATTCCTAGAAGTATTGTCATTGAGAGTGTGCATGCTAAATTCTTGAAGAAATCTAGTTGTGTGATTGAGGAGTTGAAAACTAAAGATGACAACACTTGAATCTATGATTTATGCCTAGGTAGGGGCGTAAAACGATAGCGCTTGTTGGGAGGCAACCCAATGAATAAATTTATTTTCATATTTTTCTTTCTGTTTTTGAGTGTTGACAAAATTATGCTACTGTTATGATTTTGTTTTTTATGTTTTAATTAGTGTTTGTGCCAAGTAAAGCCTTTAGGATGGCTCACAAGATGAGTAGAAACAATGCTGAATCTGAAACAGAAACTTTGACTCCAGTGCAGGAATTTTCATTTTTTACTGGAGTGTGATAATGAGCTTACATTTTAACAAAATGTTGCTATACAAATTCCTTACTTTTTACTAATTTTTCAGAATTTTTAGAGTTACATAAGTATGGTTAGACTACAGATTACTACAGACTGTTCTGTTTTAGACAGATTCTGTTTTCGTTGCATTGTGTGCTTGTTTTGATGAATCTATGGTTTGTATTGAAGGGTATAAGCCATGGTAAAGTTAGAATACAGTAGATATAATGCAATAATAAAATATGAATGAGTTTGCAACAGCACTTAGAGTGGTGATTTGCTTTATTATACTAACGGATCTCACGAAGGTTTTGTTGAGTTTTGTGTGATTGAAGTTTTCAAGTTTTGGGTGAGATCACGATGGATGAACAATAAGGAGTGAAAAGAATCTAAGCTTGGGGATGCTAAAGCACCCCCAAGATAATATCCAAAGATAAATAACCAACTAATATCGGGGATGCCCCGAGTGTCATCCCCTCTTTCTTCTAACGACCATCGGTATTTTACTTGGAGCTATATTTTTATTCGTCACATATCATGAGTTTTGCTTGGAGCGTCTTGTATTATTTGAGTCTTTGCTTGATTTGCTTTTTAGTTTGTCACAAGTATCCTTGCTGGACACACCTATTTGAGAGAGCCAAAATTATGCTATGATTTGTTAGAATTGATCTATATGCTTCACTTAAATTTTTTGAGCTATGGAATTGCTCTAGTGCTTCACTTAGATCTTTTGAGCACAGTGTGCTTTAAATTTTTGAAGAAATACTCTCATGCTTCACTTAGATTAATTTGAGAGTTAGTAAACTTTGAAGAAATCCTCTCATGCTTCACTTATATTATTTTGAGAGATGAAATTTTTATGCTCATGTTCTTCACTTCAATTTATTTGAGCTTGTCAAAAGCAATGGCAATATATGAAACTAGTCCCAAAGTGATAGATATTTAAGAGGGATATAATAAAAACTTTCATGAAGATCATTGGACAAATTAAACTTGATTCCTTGTAATAGTTTTGAGACATGATGATTGTGATATGTGAGTCATGTTGATGAGTAATTGTGCTTTAGTAAGAATATTGGTGTTAAGGTTTGTGATTCCCTATGCAAGCACGAAACTCAATAGTTATGCAATGAAATTACATCCTACTTATGGTGCATTATTCGGTGTTAGTTATGCTCAATGCCCGTTTATGTGAATTTTCGTTTCTTGGTTGGTTGCTTCTCAATCTATTTGCTAGCCTCCACTTGTACTAAGTAGAAATACTACTTGTGCATCCAAAATCCTTAATCCCAGTTTTGCCTTATGAGTCCACCATACCTACCTATATGCAGTATTTCCATGCCGTTCTAAGCAAATTTGTATGCGCCATCTCTAATTTTCAAAATGAATTTCCTTTTTGTGTGCCCGTACCGCTCATGAAACGGTAGGGGGTGTCCAATATTTTTCCATGCTAGATGTGTTATTCTCAAGATGAGTGTTTATTCACTTGTCATTGCACGAGAGTACAGCGGTAATAGGGATGCCCAGTCCCGAAATGAAAAGGAAATTTACTTTATGTTGTCAAATAATAAATTCCTTGGAAAGTGTTGGTATGGAAGGCAACCGTGGATACAGCTAGCCATGGATTGTGAAGGAATAAACTTTATTTTATATTTGGGAACCGCCTATGATGTATCTAGCATGGAAAGTATTGAGAACTACTTTGTCGTTTTCGTTGACAGGAAAGGCATGCCACCAAATATAATTTTCTCTCTTAATTTAAGCTTTGAGCTCTGGCACCTCTCCAAATCCCTATTTCCCTCTGCGAAGGGCCTATCTATTTACTTTATGCAATTTTTACTTTTATTTGAGTCTCCATCTTCTCTTATAAAGCACCAACTAGGGGGCACTATGATCATACTTGTGCATTGGGTGTAGTTAACATTTGAGTGTGTTTCATGAATGGATCAATGATTGAGCATGATGGGCTAGGGATAACTTTCTTTAGTGTTGATATTTTGAAAGACATGGTTGCTTGTTGGCATGCTTGAGAATTGAAGTCTTTATGTCAAAACTAGACTATTGTTTTGAACCATCTAGAAGTCCAAATGTCCATCTACAAAAGAAAAGAATATGTGATGAACATGTTAGGCAGCATTCCACAACAAAAATTCTGTTTTTATCATTTACCTACTCGAGGACGAGTAGGAATTAAGCTTGAGGATGCTGATACGTCTCCAACGTATCTATAATTTTTTATTGTTCCATGCTGTTATATTATCATTCTTGGATGTTTTACAACCATTTTATAGCAACATTATATCATTTTTTGGGACTAACCTATTGACATAGTGCCAAGTGCCAGTTGCTGTTTTTTGCTTGTTTTTTACTTTGCAGAATATCAGTACCAAACGGAGTCCAATCGTGACGAAACTTTTGAGAGTTTTTTGGACCAGAAGGAAGCCGGTGGGCCAAAGAAGTAACCACGAGGGATCTCAGGCAGCCCACAAGACACCAGGGCGCGCTAAAGGCCCCGGGCACGCCACGATGGGTTGTGGCCGCCTCGGGAACCCCCTCCACCGCCTCTGAGCTCTATAAACACCCAAATATTCTAGAAACCCTAGAGGAGTCGACGAAAAATACTTCCAGCTGCCGCAAGTTCCAGAACCGCGAGATCCAATCTAACACCATCACGGAGGGGTTCATCATCCTCATTGGTGCCTCTCCGATGATGCGTGTGTAGTCCACCATAGACCTAAGGGTCCGTAGGCTGTAGCTAGATAGCTTTCTCTCTCTCTTTTGATTCTCAATACAATGGTCTCTTGGAGATCTATTTGATGTAATGACTTTTTGCGGTGTGTTTGTTGGGATCCGATGAATTTTGTGTTCATGATCAGTTTCTATCCATGAATATTATTTGAGTCTTCTTTGATCTCTTATATTCATGATTACTTATAGCCTCGTATTTCTTCTTCAAATCTTTGGTTTAGTTAGGCCAACTAGATCGATTTTTCATGCCATGGGAAGAGGTCCTTTGTGATGGGTTCGATCTTGCGGTGTCCTCTCCCAGTGACAGAAGGGGCAGCGAGGCACGCATGTATCGTTGCTAATAAGGATAACAAGATGGGGTCTATTCCTACATGAATAGATCTTGTCTACATCATGTCACCGTTCTTATTGCATTACTCCATTTTTCCATGAACTTAGTACACTAGATGCATGCTGGATAGCGGTCGATGTGTGGAATAATAGTAGTAGATGCAGAATCATTTTGGTCTACTAATCTTGGACGTGATGCCTATATAATGATCATTGCCTTTGATATCATCATGATTATTTGATCTTCTATCAATTGCCCAACAGTAATTTGTTCACCCACCGTGTGCTATACTCATGAGAGAAGCCACTAGTGAAACCTACGGCCCCCGGGTCTACTTTTCCAACATATTGCTTTCCGATCTATCTTTTTGCCGCTTTTGTTTTCAGATCTATTATTCCAAAAACCCAAAAATACCTTGCTGCACTTTTTATTTGCCTCTTTATTTTGTGTTCTTGAGAGATCTATTTATCCAATCTACTACTATCTAATCTATCTTTTTACCGTTGAGAGATTGACAACCTCTCTTAAGCGTCGGGTTGCAAGTATTTGTTCTTTGTGTGCAAGTACCGTTTACATAGCGTTGCGTGGTCTTCCTCCTAGGTTCGATACCTTGGTTTCATAACTGAGGGAAATACTTACCGTAGCTGTGCTGCATCATCCCTTCCTCTTTGGGGGAAATACCAACGCAGTCTCAAGCCACGTCAGCGCGGAGCATGGGGCTTCCACTTAGGCATGGGCGTGAGTCCCCTCGAGGCCACGGAATGGAGTATCGGGGGCTCCGGGGCGTGTACAGCCCCCAACTCATTATTACGTGAGAGTGTCACGGGCGGCGATTGGGGAGGTGTCGGATGCCCCATGCTCAATGCTCAGGGGCTCCTTCCTCGTCCTTCGGGCGATTTGAGCCCCGCTCCTGGCGTAATTGTGCGTTCGCGCCCCCGCGATACGGGGACGACGCGCGCCGAGCGATCGCCGCTGCGCGGCACCCCACGCGGCGTGGCGCCAGGCTGATGACCCCGCACTTGGGGCCGCTCCCTTGGCTGCCCCCTTGCGCCAGCTCCATGAGAGGGCTAGACACCAAGGACCTTCACGAGATGACGCGCACGGGGGCCAGCCCGTGGGCCAAAGCTCGGTCGCTTGGATTTATCGGCGCTGTTGGGACAAACCCGAGCACATGCACCGTGTCCAGCCCCCAGTTTAGGGGCTGTCGAGGGGGCGGGTACGAGGGCGCAGCGATCTCGGACGTCGACGAGGCGTCAAAGCTCAAAACTTAAGCAAACATCATAAGCTCGCTAAAAGAGATAACCAGATTCTATTCATACCGAGAAAGTGCCGACTTGAGGATAGTACAGCCCAGGGGCGCTTAACTTGCACAAACCAACAGATCACCTGACGTCCTAGCTGTCGTGGGGGGGGGAGGTGTGGAGCAGCTTGGCATGGAGCGTCGTGGGAGTTCTTTAGGGGCGCCGCGGGGACCTGTCGCGCTTCCTTCGGAGGCGCTGAATATACTCACGCAGGGTCTCTCCAGGGAGGTGCTTCACGCACCGTCGGCTGCCGTCGGAGAGAGGGTGGTCATGCACACCCTTGAAGTTAGTGGTGGACAGCTCACAGAGCTCGGTCCACGAGAAGACAGACCCCTCGAGTAGGCTCATGAGCCACTGGCGCGCGCCGCCCTTGAGGACCGTGGGGAACCAGTTCGCCTTGGCGTTGTCGTCTCCACCTGCCGCCTCGATACACAACGCGTAGAGTCGTAGGAACTCCGCGGGGTCGGGAGCGCCGTCATAGCACGGCGGCAGCTCCGGCTTGAGCTCGATGTGCCAGGACACCTAGCGTAGCTCGCGCGCTAAGGCACGGCAGCCCCCGCCACCCGGGGAGCGCTGCATGCGGGGGCAGCCCGTCCCCCGCCGTTGATTGCCAGGGCGTCGCGGGTGGTCCAGTCCTGGCGTTGGCACCGCATCCTTCGCTTGAAGGGACCTTGGACGGGCGACTGCTGTCTCTTCCTGGGGGCCGTGACCTCGCGAGCCCCCGGGCCTTCCTTGTCGCTCACGCGCTCGAGCGCGGCCACTCCATAAGCTCGCTCGAGGGGGCACGCTGCGTCCAACTCGTTGCAGGCGACGGTGATGACGTCGCTGCAACCCGGCATCCTGAGGGTGTTGCGGACGTAGTGGACCACTGCCATGAACTTGGCCAGCGCCGGGTACCCCAGGATCGCATTGTATGGGAGACCAATGTGCTCCACGTCGAAATCAATGAACTCAGTCCGGTAGTTGTTGCGCGTGCCGAAGGTGACGGGGAGGCGAACCTGTCCCGGGGGGACGGCGGGGTCCCCGGTCACCCCCAAGAACGGCTTGGTAGCCACCAGCCGGTCGCAGAGCGTCCGGAGAGCCTCGATGGTCCTGACAGAGAGCACGTTGAGGCCGGCGCCCCCGTCGACAAGGGTCATGGCGACCGTGACATTGTTGATCATTGGGGTGCACAACAAGGGAAGCGCACCCGCGATGGCAGCAGACCTGATGTCGTCCCTGGCGCCGGAAGAGGTGGCGCATCATGGACTCCCGAGGGGTCGCGCGGTCTCCGGCCTCGGGAGGGCGGCGTCAACCCCACGCGAGGCTTGCTTGAGCGGGTGATTCGGTGCCTGGGCATGGGCTCCGCCAAGAAGACATGCCACCGCGCGTGGCTCCTGGGGGCCCCCGGCTTCCTTGCCCGGCTGGCCGTTACCGCCTCCCCTGGGCGGCGCCGGCCGTTGGGAGGGAGCGGTGCTCCCCGAGGTTGCGGCCCGCGGGGCCGTCCGTGCCAGGCTCCCCCACGGTGCTGCTCGCGCCCACCAGCCTGGCGGGAGTTGCCATCTCGGTCGCCATGCCTGCCACCTCCTTGGTCACTTCCGCGGTCGGCATCTTGGCCGCCGCGGCCCGGGCGCTGGTCGGCACGCTCGCCGCGAGGGGGCTTCAGCGCCCGGCAATCCTTGGTGTCGTGGGTGCGCACCTGGTGGAAGGCGCAGAATAGGCGTCTTGCCTTCCCGGGCCTAGTGCGGCCGTGGCCGCGCTCCCGCTCGGGCTGCGGCACTGGGACTCGGAGTAAGAGGAAGAAGACGCAGGGCTGGTCGTGCGGGCGTACGTCACGCATGGGCTCGTCTGGATTACCATGCTGGTGAAGCGGTGCGGGCGCCCCACGTGCCACATCCCCAGCGCGGGACGGCGGGGGACGAAGGAACGATGCGGGAGCCAGGGCTCCTCCGGCGGTGGCGACGAGCTCGGTGACGTGATTCAACCAGGTGTCGTGGCTGCCATCCGTCGGGCGGTGGCGAAGCAGCTCATTGGCCATGAGCAACGCATCATGTGTGTCCATGTGTCCAAGGCAGGCGCGAGGCGGAGAAACTGCCGCGGCGCGGTCCTCTCGCTGCAGGGGAGGGTGCGAAGAGGGGGCCCGCCGTCCGCGGCGGGCGAGGTCAAGGACGGCGACCGCTGCAGGGTTTGCGGGATGGTGGCGGCCATTGCGGCTCGCGGGCGCGGCCCGATCGAGGCGGGCCGTTTGGCGTCCGGCGTGCATGAGGCGGGCGTCAGCCATAGGGTCGCTGTAGGGAGGAGCTCGGACGGGGCTGGCGGACCACGGCGCACCCCCTACCTGGCGCGCCAAATGTAGGAATCGGGGCTCCGGGGACCCAAGAAAAAGTTCGAACTCTGGGGTGCGCTGGCTCTCCAACCCTGCTCTCTCTTGCTAACCTACGGTGATGCTCTGGCTTGCTTGAGTTTGGGGAAGAGCAAAGGACACGGTGGTTTACCCAGGTTCGGGCCACCTTGCGGTGTAAGACCCTACTCCTGCTTGTCTGGATTGGCTTGAGATATCAGAGGTTACAAAGGTGTGTTCTTGCTCCTCTGCCCTTCCCCCCTTCTACGGCCGAGGTGCCCTATTTTATAGTGGCTCATGGTCCTCTTCCCCCGAAATCACCAGGCGGGAAGGGTTGCCACAGCGAGCCGTTTGAAGGGGTCAAGATTACAGACTATCTTGACAAAAGCAGTCCACGCCTGCTAAAGCTCGCTGCCATGACGCGCCGGGGGGCTCGAGGATGACCTCCGTCCTGGCGAGCCCCCGGCCTCGTTCTTCTTTCACCAAAAGGGAAACCTTTGGGGATTGCTTTGGGAACCGGCGGGCTGGCCTCGCTCCCTTAGCACCAAAGAGGAAAGCCTCTCCATCTGCGCCCGCTGGTACGTGACGGTTGATACTGAATTTTGCATTAAGGACGACGTAGTAAATCCTCGGGGAGGGCCCCAATCTGTAGATGGTCACTATGAGCAGACCCGAAGGATTGCCGACGAGGGCGACCTGGTCCAAGTGGGTTTTGCGCTCGCCGACTCCAGGTTCCGGCTTGAAACAGACTCTTTCTTGGTTTTTCAGTTCAATATCTGCTTTGACCACAAGGCATGGAGCTCTACCAGCACAGACATCCTATTCTTAAGAGATCAGGCGAATCTGAACCTTGATGAGCATGCCAACAGAGGTATCAGCGTCAGAATTTTCATCAGTGGTATCATCACCCTCGGCATATTGGAAAACAGAAACATTATATGGATCACGTTTCAAGGTTATTCAGATTTTGGCTACCTGATCAGGGCAATCCAGAATTCCTCTGTTCTGGCACCATTCCGAACAGAGTGATTAAACATGCTAAATCCCCCGATCGGTGTTATCTGCAAAAAAAATTACCATAACTGTGGTGACTTTTTTCAAGAAAGTAAGGACTGCATGGTTTTCCGCAAACATGACCCCAAATGTGGTGGTTTTCTGCTTTTAACTCGTTTTTTAACACAAGTAGTAGTAGTACACATTCACTATTCTCTCTCTTATCAGATTACACGAGAATTAATCTGTAATTTGGGCTAACAACGCATTGTTTGCATTTGCCCGACATCCAGCAATGTTGCCGGCGTTGAGAGCATCTACAACCGGACCTCTCAAACCCGCCTCAAATGCCCGGGCAGGCCGCCCGGTCACTTTTTTTTGACCCGGACGGGCCCCTCAAACGGCCCTCAAACGCCCGGGCTGACCGGCACCCCCCATATACAGCCCAAATATGGGGCGGATATGGGGGCGCCCGGGCGCGCCCGGGCACGCCCGCCACGTCGGAGCCAGCCCATGCTGGCCCACCCCTACCCCACATATATCCGTCCCCATCCGCTTGCCGGACCAAACCCTAGCCACTTCACTCCCTCCCCTCCACTCCCCTCCGCCACCCGAGCTCTCCTCCGACTCCTTTCGGTCGTCTCCGGCATGGCGGGCAGTGGATCCGAGTCCTTCAACTCCAGATCCATTGACCCCTAGCTCATCCCGCACGGCCCCGAGGAGGAGATGGCCGTCCGGCTTGCGCTTCGCCGCGCCCGGGAGGATGCCCGTGGACGGCACGGCTCGGACTCCCTCCGTCGGGAATCCATTGCGTCCGCCCCAAATGGCGCATGGATCCGGCGTTAGGCAGGCCGTAGCAGCCTCGCCGGAGGCCATGCGGTCTGCCTGGCGTCTGAACACGGTAGCGGACGCGCAACCCCTCCGGTGGCGCGCCGATTTTCGGGACGCTTCCGAAGAAGGCATGGCTCGGCGTCGATGTCGTGCAAGGCAGCGGGCGCAGGAGGCGGCGGATGCCCTCGCGGCGGCGGACGTTGGCGAGGCGGAGTCGCATTCTCCGACGCCCCGTATGGCGCATCAGTCCGGGCGCCGCAACCGCATTGTGGTGGACGTCGGGGGATATTCCCCGGACGGATCCATCATCGATCTGACGTCCACCGGCACCGTTCGAGTTCCGGTCTCCGACGAGGAAGAGTAGGGCATGGGAGACGGCGGGGCCACGAGTCCCGTGAGCCAGTTCGTGTCCCATGCCCTACTCTACCTTGCCGGCGACCGGACCAACACTCTGGGGAGTGCAACCGGCCGCCGGACATGGCCACGGCGGAGGGGCGAGCTGGGAGCGGATCACGTTGCATGTAATAATATGGATTTGAGGTTTCTAATTTGAGATGTCCGGATGTGGAATGCGTTTTATGAGGGGTGACCGGTCACTGTCCGCGGACGCGCCCGGGCGCGTCCGCGGGCGTTTGAGGGGTCGGATTTGCCAAGTCCGGCTGTAGATGCTCTGACTATGGTAGTCCACCATGGTGCCGCGGTGGCTGTCGCGTCCTTCTAATCCATCGGTTTGGTTCTGCGGCTGTTGAATACTAGATAAATTGGGGTTGCGACTCGCGGGTTCATTGTGGCTTGGCCCCTCACCGGGGTCTGTAGAGGTGGCGAGCCTTATGGCTCCGGCCACTGGGCACAAGCTTGATTCTTCGACGGGGTCAATTTCGACGATGTTGGCGCTTCTGGGCGTCACTCTCTTCCTTTGAGTGTCGAAGAGTTCATCCTCAACATTGGACATTGGTCGGTCGGTGATGGGAGCATCGTTAGAGGTTGTTGGCTAGGCTGGACCATTCCCAAGGTTTGGTGGAGTGGTCGTGTGAGGGTCTAGGCGAAAGCTTGTGGTCAAATCCGGCGACGACAGCGTTTGCGGGCACCGCTTTCCTTCATGGAGGCGTTTTCAAAGATTTTGCTTCAACCACTCTGGGAAAAGATCATGTTAGGTAGAGGCGGTCTGTTTTGGTTGTCGTTGGCAAGGTTTTTTGAAAGAAAAAAAATCGGTAGGGGCCGCAAAATGGGAGTTTTCAAAAATTCTCGGCAATTCCGGGTTTTTTTCTCCCGGATTTTTTTAATGAATTTTGAATTCAAATATAATTTTTTGACGTCTAAATATGCTTTGCCACAAATGCATAGGGATACTATATAATCATTTTTACAGTTCAAATTCAAACATTCAAAAAAACGTTTGGTAACAACTTTTCTTGAAAGGTAACGGAAGGGCCGGTTTTCGAAAATCCCGTCTGAAAAAAACCTTAGTCGTGTTTTCCTTTTTTTTGTGTGTGGTTTTCGGCCTAGTTTACTTATAAATCGAGCGACTCTGTAATTTGTTTTTTTTCCTCTCTTAATGAAATGGCAGAGCACCTACCTTGCAAATCAAAAGAGAAAAGTCAAGAAGAATACTTCAGATAAATATAAATGAAGACGTGCTTAAATTGGTTTAGCTTGTGTGTATGCTACAAATCTATATCTTTGTACATAAAGATTTAATGGATACCCTTGCTTGTTTACATCTCCTTGCTAGATCTACACAAAAATTAACCAAAGTTATTGTATGTCTGTACGCGAAAAACCCTTTGTATCCAAAGGGGGCCTCGTTCATTTTTGGTGGATGGTCGATGGCCTAGTCGGGGGAAGAACCGAAGAGAACACAGCCTTTCAACTACTCATGTTCTGATGCAGGGTCGTCGTCGCGGTGGCGACTCTCCTGCTCCTGCTCCGTCAC
The DNA here is from genome assembly GCA_039707655.1 of Elymus sibiricus. Classification (NCBI taxonomy): domain Eukaryota; kingdom Viridiplantae; phylum Streptophyta; class Magnoliopsida; order Poales; family Poaceae; genus Elymus; species Elymus sibiricus. The sequence continues at coordinate 515,363,703 of CM077665.1, forward strand.
CAACGGCGGAGGAGACAGCCGCAGCGAGGAGACGGGCAGGAGGTGGGGCAGCGGCAACGGTGCGGCAGAGGAGGAATTCGAGCTAGATCTCACAGATCACACGGGAACGAGAGGGGAAAGTAACCTTGCTAGGGTTTATATTGATATAAGATGTATGATTGTATAATAGAGATTTTGGTCTCAGAATAATCGATAGCCATTACAGAGCCGGGCAGCTGGCTTTATAGCTCGCTGGCAACAAGTGAAAAGGAGCTGTAAGGTAAAAGAAACAGCACAGTGAAAGTTACAATGGTTCGGTAATAAAGGCGAGCCCATGCGAGCCGTACGATTGACGATCCGTCTTCAATCCCAGCCGTGCGTTAACTGAAGCGAGATAACACTCTCCTCTGAATGCTTGGCTCTGACAATACCCCCAGGTGAGCACGAACTTGTCCTCAAGGAGGTGTGCGATTGAACCACTTGTCGACGGTGTTCTTGAAGAAAGCTGGAAATGTCTTCTTGATGAAAGCTGCATCTTCCCAGGAAGCTTCATCAGGAGGTAAATTTGTCCACTGAACGAGCCATTGCACAACTGGTAAATTGTTGCGAGGGATTTGTCTAGTCTCCAGAACTAGAGCTGGTTCTGTCAGGATCAAACCATCGGGTCTGACGAGAGGAAGATCTGAACACGGTATGGCTCTTGGTCCAACATGTTTCTTCAGCTGGCTGACATGGAAAACTGGATGGATGCCAGTTGTATCCGGCAAAAGCAGCTTGTAGGCAACTTGACCAATCTTAGCAATGATGCGGAAGGGTCCATAATACTTGCTCTGCAGTTTGATGTGGGTGCGCAAACCCAATGCATTGAGGCGATATGGTTGCATTTTTAAGTACACCATGTCACCCACTTCAAGTATCCTTTCCGTGCGTTTCTGGTCAGCATACTTTTTCATCCTGGATTGTGCTGCAGACAGATTGGACTTCAGATGTTGCAGAAGAGCATCTCTGTCAGCGAAGAACTGTTGTGCATCACTGCTCATGCTGTCAGGTAGTATGTTTTCACAGATATTGGGGGGAGGATAGCCATAAGCAGCTTCAAGGAGTCCTCTGGAGGGAAGAATGATAGGACGTATTATACCAATATTCTGCCATAGACAGGTGGGTAGCCCACTTCTTTGGTTGTGTGGATGTCAAGCAGCGCAGATAATTTTCGAGGCACTGGTTGACACGTTCAGTTTGGCCGTCAGATTCCGGATGATAGGCAGTGCTATAGCGCAGATCAATACCCATGCCTTTAAACATGTCCTGCCATAGCTGACTGGTGAAGATACGATCCCTGTCGGTGTTGGGGAACGTTGCATGGGAAACAAAAAATTTCCTACGCACACACAAGATCTATCCATGGTGATGAGCATCTACGAGAGGGAGAGTGAATCTACATACCCTTGTAGATCGCTAAGCGGAAGCGTTAAGAAACGCGGTTGATGTAGTCGAACGTCTCCGCGATCCAAATCGCAAGTCGTCCCTCGATCCGATCACGAACTAGTGCCGAACGGACGGCACCTCCGCGTTCAACACACGTACGGCTTGATGACGCCTTCACCTCCTCGATCCAGCGAGCGATGATGAAGTAGTAGATGAGTTCCGGCAGCACGACGGCGTGGTGATGGTGGTGAGGAACAATCTCTGCAGGGCTTCGCCAAGCACTACGGAGATTATGACGGGAGAACTAGAGGGTTTGGGTTGCCGACACACGGCTTGGGAAATCTTAATGTGTCCCGTGTGCTAGCCCTGCCCCTCTATTTATATGTTGAGCCTTGGGGTCTAAACTTGGAGTAAAAGCCTCCTCCAGGTCGGTTTTGTCCGCACAAGGTTGGTTTGGCCCGCAGGGAAAGAGTCCAACTCGGATCCCTGCAGTACCGCGCACAAGCGGTAGTACCGCTCACGAGCGGTAGTACCGCGCACAAGCGGTAGTACCGCTCACGAGCGGTAGTACCGCTTCACACAAGCGGTAGTACCGCTTATGCGGTAGTACCGCTTCACACAAGCGGTAGTACCGCTTACGCGGTAGTACTGCCTTACCAGCGGTAGTACCGCTTAAGGCAGCAGCAAAACTTCCTTTTGCACTTCCCAATACCTCGTGGGCCTTACCCCTTTGGCTCATATAAAGTGTTGCTGCACCCGAACACTTCGGTAAACATCCGGAACCCCTTCCGGTGAATTCCGGAACCCTTCCGGAGATCAAAACACTATTATCACATATATCAATCTTTACCTCCGGACTCTTCCGGAGATCCTCGTCATGTCCGGGATCTTATCCGGGACTCCGAACAACCTTCGGCCACCAACATAATAACTCAACTATACTAATCGTCACCAAACGTTAAGTGTGTAGACCCTGCGGGTTCGAGAACTATGTAGACATGACCGAGACACCTCTACGATCAATAACCAATAGCGGGACCTGGATGCCCATATTGGCTCCTACATATTCTACGAAGATCTTTATCGGTCGAACCTCTATGTCAAGGATTCAGTTAATCCCGTATACTGTTCCCTTTGTTCTTCGGTATGTTACTTGCCCGAGATTCGATCGTCGGTATCTCTATACCTAGTTCAATCTCGTTACCGGCAAGTCTCTTTACTCGTTCCGTAATACAAGATCTCGTGGCTAACACTTTAGTCACATTGCTTGCAAGGCTCATTGTGATGTTGTATTACCGAGTGGGCCCTGAGATACCTCTCCGTCACACGGAGTAACAAATCCCAGTCTTGATCCATGCCAACCCAACAGACACCCTTGGAGATACCTGTAGAGCACCTTTATAGTCACCCAGTTACGTTGCGACATTTGATACACACAAGGTACTCCTCCGATGTCAGGGAGTTGCATGATCTCATGGTCATAGGAACAGATACTTGACATGCAGAAAACAATAGCAATAAACTGACACGATCATATGCTACGTTCGTAGTTTGGGTCTTGTCCATCACATCATTCTCCTAATGATGTGATCCCGTTATCAAATGACATCTCATGTTCATGGCTAGGAAACCTTCACCATCTTTTGATCAACGAGCTAGTCAACTAGAGGCTTACTAGGGACACGGTGTTGTCTATGTACCCACACATGTATTTGAGTTTCCAATCAATACAATTATAGCATGGATAATAAACGATTATCATGAACAAGGAAATATAATAATAACTAATTTATTATTGCCTCTAGGGCATATTTCCAACAGCCTCCCACTTGCACTAGAGTCAATAATCTATTTCACATCACTATGTGATTTATATTGTAATGAATCGAACACCCATGCAGTTCTGGTGTTGTTCATGTTTAGCCCTTGGAAGAGGTTTAGTCATCGGATCTGCAACATTCAGATCCGTGTGTACTTTGCAAATATTTATGTCGTCCTCCTTGATGTAATCGCGGATGGAATTGAAACGTCGCTTTATGTGCCTGGTCCTCTTGTGAAATCTTGGTTCCTTGGCTAGAGCAATGGCACCAGTATTATCACAAAACAGAGTCATTGGGTTAAGCGCACTAGGCACTACTCCAAGATCTGTTATGAACTCCTTCATCCAGACACCTTCCTTCGCCGCCTCCGAGGCAGCGATGTACTCCGCTTCGCATGTAGAATCAGCTACCACGCTTTGCTTGGAACTGCACCAGCTAACCGCACCCCCATTAAGAATAAATACGTATCCGGTTTGCGACTTAGAGTCATCCGGATCAGTGTCAAAGCTTGCATCGACGTAACCCTTTACGACGAGCTCTTGATCACCTCCATAAACGAGAAACATGTCCTTAGTCCTTTTCAGGTACTTCAGGACATTCTTGACCGCCGTCCAGTGTTCCATTCCTGGATCACTTTGAAACCTTCCGACCATACTTATGGCAAGGCTGACATCGGGTCTTGTGCATAGCATTGCATACATGATAGAGCCTATGGCTGAAGCATAGGGGATGACACTCATCTTTTCTCTATCTTCTGCAGTCACTGGGCATTGAGTCTTACTCAACTTCACACCTTGCAATACAGGCAAGAACCCCTTCTTGGACTGATCCATTTTGAATTTCTTCAAAATCTTATCAAGGTATGTGCTTTGTGAAAGTCCTATTAAACGTCTTGATCTATCTCTATAGATCTTGATGCCTAATATGAAAGCAGCTTCTCCTAGGTCCTTCATTGAAAAACTCTTGTTCAAATATTCCTTCACGCTTTCCAACATTTCTATATTGTTTCCAATCAGTAATATGTCATCCACATATAATATTAGAAACGCTATAGAGCTCCCACTCACTTTCTTGTAAATACAAGCTTCTCCGTAAACTTGTATAAACTTGAACGCTTTGATCACCTCATCAAAGCAAAGATTCCAACTCCGAGATGCTTGCACCAGTCCATAAATGGATCGCTGGAGTTTGCAAACTTTGTCAGCATTCTCTGGATCGACAAAACCTTCTGGTTGCATCATATACAACTCTTCCTTAAGGAAACCGTTAAGGAACGCTGTTTTGACATCCATCTGCCAAATTTCATAATCGAAAAAGGCAGCTATTGCTAACATGATTCTGACAGACTTAAGCATCGCTACGGGTGAGAAGGTCTCATCGTAGTCAACTCCTTGAACTTGTGAAAAACCCTTTGCCACAAGTCGAGCTTTATAGACGGTGACATTACCGTCCGCGTCCGTCTTCCTCTTAAAGATCCATTTGTTCTGAATGGCCTTACGCCCTTCAGGTAATACTTCCAAAGTCCACACTTTGTTTTCATACATGGATCCCATCTCGGATTTCATGGCCTCTAACCACTTCTCGGAATCTGGGCCCATCATCGCTTCTCCATAGCTCGTAGGTTCATCGTTGTCTAACAACATGACCTCTAAGACAGGGTTGCCGTACCACTCAGGAGCAGTACGCGTCCTTGTTGACCTACGAGGTTCGATAGCAACTTGATCCAAAGCTTCATGATCATCATCATTAACTTCCTCTTCAGCTGATGTAGGCTCTACAGAAACATCTTTCTGCGCTGCGCTACTTTCAGGTTGAAGTAAAGGTTCAACAACCTCATCAAGTTCTATCTTCCTCCCACTCAATTCTTTCGAGAGAAACTCTTTCTCAAGAAATGTTCCGTTTTTAGCGACAAACACTTTGCCTTCGGATCTGAGGTAGAAGGTATACCCAACTGTCTCTTTTGGGTATCCTATGAAGACGCATTTCTCCGCTTTGGGTTCCAGCTTTTCAGGCTGAAGCTTTTTGACATAAGCATCACATCCCCAAACTTTAAGAAACGACAGCTTTGGCTTCTTGCCAAACCAAAGTTCATATGGCGTCGTCTCAACGGATTTCGATGGTGCCCTATTTAAAGTGAATGCAGTTGTCTCTAATTCATAACTCCAAAACGATAGTGGCAAATCGGCAAGAGACATCATAGATCGCACCATATCCAATAAGGTTCGATTATGACGTTCGGACACACCATTACGCTGTGGTGTTCCAGGCGGTGTTAGTTGTGAAACAATTCCACATTGTCTTAAGTGACTGCCAAACTCATAACTCAGATATTCTCCTCCTCGATCAGATCGTAGGAATTTAATCTTCTTGTTACGATGATTCTCAACTTCACTCTGAAATTGTTTGAACTTTTCAAATGTTTCAGACTTGTGTTTCATTAAGTAAATATACCCATATCTACTTAAGTCATCAGTGAAGGTGAGAAAGTAACGATAACCACCGCGCGCCTCAATACTCATTGGACCGCACACATCAGTATGTATGACTTCCAACAAGTCACTTGCCCATTCCATTGTTCCAGAGAACGGCGTTTTAGTCATCTTGCCCATGAGGCATGGCTCACATGTGTCAAGTGATTCAAAATCAAGTGACTCCAAAAGTCCATCAGCATGGAGCTTCCTCATGCGTTTTACGCCAATATGACCTAAACGGCAGTGCCACAAGAAAGTGGTATTATCATTATCAATTCTACATCTTTTGGCATCAATGTTATGAACATGTGTATCATTACTATCGAGATTCAATAAGAATAAACCCCTCACATCGGGTGCGTGACCATAAAAGATATTACTCATATAAATAGAACAACCATTATTCTCTGATTTAAATGAGTAACCGTCTCGCAATAAACAAGATCCAGATATAATGTTCATGCTTAACGCAGGCACTAAATAACAATTATTCAGGTTCATCACTAATCCCGATGGTAATCGAAGAGCGAGCGTGCCGACGGCGATCACATCAACCTTGGAACCATTTCCCACGCGCATCGTTACTTCGTCCCTTGCCAGCCTCCGTCTATTCCGCAGTTCCTGTTTTGAGTTGCAAATATGAGCATCAACACTTGATGCTCCTTCTGAATTTCAGACTCAGCGGCTTTCAGCATCGCAAACAGCTCGGCGACTGACTTGTTCATCCCGTGCATGTTATAGTTCAACACAAAGCTCTTGTAGCTAGGTGGCAATGATTGAAGAACTCTGTCAGTGATAGCCTCTAGCGGAAAGGGCATCCCCAATTTAGCCAGACGGGTGGAGTACCCAGACATTCTGAGTACGTGATCACTGATAGACCCGTTCTCCTCCATCTTGCAAGCATAGAACTTATCGGAGATCTCATATCTCTCAATCCAGGCATTCTTCTGAAAGATAAACTTCAACTCCTGGAACATCTCATATGCTCCATGACGTTCAAAATGTCTTTGAAGTCCCGGTTCTAAGCCATACAATATTGCACATTGAACTATTGAGTAATCTTCAGAACGAGCCTGCCAGGCATTCACAACGTCTAGAGACTTAACTGGAGCGGGTGGATCACCAAGCGGTGCATCAAGGACATAAGCCTTCTGGGAAGCCGTAAGGATAATCCTTAGATTACGGGCCCAGTCCACAAAGTTACTTCCATCATCTTTCAACTTAGCTTTCTCTAGGAACGCATTAAAATTCAGGGGTGCTACTGCGCGAGCCATGATCTACAACATAAATATAGCAAAGACAACTTAGACTATTGTTCTAGATAATGAGTTTAGTTAATCATATTACTTAAAAACTCCCACTCAAATTGACATCCCTCCGGTCATTCGAGTGTAACATGATCCAAATCTACCAACTCAAGTCCGATCATCACGTGAGTTGAGGTGGTTTCAATGGTGAATATCTTCATGTTGATCATATCTACTATATGACTCATGTTCGACCTTTCGGTCTCTTGTGTTCCGAGGCCATGTCTTTACATGCTAGGCTCGTCAAGTTTAACCCGAGTGGTCCGCACGTGCAACATAGCTTACACCCGTTGTATGTGAACGTAGAGTCTATCACACCCGATCATCACGGCGTGTCTCGAAACGACGAACTTTCGCAACGGTGCACACTCGGGGAGAACACAATTTTATCTTGAAATTTAAGTGAGGGATCACCTTATAATGCTACCATCGTCCTAAGCAAAATAAGATGCATAAAAGGATTAACATCACATGCAAATCATAAGTGACATGATATGGCCATGAACTCGTGCTTTTGATCTCCATCTCCAAAGCACCGGCATGATCTTCATCGTCACCGGCATGACACCATGATCTCCATCATCTTGATCTCCATCAACGTGTCGCCATGAGGTTGTCGCGCCGACTGTTGCTTCCACGACTATAGCTAACTCATAGCGATAAAGTAAAGCAAAAACGGCGAAAATAATTAAAGACAACTCTATGGCTCCTGCCAGTTGCCGTACTCATCGACATGCAAGTCGTGATATTCTATACAACACATGACCATCTCATACATCACATATATCTCATCATGTAATTGGCCATATCACATCACAACATACCCTGCAAAAACAAGTTAGACGTCCTCTAATTGTTGTTGCAAATTTTACGTGGCTGCTACGGGTTTGCAAGAACCGTTCTTACCTATGCAAAACCACAACGTGGTGTAGTGATTGCTTTTTGATCTTCTAAAAGAACCCTCTTCATTGAAATTGATTCAACTAAAGTGAGAGAGACAGACACCCGCTAGCCATCTTTATGCAACAAAGTTACATGTCAGTTGAAGGAACCGGTCTCTCGTAAGCGTACGAGTAATGTTGGTCCGGGCCGCTTCATCTCACAATACCCCCGAATCAAGTATCAACTAGTAACGGCAAGCAATATGTATACACCCACGCCCACAACTCGTTTGTGTTCTACTCGAGATCTCATCTACGCATAGACCTAGCTCAGATGCCACTGTTGGGGAATGTTGCATGGGAAACAAAAAATTTCCTACGCACACACAAGATCTATCCATGGTGATGAGCATCTACGAGAGGGAGAGTGAATCTACATACCCTTGTAGATCGCTAAGCGGAAGCGTTAAGAAACGTGGTTGATGTAGTCGAACGTCTCCGCGATCCAAATCGCAAGTCGTCCCTCGATCCGATCACGAACTAGTGCCGAACGGACGGCACCTCCGCGTTCAACACACGTACGGCTTGATGACGCCTTCACCTCCTCGATCCAGTGAGCGATGATGAAGTAGTAGATGAGTTCCGGCAGCACGACGGCGTGGTGATGGTGGTGAGGAACAATCTCTGCAGGGCTTCGCCAAGCACTACGGAGATTATGACGGGAGAACTAGAGGGTTAGGGTTGCCAACACACGGCTTGGGAAATCTTAATGTGTCCCGTGTGCTAGCCCTGCCCCTCTATTTATATGTTGAGCCTTCGGGTCTAAACTTGGAGTAAAAGCCTCCTCCAGGTCGGTTTTGCCCGCACAAGGTCGGTTTGGCCCGTAGGGAAAGAGTCCAACTCGGATCCCTGCAGTACCGCGCACAAGCGGTAGTACCGCCCATGAGCGGTAGTACCGCTTCACACAAGCGGTAGTACCGCTTATGCGGTAGTACCGCTTCACACAAGCGGTAGTACCGCTTCACACCAGCGGTAGTACCGCTTAAGGCAGCAGCAAAACTTCCTTTTGCACTTCCCAATACCTCGTGGGCCTTACCCCTTTGGCTCATATAAAGTGTTGCTGCACCCGAACACTTCGGTAAACATCCGGAACCCCTTCCGGTGAATTCCGGAACCCTTCCGGAGATCAAAACACTATTATCACATATATCAATCTTTACCTCCGGACTCTTCCGGAGATCCTCGTCATGTCCGGGATCTTATCCGGGACTCCGAACAACCTTCGGCCACCAACATAATAACTCAACTATACTAATCGTCACCAAACGTTAAGTGTGTAGACCCTGCGGGTTCGAGAACTATGTAGACATGACCGAGACACCTCTATGATCAATAACCAATAGCGGGACCTGGATGCCCATATTGGCTCCTACATATTCTACGAAGATCTTTATCGGTCGAACCTCTATGTCAAGGATTCAGTTAATCCCGTATACTGTTCCCTTTGTTCTTCGGTATGTTACTTGCCCGAGATTCGATCGTCGGTATCTCTATACCTAGTTCAATCTCGTTACCGGCAAGTCTCTTTACTCGTTCCGTAATACAAGATCTCGTGGCTAACACTTTAGTCACATTGCTTGCAAGGCTCATTGTGATGTTGTATTACCGAGTGGGCCCTGAGATACCTCTCCGTCACACGGAGTAACAAATCCCAGTCTTGATCCATGCCAACCCAACAGACACCCTTGGAGATACCTGTAGAGCACCTTTATAGTCACCCAGTTACGTTGCGACGTTTGATACACACAAGGTACTCCTCCGATGTCAGGGAGTTGCATGATCTCATGGTCATAGGAACAGATACTTGACATGCAGAAAACAATAGCAATAAACTGACACGATCATATGCTACGTTCGTAGTTTGGGTCTTGTCCATCACATCATTCTCCTAATGATGTGATCCCGTTATCAAATGACATCTCATGTTCATGGCTAGGAAACCTTCACCATCTTTTGATCAACGAGCTAGTCAACTAGAGGCTTACTAGGGACACGGTGTTGTCTATGTACCCACACATGTATTTGAGTTTCCAATCAATACAATTATAGCATGGATAATAAACGATTATCATGAACAAGGAAATATAATAATAACTAATTTATTATTGCCTCTAGGGCATATTTCCAACAGTCGGATACTATGGCCAGGGGAGGTCCATGTAACTTGAGTACATTATCAATGAACGCCTGGGCCACTGTGTGAACAGTGAAGGGGTGTGAAAGAGGTATGAAGTGAGCAAATTTGATAATCTGTCCACAACCACAAATATGACATCATAGCCCTGGGACTTAGGGAGTCCTTCTATGAAATCCATACTCACATGGGTCCAAACAATATCAGGCAGCTGGAGAGGACTGAGGTAGCCAGGATATGAGCAATTTTCCCCTTTGTTTTTCTGGCAGGTAGGGCATTCAGCCACAATTCTGTCTACTTCCTGTTTCAAACCTGGCCAATAGAAGATTTGCTTAATTCTGTGATATGTGGCTTTCATGCCAGAATGGCCACCAATACTTGAAGCATGCAGTGCATTAAGGAGTTTCTTTCTCAGTTCCACATCCTTTCCCACATAGATCTTGCCTTTATGCCTGATGATGCCTGAATGTAGGGTATTCTGATCTACAGAGTGAGTAGGGGACATGAGCAGTTTTTCCAAGAGTGTTTGGCAAGTTGTGTCTTGTAAATAGGAGTTCTCAACTGCGGTGATCCACTGAGGTGTAACCATAGACATGGCATGCAAGGAATGTTTCCTAGAAAGGGCATCAGCAGCTACATTTTCTTTTCCCTTCTTGTACTGCAAAGTAAAATTGAATTCCAACAACTTCAGCATGAGCTTGTGTTGAATTGCTGTTGTAATCTTTTGATCTGTCATAAACTGAAGGCTTTGATGTTCTGTTTTGATGATGAGGTCATTTCCAAGGAAATAGTGCCTCCACCTTTTTAATGCAGCTAAGATTGCTAGAGCTTCTTTTTCATATGTTGAAAGGGCAGCATTTTTAGGACAAAGAGTAGAGCTGTAGTAAGCCAAAGGTTTGCCATGTTGCATCATGACTGCTCCAATGCCCACTCCTGAAGCATCAGTTTCCAGAACAAAAGGTGCAGCAAAATTTGGCAGTGCCAAAACAGGGGCAGTAATCATTGCTTGTTTCAATTCCATAAATGTCTTGGTTTGAGATTCTGTCCATAAGAATTGGTCCTTTCTAAGCACATCATGTAGTGGCCTGGCTATCAATCCAAAGTTCTGGATAAATCTTCTGTAATAACCACATAAACCCAGAAATCCCCTTAGTTTTGTTGGAGTGGTAGGGATTGGCCAATCATCCACTGCTGATACTTTAGATGGATCTGTGGATACTCCTTCTCCAGAAATGACATGTCCCAAATATTCAACTTGTTGGACAGCAAAAACACATTTGGATAGTTTAACAAAGAGCTGGTGTTCTTTCAGTAACTGAAGCACAATTTGCAAATGGGCTATATGCTCAGATAGAGATTTACTGAATATGAGGATATCATCAAAAAATACGAGCACAAATTTTCTGAGATAGGGACCAAAGATGATGTTCATAAGAGCTTGGAAGGTACCAGGGGCATTAGCAAGTCCAAAAGGCATTACTAGGAATTCATAATGTCCAAAATATGTTCTGAAAGCTGTCTTTGGGATATCATTTTCATCCATTCTCACTTGATGATATCCAGACCTGAGGTCCAACTTAGAGAAATAAGTAGCACCATGTAATTCATGTAACAGATCTTCAATTACTGGGATAGGAAACTTGTTCTTAATAGTAGCTGAGTTTAATTTCCTGTAGTCAATGCATAATCTCCAAGTCCCATCTTTTTTCATAACCAAAATAGCTGGGGAGGAGTAAGGACTCTCACTAGCTCTAATGATTTTGTCTCTGAGCATAGCATCCACTTGTCTTTCCAGCTCATTCCTTTGCATGTGAGGCACTCTGTAGGGTCTGGAGTTTGGAGGAGTAGTTTGTTCTTTGAGGGGTATCTTGTGGTCATGGGCCCTCTTGGGAGGCAGTCCTTTGGGTTCCTGAAATACTTCAGGGAACTGTTGCAAAACTTCCTCAACTACAGGTGGTGTTTCATGATTTGCCGGAACTTTCAGAGTTGTGTCCCTGATAAGATTGAGTACATATCCAGGGGCACCAGCAGACAGGAGTTTATCAACTTCAGGAGCATCAATTAGGGTAGCAGATGCTAGAGTGTCACAAGCTTTGATGGTAACAGGAGTTTGCTTATCTTTCATGACTGTGATTTGTCTGGGATTGTAATGAAATGCTACAGGGCTATGAGTAGCCATCCAATCACTCCCCAGAACAATGTCATGGCCAGGTAACTCTAGCACTCTGAATTGTTGGTGGAATTTAGTATGGCCAGCAGTAAATGTAGTTGTCGGAACATAAGATCCTGACCAAAGTGTGCCACCTCCAGCCACAGTGACTGCTCTAGTAGAATCTTTCAGGATAGTGCAGGAAGTTTGCAAAGCAAATTGTAGGCTGATGAAGGTGGAGTTGCTACCTGAATCCACCAGAGCTATACCTTGTTTCCCACCAATGTTAACTAGTATAGATATTGTGTTAGCATTATCAGATTGCATTGCTTGAGCAGAGATTGTCATGCAGTGTTCCTCCTGTAATGGTTGTTCAGCCATTTCCTCTTCCTCTAGTTCTTCTTGCTGTTTATCTTGTTCAGTGGGATCTTCCCCTGTGAGCACATTCAGAACAGGGGTTAACTTGCACTTATGGCCATGAAACCAAGCATCCCCACATCTCCAGCATTTACCAGGTTCTCTGGCTCTTTGATGCATCACAGCCTGTTTTGGTTCTGTGGCTTTCTCAGGTAGAGATGAGTAAGATTTTGGGTAACCTGAAGAAGTTTTAGCTGAACTGAAGTTTGCATTGTAAGCTTTCTTTTCAGACACTCCTTTTTCCAAATCAATTGCCATCCAATAAGCTTCAGTCAGTGATTTGGGTCTTAATGGTATGACTTGGAACTTGATCTGATAACGAAGGCCATTAACATAACATCTAATGAACCAGTTTTCATCCATAATGGGATTTTCTGCTTGTACTTCTGCCATTAGTTCTTCAAACTGGTCGGTGTAGTCTGAAACTGACAGTGTGCTCTGTTTGAGATTGTTGAATTTTTCAGTAAGCTCGTAAGAACTTGCTGAAGAGAATCTGCGCAATACTTCTTCACAGAATTGTGCCCAGTTTAGTTGTTTCTTGAGCATGCCAGAACGGCGCAACCAAATATCAGCTTTGCCCACTACATACAGTTGCGCAAGGTTAACTTTGTACTCTGCAGGTGCACCAGCCATCTAAAAGTATTTCTCACACTGTCGAATCCATCCTGCTGGATTATCTCCATCAAAACGAGGGAAATCCATTCGTGGCCCTTTGGTGATACTTTTGAGAAATTGCGTGCGCATCTCCTGTTCATAATTCTTCTGAAAATCCTCCCAACTCTGACGAACTCCGGGTGGCTGAAAACTGTGAAACCCTGGCGTACGAGCTGTCCTATACGGAGCTGAAGGAGTAGCATTGCCTGAGTTCACATCATGTGCTGGCCCCGTGCCAAAACCAGGGGGAACAGAAGGACGCGGTACTTGGATGGGAGGCGGATTGGGAATTTGCGTAGCTACCTGTCGAGTCTTCTCCTGTTCCAGAGTCAAGCGTTTCCTCAATTCTTCAGTCAGGTTTCTGTCTCCTGCTGCAGCAGCTTCGTTGTGCAGATTTGGTGGAGGAGGAATTGTAGTCTGTTCAACAGACGGTTGGCCCGGCTGTACTGAAGTAGGGGCCTCATGGTGACTCAAGGTTTTGAGCACATCTGCCATAGTTGCCAGTTGAGAGTTGAGGGCTGATACTGCTTTCTGTACTCCGTTGAGCACCGAAACCATGGTGTCCTGCTTGGTGTGGATGGTGTGTACCTCCTTGCGTAAATCATCGACCTCACCCCGCAGATCTGCCGTTTCCTCACGGTGTTGCAGGAACTCCCCTTTCATGGCTAGTAAATCGGCCACATCGGACTCGTCGACGCTTGCCTTGGAACGCCCCATCCTGATTCAGTGGTGCAACGAGGAATTTTACCACCGCGCTGCGCCGGGAACCCGAGCTGCACACTGAATCCTGCCGCCGCCGATAGATCGCCACCCGTACAGCACCACTCGTCGCTTGGCCTGGGATTTTAACGAAGGAGCGATGTGCTCAATCAACCAGTCTTGCTCAACGAGCTGCCGTCGAATTTGTCTACCGCCGCCTGCGCCGCCCCGCGACCCCGCCGCCTACGTCTCCAGCACCCCGCCACCGACGCCGTCAACACCGCCGCCGCCGCCGAGAGAAAAAAAGGGAGGGAAGGGAGGGAAATCACCGTAGCAGCTCCAATCTGTCACGCCGCTGAGAAAAACCTACGCTCATGATACCAATTGTCATGCCCCGATGAGCAGGTAGGAGGAATTCGAGCTAGATCTCACAGATCACACGGGAACGAGAGGGGAAAGTAACCTTGCTAGGGTTTATATTGATATAAGATGTATGATTGTATAATAGAGATTTTGGTCTCAGAATAATGGATAGCCATTACAGAGCCGGGCAGCTGGCTTTATAGCTCGCTGGCAACAAGTGAAAAGGAGCTGTAAGGTAAAAGAAACAGCACAGTGAAAGTTACAACGGTTCGGTAATAAAGGCGAGCCCATGCGAGCCGTACGATTGACGATCCGTCTTCAATCCCAGCCGTGCGTTAACTGAAGCGAGATAACACTCTCCTCTGAATGCTTGGCTCTGACAGTGGGGCAGCGGCAACGGTGCGGCAGACGACGGCGAGGCTTGAGAAGGCTCGCTCGTCGTCGTCTCGCCGTGGCAGCCGGCTCCGTCGATCTCATCCTCACCGAGCGCGATCTCGAGGTGCTGCTTCCTGGGCTCCATCTGGTTCCTAGCGCGCACACACACATGTCAAGATGAAAGGAACAACGGAGTTATGGCCGGCCGGCTGTTTCTTGCAGAGATTGAGATGCTTGCTACCCAACAAAACATACTTGAAGGCGAGGAAGACGAGGCACTGCGCCCTGAGCTGCCTCAGCTGCTGCTGCTCCGTGACGGCCGCAGAAGCAGGGCGGGTCCACGACGAAGGAAGCATCTCTGCTCGGCCGTGCTCGATGTTGTCGATGATGTTCGGCTCCCTATGCTTGCCTGGTCGCCTTCCTATCCTCCTTGGACCTGCAACCGTAATGTATTATTCATCACAATAATACATAGACATGGAGAGGACTACAAGATCGCTGAATGAATCAGCACGATTTGCCGGGACAGTGACATGAGAATGCAACCAAAAGGAAAGGCCAAAACAGCAAACCTGAATAGGCTTCTTCATTGGCGTGCAGCATAAGCACTTAATTACATCAGCACCAACGCAGATCTATTGAACGCCAGGTGCTGAATGCTGACAGGATATGGTTGATTGCATGAACCAACCAACGATAGACACCAGGTTAAATGACGGCCTCCAACAAGCAATCAGACCATCAAAAAAAATACTGCAAGATATTGATTTAATATTATAAAGAAGAAACAACAGATCTTCAGATTGACCTACCGCGTATCAAACAGGAATCGGTCAAATTTGCATGAATTCAAGATCCAGAAACAGATCATAACAGGTGTCGAATGGCAATTGGAACTTCATCCAGGTTTGGTGCTAATCCTAGATAGTATGAAGGTGTAACCAACGCACCCAGGAGCATAAGTTACAGGAACAATTAAGTTGGAGATTGAATGTTGTCTTCTACTCAATGTTGTCTTCTATGCATGATTTCTCCACACTTTCAACTAAGCTGGCATGTGTCACCATTAGACCTATAGCCATTCCATCACGCAGTTCTGGCACAAATTGTTGCTGAAGCCGAAGGAAATGGGATTCAGAAACACTTCCATCGGTTCCATTTGATGCCAAAAGGTCTTCAAAAACAAAACGCGCCCACAGGAGAACAGACATGAAGGAGAAGTCACAACAAATGAGTAGCTCCTTAATGTGTTGCCCCATGCCGCACCCCGAGGTCCCAGAAGTTGAACTGGTCTCTCGTCCAACCCACATTACTAACTAACGGTGGGTAATCATCTTTCTTAGAGGTACTAAATACAACTCCGTCAACAAGCTGCTACAGAGAAATGCAACTCCATATGCATGGATTCACTTAAATGCTCATCTCTACCTACTCAAGCCAAGATTCAGAAATTAGAAATTGTATGAAAGAGGGATCATTCACTTTGTTGGTGCTGATCCACATGCTAGCTAGATCAACCAGGATGCCAGCTATTTAGCCTCTGCCTGTTGCAACAACACATAGGGACCGAAGAAGTGGACCAAAAAGAATCAAATTTCAAGTAGTGCGTTCATGACTGGATGGTAAAAATCTCTAGATCCACAGAAGGTAACTCAAAGAAATCAGATCAATGCCATTTGCAGCTCTAGAAGACTGCGGCTTGATTTCTTAACTAGAACAAACACGTGTTGACAAAAGTACCATTTTGTGTTCTGGAACCAAAAACGATCAACACGCAGCAGACCAATAGTATAGAGTATAGACTTTACAAAAAGGATCGACTCGCTCGGTGTCCCCATCAGCTAGCCGCCCAAGGACTTTGCCGCAGCCATCCTGGATAACACCTTGATCTGTCCCCTCATCCGCCCCCAGGCCCTCATCCACCATGGATCAAGCCTCAGCCTCCTTCTCCCCATCCACCGCGACCCGCATCCGCGGGTTCCGGAGCCCGAGCGGCCGCTGCGACGACGGCACTTGCACGGCGGTCCCCCGGCGAGGTCCGTCAATTCTTGACCAGTAGGTCCTTCCACGCATCCAGGGTTAGCTTCTCGTGCCGACACAGCGTCATCCACTCCTGGGTGGTCAGCGTGGAGTGGGATATTGAAGTCCAAGTGACTTTGGGATGAGAATGGTTGGATATTTATTGAAAAGCTTTGTAATGCGATTGAGATTTACCAAAAAAAAATGCAAGCAACTTATGAATAGATAACCCAAGATCAAATCCAGCAATTAAGTACTCACAAAATTCAGCAAAGTTCTGCAAACAATTTTTTTTGTTAGTGATACTTGTAATGTTAAGCTCGGTCATGCAGCAACCAGGGCAACTGCACGTGCTCTATAGTGTAGTATGTGCATTGTACTGCTTCAAAGGAAGGGCATGGATGAGAAGGAAGCACGGACATAAAGGAGATGAAGGTGGTTAAAGAAAAAAGAATAGCATTTGCAGATAGAAAGCACCAACAGAGATCTGCCAGAGGCTCCTAGGTTGTAGGTTCAACTGCACCAGTAGACTAAACAAAGGCTTAGTTGTAAAATGATTGGAGTTCAGTGCCAAAGAGGAATCAATTAGATAGATTAATGACAACATGAATCACAAAAGTGCACTGCAAACAGGGAGAAATGTAAAAGGTTGCGTCTGCATGCAGGCAAACAAAGTTCGAGTTTTGACAGGCATGGCAAAAGAAAGTACAGCTGTAAATCACTATAGGTGAATTTGTATTCATGGGTGAAAATTTAGTAACTTGCTATAGGTGAAATAGAGTGCCCCAACTTGAGGAGCTGCAACTCAAGATAGATGTCATGCGGAGGAGAATAGGAGATAGACATAGGTGTGAACTGAAAACATTTTGGTATTCTAAAGAAACAAAAAAAAAAATGCTGCGCAGAAAAGAATGCCAAAATTCAGATCTGTAGCGAGTAATTCTCTGAGATAAGTGCATTAACCCAGACAGCAAAGTTCCGTAGATTGGATGGATCGACTTGATGGCCACAGGTTGGATGGATTGACTTGATGGCTTTGGAAGGGGCTTCACTTATGCAGGACAGGATGGAAGGATTGTGACGGGGATAGAGTAGAAAAGTGCAGTGTGGCCGAGTGAAGGGGTTTTCAGATGTGATGGATCAAAAGAGTACAATGCAGATCACAACAAGGGTTAAAGGCATGGCACAGATATTGCTCCATCTGTACATCAGTACATGACACAAAGCATTAGACAATCCATCTGTACATAATTACACCCTTGATGGTACTAGCAACCTCTATTTAGTTTCTCTGGAAAAGCCTTCATTAAAATATAAGATTGAAAGAAGTAGTATTAATAGATTTGTCATGGAAAATATTTATAATTTTCGTTAACATAATCATATAAGAAGAATCAATGATTATAATGACTTTGGTAAAAGTAAAAGAGGATTCAGTCTAAAGCAGTTTTTTGTTGGTCAGTAAATAGTGCTCATCGGGTAATTTGAACTGCAGCCGTTGGATTGTCTCCAAGCCCTCCAGATGAAGAGAGGTGACGTGAAGCAGTAAGTGAAAGTCAGTGATGAGTTCATTTAATGACTCGAGCCCTTAAATCTCCAGTGGATGGCCATATGTGCATGATACCGTTTCGGGGCCTGACATATGTTTTAGGAACACAGGGCGAAAGGATAAGACAGGGACTAAACAGACAACTATATATTGTGGCCTACTGACAAGGTTCCCAAATCTGATGGACCAAAAGCACTTAAGGACTCGAGCCCTTAAATCTCCAATGGATGGCCAGATGTGCACGATACTGTTTCGGGGCCTGACATATGTTTTAGGAAGACACGGTCAAAGGATAAGACAGGGACTAAGCAGACGACTATTGTGGCCTGCTGACAAGGTTCCCAAATCTGATGGACCAAAAGCTAGTGCACAATGCTCAGTGCAAAAAAAGGGTTAATGGCACAGCACAAAAATTGCTCAATTCCAGCCACGATGCAAACAACAACACAATCAATATGCCCATCATTAGCATCCCATGAAAGTACTACAAATCTCTATTAAGTGTTAGCAAAATTCTTGCTAAAAAAGATGCATTGTGAGGTGCAACAAGGATTATCGTGATCAGACAAATGCAAATAATATCATTTGGTTTGTCATTCAAAATATCTTGTTGATTCCACATTTCATTTAAAACTTTAGAATCATATATTTATTAAGAATGTATGAAATTTTCACATCGGATACCAAAAAGACATTTTTGCCTCTTACTCCATCTTAAATCATCGACGCTTATTTTGGGACGGAGGGAGTATATCTTAAGATAATTTTGTATATGAAATCGATAAAAATTTACAAATGTAACGGTGACCACATAAGACTTCCAGATAGCATAAGTCCTGCTTGACTGGAATAAATGTGTCTAAGACAGAATACTACAAAGATGAACTGGCAGCAATGTAATGATTTAAAATTGTATCCAATCTCCATTATCTTCGCCATAAAAACTGAATCAATTGTTGTGACTTGTGATACAGCGTTTTTTTATGATTTCGCAATACCCCTAAAATGCTACTTATTGTGTGCTAGATCCTCCCTTTCACTTCTCAAATTAGCTTAAGATGGCACATAGAGAAGACAAACAAATTAGCTTGATCAGCTTTGCCACAAGCACAAAAAAAAAACCACTAAACTATATGTAACAGATACTTACTGATCACATTAATGAGCTACAAAGTATCAGAAAAGCTATGTGATAGTTATAACTATAAAAGAAAGGAGGTAACTAGCATGCAACAAAAGGTTTACCACTTGACACTGTCGGTGATGATAATAACAATGGTGGGAAGTTGCAATATACTTCTGACGGGCGGGGACATGAATCACACACCCTCTCAAGCTGCAATGTGTCAACGTCCTGCGTGTAACAACCTGGCTTGACCGACACGCTTCCGACATGACATAGGAGCAAATGCCTCCCCACTCCACCTATGATTGAGGACTCAGAATCCAGCGAGAATGTCTCATTATCCATTTGCCACTGGGTGGAACCAGTGGCGTAACCAGAGGGTGTGCCGGGTGTGCCATGGCACACCCCGAATTTTGGAAAATATTTTTTTACCATCTAATAATTAACAGATTTTGTTGTTGTTGTTGTTGTAATAATTAGCAGATTTTGAAGGCCCAGTCAAACCAATTCAAATATAACTCAATTTTTATGGGTGTGTCTAGGACACATCTAGATGTAACATAGTTATTGCACATCTAAGTGACTCCATCAAGCATAAAAAGAAAAAAAGAAAATTAAAAAAAATAGTCACACGGATATCCGTATGAAATCAATGACATAAAACTTAGATGTGCAATACTTATGTCACATCTAGATGTGATCTAGCAAAACCGAATTTTTATAGAGTGTGCACGCCCTCCACTTTCTTTCTAGGTCCGCCACTGGGTGGAACTCCCACCATTGTTTCGCCAAACGGTGTAAATATGGCGATCTGTGTCTGGTTTAGGCACAAACATCAGAGTCCTGACTTGGCTTGCCTCCACGACGGCCACATCATCGCCCGAAAATCGGTCACACGGTGGGTGGTCAACCATGGAGAACTCCATCTTACGGATGTCAAGCACGAGCAATTTTTTAATCCAACCTGAAATCCAGTAGAAGCAGCCATGCGCGTAATGGCGCGACACGAACCAAAACTTCCATCTGGATAACTGTAAGCCAGGTAAGCTCCAACCCCAAGTGAGGGGTGTAATGGCACGCCATTGCCCTGTGCCGGAGGAGAAGACAGCGGCCACCGGTTTATTTTCGAGCACCACCAGCCAGATCACTCTGAACGACGTCTCCTGCGTAGCGTCTGCCTCCTCGTCGTCGCCGGAAGGGACGAGGAAGCACTGGGCGATGCCCGATTGTATCAGGAGTTGGATCGCAACCGGAGCGGCTATGTTTCCCGGGATAGGGGGGAGCAGGAGGTACTGCCGGTGCAGGGGGTCGCACACCACCATCTCGTTGAAGAGGGGTTCGAGCTCTTCGTGGCGGCCGGGTCTGTCGAGGAGGACGCGGCCGTCGCGGACTTCCCGCACGGTCCAGTCCAAGGAGGATCCGGGGAGGAACTCGAAGTCGAAGTCGGCGGCAATGTCGACCGCGCTGGCCGCCGGGGCGGAGGGGTGAGGCGGTTCGGCGGGGTGGAAGCCGCTGTAGTCGAGGAAGCCGAGGAGGGGCGCGGGGTGGATCTTGCGGAAGCGCCGGAGGAAGGCGCGGTCGGCGACGAGGCGGCGGAAGGTGACGCAGGCGGCGGAGGCGCGGATGAGGTCCTCTGGGGTGGGAAGGCGGAGGAAGATGTCCGCCAGGAGCTCGTTGGGGATCGCCGGCAAGGCCATCTTCCGGCCGCTCTTCGGCGTCGGTGGTGGTGGTGGCGGCGGCGGCGGCTGGGCGGCGTGTGGGAGTTAGCACGAGACTGTGCATGAGGCGACGGCCTAAATGGGCTGTAGAATAGACAATCTGCGTGTTGGCTCAAAAATGTGCTGGAGTGGCTATGGGCCGAGAAATTTATCTCATTTCGTTGAGATAGATGCACCTGTCACTCGGGAAAAAAAATAGATGGGCCTGTCTGCGCGTGGTGCCTTGACCAACAGTTTGACTTCATATTTCTCAAAAAAAAAAACAGTATGACTTCATTCTGCCTAAAAAAAGCAAAAGAAAAAAAACTGGCAGGCGCACTTCCCTAAAGAAAAGTAATTTCAAAACAACAAATAAACAAACCTCAAAAAAAAAAAAAAAAAAAAACTGGCATGCATGCGGCGTGTTCGAGGCTTTGCAAGCATGCAGTGCGAAAGTGTGTGATTGGTTGGTCCCATAATATAACAGCGTTGTGCAAGCTAAAATAGTTTCCAAAACGAGCTTATATTATGAGACGGAGGGAGTAACAAAGCACTATAATTATCATACTGTACGTTATCACCATCGCCGTGGACAAAAGATAATGTGGCGACTCTGAAAAGACAACATTGCAGCACTACCGGACTGGAGGGCTACGCCGACGGCCGACGGCCGTCGGCGTAGGGCCATATGGCGTCGGCGTCGGGCTATGCCGACGGCCGTCGTCGGCAACGTACCGTCGGCAATGCGAACGTCAGCGTATCCGGCCAGATTCGTCGGCATAGAAAGGCCGTCGGCATAGGGACATACGCCGACGACGGCCGTACAGCCGTCGGCATATCTAGATCGTCGGCAGCCTTTTCCCACATGACGGCGGCTGACGGCGCCGTCGGCCAGCAGTCCCAACCGGAGGAGGGCACGTGGCACATCTATGCCGACGGGGTGGCCGTCGGCGTATGTTTAGAGGTAAGCCGACGGGGCGGCCGTCGGCGTACTTTGCCACGTGGCGGCAACTGGTGCTCCCTGGCGCGTCGCTACGCCGACGGGGAGGCCGTCGGCATATGTTCAGAGCTACGCCGACGGGGCGGCCATCGGCGTACGTATGCCACGTGGCAGTATCTGGTGCGTTCTGGCGTGTGCCTACGCCGACGGCATAACCGTCGGTATAGATCCAGTTTTTTTGTTTTTTATTTCCTGGTCATGTTTAATTCAAATACACAGCACAAATCATATACACAACACATATATATCACAGATCATATACACAGCACATATATATCATAGATCCACATCATTATCATCACAACATAAGTCGAATCAACACAACATAAGTCGAATCAACACAATATAAGTCGAAACAACACAACATAAATCGAACAACACAACATAAGTCCATAATAGGGAAGCATGAAAGATATAGAAGTCACCACCACCACCACCCAGAGGCTTAAGCGTCAGGACGTCCACCACCAAGTTCGTCACCGCCAAGACCGCCAAAGCCCAGGTCGTCACTGCTACCGGCACCGCTACCGTCAAGACCGCCACCGCCACCGCCAGCTCCTCGGTGGATCGGAGTGATCGGGCTCCGTGACTCGGGAGTGATGCCATAATTGGCAGCACCACCAACGGATGATCCACCGGTACCCTGCATGTTTGAAAGAGATATATGATTGTGTTGAATAAACGATGACTAGTGGTTGAATAGTTTGGGGATGTACAAACCAGAGTCGGACAGTGCTGTGCTAGAAATTCTTCAAACGTAGGCACCACTGGTTGTTCTCCAGCTGGTGGTGGTGGTGCTTCCATTACAGGAACCGTGCCGGTCGCCAAGGAGTCAAAAACGAGCTGCATGTTAATTGACCAAACAAACACGAAGGTCAGAAAAAATGAAAGTGCAAATATGAAAGTCAAATGAAAGGGGCTAAACTAACCTTCATCATGCGACTGTTGTAGTCCGCGACTGCTGCAGCTCTCGCGTTCCACGCCATGAGCTCCTGACGTGTGTACTCCATGTAGGCCTACAATATGACATGATGAAACTCATAAAACATCTCAATGTGAAAAATAAAGTGAGAAAAAAGGAAGATAAGAGGGAAATTTCTTACAGAGTGTTGCTGGGCTAGGATGGACTATGAGTGTGCATTGGTCGTGCTCGGGTGCGAGCTCAGGCTCAGGTTGGTAACTCGGAGCTGTGTGTAGGACATAGAAGGAGTGACAACAGCATCCAGAACCTGGTACCGACCATGACTCTTCGACCCTATGCCGACCACCGCCCTGTCGTCCGTAGCCTCTTTAATGGGGTCATGTGTGTCAGGATTGAACCCCAGATACACCTCCTTGTAGGCCTGAAGGTGCTGGCCGGAATTGCCGTAGTACTTGCCCTTGCCATCCTTGGGCTTACTCCGCACATGGGCTAGCTCCCACGCCTCCATGTGTGAGAGCGACCGCTTCAATTTCTCCTCCTGCACCACCAAACAGCACCAAACAGAGGTTAGTCATACATAGAAGAAGAAGAATGTTTCATGTACATAGATATACTTGAACTTTCTTGTGCCTCCAGTGGTTCCAGTTTCCCTGACCATGTGTTCCGTCAGTCCCTCGATTAGCCCGGTTTTGGATGCTTTTAGCAGCCCACTTCTCATCATCACCGAGCCACATATCAACCAATGCCGCCCATGATTCCTTTTTTCCATAACACCAACCAGGACACGCCTACATAATGAAAGCATAATGGCATGTCGACACGAAACAATGAAATTTACCACAAACATCGGAATGAAAAGTCTGTTATACTTACCAACAGGTACTGCTCCCTAGTCAAGGTAAGACGCTCCTTCTTCGCGTATTCCTTGGGCACCTTCATGTCACGATAGTTGTAATAATATTGCGAGATGGCCACCCAGCGCACCTCGTACTGCATCTGGCGGGCCTGCTTCCTCACAGCTCTCAGAAACAACTTGTCCGCAAGGGGCTTTTTCTCCTCAAGAACTCGATAGTATTTCTACATTTATTCACAAAACCAGAATGGAATAAGCCATGAGTTAAACCATTCGATGATAAACTATGAACGAAACTCAAGACTCATGCTTCTGAAGAGAACTTACCCAAAAATTTGTTTTCACGGCCTTAGCATGTGTCTCATATTCCGCATGGGGAGCCGCTTCATAGTGGTCCCAGGTCATGGCCAAAACCAGGTGCTCCGGGTGCTTGTCTTTGTCCGGAGCGAACAACCCCGACCAATATTCCTTCAGCAAGATAGTGAGGATACCGTTTGGAACACGGACATTTTGAGCAACTGTCCAGTCCCTACAAAAGATAGAAAATATGAGCATGTTTACAAGCAAAAGAATTAGAATATGATTAAGGGGCACTTACTCTTTCCCCACTGGCGTAATGATCCACTTCTGCTCCTCGGTAGCAGGAAGGGGGGGGGAGTTTTGCAGCACCACGCAGCCACCCCTTGTTGTTGCCAACCCCCTCCCTGCCACCACCAACCTCCTCCCCCTCCCCAAACTCCTCCTCCTCCCCCTCCCCAAACCCTCCTCCTCCTCCTCAACCTCCTGCTCCTCCTGAACCTCCTCACGAACCTCCTCCTCCTCAGTAGAGGGTACCTCACTAGAGGAGGGTACCTCACTAGAGGAGGGCCTTGTAAACAACACCCCTAAGTCGGTGAGGGAGCGTTGTTTCTGGCCCCGACCCCGCCCTCCTCTAGGGGCTCTCCCCGCACCCCCTCCACCTCTAGGGGCACCTCTCCCTCGACCTCCCTGTGAGGAGTCATCCTCAAGTAGTCGGGACGGAACAGTACGGGCTCGACCACTCCGATTAGCCATCGAGGTGAGTTTGGTTAGTAAACCCGTGCCATCGGCCTTGCCCTTACCCATGCTTAGCAAACCTGCATTGAAAAGAGAAAAAACAATTAGTATACTAATAATGAAAAAAAAACAATAGAAAAAAGACATTAATAAATAAGCATAAAAAAGCATATTAATAAACCATAGAAAAAGACATGAAACGTACATCTTCTAGAACCTTGACGAATCATCACTATCACACATATCATCTTCATTGTCGGACGGAGGTGGAGGCTCTTCCTCATCAGTGTCTTCATTTAACTTTTCTAGCATAAGTATGTCTTTTTCATTAATAATGGTCTCACCATCATTCCGTGCATCGTCATCGTTTGGATCCACATCGTCATCGTCATTGTTTGGATCCACGTCATCGTTTGGATCGTCATCGTCGTCGCTTCTGACCACATCATCATCATCACCAGGTTGCTCTTGAAAGAACACTCCCTCGTATGTCATGGGGTTAATGTTGTAATAATCGTCATCGTTCGGGTCCGGTAGCTTACTATGTGGCGACACCTTGAACACAACTTCCCAACCCTTTAGGTACTCTTTCTGGCATGGGTAAGGAAGATAATAAACTTGTGTGGCTTGGGTAGCCGCAATGAAGAGATCGGCTCCGGCATAGACGGTTGATGGTTTAACTTCGACGAAACCAACAGAAGGCGTATGTCTCAGCCCCTTTACTGGGTTGAACCATCGGCATTTGAACACAGGGAGACTTAGGGTTTCGCGCCCACGGCTGAATGTAAGCTCGTATATTTTTCCTACCCTTCCATAGTACTGAACTCCATTTTGACCTGGGGTGTACACTCCAGTATTTATAGTTTTGGGATCAGGCCGGCTGTTCTGGTGCTCCTCTATATGGAAGCGATACCCATTCACATCATACTTTTCACATGTCATGACCGAAGGGTTAAAATCCATGGAAACCCATCTCAATTCGTCATCCATAGATATGTTCCGATCTTTTCCCTACAAGTTTAATTGAAATTGTTGGGTGCATTAGTTTGGTTAACTAATAAATGTTCAACTAGGTATTTAATAGGGGAATGTGAAAAATTACTTTCGCCATGAACCAAGCAACAAATTTTTTTCCTTCCAGGGTTTCCATGCCAAAGAAGAGTAAGTGCATCCGTCTCAGTAGGAGGAATCATCCCCGTCCACTCCTCATCAATGAATTGACTGAAAGAAGAAAAGCGGTGTTTAGGCCGAGACTAAGTGAATATAGAACATGATGTTGTGCAAGACATAAAGGAATGGTGTAGTGGTATTACCTCATCCACTCCTCCTCAACTTCCTTGATGTTGTGCAAGACATAGAACATGATGTCCTCCCACTCTTGTTCTGGCATGTTATAAGATTTTGAGCCCCCAGCCCTGTCACCTTGCCCGCTGAATAGATCAAGCTTGGGTTTATACTTGGGCTCTTCCGTATTGTATCGAGGCACCTTATTATGCAGAGTGGGAATGTGGTATGGATAGTACGATGTCCTGAGGTCTGACACCTCCTCAAGGATAACTGCCTCAGCTATGGAAGCTTCGATCTTAGCTTTGTTTCCACATTTCTTTCGGAGATGCTTGTTCTGTCTCTCAGGGCCGTACTGCCAACGATTCTGCACGGGGCCCCCCAACAATACCTCTTTCGTGAGGTGCAAAATTTTTCTGCAGATGTCGGTCGTATGTCAACCTTGGGAAGTACCAAGAATGGTGCAAATCATCCACCAGTGGCTGCATAAACACTGCCAAATTCTTCCCCGGGTATTCAGGCCCTGGAATGATCAACGACAAGAACATGGTCTTGCGTTGCATTAGGACACCGGGAGGGAGATTGAGCGGAATAACAAACACGGGCCAGCAGCTGTATGGATTGGACGACATACCATATGGATTGACCCCATCACCTGTTATCGCAACTCTGACATTCCCAGCCTCGGCTACTTCCTCGGGGTATTCTTCATCGAATGACCTCCATGCTTCACCTTCCGATGGATGTACGATTTTATTTTTATGGTACCTTATCCCTTTCTTGTGCCACTTCATCATTTTGGCAGACTCCTCCATGATGAAAAGGCGCTGCAGTCTTTCTATGAAATGAAGATATCGAAGAACCTTTGCGGGGATGCCTAGCTGCCTCTTCTCACCATCCTTACCGACCACCTCAAGGTACCGAGAGGAACCGCACTTCCTACAGTACTTGTCATCCGCATACTCGTGCCTAAACAAAAGGCAATTCTTCAGATAGACATGTATTTTCTCATAATCCATAGAGAGTGCCTTCATGATTTTCTTCGTGGCGTACATGCTTTTCGGCAGTTCATGACCCTCAGGAAGGCTGTTAGCCCATACTCCCAGAAATGCTTCGATGCAAGCTCGGCTACAGCCGTACTCAGCCTTAACTGCCATCAGTTGCGAGATGGCATCGAGCTGAGAGAGTTTGGCACCCGCATATAGAGGCTTCTTTGATGAAGCCAAGATCTCCAAGAAGGACTTTGCGGTTGCCTCCGGCTCCTCCGGTTCATTCTCTGAAGGTGCCGCATGTGTCGTCTCTGCAGCAATGACATCATCTAGCATGTCTCTGACCCCGTCGTCCACATAACCACCGATGCGTTGTCGCATCACCTCCTCTCTACCACAGTCCCGCTCGGCAAAGTTTATCGGCATGTCAAAGTTTTGCATATATCCGTGCGTGCGAAGGTGCAAGGTCATTTCCTCCTGACCTCTACGGTGACGTCTGCCACATTTCGCACAAGGGCAATGTGGGATAATTCTCATTGGACCACGGAATGTCTCCTTCAAAAACACATCGCTTTTCGCAACCCACTCTGTTGTTACTCGATTCCGACGGATAAAACCATTGTACATCCACTGATATCTGCCATCCTCTGCTTTATTGGGAGCCACACAACAAAATTAATAATTCATTTAATTAATCACATCAAATATTTATTTTCTACCGCGTTGACGGCGCTGAATCCACCTACATCCATAATAGGTAAAGAGGGTCCTAATCCCACCCGAGAATGTGTAGATTGAGTACGTTCTCCATGCTCTACCCCGTTTCGAGACAAAATTTTGGCAGCACCTCCCCGCTGTTCTCCAGATACACGTCTCGGCAAAAAGCCGAGAGAATGTGCATCCAGAGAACAACGGGGAGGCGCCGCCGAAATCCTGTTTCGGAACGGGGTAGAGCATGGAAAACGTACCCAATCTACACATCCTCGGGTTGTCCGTGGAAAACGCTGGACAATCCAAAACAGTTGCGGTGATAAATATGCAATTGAATGCATATTTATCCATGCAACCATTTCGGACGGGAGACGCCTAGGTTACGCGACTTTACGTGAAAAGAAAATCTAGTGACATGATTATTAAGATGGATTCTTAGCTCACCCTCGGCTGTAGAGGAAGTAGTCAAACAGCGGTGAGATCACGGACCAATGCCTTTGACGACGATGACTCCAAAGATATGCAACACCACAAAGCCTGTAAATTTACCGACAAATAAACTTAGATCATCAAGTGTCAAAAACTTAGATCACGGACCAATGCCTTCATAGATTTATTTACTAGACGAGCAATACAAAATAAATTCATCCATTTAAAGTTTCACATTCAAAATATTAGAAATGTTAAATCCTAATGAACAAGTTACCATTTTTCTCAAATAACTATTTTTTAGCAAGACCATTAAGTGTCAAAAAATATTTCATCATTATTTTGTAGCAACACCATCATGAACAAAAAACCACCGTGCAAAAAGTATATATCATCACATCACAAAACAACATTGACACTTCAAACTTGAAAAAAACTCATATTGCTAATAACATCCATTGATCAATATTTTGCAAACTAATTATATCTAACAAATATGACATACATTCCATCCATCTATGCATCCATCCACCTAAAAACAGTAGCAAAACACTAAAAAATGAAAGAAGAAAAAATGCTCACGTAGAGGGCCGGCTGGTCGAGGGGGAGGAGGGGGGCGCCGGCGGTCGGGGGGGCGGTAATGAGCAGCAGCAGAGGGAGCAGCCGGCCGGGAAGGGGGCCCCGGACCCGCGTCCAGACGGCCGGCGTCGAGGTAGCCGCGGTGCGGGACAGCACGGGGCTGGCCGGTGCGGGACGACGGCGGTGCGGGGCTGGGACGGGGCGGGCCGGTGTGGGACGATGGCGGCACGGGGCTGGGACGGCGGCGGCGTGGGGCGGGGACGGGGGCGCGGGGCGGGGAGGACGGCGGCGCGGCAGCGGCGCGGGGCAAGGAGGACGGCGGCGCGGCGGCGGGGGGGGGGGGGCGAGGGGTGGCCGGCGCAGGCGGGGGCCGGCTGGATCGAGGGATGGAGGGAGCGAGGTGACGGGATCGAAGTGAGTGGAGAGAGAATGACTGGGGGGAGGGGTCCCGAGTGGATAAGGTGAGGTATGCTGACGCCTTAGCCGTCGGCATAGGTTGCGGGGCCACGTGGCCACCTATGCCGACGGCTAAGCCGTCAGCATATCTCTATTTTTTTACAACCGCTTTAATTTATTTTTTTAAATGACCCTAGCAATTTTTAAAATGTCCTACGCATGCCACATCACTTTCACACATGTAATAGGACCCGATGCTCTGTGTCGGTGGCATTGCTACACCCGGAAGCCCCACCGACCGGACTAACCCTAGCCCGACGCGCACGATTTCCCCCTCCAAGTGACGGCGGCAGTGCCGTCCGTGGAGGGGGCCACACCCCGAAGCCCCAAGACGGGCGTCTACGCATGTCACAACACTTTCACACACGCATCAGGACTCGTGCGATGTTTCGATAGCATAGCTACACCTCGAAGGCCACCCCGAATCCCCATTGACCACGAGATCTAGCCCTTTGACTATCGCCGGATGGGCTTTGACCAGTTGACTCTTCCACCTGGTTGCGATAGGCCAGCCCATAGGAACAACCCCGAACACGGTCCAGGCCCAACCCACCGCAAGATTCCCTCCGTGTCAACCCGACGCCACCGTTTCCTCCCTCCAGGTGCCGGCGACAGTGCCGTCCGTGAAGAGGGTCACACTCCGGAGACGCGTGCCGGGTGTTTGCACCTGCTACCACACTTCCATACGTGTAAGAGGGCCCAGCGCAAGACCTGGCGGCATTGCCACTCCCCCAAGTACCCCGTTCCGTCTAACCCGCATTGTTGACCGGACGGATCTACCCCTTTGACTTTGATGGGACGGGGGTTGACCAAGGGACATTTTCACCTGGTTGTGATATGCCAGCCCATAGGTACACTTCCGATCAAGGTCCGGGCCTAGCCCACCGCAAGATTCCCTCCGTGTCTCATCGACGTGGCCGTTTCCACCCTCCGTATGACGGCAACAGCGACGTCCGTGAGGAGGGTCACACTACGGAGCCGCGCGCCGGGTGCTTGCACCTGCCATCACACTTCCAGACGTGTAAGAGGGCCTAGCGCAAGACCTGGCGGCATTGTCACCCCCAAGTACCCCGTCCCGTCTAACCCTGGCACTGTTGACCGGACGGATCTACCCCTTTGACTTTCACCGGACGGGGTTTGACCGAGGGACATTTTCACCTGGTTGTGATAGGCCATCCCATAGCAACATCTTAGAACAAGGTCCGAGCCAAGCCCACCGCAAGATTCCCTCCGTGTCGACCTGACGCCACCGTTTCCCCCCTCCAGGTGCCGGCGGCAGCGCCGTCCGTGAAGAGGGTCACACTACGGAGCCGCGTGCCGGGTGCTTGCACCTGCCATCACACTTCCAGACGTGTAAGAGGGCCCAGCGCAAGACCTGGCGGCATTGCCACCCCCCAAGTACCCCGTCCCGTCTAACCCTGACACTGTTGACCGGACGGATCTACCCCTTTGACTTTCACCGGACGGGGTTTGACCGATGTACATTTTCACCTGGCTGTGATAGGCCATCCCATAGCAACATCTTAGAACAAGGTCCGGGCCCAGCCCACCGCAAGATTCCCTCCGTGTCGACCCGACGCCACCGTTTCCTCCCTCCAGGTGCCGGCGGTAACGCCGTCCATGAAGAGGGTCACACTCCGGAGACGCGTGCCGGGTGTTTGCACCCGCCACCACACTTCCATACGTGTAAGAGGGCCCAGCGCAAGACCTGGCGGCATTGCCACAACCCCAAGTACTCCATCCCGTCTAACCCTGGCACCGTTGACCGGACGGATCTACCCCTTTGACTTTGACCGGACGGGGGTTGACCAAGGGACATTTTCACCTGGTTGTGATATGCCAGCCCATAGGTACACTTCCGATCAAGGTCCGGGCCCAGCCCACCGCAAGATTCCCTCTGTGTCTCACCGACGTGGCCGTTTCCACCCTCCGTGTGACGGCAGCAACGACGTCCGTGAGGAGGGTCACACTACAGAGCCGCGTGCCGGGTGCTTGCACCTACCATCACACTTCCAGACGTGTAAGAGGGCCCAGCGCAAGACCTGGCGGCATTGCCACCCCCAAGTACCCCGTCCCGTCTAACCCTGGCACTGTTGGCCGGACGGATCTACCCCTTTGACTTTCACCGGACGGGGTTTGACCGAGGGACATTTTCACCTGGCTGTGATTGGCCATCCCATAGCAACATCTTAAAACAAGGTCCGGGCCCAGCTCACCGCAAGATTCCCTCCGTGTTGACCCGACGCCACCGTTTCCCCCCTCCAAGTTCCGGCGGCAGCGCCGTCCGTGAAGAGGGTCACACTCCGGAGACGCGTGTCGGGTGCTTGCACCTGCCATCACACTTCCATACGTGTAAGAGGGCCCAGCGCAAGACCTGGCGGCATTGCCACCCCCAAGTACCCCGTCCCGTCTAACCCTGACACTGTTGACCGGACGGATCTACCCCTTTGACTTTCACCGGACGGGGTTTGACCGAGGGACATTTTCACCTGGCTGTGATAGGCCATCCCATAGCAACATCTTAGAACAAGGCCCGGGCCCAAACCACCGCAAGATTCCCTCCGTGTCGACCCGACGCCACCGTTTCCCGCCTCCAGGTGCCAGCGGCAGCGCCGTCCGTGAAGAGGGACATACTACGGAGCCGCGTGCCGGGTGTTTGCACCTGCCACCACACTTCCATACGTGTAAGAGGGCCCAGCACAAGACCTGGCGGCATTGCCACCCCCCCAAGTACCTCGTCCCGTCTAACCCTGGCACTGTTGACCGGACGGATCTACCCCTTTGACTTTGACGGGACGGGGGTTGACCAAGGGACATTTTCACTTGGTTGTGATATGCCAGCCCATAGGTACACTTCTGATCAAGGTCCGGGCCCAGCCCACCGCAAGATTCCCTCCGTGTCTCACCGGCGTGGCCGTTTCCACCCTCCGTGTGACGGCGGCAGCGACGTCCGTGAGGAGGGTCACACTACGGAGTCGCGTGCCGGGTGCTTGCACCTGCCATCACACTTCCAGGCGTGTAAGAGGGCCCAGCGCAAGACCTGGTGGCATTGCCACCCCCCCAAGTACCCCGTCCCGTCTAACCCTGGCACTGTTGACCGGACGGATCTACCCCTTTGACTTTCTCCGGACGGGGTTTGACCGAGGGACATTTTCACCTGGCTGTGATAGGACAGCCCATAGCAACATCTTAGAACAAGGTCCGGGCCCAACCCACCGCAAGATTCCCTCCGTGTCGACCTGACGCCACCGTTTCCCCCCTCCAGGTGCCGGCGGCAGCGCCGTCCGTGAAGAGGGTCACACTCCGAAGACGCGTGCCGGTTGTTTGCACCCGCCACCACATTTCCAGACGCGTAAGAGGGCCCAACGCAAGACCTGGCGGCATAGCTACCCCCCCGGATTGGTCTAACCACCCCATGATTTTAGCGCCTACACACACAACTAAATAAACGATGCATTGTAAAAACTGTGTGTAGACTATATATAACATGGACATGGGCTATAGACTTCCTAAGTAAATCAAATTTTAATATAGGGAAAAAGATAAAAAAAAATACATAGCTATGCCGACGGCATAACCGTCGGCATAGCTATGCCCCGGATCGGCAGCCCCCTCAGATCGATGACGTGGCACCTGCCGCGGATCGATGACGTGGACCAAAGCAGCTATGCCGACGGTGTCCGTCAGGGCCGTCGGCATATCTTTGACGGTGTCAAACGGCCGTAAACCACCGGGTGGCCGGGCCCGCAGATATGCCGACGGTGCGGCTATGCCGACGGCCACCGTAGGCATAGATCCATCTATGCCGACGGCCTTTGTACGCCGACGGTTGCCGTCGGCATATATGGATCTATGCCGACGGTTTTTTGTACGCCGACGGTTAGGCGCAGGTCGTCGGCATAGGGTAATGTGGGCCGACGGGGGTCGTCGGCAACGAGCCTGATTCCGGTAGTGCAGCCCCTTTGACATGTTTAGCCGTAGCTTTATGGTTTATCATCTTCCTCCGCGCAACTGACTGTTGTGATGTTGTCTTAGTTGAGCTGATATGCCACCAATGAAACTTACCTGAGTCTAAAAGGTAGAAGGTGCTCCCAGTTTACCTATAGCTGATTCCACAAACTAAACAGGTCAAAAAATACCAAGTTGTATCACCCCATCCACCAATGGCAGTAAGCAATAACTGGTCAAATACATCTCGTTGAAAAAAAAACGTATTTCTAATTTTCACTTGGTTGTGTATACTCTTGGTTCTTTTATGTTTCAGTTGACAAAGAGCACAAATAGCAGAATATAAGTCAGCCAAACATTACAAACATCTTTAAGAAAATGGAAATGCACATACATGCCGAGGAGTTCATTTGGATTACAACTTACCAGTACCTTTTTTTTCAATGGATTGTAGTCCACTAGTGTGATTATATTCTTCCACTTTCATATAAAGTGCAACGGATTAATATACTATTCGATATGTCTTTTAATATTGAGGCATGGTACTTCTCTTTCTCCGCATCTATTTCTTCAGCTAATGGTCAACAATTGCGTCATACGGCAGTCTATGGGCCACATAATGACGTCCATAGGACCATAGGACTGCTTTCCTCGTTGAGATTTGTGATATCAATGCCTCTGTCCAAATCCCATGGCTTGTGATATGTGACATCAACTTGATTACAAGTGTGTCTGACAAGAATAATTTCAATCCTGATCGACGTTGGATGTTCAAACTCAGGCAAGCCTTAAACTCCTCGAGTTTAAAGGATATCCCTCTCATCGGGTGTCGATTCACTTGGACGAATGAACAATCCCCTCCCACCTTGGTCAGATTGGATCGAGCGTTCTGTAAAGTTGATTGGGAGCTGAAATTCCAAGGTGCCAAATTGCTTCCGCAGTCGTCTGCAACGTCTGATCACAGTCTACTATTGTTGGTGGGCGACATGCTTCTTAGGGAAAAAGTATGCTTTCAATTCGAGGAGTACTGGTAGTAGATCCAGGGATTCGACGTGATCTGAACCACCAGCTGCCTTAGATCCTGTATATGCATTCAACTGCGAGTTGTGTCGGGTTGGCAAGGCTCTTTCTTCTTGGAGTAGGGATCGGGGGTCGGTGATTTGAGCATTCAGTTCAAGGTTGCAAACGAGTTAATTCTTCGACTGGTCGGTGATCAGGATCTGCGCGCACTGCCCCGCGCATGAGCTGGCCCTCCAAAAGGCTCTTAAATCTAGAGTGCTGGAACCGGCGGTGTTGATCGGGCATACACATTGCCAGCGGGCTAGGGTGTGTTAGCGCATGGTTAATAGTATAGCCAAGAGCCAGTTATATGAAGTTGTCATCTCACTTATAGTCAAACTAATAGCCCACACATATAATAGTTAGTCATACTAGTATGACATACCATTAATATATGGCACAACTCTTTCTCTCACAAAGATTATTGGGGCTCATGCTATAGCCGGCTGTAAACTTGTAGCCCGCTTCTCTTCTCTTTCCTCCAACTAGGCATAAATCTAATATGGCATCTCTTATAGCTCGCTTACGTCATTCTATTGTACTTGCTCTTAGTCGCATGTTGGGGTCTCTGGTTCCAAGTACTTCTTGGTACGTGCCAACTCAGGGGCAAGACGAATGCGATTCATGTAGGAACGATTGATAATGGCACGATGGTCACCAACCAGCAGCTTATCTTATAGGAGGTTTCTCCAATATCATGGGAACCCCACTGCTAGTAACATGAGGATTAATTAGGAGTTCCTTAAAACTCATCCGGTTGATCTGGCAAGTCTGGAGGAGTTGTTCTCGCTTGATGAAATTAAAATTGCTATTTGGGACATGCCAACGGACAGGGATCCCAGCCCCGATGGTTCTTCAGGCCTTCTGTCGTGCTTGTTGGGAGACTATCAAGGAGTACCATTTGTTGGTTTTCAATGCTTTTTACAATCTGTGTGGCGGATTGTTACATAGGGTCAATGATGCTCTGGTGGTTCTCATCCCTAAGAAAATTGATCGAGCCAGAATCTCAGACAGTCAGACTATAGGCCTATCAGCCTAATTCATAGCCTCCTGAAAATTATTATGAAAGTTTTGGCTTGCTGGCTTGCCCAAAAAATAGAGCAGCTCATCTCCAGCCGCCAGTGTTTTTATCTAGGGATGTTGCATTTAAGATAATTACATGTACGTCCATGCTCTTGTGACTTGCCCAAAGGCACGTGCTTTCCGGTCCGTCTTGGGTGAAGTGTGGAACATCTGATGTGAGGAGTTTTTTAGATTTACGGGGCCGGACTGGTTCCTTATTCTGCTTGACCACCTGGGTTCAGTGGTATGCGAGCAAGTGTTATTCATGTTCTGGAGAGCATGACACCTGAGAAACTACTTGATTTTTGTAAGGGGAAAGAATCCGTATCCGACTCTCTTATGTATGCGCAAAATTATTGGAAATTTTCTCTTTAGGCCACTCCGGTGGCCAGGTGGACTTAAGCAACAATGGTAAGGAAGTGACAGATGCTTGGAGATATGTCATTCTGGCCGCAAATGATCGTGCTCTTTGAAAACGGCCGACTACTAAGTACATAAAGATTAACGTGGATGCAAGTTTTGTGAAGAGTGTGAGAGTTGCGAGTGTTGGGGTTGTCGCCAAGAACCATCTAGGCGAAGTCTTGGTCTCCTCATGGGATTTTATCCATTCGTGTTTTTGTGTGGATGAAGCGGAACTCTGTGCATGCCTCGCCGGTCTATTCATAGGTATTACTCCCCACAAACCAATTATCTTTGAAACTGATTGGTCCTTTGTTGCATCGTTTTTGGTAAATGAATCCATGGACAGATCTCCTATTATGGATCTGAAAAAAGAAGTGTTAAGTGTCTCAAAGTTTATTCAGGATCTCAAGATCGTAAAGATTGATAGGCAGGCTAATAGGGTCGTACATAAGATTGTGAAATTTAGCTTTGATAGTAGGTCTGATGGTCAATGCTGTCATAGTGTTCCACCTTGCGTGGCGTACTATGTAATGAACGATTGTAAGGCCGCTGTTTTTTAAAAATTAATTAATATATGGATGGGATTTTCAAAAAAATAAATAGTTAAGCACTACCGCCGTGCATGTATTCCCGCGATCATGCTTAAATTGGATATTGCAAAAGCATTTGAGACGGTATCATGGCCATATATTTTGGACATCCTGAGTGCCATGGGATTTGGTGAAGGCTGGCGAGAATGGATGGCCATGGTCTTTTCACCGTCCTCCTATACGGTCTGCATTAACGGGGGTTATTCTCCGCGGATCTGGCACAAGAGAGGTGTGAGACAAGGTGGTCTGTTGTCCCCTTTCCATTTTATCCTTGCAATGGAACCACTGCACAGAATCCTGGATCTTGCTACGGATGAAGGATTAATTTCCAAGGTTTGAGGTCGTTCTGCTATCCGTGACTCCCTTTATGCTAATGATAATATGCTATTCAGCAACCCTAATGGGCCAGATATAAGCATGGTGAGATGCATTCTTGAAACGCTCAGGGCAACAACCAGTCTACGCACATTTTCGTTCCAAATGTGTGGCTCTTCCTATCAGATGTGGAGAACCTGATGTTGCTCAAAATGTGTCGCCCCATAGTATGCCTGTGGGTGCCTTCCCTTGTTCAATCTTGGAATGCCTGTGTCACTTTGAAACCTACAGAGGATGGATTTCCTAGGCATCACGACAAAAATCGACTCGCGTCTAGAGGGTTGGAAAGGAAAATTGCTCTCCAAGGACGATCGGATGCTCCTGTCTAAGGCATTCCTTTGATCAATCCCGGATTATATGATGACAGTGCATCATTTCCCAAAATGGTTGCTTCAATGGCTTGATCGACGGACGAGGGCCTGGTTCTGATGTGTTGACAACACGTGCAACGACGGCCAGCGTCGTGTGCACCGGGATGTCGTTTGCATGGCTAAAATCCTTGGTGCCCTTGGGGGGCATGATCTTCAAAAATTATGCCATGCTCTTCAGATGCAGTGGTTGTGGCAGCGTTGGTTTGATTCTCCTTTGAAGTAGTTGGAACTAAAAGGTCCGTGTGATGATGCAGATTATGCCTTCTTTGCTTTGGCAACGAAGGTCACTCTTGGCAATGGCAAGACAACCCCTGTTTTGGAAATATGCCTGATTGAACGTACTGCCCCCTAGGGATATTGCTCCATCCCTCTTGAGATCACCACCAGGAAAAATGGATGTGTCACGGATGCCCTTAATCGTGACAACGGGATATCTGATCTTGCTCATGGTCTCCATGACGGGATGATTGATGAACTTCCTAGCCAGGTATCCTCGATTAATTCAGTGGCGCTTACTCTAAATGTGTCCGACTACATTATATGGAAAGCGTCGACGTCAGAGAGTTACTCATCCAGCTTGGCTTACCACCTGCAATTTGCTGGCAATACTTTGGACCCTTTCTATGATGCAACTTGGAGGGCTTGGTCTCATGCGAAGAGCAAATTTTCGTGTGAATAAAGGTGCATGGACGGATTTTGACAGCTGGCCCGTGCTCTAGTGCCGATGAAGCAATAATTACATAAAATACCGATTGAAGTGCGAAATGTTAATCAAGAATTTGAAAATATTAAAATGCGTACAAAGAATATGTTGACCATGTATTTTCAAAATGTTAATATTGTATTTGAAAAATGTTAAAAGAATGTATAGAAAAAATATAGACCATGTATTAAAAATGTTAACCAAGCATTTGAAATTCTTAAATGTGTATATACAAAAAATATACAATGTGTGTGAAAAACTTGATCATGTATTTAGTAAACGTTAATTAAGCATTTGAATTCACCCGCAAAAAAAAACAAGCATTTGCAAAAAATGTTAAAAAGCATTTAGAAATGCTAAATATGTATAGAAAGAAGGTTAACCATTTATTAAGTAATATTCATTTTGTATTAAAAAAATTTAATCAAGCATTTAAAAATATTGACCCGGTATTAAAAAATATTATTTTTGTATTTAGAAATATTAATCAAGCATTTAGAAAATATTAAAAAACGTGTATAAATTTTTTGACCATATATTATAAAAAATATTAAACTTGTATTTGATTTTTAATTTGTGTTAAAAAATGTTCGTAACATATACAAAAATGTAGAATAAAAACCAAAAGAAATAAAAAATGAAACAAACAATGAAAATGAAAAGAACAAGAAAAGAAACGAAAGAAAAATCAAAACCAAAGAAACAAGTGTTAAAAGAATGCAAAACAGTGAAAATAGATAAAGAAAAAAAGAAAAATTAAAAGATGCTAGGGAAAGTATCCAGTGCTCCCAGCCTTGAGGTACTCCCAATGCTGCAATGTCAAAAAACATTTATAAATCTTTCAAAAAATTCCGGAAAAAAATGTGACAGTTCACAAGGAATGTCACTACACCCCCCAAAAATTTCAGGTCCAAAATCAAAATGTGCATTGAGAAACAAAAAAGAGAAATCCAGATCTGAATAGTGTCAATGTTGCTTTTGTCTCTTTTTTACACTATTCATGCTAAATTTCACATTTTTGTATCTGAATGTGTGTTTCGAGTTTTTACCTGAAATTCTAGGGCTTGTAGTCACATTCATTGTGAACATTCACATTTTTTTTTAGATTTTTTTGAAACATTAAAAAAATATTTTCTCCTGCTGCTGACGTTAAAAAAGGAAATCACGCACGGCCCCTGACGCCATTTTCACACAAACCACCCCGAAGTCCGACGAAACTCTTCCCTCCATTCAAAACCGACCTCGCATCGCAGTCCAGGCTATAAAATCGAGAAAGCCGCAGCCGCAGGTACCCACTTGCAAAAGAGCCATCCTAACTCCGCTTCTCCCCACGTCTCACCCCCCCCACAGGCTAGGGTTTCTCCAATGGCGGCGGCGGCGAGCTCCTCCAGGCGCGGGTCGATGGGCGACGACAAGCTCACCTTCGAGACCTCGGCGGGGGTGGATGTCGTGGGAAGCTTCGACGCCATGGGCATCCGCGAGGACCTGCTCCGCGGCATCTACGGCTACGGCTTCGAGAAGCCCTCCGCCATCCAGCAGCGCGCCGTCGTCCCCATCATCGCCGGCCGCGACGTCATCGCCCAGGCCCAGTCCGGCACTGGCAAGACCTCCATGGTCGCCCTCTCCGTCTGCCAGGTCGTCGACACCAACATCCACGAGTAAGCACATGCGCATCCCTCCCCCTCTGCCACCGTCGCTCTCGCAAACTGGATTCTCAAACTGGTTGGTGGGGCGGCAAATACTTCGATTTTAGGGTATACTTGGTCGTTCGTCTTGGGTTGCCATCACACGCTGCTACAACCTGTCTCATTAGCCTAGATTTGTTCGTGTGTAGGATTTTGTGGCGGCGTGTCTGATTTTGCAATAGATTTTTGGGTGGAATCTGTTAAAACATCGAGTCCATGTGCTCTTAGACAATATACGTTGGACGCACCTGTCTGTTTACTGTGTGTTTCACCATTATTTATAACCTTGTAATGCATCAGCTTTCTATGATGCATACATATGCACTTGATCCAAAATAGATTTGTGGAACCTATTATGTTAAAACAATGCATTTGTATCTGCCTCTGCGAATATGTTATACGTTTTACAATGTGTCGGCCTTATGCCTTACCAGTTCCTAGTTTCCGTGCCGTTAATTCAGTGGGATCATTTGTTGCATTTTTAGTTCTGTCAAAATGTGATTTTCAAAGCTGCAGTTCTTACAATGTGGTTTCAATTTGATAGTATTGTTATTACAACCTAGCTTTATTATATTTTTAGTTCTTTCTAACTGTAATAATTTTGAAACATCCCATTACTGTTCTTAGACCGTGGTTTACACTTGGTATTACTGTTGTTGTAGCTTGCATATATTTTTAGTCATTCCTAACTGTAAATTTCATACAGCTTGGTGATCATCTACACTTGGTTTCTCAGATTTTTACTGCTTTCTTTGTGTTCTATTTGTCCCTCTTTATCCATGTAAGCTTTAAATGCCAAATTGATGTTGTACCTGCGGTTTTGATAACTGCTATTTTAGTTGATTTTACTGTAGTTTCAATTAAACTGAGTTCTCCATTTGTAATTTCTCTCTGTGTTTTTTTGGCCTTCTTCCTCACTGTATGACCCGCTGCAGTTAGATTGTGTATTTGTTCTTCCTAGGTTAAAAATGCAAATGCTCCTGTATTTGGGTCAATTTCAGGTTGCATCAATCAATTGTGTTCTAACTACATCATTCCCTGCTTCAACTTCATTTTTTTGTTTGTCACTGTAGAACTGCTGAAAATTCCTACATTTTCATCATTTGTTTGTAGTAATTTGATGTAAAAGTGCACAGAGCTTGCTACTGTTAAACAACATAGTGTCCTGTGTATATGCCTTCCAAATGTTTGTAGGAATTTCTTTTTCTTTAGTGCTCTAATTATTTGTTTATTACTCTGTAACTTTTACATTTCCTACCATCAGTGTTTCTTTCAACATGAAAGAAGACGCAGAGGAATGGTTTGTTTTTCAGGAAGTTTGAAGGGAGGCTAACTCTCCAGGCGGATGTTTTCTTTCAGGTAACTCTCCAAACTTGTGGTTGTTTTGTCTGATGCAATAGCTTAAATTTGTTTGTCTCCTCCGCGATCAATTCCTTTGATTTGCTTTCCCGATGTCGCTTTTCTTAAGGATGTGCATATCTCTTGGCATAGCTCTGGTCTTTCCTTGTTATATGGGCGAACATTGTGGTTCCCCATCTGTGCTAGCGCCACCACATTTATTTTCTTATGCATTTACCAGCTGTGTGATTCACCATTGTTTACCTCTGTACGACACTAGCTTTGATAATGTATATATAGCACTTGCTCCGAAAGTGAAAGCTCAACTTAATATTGGGTACAATTTTGATTCTGCAGGGTGCAAGCATTGATACTGTCACCAACTAGGGAACTGGCCACACAAACAGAGAGGGTGATGCAAGCTGTTGGTAACTACATGAGTGTCTCTGTGCATGCCTGTGTCGGTGGCAAAAGTATTGGTGAGGATATTAGGAAGCTCGAGGCCGGAGTGCATGTTGTTTCAGGAACCCCAGGCAGAGTATGTGACATGATCAAGAGGAGGACCTTGCGCACAAGAGCCATCAAGCTCCTAGTCCTGGTTAGTTTGCCCTTGTCATACTGCATTTTTTTTTGTTTGCTCAAGTTCTACAAGTGTTAACATTCTTCCATATTAGGATGAAGCCGATGAGATGTTGACCAGAGGTTTTAAGGATCAGATCTATGATGTCTACAGATACCTCCCCCCAGAACTTCAGGTCGGTCATTGAAATTAAACCTTTCTCAAACTGCTCTTTGGTGTAGTTTATATCAGTCTGTCCTGTCATCGTGCTGATGCTTTTTACTGCAGAATTCGAGTTGTCACCTGCTTGTATTTTTGTCTCTTTCACCTCTCTGACTTAACTTCTTCTTTGTGCGATACCCATGTCTTGCACCTTTACTATAATCATCTGCCAGCAGTTTAGCCATGAATGGTCTGTTTTTAACTATAGGGACAGATTTGTGTGCTCCTCAGTTTATTGTTTCCTTGCTGTTATTCTTCATTTTTTTCCCAGCATGATATTGGTTGAGCATTTGTAACATTCTCTTAGCAGTGAACTCTTAATGGGAAAAGCGGGCATTTTAGAGTTACACTTAACATGAGCACTAAGCCTCATGATTACTAATAAACCCCGGCAGAGTTCTCTCATACTTTTCTTATTGTGTATTATTGAATCATCTGCAGGTTGTCTTGATCTCTGCAACTCTGCCCCATGACATCTTGGAGATAACTAGCAAGTTCATGACTGATCCAGTCAGGATACTTGTAAAGCGTGATGAGCTGACCCTAGAGGTAAATGTCACCACTTGTTTTGCTTTAGTGTATTTTGTTTTATCTAGCACTTACGTTTTTCATTTCATGTTTGTAGGGCATCAAACAATTCTTTGTTGCTGTTGAGAAGGAGGAATGGAAGTTTGATACGCTGTGCGATCTTTATGATACACTGACCATCACCCAGGCTGTCATTTTCTGCAATACTAAGAGAAAGGTAATGTGTAGCCCAGTTGAATGCTGTTATTCTAACCAACTAGTTATCATTTTGTCCACCAATTTCCTGCTTATCCTTGTGGACATTTCATATACATCTCACTTTGTTGCTGCATGCTTATCACTGAGAATTTACTATGATTTTGGTTTGCTATTGGTTACACTAAAATTGTAGCGATGTGTTTCTTTGGCTGAAGTGTATAGAATCTTGTCCAGATTTGTTAACCATGTCCAGTTGACATAATTGATGGTTGACAGCTTGCTAAACGATAGTTGTTTCCTTTTGGCCAGGTGGATTGGCTTACTGAAAGGATGCGCACCAACAACTTTACTGTATCAGCTATGCATGGTGACATGCCTCAAAAGGAAGGGGATGCGATCATGAGTGAGTTCAGGGGCGGCACGACCCGTGTTCTGATCACAACAGATGTTTGGGCTCGAGGGCTGGATGTTCAGCAGGCAAGTCTTGTTGCCCAGTTTTAACCTTTTCATTTGTTGGTACCCTTAAGCACGTTGCTGTTGCATGATTTTTATCTTGGTTACTGACTGGATGTATTTGCCTTTCTTCAGGTCTCCCTTGTCATTAATTATGATCTCCCGAATAATCGTGAGCTTTACATCCATCGCATCGGTCGCTCTGGGCGTTTTGGGCGCTAGGTAAAGTTACACACCCCTGCTGCAAAACTGAAGTTGCCCCTCTTATGGTTAGTCGAGACTAGAGAATCTTGATTCTAGTTTTCGTGTCACTCAAAACAATAAAACTAACAAGTATTACTAATCTGGGTGTGTCATCAGTTCATCACTAATGAAGATTGTTTTTGTTTAAACTCTATGAAAAGTGAACATGTAGCACGTGACTCATCTGAAACAAATGTTTTCTCTCTGCATCCAAATGCTCCTTACTCGGTCTATGTGCTGGAGCAAAAATGATTTTGCTTGCACAATACTCTTGTTGCTTGACATATATTTGGAAAAAAATTACGTGACTCATCACTAATGAAGATTGTTTTTGTTTAAACTCTATGAAAAGTGAACATGTAGCACGTGACTCATCTGAAACAAATGTTTTCTCTCTGCATCCAAATGCTCCTTACTCGGTCTATGTGCTGGAGCAAAAATGATTTTGCTTGCACAATACTCTTGTTGCTTGACATATATTTGGAAAAAAATTATGTGCAGGGTGTGGCGATCAATTTTGTGCGCAAGGATGACATCCGTATCCTGAGGGACATTGAGCAGTACTACAGCACGCAGATCGACGAGATGCCGATGAACGTTGCCGATCTGATCTGAGCTCTGGACCGGAGCGGTCTCTCTGTGTCTCTGTATTGATGCTGCTGCTGTAACTTAGGCCTGTTTGTTGCTTTTGGGCGGGTATGATTTATATTCTTTCGTGGAGAACCAACTCTGGATGACGTGGCAGACACTGTTCATTTGAATTTGGTATTTTGGTTAAATTTTGACTTTTGAATAATGTTTTGTTCTGTTTGAATAATGTTATAGCTTGCAAGACCTGTTTGATTGGGATGTTTCTGTTGTGTTTCTGCTTAAACCTGTTTGATTAGGATGTCCCTGTTGTGTTTGCCACCTCCATGTTGTGTGTTTCTTTTGAAGATGCTTAAGTGAAAAAAATCATCAGTTCTAATATAAGCAAGAAAAGAAAAATATATGTAGGT
The DNA here is from genome assembly GCA_039707655.1 of Elymus sibiricus. Lineage (NCBI taxonomy): Eukaryota > Viridiplantae > Streptophyta > Magnoliopsida > Poales > Poaceae > Elymus > Elymus sibiricus. Next base: position 515,407,820 of record CM077665.1, read on the forward strand.
CGTGCTGCTCGACCGCGTTTTTCTTAATCGCTCCATCTTATCCACCACTCCAATATACTACTCCCTCCGTCCCAAAATAAGTGTGTCTTAACTTATTTTGGGATTGAGGGAGTAAAATAATAGATGAGCTGGCATTTCACTGGAAAATATATTTACGATTCTGCTATTTCAACGTTGAGCTTTGTTGTCCATTCTATGTTTCTGACGGAAAAGGACCTTTATTAAATTGAAACCATAGTTGCATCGTTTGTGAGTAGTGTTACAGTATCATTCAGAAGTTACTCAAACTAATCCTGAGCTCTAGGAAACCTAGTTACCCTCGCAAGCTCATGAGCAACCCTATTTTGGGTTGACAATGAGAAGGGTAAAGGTTTGATTAAAATATAAAGTGGATTGCTCCGCTTAAAATAAGGTGCTTAGTGAGAGATAATGGGTATGTGAGGTTGATTACTCGCTTAAATCCTGTAAGGTTCTTCTTGAGATATAATGGTATGTGAGGTTGATTACTTTATCTTATGATGATGAAGCACGACACTAACCCAGCTAGTGTTGGTAGTTTTTTTCCTTTTTTAAGGGAGCTAGTGTTGGTAGTTGATAGATAAACACGGACTGAGATCCAGTGACTTGCCTCTAGCAAGTCATGTACTCATGTTGTAACTGGCCCCCTCTCATCTGTCATGCAATGCAGATCCAACTCATGAGCTTGGTCCAAAGCAAAATAGCCCACACCTACAGACTGGACAAAAGCACAAGCACTGAAAATGTGTAGCACTAACATATAAATTTTGTAGCAGCAAGCACTACAACTAAACAATCATGCAACTACCGGATATATTATGCCAGTATACTTGTACACTTGGCTATAATTTAATGCAAGGAATGAACCAAATGCACACATGAGCAAAGATATGGTACGTTAGACCGATTCTTGCAGTACTCAACATTCGAATTATGCAACAACAGTCTTGCTACTGGACAATTACCAGAGTACATAAATTAGGCCATTTTACTTATACACTTAGGCCACGAAAGACTATAGTTAGCCTTAAAATACTACAAATACTATCTAATGGACTTGCACATGCTAAAACAAATCATGATCATCACAAGGTGGAGCTGTCAAGAGCCGCCTGAAACTGAAGATTGCATCGCACTATTGGAACTCCAAATTTGCTCCTTTGTTGCGGTCATCCTTCTCCACCTCTACTTGAGGTATCCTCTTGCCATTTTCTGCCATTGCACAACACTTTCACAAATACATAACACCCAAATTCTGCCAAATTCAAAACAACATGTATAATTAGTGGCGGACCAATCTGGTTACTAAACAATACAAGAAGACAAACACAGAAGCAAAAAAGGAAGCATTGGTACCTCTCCAAAATGAAATGCATGCTTCTATCAGTATACATACAGAATTTCGCTGTTATGCATTTTTGAAAGTGTTATGCAATGACAGACATTTTTCTTCAGATTTATTAAGTGGCATTTGGTGTTCTGCTGCCATCAATACAACCGAAATGCATAACAAGCATTGTAGCGAAGCATCAAACAATATTTCCATGCTTTCACAAGACACTTTTCTTCAGATTTCTTAAGATACAATTGTCATTGAAGTTCAAAAGCTTCTGCAGTACAGGTCAATTCTTAGTAGTATTATCAGTCAGGACTACATAATAAAAGTACCAGCGTGGCAAAATGCAATCAACTCATGTAGGAGCACCCAATCCAGTGAAATCAACTAAGATGGGAGATGGGATTGGGGTAGGGTTGCCTCACTCACCTGGTGGCTAGCGCGCCAGCGTCGGGAAGATATAGGATGGGCCGCTGGGAAATAAGTGTGGAGGCTTTTTTGCTTTGGTTCACTGATGTCCCTTAGATATTGTTTGAACGACAGATGAAAAGGGGCGAGTTACGAAGTGACTTGCTAGAGGCAAGTCACTGGATCTCAGTCCGGCTGTGTGTGCTCCTGCCTAAGTTTTTTTTCTTTCAGACATGCTGCTGTTGCGTAAATTTTTCTTTTTGAGAATCTGCATCAAAACAGTGGCCCAACGCTAGCGAGTACAAGCGATTTTCATTACATATGTTCGGATTTCTGCTAGTTTTCTTAAAACTAAATCAGTTGCAGTAAAAAAAAAGGTTTGAAAGCCCTAAGTGAATTTCGAGAAAATGTTCACAGTTTTTAAGCAATGATCTCGAAATAAATGAAATTTCTATAATTCTAAAAATTGCATGTCAAAAAAATGTTCTCGCATTTATAAATATTTCAGTGACTTAATTTTTTATGTTTACCAAAACAATTCTTAAACATTAAAAATATTATCGATTTTTAAAAGTATTCGTGTATTTTTTAATATATCAGAATTAAAAAAATGTTTGGACCTCCTATTTAGCATTGTACGTCCTGGGAAGACACAAAACCAGCACCCGCATTGTACGTGCTCCCCCTTTTGTGCCAGCCCATGTGCGGGGTAGGACGCCCCTGTTTTTCATTCCTTTTCCCCCTTTTTCTTCATATTTAAAATAATTCAGCATTTAAAGAATCCTACATTTTTTAATTTTGAAAAATAGTTTGAGAAATCATAAATGTTCATGTATTGATTTTTTTATGATTTTGAAAAATGTTCAAGAAATTATAAAATGTTCACAGATTCAGAAAATGTTCACAATTTGGAAAACAATGTTAGAAAATAAAACAGTGATCCGAATTCTGAAAAAAAAATCACGTATTCGAAAAATATTTGTGAATTTTAACCAATGTCCCCAAATTAGAAAAATGTTCATGAATTGTTTTTAAATTTAAAAAAATGTTCATCGATTCAAAAACAAAGTTGATTCAAGAAATTTTTATGAAATCAAAGAATGTACATGCATTAGAAAACTCTTGGTTAATTTTTTTAAAAAAATTCCAATTTTAAAAAATGTTCGTCAACTCAGAAAATTTTCCCGGTTCAAAACAGTGTTCACGAGTTTCAAAACAAAGCTCATAATGTCATCAACTGTTCGTGACTTTGCAAACAAAATTTTCACAGATTCCAAAAAAAAATCATGATTTAGAATAGATCATGAATTTATATAAAGTAAGTTATGAGTAGTGAATTTGAAAAATGCAAAGGATTTCAATAAAAATATTTGTAAATTCAAAAATTAGTCATGATTTAAAAGTATGTTCACAAATTGAAAAGATGTACGCAAGATGAAAAATAAAAAGGAAAACATTTACAGGAATAAAGGAGAAAGAAACATGAAGAAATCAAAAAAGAAAGAAAAAACGAATGTGAAAAAACAATGGAAAGAACGAAAAATTAAAAAGAAGAAAACCAAAAGAAAAAATGGTCTAGGAAGGAACCTTCCCATAAACGAAAAAGCTTGTTCGGACGGCCCAAGTGCACCCTGCAGGGGAGGGGGTGGTTACGTATTTCTCTACTCCTAATTGGGGACTTGGTAGCTTCCGTTCCGGGTTTATTTTCGTCCGTTTTTTTCGTCCCACCTCATCATCCTTTTCCACTGGTCTATTTTCGCATCACATCCCACGCGAAGAAAAAAAAGGATTCTAGACTGGTCTGTGGATTGAGCTACTCTCTCGATCTGTTTCCTAGAGCGTGGCCGCCGCCGCCGCCACCGTCACCACGGAGCTCTCCCGCCGACCGTCTCCCTTCTCCACCCACAGCCCGTCTCCTCCCCTCTCTTTGCCCCGATCTGGATGGCGCCGTATACATCTCCTCAGTCTCCTTTCTGCGATCCCAGCCGCCCCTCTATGTTTTCTCACAAACCCTAGAGTCCTCTCCCCATCGCCACCAACGGGTGCCGAGCAGCTCGTCCCCGATGAATCTTGGCCGGGAAGTGGTGCAGCATGACCCGGCGGTGATGAGTACTGTGGCCGCACTACCACTGTATTCACCGTGCCCTCAAGCTCGACTCCAGCCCGGCAATGACGGCGACGTGCTCACTACTGGTGACGATGACGACGTGCTCCGGCGCAACTGCCTCTACATCAACAAGACGATGGCAACGTGCTCACTACCGGTGACGACGACGATGTGCTCCGGCTCAACTGCCGTTATATCAACAAGATCCGTTCGGCGGGGGCTGCGCGTCCCTTCACCACCGCGAGTTCAGGAAGAGCACCATCAACTCGGTTGTCTACTCGCATATGGAGTACATGACGTGACCATGGTATGTGATCCATATCGATCGGTGGTAAGTTTTAACATATATATATATATATATATATATATATATATATATATATATATATATATATATATATATATATATATATAATAGGCATATACAGTACATTACGGAGCATGGTGTACTCGGACCATTCAGCCACAAAAACCAAGTATATATTACGGTACATCAGGCTTCTTTGAGATTATACTGTAAATCACAGAGCATGCTTTCATATATATCATGGATGCCATCCTTATCACCATATGAATCATCGGTTATACGATATTATTGACGTGGTCTTGATGCTCGTGGCCAGCATCGGTGGATCGGTGGGCAAGGGCGACTGGGCGAGAGTTGACATTCGTTCTTTGTTGTCTAGGACGATGTGTGAAACTTGGAACGGAGGAAGGAAAACGCAAGTTAGTCCGGCCAACAACGGCCTGTGAATCGTCCGTCCAGGTAAAGTTATGTCTTCTTCTTCTAACTCGACCACTTATGTTAAACTGAAGTATCATCAGGCTGGTTAGCGTTTCTATACGTGTATGCCTACTTACCTTGCATTATGTGACGATCCATTGCCAGCCATAGAAAGGTTCTGATTTTGATTTTTGTGAAGTTCAGTTCATATTAAAAATATTCTCCACATATTTTTGTATGAACAATGTGTGTGGCGTTTAAATAAGGACAATGTAAAATTCATAGAAATTGCGAGGCATGGAAAGGATTCGTTCTTGGTCATTTTTCTATTCTGTAAATGATGATATTTCGATCCATTTTTCTTTTACTCTAGATACGAGATCATAATTTGGTTCAAATTTTGCATCTTTTATAGCTGTAGATTGATAACAAAAATGCTTGTCACATTTAATTATGTAATAGGATATATAAAGATTAGAAAAAATGGAGTCACAGATGTTTCCGGGTCCGCCTTGTATCATAAGTTCAGAACTGATACTTGCTCATGCCTTACAATAGTAAATTCGTAGTATAATTATCACTTGTCTTAATTTGTCCCATATATTAAAAGCAAGAGAAAATACTCATTACAAAGTTAAAACATTGACCCAACTGACCAGTAAATCCCGTGTAATCTCTTGTTGTGGTTACTTTGACACACCCAATGAACACTCATTCTTCTCGCTGTTGTTCTTTGATATTGATTTTGATGCATGATATTGATGTCTTGTGAGTAGTCACAGCCTCCTGACATATGAAATACTCATTCTAATTTGTTGTTCCTCTTCTAATCTACAGGAGTCGGATTAATTGCTTCCTAGGTTCTATGCCATCTCATTATACATGTTTTATCACCACCGGTGGCTATGAACATCAGTAGTAACACCATCATTGAGTAGTAATGGCCTGTGAATTGTCCGTCCAGGTAAAGTTCTGTCTTCTTCTTCTAACTCGACCACTTATGTTAAACTGAAGTATAATCAGGCTGGTTAGCATTTCTATACGTGTATGCCTACTTACCTTGCATTATGTCACGATCCATTGCGAGCCATAGAAAGGTTCTAATTTTGAATTTTGTGAAGTTCAGTTCATATTAAAAACATTCTCCACATATTTTTGTATGGACAATGTGTGTGGCGTTTAAATAAGGACAATGTAAAATTCATAGAAATTGCGAGGCATGGAAAGGATTCGTTCTTGGTCATTTTTCTATTCTGTAAATGATGATATTTCGATCCATTTTTCTTTTACTGTAGATACGAGATCATAATTTTGCTTCAAATTTTGCATCTTTTATAGCTGTAGATTGATAACAAAAATGCTTGTCACATTTAATTATGTAATAGGATATATAAAGATTAGAAAAAATGGAGTCACAGATGTTTCCTGGTCCGCCTGGTATCATAAGTTCAGAACTGATACTTGCTCATGCCTTACAATAGTAAATTCGTAGTATAATTATTCACTTGTCTTAATTTGTCCCATATAATAAAAGCAAGATAAAATTATCATGACAAAGTTAAAACATTGACCCAACTGACCAGTAAATCCCGTGTAATCTCTTGGTGTGGTTACTTTGGCACACCCAATGAACACTCATTCTTGTCGCTGTTGTTCTTTGATATTAATTTTGATGCATGATATTGATGTCTTGTGAGTAGTGACAGCCTCCTGACATATGAACTACTCATTCTAACTTGTTGTTCCTCTTCTAATCTACAAGAGTAGGATTAGTTGCTTCCTAGGTTCTATGCCAACTTTCATTATACATATTTTATCACCACCAGTGGCTATGAACATCAGTAGTAACACCATCATTGAATAGTAAAGGCCTGTGAATTGTCCGTCCAGGTAAAGTTCCGTCTTCTTCTTCTAACTCGACCACTTATGTTAAACTGAAGTATAATCAGGCTGGTTAGTGTTTCTATACGTGTATGCCTACTTACCTTGCATTATGTGACGATCCATTGCCAGCCATAGAAAGGTTCTGATTTTGAATTTTGTGAAGTTCAGTTCATATTAAAAACATTCTCCACATATTTTTGTATGGACAATGTGTGTGGCGTTTAAATAAGGACAATGTAAAATTCATAGAAATTGCGAGGCATGGAAAGGATTCGTTCTTGGTCATTTTTCTATTCTGTAAATGATGGTATTTCGATCCATTTTTCTTTTACTGTAGATACGAGATCATAATTTGGTTCAAATTTTGCATCTTTTATAGCTGTAGATTGATAACAAAAATGCTTGTCACATTTAATTATGTAATAGGATATATAAAGATTAGAAAAAATGGAGTCACAGATGTTTCCCGGTCCGCCTTGTATCATAAGTTCAGAACTGATACTTGCTCATGCCTTACAATAGTAAATTCGTAGTATAATTATCACTTGTCTTAATTTGTCCCATATATTAAAAGCAAGAGAAAATACTCATTACAAAGTTAAAACATTGACCCAACTGACCAGTAAATCCCGTGTAATCTCTTGTTGTGGTTACTTTGACACACCCAATGAACACTCATTCTTCTCGCTGTTGTTCTTTGATATTGATTTTGATGCATGATATTGATGTCTTGTGAGTAGTCACAGCCTCCTGACATATGAAATACTCATTCTAATTTGTTGTTCCTCTTCTAATCTACAGGAGTAGGATTAGTTGCTTCCTAGGTTCTATGCCATCTCATTATACATGTTTTATCACCACCGGTGGCTATGAACATCAGTAGTAACACCATCATTGAGTAGTAACGGCCTGTGAATTGTCCGTCCAGGTAAAGTTCTGTCTTCTTCTTCTAACTCGACCACTTATGTTAAACTGAAGTATAATCAGGCTGGTTAGCGTTTCTATACATGTATGCCTACTTACCTTGCATTATGTGACGATCCATTGCGAGCCATAGAAAGGTTCTAATTTTGAATTTTGTGAAGTTCAGTTCATATTAAAATATTCTCCACATATTTTTGTATGGACAATGTGTGTGGCGTTTAAATAAGGACAATGTAAAATTCATAGAAATTGCGAGGCATGGAAAGGATTCGTTCTTGGTCATTTTTCTATTCTGTAAATGATGATATTTCGATCCATTTTTCTTTTACTGTAGATACGAGATCATAATTTTGCTTCAAATTTTGTATCTTTTATAGCTGTAGATTGATAACAAAAATGCTTGTCACATTTAATTATGTAATAGGATATATAAAGATTAGAAAAAATGGAGTCACAGATGTTTCCTGGTCTGCCTGGTATCATAAGTTCAGAACTGATACTTGCTCATGCCTTACAATAGTAAATTCATAGCATAATTTTTCACTTGTCTTAATTTGTCCCATATACTAAAAGAAAGAGAAAATTATCATGACAAAGTGAAAACATTGACCCAACTGACCAGTAAATCCCGTGTAATCTCTTGGTGTGGTTAGTTTGGCACACCCAATGAACACTCATTCTTGTCGCTGTTGTTCTTTGATATTGATTTTGATGCATGATATTGATGTCTTGTGAGTAGTGACAGCCTCCTGACATATGAAATACTCATTCTAACTTGTTGTTCCTCTTCTAATCTACAAGAGTAGGATTAGTTGCTTGCTAGGTTCTATGCCAACTTTCATTATACATGTTTTATCACCACCAGTGGCTATGAACATCAGTAGTAACACCATCATTGAATAGTAAAGGCCTGTGAATTGTCCGTCCAGGTAAAGTTTTGTCTTCTTCTTCTAACTCGACCACTTATGTTAAACTGAAGTATAATCAGGCTGGTTAGCGTTTCTATACGTGTATGCCTACTTACCTTGCATTATGTGACGATCCATTGCCAGCCATAGAAATGTTCTGATTTTGAATTTTGTGAAGTTCAGTTCATATTAAAAACATTCTCCACATATTTTTGTATGGACAATGTGTGTGGCGTTTAAATAAGGACAATGTAAAATTCATAGAAATTGCGAGGCATGGAAAGGATTCGTTCTTGGTCATTTTTCTATTCTGTAAATGATGGTATTTCGATCCATTTTTCTTTTACTGTAGATACGAGATCATAATTTGGTTCAAATTTTGCATCTTTTATAGCTGTAGATTGATAACAAAAATGCTTGTCACATTTAATTATGTAATAGGATATATAAAGATTAGAAAAAATGGAGTCACATATGTTTCCTGGTCCGCCTGGTATCATAAGTTCAGAACTGATACTTGCTCATGCCTTACAATAGTAAATTCGTAGTATAATTATTCACTTGTCGTAATTTGTCCCATATATTAAAAGCAAGAGAAAATTATCATGACAAAGTTAAAACATTGACCCAACTGACCAGTAAATCCCGTGTAATCTCTTGGTGTGGTTACTTTGGCACACCCAATGAACACTCGTTCTTGTCGCTGTTGTTCTTTGATATTGATTTTGATGCATGATATTGATGTCTTGTGAGTAGTGACAGCCTCCTGACATATGAAATACTCATTCTAACTTGTTGTTCCTCTTCTAATCTACAAGAGTAGGATTAGTTGCTTCCTAGGTTCTATGCCAACTTCCATTATACATGTTTTATCACCACCAGTGGCTATGAACATCAGTAGTAACACCATCATTGAATAGTAACGGCCTGTGAATTGTCCGTCCAGGTAAAGTTCTGTCTTCTTCTTCTAACTCGACCACTTATGTTAAACTGAAGTATAATCAGGCTGGTTAGCGTTTCTATACGTGTATGCCTACTTACCTTGCATTATGTCACGATCCATTGCGAGCCATAGAAAGGTTCTGATTTTGAATTTTGTGAAGTTCAGTTCATATTAAAAACATTCTCCACATATTTTTGTATGGACAATGTGTGTGGCGTTTAAATAAGGACAATGTAAAATTCATAGAAATTGCGAGGCATGGAAAGGATTCGTTCTTGGTCATTTTTCTATTCTGTAAATGATGGTATTTCGATCCATTTTTCTTTTATTGTAGATACGAGATCATAAGTTGGTTCAAATTTTGCATCTTTTATAGCTGTAGATTGATAACAAAAATGCTTGTCACATTTAATTATGTAATAGGATATATAAAGATTAGAAAAAAATGGAGTCACAGATGTTTCCCGGTCCGCCTTGTATCATAAGTTTAGAACTGATACTTGCTCATGCCTTACAATAGTAAATTCGTAGCATAATTATTCACTTGTCTTAATTTGTCCCATATACTAAAAGCAAGAGAAAATTATCATGACAAAGTTAAAACATTGACCCAACTGACCAGTAAATCCCGTGTAATCTCTTGGTGTGGTTAGTTTGGCACACCCAATGAACACTCATTCTTGTCGCTGTTGTTCTTTGATATTGATTTTGATGCATGATATTGATGTCTTGTGAGTAGTGACAGCCTCCTGACATATGAAATACTCATTCTAACTTGTTGTTCCTCTTCTAATCTACAAGAGTAGGATTAGTTGCTTGCTAGGTTCTATGCCAACTTTCATTATACATGTTTTATCACCACCAGTGGCTATGAACATCAGTAGTAACACCATCATTGAATAGTAACGGCCTGTGAATTGTCCGTCCAGGTAAAGTTTTGTCTTCTTCTTCTAACTCGACCACTTATGTTAAACTGAAGTATAATCAGGCTGGTTAGCGTTTCTATACGTGTATGCCTACTTACCTTGCATTATGTGACGATCCATTGCCAGCCATAGAAAGGTTCTGATTTTGAATTTTGTGAAGTTCAGTTCATTTTAAAAACATTCTCCACATATTTTTGTATGGACAATGTGTGTGGCGTTTAAATAAGGACAATGTAAAATTCATAGAAATTGCGAGGCATGGAAAGGATTCGTTCTTGGTCATTTTTCTATTCTGTAAATGATGGTATTTCGATCCATTTTTCTTTTACTGTAGATACGAGATCATAATTTGGTTCAAATTTTGCATCTTTTATAGCTGTAGATTGATAACAAAAATGCTTGTCACATTTAATTATGTAATAGGATATATAAAGATTAGAAAAAATGGAGTCACATATGTTTCCTGGTCCGCCTGGTATCATAAGTTCAGAACTGATACTTGCTCATGCCTTACAATAGTAAATTCGTAGTATAATTATTCACTTGTCGTAATTTGTCCCATATATTAAAAGCAAGAGAAAATTATCATGACAAAGTTAAAACATTGACCCAACTGACCAGTAAATCCCGTGTAATCTCTTGGTGTGGTTACTTTGGCACACCCAATGAACACTCGTTCTTGTCGCTGTTGTTCTTTGATATTGATTTTGATGCATGATATTGATGTCTTGTGAGTAGTTACAGCCTCCTGACATATGAAATACTCATTCTAATTTGTTGTTCCTCTTCTAATCTACAGGAGTAGGATTAGTTGCTTCCTAGGTTCTATGCCAACTCTCATTATACATGTTTTATCACCACCAATGGCTATGAACATCAGTAGTAACACCATCATTGAGTAGTAACGGCCTGTGAATTGTCCGTCCAGGTAAAGTTCTGTCTTCTTCTTCTAAAACTCGACCACTTATGTTAAACTGAAGTATAATCAGGCTGGTTAGCGTTTCTATACGTGTATGCCTACTTAGCTTGCATTATGTGACGATCCATTGCCAGCCATAGAAAGGTTCTGATTTTGAATTTTGTGAAGTTCAGTTCATATTAAAAACATTCTCCACATATTTTTGTATGGACAATGTGTGTGGCGTTTAAATAAGGACAATGTAAAATTCATAGAAATTGCGAGGCATGGAAAGGATTCGTTCTTGGTCATTTTTCTATTCTGTAAATGATGATATTTCGATCCACTTTTCTTTTACTGTAGATACGAGATCATAATTTGGTTCAAATTTTGCATCTTTTATAGCTGTAGATTGATAACAAAAATGCTTGTCACATTTAATTATGTAATAGGATATATAAAGATTAGAAAAAATGGAGTCACATATGTTTCCTGGTCCGCCTGGTATCATAAGTTCAGAACTGATACTTGCTCATGCCTTACAATAGTAAATTCGTAGTATAATTATTCACTTGTCGTAATTTGTCCCATATATTAAAAGCAAGAGAAAATTATCATGACAAAGTTAAAACATTGACCCAACTGACCAGTAAATCCCGTGTAATCTCTTGGTGTGGTTACTTTGGCACACCCAATGAACACTCGTTCTTGTCGCTCTTGTTCTTTGATATTGATTTTGATGCATGATATTGATGTCTTGTCAGTAGTGACAGCCTCCTGACATATGAAATACTCATTCTAACTTGTTGTTCCTCTTCTAATCTACAAGAGTAGGATTAGTTGCTTCCTAGGTTCTATGCCAACTCTCATTATACATGTTTTATCACCACCAGTGGCTATGAACATCAGTAGTAACACCATCATTGAATAGTAACGGCCTGTGAATTGTCCGTCCAGGTAAAGTTCTGTCTTCTTCTTCTAACTCGACCACTTATGTTAAACTGAAGTATAATCAGGCTGGTTAGCGTTTCTATACGTGTATGCCTACTTACCTTGCATTATGTGACGATCCATTGCGAGCCATAGAAAGGTTCTGATTTTGAATTTTGTGAAGTTCAGTTCATATTAAAAACATTCTCCACATATTTTTGTATGGACAATGTGTGTGGCGTTTAAATAAGGACAATGTAAAATTCATAGAAATTGCGAGGCATGGAAAGGATTCGTTCTTGGTCATTTTTCTATTCTGTAAATGATGGTATTTCGATCCATTTTTCTTTTACTGTAGATACGAGATCATAATTTGGTTCAAATTTTGCATCTTTTATAGCTGTAGATTGATAACAAAAATGCTTGTCACATTTAATTATGTAATAGGATATATAAAGATTAGAAAAAAATGGAGTCACAGATGTTTCCCGGTCCGCCTTGTATCATAAGTTTAGAACTGATACTTGCTCATGCCTTACAATAGTAAATTCGTAGTATAATTATTCACTTGTCTTAATTTGTCCCATATATTAAAAGCAAGAGAAAATTCTCATGACAAAGTTAAAACATTGACCCAACTGACCAGTAAATCCCGTGTAATCTCTTGGTGTGGTTACTTTGGCACACCCAATGAACACTCATTCTTCTCGCTGTTGTTCTTTGATATTGATTTTGATGCATGATATTGATGTCTTGTGAGTAGTTACAGCCTCCTGACATATGAAATACTCATTCTAATTTGTTGTTCCTCTTCTAATCTACAGGAGTAGGATTAGTTGCTTCCTAGGTTCTATGCCAACTCTCATTATACATGTTTTATCACCACCAATGGCTATGAACATCAGTAGTAACACCATCATTGAGTAGTAACGGCCTGTGAATTGTCCGTCCAGGTAAAGTTCTGTCTTCTTCTTCTAAAACTCGACCACTTATGTTAAACTGAAGTATAATCAGGCTGGTTAGCGTTTCTATACGTGTATGCCTACTTAGCTTGCATTATGTGACGATCCATTGCCAGCCATAGAAAGGTTCTGATTTTGAATTTTGTGAAGTTCAGTTCATATTAAAAACATTCTCCACATATTTTTGTATGGACAATGTGTGTGGCGTTTAAATAAGGACAATGTAAAATTCATAGAAATTGCGAGGCATGGAAAGGATTCGTTCTTGGTCATTTTTCTATTCTGTAAATGATGGTATTTCGATCCATTTTTCTTTTACTGTAGATACGAGATCATAATTTGGTTCAAATTTTGCATCTTTTATAGCTGTAGATTGATAACAAAAATGCTTGTCACATTTAATTATGTAATAGGATATATAAAGATTAGAAAAAAATGGAGTCACAGATGTTTCCCGGTCCGCCTTGTATCATAAGTTTAGAACTGATACTTGCTCATGCCTTACAATAGTAAATTCGTAGTATAATTATTCACTTGTCTTAATTTGTCCCATATATTAAAAGCAAGAGAAAATTCTCATGACAAAGTTAAAACATTGACCCAACTGACCAGTAAATCCCGTGTAATCTCTTGGTGTGGTTACTTTGGCACACCCAATGAACACTCATTCTTCTCGCTGTTGTTCTTTGATATTGATTTTGATGCATGATATTGATGTCTTGTGAGTAGTTACAGCCTCCTGACATATGAAATACTCATTCTAATTTGTTGTTCCTCTTCTAATCTACAGGAGTAGGATTAGTTGCTTCTAGGTTCTATGCCTACTCTCATTATACATGTTTTATCACCACCAGTGGCTATGAACATCAGTAGTAACACCATCATTGAGTATGCACAAAAGTTTTGTCTTCTTTCTTGAAGTTTGCACATGATGGGTTTGGATTACATTAATTGCCATCTATCAGATACATTAGCCCGACCGGTCTGTACATAGATTGCATTCTATACCAGAGGCTGCAACACCATGTTTTTCTTTTCTTGTATCACGCGCATCCTCAAGTCGTAATATAAGTCATGCTTAACCTGGAGTGCGTTCCCTTGTTTTGAGAGATGGAATACGATCCCAGCTGCCAGTACGTGTTTCTACCGATAGAAGAACATTGGGGTACTTGTGAACGACATAGATGATGTCAAGGTATGCTGCGGGGTTGTTGTTTGTCTGTGCTTGCCTATTTCTCCAAGACATTAGTTTTTTCTGTTTTGGCAGATGTACTAAACTGTTTGCATTATATAAGGTACATTTGCCTGAGCAGTAAAATACCACATGGATTGATGAAGTTCTTTCAACCGATCAGCACAGTAGGGATTTTCAGGTGCGCTCCAAGGTACTAACATTGCAATTAGGTAGTTAACATTCAGATTTGGTCATTGTTCGTTCTTGGAGAAGTAGCAGCAGTGAGATACCTTTTTTTGAAATTCTAAAGCCGTGCAGATTAGGGAGAATTGAGTATATAATATATACATTGTTTTGGAGAATCGTATACCCAATGTGACCGAGTTCATGTGTTAAACAACTTGCAGATCTTGTGTCATGGCCATGGGCTTTAAAGTGTTGTTTTCCATGTCGGTTTGGGTGCCATTAGCAAGGAGGAATAACGGTAAAGACCTTTGTATTTTTCTTATAAGCATGTTAACAAGGCTGAATTACAACATCCATCAATTCTCAAGTTGAAGCTATATGTGCTATTTGATTTAGATATTTCCATGCAGATGTGTATTTGGTTTTGTAGAGGAAAATAAGCTTGTAAATATATATTATTTGCCTGCATCAATTTGTGTGAAATGAAAACCCTTTCTTCAGAAGAAAAAGTGAATACATAGGTGACGGCCTTTTAGGTTGTTAATAATTTCTTCAAAGCTTTTGACAATTGTCGATAAATTACGTGTTTTTTTCTTTTCTGTATTAACATTTTCCCGTGTGTGTACCCTCAGTCTGAATCATACCACGATTTACCTTGCTATTAAATTTCTTTACTGAGAACTACTTATATTTCGTATTATTCATCATATGATCTAGGTGGGCCATTGAGTGCGGCAACGAGATTGTATTTGATAGATGGAGACAATGGGCGGAAGAAGAAGGAGGGTGATATAATGGTAAAGAAAGAACTTGACCATCTTTCAGTACATGTTTGGCATAATTGGTTATACCCCCATTGCAACTCACGAGCAATTACCTAGATCCGAACTGGTTGATTTGGTATCAGCTTTTGATTCATTTTCCCCATGGAATCAGAATGTTGTCATGGCATAAGTATAGTCCGGTGTTTTTGCATCCTTGATTGGTAATATGGCTGCATTACAGTGCTTCCCATTAGAACCTTTGATT
The DNA here is from genome assembly GCA_039707655.1 of Elymus sibiricus. Lineage (NCBI taxonomy): Eukaryota > Viridiplantae > Streptophyta > Magnoliopsida > Poales > Poaceae > Elymus > Elymus sibiricus. The sequence continues at coordinate 515,423,177 of CM077665.1, forward strand.
TATGCTGATCCCATGTAGCTGAGTTCTTATTTCCTGATCATGCACCTCTTTTTTTTTCTGTTTTGTATAGATCGATGGAAGACCTTTGTACAGAACTGAAGATTAGGAGGACAGGAACATAAGAAACGGTCCAACAAGTATTGTGATGGAAGTAAAATTACTTTTTTGGTCCATTTTTGTCATATGATTACTGTAACATGAATTGTACATCCGTTCCACGGAAAATAGCAAATTGTATATATGCAAATGGTCGAGTGAAATTGTGAATTGATTTTTTCAAGGAATAAAAATGTGGGATTTTCTAGACTTATGCATGATTACATCATATTTGTTTTCATCATGTTATGCATGGGAAGTTGATAACACTAACTATAGGTAAGATCTTATACGGGCACTTCTATCTGGATTTCTCCGTCTCTACCGATTCAAATTACATGTAAATTATTAAATTGTACAGCAAGCAAGGACAACGCATCGCACCGGCGATAGTGACTGCAATGAGGGGAGATGCTGATCTCGGCTCCGGTGCCGGAGACCGTGAGCACAACTGGGGGGTGGGGGAGGCGTTGGCAACGGTTGCATCGCCTGTGTTGGCCCCTTGGGTTTTGGACCTGCCACGCTCCGGTTCTGGAAGCTGTTATTCCCATCGATCCCATCCAACAGCCTTCAGCTAAGCTCACAGCTTCTGCTCCATTAACGCAGGCATCCAGGGGTTCAACCACATGGGTAGGAGCTTGGTTTGATTCACTTGCATATGCATTTTTTTCATGTGTGGCCTCCTTCATTTTAGTTTTGGAAAATGATTGAAAGTAGTTTTTGTGCTTCATACGATTGAACGTCTGGCAATATCCTCAACCTTCAGCGAGCAGTGACTCAGAACTCCATCGCCCAAAATGGCCTAAGATAGAGTGATGTTTTCTGTTATGTGCTTTGTGTTCCAAGTTTTAGCTGGTCTTGGGACGCATCATGTATCTTTAGCTTCAGTTGTTGAGATCTATAGTATATGAACTAAGGAAGGCCCGAGGTTTTCGACAGGTCAGCCATTGTTACTAAATATGTTGGATTTATATAAATTGTCCGGCAATATGCGAGTTGTCTGCTTGCTCAACCTTAGGGTTGGATCACTTCTATAGATCTGGAAGGGAAGTTGGATTCTTCCTTACCAGAGCCAGACGACCGATAAAGATGATTGAGAGGATCTTTCCGAGCATAAGGTGAATCTTGTACATTTAACTTTTTAGTGCAATTTTTCAAAAACGATGTTTATTTTCTGAAAACTATAACGCCGTTGTACGTTATCTGATAAAAATTACATTCTATGATTGGCACTAATTTATATCTATACCTTATCTAGACATATGAATTGGACAAATTCATGCTAAGTGTTGATCTACATCATGGATGTCTAAGACACTAAACTTAATTATAAAACTGGGCCTAACTTAATATTTATGTAGAACAAGAGCAGAAAGAAATCATCAACAACATGCATTGCATGCCTTCTGTAAACAGGTGATAGCACTTTTAGTTCTTCAGCAAATCATTGAGTTTTGCCCATATGTTGTTAGCCCCATGCATCGATCCGTGGTGAGCAAAACTTGACCAATACATAAATCATAAAACGATATACCATGCACCTCCGCGTTACCCAGTGTGTCACCTGCTGCTACTTTGCCCGAGCGTGCTGCCAAGCATATTTCTTTTTCTTTTGATTCTGATGAGCAGTTGTGGTTTTCAGTAGCTAAGTCTTTGTGTTGAAAATGAAAAACACTTCTCTGCTTTATTTCATTTGTTTGTACTGCTTCATCTTCATAGCACAAAGGTGCTTGGGTTAATGTCTAAGAGAGGACCAGTTATGCATTTTGTCACGGGTTGTATTGTATATATTTCTTGGTATGTTATATTTTTTGATGAAAATGCATCAGTGAGCTGGACCCATGTTACTTTTTAGAAAGAAATAATGTCGTGTTTGGTTATCAGAAAAATGTGTTCCATCGGTTATGATGGAAAACCGTAGCGAGCGTTTATTTCGGCCACGATGGTTTTCGTAAGTGCATTTGTTTAGCCTTTTGCAATGCATGGACATGTTTGCTGTATATTATTATGGGAAACGGAAATTCATAATTTATTTCATCGAAGATTCTAAAACCAGTGAAGTATCTATGGGTTGGTTAGGACAATGCTCATATTGTTTGAAACTGAACTATTTGATACTCATTTTAATCTCAAGTTTTGTTACCGATGGGTGCGCTGCTGATCATGCTAGAGAACTAGGACACAACCATAACTATTTGATACTCATTTTAATCTCAAGTTTTGTTACCGATGGGTGCGCTGCTGATCATGCTAGAGAACTAGGACACAACCAATAGCTATTTTTAGTGGTGTGCAGGGGTTGAGGAGCATCTCTATGAAAGGGATGGACATCGACCTCGAAGACGGCTTTAATCATTTGTTTGATTCATTTATATGCATTTTAGCTTGTCGCGTCAACGTCGTTGCTTGCTTGCGCATGAATTGGACGTGGCAAAGCTTATCTTGGAGACAGACTAAAAAAATAGTGGCGGCTAAAGTTAAGAACCTCAAAAATTGGTAGATCAATGATCAATCTATGGCCTACTGTTGAGGAGGTAAAGTAGTGCATGCGATCAAGGGAGGAGTTCAGGGTGGCATGGGTGAGATGCTTGACTAATGGAGCTTCTCATTGGCTAGCGAAGGAGGGGTTGTGCAAATAACTTATGTAAAACTTAGGCCAGGTACCTGTCGGATTGTATTCGTGATGTTTTGGACTCAGATCGTGCTGAGAATAAATAAAACATAACCCGTTTCCAACTAAAAAAACATTTTTATTTGAGTTGTCAATATTCCCTCAAAAAAATTTGAGTTGTCAATAAGATCATTGATAGTCAGATTTAGCAAATCTGCCCCTCTAAACATCCACAATCGCGGCCGGCCAGTGCCCGTTTTGAGCCCTGTTTTGAGCCCTTATTTGTCCGTGCATGTAGTCATACTCCTCATTTTCTCCCTTATATATCTGGTGACTTGCATGTGATTGATGGAGATGAAGAGAGAGAGAGAGGGAGAGAGAGAGAGAAGAAAGAAAATGTGATCTGGCGTGGGCCGCGTCCTACGTGTCGGATTGACCAAATGTGTCACCCTCATATTCTCCTCATAACTGATGTCAATATGAGAGTTTGCGGACCACTCAGACTTATAGGGATGATATGAGGGGTCTTGTTAGGTCACCTTTTTTCTTCTCCCTCCTGTTCGGTCATCGACTGGAAGTGTCCGCGGACGTTTGAGCAGGATTCAAGTGGACCGGCTGTAGGTGCTCTAAGATTATTGTGTTTCATATTATGATGTGTGTTAGCTGATTATCAAAATAATAATAATATGTGTGTTAGCTTAGTCGACATTGTTCTCGATAAGCTCAGTGAGTAGCATCTTATTTTTTTTCGAAAGCCCGTGGTAACGCACAGGCATTCTACTAGTTGTTTCTAACGCGCGACCTATATGCTAAATAGGCGACGCGCTGCTGCAGCATGTCAAATGGGATAAGTGTTGGGAGCGGCAATGTGCCCATAACCCTCTTTTTCCCATTGGCCAAAAACTTTATCCTTGTTTTAGTGAGGCCTGGAGCTAAAATAAGAGAGAATTCCTTATTTGACCCTTTCTTAAAATTTGCTTTCCTTTTTGGCCCTAACAATTTATTTTTCCTTTTTTGACACCCAAACTTTATTTTATGCCCTCAATGACATTTCTGTTAGTTTTGACCACTAACACCGTCAAATGCAACCTGAAAAGTCCTTTTTACCCCTGCTTTAGCTCATTGGTAAAAAAGGAAAGAAGCTGGTATGACCGAACTTTTCTCTCGGTTTCCAACCAGAGTCAATGTTGCTGCCGCAGATGGCGGGGCGGAGGGTGACAGATCGTCAGCCTCGGTGTTGATTTTAGATCACTAGAACAAATTCACCAAAAGCTGGTATGCGTACGTGCAAAGCTAGCCTGGAACTCTTACACACAGCTAGATTGATTCTGGTACTTGGAGCTTGATCAATTTGCTAGCAGACTACAGTAGCACAGGCACGTACACGGTACACTTGAACGCCTGAGCTAGCTTCAACTGGAAAATGATGACTTCAGTAAACATATATGCTAGCTACAGTTCTGCAAATATTTTCTATGACTTCAGTATTCAGCTAAGGAAATAATATTGAAATATATATGCAATACATCAGTGAACATCTTTAAAGAAAAATGATGAGCAGGTTGCTTTTTTTACTTATTAGATATGCAGGACAATCACATAGTGCACTAGGGGCAAAATGGTCTTTTCATCTCACACTTAACACCGTGAGTGTAAAAAACTGACGGAAATATCATTGAGGGAACAAAATGAAGTTTGAGCGTCACAAAAGGAAGAAAATTTTGTTTAGGCCAAAAAGGGAAGTAGATTTTAAGGAAGGGCCAAATAAGGAATTCTTTCCTAAAATAATGGCGCTCTTACAATTGTTCATCATATTATTGATGGAAGTAATTTTGCATCAACTGTTTGGACCGTTCAAATTTTGGAATTGAGGTTATGATTTTTTTTGAAAAAAGATCCAAGTATATTATAAAAGTTCATCGCAAGCACAGAACACATCGAACACAATAAAAACCACATCGGGACCTCTAGAACACCAAACGACCACTATGCCGCTAGAGCGAGCCGCCGACTCACCGCTACCCTATCGGAACCTACTTGACTTTATCGATGACAACAAGAAGTCTTCATGCACGCACCCCTTAGGGCCAACGCCCTGGAGCCGTAGTCGTCGCCGTTGAACCCTTGAATAGATATGAATCAACTGACATCAAACCTTACCATCATGCGTGACGAGAAACCCCTAACCTCGCCACCCAAAAGAGATGGCAGAAATCTATACCGGAGCTTCGTTGACTACGTCCAGATGGACGAACTCGAGGAGGATTTGTGACCGAAGAACAAGACTCAAAGAAGAAATGTGGCTATCCGTCCGAACATCACACATGCTGAAAGGATCGATATGGTTAACTAGAGGGGGGGGGGGGTGAATAGGCAACTACCAGTTTTTAACTTTTCTTTAACAAATTAGGTTTAGCAACAAATAGGTTGACTAGATATGCAACTAGGTGAGCAACCTATATGATGCTAACAACAATAACAACACAAGAAAGCAAGGGAAACAATATAAGTAGTTTGCACAAAGTAAAGGTAAGAAGTAGCCACAAGTGGAACCGATGGAGACGAGGATGTGTTACCGAAGTTCCTTCCCTTTGAGGGGAAGTATGTCTCCGTTAGAGCGGTGTGGAGGCACAATGCTCCCCAAGATGCCACTAAGGCCACCGTATTCTCCTCATGCCCTCACACAATGCGAGATGTCGTGATTCCACTAGTGGTGCACTTGAAGGCTGCAACCAGACCTTTACAAACAAGTTTGGGGCAATCTCCACAACTGAATTGGAGGCTCCCAACACCACCACGAAGCTTCACCACAATGGAATATGGCTTCGAAGTGACCTCTTCCGTCTAGGGTGCTCAAACACCCAAGAGTAACGAGATCCGCAAGGGATTAGTGGGGGGAATCAAATTTCTCTTGGTGGAAGTGTAGATCGGGGCCCTCTCAACCAAACCCTAGAGTATCAACAAGTTTTGTGGGCTAGGGAGAGAGATCGGGCGAAAATGAGCTTAGGAGTAATAATGGAGCTTTTGGAAGGATAAAAGGTAGGTCTTCTTGGGGAAGAAGACCTCCTTATATAGTGGGAAGGGAATCTGCCTGTTGCCCACTTACTAGCTGCACACAAGCGGTAGTACCGCCCCTGGGAGCGGTACTACCACCCGCGCGCAGATCTCAGCAGTAGTAGGGGCAGCGGTAGTACCGCGTGTTACTACCGCCCTAATACCGCTCTGGTGGCGCGGGTCATCAGACAGGGTGTTTGGTGCCCCGCGCCGGGCTCTCGAGCCACCTAGAGTCACCCAGCGGTACTACCGCTGGCCCGGGCGGTAGTACCGGCTATAAACGGTACTACCGCGCTGGCCAGAGCGGTACTACCGCTAAGGCAACTTGAGGCAGCCAAGGGCACATGGCAGAAGCTCCAAATGCCGGGAAAGGACGGGGTGCAATTGTGTACGTGATGATTCTGCCCAATCTTTCCAACTGCGGACCTCCTCTTGATAGTACGGATTTTCCTATGACTCAAGTCCACCAACACTAAATCGCTGGAAAGAAACCGTCTTCTCTTTTACTCACTGAGGGGGAAATAGCTGTCTCGTGCCACCTGATAATCTCTGAAAGCTTAATACACACGGTTAGTCCGTAAATGCATTGTCATCAATCACCAAAACCATTAGGGTATAAATATACCCTTACACATGCGAGGACTAAAAAAGTACTAACCTAAACTTCTAACCGGATCATCTCTCTACCTTCATTGTGCCCATAGGGAAAGCCCATAGCCTCTGGACACCGCGTGGTCAATCTAGCCTAGTACTTTTCAATAATAGCATTGGACCTAAGCTTTTTCTTGAACACATTTAAGGATGATGAGTAATCTCCCATGTCCCATTAGTCATGATGAAATCTATATCTCACTACGTATAGCTTCTAGTAGTCAACAACGGGAGATGCATAAACTTCTGAAATGAAAGTGAGAGTACTATCTACAAGGTATACAATGAAATCTCCACCAAAATACTTTGCAGTCATTTGTATGTTGCTCTTATCCCCAGGGATCTCATCAATGGAACAAAGGGTTCAGAAGGTGTGAATGATCGCTGGCTACATGAGCTAGACATATCTTTAGTAAAAAAACATATCCTCTAATAAAGTCACATCATTCGACTCTAATTGTACCAACATTCATGTCACATATCTCAGATTTCACCATGTACAAGTTGGGTACGTGAACTAATTCATCGTTACTAGTGGACCCGTTGCGCCAAATGGCGCAGAGGCACGCTAAAGCCATGTCCGCGATGAAAAAAAATCCATGGTTTAATACCCTCTAATAGGAAACACGGTGGGATGTTGTGTATAATGATATATGAATATACACATCTTAAATTAATAGTATATAGTCTAATTTAAAACATGAATATACACATCTTAAATTAATAGTATATAGTCTAATTTAAAACAAACAAAATGCACGCCATGATATGAAAAATCAAGATAGAATTGTCCTTCAAAATCTACAATGAGTGTTTTGAAAAAGGTTTGTCTTTCTCGGTAAAAATAGGTTTTAGCAACAACTTAGGCGTACAGTCCCATTTTAATTATGATCGCTTTGAAGATTGTTGTGTACAATGATATATATCAGGCCCAAGGCTACATCCCTTTTTTGAACCAGTGTATTTTACGATATGAGATATGAGCCCACTTTCACAGTCACGTTAGCACACTTTCACAGCCGTGTCGATTTAGCCGCGTTGTTTACAGAAACTAGAATTGTATAAGCAATAGGGACTTTGAAGTCCATTAATGGCCTTGGCTATGTTGTCCATAGAGACATAAATGGTGCAAGCAATAGAAAATCTTAACATAATGATCATTAGCTCTCACACACAGAGTCTTGGCAAGTCTTAGTCTGCGCTTGGATTTGAATTTCACATCAGAAGGCTTCTATTCAATTTAATGTGGGTCATCATATTTCACCAAACCTTTATATTGTTTGATTGTCTATTGGTCAAACATTAGAAACGATCCCAAATTTCATGGGCACAATATACAAATAAACATAGGGAATACTACTGTGACATCTTGCATGTGCTTTGAGAGCAGCTGCATTTTCTGTGCCCATATAATTCGTCTCTTGGACATTCTACAAAAGATGACAAGAAATCAGTATCTGGGAACAATAATAAAGTGTTGAAGCACATTATCATGAAATCAAGAGCATCACAATTCATATACAATTTGCATCTTTATCAGTTAAAGCAACTGAATAATATGTTTTGAGGACACAGGCAATAATATCATTCCTGCACCGGAAAAGAAATGTCCAGCATATCTGCCACTATCTTTTCTTGAAGATGCCACTACCTATTGCGAAGTTTAATATCAATGGACCAATAATTATTTTAAACTGCAAAAACAGAATGCCACAGAAACCAATGATATTCAACTATCTAACAATCATGAGTTACAAAGAGGAAGTAATGAATATGAAGACATCTGTGTGATTTGAGTACAGTTCAAACAGAACCTACATAGGTAGCCATATTGAGCTATAAACCAAGGCAGAGGACACCCAGGGCAGAACATCATTACAACACCCTGCATCAGTTAATAGATGGCCAAAAGAGCCAACCCATAAATAGTCTAAATAGTTTTCTACTGGTAAATAATACATGATAGACGATATTGCTGGTAGCTTTTAGACAAGTGGTAGCTGAACTGCATCACCCTTTCCTCTGGACAGAAATGTCATGTGCGGAACCAACATATATATTATTCACAGTATAGTGTAGCAGGCAGCAATTGTTTATGGAAAAAGTGAACGGAATACGCGAGTTCAGCCAATACTGATCCGTGGCATGGCATGAAAGTTTGACCAATATATATCAATTGCATTATCAATTATATGGTCACGTATATAGACAGTTATTGTGAATTTCAGCAATGACACGCCATGGGTGCAACAGGCGATCTACTGTTTTGAATGTCCAAAGATGCAAAGACAATGCTATTAACCCAAATAGAACGTGTGATGCTCCATGATGGTCATACGAATCATAACATGCCGTTCCACAAAAGGTTGGACTGTCATCTGCACTCAAGACAGTGAAATGGGTGTTCCCTCTTCCGGAATGTAAAATCACCAGTTAACCAACAAGCATCACATGAGTATAAAAAACAAAGCCAATGCATTAACATCAAGAAAGGAAGGTGACAAATCTTGATGAACAGAACAAAGAAGAAGAAGCCTTCGAGCTCGTATAGACTGTGAAACAAACAACAAAGTACCTGGTCAAAACTAAAAAGATCATAGCCTACCCCAACATGACTAAATCGATGGATTCCAAGCAAAAAATTACAAAACTATACCAAGACAACTGCATATCAAGATTCTTAGGACGAATGAGTAAACTAAAATACCCCAACAGAACCATATCCAATTCCGAAACAATTGTATACAAATATATAAATGTTCTGAACAAATGCGTAGACCAAAATACCAAACAAGCAATCTGAACCATGAAAAATAAAGCACGTCACTAACATGGCGAACATAAATACTTCCTAAACACTAACAAGGCCCCTGATAATTTCTCTAGAAACTGTCGAAGATTCCTTATGATACATATGTAAGCCTGAACTGAAATTGGTGAGCAATCTTAGTGCACTCATTAAGCAAGCCCATGTTCTCCTGAAACTGTCCCTGGCTGATTATAATGTATGGAACATCACCAATTACCCCCTGAACTGATTATAATGAGTGAACACAGTGGTAATAATGTATGGAACATCACCCCCTGGCTGATTATTTCTCCTGAAACTGTCCAAGATTGCCCTCAATTACCATGCTTTTATGTTCACTCATTTGATCCAACAAAACCAACATAATTATATTTTTTTTGTCTCTTCACTGTATACTCTGAAAAATCAACATGTACACCCATTACCTTTCATTTTCAGTTTAATTACAGTTCCATCTGTTCTTTTATCAAGTGAGCTTTCTACATGCCAAAAACCGTATGTTAAACATATGGGTTACACGGGACATCACGTACATGTGGATTTTCCTTTGGTATAGGTGTGTGTATGTATGTGTGACAACCCTGATTTTGAACTCAGTTAACTGCGTCTATTAGGTGTGCACCCCTGTCATATTTGTCCTGAATCCACAACTGATTGCTACAAATACTGATGTTCACTACTTCCAATTTGTTATGTTAATCTAGTTGCACAAGTTCTATTTTCAGTTATTAGTTTTCTGAATAATCCTGAATGTGTAGTATACACGGCCAGGTTCAGTTTAGACAGGCTAGTGTCAGGCTAGTCCTTTGTTCTTCAGACTTAGTCGTATCTTTTTTTGCTGTTGTAATCGTGGGTGTAGTGGCCACGACTCCGTCCGTGGGATGGCGCGGGTAAAACGGATCGTGGGCAGTACATGCTGCGAGTTTGTTACGCTTGGAAATAAAGAGAAGGAAACAGAAAAGGCGCAGGTCGAGGCGTCACAAAACTGCTCTGTTCGTCAGTCTCCTTTTCCTCTCTGTTCATCTGAATTTTGCCAAGGTTCAGGTGTGTGTGTGTCCACCTCGCGTGTGTTGATCCAGGGTTTGGTCCAACATTTGGTATTCAGAGCGTTGGTTCACGGGAGGCGGTGCACGGCGGCGGAGTCACGAGGAGTTGTGGCGGCGGTGATCGGCGATGGAAGACACGTCACCGAAGAAGGATCTGAACAGCGGCGGCAGAAAGTACACGCCGCCAGCAAGGAGGCCCGGAGATGATGGTGCTGTGGTCGTCCAGCGCGCGCCGACGAGGACCGGCGGCGTCCCGATCCAATATCCGATGCTCAACGACTCCAACTACGGTCTGTGGGCCGTAAAGATGAGAGTGCTGCTCCGTCCCTTCGGCGTGTGGTCGGCGTTGGAGGGCACCGCGGAGTTCGACCAAGGAAAGGATGACGAAGCCTTCGCCGCTCTCTCCCAGTCCGTCCCGGACGCGGTGATGATGGCGGTGGCCAACTGCGAGACTGCTCACGACGCCTGGGAGGCCATCCGACGCATGCGCGTCGGCGAAGATCGCGTCCAGAAGGCGTGAGTGAAGCAACTCAAGCGCCAGCTCGATCGTATGGAGATGGCGGACAGCGAGTCAGTCAGTGTGTTTGCGCAGAAGCTCATGACGCTCGTCGGAGAAATCCGGTCGCTGGGCGAGACGGTGTCGGATGAGTCAATCATTGAGGTCCTCTTCAACGCCGTCCCGAGCCGGTTTGGGAATATCGTGAGCACCATCGAGCAGTGGGGTGACCTCACTACCATGACCGTGTCGGAGGCAGTCGGTCGCCTCGCCGCGTTTGAAGAGAGCCAACGCGGACGACGCCATCACTCTGGTGGGAAGGAGGACCAGCTGATGCTGATGACGCAGGCCCTCGGGCATCTTATGAAGGGCAAAAAGGGGTCACCCGGAGCCGGCAGCAGTAACGCCGGTCGTGGTCGTGGAGGTGGTCGAGGTCGCGGTGGTGGCCGCGGTGGGCACGGTGACCGTGGACAGCAAGGGCGCGGCGAGAGCAAGGACGCGGCCAAGCAAAAGAAGCACCGGAAATTTGATATCACCAAGGTGAGGTGTTTCAATTGCAATGAGATGGGTCACTTTCAGTCTGATTGTCCGGTGCCCAAGCACGAGCAGGCGAACTATGTGCAGGAAGACGAGGTAGAGGATGAGGGCTTGCTCATGTTGCAGGCCTGCGAGCTCACGCCTCCTGAGCCAGCACCGTCAGAGCAGGTGTTGCTCAACGAGGAGAAGGTGGTGCCGAAGCTGACAGGCGCCCATGACATCTCGTGGTACTTGGACACGGGAGCGAGCAATCACATGACTGGCAACTCTGAGAAATTTGCTGAATTGGACAGAACAGTAAAAGGCAAGGTCCGATTTGGAGATGGGTCTGCAGTTGAGATACGTGGGCGAGGATCGGTGCTCATGCAATGTCTGACTGGTGAGCACCGTGTTCTCTCTGACGTTTACTTCATACCTCGCCTGAAGAACAACATCATCAGTCTTGGGCAACTTGATGAAAATGGGTGTAAGTATGGCAGTGAGAATGGGGTGATGACACTCTGGGATAGGCAGAGAAAGGTTCTGGCCCGTGTGCCACGCACCCGCAACAGGATGTACATCCTCAACATTTAGCCATCCAAGCCGGTGTGCCTACTCGCGCATGCAAAGGAGGATGCGTGGCTCTGGCACATGCGGTTCGGGCATGTGAATTTTCGTTCATTGAAGGCACTAGCAGCAGAGAAGATAGTCGAGGGGATGCCATGCATTGATCAGGTCGAGCAGGTCTGCGATGGGTGCATGATTGCCAAGCAACGGTGTCTGCCCTTTCCTGCACAAGCTACATACCGTGCGACACGACAGCTTGAGCTGATCCATGGAGATTTATGTGGTCCCATCTCACCGGAGACGCCAGGAGGGAAGAAGTACTTTCTTCTTCTGGTTGATGACTTCTCAAGGTATATGTGGATTGCCCTGTTGCGCAGCAAGGATGAGGCCATAGAGGCAGTGCAGAAAATTCAGAAGGCTGCTGAAAACGAAGTTGGTCTGAATCTGAAGGCCATCCGGGCTGACAGAGGTGGGGAGTTCACTTCCAGCGAGTTTGCTGAGCACTGCAATCACCATGGGGTAAAACATTTCCTGACTGCACCTTATACCCCGCAGCACAATGGTGTAGTTGAGAGAAGTAACCAAACCATGGTCGGTATGGCGAGGAGCTTGCTAAAGAGTATGGGGGTACCAGCAAGGTTCTGGGGTGAAGCGGTGTGCACAGCGGTGTATCTGCTCAACAGATCACTCACTAAGAGTGTCAAGGGTATGACCCCATATCAAGCCTGGCATGGAAGGAAACCTACTGTCCAACACTTAAGGACATTTGGGTGTGTGGCTCATGTCAAACTGGTTGGTCCAGGGCAAACGAAATTGTCAGATAGGAGCAAGCAAATGGTGTTCATTGGCTATGAGGTTGGGTCCAAGGCGTATCGCATGTATGATCCAGAGAAGAGGAAGTTGATTGTATCGCGCGATGCAGTCTTTGAAGAAGACAGATGTTGGGAGTGGGCCTCACAGTCAAGTCCAGGGGAAGATGATCGCAGCTCCTTCACAGTTGTATACCCGGAGCTAGTTGAACAACCTGAAACAACAATACCAGAGGGAACTGCAGAAGTCGAGCCGACGGTTGAACCTGAAACGCCAGTTATGGGACTCAAACCAGTCGGTGCATCTGCTCCCATGATAGTACCACGGCCAGGTGTGAAGTCGCGCAAGATAGGGTGTGGAGTCATGATTCCTTGTGATCTCACCCCTTCGCCGGTGACCCCTGGAATTGCATCAGAAATGCCGGAAACACCATGGACAGAACCATCACAGGGGCCACAAGGGAAGCGGCTGCTCAAAGAAGTTTATGAAGAAACAACGGAGATCAAGCAAGCAGATGCCGGGCTATGTCTGTTTGCTCTGGGGGAGCCTGCAAGTCATGTTGAAGCACTAGAAGAGGCTTCCTGGAAGAAGGCCATGAAGGAGGAGCTGACAGCCATAGAAGAGAACCATACTTGGGAATTGTGTGATCTACCTAGAGGACAGAGACCGATTGGACTGAAATGGGTGTACAAGTTAAAGAAAGATCCGAACGGAGAAGTAATCAAGCACAAGGCGAGACTGGTTGCAAAAGGTTATGTGCAGCGAGAGGGCATAGATTTTGAGGAAGTCTTTGCCCCTGTGGCTCGCCTTGAGTCAGTTCGGTTGATTGTAGCACTCGCAGCTCAATTCGGTTGGAAAATACACCATATGGATGTCAAGTCAGCATTTCTCAATGGCGATCTGCGTGAAGAAGTGTATGTCACCCAGCCACCTGGGTTTGAGAAAGAAGGGAATGACAGCAAGGTATACAAGCTGAACAAGGCACTGTATGGGCTCCGACAAGCACCAAGAGCCTGGAATTTCAAGCTTGACACAACACTCTCAGAACTTGGGTTTGAGAGATGCCCATCGGAGTCTGGCTTATACAGAAAGCAAGTGGGCAAGACAGCACTCATAGTGGGAGTGTATGTGGATGATCTTGTTATTACAGGAGGGAGTGATAAGGCCATTGATGATTTCAAGAAGCAAATGAGCTCCAAATTCAGTATGACTGACTTGGGGTTGTTGAGCTATTACCTTGGAATAGAAGTAAGGCAATCAACAGAAGGGATCACTCTATGTCAGTCAGGGTATGCAGCTAGAATTTTGGAGAAAATGGGCATGTCTGACTGCAATACAACTCACATTCCCATGGAGCCAAGACTAAAACTGAGCAAAGCTAGCAAGGCAGAGGAAGTTGATCCAACTAGCTACAGAAGTGTGGTTGGAAGCTTGAGGTACCTGCTGCACACTCGACCTGATCTGAGTTTTTCAGTAGGCTTTGTGAGCAAGTTCATGGAAAGGCCCACAAAGGAACATATGCCAGCAGTAAGACACATACTGAGATATGTGAAGGGCACACTGAGTCTTGGATGCAACTACAAGAGAACAACAGGAGAGCCGCAACTAGTTGGGTATAGTGACAGTGACCTTGCCGGCGATGTGGACGACCGGAAGAGCACTGCAGGTGCGCTGTACTACTATGGAAATTGTCCAGTGTCCTGGACATCTCATAAGCAAAAAATTGTTGCTCAATCCTCTTGTGAAGCAGAGTATGTAGCTGCTGCTTTGGCTGCATGTCAGGGTATTTGGCTAGCAAGACTTGTTGGAGAATTGCTTAGACATGAACCTGACAAATCAGTGCTCAAGGTGGACAATCAGTCAGCGATCGCCTTGTGCAAAAATCCTGTGTTCCATGACAGAAGCAAACATATCGATGTGCGCTATCACTTTGTGAGAAATTGCGTCGAAGAAGGAAAGATTGTTGTGGAACACGTCAGAACAAAAGAGCAGCATGCTGACATTCTTACAAAGGCCCTACCCAGAGCTACCTTTCAGGAAATGAAGGAGAAGATTGGGTTACAAAGTGTCAAGCTGGTGCAACAAGCTTAAGGAGGTGAAATGTTATGTTAATCTAGTTGCACAAGTTCTATTTTCAGTTATTAGTTTTCTGAATAATCCTGAATGTGTAGTATACACGGCCAGGTTCAGTTTAGACAGGCTAGTGTCAGGCTAGTCCTTTGTTCTTCAGACTTAGTCGTATCTTTTTTTGCTGTTGTAATTGTGGGTGTAGTGGCCACGACTCCGTCCGTGGGATGGCGCGGGTAAAACGGATCGTGGGCAGTACATGCTGCGAGTTTGTTACGCTTGGAAATAAAGAGAAGGAAACAGAAAAGGCGCAGGTCGAGGCGTCACAAAACTGCTCTGTTCGTCAGTCTCCTTTTCCTCTCTGTTCATCTGAATTTTGCCAAGGTTCAGGTGTGTGTGTCCACCTCGCGTATGTTGATCCAGGGTTTGGTCCAACACAATTTTCTTTGCATGCCGTTCTGCCTGGTTCCAGTTTGATGTTGCTTTACATCCAAAAACATTTTTTCTTATATTTAACCATAAACCAATGCATATACTACAAAGTTCCGCAGTTTCTGAATACAAACACACCGACATAAGAGAATCGTGTGATGGAAAGGAGGGAATAAAATCACTAAAACATCTGAGATCAATATGAATCCATCTAGCAATTTAGAAATTGAGAGAGGGGAGAAATGGAGTCGAGCCTACCTTTGCGTTGTGCAGCCTTCATGTTTCTCCACTTGCTGCCCCCCATCCCCGACGGATCCACGACGCTCAAAGCTGGTGGGGCAAGGCGACACTCGCAGGAGGCACTTCACGATGGAGGACGGACGTAGGCAGTCCAACAACCTCCTTGATTAGCAGGGGCCGATTCATGGCGTCGCATCAAATCAAGCGCCGATGTTGTTGCCGTTTGCCTGGAGGTCACCGACCACCCTCAAAAAATCATCCGTTGCCTCCAGACTACTCCTCCTCTCCCTGCAATCGCTGCAACCCTCATCTCTCTCCTCTCCTCCCTAATTGTCCACGCACCCAACGCCCAACACCCGCGTCCTCGCCTCCCGGACCAGCCATTGCCACGCCGTTGGAGCTCGGCCGTCCCGGACCGGCCGTTGGGGCTCGGCCGCCCCGGACCAGCCACCGCCGCGTCGCTGGGGCTCGGCCGCCCCTGACCAGCCGCAGCCGCGCCGCTGGGGCTCGGCCGCCCCGGACCAGCCGCCGCCGTGCAGTTGGGGCTCGGCCGACGTGGGTTGCCATGGGGAAGGAGCAGATGCGGGAGGAGAGGGTGGAGAAGGAGGGCGGCTGTGGGGTTTGCTGGAAAAGGGATAGTGCTTGTGTGGTGGGACTCACTCTGTGCGTTCGATTTATTCGGTTTACACGGTTCGGTTTATATGGTTTTTCGGTTTGTACGGTATCAATACTTCGGTAAATACGGTATGAGATTTATATACGGTTCGGTTTCGGTATATACCAAATTATTTCGGTATGGTTTCGGTATATACCGTATAAACCAAAGTTGACGCGAATTTGAAAATGGCATATAACAATTTACAAATTTATGACTCAAAACACACATCTTTTTATACGAAGAGTATATAACTATATGAAATGTATATGCATGCATAAATTCGATGGTTATGGACGTGCTTAGCATTCTTGTGAAGAGAAATATGACTTCATATAGTTATATACTTCGTTTTGGACCTCGTTGTCGGGAGGAAAACAGATGCACTTAATAGGAAATCTGGCTTCTGCACACAAAAATGACTACGTGTATATTGTTTTCCTAAGATATATAAATATATTTTGTACTTCGGTTTATTCGGTTTTTCGGTATATACCATAAAAATCAAACTTCAAAACGGTATGAAAAGTTCATACCATACCGAAACCATAAAACCATAAAAACCATAAAATTGGTTCGGTTCGGTTTATTTTCGGTATGGTTTTTCGGTTCGGTTTTAAAATGCACAGGGTGAGGTGGGACGAATGGATGCAGTGCGTGAGGCTCACATGGATTGGATGGATGAAAGACCCAACGCACGCGACCCTCTCTCCCACGTCCCGTGGTTCCCGCGTGTGGCACTCCCTTTTCCTCTCGCACGTCCTCTGGTTCCCGCCCGTGGCATTCTTTCTTGCTTCGTCAGCCACAGTGCCACTCAGACGTCTCACACACCAGTCACGCACCGTACTGGCTGACTTACACCAAGGTTTGAAACTACCCACGATGAACGAACCGAATCACACACACAAAAAAGGTCCACAAGTCATCCAACCAGGAAAAACAGAGAAAAGGTAACAAAATTTACCATGCAGTCAACCAATCCAACGATCAGCAGCAAAAGTCAAACGCCATCCGACGGCCACGAGCGATGCGCACGAGAGGAGCTCCGTGGAGGAGGGTCGGCTAGCATCCTTATAGGTTAGATAGAATGTGTGCATCCATTCGAGTTGCACTTGCGTGTACACGTCATTCCTTCTTTGGTTTCTCACTGTGCAGCTGAGCTAGCTCTGTTCGACGCGGCAAAAAGAAGTGACTGGCCCAAATTAGAAATACGGTGTCGCAATTTGTAACGGAGCCGACAAAGTGGCTTTGATTTGATGGATCAATGGCTGATGACTACTGTAACAACAGGATAACAGGCATATATAGATAATCACTTGGTAGAAGGGTTGCACGCAATTTCGGCCTTCTATGTTTAGTCTATCTTTTTTCAGGCAGATTCAAATATTTTTAAAAAATTATAGCTTTCAAACCCTAACTTCAAATCTAGTATTTTATATATGAAAATCCATCAAAAATGTGTAGAATTCAAGTATGCTATTATATTGCATGTAAATTATTTCTAAAATTGCTTTAGGATGCAATCTTAATTAATATCTTTTCTATATGGGGTATTTTAAAAATGTCTATCACTCCCTCAGTTCCACAATGTAATGCGTATAATTTTTTTAAGAAGTCTAACTTTATAGACTTTGACCAAGTTTATAGAGTAAAACATAGACATCTAGAATACCAAATACATATCCTTAGATACATCACAAGACATACTTTCATATTGTATATATTTGGTATAGTAGATATAGTTTTTCTCTACGAACTTAGTCAAAGTTTATTTTTTTTAGAAAATCTATATGCATATATGGAGGGAGTATATATGTTTCCTATCCTATTTAAATTTAGTAGATATGACAGTTTGATGATCTCACAAAATCTATTATTGACACCATATACCATTAGTAGATACGTGAACTAATTCATTGTTATGTGTGTTCAGAGGCGGAGGACGAAAAAAAATTAAGGTGTGGCGAAGTCTTAAGGAAAGAATTATTTTGATGCAAATCGAAAGAGTCAATACACATTACAAATGAAAAACCAAATACAATCAAAATGTAGGCATGTTTTAATAGGAAAACAACCTAAAACATAGCGATAATGCTGCCACTACCAAGCACTTCAAATTTCAGAAAAATAAAAAATTATCTCTTCCCCCTTTCTTTGGATTGGCTAGTCCTTTTCCCTTTCTTTCCATCTTCTGACAATCTGGATAGAACTACACCGGTTGGGCATCTTATTAGCTTGTATGTACAATCATCTAAAAACAAAAACTTGTGCCTACACAAGATCCTGGAGAATTGACACAAAAAAGATCAACAAAAAAAGTGGCTAGTCCACTGGTTCGGTCGGAGTCGGACCCTGGGGAATTACCAGGAAATCCCAAACTGTTGTCGCCCGCCGGAGCTTGCCGCCGCTGCTTTCTGCAGCCGCCCGCTGGAGCTTGCCGCCACCGCCTGCTGCCGTCGCCCGCTGGACCTTGCCGCCGCCCTTGCTGCCGCCGCTGGCCAGCAGCCGCCAGCTGGAGCTTGCCGCTGCCGCTTGCTGCCGTTCCGCGCTGGACCCTGCTGCCGCCCTTGCTGCCGCCGCCGGAGCCTGCTGGAGCCGCCTGCCTCGTCGGCCGCCCGACTGGTCATCGCGACCTGGCCAGCCGCCAGCGCCGCCGCTGCGCTAGGGTTTGCGGGCAGAGGAATGGTTGCGGGCTTGCGTCCCGTACGTGAGTGGGGTGGGGTTCGTCCCGTGCGCACGGGTGCATTGCGTCTCGCGTGCGTGCGTGAGTGTGCGACGCGTGCGTGTCGTGGGGTGCTACTGGCCCAGCCAAGTTGGCCCATCAGGCGAGCGCTCGCTCGGCGAACGAGTCACCCGATGCCTGATCCAACGATTAGCGATAGATACATAGGTATAAATTTTTTGTTGCACATAATCAAGGTATGGCAGCCGCCATACCTTGCCCTACGGAGCCCTCCGCCAGTGTGTGTGTTGTGCGCATTCATATAGTAAAGGTTAAAACATGTACGTAATCACCATCTCTGTTTCGCACGGTGCACTACCAACGCCTATGCGATGATACACACTAAACTGCCGATACGAGTTTTATGTAAACCAGTGGCTTAACATTGATTCTCATACTGTCTGAAATTGTGCACATAAAGATTTTTTTAAGAATATTATTTGCTGATGTTGTTAGGTGTGTGTATGGAGGGTGTTATTTTTCTCCTTGCAACCCACGGGCATGTTTTGCTAATGGCCATATATATAGATAGATAACTAGATATGCCCAATTATCTACAGATTGGTTTATACATAACTCTCTATCTCCCCCGCGTCTTTGTGCTGATCAACATTCCGAGCCCTGCGCTTGGTGATCATCTCTGACGACATGAAGCTCGGCATGGTCTCCTCCTCCCAGTAACGAGAATCATCACGGCTCAACCCCACAAAACCATCATCCACGTCGTCCAGTAACGCCCCCTCCGGCGGCCACACAAACGCGGGCTTCACCAGCGGCACGTCCGGCAGCGGTGCCGTCTTCGTGACAACCTGCAGCACGTCGGCCAGGGTCGCCCGGTCCGATGGGTTCGGGTTGCTGCAGGACAGACCGAGGAGCAGCAGCCGGGCGGCATCATCGGCGTCGAACTCCGCCTCTGACGCGCGGAGCTCGGCATCAACGGCTTCCAGTAGTCTTCCCTCTTGATGGAGCCACCAAACCCAGTCGACGAGCAGCGGGAACTCATCGTCCGCTTTGCCGAGCGACCTCCTGCCGGTGACGAGCTCGAGGACCAGCACCCCGAACGCGTAGACGTCGGTCTGCCGGGTGGCCTTGTGGCTGACGGGGTACTCCGGCGCGATGAAGCCCCAGGTGCCCGCGACGCCGATGTCGGTGAAGGAGTTCTTGTCCAAGGCGACGACTCTCGCGAGGCCGAAGTCGCCGAGGCGGCCGCGGAAGGCCGAGTCGAGCATGATGTTGCTGGCCTTGATGTCGCGGTGGAGCACCGTGCGCTCGTACTCGTGGTGGACATAGTGCAAACCGGCGGCGACGTCCTTCACGATGTCATAGCGTCTCTCCCAGGGCAGAATTGGCTGTTGGTGGCCACGGTGCTGCTGATTTTCGTGGAATAGGTGCTTGTCTACGCTGCCATTCGGCATGTACTCATAGATCAGTAGGAGCTCTCCATTCTCGTAAGACCAACCTGAAAATCATTACGTCACAGTATATATTACTATTACTGTTATTAATAAGCATAATTAAATACTGCAGATTTGAGTAAAACCCTAAAAGAACCATCCAACTAATATTCTCGGTGTTCTCGGCGACGTGGAGAGCTCATCACGGGCGGCAGCGTGGTGGTGCTCACGAGGTGTTTGTTGAAATGCCAAATAGAGAAAGGGGAGGAGGAAGAAGAATGTTGATGCTGACGTATGGGCCCCATCTGTAATAACGGCCAGCTTAGCAGTCAAAATAAACGAAGTTGACTTTGCCGCCACGTCAGCCCGACAGGTGGGTCCCGCATGTCATAAACGTGTTTAAATCGTCTAAACTAGCCATTTTCCAAAAATCTTAGTTTTTACTGACTCACGACATTTAATTTTCGAGTGGAATGTTTTGCTTCGTCTGGTGGTAAAGAAATTTTGTGTCAATTCCATAGTTAGACATCCAAACATGATTTGGTATTGAAACCTCACTGGGATTTCATGAACTAATTCAGTGAACATCCAAACAAGTGAATTTGTATCCATGTCCATTACAGTTTCCTTGTTGAATTGGAATTTCAACCAATTCAATACGGAGCTCTCCAATACAGACATCCAAACAAAGCGTCACAGAATTTATAAATTTGGCAATTTTCGGTCAGTTTTTTTAAAGTGGTGGTTCTGTGGGACGCAAACTCCAAATATGGTATTTTTTTGTCAAACACTCTTAAAATAATATATATGAAGCATTCCCTCCCTCTTTCAAAATAGATATCATAATTAAATTGAATCTTAATAAAAATAAATTATTTAGATTTATAAGATCAAAGAATAAATTTGATTGGCAGTGAATAATATTCTCATGACATTGTTTTATAATTTTCTAGGAATATATGCATTTCAAACGTAATTTTCCAGAACGTTTATTTATTAGAGATAGTGCCAAAGTTTGTAACATCATCTAGTTTAGAAAGGAGGAAATAACTTTAATGTACCAACCAAAATAAAACAGATTAAAACCTACTCGCATTTGAAGTTCAAATGAAAATTAAGTTTGCAACCATAAATAGATGGAAGCTAAGTTTGTCAAACGGCATAGTGCATAGTCGCGTTAGTTTTTGCTGAAGTCTTTGTTTGGTCAAACTTTATAAAGTTTGATTTAGGTCAAAGCTAATATGCAGAGTAAATAAAACAGTTTTGCTAAGTATCAGTCGACTGAGACTTTGTTATGTCTCAGTCGACGCTATATGCCTTTGATCTTGCATCGGGATCCGTATAATTTTTTTTGTTTTCAATTTTTCCTTTTTATTTTTTTATACTATGTTACTTGACTGAGACTTGATTAAATCTCATTCGACTAGTACCTAGCCACACCCTAAATAAAAACGGATGGAGTACAACCAAATTTTCTGCCAAATTAAAAAACAAGGAATAGAGAGATCGCATACAAAGGGATCTTGGACTTGGATCTGCTACTATATCGTTAACCAGGGAATAGAGATGGTTAAGCTTATAAAGACTGTCCCCGCAATTTTTTTGAAGACTGTGAAACATATAGCAAGGAGACATGCATTGAGCAATTAATGACGTAGGAGTACGTACCAAGGAGAGGGACAATGTTCTTGTGGCGGAGCCGGTGGATGATGTCGACCTCGGCGAGGAAGTCTTCGTAGCCACGGTCGTCTTTCCGTGTGAATTTCTTCACAGCCACGTCGACGCGTCCCTCGCCGCGCTTCCCTGACCGGAGCGTCCCCTTGTACACGGCGCCGAAGCCGCCTCTCCCCAACTTCATCATCTCATGGAAGTTGTGGGTTGCCTTTCTGACGGTGGCGTGCTTGAACTCCCTGGGCACCCCGGGGAGCTGTCTCAGCGCCTCTGAGAGCTTGAGCCTCATCCTGAGAGCCTTGTACCTCGACAAGAAGCAGCTGGCCGCGAAGAAAACGATGGCCGTGGTAACGGCTACAGGAAGCACCACCGTCAGCAGTATGGCGAAGAATCCTCTTCGCAGTTCACGACCATGGTTGGGGAAGGCGGGGCTGTATACGCGGACGGGACTAGGTTGGATGGGTTCCGGGAGCTTCTCCATGGTGATGTTCCAGCTATAGACCACCGCCTGACAAGTGGGCAAGAATCTGCTCTTTGAGGCGAATAAACCGAAGTAACCGGAAACGCCTTGCGGCGACCGGACGACGTCGGTGACGTTGAGCGGTATGTGGAGCGTGGCCTCCCCAGGTTTGGGCTTGCCGCCCTCGACCACATACACCGACAGGTTGTGAGCGGCGGCGTTGTAATCGACCCAGACGGTGTAGATCGCCGCCATGGACGACGCATTGGGCTCCGGCTCGATGGAAACGTACATGCTTTTTCGACAAAGAGCATATATTAATATCGCGGAGATACCAATTACACCCAGCCTCTGCAACAACGCAATGCCCTAGCGACATTACGGATGCACACAGCCAAAAAAAGAAAGAAGAATTACGAAAAAGAAAAGTCCCGCTGCAATGATCTATTCCCTGAAACAGCAGCACTAACACCACCAAGACAGCACCAGAAGTCCAGCTTCTCCAAAAGCGACGCCTCCAATAAGGGAACAGTGCACAAACACCGTCGTCGCCCGATCATCGATCTTAGGTTTTCACCCTGAAGAAAGTCCTCGCTCTCAAAAACAATGCCTTCAACAAGGCCATTGCCAGGCACAACCAATTAAGGCCAGACCTTGGATTTCCATCCTGAAAGAAAGACTTTGGACTTCTCCTGTGTAGTCGCCCCCACTAGCATGCCGCTGCTCCAAGTCACGAATCACCAAGCCAATTCCTCATCGCCACAGAGACTCGAATCACCATTGCTAGTCCTCAGATCTCAGCTTCCATGACACGACACTGCAGCCAGATCGATGGGGACATGCATCCGGTCGATCAAAATCTCAGCGCGAATTGGAACCCTAGGACCGCCGCCGGAGGAGATCGGATCAGGGCCGGGGGCCCCAGATCCACCGCCGTCAGCCCCCAAGACCGGGCCCCAGATCCCCCAAGGTGCACGCACAGCCAGGAGATTCGGTGCCATCCACCTCCTTGCCGCCTAGAGATCGGGGCCGAAGCCGCCGCCCCTCCAAGGCGCAGACCACCGCGCCGATCCGCCACGCCGCGGCTGCTCCAGGCACGCCGGAGGAGCCACCACGCCATGGTGCCCGGCCGCACCACACCCCGGCTCGAAGAAGTCAGCCCGCGCCGATCCATCGCGTGAGGGGACGAGGATGCCTCCCCTACCGCCGGCGACGGCCCGACTTTGCCCGGCCGCGCCCTGGGGCGGCGGGGGAGGAGAGGGAGAGGTGGGGAGGGCGGCGGTTGGCGGCGGCTAGGGTTTTCCCCTCCCGTCGCCACGCGGGACGAGAGGAGGGGACGAGCTAAAATTGGGGGAGAAATTCGTGGTCGATGCTGCACCGTCTACATCAACGTGGTGCTGCGTATGTGCTCCGGAAACGTACATGCTGGTGCTACCTTGAGAATAGTAGTACTCTGCTTTACTGACCTCGACTGCGACGCGGCGGCCGTCGGGGAATGTGGTCCTGAAGCTGGCCAAGGATGTGTAGGTGGCTCTGTGGAAGCCATCCAAAACGGGAGGCAGTAACCCGAGCATAAGGCCGCCGTCGCCGTGGCGTGATGTGTTGGCGCTCATGGTGAATGTGGCGTTGAAGGACGCCTCAAGCTTTGGCCCATCGTACCTCCACGGCCATTGCCACTTAAAGTTGATGTCGGAGACCGGCTGCCACAGAATGACTTCCACCGGGAGGATGGCGCATCCGGCCCGCCTCTTGGGGTCAGGAGGGTAATAAACGGGCGGCTGGTAGACGTCGTCGGTGGTGAGGTGGAGGGCGCCGTCTATGACGCCTGCGTCCCAGGAGCTCTGCAGATCATGAACCCCAATGATGGGCAGGTCGAGCTGGAAGATGCAGACGTCGCCGCCCTTCACGTCGGAGTTAGAGTGGTGGGAGGGCCAACAATCCGAGAACGATGCTGCGGTGCAGGGCCGCAAGACTATCACCAATACAAGGATGCAGCGCAACAGACCTGGCAACGGCAGACTTACTGCAAGCTTCAGCTCCCGCCGGAGCCGGGGAGGAAGGACCTTCATCGTCGTTCCCTTTCCCAGTTTTCCCTCTTGTAAACTCCTCTTCTTCTCTGTCTTTCTTCTCTTCTGATTTGGTCTGTCTATATGCATGAGGCGAGTGAATTGAGTCCACGAACTGGAACTGTAGCACGGCGCGCGTGGGGACGTGGATGTCATGTTAGTGGTCGAGAAAACGCGTCGACAAGTCAAGTCCAAGCAGTGGGCTGATTCTTTTTATCTACTTGGAGCATCTATAGCCGGCGTCTCAAAACGCCTTACATGCCTAGCCGAACGTCGTGGTTCTCCGGTTAAAAAAAAAAACTATCCAAACGGACGCCTCATATTGGCCCTAAACGTCTGACCTGACCGGCACCCCTCATATCCAGCCCAAGTGTAAGGCCGATATGGGGAGGCCCGGGCACGTCCCCCACGTCAGATCCGGCACACGCTGACCCATCCCGATCCCACACATATATTCATCCTCGTCCGCTCCTTGGAACAAAGCGTAGTCACTTCACTCCACTCTGCCGCCAAACTTCCTTCCGGTGATCGTCAGGCCTCCCCGACATGCCTGGCAGCGGATATGACTTCGACCACTCCGGATCCGTCAATTGTGATGTCCTTCCATACGAGATGGAAGAAGCTATGGTCGTACACATTGGTCTCCGCCACTCACGGGAGGAGTGCGCCCGGGCGATGTCAGGATCTATTCACTTGCGCAACAGGCGCATTTGAAACCCCTCACGCGAGGCATTTTTTCACCATTAATCTAATCAGAAGAAGGAGTAGGGTGTTGCCTCAACCATTATGACCCGAACATGTGTAAACTCCCCATGTGTGATGCCCTCTGGTATTTTCGACCACACCCTCCACCCTAATGAAGCTAGCAACGGTTTTCTGTACCATCAGTTGGCACGGTAGTCAGGGGCCATGTCGGACAGAAAGCAGTCCCAGATCGGATCTCTAATCATGCCCGACGACTTCATGATGGGCCAAACCTTCATCTTTGGCTCCTTCAAGTTCATCGCCGACGGGCCAGGGCGGCTCTACAACGACACACCACCCTCCCCTGCCCGCAACATGTTCTCCGAAAGCCTTGAGTGTCGCGTTGACCAAAACTTCATGATGGGCCAAACCTTCATATTTGGCTCCTTCAAGTTCGTCACCGAGGGGCCAGGGCGGCTCTACAACGACACACCACCCTCCCCTGCCCGCAACATGTTCTCCGGAAGCCCCGAGTGTCGCGTTGACCAAAACTTCATGATGGGCCGAACCTTCACCTTTGGCTCCTTCAAGTTCGTCACCGAGGGGCCAGGGCGGCTCTACAACGACACACCACCCTCCCCCTGTCCGCAACGTGTTCTCCGGAAGCCTCGAGTGTCGCGTTGACCAAAATTGTGTCTCTGCACTCCGCTATCACCACTTGTGTGCAAGGGAGAGCCGGCCTCACCCGACCCCGCGACAGTTGTATCTTCATCAACCCACCAGCCCGCACAATCACAAAGAGTGCATATTGATGCCCTACAAGTGCATGGGGCGTTGTAGCAATTTCGTGATAAATAAAGTGGCGAACCCTTGGAGAGTGAAAGGGATGACACTACCAACCCTGCAGTTGGGCTGCCATGGACGTAACTACGCTCACACCTCAAACCCAGAGTTTACAAATACTAGTTCACTCTCAGTTGCTATGGGAAACGACAAAAAAGGAAATTAAAGTACTAAGAGGAACAGAAAACAAATACTCCCTTCATTCCCTTATACTCAAATTAAAGGTATCAAGGTATAATTTAATGTCTGCTTTGTAAGTCAACTTTTCTTTTCCTTAACCGAGATCATTAATACACTGCATGCATGCAAGCATGGAATGAAAAAAATTTAGCTAAGTGTCATTATGACTACATGCATGCAAGTATTAAACAAGTTGCTAGTACGAGGAAATATCATTAATTTTTGCCTCGATTACTGTTGGTGGCCTTATATAGATGCAAAATGTATTTTTCATAGTGACCTTGTATAAGGAAACAGAGGGAGTACTAATCTAAATGAAGAAATGAAATAAGAATAATTAATGCGACGTTTTAGATGAGCAGAGTTAGTGTCTAGGCATCATCACGTTCCGCTGGGCGGCGTTGAATGGTGTTTCGGACTCACCCCTCCGCGCCAGCGGCCAGCATCGTCGCGAGCATCGCCGACTTCTCCTTCAACTTCCTCCCGGGCTCCTCCTGGGACTGGTCCGTGCTGGAAGTCCGCGCCGGCCGCGTCCTCCTCGATAGACCCCGCCGTCACGACGCCGGTGGGAGGCTCGGAGCCCTCTTCAAGGAGGTGGTGGTCTGCGACCCCTTGCACCGGCAGTATGTCCTGCTCCCCTCGATCCCCGATGACGTCCTTTCGGATGTGGGCGAATGCCGGATTGAAGGGCCGTTCTTCTCTAACTGCTTCTTCGTCCTTCCTGCGACGACGAGCAGGCAGCTGCTACGGAGGAAACGTCATCTAGAGTGATCTGGATGGTACTGCTCCGACCTAAGTTGGTGGCTCTTCCGACGCAGGGCAATGGGGAACCGTTCCATAACTGACTTGGAGCGAGCTGGTGTTTTAGTCAATAATAAAATGGCACGCTATATCGATGCTAATCATAGTTTTAAATAGTCCGATATAGCCCGCTATAGCCTTTTTATAGCCTTTTCAGCAGGTACCGCTAAATGATCTCATGTACAAAATGCACGCTATACTCCGCTATAGCTTTTTTGGAGGTTCGCCGCTATTTGCCATAGCACACTATTTAAAACAACATTGATGCTAATAGCATGCTATAGCATATAGAGAATTGTCTTGCTAAATTGATATGTATACAATTTCTCGCTAATAGCACGTAATAGCGCGTTATAGCACGCTAATAGCATATTTTCATCACTTCCTCTTCAGTACAACCCCCCGGACACAATGACGGCTCAGATTGAACGATACCCTTTCATAAAAAATGGCAGGATGGTCTTTTCCCCCGGGCCCCGCGGCGCCAGCGGACGGTCGGGCGACGTACATGTACGCGGGGGGGGGGGGGGGGGGGGGGTCGTACATGCACGACGCGTACCCCCGCGTCAGTCGGCGTGACGTGGCGCCCCCACGTCAGCCCGCGTCGCCCTGACCGCGGTCAAACCAGGCCCCGTCGCGTCGGTTCCAGATTGACCGTTGGTTCCCGAGGCCGCCGCCATTAATCCCGCCTGCGCCCGTCGCGTCCCGAGGCCGCGCCATCATTCCCGTCGCATTGAAGCCTGACGACGCCGCCTATTGACCGTCAGTCCGCCGTCTCCCAAGGCCCGCCGGCTCCCGAGGCGACGCGTTTACTCCGGGGGAGTAACGCCGCCCAACCGCCCGTCGCCCCCCACCCCCGCCCCCCCGGGCGGCCTATATAAAGCCGGCGCCTCGGCCCGTCGCCCAGACCCGTCGCTCCTCTCCACTCCCCCGTCACCTCGCCGCTCCTCTTCACTCCTCCCGTCGCCTCGTCGCTCCACTCCCTCTGGCGATGGCGTTCTATGCCGGCGACAGCAGCTCCGGCGCCGGAGACGACCCCCCGAGCATCTGGCCGACGAGCCTTGACGGGCCGGCGACGGAGGAGCTCCATCGCTACGGGTTGCTGGTGCCGCCGGGGTGCCGGCTCGCGAAGCCGTGGAAAATCGACAAGGACGGCTACGCGACGCTCGGGACCGGCGCGACGGCGGAGGAGCGCCGTAACCATCGTGGCGGCCGGTGCAACATCCACGGCCGGCACGCGTTTTGGGACGGCAAGTCCTACGCCGACGTCATCGCTCAGTTCCGGCGCGCGTCGCCGGCCGCGGGCAACCCCGTCAACTCCGGCGGCAGCCAGCGACGCCGCGGGCGGCGGGCGTTAACCCCCCAGCCCCTGCCGGTGGCCCCGCCGGCGGTTAACCTCCCGCCGAAGCAGATCGTCCTCCGTGAGGACAGCGACCCCGACGATATTCCGGGGCTGCTCGTCGCCCTGCGTGCATCTCAGGCGATGGCTGCGGCGGCGGCGGCGAGGGAGGCGACGGAGTCCGCGGCGGCAATCCAGGCGGCGGCGGCACAGGGGGGGAATCCGCAGCCGGTCGTCGAGGATGACGGCGACAACGACGACGACGAGATCGACTGGGACAACCTCAGCGTCAGCTCGGACGACGACGACGGCGCGGACGGGGACGGCGCGGTGGAGGAGCCGGACGTCGTCAACCTCGACGAGTCCGATTAGATTCGCGACAAATCGCGAAGTTTATTAGAAAGTTTTAGTAATGTTTAATTAAATTTCGCTTTGAGTTTATCAAAAAATGTCGTGTTATGTTCGAATGTAACACTATGAATGAACTATGGTTATGTTTTATGTTATCTGAATTAAGTGTTGTTATTATTATTTCTTCGAATGTACCGAAAGTAAATTGTTTCAATTTGAACGAAGATTGTCTCAGCTTGAATATTTCTATATAATTTTAAAGACTTTGCGTGGCACTTGTTGTAATGATGTTGAAGACCAAACGCGCGTTTAATTGACCGACACGCAAAATTCCCACGCAAAAGTTAAATGAAATCGAAGACCAAACGCACGTTGCGTCACGTCCGGCATCTGTTTTTGCCTGTTTTTGCATGGAAATTCATAGAAAACGCACGGATTGTCAAAAAATAAAAAAAAATTGACGTGTCTCCTTGTGAATTTCATTAGGAAGCGTGGAAAATAATTGGGTCCGTTTGATGAAGGGGAGTAACAAGATCACATTGTAACACCCCTTCCGCCCATAACGACACCGGTGGGTTGCACATGATGTACATGCATACATGCATGAAATCTACCCAACTTTTGCCAGCACTTGAGAATGCACATCCAGTTGTCCCACGCAAAAGTTGAACGAAATCGAAGACCAAACGCACGTTGCGTCACGTCCGGCATCTGTTTTTGCCTGTTTTTGCATGGAAATTCACACAAAACGCACGGATTGTCAGAAAATAAAAAAAATTGACGTGCCTCCTTGTGAAGTTCATTAGGAAGCGTGGAAAAAAATTGGTTCCGTTTGATGAAGGGGAGTAACAAGATCATATTGTAACACCCCTTCCGCCCATAACGACACCGGTGGGTTGCACATGATGTACATGCATACATGCATGAAATCTACCCAACTTTTGCCAGCACTTGAGAATGCACATCCAATTGTCCCACGCAAAAGTTGAAAGAAATCGAAGACCTAGCGCACGTTACATCACGTCTGGCATCTGTTTTTGCATGTTTTTGCATGGAAATTCACAGAAAACGCACGGATTGTCAAAAAATAAAAAAAAATTACATGCCTCCTTGTGAAGTTCATTAGGAAGCGTGGAAAATAATTGGGTCCATGTGACGAAGGGGAGTAACAAGATCACATTGTAACACCCCTTCCGTCCATAACGACACCGGTGGTTGCACATGATGTACATGCATACATGCATGAAATCTACCCAACTTTTGCCAGCACTTGAGAATGCACATCCAATTGTCCCACGCAAAAGTTGAACGAAATCGAAGACCAAACGCACGTTGCGTCACGTCCGGCATCTGTTTTTGCCTGTTTTTGCATGGAAATTCACAGAAAACGCACAGATTGTCAGGAAAAAAAATTGATGTGCCTCCTTATGAAGTTCATTAGGAAGCGTGGAAAATAATTGGGTCCGTTTGATGAAGGGGAGTAACAAGATCACATTATAACACCCCTTCCGCCCATAACGACACCGGTGGGTTGCACATGATGTACATGCATAAATGCATGAAATCTACCCAACTTTTGCCAGCACTTGAGAATGCACATCCAATTGTCCCACGCAAAAGTTGAACGAAATTGAAGACCAAACGCACGTTGCGTCACGTCCGGCATCTGTTTTTGCCTGTTTTTGCATGGAAATTCACAGAAAACGCACGGATTGTCAGAAAATAAAAATAATTGACGTGCCTCCTTGTGAAGTTAGGAAGCATGGAAAAAAAATTGGGTCCGTTTGATGAAGGGGAGTAACAAGATCACATTGTAACACTCCTTCCGCCCATAACGACGCACTACAGGAATCAGGCTCTTTGCCGTCTGCCATGGCTGACGGCAAAGGGCAGAACCACGGACGGCAAAGGCCTTTGCCGTCAGCCAGCAGACGGCCAAATTTTTGTCCGAATAAACTCCGGTAAAGGGGTTCTTTGCCGTGTGCCTTGGCCCAGTGGACGGCAAAGTTTTTTTGCCGACAGCCTGCAGACGGCAACGAGGCTGGACGGTGTAGCACTGACGTTAGCACCGTTAGGTGGCTAACGGCCCCCACCCAGCCCTTTGTTGTCTGCCCTCGGACGGCCCCCACCCAGCCCTTTGCCGTCTGCCCCCAGACGGCCCCCACCCAGCCCTTTGCCGTCTGCCCCCGGACGGCCCCTCCCAGCCCTTTGTCGTCTGGCCCGGACGGCAAAGAGGCCAAATGGCCCAGGCCTGGTGTTCCCAGGTTGAACAGGTGGCTGCTGTTGGAAATATGCCCTAGAGGCAATAATAAATTGGTTATTATTATATTTCCTTGTTCATGATAATCGTTTATTATCCATGCTATAATTGTATTGATTGGAAACTCAAATACATGTGTGGGTACATAGACAACACTGTATCCCTAGTAAGCCTCTAGTTGACTAGCTCGTTGATCAAAGATGGTTAAGGTTTCCTAGCCATTGACATGAGATGTCATTTGATAACGGGATCACATCATTAGGAGAATGATGTGATGGACAAGACCCAAACTACGAACGTAGCATATGATCGTGTCAGTTTATTGCTATTGTTTTTTGCATGTCAAGTATCTTTCACTTTGACCATGAGATCATGCAACTCCCTGACATCGGAGGAATACCTTGTGTGTATCAAACGTCGCAACGTAACTGGGTGACTATAAAGGTGCTCTACAGGTATCTCCGAGGGTGTCTGTTGGGTTGGCATGGATCAAGACTGGGATTTGTTACTCCGTGTGACGGAGAGGTATCTCAGGGCCCACTCGGTAATACAACATCACAATGAGCCTTGTATTTACAAGAAAGTGAGTGGGAGCTCTATAGTGTTTCTAATATTATATGTGGATGACATATTGTTGATTGGAAACAATGTAGAAATGTTGGAAGGCGTGAAGGAATATTTGAACAAGAGTTTTTCAATGAAGGACCTAGGAGAAGCTGCTTTCATATTAGGCATCAAGATCTATAGAGATAGATCAAGACGCTTAATAGGACTTTCACAAAGCACATACCTTGACAAAGTTTTGAAGAAGTTCAAAATGGATCAGTCCAAGAAGGGGTTCTTGCCTGTTTTGCAAGGTATGAAGTTGAGTAAGACTCAATGCCCAGTGACCGCAGGAGATAGAGAAAAGATGAGTCTCATCCCCTATGCTTCAGCCATAGGCTCTATCATGTATGCAATGCTGTGCACAAGACCCGATGTCAGCCTTGCCATAAGTATGGTCGGAAGGTTTCAAAGTGATCCAGGAATGGAACACTGGACGGCGGTCAAGAATATCCTGAAGTACCTGAAAAGGACTAAGGACATGTTTCTCGTTTATGGAGGTGATCAAGAGCTCGTCGTAAAGGGTTACGTCGATGCAAGCTTTGACACTGATCCGGATGACTCTAAGTCACAAACCGGATACGTATTTATTCTTAATGGGGGTGCGGTTAGCTGGTGCAGTTCCAAGCAGAGCGTGGTAGCTGATTCTACATGCGAAGCGGAGTACATCGCTGCCTCGGAGGCGGCGAAGGAAGGTGTCTGGATGAAGGAGTTCATGACAGATCTTGGAGTAGTGCCTAGTGCACTTAACCCAATGACTCTGTTTTGTGATAATACTGGTGCCATTGCTCTAGCCAAGGAACCAAGATTTCACAAGAGGACCAGACACATAAAGCGACGCTTCAATTCCATCCACGATTACATCAAGGAGGACGACATAAATATTTGCAAAGTACACACGGATCTGAATGTTGCAGATCCGATGACTAAACCTCTTCCAAGGGCTAAACATGAACAACACCAGAACTGCATGGGTGTTCGATTCATTACAATGTAAATCGCATAGTGATGTGAACTAGATTATTGACTCTAGTGCAAGTGGGAGACTGTTGGAAATATGCCCTAGAGGCAATAATAAATTGGTTATTATTATATTTCCTTGTTCATGATAATCGTTTATTATCCATGCTATAATTGTATTGATTGGAAACTCAAATACATGTGTGGGTACATAGACAACACTGTGTCCCTAGTAAGCCTCTAGTTGACTAGCTCGTTGATCAAAGATGGTTAAGGTTTCCTAGCCATTGACATGAGATGTCATTTGATAATGGGATCACATCATTAGGAGAATGATGTGATGGACAAGACCCAAACTACGAACGTAGCATATGATCGTGTCAGTTTATTGCTATTGTTTTCTGCATGTCAAGTATCTTTTCCTTTGACCATGAGATCATGCAACTCCCTGACATCGGAGGAATACCTTGTGTGTATCAAACGTCGCAACGTAACTGGGTGACTATAAAGGTGCTCTACAGGTATCTCCGAGGGTGTCTGTTGGGTTGGCATGGATCAAGACTGGGATTTGTTACTCCGTGTGACGGAGAGGTATCTCAGGGCCCACTCGGTAATACAACATCACAATGAGCCTTGCAAGCAATGTGACTAAAGTGTTAGCCACGAGATCTTGTATTACGGAACGAGTAAAGAGACTTGCCGGTAACGAGATTGAACTAGGTATAGAGATACCGACGATCGAATCTCGGGCAAGTAACATACCGAAGAACAAAGGGAACAGTATACGGGATTAACTGAATCCTTGACATAGAGGTTCGACCGATAAAGATCTTCGTAGAATATGTAGGAGCCAATATGGGCGTCCAGGTCCCGCTATTGGTTATTGATCGTAGAGGTGTCTCGGTCATGTCTACATAGTTCTCGAACCCGCAGGGTCTACACACTTAACGTTTGGTGACGATTAGTATAGTTGAGTTATTTTGTTGGTGACCGAAGGTTGTTCGGAGTCCCGGATAAGATCCCGGATATGACGAGGATCTCCGGAATAGTCCGGAGGTAAAGATTGATATATGTGATAATAGTGTTTTGGTTTCCGGAAGGGTTCCGGAATTCACCGGAAGAGGTTCCGGATGTTTCCCGAAATGTTCGGATACGAGAACACTTTATTTGGGCCAAGGGGTAAAGCCCACGAGGCTTAGGCAAGGTGCGAAAGGAAGTTTTGCTGGCGTCTGGGGCTGTACTACCGCTTATCGTAAGCGGTACTACCGCTACGGGCGGTACTACCGCTTATCGTAAGCGGTACTACCGCTACGGGCGATACTACCGCTTGTACGCGATACTGCAGGGATCCGAGTTGGACTCTTTCCCTGCGGGCCAAACCGACCTTGTGCGGGCAAAACCGACCTGGAGGAGGCTTTTACTCCAAGTTTAGACCCCAAGGCTCAACATATAAATAGAGGGGCAGGGCTAGCACACGGGATACATCAAGATTTCCCAAGCCGTGTGTCGGCAACCCTAACCCTCTAGTTCTCCCGTCATAATCTCCGTAGTGCTTGGCGAAGCCCTGCAGAGATTGTTCCTCACCACCATCACCACGCCGTCGTGCTGCCGGAACTCATCTACTACTTCATCATCGCTCGCTGGATCGAGGAGGTGAAGGCGTCATCAAGCCGTACGTGTGTTGAACGCGGAGGTGCCGTCCGTTCGGCACTAGTTCGTGATCGGATCGATGGACGACTTGCGATTTGGATCGCGGAGACGTTCGACTACATCAACCGCGTTTCTTAACGCTTCCGCTTAGCGATCTACAAGGGTATGTAGATTCACTCTCCCTCTCGTAGATGCTCATCACCATGGATAGATCTTGTGTGTGCGTAGGAAAATTTTTGTTTCCCATGCAACGTTCCCCAACAGTGGCATCTGAGCCAGGTCTATGTGTAGATGAGATCTCGAGTAGAACACAAACGAGTTGTGGGCGTGGGTGTATACATATTGCTTGCCGTTACTAGTTGATACTTGATTCGGCGGCATTGTGAGATGAAGCGGCCCGGACCGACATTACGCGTACGCTTACGCGAGACAGGTTCCTTCAACTGACATGTAACTTCGTTGCATAAAGATGGCTAGCGGGTGTCTGTCTCTCTCACTTTAGTTGAATCGATTTCAATGAAGAGGGTTCTTTTAGAAGATCAAAAAGCAATGACTACACCACGTTGTGGTTTTGCGTAGGTAAGAACGGTTCTTGCAAACCCGTAGCAGCCACGTAAAATTTGCAACAACAATTAGAGGACGTCTAACTTGTTTTTGCAGGGTATGTTGTGATGTGATATGGCCAATTACATGATGAGATATATGTGATGTATGAGATGATCATGTGTTGTATAGAATATCACGACTTGCATGTCGATGAGTACGGCAACTGGCAGGAGCCATAGAGTTGTCTTTAATTATTTTCGCCGTTTTTGCTTTACTTTATCGCTATGAGTTAGCAATAGTCGTGGAAGCAACAGTCGGCGCGACAACCTCATGGCGACACGTTGATGGAGATCAAGATGATAGAGATCATGGTGTCATGCCGGTGACGATGGAGATCATGCCGGTGCTTTGGAGATGGAGATCAAAAGCACAAGTTCATGGCCATATCATGTCACTTATGAATTGCATGTGATGTTAATCCTTTTATGCATCTTATTTTGCTTAGGACGACGGTAGCATTATAAGGTGATCCCTCACTTAAATTTCAAGATAAATTGTGTTCTCCCCGAGTGTGCACCGTTGCGAAAGTTCGTCATTTCGAGACACGCCGTGATGATCGGGTGTGATAGACTCTACGTTCACATACAACGGGTGTAAGCCATGTTGCACGTGCGGAACACTCGGGTTAAACTTGACGAGCCTAGCATGTACAGACATGGCCTCGGAACACAAGAGACCGAAAGGTCGAACATGAGTCATATAGTAGATATGATCAACATGAAGATGTTCACCATTGAAACCACCTCAACTCACGTGATGATCGGACTTGAGTTGGTGGATTTGGATCATGTTACACTCGAATGATCGGAGGGATGTCAATTTGAGTGGGAGTTTTTAAGTAATATAATTAACTAAACTCATTATCTTGAACAATAGTCTAAGTTGTCTTTGCTATATTTATGTTGTAGATCATGGCTCGCGCAGTAGCACCCCTGAATTTTAATGCGTTCCTAGAGAAAGCTAAGTTGAAAGATGATGGAAGTAACTTTGTGGACTGGGCCCGTAATCTAAGGATTATCCTTACGGCTTCCCAGAAGGCTTATGTCCTTGATGCACCGCTTGGTGATCCACCCGCTCCAGTTGAGTCTCTAGACGTTGTGAACGCCTGGCAGGCTCGTTCTGAAGATTACTCAATAGTTCAATGTGCAATATTGTATGGCTTAGAACCGGGACTTCAAAGACGTTTTGAACGTCATGGAGCATATGAGATGTTCCAGGAGTTGAACTTTATCTTTCAGAATAATGCCCGGATCGAGAGATATGAGATCTCCGATAAGTTTTATGCTTGCAAGATGGAGGAGAACGGGTCTATCAGTGATCACGTACTCAGAATGTCTGGGTACTCCACCCGTCTGGCTGAATTGGAGATGCCCCTTCCACCAGAGGCTATCACTGACAGAGTTCTTCAATCATTGCCACCTAGCTACAAGAGCTTTGTGTTGAACTATAACATGCACGGGATGAACAAGTCAGTCACTGAGCTGTTTGCGATGCTGAAAGCCGCTGAGTCTGAAATTCAGAAGGAGCATCAAGTGTTGATGGTCAATAAAACCACTAGTTTCAAGAAAAATGGCAAGGGTAAGAAGGGTAACTCCAAGAAGAGTGGCAAAGCAGTTGCTCCTCTCGTGAAGAAACCCAAGGCTGGCCCCAAACCAGAAACTGTGTGCTTTCATTGCAAGGGAACTGGACACTGGAAGCGGAACTGCCCCAAGTATTTGGCTGACAAGAAGGCGGCCAACAACAAACAAGGTATATATGATATACATGTTATTGATGTGTACCTTACCAACTCTCGTTGTAGTGCCTGGGTATTTGATACCGGTGTGGTTGCTCTTATTTGCAACTCAAAACAGCAACTGCGGAATAGACGGAGGCTGGCAAAGGACGAAGTGACGATGCGCGTGGGAAATGGTTCCAAGGTTGATGTGATCGCCGTCGGCACGCTCGCTCTTCGATTACCATCGGGATTAGTGATGAACCTGAATAATTGTTATTTAGTGCCTGCGTTAAGCATGAACATTATATCTGGATCTTGTTTATTGCGAGACGGTTACTCATTTAAATCAGAGAATAATGGTTGTTCTATTTATATGAGTAATATCTTTTATGGTCATGCACCCAATGTGAGGGGTTTATTCTTATTGAATCTCGATAGTAATGATACACATGTTCATAACATTGATGCCAAAAGATGTAGAATTTATAATGATAATACCACTTTCTTGTGGCACTGCCGTTTAGGTCATATTGGCGTAAAACGCATGAGGAAGCTCCATGCTGATGGACTTTTAGAGTCACTTGTTTTTGAATCACTTGACACATGTGAGCCATGCCTCATGGGCAAGATGACTAAAACGCCGTTCTCTGGAACAATGGAACGGGCAAGTGACTTATTGGAAATCATACATACTGATGTGTGCGGTCCGATGAGTATTGAGGCGCGCGATGGTTATCGTTACTTTCTCACCTTCACTGATGACTTAAGTAGATATGGGTATATTTACTTAATGAAACACAAGTCTGAAACATTTGAAAAGTTCAAACAATTTCAGAGTGAAGTTGAGAATCATCGTAACAAGAAGATTAAATTCCTACGATCTGATCGAGGAGGAGAATATCTGAGTTATGAGTTTGGTAGTCACTTAAGACAGTGTGGAATTGTTTCACAATTGACACCGCCTGGAACACCACAGCGTAATGGTGTGTCCGAACGTCGTAATCGAACCTTATTGGATATGGTGCGATCTATGATGTCTCTTGCCGATTTGCCACTATCGTTTTGGGGCTATGCATTAGAGACAGCTGCATTCACTTTAAATAGGGCACCATCGAAATCCGTTGAGACGACGCCATATGAACTTTGGTTTGGCAAGAAGCCAAAGCTGTCGTTTCTTAAAGTTTGGGGATGTGATGCTTATGTCAAAAAGCTTCAGCCTGAAAAGCTGGAACCCAAAGCGGAGAAATGCGTCTTCATAGGATACCCAAAAGAGACAGTTGGGTATACCTTCTACCTCAGATCCGAAGGCAAAGTGTTTGTCGCTAAAAACGGAACGTTTCTTGAGAAAGAATTTCTCTCGAAAGAATTGAGTGGGAGGAAGATAGAACTTGATGAGGTTGTTGAACCTTTACTTCAACCTGAAAGTAGCGCAGCGCAGAAAGATGTTTCTGTAGAGCCTACATCAGCTGAAGAGGAAGTTAATGATGATGATCATGAAGCTTTGGATCAAGTTGCTATCGAACCACGTAGGTCGACAAGGACGCGTACTGCTCCTGAGTGGTACGGCAACCCTGTCTTAGAAGTCATGTTGTTGGACAACGATGAACCTACGAGCTATGGAGAAGCGATGATGGGCCCGGATTCCGAGAAGTGGTTAGAGGCCATGAAATCCGAGATGGGATCCATGTATGAAAACAAAGTGTGGACTTTGGAAGTATTACCTGAAGGGCGTAAGGCCATTCAGAACAAATGGATCTTTAAGAGGAAGACGGACGCGGACGGTAATGTCACCGTCTATAAAGCTCGACTTGTGGCAAAGGGTTTTTCACAAGTTCAAGGAGTTGACTACGATGAGACCTTCTCACCCGTAGCGATGCTTAAGTCCGTCAGAATCATGTTAGCAATAGCTGCCTTTTTCGATTATGAAATTTGGCAGATGGATGTCAAAACAGCGTTCCTTAACGGTTTCCTTAAGGAAGAGTTCTATATGATGCAACCAGAAGGTTTTGTCGATCCAGAGAATGCTGACAAAGTTTGCAAACTCCAGCGATCCATTTATGGACTGGTGCAAGCATCTCGGAGTTGGAATCTTCGCTTTGATGAGGTGATCAAAGCGTTCGAGTTTATACAAGTTTACGGAGAAGCTTGTATTTACAAGAAAGTGAGTGGGAGCTCTATAGTGTTTCTAATATTATATGTGGATGACATATTGCTGATTGGAAACAATGTAGAAATGTTGGAAGGCGTGAAGGAATATTTGAACAAGAGTTTTTCAATGAAGGACCTAGGAGAAGCTGCTTTCATATTAGGCATCAAGATCTATAGAGATAGATCAAGACGCTTAATAGGACTTTCACAAAGCACATACCTTGACAAAGTTTTGAAGGAGTTCAAAATGGATCAGTCCAAGAAGGGGTTCTTGCCTGTTTTGCAAGGTATGAAGTTGAGTAAGACTCAATGCCCAGTGACCGCAGGAGATAGAGAAAAGATGAGTCTCATCCCCTATGCTTCAGCCATAGGCTCTATCATGTATGCAATGCTGTGCACAAGACCCGATGTCAGCCTTGCCATAAGTATGGTCGGAAGGTTTCAAAGTGATCCAGGAATGGAACACTGGACGGCGGTCAAGAATATCCTGAAGTACCTGAAAAGGACTAAGGACATGTTTCTCGTTTATGGAGGTGATCAAGAGCTCGTCGTAAAGGGTTACGTCGATGCAAGCTTTGACACTGATCCGGATGACTCTAAGTCACAAACCGGATACGTATTTATTCTTAATGGGGGTGCGGTTAGCTGGTGCAGTTCCAAGCAGAGCGTGGTAGCTGATTCTACATGCGAAGCGGAGTACATCGCTGCCTCGGAGGCGGCGAAGGAAGGTGTCTGGATGAAGGAGTTCATGACAGATCTTGGAGTAGTGCCTAGTGCACTTAACCCAATGACTCTGTTTTGTGATAATACTGGTGCCATTGCTCTAGCCAAGGAACCAAGATTTCACAAGAGGACCAGACACATAAAGCGACGCTTCAATTCCATCCACGATTACATCAAGGAGGACGACATAAATATTTGCAAAGTACACACGGATCTGAATGTTGCAGATCCGATGACTAAACCTCTTCCAAGGGCTAAACATGAACAACACCAGAACTGCATGGGTGTTCGATTCATTACAATGTAAATCGCATAGTGATGTGAACTAGATTATTGACTCTAGTGCAAGTGGGAGACTGTTGGAAA
Source organism: Elymus sibiricus (assembly GCA_039707655.1). NCBI lineage: Eukaryota > Viridiplantae > Streptophyta > Magnoliopsida > Poales > Poaceae > Elymus > Elymus sibiricus. Next base: position 515,462,771 of record CM077665.1, read on the forward strand.
TATGCCCTAGAGGCAATAATAAATTGGTTATTATTATATTTCCTTGTTCATGATAATCGTTTATTATCCATGCTATAATTGTATTGATTGGAAACTCAAATACATGTGTGGGTACATAGACAACACTGTGTCCCTAGTAAGCCTCTAGTTGACTAGCTCGTTGATCAAAGATGGTTAAGGTTTCCTAGCCATTGACATGAGATGTCATTTGATAATGGGATCACATCATTAGGAGAATGATGTGATGGACAAGACCCAAACTACGAACGTAGCATATGATCGTGTCAGTTTATTGCTATTGTTTTCTGCATGTCAAGTATCTTTTCCTTTGACCATGAGATCATGCAACTCCCTGACATCGGAGGAATACCTTGTGTGTATCAAACGTCGCAACGTAACTGGGTGACTATAAAGGTGCTCTACAGGTATCTCCGAGGGTGTCTGTTGGGTTGGCATGGATCAAGACTGGGATTTGTTACTCCGTGTGACGGAGAGGTATCTCAGGGCCCACTCGGTAATACAACATCACAATGAGCCTTGCAAGCAATGTGACTAAAGTGTTAGCCACGAGATCTTGTATTACGGAACGAGTAAAGAGACTTGCCGGTAACGAGATTGAACTAGGTATAGAGATACCGACGATCGAATCTCGGGCAAGTAACATACCGAAGAACAAAGGGAACAGTATACGGGATTAACTGAATCCTTGACATAGAGGTTCGACCGATAAAGATCTTCGTAGAATATGTAGGAGCCAATATGGGCGTCCAGGTCCCGCTATTGGTTATTGATCGTAGAGGTGTCTCGGTCATGTCTACATAGTTCTCGAACCCGCAGGGTCTACACACTTAACGTTTGGTGACGATTAGTATAGTTGAGTTATTTTGTTGGTGACCGAAGGTTGTTCGGAGTCCCGGATAAGATCCCGGATATGACGAGGATCTCCGGAATAGTCCGGAGGTAAAGATTGATATATGTGATAATAGTGTTTTGGTTTCCGGAAGGGTTCCGGAATTCACCGGAAGAGGTTCCGGATGTTTCCCGAAATGTTCGGATACGAGAACACTTTATTTGGGCCAAGGGGTAAAGCCCACGAGGCTTAGGCAAGGTGCGAAAGGAAGTTTTGCTGGCGTCTGGGGCGGTACTACCGCTTATCGTAAGCGGTACTACCGCTACGGGCGGTACTACCGCTTATCGTAAGCGGTACTACCGCTTGTACGCGATACTGCAGGGATCCGAGTTGGACTCTTTCCCTGCGGGCCAAACCGACCTTGTGCGGGCAAAACCGACCTGGAGGAGGCTTTTACTCCAAGTTTAGACCCCAAGGCTCAACATATAAATAGAGGGGCAGGGCTAGCACACGGGATACATCAAGATTTCCCAAGCCGTGTGTCGGCAACCCTAACCCTCTAGTTCTCCCGTCATAATCTCCGTAGTGCTTGGCGAAGCCCTGCAGAGATTGTTCCTCACCACCATCACCACGCCGTCGTGCTGCCGGAACTCATCTACTACTTCATCATCGCTCGCTGGATCGAGGAGGTGAAGGCGTCATCAAGCCGTACGTGTGTTGAACGCGGAGGTGCCGTCTGTTCGGCACTAGTTCATGATCGGATCGATGGACAACTTGCGATTTGGATCGCGGAGACGTTCGACTACATCAACCGCGTTTCTTAACGCTTCCGCTTAGCGATCTACAAGGGTATGTAGATTCACTCTCCCTCTCGTAGATGCTCATCACCATGGATAGATCTTGTGTGTGCGTAGGAAAATTTTTGTTTCCCATGCAACGTTCCCCAACAGCTGCCACGTGCCCTCTTTGCCGTCGGTGGCTGATGGCAAAGAGGTGTTTGCCGACAGTGGCAGACGGCAAAGAGCCAATATTGCCTCTTTTTTCCTGTTTTTGTTATATTCAAGAATTTTCACAAGCAAATATATGATATGTATATATATAATTCACAGAAACAATATCCCTGCCATATGGATATGATCAACCAACAATTATACCAAATTAAAAGTATCAAATGTCACATTGTTCACCATATTACAATAGTTTCATCCATACATACATAGTCTCATCCATAGGTAGAAAGTTTCACATAAGTTCATCGATACAAAATGAAAACAGAAAGTAAACACTAGCACTACATCAAAGCAAGCTGCCGTGAAGTCAATCAAATCTGCAAAATTGGAAATAAGAAAGTTAGAATAAGAATACTAGAAGAAGTAGAAGAAGATCTAGAAGAAGAAGATGATGAAGAAGCGTTTTTCTTCTCGATCTCTCTCTTTCTCCTCTTGTTTTTCATCTTATTGCTTATTTGTGTCATTTTAGAGCTAACCTAGGTAATTATCCCATTTTTGACCTAACTAACATTATTGTGTCATTTTGCAAGAAAATAAGCTAAGTCTATGGCATTTATGAGGTTACCAAGTCTATTATGCCATTTTTGAGTTAACTAAGCTTATTCTGTCATTATGAAGGAAACAAAGCTAAGTGTAGGTCATTCTGGAGCTAAGTGAGCTTATTATCTCATTTTGTAGGAAGCAAAGCTAAGTATAGGTCATTTTAGAGCTAACTTAGGTAAAATAGGTCATTTCGGAGCTAAGTAAGCTTATTATGTCACTTTGGAGAAAACAATGGTAAGTATAGGTCATTTTAGAGCTAACCTAGGTAAAATAGGTCATTCTGGAACTAAGTGAGCTTATTATCTCATTTTGTAGGAAGCAAAGCTAAGTATAGGTCATTTTAGAGCTAACTTAGGTAAAATAGGTCATTTCGGAGCTAATCAGCTAAGTAAGCTTACTATGTCATTTTGGAGAAAACAATGCTAAGTATAGGTCATTTTAGAGCTAACTTAGGTAAAATATGTCATTTTGGAGGTAAGTAAGCTTACTATGTCATTTTGGAGGAAACAAAGCTAACTTAGGTAAAATATGACATTTATGAGCTAACCAAGGTTATTATGCCATTTTTGACCTAAGTAAGCTAATTATGTCATAAATGAAGTAAATAAGCTAAGTATATGAGCTAACCAAGGTTATTATGCCATTTGTTGAGCTTGACTTTCGGTCTTTCGAGGTTTTCCTTAGAAAAACTCTCATGCCTCATGGTGTGTATGGTGCGCACTCACTCACACTTATATGGTGGTGTATGTTGGTGGACACTACCTAACACTAATATTTCGACTGTCGGTGATGGTCGTTTCCCCTTCTCCTCTCCCGCAATATACCAAGGTATATATCGAAAGAAGGAGAAGAATAAACGACCCCCGTGACAACAGTCGGGATTCCTCCATCAAGAAGAGACATGAAACTCTCACAAGGACCTCCGACAGACCGAAAGTACGTAATTTTGTCTAAGTGCTAAGTTTGTCTTTCTTTGAGAAAATGAGCCAAGTAAGTGGCATATTAGGGCTTACCGTCCTCGTCATCACGGAGGTGAAGCACCGGGGTTGCTCGGGCCGGTGTCACCTGGAGCACTACTTGGCCCTGGAGAAGGATCGTGCGATGCGGCTCGGGAGTTATGCTACACCGAAGATCATTTGCGTTAGCATGATGACGCTGAAATGTTAAGACTAGTAACTAATGACCATTCAAATGAAACTCACCGTTCCCGCCATGGTAATGACTGGCATCGGCGGAGGGGTCTGGCCGTTCTTCTCGCACAAAGACTGAACATTTGGTTTTGACAAGTCAATCATATTGGTTATTAATGAAACGAACATGTAGTGCATGATTTGGCTAATATGAAGAAGAAACTTACCACGATGAGCTCGTACATGGCCCGGTTAGACGCATCGTTCCGTGCCCTCTCCTCCTCCAACAACCTAGCCGTCCTCTCCTCCAAATCCATCTTCTCCTCCGCCGCCTGCCGGGCCTGTTCCTCCAGAAGCGCCTGGGTTGCCGCTTTCTCTTTCTGCAGAGCAGCGTGCAACACAACTCCTCGTTAGCATTGTAATCATCTTTGTTCGCACACACAATGTAATGGAGGAAAGCTATCTGAGTCCGTATGACTAACCTCGATGACGAGCTCAACTGGCCGTGGACGAGGCGTTATCTCAGGACAGGAGCTCGTTTGGCGCGCCTTGATCTGCCGGAGAGTGCGCGAAGACCGTATAAGTCCATCTCCAATGGCTATCGAGCCATGGGGCCTCCCGCCGCCAGCTATCATCACCAGCTCTGGATTAATAGGATGCTGGCTCGGGTTGAAGTCCTCCCCATTCACCGCCTTCCCCACATCTCTGTACCTCGGCGATATTCTTTTCAGTGTGCCTCACGTCGATGTTGTGTGGGCAAAGGAGGTCTTTAAAGTAAGGCAGATCCCACAAGCATATCTTGTGAGTCCAGGCGTGTTCCGAATTATACCTTTTGAAATATCCTGGACGCGTTGGATCAGGCTCGAGCGCGTTTAACTGATCCAGGGTCTGTTGGCCTGTCAATGCAGGTGGTGCAGAGTTTTTGACAACTCTACCTTTGATGAAATTCTTCTTGTCTTTTCTAAACTTATGGCGAGGATCCAGGAACTGTCTATGCAAGTCGAAGCAAGAAAACTTACGACCCGCCTGCAGCCAACGGAACTAAAGAGTTGCCTTGCATGTGGGGCACGGGAACCTTCCATGCACACACCAGCCAACGAATAGCGCATATGCCGGCAAGTCATGCGTCGAGTACATGTACCACACATGCATTTTGAAGTTTTGTTTTGTAGCTTCGTCATATGTCTTGATCCCATTATCCCAAGCTTCTTGCAATTCATCCTTAAGCGGATGCATGTACACGTTCATATTCTTCCCCGGATAGTTGGGCCCTGGAATTATCAACGTCAGGAAAATGTTCTTTCTTTGCATAATCTGTCCGGGGGGGAGATTGAGTGGAAAGACAAATACATGCCAACAACTGTATTGGGTTGCCATCATACCAAACACATTGAACCCATCCGTGTTGACGGCGACTCGAGGATGCCTTGGATCTGCCGCTTTATCCTTATGTAATGCATCGAAGTGCTTCCACGCAAAAGCGTCTGAAGTGTGTCCCAACATCGGATTCTCATATGCATCTAGTTCGGTTCTTTTGCCCAATTTGTGCCACGTCATCTGTCTGGCCGTCTCTTCGACCATGAAAAGACGTTGAAGTCTTGGTATGATTGGCATATACCGAAGAACTTTAACTGGGATTTTGGTATGGCTCTTCTCACCCATACCGTTGTCTACCACAACATACCTGGAAGACTTGCAAATGGGACAATAGTTCAAGCCCGCATACTCAAGCCTAAATAAGGCACATCCATTCTCACAGGCATCTATCTTCTCATAGGGCATCTTAAGCGCACGTAGGATTTTGTCCGACTGGTACAGGTTTGCAGGCAATACATGGCCTTTGGGTAGAAAGCGTCCAAATACTGTCATCATCGCGTCGTAGCATTCTCTGCCCAGGTTGAACTGAGCCTTCAGAGCCATTACTTGCGTGATGGCATCCAGCTGACAAAGCTCAGTGTGCTCATGGAGAGGACGTTTTGAAGACTCCAACATTTCATAGAAGGCCGTTGCAGATTCCTCCATCTCATCGTCCGAATCCCAAGCATCATCAAAGTCTTGCACAATGTCTTCGATCCCGGTACCATGCTCGTCGGTGCGACGATGAACCACCTCAGCTCTGGCACGTTGGGCAGACTCACCATGAAATGTCCACACCGTATAATCAAGCGTAAAACCCCACTTCTGCAGGTGTTTACCCATTTCATCCCGTGTCCACTTTTTATGGTTGTCGCACCGGACACAGAGGCACCAGGTTATTTCCTAGCCATTTGCAAATGCGGCTCTCAGAAACCCCTTGGTTTTTGTTAACCATTCAATGGTCATGTCTTTTTGACTAGGGTGACCGGTGTACATCCATGCACGATCACTCATCTTGCCTACCTACTAAACACACAAGAAATATATATATAATTCATCATCTATATTCATCAGTTAATCAAGTTTGTCAGTTTTATTACGTCCATGCAACCTACACGCTAATAGGTAAAGATAGGTCCTAATCCCACCCGAGTATGTGTAGATTGGGTTCGTTTTCCCATGCTCTGCTCCGGATCCGACGCAGAATTTCGGCAGCACCTCTCCGCTGTTCTCCTGATACACATCTCGGCAATAAGCAGAGAGGATGTGTACCCGGAGAACAACAGGGAGGCACTGACGAAATTCCGCATCGGATCCGGAGCAGAGCATAAGGGAAAACGAACCCAATCTACACATACTCGGGCTGTCCATGGATAACGTTGGACAATTCGAAAGGATGGCGGTTATAAATATGCAAAGACATGCATATTTATAGATGTCGCCCTTTCGAACGGGAGACACATACTAGTCACGCATACTGATGATTAAAGACACCTATAGCTAGCAAGTTTCATCGGCACGAAGACCGGAACAGAGCAAATTAAGGGGGGGAGGAGATGTCATTTGTGCTCACCCACGAACGCAGGGGAGCTCGTCAAACGCACGGGGAGGTCGTCGAACACCAGACCCTCGCAGCGACGAAACAACTGCACATTGAAATCCACCCGATCAACACAAATATGATGTTTTTCATAACAAAATCGGAATATATATATGACCTAACTCATAATTTACAAAACTATGACCCCGTCGGCCTCTGGAAGGCCGAAGAGCACCTTTTCGGTAAACAGGAGGCAGAAGAGGTGTCGGGGGTCGGGGGTCGGGGGTCAGTGGCGTCGTGCCGGGGTGTCGGGGTGTCGTGTCTGGGTGTCGTGTATGGGTGTCGGGGTGTCGTGTCGGGGCGTCGTGTCAGGGTGTCGGGGCGTCGTGTCGGGGTGTCTGGGCGTCGTGTCTGGGTGTCGGGGTGTCGGGGTTCTTGGCGGGGCGTCGTGTCGGGGTGTCGTTTTCTTCTTCTTCCTCTTCTTCTTTTTTCCCTCTTCTTCCTTTTCTTCGTGTTCCTCTTCTTCTTCTTCTTCTTCTTCACTTCTTCTTCTCTTCGTCTTCTTCTTATTCTTCTTCTCCTTTTCCTTTTTCCTCTTCTTCTTCTCCTCTTCTCCTCTTTTTCTTCTTCTTTTCCTTTTTCCTCTTCTCCTTCTCCTCTCCTCTTTCTTCTTCTTCTTCTTCTCTTCTTTTTCTTCTTCTTTTCCTTTTTCCTATTCTCCTTCTCCTCCTCTCCTCTTTCTTCTTCTTCTTCTTCTTCTTTTTTTTCTTCTAGTTTTTTTCTTTTCTTCTTTTCTTCTAAGCTTTTTCTTTTCTATCTAAGTTTTTCCTACCTAATAAACTAACTATCTAATTTACCAGAAAATAAACTAACTATCTAATTTAACTAACTAACTAACTAAAAAATAGGAAAAAACAAAAAAATGTGAGGGGGGGGCGGCGGCCGGGCACTCACCGGAGTTGGGTGGGGGCGGCCGGGGCGGCGAGGGACGGGGGAGCCGCGGGGAGGGGGCGGCTTCGAGAGCCGGCGAGGGGAGGGGCGGCTCGGGGAGGGGGTGGCGCGGGGGCGCCGCCGAGGGTAGGGGGCGGCGCAGGGAGGGGGTCGTTGCGGTGGTGGGGGCGGCGCAGAGAGGGCGGCGGCGCGGTGGTGGGGGCGGCACAGGGAAGGGGCCGGTGCTGGGGGCCGGCGAGGGGAGGGGCGGCTCGGGGAGGGGGCAGAGCGGGGGAGCCGCCGAGGGGAGGGGGCGGCGCGGGGAGGGGTGGTTGCGGTGGGGGCCGACGCGATGGAGGGTGGCGGCGCGGTGGTGGGGACGGCGCAGGGAGGGGGCCGGTGGTGGGGGGCGGGCGGCGCAGGAAGGGGGCGGGGTCAAGATGCGGGAGAGTGAGGGGGTGGAGGGGAGATCCGGCCGTTATGGGGGGCGTCCTCTTTGCCGTCTGCCAGCAGACGGCAAAGAGGGGGGACCGGGGGTGGGGACCCGCCGTGACTGTTAGGGGGGCATCCTCTTTGCCGTCCGCTAGCGGACGGCAAAGAGAGGGGAGGCAGACGGCAAAGATGTACCCGACGGCAACGAGGCTGTCCTCTGAACCCACGGTGCGGTGGGGCCCGCCCGTGACAGTTGCCGTCTGCCTGCCCCATCTTTGCCGTCGGCTAGCCGAGGGCAAAGGATAGGCTGATGGCAAACAGAACCTTTGTCGTCTGCCTTACCTTTGCCGTCTGTTTTCGGCAAGCTGATGGCAAAGGCCTTCTTTGCCGTCTGCCAGCAGACGGCAAAGACATGGCAGACGGCAAATGATCAGATTCCAGTAGTGACACCGGTGGGTTGCACATGATGTACATGCATACATGCATGAAATCTACCCAACTTTTGCCAGCACTTGAGAATGCACATCCAATTGTCCCACACAAAAGTTGAACGAAATCAAAGACCAAACGCACGTTGCGTCACGTTCGGCATCTGTTTTTGCATGGAAATTCACAGAAAACGCACGAATTGTCAGAAAATAAAAAAAATTGACGTGCGTCCTTGTGAAGTTCATTAGGAAGCATGGAAAAAAATTGGGTCCGTTTGATGAAGGGGAGTAACAAGATCACATTGTAACACCCCTTCCGCCCATAACGACACCGATGGGTTGCACATGATGTACATGCATACATGCATGAAATCTACCCAACTTTTGCAGCACTTGAGAATGCACATCCAATTGTCCCACGCAAAAGTTGAACGAAATCGAAGACCAAACGCACGTTGCGTCACGTCCGGCATCTGTTTTTGCCTGTTTTTGCATGGAAATTCACAGAAAACGCACGGATTGTTAGAAAATAAAAAAAAATTGGCGTGCCTCCTTGTGAAGTTCATTAGGAAGCGTGGAAAAAAATTGGGTCCGTTTGATGAAGGGGAGTTACAAGATCACATTGTAACACCCCTTCCGCCCATAACGACACCGGTGGGTTGCACATGATGTACATGCATACATGCATGAAATCTACCCAACTTTTGCCAGCACTTGAGAATGCACATCCAATAGTCCCACGCAAAAGTTGAACGAAATCGAAGACCAAACGCACATTGTGTCACGTCCGGCATCTGTTTTTGCATGAAAATTCACAGAAAACGCACGGATTGTCAGAAAATAAAAAAAATTGACGTGCCTCCTTGTGAAGTTCATTAGGAAGCGTGAAAAAAAAGTGGGTCCGTTTGATTAATGTTTTTGTGACAAGTTAAAATTTGAATTAACTTAGAAAACACATAAGGCCATGTCTTAATATTAAAAGAGCTAGACTCTTGTCGGCGTCGTAAGTGGGCCCGTCGTGATCTCAGCTGACGTCGCCATGGTAGGATATTCGCGCCCGACGGGATAACCGACGTGCATGCAATTTTATCCCACACCTACCCCTACCCCGACGTGATCTCGCCGCCGCCGCGCCCCGCTCTACACTTCCCCGCCGCACACCATCCTCCCCGTCGCCGCCGCCGTCGCCCCCCTCTCTAGACTGCCCCGCCGCCCTCCCTCCTCCCCGCCGCCGCTGTGTTCTCTCCCCTCTCCCCCGGCCGTCCGTACGTCGTTGTGATCTACCACCCCGTCCGTCGTCGCACCTCTTCGTCCGTACGTCGCCGCGCCCCCGCCGTCCGTACGACCGCCATTGCATCGTCCGCCGTCGGACGTCCACTACCACCCCGTCCGCCGTCGGACGTCCACTACGACCCCGTCCGCCGTCCGCCGTCGGCCTTGTGGTTTGGGTAAGTATTTTTACGATGTTTTCATGTTAGTATTCACATGTCAAATGAGTTGCATCGTACGTGACAATATTTTTAAATTATGAATGATGGATATCGATGGTGTGATTCCATGTTCAGTTGAGAAGTGGGTTAGCCTTGTTGACAAACTTTCAGCAAGTCAGAAATTTACATTTTATGAAACGGAATTGCAAGGCATGTTACAAATACCGTCCGTAAAGATGCGTGAATTTTTACTTCACTTTTTGAGCCAAGGCTACAATCATCATAGTAAAAAAATCATGGTTCAAGAGGCATTTGGGAGTAAAGGCCTTATTTCAGTAGGGCCTGATGATGTGTTTTCTATATTTGGTTTGAAAAATCAAGGAGTTGATGTTGTTGGTTTTCTTAGAACGGAAGGACAAAAAGCAATGAAAAAAATACCAATTAATTTTGTGGACACAAAAAAGGGTAAGATCATGATTGATGATCTAATCAATAAGATTGTGAGGAATGAAAACACAGATGATGACATTGTCCGGATGACGTTTCTAGTTTTGTTGGGAACAGTAATCGCACCAGTCTCTCATGAATATATTCCGAAGGAGTTTTATGCCTTAGTTAAGGATAAAAAGATGATAAGTGAGTTCAACTGGAACGAGTTCACTTTGAAGTTCTTTTTTTCGGAGATTGGAAAGGTTCTAGAGGACGGCCATGTTAGGGAATGGCCACATGGGAACCTTGCCCTTTTGCAGGTATATTTTATTCATTGTTTTCAAATTATTACTTATGTAATGTTAGTCAAATATGTATTATCCAAACATATTTGGTGTATTGCAGTATGCATATTGGGAGAAGGTACAGCCAGTTATAGGTCCAAAATATGATCCGTTGTCACTTCTGAGCCCCTTGATGAGGAACTGGACGGAAGCTCTAGCGGAGAAAAGAGACAAATACGACTATGATTATGGTCGGGGTGTTGGGATGGTAATCCATATTTTCTTCTTTTAATGTTACATTTACATGGTTCAATTAATTGTCTAAACTTTGATGTATAATTATCGCTCTCTAATTATTGTTCTTGTAGATTGATGACAATATTACAGAGGAGTATGGGGTGAAAAAAATTGCTCAAGAACAAGCTGAAAAAAATAAAAAATCAAGTACAAAAAAGTCTACTGTTAGTGGAAGGAAGAAAGAGGGAAGCACATCAGAGGCTTCCGCGAGCCAGAAGCCTGTTATGGACCGCATTTTGAATGAGCTGAAGGAGATACGCAAGGACATGCTTCGTTTGCCAGAGTTATGCACAGGGTAACAGTACAACACATTTTTACTATCGTGCATAATGTATTTCATTGACTTACATAACTAAGATGAATTAATGTTTTTCAAGAGGATGATTGAGAAAATGAACAAAACTGGTGTGTTCTATAGAACCGGTAACATGGAAGAAGAAGAAGAGAATCTATACGGTGACATTAATGAATCTACAAATGATAGTGCATTTCGTGATAAGGAGTTTGTTTATCAGATGATATGGACGACTATCGCACACCTTCTCATGGTAAAATGAATAAGCAAAAGGACGATGACGGTGGTGATGTGAATTCTCATGGTAAGGTACCTTATTATTGCACTCCTGAGTATCTGGATAGTTTCAAGGGTGATAGGAGTGATCCTATCAAAGTACCTGACGTATCAGATGAAAAGGCGGACACGTCTTTAGAGACAAATGAAATAGCATCACACGGATCGGGTCATTCTAACGGAGTAGATGAGCAAGTGGAAGAGGTGCTTGGCAAACGTAAATGCACTGCATCAAAAGCCGTAAAGTCTCCTTTTGTTGTTGTTAAACCCATCAAGCGTGCAAAACGTTCTGCCAAAGCAAGTAAGATTGTTATGAATCAATATTTTTTGGTGACACAAAGTTTATTATATAATTATGTTTACTAATGTTTGATTTGTGATTTGCAGAACTGTTTAGTAAAGAAGACGTTAAGAAATCTAGTGATGACGTCGATGTGATCAAAGCGAGTGTTAAGTTCGTACGCGCATGTGAGCGCTCAAAGAAACATAGTGATACACAAATTTTCAATGGTTCGGCCGACGCTTTGACTGCAGAAAGAGCTTGTCAGATTCTTAACCACAGATGGCTAAGCGGCGATGTAAGTTATTTTCGTTGTTAACATTATATTTCACAACAAAGTACAATCATTAAATTTGTTATATCATTTTTAGGTTATCAATGCGTACTCATCTTTTTTGCTGGGGGAAGCTAAAGACGAACGTCACATATTGCCGACTTGGAGGGTGAAGTGGCTGCTTGATTGTAGAACTGGTAAGCAGGCCAACGGTAACGACTATGAAACAGTGTCAAATAAAAATGAACCCGTGAATAGGTGTCTCAAGGAGTATTTCAAAACACCTAAGGTATGTTCGAGTGGTTGTAAGGTATACAAATAATGCAATAGTATAACAAATGTTGTATTGATTTGGGTTATATTCTCTTTGACATGCAGACTTATATGGCTATTAACAAGGATGACACCCGTTGGGTTAAGGTCGTCATGCATAAGGAAAAGAAAGAGTTCCAGGTTCTAGACTCGTTGATGGGACAAGAACTTGACAGTAGAACTAGAAAACTCGTTGAGGACTTGGTAGGTTTTAATACACATTTGCATTGCCAAACCATCATGTGTTTACCTTATTTACTGAAAGTTTGTCGCGCAGTTATTTTTATTTTTAGAGAAGAGAAATTGGAGCAGATATTGCAGAAGCAAATGCAACCGGAGCTGTGCAGTATCCGGATGTATCCACATGGCCTATTGAAACCTACGGCATGCCTCAACAAGAAGATGGGTGAGTATCTAGTTGAATATAATGTTGGTGTATTATATGTGTGTGATGCATAATTATTTATTGTTAATTATATGCACCAGGAACTCATGTGGATTATTTTTTCTTCATTGCTTTAAAAATTGGAATGGCGATAAATGGACTGGCTCTTTTTCACAGGTACAAAACTAATATTAGTACTCTTTACTATGAACACTTTATAGTGTACTAACATGATTTGTTTTGCAGAGATCAATTGATGCTTCGAGGGAACTAATAATAGCGCAAATTATTTTTTCTGAAAAGAGCAAGCTTGGGGAAGTGAAAAACAAAGTTATTAGGATTGCAAGGAGGAAGAAATAGATGACACCGGAGGAGATTCACACGTGCTTGAGTTTACTACGGGACTAGATTATTCTAGTGTTTTTCGTACTTCGTTGTGAACATTTTGTAAGAGACGTATATATTTTTCATATATACTTCATGATATTTTGTGTTTGAAAGATTTTATACGTAATGATATTTGTCGTGTTTTTTAAATATATTATCGTTTACAGAGAATATTATGTCGTTGTTAAAAATACTATAAAATTTGCTATCTCGATCTCTCGTTAGTAATGTATTTAAGCCGACGCCAAGTTTGCGCGACGGTGGCTAAACGCGCCATGTCGTCGGTCGGGTGCACTGGGAAGAAACGGCAGTCAACTGCGCGGGCGCCGTCGGTGCACGCAGTCGGCCGCGCGACATACAGTTATTGTATGACGGGCTATAGCGCCGTGGGCCGGCCCAACTAAGACGACGGGCGTGCGAAACCGACAACGCGTCGTTTTTTAGTCCCACCTCGCCGGCCGAAGGGCGCGACGACCTGTTTATATACCCCGCGACCCCGACGTTGTTGAACGTCTGATTATGTGACCGTCGGCCCCGACGTCGTTGAAAAAAACTCAACCCCACCGTCGCCGCGGCGCGGTAACCGACGGGCATACTTTTTGCATGAAAAAAACAACAAAATCGGTGACGGCTTAAGTGCACAGTTAGCAACCATAACGACGAGAAATTATGACAAGTCATATATCTTGAATAACAGGAAAAACATATACATATTGTCTTATATAACACAATAGTCTTGATCACACATATAAAAAAGTCTCATATGTTTTATATAACGCGAATACAAAGATAAGTATTGTCTTCCATATTATTGAATAAAGTAAACTCTTGTGCTTTGTATAAAAGAATGAAGTAAAACACTTGCAATAACACCGCTTGTGTCTTCAACCCCAGTTACTGCATAAAATAAGTTATAGATTGTAAGAATAATTATAAACAAAACAACGTAAGTAAAATAAACAAACCAAAACACATACTAACACGTACTCTGGATTTTGGTTGCAAGTGGTCTTGTTATGACCTCCAAGTCTGCATAGGCTACATAGACGTCCGGTTTTCTCATCAAATGATTTTGGTCTCCCATTTTTGGTCACCTCGGGACCATTCTTACCGCGACCTCTACTGTTCTTCTTAGGAGCCCCTTTGGTGGACGCTTTCACTGGATCACGAATCAGAATATGATCCTGGTTAGGCTGAAATTCATCATTATTCACAAAGTTGTGCCGACTAGGTTCTTCATTCCCCAAGATGTCCTTACTCGCTATAATTTCTTCCATTGCTGCCAGCATCTTGTCGAATAAGAATGTGTTGTGACATGCGATATGAGAAGCTTCTGCAGATACAATGCTCAACTTATTATATCTAGCTCTGGCCTCAGTACCAGTCCAACCCCATGAAAACAGATCGCTGGTGCGCTTCACGAGCAACCCAGATCTTGCTTTTTTGTGAACCTTTGCAGGACACAACACTTAGGTATCGCAGGTAAGTTGAGTGCATTCAAAACATGAAGAATATGTTTGCAAGGAAGACCTTTGCGAGTCATACTTCGACAACTGCACTTAATAGTTTCTGCAGAGTTACTTGGTGCATAGTCCACAGTAAACCTGTGATCCCTGTTATTTTTCCACGCAACCACGAATCTCTGACTGTCGGCTCCTCTCAATCTATCAATTACCTCAAGCTGATGTACCTTCTTTAAATCTTCCTGCAAGATATAAAAGTTTGCATGTGTGAATGCTTTGGCAGCAAACACCTCAATGGTCTTACACTCAGTCACTGCTACTGGGAGAGTCTGTGAGGCCATGCAATCGTCATGCGATTCATTCTCGCGGAGGCGCACAATGCAATTCTCATAGTTGTACAATCATGTCAACAATTATCATACCGTAGTCAAGATGTAGGTGCAGGCATGAGTTCAGGCTCTTGCTCCTCTGATTACTCCGCATACCAAGAAATAACCCACCAGACAAATATGATGCAGCCCAAAGCTTCTTCTTCCTGTACATCCTATGGAGCCATGTTTTTGTTTTCTCCGTCTGCCATTTACGAACAAACGCGGCCCATCTCTACTCAAAAACTGTATGTGTGGTGGCGTAGTACATGAGTGACCTGAATTCCTTCAACGACTTGTGGTGGAGGTGTTTCTGCATGTTCTTTTCAATATGCCATGAACATAGACGATGCCACGCGTCAGGAAGCACCTTCCTGATAGCCCTTATCATCGTTGCATCTCCATCAGTAATTACGGACTGGGGCTTCTTCTGACAGTGAGCTTTCAAAAACGTCTCTAGCAGCCAAACATACGTACCTTCAGTCTCATCTGAAACAATGGCGCATGCAAATACCGTAGTGCAACGGTGATTGTTGAGACCGACGAAAGGGATAAACGGCATTCCATACCTATTCATCTTGTACGTACTGTCGAACACAGTGACATCACCATAGTCAAGATAATCCCGACGTGATTGCGAATCACACCAGAACAAGTTGTTCAGCCTGCCTTCAGCGTTAACAGTGTGCTCAAAGAAAAAATCCGGATCCCTGTCCTTTCTAGCCATCATGATTCCTATAGCAGTGTCAGCATCACCCTGAGCAAGCAGTTTCATCTTCTCCCTTTAGCACATATTATACATCTTCTTCCTTCCAAACCCTGTATTAGCGTACGAACCATACCTGCTGACAAAGTTATCAAAAATAATGTGCTTTCTTATCTCAGCTCCTGCCATAGCTGAGATCTCTGCTCTCTGAAATTCTTTGACCACATTGTGAGACCGGAGGAAACAGACTTCGTCCGGTCTTGCAAGAACGTGGCTGTGATCATCGAAGAAACTGCTGACATACCAAAGTTCACTCTTTCTATCAAGCTTCACTGTTAAATGGGCTTCACAGAAGCATCGACTCTCCGGTCTCAGTCTGCGGGTCCGGCCTTCCATGGTACAAAATTTGGCCTGTTGTTTTCCTGCCCTGGAACAGATATACCTCCTCAAGCGCAAAACTTTTGAAGAACCTTTTGCAAAAAAAATCAAGTCCCTCCTGATACTGAACCCACGATCTTTCGCGTACTGGTTGTAGAACGTGTACGCCTCTCCTTTTGACTTGAATGTCTTGGCCATCACTTCCCAATGCCTATCCAGTGACTCTTGCTGATATTCATCATAGCCGATGTCAAGGTCAAACTCAAGATCGTCAACATGCTCATCGTTCCCACTAGGACCATCAACACCCCCCTGCAAAATAAGACATATAACCATGTTCGTCAGTCTGTTGCTATGTTGTTAGTTTTCATGAATAATTTGAACACTATAACTTACTTCGCTCACACTTCCTTCATTAGATGCATCGAAATCGTCCTCATCATTGTCATCATCCTCATCATTGTCATCATCTAAAGTTCTCGGCTCAGTGTCACCATCGGTATTTCTCTGTGCAGATTAAAATGTGTAAGTGGTAATACAATTTGTATGCTAGTAATTATACAACATATTTGAAACGTACCTGGGTTCCACTTTCAGCATAAGATTGTTCATCTATATCGTAATCGTCATTGTCATCATTGGCATGTACCTATTTAAATTCAATAGCAAATGTAAGTGTCAATGTATTAGCTTATATTCCATAATTTCTAGTCAACGTCCACAACACTTACATTACCACTATAAGATTCATCATGACTCATATCAGTGGCGGACCCAGGATTGGCTAACGCCCCAGGCGAGAAACTAAGGGCTAAAAACTACCCAGGAAAAATTCCAGTTTCAAGGCATACGAAACTCAATCTATGTTGCATAACTAATAAGAAACCAAACATAATATTCAATGGCATCATTTGTTCCATGATGGGTCAACTAATAAAGCAAGACAAATCAAAAGACAATATGTAGCATAGATAGATGATACAAAAGATTGATACCAAATCAAAGGATTGGTTGATCTGAGCCTCCCATGACTACATCTTCAATGGCAGAAGAAGCTAAACCTTCAATCATCAATTTTGAAATGCAAATCAGTGCATAATATAGCAGGTAAACTAGTTAATGATAGATGCAAAATGTGAAAACTTACGTCTAGGACGAGGCAAAACGCCTTTACGTTTGCGATAACCTTGAAATCGCTCGATGATCTTTGATTTTTCAATACTAACAAATACATCTCGCTCAATGTAACATACCATTCTATGATTCATCCAATCATCACCCATTTTGTTCCTCAATCCAGTCTTGATAATGCTCATTGCTGAGAATGCTCTTTCCACTGTTGCGGTTGCAACAGGTAAAATCAATGCTAACTCAACAAGACGGTAAACCAAGGGAAAAGTTGTGTGCATATCACTTTTAACCATATTCATGGCAAGATGACCAAGATCATTGCAATTCATCAAATGTGGATCAACTCTTGCTTCCCGAATGAATGAGTCTAGTTGGTTTCTAAGGACAAAAGTAACTTCATATGTAGAGAAGTCTGCAGCATACATATTAGCAAGATCTACTAGCTTGTCTTCATTATAATTGGCAAATGAATTCTTGGGATCAAGACAAGCAATGCATCTCAACAATTGAGTAGACCTTTCAGCAAAGCGATTGTTTAACTCCACAATAAGTTGATCATGCAAAACATTGAATATTTCAATTTTGAATTGATGGTTGTAAGTTACCAATTGCCCACCCCAAGTCCTTGAACGTCCATTAGCAGTTCTTGTATCTTCCATATTTGGCACTACAATGTTGTATTTGACACAAAAGTCTGTTACCTCTTTAAAGAGCACATCCCAACCATTCTGCATTATCTCTTGAATATCCTCTAATGTGGTTTTAATCAATCCCACAGCACGTATAATATGCTGATTTTTCAATTGCAAGCATTGTGACAGATTGTTAGTCTTGCCCAATAATCTAATCATAAGATGCAATATGATAACAAATTCAAAGGACTTCATGTGCTTTATCAACCCCGCGGCTGTGGTTCTTTGGGCAACATTATCTGCATCATTGTGTAGATTTTCTAATACCTTTAGAACTGGTTTCCACATCTCAACAAGACGGCACAATGTTTTATGATGTGATCCCCACCGTGTATCACCAGGTCTTGCAAGGTTAGTTAATTGGTTTTTTCCTCTTCCCTCAAGAAGTTCCCCAGCCTCTATTTGGCGCACTATTTCATCATGTTGCTCTTGGGCTAACTGATCATGTCTTTTACAAGAAGCATTAACAATATTAACAACCATGCTTGTGTACTCAAAAAAATCCCTTACTGATGAACAACACTTGGCAACAGCAACAACCACTAATTGTAACTGATGGGCAAAGCAATGTATATAATGAGCATAAGGATTTTCCTCCAAGATCAATCTTTGCAACCCACGAAATTCCCCTCTCATGTTTGAAGCCCCATCATAACCCTGCCCTCTCAAATTAGACATAGATAAGCCAAGAGTACCAAACATACCATTCAAAGCTATCTTCAGTGAAGTTGCTCTCGTGTCAGGAACATGCTCAACTGCCATGAATCTCTCAATCACCTCCCCTCGTTTCCGAGATACCTACATAAGACAAAGGAGCATGATTAATATATAAAAACTTTAAGAAAATACACCTACAAGGCTAAAATAACACACACAACAATACAAGCAAAGGTACTGACCTCAAACACATAGCCATTTGCTCCTTCATAGATGCATCTCTCGACTCATCAACAAGTAATGCAAATTTACTATCTCCAATCTCCTCAATAATGACATTGGTGGTCTCTTTTGCACAAGCCTTGCATAAATCCAATTGTATCTTATGTGAAGTCAGCTGATGGTTATCTCCTGCATCTCCAAATAATTTTGCCACCTTTGGGTCTTTCTTTATGAACAAGTCCAACAACTCTTTAAAGTTACCCTTGTTCATTGAGCTAGTAGACTCATCATGACCACGAAAAGCAAGAGCTTGTAGTATCAAAAATTTGACAATACTCAATATAATCAAGAGACAAGCTTTGTATTCTTCTTCTTGCTTCTGAGAACCCCTATCAAACACATGTGGCAGATTTTGTCTTTGATTTTTGAAATCCTCATACTGTTGCCTAGATTTATTATGAGCACTATCATGCTTGCCAACATGCTGATTCAAAACTTTAGGCCCATCCTTCCAAGATTTGAATCCATTTCTCGTGAATGCTTCAATACCATAGTTTTCAGCTCTTGGTTGCTTAAACAGAAAACAATAAAAGCAAAAGGCTGATTTTTTTTCAATGCTATATTCCAACCAGCCGCGATGATCATTGTACCAATAGTCATGAAAGCTTCTACCATTTATCTTTTCATATGTATGATTAGTTGGTTGGCAAGCACCCATACTAATGTGCTCCCTTCTAGCAAGATCTCTAATGTTTGCATCTAACTCCTCAATTGGTATTCTCTTACCGGGGTCAGATTCAACATCACCGGGTTTGAGTTCAGCTCTAACATTAGGGGTATCAGTGGCATGAGGGGTATTATCAGTTGTTTGAGCTGAAGGACCTGTTTCTGCGGTTTCGGTGGTTCGAACTTGAAAAAAAGAATTTAATGTCTTGTTTCTTTTACTCATCTTGCGGTCCTGTAAAATTTTAGAGAAACAACAATTTCTCAATGTCAGAATTGATTTCTACATCTAACAAACATTGGCATCAAGCTACGAATCAGGAGAATGCAACTTCAGAGCATTGTTTCAGGGTGGTAAGAAAAATATTAGAATATACAAAGAGGAAAAAGAACTACATATCGGACAGTGTACCATCAGCAGGCAGGTAGCGAATCCTGACTAAATGATCTTATCCTGCTAGTCTGCTACCATCATTTAACTCAGCCAGTAGTACTACAAATCTACAAAGGGAGATAAGTTGAAGAAATACCTGCAGTTTTTGGTTGTGCGGGGACGGAGAATGTCAGGGAGCCCGGAGCCGCGCCGCCGTGCCGGAGGAAGGGGACCAGAAGAGGAAGTGACCTGGTCGCGCTCGGATGGCGGAGGAGTGGCGATGCAGCGACGGAGAGCCGGTTGGGTAGGCCGTAGGCACGACGGCAGGTGGCGGGCGGCGCCGGCGGCGGCGGTGGCGGGCAGGGACCTAGGGTTCGTCCAAGTCGGGGGAAGGGGCAGCCGGTTGGTTCGTCCTGTCGTTCAAGTCGACGCCCCAGGAAGGCAACGAACGAGATGGGCCTCACGGCCTAGGCCGCCTTTGTTTGCTACAGTACATTTTGCTACAGTAACGAACAACATGGGCTTCACGCCCCAGGCCACTGCCCGGGCTGCCTGGGGCCTGGGTCCGCCCATGACTCATATAGTTGTCTCCGGGCGATTCATTTGCATTCAATGACGATGATCCATCCTCACTACTAGAGTCATCACCGGCATATTCGGTGTCTTGCTCTAACAATAAACCTTTCAAAAGGTGTTTTATCAATGTCACCATACCACAACATCATAAAGCATACAATGAAATCATGAAAAACCGTATGGATTAAATGAAAAAAAAACTTATTGTCGGCCGTCGAAGGGTTCAACGACATCGGTCGGCGTATTCGACGTCGATGCACCGGTGGCTACAACGTCGTCTTTTGAACGTGGACACGTCGCGTCGGTCACTGCAACCGCCACCGTGTGGTGTTTCTTAGGGACCACGGTGATGGTGACAGTGAGAAGGGCGTCGAAGCGTCGGTGGCGGAGGTTTGTTGGTGTCGGTGGTCACGTCCACCACGGCGGAGACGTGCGGGGTGGAGTCACGGTGGCGGCGGAGACGGCGGCGGAGACGTGCGGGGTGGAGTCACGGCGGCGGCGGAGAGAAAAGATAGGGTTTGTATCCGGGTTTTTTTTCTCTTCCAAACCAACCGCCGACACGTGGGCTGACGTGGCGTACGTGGAGATCGGGCGTACGGCGGGCGGGCGGACGTACGACGGGCGGGCGGGCGAGGGATACTGTACACAATGTGTAAAGACCATATTGCCCTTATACGTTTAGGGGGGGGGGGGTTGTACCGAAGTCCTTCTCTATTTTCATAGGCCGCACTATCTTCTGCAGCGCGCTATTTTTTTTTCCTTGGTTTTACTTAGTGTCACGCCATTACGCCAATGGCTGCTTTTACTTGATTTCATGTTCGAGTGAGAAAATGCTGGTGCTTGACATCAGGAGGATGGAGTTCTCCATGGCTGACCGACCACCCAGTGTAAGAAATTTCAGGGATGATATGGCCATCGTGGAGGCAGGCCAAGACATGACTTTGATGATTGTGCCTAAACCTGACGGATCTCCCTTTAAGTATAATGTTTTGATGATTGTGCCTAAACCTGACGGATCTCCCTTTAAGTATACTGTTTGGCGAAACAATGGTGGGAGTTCCACCCAGTGGCAGATGGAGAAAACAATGTCACTGCGTCCTGGATCCTCGCTCACGGGTTCAGTGGGGAGGCACTTGCTCCTATATCATTGTGGAAGCGAAGCGAAGCTCGTCGGCCAAGAAAGGTGATTTCATCAACACATTCCGGCTTCAGAGGGTGTGTGCTGCATTGCCCAACCCATCACACCTATATTTCAACTTCCCACCGTCGTTATTATCCTCACCGACGGTGTCCACTGGTAAACTTTGTGTTGCATGCTAGTTACCTTCTTCCTTTCACAATAATGATGACTATGAGAATGTCACACAGATTGTTTGATGCTTGCCAGTCTATTATTGTGCACTTGACTCGGAGAACTACCGAGATCTGCTGTTGTGGTTGTTGCTTATTTTTGTGCTCGTGGCAAAGCTGATCAAGTCATCAAGACTATCCATACAACCTACTGAGACCTGATGTTTGAATTAAGGCACTTTTCAGTCCATACAATTCTGAATGGGACATCATTGTTTGCACATTTTGTTTTATTCCTTGGAAATCCCAAATTGATTTCAGTTCACATGAGTGTCTTATCTCCTCCACATGACATCTATTGTGAGTTGCAGCTATAATAAGTTACTAAGGTTCCACACAAAAACAAAGTTCACATATAGTGATTTACAGAAGCACTTTCTTTGCCATTGCCATGCCTGTCAAAACCCCAACTTATGTCCATTTAATGGCGTATCCTTCTGCAATGCAGCCACACCCAATGCCGACGTCCAGGGAGCGGGGGATGATGTGCCGATGGCTGAACTACCATAGGCTGACCCTGGGCGCGTGCAAGGACCTGTTGTCGCGGCGGCCGCCCGAGCTCCGAACCCCTTGTGCGCCGTCGAAGGTCAGACACCCATTCTCATCTGAATGTCACTCGTATGTATAACCTAGCTACGGAGTAGAGTAGACAAGGGAGCATATACCAAGGCGTCCAGGATGTGCTCGGCTGCTGAATGCTAGATGGAGACATGGAATGACTTGATCCCTTTTGTAAAGAAGCTTATTTGCTTTGATTTGTTCCCTGATGGTCGGTCATTGGCACATCACATGAGCAAGAGTGGCAGATGGGACTGCAAAGCCTTCACCATCGCCCCTGGTTACTCTTTGTCTCGTGCAACTGTTACTTGTGTTCAGCCGAGTTACTAAGCATGTGTTTTTTTCCCCGGATTATTTGCTTTCTTCACAATTCGGTCATTCTCCAGCCGAAGAGGGGCAAGACTGAACTTGATGTTCAGAAGTAAGCAACTGCAACATGAACTTCAACTTCTTGTAAATTGCCAAAGCTCTCCTCCGGCGTGCTCATCAGGCACCAGCGGCGGCGCATGATCCAAGGTCATCATCTGCTTGTTGACAATGAAGAACCCAAGGCGATGATGCGTTTCTTTTAGATTTCATTTCTTCAGACCTCTGCACAACCAGCCCAATGGAAGTTGAAGTAAAGGAGGGAACATTGGTAGCACAATCTTATCATCTGGTTGTTGTTTCTAGTTTTCATCTGATGTTCACACAGGCACGAGCATGGAAATGATCCTGCAGTAGCATCCTTGCTCCAGTACTCGAGGTCTGACACACCAAATACATACAGAAGGAAGGCAAAAGGAAAAAAAAATGTAGGAGAAAGTCCTCCTCAGACTACAAGTTGTGCTAGTAAAAGAAAATCTTTGCTCCGGCCTAGTTCTGCTTCTCCTTGCAAAAGCACCAAACGCCCATGAGCCAGAACAAGGGCCTGCAACAGCTCTCACTTGCAATATCTGCTTTCTGTTATTCGTTCATGGAAGAAACCACCGATGTAAACTAGCAGCACAAACAGGTATCCGTCATTTCATCGCCCCTCGCCCAACCTCTTCAGCAACTTCCCAATGTCATAGCATATCTCGATCTTGTCATCCTTGATCTGCTGCCGGAGGGAGCGGCTCGTCTCGCCGGCCGCCAGATAGGTCCGCAGGAGGGACTCGTATGCTTTGCCGTCGATGCACCCGAGCGCCCTCAGGCAGCGGCAGAACCTCTCGGCGCCTTGCACGTCCTTCTGCTCTTCAAAGTACTTGGAGAACTTGGGGATCTTGTCCTGATCCAGCTTCGCTACTTTCTTGGGGAGCTTCGTCACATTCTCCACCCAGTTCAGTGCTGATTTCATGTCCCCTGCCCCCATGTAGTGATCCAGAAACAACTCACATGTCTTGGAGTCAAAACATGCACCCTTTTCCTTGGCCTTCTCCCACAGCAGCTCCGCTTCCTTGGCCATGCCGTTCTTCAGATGGGCTCGAGTCATCACATTGGTCAGCTTCGCGTCATAACATTCATGATTAGATTCCCATTCCTCAAATATCTGCTTCATGCAATCCACATCATTGAGCTTATAAAGAGCCTGAAGCATGCTGAAGTAGCTCGTGTTAGTCACCTTTGGGAAAGTGGCCTTAACCACGCCCCACACCCTCTTGACCTCGCTCAAATTGCCTACGGAAGCATATAGACTCATAAGGAAATCAAAAGGCTGTCTGCCATCACGATCTTGAACAAGGCCCTCAAGTTTCTTCAGAGCATACTCTGCTTTTTCAACCAAACCAGCACTCTGGTAGATGGAAGCCAGTGTGCTGTATGCAGACCACCCTAGAACCCCATCTTTTTCTTCCATTTCTTTTAAAACTTGTTCAACGTCATCTATCTTGTTCAATGCTGCACAGCTGGTCATCAGAATGCAGCACGTCAGATTATCCGGCTTAACATTCTTCGCCTTCATCTCCTCAAACAGGCTACAAACCTTCTTATGCTGGCCTAACTTCATGTAAAGGGACATCAGATTGTTGATGGGCAGAGTACTGGATGAGATGCCTAGCTCATCCATCTTGCGATAAAGGTCTGTTGCTTTATCTTCCTTTTTCGATGAGCAATAACAGTTCAGAAGTGCCCCAAAGGTTCGATGGTTTTTGGCTGGATCAGGAAGGCCGTCAAAATATTTTTCAGCTGCCTCGAGGCCTCGCACTTTGTAGATGAGATCCAAACGTATTGCATGGTTAGTGTAAGACATGTTCATACCCTTTGTATGAACCATCCAATCCATCAACTGCCATAAGAAAAGACAAATCCTTGCATAAGTACAACAGACATGATTAAACACCAATAGCAGAAGTACAAACAGAAGGCATGAAATAAGATGAGTTGAGAACTCCAGCCATACTAGAAGTTAATATTTTTTTAGCCTTAGGACAACTGCGCACGTAGTTGTGATAACATACTATTACAGATATCGATATGGAATATGAAGCATATCAAACCTCCTCCTACTCTGCTTGATAACATATTATTGTATATGACATCAGAAAACTCTGAAAGAGAACAAGATTTCTATGGGTGAGCACTCAGCAGACTGGTCTGGTGCTTCTGTGGTGTGATGTGCTGCAGAAATGCTAATAGAATCTAGTTCAAAGGATCTTTAAAAGTTCTATCAAAACAATTGAATTACCGCTAAGAAAAGAGGTTATTTCTGGGGTGTACATATGTAGGCTGTGTTTGGATGGTGCCCACATTAGCGCTGCCAAACGTCTGGCAGCCCATTCCTTCATATTTCAGTTCTTGCTTGGCTTGTTGCAAGAATTTTGGATGCCTGCGACTACGAGTGCCCACCCATTCCCCTCACAATTTCCTAAAAACAATTGGCCAAGTGATGGTACAGGATTCCTTGGCCAAAAATCTGCATTGGGGCATCAACCAAACGTACCCGTAATACAGAGCTCTGCTTTTGAAAGTCAATTTCAGATGAAACGGTATGGTTCCATCATGAATCTGGAAAAGTCCTTGCATCCAAGGGCGCCGAACGAACTGGGCGAAGCTAAGATTTCACAACGATTACTTCTATTCCATTCGCGCAATCTAATAATGGACGGCCAACACATAAATTAGCTGGAGGAGGCAAATCCGAATCACTTCTTTTACGCACTCCGTTCCAAATTAATTGAGCACATTGCAGAAAAATGCTGCAAAAAACCATCTTTCTGGTACCAATCCCGTCCTAAGCAGAGCACGATTAACCAACAAGCAGAGAACGCGGCGGTGCGTGTTGGGACGTCAAGGATGAGGGGGGCAAATCATTCATACCTCGAGGGCCTGCGAATGGCGCTTGTACCTGCGGAGCTCCTTGACGTAGCGCTCGAGATCCACGGAGCGAGTCTCCCGCCCCTCCCGCAGCCACTTGTTCAGCACCGCCGACACGCTCCCCTCCCCGGCGTTCCCCAGCGCCGACAGCCGCCGGTACAGCGGGCGCGAGTCCTTGGTCCCCGCCGCCGCCTTCTTCGCGCCCTCCGCATCCGGCGCCGGCTCTGCCGCGGGATGCGCCGCCTCCTTCGCGTCCTGGGGGGCGACGGCGCGCGCCGCCCGCTTCCCGACGGGGCGTGCCGCTTTCCTCGGGTTCTTCGCGGCGGGGGGCGCCGCCTCCCGTGCTACCTCGGCGGCCGTGGAGAGGAGGCGGCGGAGGATGCGGGCGCCGGCGGAGGGGGCGAGCGGCGCCATGGGTTTAGGGTTTTGGGGTTTCGACTCTTGGAGGGGATTAGTGGAGCCGGCGACGATGAAGCACCGAGCGCCGGTTTGTTAAAGGAAATGGTGATAGTATAGCCCCAAAAATGTATTGGGTTGGATTAACAGTGTAGCCCAATAATACACTTGTTAAAAGAGTCTGCAGCACGACGTGGCGCAAGCGATTGAATGTGAGGGATGTTGCCGACAGTCTGCAACATGTATTGACCGATTCTTTTTCCTTAGGGCTTCCTCTTCTCTCGCCGCCACTGTGCCCGCGTTGAGACCTCCAATCTCTTCCTCCCTCTAGCCGCTTGGATTTCTCTCGGGCTGACCTAGGGGGCGCACTTTGCAGCACCTTTCCCCACCTTGGTGGGTTTCCTCGGAAATATGAGAGTTTGGGTTTCTCCAAAGCCCGTGAACTATTATCTTTTCTCGAGCGAGGGAGCCATGGCGGCGGAATCTTCAACTTCTGAGGTGAAGGAACAATTCGATCTTCAGGAAATGATGGAGTTGGGATTGATGGAGGGCGATCTGTGGATAATGGCATG
This sequence comes from Elymus sibiricus, assembly GCA_039707655.1. NCBI lineage: Eukaryota > Viridiplantae > Streptophyta > Magnoliopsida > Poales > Poaceae > Elymus > Elymus sibiricus. The sequence goes on from CM077665.1 coordinate 515,489,077, forward strand.
GAAAAGGAGGATCAAAACCCGACTGGGGCTACTTGTTGGATGGCCATCGCTCGGGTTAACACGGACATGGAGTATAATAAATTTTGGTTCTATAAGAATATGCTATCAGTCGGGGATCTTGCTCAAGAGGTTAAAATCAGATCTTTGTACGGAAATATGTACATGATGCCATTCTCATGTATCGGTGATGGGTCAGAGTTAGGAACAGTGACCCCGTGGATGTATAGATTTTTTGTGTCATTCTTGCACCCTAGGATGAGTTCACGAAGCTGAGCTCGGTTCAACTACTATATTCAATATAGACATATGGATTCAGATCCGTGATATCCTACATGATTTCATGGGGCTGCTAAAAAAATGCTTGCAAGTAAAGTGGGAGAATTCATATACTATGAACTAGCACCACAAGATTTCTCTGAGAATTTCTTTCGAACAGTTAAATTGGATGTGGGGAAACCGCTTAAAAACACACTATCCATTGTGAAAGGCATCAAACACCATCTTTTCCATTGAAGTATGAATGGTTGCCAGAATGGTGTGCAGCTTGCGGTATGTTAGGCATGTTTGCAAAAGAGAATGGCAACCAGATCCACACTTCAAAAGCGCTAGTTTTTAAGGAACTCAAAACTTCAGGTTGTATGTGGCCACCCCGAGGAAGGGTTTGTGGATCAGGCAGAGGGAGATCTAGCCGAGGTAGAGGTAATCATGATCACATGGACAATGTTTATGTTGGAGATGAAGGGAAGTTCTATGGACAAGATGATGAATCGGAGCAGGAATTGGAGAGAAGGCTAGATCATATTAGGCAATGGAAGGCCACGACTGCTAGGAAGAATAGCCAGATCATATACAACCCAATGGAGCCAAAAAAAAGGTAACGAAGATATGCTTGATGTTGAAGGGAGTTGTTGGCTCTAACTCCCTTAACTCTCATGCTCCTAAAGGTGGCTCCCTAATTTATCTAGAGGGATATTCAGTAGTAGCATCGATGAGAAACAATCCGAGTACTACACCAAAGAGAGATACCAAGTGTACTACTGATGGTGAAGTAAAGGACTTGGGAAACTTTAAAATGGCAAGCTCTAGCACAGAGTACCGTCGGAAGCAATGAATACCTTATGCTTAAATTTGACGGGGCTGCGAGCGGCCAGTGATAGTTAATAAATAAACAACTTGGTAAAGGTGTATCATTCGAGCTTAGTTTTTCTCACAGAGACTAAGTTGTCTGCTATGAGAGCTCAAGATTTGCAGTTCAGGTTTGGTCTTTCTAACGATTTGCTGTTAAGATGTTGGACATAGTGGCGGTCTAGTTCTCTTCTGGAACAACAACTATGTGGTTGGCCTAAAATTGTTTAGCAACTCTCACATTGATGTAGTGATCCAGAATGAAAAGGTAGAGGAGAAGGAGTGGAGGTTCACCAGTTTCTATGGAGAGTCGATAAGATATAAAAGGAAAAATGGCTGGAATTGCTGAAATATTTTCAGGAGAGAGTATGATTATCCTTGGCTTTGTGTCAGTGATTTCAATAAGATTCTTGAGGCTCATGAACAATTGTGTTGGTCATGGTCATGAGAATGGAAAATGGATACTTTAGAGACGTTGTAGATGAATGCATGTTTTATGACTTGGGTTATATCAGTCTACCTTATACCTGGGAGCGCCAACAAGGTTCAAACAACATAATGGTTTGGCTTGACAAGGAACTAGGATGATAGGTTTCAGGAGGCCTTTGATACTATACCAATCACACACATCCAAATGATAGAAAATCAGACCATTGTGCACTGCTTATATTGGGTTAGAACTCAAAGTGGTATACAAAGAACAAAACAGCCAGACCTTTTTTGGTTTGAAAATGCATGGACTAGACATGATGGTTATGTTAGTGTGGTGGAAAATGCATGGGTACCTAGGACTGGAGGTCTAGCATAAGTTCATGGATCGCTTGCGGATGTGTGAGGTAAACTCCAACACTGGAGCCGCACTAGATTTAGTCCTGTCTCAAAACAGTTAAAAACTTTGAGATACAGGCTTGAAAAACTAAGAGGAGAATCCTTGGGTTATTATCTAGGGAAGAGGCATTAGCTCAACAACGTTCTCTTGTCCAGTTTAAATTGAAAGGATATTGCAATACGACATATTTTCATGCACGTGCAAAAGAACATCACGAATTAACAAAACAAAGCATATGGCTCAGGAGGATAGAGGTGTTTTGACATATCAGAAAGAGATTGAGATTGAGAATGCAATGTTTATGATGCACACAAGCAGGTCCCCATGAACTGAAGGTTTTATGGTAGGCTTCTATATTGGTGAAAGGACGTGGATATCGCCTAGAGGGGGGGTGAATAGGCGCTTTAAAATAATTACGGTTTAGGCTTGAACAAATGCGGAATAAAACTAACGTTTAATATGTCAAGCACAAAACCTAAAACAACTAGGCTCACCTATGTGCACCAACAACTTATGCTAAGCAAGATAAACAACTAAGTGATAGCAAGTTATATAACATGAAACAATATGGCTATCACAAAGTAAAGTGCATAAGTAAAGGGCTCGGGTAAGAGATAACCGAGGCACGTAGAGACGATGATGTATCCCAAAGTTCACACCCTTGCGGATGCTAATCTCCGTTCGAAGCGGTGTGAAGGCACAATGCTCCCCAAGATGCCACTAAGGCCACCGTAATCTCCTCACGCCCTCACACAATGCAAGATGCCGTGATTCCACTAAGGGACCCTTGAGGGCGGTCACCGAACCCGCACAAATGGCAACCCTTGGGGGCGGTCACCGGTACCCGTACACTTTGGCAACCCTTGGGGGCGGTCACCGGTACCCGTACAAATTGCTTGGGGCAATCTTCACAACTTAATTGGAGACCCCGACGCTTGCCCGGAGCTTTACACCACAATGATTGAGCTCCGAGACACCACCAACCGTCTAGGGCGCCAAGGCACCCAAGAGGAACAAGCTCTAGGGTGCTCAAACACCCAAGAGTGATAAGCTTCTCAAACTTCACTTCCACGTATCACCGTGGAGAACTCAAACCTATGCACCAAATGCAATGGCAAGGGCACACGGAGTGCCCAAGTCCTTCTCTCCAAAATCCCACCACAACAACTAATGCTATGGAGGAAAATGAGAGGAAGAACAAAGAAGAACACGAAGAACTCCAAGATCTAGATCCAAGGGGTTCCCCTCACATAGATGAGAAAGTGATTGGTGGAAATGTGAATCTAGATCTCCTCTCCCTTTTCCCTCAAGAACTAGCAAGAATCATTGGAGGGATTGAGAGTTAGCAAGCTCAAAGAAGGTCAACAATGGGGGGCAAACTCGAGCTCAAAGGATAAGATCCATTGGGGAAGAAGACCCCCTTAAATAGGTGGGGGGAAATCCAACCGTTACCCCACAGCCCGCACACAAGCGGTAGTACCGCCCGTACGCAGATTTCAGCAGTAGTAGGGGGCAGCGGTAGTACCGCTTGTTACTACCGCCCTACTACCGCTCTGGTGGTGCGGGTCACCAGACACCAGACAAGGCAGTGTCTGGTGCCCCGCATAAGGAGTCGGAACCCCCCAGCGGTACTACCGCTGTGGCCAGCGGTACTACCGCGTAAGGAGTCGGAACCCCCCAGCGGTACTACCGCGTAAGGAGTCGGAACCCCCCAGCAGTACTGCCGCTGTGGCCAGCGGTACTACCGCCCTCGTGAGAGTAACAAAGAACCCAAGCAACCAGATGAAAATAGTAAAACCAGAACTGCCATAACCTTCGCATATGAGCTCCGAATTGAGCAAACTCAAGCTTGTTGGATTCAGGACGACAAGAGCTTGTTGGTTATAATAAGAAGAGGCAGTATACAAATGCCAATGATATAGAGATGTGAAACATCTATCAATGAAGAACCGGCAAAAACTCCAACATCGAAAACATCATAGAAAAAGCATATGGACTCCGTTTTCGATGAACTTGAGCTTGTCATGAAGCTGACCATAAGCTCAAGAACCCACATAGAGAAAAGCCAACCAAGAACCAAGAAAGATGTTGATGCCAAGAATGCAATGGTTTGAGCTCTCAACGAACGATACGATCAAGCTACTCACTTGAGAGCCCCCCTTGATAGTACGGCTATCGATCCTATAACCCGGTCTCCCAACTACCATCATGAGACCGGTAAAATAGAAAACCCTATCAAGGTCAAACCTTTGCCTTGCACATAGTCCACTTGAGCTAGACGATGACGATCTTGTCCTCCTCAAGATGGACCACCTTTCTTGATTGCGTTGGCTCGATGAAGACTAGTTGATTGCTCCCCCATACTCCACTATGGGTGAGCCACTCTTTGACACATCTTCACAAGTCCATTGTCACCACAATGTACGGCAAGCTTCAAGCATGATCTCTCCGTGATGCTTCACTTGAACTTGCACACCGCAACCTTGATGACGATCACCACTTGATGTCATCCTCCATGGGTTGTATGAGATCTTCCTCTTGACGCAAGCCCATGGAAATATACCTAACCCACAACGAACTCTCACGTAGACCATGGGTTAGTACACAAAGCGTAATGGACAATGCTTACCATACCATGGGATCACTTGATCCCACTTGGTACATCTTCTGCGCTTTGTGAGTTGATCAACTTGAATCATTCTTTGCCTTAATCTTGATCAACCTTGTGTCTTCTCTTCTCTCTTCACAAAGATGATGTCTTGAAGGTAAACATGAATGTTCACACAATCTTCTTCTTCAAGACATGCTTGCAATGAGCTCAACTCTCACATGACCAATCTTTGGATAAAACCTTGAATACCACCTTGATCACCATATAAACTCCTTGAAACCAACAAATGGACTTCAAGAAGTACCTACGGACAAATCCTTCGAATATAACTCAGGGCAACCATTAGTCCATAGGGATTGTCATCAATTACCAAAACCACACATGGATAAATGTGCTCTTACAATTGGGCATTGGGCTATTTTGAAGGATTCAGTGTGTGCAACGATCCAACTCTTTTTTCACACGAGTAATATGCCAGAAGCCCTTAACAATACCGTTTTGGTTCTGATTCCAATAATAAAAGCTCCTTGAGACCTCACCCAATACAAATGATGGCTCGGTATCTTTTCACTTTTATAAGAGGGTTTTGATGTGGTTTTCATTGGGTTTTTGATATTTCTCACGTCTTTCTAATGCTAAACTTTCGAGAAATAAGAAACTTATTTTTACTACTGATGCGCAATAATAAATATAAAGAAAAACAATAAATATACCAGCAGATAAAGCCATTTGGAGCAACTTTCATTTTGAGAGTAAGTTCATCAGAGCATCCAAAGCGCAAGACCGCGCATGATACGAGCGCGCCCGCATGTACCAGCAGTCATACCACACAACGACAACACCACATCGTCTACACAAGCAACCTTTGTGAACGTGAGAGGAGAGGAAGACGGAGAGAGCCACCGCCACCACATCCAGAATAGAGGGAGATGAAATCAGATCCATTCCTTCTCGTTCACTCCATCTCCGTTTCATTCATCGCAAACACCACCATACAAAGAGAAATTCCAAGTTGTAAGATTAGGGTTTGATTTTTCTTTTGTCAAGAGCTCCTCCATTGGCAAATCACAACGAAATTTTGCATACACTTAGAAACTTGTGTATCTTTGGTGCCAAAAATAATTTAATTTCTTCTGATTTTGTTTGCTATTTTCTGAAATTTCCATCTTGTGTACCGAAACGCTGTGCTTATTTTTTTTTTAGAAATATAAACATATCCACTTAAGTTTCGGCCCGCGACAAACTTGCTTTCTGCAGCCCATGTGTACCGTGGGCTTACTTCCCCATCAACACACTGAGCAGTGAGCTCACACAGCCTCGTGCGAACTCCCACAGAGCAGCACAGCCGCCGCCGCCGACTCCGGAGAGCGGTCAGAAGATGGCCTTGCCGGCGATCCCCGACGAGCTACTAGTGGACATCTTCCTCCGCCTCCCTACCCCAGCCGACCTCATCCGCGCCTCCGCCGCCTGCGTTTCCTTCCGTCGCCTCGTCGCCGACCGCTCCTTCCTCCGGCGCTTCCGCAAGATCCACCCCCCGCCCCTCCTCGGCTTCCTCTACCCAGGGCAGCACCGCTTCCACCCCGCCGTCCGTCCTCACCCCTGCGCGCCGGCGGCCAGCGCCGTCGCCCTCGCGGCCGACTTCTCCTTCGCCTTCCTCCCCTCCCCCGCCCGGAACTGGTCCGTGCGGGAAGTCCGCGACGGCCGCGTCCTCCTCGACAGATCCCTCCATCGCGACGCCGGCGATGGGTTCGAAGCCCTCTTCAAGCAGGTGGTGGTGTGCGACCCCTTGCACCGGCAGTATCTCCTGCTTCCCCCAATCCCCGATGACCTAGCCGCTTCGGTTGTGGACCAACTCCTGATAGAAGGGCAGTGCTTCAACGAGACCTTCCTCGTTCCTCCCGGCAACGACGACGAGGAGGCAGCAGCCGCCACGGAGGGGACGGCATTCCGGGTGATCTGGATGGTGCTTCTTCAAGCTAAGCCATGTTGGCGCCGCCTCTCGCAGCGCCGCTCTTCTTCTTCCTCGAGCTGCCTCACACAACTCTCTTGTGGTTTCTCTCTCTCTTCTTCTCTCAAGAACATAAGAACACACATGGTGGAAAACTCACGCACACACACTTCACCAAGGAGAAAGCTAGCTTTGCCATGTCTCCCGGTGAGACTCACAGACGCTACATTTTTCCTTAGCCCTCACGGCCTTTTCTTTTCATTAACTCAATGCAATGCTTATATACAGCAGAGAGGTTTGCCACACGCACTAACTAACCGGTACTCACGGCCACTAACCCACTAATCCATGCACTACGGCGCGTCCACCACTTCCTGGAATCTCTCCAGATCATGGTGACTCTCCAACTAACTTGACCAAGCAGCACTAACATACTTGCATGTCGCATGCAACTAACAACCAGACCAGAGCGTACCGGATCACCCGGCTCAGCCTGCCACGCTCCAGCATCTTGCGCGTCTTGCCGCTTCACGCAGCACCACGGCTTCACGCCGCACCGGCATCTCGCCATACTCGCCGCATCGCACGGCAGCCCGGCATCTCGCCTCCTCCGCACACCTTCGCTGAAACTTCGCAGGACTCTCTACTTCCTAGACCATCTAAATTACATGCAGCACTCAAAACAAATATACAGATACATAATCAAGATTAAACCTAACAAGCCAGTGGCCGCTGTCTTCTCTTCCGGCACAAGGCAATGGCGAGCCTTTTCAAGCGAGTTGTTGCCGGGCTTTGTGTTATCGACATGGATGATTCTCTTCGTGTCGCGCCACTACGCACATGGCTGCTTCTACTGGGTCTCTGGATCAAATGAGAAATTGCTGGTGCTTGACATTCAGAGGATGGAGTACTCCATAGCTGACCACCCACCCTGTGCCAGACATTCGGGCGATGATGTGGCCATCGTCGAGGCAGGCCAAGGCATGATCCGGATGTTTGTGCCTAGACCCGACACATCTCGCCTTAAATATGACGTTTGGCGAAACAATGCTGGGATTTCTACCCGGTGGCATATGGAGAAGAAGACATTCTCGCTGGATTCAGGGTCCTTGCTCACGGGTGCGGTGGGGAGGCACTTGCTCCTATATCAGTGTGGAAGCTCGTTGGTCAAGTCAGGTGGTTTCACGCTGGACGTCAACACATTACAGTGTCAGAGGGTGTGCGCTTCTTTGCCCAAACCGTCTCACGTATATTGCAACTTCCCACCGTCGTTATTAGCGTCGCCGACAGTGTCAAGTGGTAAGCTTTCTGTTGAATGCCAGAAACCTCCTTCCCTTCATATCACTATCACACAACTTACAGTTCAAATGATCACAATATTTATCTCCTCTAAATAAAATATTTGTCATGCAAAATATTAGGAGTACATCCTTTCCTTAGAAATCCTAGCTGTTTTCAGTTAACACATATTGGAGTACTACACAATTGCCCTTGGTTGCTCCGTGATTGAGCTTAACTGCTCTAGTACCATTAGGAATTTTTGGTACAGAACTTGGTTGAATTTTGTAAGTACAGAATTGCTGGATTTGATACCTGGTTCTCTATTCATAAGTTACCTGCCATTTCATTAAACCTTGATCACATTACTATTGCTTTTCAATCAACATAGAACCATTCGAATCTCAAGGTCACCTCGTATGTAAGTTATTTTGCTTAAAGACTAATAGTTGTACGCCATAAAATAGAGTAATTTCAGCCTTGGTAGTGTGCAACTTTTAAGTGTAACTGTCAGACAAGTTAAAATTAGCATTGGCTTGTGTGAATGTAATGGTGTGACCTTGTTCTATGCAGCCACAGCCCACGCTGATGTCCAGGGCGGCCACTGCAAGGACGTGCAGTTCCACTCCTTGTCGTCGTCGGCAACGATGCTGGGGCGAGGAGGAGGAGGCGCTGGGGCAGGGGCTGGACATGCGGAGGGTGCAGGGGCGGGTGGCGTAACTGGAGAGGGCGTGCAAGGTGACGAGGGGCCTGCCGGTACCAAGGTGTCCAGGAGGACGACTGCGGCCAAGGGCAGCAAGTCCTTCAGCTGGAGGGGCTGCTTTTCTTGTTGAATGTGATAGCTGGTCTCAGATCCTTTCTGTAAGTTCATTTGCCTGATGTGTTGTGCTGGTCTTTTGGTTCGTGCTGCATGTTGGTCACTCACTGGTTAAGAGTCAGATAAGGTAAGGTAAATGAGCAAGATTGGCAGCTGGGATATCGGAGCTTTCACCGTTGTCCCCTGTTTGCTCTTGTCGTCCTCTGCAACTGTTGCCTGATGACTGGTAGACAGTGCAGCATTATAACTGACGGTGCAAAAGCTGTCAGCTATATTTTCAGCCGCAGGAAAGAATTGCTACCCCCTCTGATCTTTCTACTTCGCATGTTAGTTTTGTCTGTACAGTTTGACCAAATCTATAATGTTGAAAAAATATCAACATCTACCATTATTCCAGATAAATACAGCATGACAAATAATACTATTACATGATGGATCTAATGATACATTGATGTGGTATTCTGAACATTGACATCTTCTTTCTATAAACTTTGTCAAACTTCAGAATATGCCAAGTATAGCGAAACGGATGGGAGTACAAGCAGACAGAAACTTGAACTGTATACACCATAGTAGTGGAGGGATGGATGGTATTCAGTCGTGTGAGTTACCTGCAGGCTATATATAATGGATGGTTCCCAGTTACAGTACTTGCTTTCTTCATAAACTGTGCAATCTCCAACGTAGAGAAAAGAGGGAAAGACTGGGCAATCTCCAACGTAGAGAAAAGAGGGAAAGACTGAACTTGATGTTTGGAAGTAACCGACGACAGTAACATGAAGTTCGTCCAATACATGGAGGAGTACATAGCAAGTCCAAAGCTGAATCTATCAGCGGGTCTGCCATTAGGGCTGGGATGCTAGACAGTTCCAAACAGAAAAAAAAAAAACTGGATATCATTTATAATGCATACAGCAGAACAAGCACACCTGTAAATTTTGGGGGCAAATATGGTTTGTATCAGTAGTATGTGTAAAAACTGAAGCGGGTACAGTTTCAAAATAGAATAAGAAAATGAAGATGGGGGCGATGGCGACTGGTTTTTACGATTATATTTCTAGCCTGCCTTTTTAGTTTGATTTATTTATACAACTGGTATATGTTATTACAACATATATTGCTACCTTAAAAAGACATTTATGCTACTGTGGTGTGCAGTGCACTATCTGCAAACAGCATCGGTAGCACTGTTCATCCGGAAAGGCTGCAATCATCATATCCATCTCTCTTTTTTTTTTCTTTTTTTTTCTTTTGAAAAGCTAAGGCTGCAATGATCTGATGCATGTTCTTCTAGTATTTGGTTTTGACCAAGGATCTGTTACTGGAACTGTAAATTCGCACTGTTAGTATCTTGTAAGTATTGATGTGGTTTCAGTGTCCATTGCTGCAATTTTCAGTACATTTGTATCCATCCAAATGGAGTAAAAACACAAACTGGATGTTACCTTCACTGAACAGCCCTAGATCTCGGTGTTGAATTACTGTGAAAATTCCCTCATTTATGCCAAAACAAAGGTCCACAGCAGCCAGGTCTCTGAAGGGGACCGAAGCTTTTGATCTGAGCAGTGAGCAGTACCGGTCAATCATTCTGGGGTTTGATCTTGATCCGAAGGCAAGGGAAACGGACACGGCAGCAGCTTGGGCATTCAACCAACCAACTGTCAAGTCCGTGCGTCATTAACTAGGGTGTCGCCGGTCCTGGCTCTGCATCTACTGTAACACGCACCCATCTTGGCCAATTTTTACACCGAGTCAACACTAGAAAGCAACATGCGTTTATTTACTGCATCCTCACGCTGACAGTACTCTTGCAGTAGCCAAAGAAGAAGAATTCCGCCGTCGTGCTCTTGCAATTTTCTTCTTTCGATATTGGAGGATTCAGTTTATTTTTCTGGTGCCGGAAAGAAGAAGACAAATGTACAGAGGGCCCCATCCCTGTCCTAGAGGAATGCTGGTGGGTGGGGATGGGACGATGGCAGCTCCGAGCTGACCACCATGCCGAGGATGCCGCTCCAGTAGCTGCTGCCGCCGCTCTCTCCGTCCCCGGAGGCCTGGCTGCCATTGCTGGACTCGCCCCAGCATTCCGGCGCCCCGCCGCCGACGCCGGATCCAGCAAGCAGCAGCATGTCCGTGAGGCCGGTGAGGCCGGCTCCGACGCCTGCGGCCTCTTGGAACCACGGCTCCTCCTCGCCCTCCAGCCCTTGCATCTGCTGCTCGCGGAGGAACCTGCGCACGTTGTTCTCTTGGCGCTCCGGAGCATCGCTTCTCAACTTCCACGTCGCGGAGTCGCTTTCAGATGCCCCTAGGCTGACACTGTTATTGTTACCCATGAACGTCAGCGTGGAGGTGGGCGACTCCAGGTCGAGCTTCGCGGCGCCCTGCCATGGATGCAGCATGCCGAGGCACCGCGAGGCGGCGGGCTCGGGCAGGTTTGCCGGGAGCAGAGGGGCTGAGGTTGGCGTGGAGGCTGCTGTGCGCATCGTGGATTCTCGGGCCAGCCGCCCCTCGGCCTCGAGCCGGGCGCTCTCCCATTGGGCCATGTGGCTGAGGCTGGCCGCGGCCTTGGCTGACCTGACGTCGGCCGCGGTGCCTGCGGGAGCTCCGTTGGTGGCCTTGTGGGTGACGGGGTCGATCCCCATCTTGGCGAGCCTCTTCTTGAGGTGGGTGTTCCAGTAGTTCTTGATCTCGTTGTCGGTGCGCCTCGACAGGTGCGTCGCGATGGCAGACCACCTGCACGGTCCCAGGAAGCAACACTTCTTAAGAGATGATCATATATATATATAGGAACGCCTATTCATGCATTATTATTGCTGGACAAGAGAATGCACAGAATGCCAGCCAAAATTCAGTCTTCTGGAAGTGCAGAAAACAGGGGGATCTGAATGCAGGAAAGTTGAATGGAAAGCGAGTTGACAGAATGAAAACGCTGATGTTTGGTGTGATCAACGCCACGAATTATCCGTTCTTCTATTTTGCTTTCCGATGTGATACGAGTGGAATGCATATGCAAGATTTTTTTGATTTTTTTTTTTTTTTTTGTGAATCCCTACACTGCATGATTATTATGGGCAGACAGCAGTCTGACAAGGTCAGAGACTCTGCACTTGATCATCTTGGCCCGGGAAAAGAATGCAGGTAAGATATTAATGAAGAGGCAACAAAAGGATCTGTACTACTACACCCGAAGGGAGCTTAAGTTGGTGACTGTGCCGTAATAATCTGAGTAAAAAAAAAAAACTAGATAAAAACCACCACACACCTGTTGCCAAGGAGAGCATGGAGCTGGATGATGGTCTGTTCTTCCTGCAGGCTGAACTTGCCCCTCTTGATGTCCGGCCGCAGGTAGTTGGTCCATCTCAGTCTGCAGCTCTTGCCGCACCTCTGCAAACCTGCAAGATGTTGGCCGAACCATCACCAACTCCGTAGAAAGACGCCTTTGTTCCTCAGCAACCGGATGAAAATTCATCAAGCTTTTGTAGACTCACCGGCCTTGGAGGGCAATGCACGCCAGCTCCCGTGCCCATGCTCCTCGATGTGAGCAAGAAGCTTCTCGTCCTCCTCCGGCGTCCATGGACCTTTCTTCAGGCCGACCTTGTCACAGCATGGCGATCGCCCCATTGGAGTAGGCGCGTAATGTGCAGCTGCCTTTCGGAAGCCAGGAGCTGACAGCCGAGTGCAGAGGAGCTAAATAGAGCAGCAGCAGGAGGAGGCAAGCTAGAGCTATACATCATTAGCGCGATATGAAGGTATGAAAACTGAACTTTCCACGCCTTATCATCATAGACATAAATGCCCTTTTGACGGTTTGGTTTTGGCGCAGGTTACTGGGTGCACGACGACGTACAGCTCCTCACCGATCAACTGAATGTAAGAGTAGTAACAAGCAATTGACTTCAGTTGAGTATGAGCTTAGCATTTAGGTCCACTTGGCTATGGCCCTCGAAATAAAAGCTGCTATAACTCCATAAGGTGACCGGACCCCCCACACCAGCGGTGACACCGAGTCCAGGTTGGTGAGACCGTACGGTAATTTTCTTCTTGCGTGAAGTTATAGCAGGTCAATGTTCAGTGAGTTGCTTCATTTTGGGACGAGTCCTCAGGGGGGCAATCCTTTTGGTACCGACGCTCTGGCAGCCCAGTATAAAACGTACACTTATTAATATGCAATGTCTACCAATGCTTGGGATTAAGGATCTCAGAATTAACTGTTTGGTGTACTGCTGTAGATGGAGTGGAAGTTTCTTTAGCAAACGCCATTTGTACTGGAAGCGCTAAATAACTGGATTTGTTCCATGCAAAAATAAAATAAAATTATTATTGAACCTGAAGCGGAGAACAAATTATGAACTACAAAAGTTCAATGCTTTTGTGAGATGTAGAAAGATACTGGAAGCATTACAGATGAAAAACGTACAAAGATGACACCTGGATAAACGTGTATTAGCATGATATGGGACCACTAGAGCAGTGAATGGTCAAGATCAAACTACATGAGTAGCTTTACTTGCAGTTCTGTGTGAGGAAACACTTACCGAATAGTGGGGAAAATGGGAAGATAGCAAAATGACGAATAAACGTAACACTGCACACATATAACACATGGATATAAGAGCCGCACTATCCACTCTAGAGAAGTAGACAGGATAACATGTAGTCTCAACCTAAAAATACATGCCCAGTGTATGAGTAACATATGGGGGTACTTCAACTGAACTACAGCAAAGAGAGGTGGGGAAGAAGGATACCAAAAATATTTCATGACAAGAAGCATTATTCAGCCTAAGAAAAATAAGCATTATGACATCTTAAAGACATAATTTGTGTTTATAACAGCACAGTTGCACTGTGTTAGAATAGAGAACATGTGAACAAGCTGACTGGAGACAGGTCAGGGATGAAACACTTACCTCATTGCGAAGGAAGTAAGGACATCCATGACCCATCGAAATAACTATGTAACATTGCATTATTCAAGATTGTGGTACAGGTTCTTCCATCTGCACATGGCTTTTCAGACCAGATCAACCTCTTGTGCCAGTGGAAGATTGTACCGTATTGTTTATAACCTTGGTTGCCTCCTGCAAAGGAAAGCTTGGATGATCTGCTGGGAAGCTGTTGTTTACCGCATCCCTTCCGTGCCACTCACGGTCTGACAAACATGTTGGCCTGAACCAAACTTGTCAATGGAACAATGAATAAGTTCACAATGTTTCAGTGGCATATAGCTAGAGATTTAACTGCAATTTCAAATAAAGGGCAGTTAACAACTGTTATCACGGTGAAATTGCTAAATAACACAAATCATGAAATCAGACACTGCATGTCTACTTCTTTGAAGCTATGGTGATTTGATAGGTGGCATCAGGGACGGACCCAGGATGAAAGAAAAGGGGGGGCCAAATACAACTTATCAAGCTTTAGGGGGGGCCAAACATAAATTTGAAGGGTATATATGCAATTTTTTCAGAAAATCTGAAGGGTATATGTGCAAAAATTTCAACCTTGGGGGGGGCCATGGCCCCCCCTCGCCCCCCCCTGGGTCCGTCACTGGGTGGCATAAGATTGCAATCAGGTTAAAGATTGCATGCATAGGTGGAAATTATTTTCATTAAATTTATAGGGTACTAGACTGTTAAAATTTCCGCCACAGGATTATATACCAACAATAACTACAACTAGTAAATTTGCAACCATACATATAAGGTGATTTTTCAAAATATAGTAATCTTATGGGTTTGGAAAAGTACATGTGATTCCAATGCAAATACGTCTTCTCAAATACAACTATTATGAAGCCATGCACTGCAGGATAGAAGTACTGATGGTAAATAAGGCACTTAAAAATCTACTCTCAGACAGACTGCCATGATATTATGCATAACCTTGATATGACTGTGCATAAAGGCCCTTATAAAACAGTCACTTTTTCAGCACAGGCATCTAATTTGCAGAATATCATTGTCCATAACCTCTTCTACTCTAATATGTAAGTTGCGAAAAAGGGATATGCATACCTGGAGGAAGAATTGATTAGTGAGAACTGACGCTGGTGTCCTGCCATGTTAGTAAATAGGGCAGCTGTTATGACTATTGTAATCTAGACTAGAGAAGCCGATGGACCAATACCAACTTATGTGCGTCATACTGAACCAACAACCAGTATTAGATGGTACTAGCAACAACAGACAAGAACTCGTGGAAATTTGTGCGTACTTTAACCCCTGCCACTTGCGCATGATACAGCGTTAGCATGATATGCACAAGTTGATTTTATTGTCAGCTGGAAGGTTCCGGACAACATAAACGCCACCAGCTATGCATTCGGTGCAAAAGAATCAGCAAAAACTAAGTAGAAAAACATACGCAAGAGCACAACAAATGGCAAATGACAGGAACGGACCCTATGAAATGATGCGCAAAAATCCACACTTCAACGCTGCTAGATAGTAAAACTTTATTACGCAGAATATGCAATCAGTGTCCAGACAGGTTCCATCTGGTCTCAGGAACAGTTCAGACCTAAGCATACCATTACTATTTTGCCAAACACGACTGCTTCTCTGACATGCTCTGATGGATCATGGATGTGGAGATAGCAGTGTTAGGAAACTGAGAGCTGTGCAATTGCATTGGAGTTGCAAAGCACTGGAGTAGGATGAATCAAGACGCTAAGTAAAACTAACATCAATTTTTTATCATGATCACTTGATCAACATTGTCAAATGAACCACGCAGAAGCTCAGCATCGACGAACATTCCCTGAAACATACACAACACACCTCACCTTACATGAGAAGAGCATCACACTTGTTGAACCTCGGAAGACCCTGACCCTCTGAATATGCCATCCCGATTGCAGCCTCACCCTCCTTCCCTACGCCCATGTAATAGAGTCTCCAATCATACGGCCCATCCATTTGCACCAAGCACGGGGCGCCGACCCCAGCGACGTCCCACTCATCACCATCCTCCGACGGGCGCAGCGCTGGCGATTCACTGCACCGCCTCCACCCGTTCAGCCCGTCCTCCGACACGGCCAGCCCAATGCTCACCCCGCCATTTCCATCCAAACCCTCGTACGCCATCATGTACCGACCAGCGGCGCGGTCACGGATGACATGCCCCTGCCGTACCCCGCCTTTGTCGAACGATCCAGGCCCGCCTCCCTCGAGCGCCTTCCCCACCCTCTCCCACCGGATGCCGTCCCTGGACCTCGCCACCCCGATCGCGTGCCTCTGCGACATTTCGTCGAACGAGTGGTAGTACATCCGGAGGTCCCCGTCGGCGTGCATCACCACCTTGGGAGCCGCGGCGCAGCGCTTCTCCCAGCCCTGGGGGTGGTCCTCCCCGACCCCGAGGAGCGCGCCGGTGTGGTGGCCCCCCTCGATGCGCGCCCAGTGGCGGCCGTCCTGGCTGATGGCGAGGCCGGGCAGCGCGGCGACGTCCGCGGCGGGGAACGGGGACGCGAGGCGCGCGTCGTTGGAGCCGGTGTAGTAGAGCCAGTAGACGGCGGAGGAGGACGGGAGGCGGCGGGACGACGACGACGACGGCGCGTCGGGGCCGGAGATGACGAGCACGTCGCCGGGGCGGACGGCGGCGGTGTCGAAGACCCACCAGTCGGTGGAGGGCAGCAGCGGGTCGGGCGCCACGGGCGCGCTCCAGCGCAGGCCGTCGGGGGAGGTGGCGAGGGCGACGCGCGCCCCGGAGTGGTACCAGAGGAGCCAGTCGCCGGCGGGCAGGCGCTTGACGACGGGGGAGCCGGCGCCGCGGAGGAGGAGGCCGCGGGAGGCGGCGGGCTGCCGGTGGTGGGCCTGGGCCGGGGCCTGGCAGCGGATGCGGGAGGCCGGCAGGCAGCGCGGCGGCGGGAGGAGATTGGCGAGGAGCATGGCAGCGACGGTGAGAGCGTGACGGTGGCCGAGCCGGGGATTTGGATGTGCGGCGGTAAAAACCAACGGCCGGATGACAGAAAGAAACGTCACGAATTCAAGCGTTTGTTCGTTATCTCTACTCCTAAATGCTCGGTTGGTTGAATAGCATCCACGGTTTTTTTAGTCTTCTACTTTCACATGGTTATTTTTCGTCTCTCCTTCCACCACTCCCACCCGGTCCGGTTTGTTTTTCTCTCCACTCTTTATTATAAACCAGGACTTTTCTAACGTATAACAAATCACGAATCTAACTTTTTTAAGTTATCCAAATCAATCGACCCCTCTTATTAATGCAATTTGTTTTAGAAAACAAATAATAGATTTTAATCTAACTTTCCTAACCTATCCAAATCAACCGATCCCTCTCATTAGTGCAATTTATTTTAAGAAACAAATAACAGATTTTAAGGATATTAACATCTAAATCATGACAAACAAATCCCCTTCCTACTGGATTTTCTCCCTCCTATTAAAAACCAAATCCCATTAAAGTGAGAGATGTTGTTTCATGATTGCTTTGGCAGGTGCTTAATTTAATCACGTAAATAATAGGTAATTAAAAATTTAGAAATCACACCATATACGTGAGATCACCTTCGTGAAAGACCGACATAAGATTTTTCTCGATAAACTTCCAAAACAAAGTCAGATATTCCTCAATAAAAAATCCTTAATCCGATGCACTATGTCATTTATTTTTATTGTGATATCTACTATTAATTGACAATCGCAAGTTTCCTAATACAATAAAAATAGCATATCTTTTTTTGTTATGAGCGTACACATTCGTGCGCCCCTGCGGAGGGATGCCGTACGCGACATCAAGGAGGACACCGTAGCAGGACCTGACGTCAACGCGATGCTCTAGAATGCCAGGGCGTGGATCATGGCGTCGAGGAAGGTCGTGGCAGAAGGTGGGTCGTCATACCACCACATACGCGCATTCGTGGACACAATCATATTATATTTCTTGTCAATTATACAGAGATTCAGACATGATATATTCTGAAATCAAACGTGTCCATTCGAATGTCAAAACAATTCGTTAAGGAAATGTGTCCTATAATACTCGATAGTCATCGTCGTCGTTCGTAGCACCCATTCATGCAAAAATATTTTGAAAATCGAGCGTAGAATCAAATAGCAAATCAAACCATCGACGGAATTAATTAGCTGGACAGTTAATTATGTATGCAATTAATTCGGCCATTTAAATAGGACTTTTTTTGCACCGAATCAATTTGGAAACCGAGTCATTAATGCAATTAATAATTAGGTAGACAGTTAATTATGACTACACTTAATTATAAGTAAGGATTTCCTAATTAGGCAGATAATTAATTGATTTCATTGAAAGTTAATTAGGCATGTAGAGAATTAGACAGGCCATTAATTATTAATAGTTAAGCAAACAGTTAATCGTGCTGAATTATTTCGAAAGCGCTCATGGGCAATGATGGTCAATAGACTCTCAGGGATATGACCAGGCCCCACTTGCCAATAAGGACAACAACCATCATGTGTTTGCTACATGCGCGACCTAGCGTTCACCAAGCTAGATGACGACCATGCTATGCAGGATGTCCACATGCTGACAGTTGCAGAAACATTCACGGTGAGGACAACATAACACAACATTGACCTAACGGTTCATGCTATAGTAAAAAGAAAATGTGTCCCATGAATACGAAGAAAAAAAAGTAAAGCAACAAAGTGATCCATGATGTTAGAAAAGAAATGAGTGTTCCAAAAAATAAGGAAATAGTATTCTAAAAAATAAGTAGGAACGAGAACTAAACTTGGCGAGGAAGGATGAAACAAAAAAGATAAGGTGTCACTGATGAACGCACTGATATTGACGGTGCTGGTTGGCGCCAACGGAACGGGTTGACGAAGAGGCTATGAGTAGAATATCTAGGGAAGGACGGGGAAGAGAAGAACGACAATTATCCCTTCTAGCAATGAATGTTATGTAGGGTGGAGATGGAGCTTATTGGTGACTAGGAATGCGTTCAGTTTGCCACTCGCCTCCCACACCAGTACGCATTTGCAATGTTGAATGCACCTTTGAGAATGATATTTATAATTATTTGTTGTTTGTGTCAATAGTATGTATTAGTCTAACCCACTCTATCACATTGTAAATATAAAACATTTCATCCCTACTGAAATGCATGGCGAAGGTGGAGTGAGCGTCACCTGATATTAAAGGAGGAGGCTGCAGCATAAAATGCCCGTGAAAACCCGAGCGGGAAGAGGGGGGTCCGATATAACAAGAGAAGGGTGCATCATGGGGTGGAATTTTTGTGTTGAGCCTGTGTGTTGAAAATAACATGACAGGTAGCCCGTAGCAACCGTTTCAGAACATTCGAAATTATAGGAATATCTATTGCGTACTCACATTCTTCATGGAGGTTATGTTGGAAATATGCCCTAGAGGCAATAATAAATTGGTTATTATTATATTTCCTTGTTAATGATAATCGTTTATTATCCATGCTATAATTGTATTGATTGGAAACTCAAATACATGTGTGGGTACATAGACAACACTGTGTCCCTAGTAAGCCTCTAGTTGACTAGCTCGTTGATCAAAGATGGTTAAGGTTTCCTAGCCATTGACATGAGATGTCATTTGATAACGGGATCACATCATTAGGAGAATGATGTGATGGACAAGACCCAAACTGTAAACGTAGCATTTGATCGTGTCAGTTTATTGCTATTGTTTTCTGCATGTCAAGTATCTGTTCCTTTGACCATGAGATCATGCAACTCACTGACACCGGAGGAATACCTTGTGTGTATCAAACGTCGCAACGTAACTGGGTGACTATAAAGGTGCTCTACAGGTATCTCCGAGGGTGTCTGTTGGGTTGGCATGGATCAAGACTGGGATTTGTTACTCCGTATGACGGAGAGGTATCTCAGGGCCCACTCGGTAATACAACATCACATTGAGCCTTGCAAGCAAAGTGACTAAAGAGTTAGCCACAGGATCTTGTATTACGGAACGAGTAAAGAGACTTGCCGGTAACGAGATTGAACTAGGTATAGTGATACCGACGATCGAATCTCGGGCAAGTAACATACCGAAGAACAAAGGGAACAGCATACGGGATTAACTGAATCCTTGACATAGAGGTTCGACCGATAAAGATCTTCGTAGAATATGTAGGAGCCAATATGGGCATCCAGGTCCCGCTATTGGTTATTGGCCGTAGAGGTGTCTCGGTCATGTCTACATAGTTCTCGAACCCGCAGGGTCTACACACTTAACGTTTGGTGACGATTAGTATAATTGAGTTATTATGTTGGTGCCCGAAAGTTGTTCGGAGTCCCGGATAAGATCCCGGACATGACGAGGATCTCCGGAATAGTCCGGAGGTAAAGATTGATATATGTGATAATAGTGTTTTGATCTCTGGAAGGGTTCCGGAGTTCACCGGAAGGGATTCCGGATGTTTACCGAAGTGTTCGGGTGCAGCAACACTTTATATGAGCCAAAGGGATAAAGCCCACAAGGTATTGGAAAGTGCAAAAGTAGTTTTGCTGCCGCGTAAGCGGTACTACCGCTTGGTGAAGCGGTACTACCGCCGGAGCGGTACTACCGCTTGTGTGAAGCGGTACTACCGCCCAAGCGGTACTACCGCTTGTGTGAAGCGGTACTACCGCTTGTGCGCGGCTGTGCACGGTTCGGCAGGGATCCGAGTTGGACTCTTTTCCTGCGGGCCAAACCGACCTTGTGCGGGCAAAACCGACCCGGAGGAGGCTTTTACTCCAAGTTTAGACCCCAAGGCTCAACATATAAATAGAGGGGCAGGGCTAGCACACGGGACACATCAAGATTTCCCCAAGCCGTGTGCGGCAACCCTAACCCTCTAGTTCCTCCGTCATAATCTCCGTAGTGCTTGGCGAAGCCCTGCAGAGATTGTTCCTCACCACCATCACCACGCCGTCGTGCTGCTGGAACTCAACCACTACTTCATCATCGCTCGCTGGATCGAGGAGGTGAAGGCGTCATCAAGCCGTACGTGTGTTGAACGCGGAGGTGCCGTCCGTTCGGCACTAGATCGGAAGGATCGTGATTGGATCGCGGGACGCTCGGCGATTTGGATCGCGAAGACGTTCGACTACATCAACCGCGTTTATTAACGCTTCCGCTTAGCGATCTACAAGGGTATGTAGATTCACTCTCCCTCTCGTAGATGCTCATCACCATGGATAGATCTTATGTGTGCGTAGGAAATTTTTGTTTCCCATGCAACGTTCCCCAACAGTGGCATCATGAGCTAGGTCTATGCGTAGATGAGATCTCGAGTAGAACACAAACGAGTTGTGGGCGTGGGTGTATACATATTGCTTGCCGTTACTAGTTGATACTTGATTCAGCGGTATTGTGAGATGAAGCGGCCCGGACCGACATTACGCGTACGCTTACGCGAGACTGGTTTTACCGCTGCGTGCACTTGTTGCATAAAGGTGACTGGCGGGTGTCTGTCTCTCTCACTTTAGTTGAATCGGTTCAATGAAGAGGGTTCTTTTAGAAGATCAAAAAGCAATCACTACACCACGTTGTGGTTTTGCGTAGGTAAGAACGGTTCTTGCAAACCCGTAGCAGCCACGTAAAATTTGCAACAACAATTAGAGGACGTCTAACTTGTTTTTGCAGGGTATGTTGTGATGTGATATGGCCAATTACATGATGAGATATATGTGATGTATGAGATGATCATGTTTTGTATAGAATATCACGACTTGCATGTCGATGAGTACGGCAACTGGCAGGAGCCATAGAGTTGTCTTTAATTATTGTATGACCTGCGTGTCAATCATTAAGCGCTATGTAATGCTTTACTTTATCGCTAAACGTTAGCTATAGTCGTGGAAGCAACAGTCGGCGCGACAACCTTATGGCGACACGTTGATGGAGATCAAGATGATGGAGATCATGGTGTCATGCCGGTGACGATGGAGATCATGCCGGTGCTTTGGAGATGGAGATCAAAAGCACAAGTTCATGGCCATATCATGTCACTTATGATTTGCATGTGATGTTAATCCTTTTATGCATCTTATTTTGCTTAGGACGACGGTAGCATTATAAGGTGATCCCTCACTTAAATTTCAAGATAAATTGTGTTCTCCCCAAGTGTGCACCGTTGCGAAAGTTCGTCGTTTCGAGACACGCCGTGATGATCGGGTGTGATAGACTCTACGTTCGCATACAACGGGTGCAAGCCATGTTGCACGTGCGGAACACTCGGGTTAAACTTGACGAGCCTAGCATGTACAGACATGGCCTCGGAACACAAGAGACCGAAAGGTCGAACATGAGTCATATAGTAGATATGATCAACATGAAGATGTTCACCATTGAAACCACCTCAACTCACGTGATGATCGGACTTGAGTTGGTGGATTTGGATCATGTAACACTCGAATGATCGGAGGGATGTCAATTTGAGTGGGAGTTTTTAAGTAATATGATTAACTAAACTCATTATCTAGAACAATAGTCTAAGTTGTCTTTGCTATATTTATGTTGTAGATCATGGCTCGCGCAGTAGCACCCCTGAATTTTAATGCGTTCCTAGAGAAAGCTAAGTTGAAAGATGATGGAAGTAACTTTGTGGACTGGGCCCGTAATCTAAGGATTATCCTTACGGCTTCCCAGAAGGCTTATGTCCTTGATGCACCGCTTGGTGATCCACCCGCTCCAGTTGAGTCTCTAGACGTTGTGAACGCCTGGCAGGCTCGTTCTGATGATTACTCAATAGTTCAATGTGCAATGTTGTATGGCTTAGAACCGGGACTTCAAAGACGTTTTGAACGTCATGGAGCATATGAGATGTTCCAGGAGTTGAAGTTTATCTTTCAGAAGAATGCCCGGATCGAGAGATATGAGATCTCCGATAAGTTCTATGCTTGCAAGATGGAGGAGAACGGGTCTATCAGTGATCACGTGCTCAGAATGTCTGGGTACTCCACCCGTCTGGCTGAGTTAGGGATGCCCCTTCCGCCAGAGGCTATCACTGACAGAGTTCTTCAATCATTGCCACCTAGCTACAAGAGCTTCGTGTTGAACTATAACATGCACGGGATGAACAAGTCAGTCGCCGAGCTGTTTGCGATGCTGAAAGCCGCTGAGTCTGAAATTCAGAAGGAGCATCAAGTGTTGATGGTCAATAAAACCACTAGTTTCAAGAAAAATGGCAAGGGTAAGAAGGGTAACTCCAAGCAGAGTGGCAAAGCAGTTGCTCCTCTCGTGAAGAAACCCAAGGCTGGACCCAAACCAGAAACTGTGTGTTTTCATTGCAAGGGAACTGGACACTGGAAGCGGAATTGCCCCAAGTATTTGGCTGACAAGAAGGCGGCCAACAACAAACAAGGTATATATGATATACATGTTATTGATGTGTACCTTACCAACTCTCGTTGTAGTGCCTGGGTATTTGATACCGGTGCGGTTGCTCATATTTGCAACTCAAAACAGGAACTGCGGAATAGACGGAGGCTGGCAAAGGACGAAGTGACGATGCGCGTGGGAAATGGTTCCAAGGTTGATGTGATCGCCGTTGGCACGCTCGCTCTTCGATTACCGTCGGGATTAGTGATGAACCTAAATAAGTGTTATTTGGTGCCTGCGTTAAGCATGAACATTATATCTGGATCTTGTTTATTGCGAGACGGTTACTCATTTAAATCAGAGAATAATGGTTGTTCTATTTATATGAGTAATATCTTTTATGGTCATGCACCCAATGTGAGGGGTTTATTCTTGTTGAATCTCGATAGTAATGATACACGTGTTCATAACATTGATGCCAAAAGATATAGAATTGATAATGATAATACCACTTTCTTGTGGCACTGCCGTTTAGGTCATATTGGCGTAAAACGCATGAAGAAGCTCCATGCTGATGGACTTTTGGAGTCACTTGATTTTGAATCACTTGACACATGTGAGCCATGCCTCATGGGCAAGATGACTAAAACGCCGTTCTCTGGAACAATGGAACGGGCAAGTGACTTATTGGAAATCATACATACTGATGTGTGCGGTCCGATGAGTATTGAAGCGCGCAGTGGTTATCGTTACTTTCTCACCTTCACTGATGACTTAAGTAGATATGGGTATATTTACTTAATGAAACACAAGTCTGAAACATTTGAAAAGTTCAAACAATTTCAGAGTGAAGTTGAGAATCATCGTAACAAGAAGATTAAATTCCTACGATCTGATCGAGGAGGAGAATATCTGAGTTATGAGTTTGGCAGTCACTTAAGACAGTGTGGAATTGTTTCACAATTGACACCGCCTGGAACACCACAGCGTAATGGTGTGTCCGAACGTCGTAATCGAACTTTATTGGATATGGTGCGATCTATGATGTCTCTTGCCGATTTGCCACTATCGTTTTGGGGTTATGCATTAGAGACAGCTGCATTCACTTTAAATAGGGCACCATCGAAATCCGTTGAGACGACGCCATATGAACTTTGGTTTGGCAAGAAGCCAAAGCTGTCGTTTCTTAAAGTTTGGGGATGTGATGCTTATGTCAAAAAGCTTCAGCCTGAAAAGCTGGAACCCAAAGCGGAGAAATGCGTCTTCATAGGATACCCAAAAGAGACAGTTGGGTATACCTTCTACCTCAGATCCGAAGGCAAAGTGTTTGTCGCTAAAAACGGAACATTTCTTGAGAAAGAGTTTCTCTCGAAAGAATTGAGTGGGAGGAAGATAGAACTTGATGAGGTTATTGAACCTTTACTTCAACCTAAGAGTAGCGCAACGCAGAAAGTTGTTTCTGTCGAGCCTACATTAGCTGAAGAGGAAGTTAATGATGATGATCATGAAGCTTTGGATCAAGTTGCTATCGAACCTCGTAGGTCGACAAGGACGCGTACTGCTCCTGAGTGGTACGGCAACCCTGTCTTAGAGGTCATGTTGTTAAACAACGATGAACCTACGAGCTATGGAGAAGCGATGATGGGCCCGAATTCCGAGAAGTGGTTAGAGGCCATGAAATCCGAGATGGGATCCATGTATGAAAACAAAGTATGGACTTTGGAAGTATTACCTGAAGGGCGTAAGGCCATTCAGAACAAATGGATCTTTAAGAGGAAGACGGACGCGGACGGTAATGTCACCGTCTATAAAGCTCGACTTGTGGCAAAGGGTTTTTCACAAGTTCAAGGAGTTGACTACGATGAGACCTTCTCACCCGTAGCGATGCTTAAGTCCGTCAGAATCATGTTAGCAATAGCTGCCTTTTTCGATTATGAAATTTGGCAGATGGATGTCAAAACAGCGTTCCTTAACGGTTACCTTAAGGAAGAGTTGTATATGATGCAACCAGAAGGTTTTGTCGATCCAGAGAATGCTGACAAAGTTTGCAAACTCCAGCGATCCATTTATGGACTGGTGCAAGCATCTCGGAGTTGGAATCTTCGTTTTGATGATGTGATCAAAGCGTTCGAGTTTATACAAGTTTACGGAGAAGCTTGTATTTACAAGAAAGTGAGTGGGAGCTCTATAGCGTTTCTAATATTATATGTGGATGACATATTGCTGATTGGAAACAATATAGAAATGCTGGAAAGCGTAAAGGAATATTTGAACAAGAGTTTTTCAATGAAGGACCTAGGAGAAGCTGCTTTCATATTAGGCATCAAGATCTATAGAGATAGATCAAGACGCTTAATAGGACTTTCACAAAGCACATACCTTGATAAGATTTTGAAGAAGTTCAAAATGGATCAGTCCAAGAAGGGGTTCTTGCCTGTTTTGCAAGGTGTGAAGTTGAGTAAGACTCAATGCCCAGTGACTGCAGAAGATAGAGAAAAGATGAGTGTCATCCCCTATGCTTCGGCCATAGGCTCTATCATGTATGCAATGCTGTGCACAAGACCCGATGTCAGCCTTGCCATAAGTATGGTCGGAAGGTTTCAAAGTGATCCAGGAATGGAACACTGGACGGCGGTCAAGAATATCCTGAAGTACCTGAAAAGGACTAAGGACATGTTTCTCGTTTATGGAGGTGATCAAGAGCTCGTCGTAAAGGGTTACGTCGATGCAAGCTTTGACACTGATCCGGATGACTCTAAGTCGCAAACCGGATACGTATTTATTCTTAATGGGGGTGCGGTTAGCTGGTGCAGTTCCAAGCAAAGCGTGGTAGCAGATTCTACATGCGAAGCGGAGTACATCGCTGCCTCGGAGGCGGCGAAGGAAGGTGTCTGGATGAAGGAGTTCATGACAGATCTTGGAGTAGTGCCTAGTGCACTTAACCCAATGACTCTGTTTTGTGATAATACTGGTGCCATTGCTCTAGCCAAGGAACCAAGATTTCACAAGAGGACCAGACACATAAAGCGACGTTTCAATTCCATCCGCGATTACATCAAGGAGGACGACATAAATATTTGCAAAGTACACACGGATCTAAATGTTGCAGATCCGATGACTAAACCTCTTCCAAGGGCTAAACATGAACAACACCAGAACTGCATGGGTGTTCGATTCATTACAATGTAAATCACATAGTGATGTGAACTAGATTATTGACTCTAGTGCAAGTGGGAGACTGTTGGAAATATGCCCTAGAGGCAATAATAAATTGGTTATTATTATATTTCCTTGTTAATGATAATCGTTTATTATCCATGCTATAATTGTATTGATTGGAAACTCAAATACATGTGTGGGTACATAGACAACACTGTGTCCCTAGTAAGCCTCTAGTTGACTAGCTCGTTGATCAAAGATGGTTAAGGTTTCCTAGCCATTGACATGAGATGTCATTTGATAACGGGATCACATCATTAGGAGAATGATGTGATGGACAAGACCCAAACTGTAAACGTAGCATTTGATCGTGTCAGTTTATTGCTATTGTTTTCTGCATGTCAAGTATCTGTTCCTTTGACCATGAGATCATGCAACTCACTGACACCGGAGGAATACCTTGTGTGTATCAAACGTCGCAACGTAACTGGGTGACTATAAAGGTGCTCTACAGGTATCTCCGAGGGTGTCTGTTGGGTTGGCATGGATCAAGACTGGGATTTGTTACTCCGTATGACGGAGAGGTATCTCAGGGCCCACTCGGTAATACAACATCACATTGAGCCTTGCAAGCAAAGTGACTAAAGAGTTAGCCACAGGATCTTGTATTACGGAACGAGTAAAGAGACTTGCCGGTAACGAGATTGAACTAGGTATAGTGATACCGACGATCGAATCTCGGGCAAGTAACATACCGAAGAACAAAGGGAACAGCATACGGGATTAACTGAATCCTTGACATAGAGGTTCGACCGATAAAGATCTTCGTAGAATATGTAGGAGCCAATATGGGCATCCAGGTCCCGCTATTGGTTATTGGCCGTAGAGGTGTCTCGGTCATGTCTACATAGTTCTCGAACCCGCAGGGTCTACACACTTAACGTTTGGTGACGATTAGTATAATTGAGTTATTATGTTGGTGACCGAAAGTTGTTCGGAGTCCCGGATAAGATCCCGGACATGACGAGGATCTCCGGAATAGTCCGGAGGTAAAGATTGATATATGTGATAATAGTGTTTTGATCTCTGGAAGGGTTCCGGAGTTCACCGGAAGGGATTCCGGATGTTTACCGAAGTGTTCGGGTGCAGCAACACTTTATATGAGCCAAAGGGATAAAGCCCACAAGGTATTGGAAAGTGCAAAAGTAGTTTTGCTGCCGCGTAAGCGGTACTACCGCTTGGTGAAGCGGTACTACCGCCAGAGCGGTACTACCGCTTGTGTGAAGCGGTACTACCGCCCAAGCGGTACTACCGCTTGTGTGAAGCGGTACTACCGCTTGTGCGCGGCTGTGCACGGTTCGGCAGGGATCCGAGTTGGACTCTTTTCCTGCGGGCCAAACCGACCTTGTGCGGGCAAAACCGACCCGGAGGAGGCTTTTACTCCAAGTTTAGACCCCAAGGCTCAACATATAAATAGAGGGGCAGGGCTAGCACACGGGACACATCAAGATTTCCCCAAGCCGTGTGCGGCAACCCTAACCCTCTAGTTCCTCCGTCATAATCTCCGTAGTGCTTGGCGAAGCCCTGCAGAGATTGTTCCTCACCACCATCACCACGCCGTCGTGCTGCTGGAACTCAACCACTACTTCATCATCGCTCGCTGGATCGAGGAGGTGAAGGCGTCATCAAGCCGTACGTGTGTTGAACGCGGAGGTGCCGTCCCTTCGGCACTAGATCGGAAGGATCGTGATTGGATCGCGGGACGCTCGGCGATTTGGATCGCGAAGACGTTCGACTACATCAACCGCGTTTATTAACGCTTCCGCTTAGCGATCTACAAGGGTATGTAGATTCACTCTCCCTCTCGTAGATGCTCATCACCATGGATAGATCTTATGTGTGCGTAGGAAATTTTTGTTTCCCATGCAACGTTCCCCAACAGGTTAATGCTACAATATTTGTATGTTAGTTGTGTTCAACTTACTTCGTGAATACAAAATACTACCAGACTAGCACCAACATTAGTTGCACCAAAACTGACATGTATCTATATGTGTGATGAAGGCATTTTTCTTTGTATCATCACTACTTGATCATGCTTCCTGCTATGTAGAAAAAAAAATAGTGTTTCAGCTCATTTTTTTTATCTCACACTCCATTATAACGCTTCCTAGATCTAGGACGTCAAGGTATAAAATAGATCTTAGTTTGTAAGAGATAATTAGTTGGATCATTGAAGTGGCTCATTGTTACATGCTATAATTTCTATGCATGTAAATTTTAACATGCATTGTGATTATGTTTACAACTGATAAAAATATTTTCATGGCCCGTGGCAATGCACGGGCATTATACTAGTAAAAAATAATGAATGTGCAAATAGAAATAGAACTTGGATGCTCGGTTCAAATGTGGATAGAAAAGACGCACTAAGTCCTCGTAATAACAGTCAAATCATATGTGTGATAAAAAACCAAAGACGACCCTTTGCGTCATGTCATCCGGACGAAAGGCCCCTTATCAGCCACCTTCTCCATAGTCAAATCACCCCATCATGTCCCCCGGCCGCAACATCGGTGATGTTTTTGAAACATGTGCGACGTTGCAACCCTACAAATTGACTCCTCCGCAACATCGGCGTCGTTTTCATAGCAGATGTTGCGATTCCAGCCTTTCTCAACATCACGGCGTTGTCCACACTCGTGACCTTCCCACGGAATTGTGCAGCGCTGCGTGTTGCAATTGCAGCATTGCCGCCATCACATGCTTGGAATGCAGCAAACCTTCGGCGACCTTGCAGCCAACGGCAGTGCATCTACAATTACTCTTCCTATCGGACATGGTGACAACAACGCAAGGTGAGCCCCAGCCTGGCTTGCATCCTATTGCCTGACCTGACCATGCTAGCAGAAGGTGGTTTTCAATGCGTCTCCAATTGCAACATCAGCGTCTCTCTGGCCGACCACGATGGCAGCACCGTCTTCGGCCAAGCCTTGGAAAAACTCTGAGAAGCCATGGAAAGACCACGGGATGCACACAAAGACAACACAAAATGGGCACATGATGGGAGGACAGTTGTTGGAGTAGCAAAGAGACGAATACCCATGAAGCTTTGGCAACGATATTTTGGGGAATTTGGTCTATGGTGGAGAGCTAGGAGACGGAGAGAGATAGAAGACGAGTGTTCTGTAATCGCTAGAGATAAAAGTGATGGGCCTCGTAGAGACACATAGCGTGCGAGGGCCATAGCTGATTTCTCAAAAAAAAAAGGTAAAACGCAATGCCTTGCAACATACGTCATGTTGCGCTCGAGAGTTTGCAACATGAGCCATATTACAAGTCGGTTGGGATAATTTGTGTGAGCGCATAGGAGAGTTGCGATGCGCGTCGTCGAATCAAGCTTGGATCCAACAGCCTCGGTGGCAATCAACACGCATGTGTTATCAGCTGGTTGAGGCTGAGTATTTCCCAAAAACCAATGACCACAGGATTTAAGGATTCTTAAACTATATTTCGTACAAAAATTCTCAAAATATAGGCACAGAATACTCTCTTCGCTCGGAAATATTTCAGTTCTACTAGAAGCCCAACAAATTAAAGTTTGACCACGTTTATAAGAAAACATATTAATATCTGAAACACAAAATTGGGTTTATTAGATATTTACAAAATATAATTTCATACTATGTATGTTTAATGTTGTAGATTTTTAATACTTGGTCAACCTTAAACAAATTTCTTTTCCGTTCCATCACACTAAGGAGGTTAGGGCAAAGTTCTCCTCTCCTCCAAGCTGCACTGCTAGCCTATGAATTCTCCTCCCTTCTGCCCACCACTCCGGCAGCTGGTGATGGGGAGAGGAATCTCAATGCCTCGTCTCCGGCTAGTAGTTTAGGTTAGGGTTTTTTCAGTCCTCGCAGGAGCGGTTTTCGGACGGATGGCGGCGCTTCATCATTGAGTTAGGTCTTCCGGGCTTCGATCCTCCTCGAATTCGTCTGTCAGGACGGAGTCAATGGAGCTCTGGCTTAGATTCCTGTCGTCTCCTTAGGGCGGTGAGGTGAGGGTTTTTCGCCATGCGTGTGTGACGACAAGAACTGGCATCAGGTGCTTTAGATCGACTCATTGGTTCAACGGCGGCGAGTTAGGGGCACATGCACGGAGACTTCCCGGCTGTAATCGATAAGTTCAGGCCAACTCCGATATGGGAGCGGTGAAACCGATGCGTCAGCAACTCGTTCTGATGGTGGTAGTGACCGTTTGATGGTCCAGAGACCTCGATGTAACTTCTATTATGTTTGGGGTACTTTGTTCTTCCTGTGAACTTTTATAATAGATTTGGATATTTTGCCAAAAAAAAACTCAAATAAATTTGACTTAGGACAAACAAGTTAGACTTGGCCATGCACATTGACAATTGGTTTTTTATCAAACGAACTTTGGGTAGGTGGACACGGAACAGGGAGCGGTGTACACCGCGGGGGGGGGGGGGGGGGGGGGGGGGTATGTTGGCAACTAAGCGACACATGTTTTGGAGCGGAGGAGTATATGCGATGGTTTTAGTTCTCGTGAAATTTAATAATAAAGGAAAATCAAGTTAGTTCGTCTACTATTATCAATATATTTGATATTACTATGCTACGTTTCCGTGTTACGAGAACCGATGAGATGCTTGCAAATTTGCAATACAGATCTTTCCATCTGCTTTCCAAAAAATATACTTGTAGTACTTTTGTCTACAAGGGTGCATGTAATTTGTTCACTACATTACTTTTTTTTAGGGGAGTTCACTACATTACTTGAGTTGATGATTATTTAGTGGGCTTACTTTAGATATATATGCCCTCCTTTAAGTATGTCACTAAACAAGAGAATTTCAACTAAATATTTCGCAGGCCCTGCTACTGGTGTTGACCCTCTTTGCTGATAAACATGGAGTAGTCCAAAGAAAATTCTCAGATTGCACATTTTTATTTTTCCTGGACTACCAAGGAGCTTAGGAGTCAGTACATCAAGAATTATGATTGCCATCTTCATCTAGCCCACCAGGCTAATGGTATATAACCAGCTGGTAATTACATGTCTATCTCTCTCTGATGCCACAAGGGCAAGGCTATATATAGCATGAAGCTAAAGGGGAAATAAAGGCTATCAGCATGAAACTGAAGGGCAAAAACATAGAGCCCATGGTCAGGCCTTTCAGCGCCTAACAATTAGAGAAGCGGGGGGGGGGGGGGGGGGGGGGGGGGGGGGGTCGTTTCGACAACGGCGGGACGCAGCGGCACGCCTTTGCTTCTAGCCAGGTCTAATCTCAATGCTGTCTTCTTCAATCTGGTGATCACCGACAGAGGAGAGGTTTGTTCTGCCTGCAGCCACATAGGTCCGGGACAGTGCGTCACGAGCATCTGCGTCGAGGCACTCCAGCTTCTCAAGGCATGCACAGAATGACTCCATCCCGTCCACATCTTTCGCCTCCTCGAAATGCTTCAGAAATCTCTTCACGAGCTCTGGCGGCGGTGCCCAGTTTGGGGTCTTGACCATCTTCCCTGCGTCCCTCCAGACATCGAGCGCTGCTTCGGTCCTAGATTTCTCCAGATAGGAGTCGGCGAATATGTAGAAGGTCATCGGATTGGAATGACCCTGTGCCATGGCTGTCTGGCGGAGCGCCTCAGCTTCATCTGTCATGTCCTTGGCAAGGTAAGCTTCGATCATAACGTTTGGTATCCTCATGTCGTAGCTCTCTTGAGTGAGTTCCCACTTCTGGAAAACCTGCTGCATGCAGTCGAAATCATCTAGCTTTTTCAGAGCTGAGAGCATCACTAGGTAACTTCTGTTTGAACATATCTTCAATTCTGACCTCAGAGATACCCAAACCCTCTTGACCTCGGACAAATTGCCTGAACTGGCGTAGAGGGAGAGAAGATCATGCCATGCAAACATCTCACCCCTGTCCATGGCTTCCTCAGCTTTCTTTAGGGCCAATTCTGCCTTGTCAAACTGCCCCACTTTATTGTAGTTGTCAGCCAGCACAGTGTACAGGGACCAGTGAACTGGAATTGACTTCTCCAAATCTTCCAGGAACTTCTCGGTGGATTCTAGGCCATTAACCATAATGTGGCTTGCTGTCAGCATGTAGTATGTAAAATTATCTGTTCGTACGCCATTTCCTCGCATTTCTTCAAATGTTTTGAGGATTTTCTCTGGCTGGCCTGTCTTCAGGTACAAGGACATCAAATTCTTGTACACCAGTGTATTCGGAACGATGTTCATGGTTCTCATCTTTTCATACAGTTCCAGAGCTTTCTCTGCCTTGTGTTCTGCATAGCAGTTAAGCAGAGAGGAATATGTTTTCACTGTTTTATACATATCCGGAAGACTCAAGAAGTATTCTTCGGCAGCTTCTAGCCCATTAACTGTGCATACAAGGTCAAGCCGCAGCGCATGATCCCCAGGAAGCAAGTTTGCTCCACGAGCTTCCATCCAGTCCATCAGCTGTAAACATACAACATGGTCAATCGTTATATAGTGAACATAAGTTACCTTTGCTAGAAAGGGGGCTTCAAATAAATACTTAGACATAAAAGGAGAAAAAGTCCATATGGAACTAAATATATAGAAGTACACACAACTCCAAGAGAAACAAAATCGATGATTTCTGAAGACGTACAAAGTTCAGAGTTTTTTTTCTAATATAAAAACGCCGAACCCGATTTGCAGCATGGTTCCACATAAACCAAAGAATGTAAAACTGATGTAACACTGGCATTTTTAACAACCCGACTATAAAAATAATTCCCATCATACTAGTCAGAAGATATACTCACCAAACTAAATAGATAAAATTCACAGATGAGGACTTTTACCAGCAACTTTTGGCAAGACTTATTCCATATGGCTGGTATCAAGCTGCGGATGACCGCAACTTTCCATCACACGGTTGTACAGTCAAACTGAGGTGATTAATTGTGTGATAAGTGATAACGATGTGATTTCGCTGCCTAACTGGAGGGCGCCCTCAGCATTGTGCCAAGTGAACCACCGACTCCTTTATTCTATGAACCAGGCAATGCAAAGGTAACTGTTATTCATAATCAGATGAGGGATAGGGATGAGTTTATCAAGGAAATAAGGGAAAGATTAATGCAAGTTCATGTTGTTATGGAAGACCAATATGACCAGAACTACTGTCAGGCTGAATATGCTGTAGGCCAGCGGGTTTGGTAGGGGCTACGGTGTCAAGGAGACAGTGCAACCTTTTATGGACCCTTTAAAATTTTGGAACGAACTGATTCAGTGGCCTATCATTTTCAATTTCTGTGTGTGTCAAGATACATGATGCCGTCCACATGGCTCTGCTCAAGGAGTACCAAGGAGACCATACTAATGTGGTTGTGCCCCTCCCAGACATTCTGCATAGGCGAGTGCTTCCTACCCAGACAAGGTGGTGCATACAAAGTCGGACCATGGACAATGTGAGCTCCTGGTTCAGTGGAGAGGCACAGCAGCAGCTGAAGCAATGCCGCTCCCAAACTCATTTCTTACTAAAACTGATAACGCAACAAGATACAGAGGGATACATCAGAGATGGCCAAACCCAAGCCTCCAGCTTGAAACCAAAGAAACAAGTCTCTGCAACCAAAGCTAAAAATCGCTACTAGCAATTTAAAAGTTCGTCTCCCAAACTTCAAAAAACCTTACAGGGAACCCCGATAGAACAAAGCAAGGTATCAAAGAAACAAGGTAAAGACGCCGATCAAAGCTCAGGACCCCCTGTTCCTCTTCACCAGCGGCACCCAATCCTGATGTCACTCAAATCCCTCACTGAACAAAGCTAGGTAACGAATCAACAAGGTAAAGGTGCAACGTTTGAACTGCTGGAAGAACTTTAATGTCAGTATCCGGACATCCAACTCGAGGATGAGTTGATTCAGAACGAGGGGAGATATGTTGTGGACACCTTTTGGGGCAAGTCCTACCAGAGTCAGACTCGTCAGCAAGAATCAGCGCCGGTAGCATCACAAGAATCGGAAATAGCAGCAGGCATGTAGCCATGTTAATTAGAGTGTGTGTCTTACATATTGACTCGAGCCACCGAGTTGTACTAGTACTGCTAGCTGGTCAGTTCGTACCCTTATTACTGAAGGGTGTAGGTAAAATATAAATTCCAAGTCCATATAATTGTAAGGGCAAGCAAAAATAGTGTCCAAGCACAGGAAAGTTTCAGAGCCTCCTAGATTCAGTCGGGACAACTCCGAAAAGCAGCCTGGAGGATGAATCTTTGCCTCCGTACTACCCCATGAGATCTGATCCTAGTTCCCAAGATCATCTCTTACCTTCCCTTACCCAGTTTCGAAAGACATGCCATAGCTGTGGGGTTGGGGTGGGGTTCAAGTGCCACAAAATAAGGCTTATCAGAAATCAGACTGAAATTTTATCGGGGGCATGTAAACTCAATGAAGTACTGGCATACTGGTAACTGGATGAATACATTACTATAACCATTGTGATCCACTCTGCAGTAAATGTTTGTTATTGTTTATTAAACAGCACTTCAGCTAAAACTAGCCCCGGGCATCAGTATTTTAAAGTAGCGGCTGGAGACGGCTAATTTAGACCATCATCTTCAGAATCTATTTCCTATACTCTACTGAATGGTGAAGCCTTGTGATGTGCAACATTTGGTACCACTAGACCGAGATTCAGTTGGGTAACAACTCTTCCATGATATACTGGTAGAATTCACACTACTCCTTTTTATGCATATTAAAAATACCTAAGAAGTCGAATCACACCTGCGCAAGGAAACTGCGGTAACAGAATAAAGTTTCAGTTTTTTGTCGCCAAAATCTAAAACCAGACTTGAAGTCAGTCAAAATTCATTGCATTTCAATCACCAATCCACTTCTAGATAGCCTAGCCGCATCGCCTGTCCTGGATCCAAGAACCAAATGGAGGCGCGGCCACATTGGAAACCGGGGGCGGGGGTTCGGTCAGGCTCACCTCGAGGGCGCGCCTGTGATGTCTGAAGTTGCGGAGCTTGCGGACGTAGAAGAGGAGCTGGTGCTCGCAGAGCGGTTGTCTCTCGCGGAGCCATCGGTCGAGCTCCGCGGCCACGCATCCCAGCGGCGCCGCCGGGGGCAGCTTCGACAGTCGTTTGTACAGGGGGACCCACGCCGCCTGGAGTTCCGGGCCCCGGCGATGCGGCGCGTGCACGGATCCTGCCGGGGCCGGCGAGACGCGCCGCAGCGCCGCCGCGGTCGCCGTCCGCAGCATCCGGTATTCTTGGAGTTTAGGAGGGGAGAACTCTGCGCCTCACGAGGAGCGGAAGAGCCGCCGCCGGTTAGGGGCGAGGAAAATGGGCGGAGCGGAGCGGCAGAAAGGAACGAAGGGTTGCGGCACGCGGCCTGGGCTTTCGGCCCATAACCAACAGAATACCTTAGGCCTTGTTTGGTTACAAGGGAATCAATCCCAAGTCGAAATCACTAATTGGCGAGTACTCCTTTCAGGTACCACTTCCACCTCGCAACCTGAAAGTTTTCCTTTTTTTCGTAGATCCGTATTTTCAAAACGTTTTATCTCTTAAACTGCGCGTCTAAATCTCGAACCGTTTTCACCGTTGGGTTCTGCGCGTCGAGATCTTCAAAACTAGATCCCATGTTGATAGGTTTTGACGAACTTTTTTTTTCATGAAAAAACCGGACGAAAAAAACCGGAGACGAAAAAACCGTGCCTCTCGCGATAGGAAAAAAGCAGAAAACACGTTCTTTCCCTTTCCGAGAGGCACGGCCGTGCCTCTCGCGAATGCAAAGCCGTGCCTCTCGCGGAAGCAACACCGTGCCTCTCGCGAAAAAAAAATAGAAAACGCGTTTTTTTCCTTTCCGAGAGGAACGGCCGTGCCTCTCGCGAAAGTAAAACCGTGCCTCTAGCGGAAGCAAAACCGTGCCTCTCGCAAAAAAAACAGAAAACGCGTTTTTTTCCCTTTCCGAGAGACACGGCCCTTTTCGCGAGAGGGGCCGTGCCTCTCGCGAAAGCAAAACCGTGCCTCTCACGGAAGTAAAACCGTGCCTCTCGCAAAAAAAACACGTTTTTTCGCTCAAAAAATTTATTCTTTGAAAAAAAAATTCGTCCAAAAGTTAAGAAAGACCGGTGAAAAACCGGAACACCGAAAAAAAAAACAATCTAAAAAGCCGAAAACGCATGCGAAAAAATAAAAAAAATAAAATTCGAAGGGAACGCTCAGAGCGCGACACGTGACAGCGGCTGAGAACGCGCCAAGTGGCGGCGTGTGGGAGTGATCGTTGGAAGGCTTCCGAGGGAGTACTCGCTAATTAGTTGCTCCCTCCCCAAGTGGAACTAATCCATGCAGGGATTAGGATGACCACTTGCTGTCACCAATCCCCACTCGTCTCGTCGCTTCTTGTCGTGGATTTGTTCCACTAGTAGGAGGACATTCTTGCAGACCACGTGGAAGGAAGTGGATAGAGGTGGTTTGAGCAGGGAATATCCACACCATGGCCAAAACCAAACAATCAAATTGAGACCCACAGGGAATATATCCCGTCTGAGAGGGACCTTGATCCCCGGCAATCCACATGGGTTAAATCATAACCAAACAAGGCCTTAGCGATCTCGATAGCACGTCCGAACGCTTTGCGCCCTATATCCATCAAATGTTCACGGATCGGTACGGACGTCTGAATTCCCATGAAGTGAAAGCAAATCGGTAGGAGATTTGGAAGCGTCCGAGCGTCGGCCACGTACAAAAACCATCGTCGAGCATGGCCACCCGAAAACCCTCCCCGCGAACTTCGGCGGATCTCATAGAATTTGATCGATGGTTGTCTTTGATAGATCCGCTCGGATCCAGTCTTTGTTTGTCTGGGTTAGTGTGTTTTCAGGTTGGATCCTTCCAGTCTATATTTTTCTTCGTCGGCGGCAGCTGCTGTTTCAGTGCGCTGTTCTTATGGGGTCTTAGCTCGACGACTTGCAGATTGTCTACTACATTAAGTTTTGCATGAGGGAGGGGTGATTACGGTAGGGCGCCTTCGGCTCGCTTCAATGCTTGTAGTCGTTGCTAGGTGGTTTATGGATCTGAATGTATTTTTTATTATTTTTGTTATTCATTGTACTGTCATGATTGTTGATGAATAAATCAGAAGTTTTCAGGAAAAAAATACTTCCTTGTTCATAAATTGACTAACATGAACGAGGAAAAAACAAATTAGAGTTTCCTTTTTTTAGAGGAAAATGAAGTTCTTTGTATGGTTGAAAGTTTTTGTATAAAGAACTTTCAACCATACAAAGAAAGCCATCATAACCAAAAATAAATAAAGGGAAATGTTTTAATTCAAACGGCTGATTAAACACATGAGATCAGAAAGATTGATATGGGCCAACTCATTCTTATCCCCACGCGACAATTCTGCTTCCAATCCCAATCCCAATCTTTCTGTATATCTTCGCGACACCTCCTCTACCCCCCTCCACCGCAACAAAGATAGTTCTGTTGGGGAACATTGCATGGGAAACAAAAAAAAATCCTACGAACACCCAAGATCTATCTATGGAGATCAACAACTACGAGAGGGGGAGTGCATCTACATACCCTTGTAGATCGCTAAGCGGGAAGCGTTAAGAAACGCGGTTGGTGTAGTCGAACGTCTTCGCGATCCAATCACGATCCGTCCCGCGATCCAATCTAGTTCCGTTCCGATCTAGTGCCGAACGGACGGCACCTCCGTGTTCAGCACACGTACAGCTCGATGACGTCTCCGCCTCCTTGATCCAACAAGCGAGGACGGAGAGGTAGATGAGTTCTTCGGCAGCACGACGGCGTGGTGGCGGTGGTGGTGGAGCTGTCCCGGCAGGGCTTCGCCAAGCGCTACCGCGACAAAACTAGAGGAGAAACGATCTAAGGGAGAGGGAGGGTTGCGTCGTGGCTTGTGGTGCGGCTGCCCTCCCTCTCCTCTCATATATATAGGGGGGAGGGGGAGATGGGCGCCGGCCCTAGGGCCTCCCTCAAGGGGGGGGCAAGGGGGAGGCTTGGCCCCCCAAGTTAGGTGGGGTGCTTCCCCTCTAGGGTTTCCCTAAACCCTACGACACCTTGGGCCCTTGGGAGGAGTGGCGCCCAGCCCACCAGGGGCTGGTGCGCCACCTCTCTCAGCCAATGGGGCCCTCCGGGGCAGGTGGACCCTCCCGGTGGACCCTCGGAACCCCTTCCGGCACTCCCGATGGAATCCGACAAACCCTGAAACTATTCCAGTGCCCGAATACCAACTTCCCATATATGAATCTTTACCTCTAGACCATTCCAGAACTCCTCGTGACGTCCGGGATCTCATCCGGGACTCCGAACAACCTTCGGTCACCAACATATATAACTCAACAATACCGAATCGTCACCGAACGTTAAGTATGCAGACCCTACGGGTTCGAGAACTATGCAGACATGACCGAGACACCTCTACGGTCAATAACCAATAGCGGGACCTGGATGTCCATATTGGTTCCCACATATTCTACGAAGATCTTTATCGGTCGAACCACGATGTCAAGGATTCAATCAATCCCATATGTAGCTCCCTTTGTCTGTCGGTATGTTACTTGCCCAAGATTCGATCGTCGATATCTCCATACCTAGTTCAATCTCGTTACCGACAAGTCTCTTTACTCGTTCCGTAATACAAGATCCCATGACTAACTCCTTAGTCACATTGCTTGCAAGCTTCTTGTGATGCTGTATTACCGAGTGGGCCCAGAGATACATCTCCGTCGTACGGAGTGATAAATCCCAGTCTCGATTCACACCAACCCAACAGACACCCTCGGAGATACCTATAGAGTACCTTTATAGTCACCCAGTTACGTTGCGACGTTTGATACACACGAGGCATTCCTCCTGTGTCAGGGAGTTGCATGATCTCATGGTCATAGGAACAGATACTTGACATGGATAAAGCATTAGCAATAAACTAATACGATCAAATGCTATGCTTACGGTTGGGTCTTGTCCATCATATCATTCTCCTAATGATGTGATCCCGTTATCAAATGACAACTCATGTCTATGGCCAGGAAATCTTGACCATCTTTGATCAACAAGCTAGTTAGTAGAGGCTCACTAGGGACACTGTGTTTGTCTATGTATCCACACATGTATCTGAGTTTCCGATCAATACAATTATAGCATGGATAATAAACGATTATCATGAACAAGGAAATATGATAATAACCACTTTATTATTGCCTCTAGGGCATATTTTCAACAGTCTCCCACTTGCACTAGAGTCAATAATCTAGTTCACATCGCTATGTGATTTACATTGTAATGAATCTAACACCCATAGAGTTCTGGTGCTGATCATGTTTTGCCCGTGGAAGAGGCTTAGTCAACGGGTCTGCAACATTCAGATCCATATGTACTTTGCAAATATTTATGTCCTCCTCTTTGATGTAATCGCGGATGGAATTGAAGCGGCGCTTTATGTGTCTGGTCCTCTTGTGAAACCTGGGCTCTTTGGCTAGAGCAATGGCGTCAGTGTTATCACACAAGAGAGTAATCGGATCCAGTGCACTGGGCACAACTCCGAGATCTGTCATGAACTGCTTCATCCAGACTCCTTCCTTAGCCGCTTCCAAAGCAGCGATGTACTCCGCTTCACATCTAGAATCAGCTACCACACTTTGCTTGGAACTGCACCAGCTTACCGCTCCACCATTCAGAATATATACGTATCCGGTTTGAGACTTAGAGTCATCCGGGTCTGTGTCAAAGCTAGCATCGATGTAACCCTTTACGACGAGCTCTTGATCACCTCCATAAACGAGAAATATTTCCTTAGTCCTTTTCAGGTACTTAAGGATATTCTTGACCGTTGTCCAGTGTTCCACTCTTGGATCACTTTGAAACCTTCCGGCCATACTTATGGCAAGGCTGACATCTGGTCTTGTGCACAGCATCACATACATTATAGAGCCTATGGCTGGAGCATAGGGGATGACACTCATCTTTTCTCTATCCTCTGTAGTCGCTGGGCATTGAGTCTTACTCAACTTCACACCTTCTAAGACATGCAAGAACCCTTTCTTGGACTGATCCATTTTGAACTTCTTCAAAACCTTATCAAGATATGTGCTTTGTGAAAGTCCTATTAGGCGTCTCGATCTATCTCTATAGATCTTGATGCCTAATATGTAAGCAGCTTCTCCGAGGTCTTTCATTGAAAAACTCTTGTTTAAATATATCTTCATGCTTTCTAAAAGTTCTATATTGTTTCCAATCAGCAATATGTCATCCACATATAATATTAGAAACGCTATAGAGCTTCCACTCACTTTCTTGTAAATACAAGCTTCTCCATAAACTTGTATGAACCCAAACGCTTTGATCACCTCATCAAAGCGAAGATTCCAACTCCGAGATGCTTGCACCAGTCCATAAATGGATCGCTGGAGCTTGCACACTTTGGCAGCATGTTTAGGATCGACAAAACCTTCTGGTTGCATCATATACAACTCTTCCTTAAGGAAACCATTAAGGAACGCTGTTTTGACATCCATCTGTCAGATCTCGTAATTGAAAAATGCAGCTATTGCTAACATGATCCTGACGGACTTAAGCATCGCTACGGGAGAAAAAGTTTCATTGTAGTCAACTCCTTGAACTTTTGAAAACCCTTTCGCAACAAGTCGAGCTTTATAGACGGTGACATTACCGTCCGCATCCGTCTTTTTCTTAAAGATCCATTTATTCAGTATGGCCTTACGATCATATGGCAAGTCCTCCAAAGTCCACACTTTGTTCTCATACATGGATCCTATCTCGAATTTCATGGCCTCTAGCCATTTGTTGGTATCCGGGCCCACCATCGCTTCTTCATAGCTCGTAGGTTCACTGTTGTCTAACAACATGACCTCCAAGACAGGATTGCCGTACCACTCAGGGGCGGTATGATTCCTTGTTGACCTACGAGGCTCAGTAGTAACTTGATCTGAAGTTTCATGATCATCATCATTAGCTTCCTCTTCACTTGGTGTAGGCGCTACAGAAACACCTTTCTGCGTCGAGCTACTATCCAACTGAAGTGAAGGTTCAATAACCTCATCAAGTTCTACCTTCCTCCCACTCAATTCTTTTGAGAGAAACTATTTCTCAAGAAAGGACCCGTTCTTAGCAACAAACACTTTGCCCTCGGATCTGAGATAGAAGGTATACCCAACTGTTTCCTTAGGTAACCTATGAAGATGCATTTGTCCGCTTTGGGTTCGAGCTTATCAGGTTGAAGCCTTTGCACATAAGCGTCGCAGCCCCAAACTTTAAGAAACGACATCTTAGGTTTCTTGCCAAACCATAATTCATACGGTGTCGTCTCAACGGATTTTGATGGTGCCCTATTTAAAGTGAATGAAGTTGTCTCTAATGCATAACCCCAAAATGACAGTGGCAGATCAGTGAGAGACATCATAGATCGCACCATATCCAATAGAGTACGATTACGACGCTCGGACACACATTTACGTTGTGGTGTTCCAGGTGGCGTAAGTTGTCAAACAATTCCACACTGTCTCAAATGCATACCAAACTCATAACTCAGATATTCTCCATGTTGGGGAACGTTGCATGGGAAACAAAAAATTTCCTACGCACACACAAGATCTATCCATGGAGATGAGCATCTACGAGAAGAGAGATCGGATCCACATACCCTTGTAGATCGCTAAGCGGGAAGCATTAAGTAATGCGGTTGATGTAGTCGAACGTCTTCGCGATCCAAATTGCAAGCCGTCCCACGATCCAATCACGATCTAGTGCCGAACGGACGGCACCTCCGCGTTCAACACACGTACAGCTCGATGACAATCTCCGCCTCCTTGATCCAGCAAGCGAGGGCGGAGAGGTAGATGAGTTCTCCGGCAGCACAACGGCGTGGTGGCGGTGGTGGTGAACTAATCCGGCAGGGCTTCGCCCAGCTCTACCGAACTAATCTAGAGGAGAAAGACGATCTAGAGAGGAGAGGGCAGCACGTGGCTTTTCAGGTGTTGGGCTGCCCTCAAACCTCCACTATATATAGGAGGAAGGGGTGGGAGGAGGCGCCCTAGGGTTTCCCCTAGGGCCTTGGCCGCCGGCCAAGAGGTGGAATCCACCTCCAACAAGGAGGTGGGGCGCGGGGGAGGAGTCCTACTCCAACAAGGACTCCTCCCACCCTCCACCTTTTTCCTCTTGGGCTCATGGGCCCTCATAGGGTCGGCTGCCTAGCCCACCAGGGGCTGGTGCAACACCTCTTGGGCCCATGTGGCCCCCCGGGGTGGGTGCCCCCACCCGGTGGACCCCCGGAACCCATTCGTCACTCCCCGGTACACTACCGGAAATACCCGAAACTTTTCCGAAACCCAAATACCACTTTCCTATATATAAATCTTTACCTCCGGACCATTCCGGAGCTCCTCGTGATGTCCGGGATCTCATCCGGGACTCCGAACAACCTTCGGTCACCAACATACATAACTCAATAATACCGAAACATCACCGAACGTTAAGCGTGCAGACCCTGCGGGTTCGAGAACTATGTAGACATGACCGAGACACCTCTACGGCCAATAACCAATAGCGGGGCCTGGATGCCTATATTGGTTCCTACATAATCTATGAAGATCTTTATCGGTCGAACCACGATGTCAAGGATTCAGACAATCCCGTATGCAGTTCCCTTTGTCCATCGGTATGTTACTTGCCCGAGATTCGATCGTCGGTATCTCCATACCTAGTTCAATCTCGTTACCGGCAAGTCTCTTTACTCGTTCCGTAATACAAGATCCCGTGGCTATAAACTTTAGTCACTTTGCTTGCAAGGCTCATTGTGATGTTGTATTACCGAGTGGGCCCTGAGATACCTCTCCGTCACACGGAGTAATAAATCCCAGTCTTGATCCATGTCAACTCAACAGACACCTTCGGAGATACCTGTAGAGCATCTTTATAGTCACCCAGTTATGTTGTGACATTTGATATACACAAGGTACTCCTCTGGTGTCAGTGAGTTACATGATCTCATGGTCATAGGAACACATACTTGACATGCAGAAAACAATAGCAATAAACTGACACGATCATATGCTACGTTCATAATTTGGGTCTTGTCCATCACATCATTCTCCTAATGATGTGATCCCGTTATCAAATGACAACTCTTGTCCATGGCTAGGAAACCACAGCCATCTTTGATTAGCGAGCTAGTCCATTAGAGGCTTACTAGGGACACATTGTTGTCTATATATCCACACATGTATTTGAGTTTCCAATCAATACAATTATAGCATGGATAATAAACATTTATCATGAACAAGGAAATAATAATAACCATTTTATTATTGCCTCTAGGGCATATTTCCAACAGTCTCCCACTTGCACTAGAGTCAATAATCTAGCTCACATCACCATGTGATTAACACCCAATGAGTTCTGGGGTTTTATCATGTTTTGCTTGTGAGAGAGGTTTTTAGTCAACGGGTCTGCAACATTCAGATCCGTGTGCAATTTGCAAATTTCTATGTCATATTGTAGATGCTGCTACCACGCTCCACTTGGAGCTATTCCAAATGGTGCTCCACTATACGTATCCGGATTGCTACTCAGAGTCATCTGGATTGGTGTCAAATCTTGCATCGACGTAACTCTTTACAACGAACTCTTCATCACCTCCATAATCGAGAAACATTTCCTTAATCCTCTAGTTACTAAGGTTAACTTTGACCGCTGTCCAGTGATCCACTCCTGGATCACTCTTGTACCCCTTGACGGACTCATGGCAAGGCACATACTAGGTGCGGTACACAACAA
Source organism: Elymus sibiricus (assembly GCA_039707655.1). Lineage (NCBI taxonomy): Eukaryota > Viridiplantae > Streptophyta > Magnoliopsida > Poales > Poaceae > Elymus > Elymus sibiricus. Next base: position 515,532,954 of record CM077665.1, read on the forward strand.
GGCATACTATACAGAGCCTACGGCTAAGGCATAGGGGATGACCTTCGTCCTTTCTCTTTCTTCTGCCGTGGTCGAGCTTTGAGTCATACTCAACTTCACACCTTACAAATCAGGCAAGAACTCTTTCTTTGACTGATCCATTTTGAACTCCTTCAAAATCTTGTCAAGGTATGCACTCATTGAAAGTCTTATCAGGCATCTTGATCTATCTCTATAGATCTTGATGCCCAATATTTAAGTAGCCTTTTATCCAGGTCTTCCTTTGAAAAACACCTTTCAAACAACCTTTTATGCTTTCCAGAAATTTCTACATCATTCCCGATCAACAATATGTCATCCACATATACTTATCAGAAATTCTATAGTGCTCCCACTCACTTTCTTGTAAATACATGTTTCTTATAAACTTTGTATAAACCCAAAAGCTTTGATCACCTCATCAAAGCATATATTCCAACTCTGAGATGCTTGCTCCAGTCCATAGAAGGATCGCTGAAGCTTGCATACCTTTTAGCATCCTTAGGACCGACAAAACCTTCTGGTTGTATCACATAGAACCTTTCCTCACGGAAACCATTAAGGAAACTCTGTTTTGACATCCATCTGCCAGATTTCATAATCAAAAAATGCAACAACTGCTAACATAATTCCAACAGACTTTAGCATCACTACGGCTGAGAAAGTCTCATCGTAGTCAACTCCTTGAACTTATCGAAAACCTCTTTGCGACAAGTCGAGCTTTATAAATGGTGACATTTACCATCAATGTCTGTCTTCTTCTTAAAGGTCCATTTGTACCTAACGGCCTGCCGTTCAACGGGCAAGTCTACCAAAGTCCATACTTGGTTTTCATACATGGATCCTATCTCGGATTTCATGGCTCCTAGCCATTTGTTGGAATCCGGGCCCACCATCGCTTCTTCATTGCTTGTAGGTTCACTGTTGTCTAACAACATGACCTCCAAGACAGGGTTACCGTACCATTCAGGAGCAGTACGTGTCCTTGTCGACCTACGAGGCTCGATAGTAACTTGATCCGAAGCTTCATGATCACTATCATTAGCTTCCTCTTCAACTGATGTAGGTTCCATAGAAACATCTTTCTGCGTTGCGCTACTCTCTGGTTGAAGTAAAGGTTCAACAACCTCATGAAGTTCTATCTTCCTCCCACTCAATTCTTTCGAGAGAAACTCTTTCTCGAGAAAGGACCCGTTTTCAGCAACAAACACTTTGCCCTCGGATCTGAGATAGAAGGTATACCCAACTGTTTCCTTAGGGTATCCTATGAAGACGCATTTGTCCGCTTTGGGTTCGAGCTTATCAGGTTGAAGTCTTTTCACATAAGCATCGCAGTCCCAAACTCTAAGAAATGACAGCTTAGGTTTCTGCCAAACCATAATTCATACGGTGTCATCTCAACGAACTTTAGATGGTGCCCTATTTTAAAGTGAATGTAGTTGTCTCTAATGCATAACCCCCAAAATGATAGTGGCAAATCGGTAAGAGACATCATAGTACGTACTATATCCAATAGAGCACGGCTACGACGTACGGACACACCATCACACTATGGTGTTCCAGGTGGCATGAGTCGTGAAACAACTTCCACATTGTCTTAAGTTGCATACCAAACTCGTAACTCAGATATTCACCTCCATGATCATATCATAGACATTTTATCTACTTGTCACGATGATCTTCAACTTCACTCTGAAATTGCTTGAACTTTTCAAACGTTTCAGACTTATGTTTCATTAAGTAAATATACACATATCTACTCAAATCATCAGTGAAGGTAAGAAAATAACGACATCCACCGCACGCTTCAACACTCATTGGACCGCATACATCAACATGTATCGTTTCCAATAAGTCACTTGCCCGCTCCATCAAACCGGAAAACGGGGTCTTAGTCATCTTGCCCATGAGTCATGGTCCGCATGTCTCAAGCGATTCGAAATCGAGTGAGTCCAAAGATCCATTAGCATGGAGTTTCTTCATGCGCTTTACACCAATATGACCTTAGCGGCAGTGCCACAAGTATGTGGTACTATCATTATTAACTTTGCATCATTTGGCATCAATATTATGAACATGTGTATCACTACGATCGAGTTTCAATAAACCATTCACATTGGGTGCATGACCATTGAAGGTATTATTCATGTAAACAGAATAACCATTATTCTCTGACTTAAATGAATAACCGTATTGCAATAAACACGATCTAATCATGTTCATGCTCAACGCAAACACCAAATAACATTTATTTAGGTTCAACACTAATCCCGAAGGTAGAGGGAGCGTGCGATGGTGATCACATCAACCTTGGAAACACTTCCAACACACATCGTCACCTCACCCTTAGCTAGTCTCCGTTTATTCCGTAGCTTTTACTTCGAGTTACTAACACTAGAAACTGAACCGGTATCTAATACCTAGGTGCTACTAGGAGTACTAGTAAGGTACACATTAATAACACGTATATCAAATATACTTTTGTTGACGTTGCCAGCCTTCTTATCTGCCAAGTATCTGGGGCAGTTCCGCTACCAGTGACCGTTCCCCTTAATATAGAAGCACTTAGTCTCGGGTTTGGGTTCAACCTCGGGTTTCTTCACTGGAGCGGCAACTGGCTTGCCATTCATGAAGTTTCCCTTCTTGCCCTTGCCCTTCTCGAAACTAGTGGTTTTACTAACCATCAACACTTGATGCTCCTTCTTGATTTCTACCTTCGCGGTGTCAAACATCGTGAACAACTCAGGGATCATCTTCTCTATCCCTGGCATGTTATAGTTCATCACGAAGCTCTAGTAGCTTAGTGGCAGTGACTTGGAGAACTATGTCAATCACTATCTTATCTGGAAGATCAACTCCCACTTGATTCAAGCGATTGTAGCACCCAGACAATCTGAGCACATGCTCACCGTTTGAGCTATTCTCCTTCATCTTGTAGGCAAAGAATCTTGTTGGAGGTCTCATACCTCTCAACACGGGCATGAGCCTGAAATCCCAATTTCAGCTCTTGGAACATCTCATATGATCCGTGACGTTCAAAACGTCTTTGGAGCCTCAATTCTAAGCCGTAAAGCATGACGCACTGAACTATCAAGTAGCCATCAAAAACGTGCATGTCTGATGTTCTCAACACCCACAGAGGATGCTTGAGGGGGTGGCGCACCGAGCGGCGCATCAAGGACATAAGCCTTCTGTGCAGCAACTGAGGACAATCCTCAGATCACGGACCTAGTCCGCATAATTGCTACTACCATCTTTCAACTTAGTTTTTCTCTAGGAACGTATCAAAATCTAGGGGAGCTACAGCGTGAGCTATCAATCTACAACATGGTTTGCAAGGATATTTTGACTATGTTCATGATAATGAGTTCAACTAATCATATTACTAAAGAACTCCCACTCAAATCAACATCCCTCAGGTTGTCCAAGTGTGACATGATCCAAATCCACCAACCAAAGTCCGATCATCACGTGAGATGAGGTGGTTTCAATGGTGACCATCTCCATGTTGATCATATCTACTATATGATTCATGTTCGACCTTTCGGTCTCTTGTGTTCCGAGGCCATGTCTGTACATGCTAGGCTCGTCAAGTTTAACCCGAGTGTTCCGCATGTGCAACACTGGCTTGCACCCGTTGTATGTGAACGTAGAGTCTATCACACCCGATCATCACGTGGTGTCTCGAAACGACGAACTTTCGCAACGGTGCACACTCGGGGAGAACACAATTTTATCTTAAAATTTCAGTGAGGGATCACCTTATAATGCTACTATCGCCCTAAGCAAAACAAGGTGCATAAAAGGATTAACATCACATGCAAATCATAAGTGACATGATATGGCCATGATCTTGTGCTTTTGATCTCCATCTTGAAAGCACCGGCATGATCTCCATCGTCACCGGCATAACACCATGATCTCCATCATCTTGATCCCCATCAACGTGTCGCCATGAGGTTATCGCGCCATCTATTGCTTCTACAACTATTGCTAACTCATAGCGATAAAGTAAAGCAAAATGGCGAAAATAAATTAAAGACAACCCTATGGCTCCTGCCGGTTGCCGTACTCATCGACATGCAAGTCGTGATAATCTATACAAAACAGGATCATCTCATACATCATATATATCTCATCATGTTTCTGGCCATATCATATCACAACATACCCTACAAAAACAAGTTAGACGTCCTCTAATTTGTTGTTGCACGTTTTACGTGGCTGCTATGGGTATCTAGCAAGAACGATTCTTACCTACGCAAAACCACAACGGTGATATACAAGTTGCTATTTCACCTTCTACAAGGACCGCCTCTGTCGAATCCGATTCAACTAAAGTGGGAGAGACAGACACCCGCCAGCCATCTTATGCAACAAAGTTACATGTCAGTCGATGGAACTGGTCTCTCGTATGTGGACGAGTAAGGTTGGTCCGGGCCGCTTCATCCCACAATACCGCTGAATCAAGAAAAGACTAAGCAGGGTAGCAATCTGAATATCAACGCCCACAAACTCCTTTGTGTTCTACTCGTGATCTCATCTACGCATAGACCTAGCTCATGATGCCACTGTTGGGTAACGTTGCATGGGAAACAAAAAATTTCCTACGCACACACAAGATCTATCCATGGAGATGAGCATCTACGAGAAGAGAGATCGGATCCACATACCCTTGTAGATCGCTAAGCGGGAAGCATTAAGTAATGCGGTTGATGTAGTCGAACGTCTTCGCGATCCAAATTGCAAGCCGTCCCACGATCCAATCACGATCTAGTGCCGAACGGACGGCACCTCCGCGTTCAACACACGTACAGCTCGATGACAATCTCCGCCTCCTTGATCCAGCAAGCGAGGGCGGAGAGGTAGATGAGTTCTCCGGCAGCACAACGGCGTGGTGGCGGTGGTGGTGAACTAATCCGGCAGGGCTTCGCCCAGCTCTACCGAACTAATCTAGAGGAGAAAGACGATCTAGAGAGGAGAGGGCAGCACGTGGCTTTTCAGGTGTTGGGCTGCCCTCAAACCTCCACTATATATGGGAGGAAGGGGTGGGAGGAGGCACCCTAGGGTTTCCCCTAGGGCCTTGGCCGCCGGCCAAGAGGTGGAATCCACCTCCAACAAGGAGGTGGGGCGCGGGGGAGGAGTCCTACTCCAACAAGGACTCCTCCCACCCTCCACCTTTTTCCTCTTGGGCGCATGGGCCCTCATAGGGTCGGCTGCCCAGCCCACCAGGGGCTGGTGTGCCACCTCTTGGGCCCATGTGGCCCCCCCGGGGTGGGTGCGCCCCCCCCCCCCGATGGACCCCCGGAACCCATTCGTCACTCCCGGTACACTACCGGAAATACCCGAAACTTTTTCGGAACCCAAATACCACTTTCCTATATATAAATCTTTACCTCCGGACCATTCCGGAGCTCCTCGTGACGTCCGGGATCTCATCCGGGACTCCGAACAACCTTCGGTCACCAACATACATAACTCAATAATACCAAAACATCACCGAACGTTAAGTGTGCAGACCCTGCGGGTTCGAGAACTATGTAGACATGACTGAGACACCTCTATGGCCAATAACCAATAGCGGGACCTGGATGCCCATATTGGTTCCTACATATTCTACGAAGATCTTTATCGGTCGAACCACGATGTCAAGGATTCAGACAATCCCGTATGCAATTCCCTTTGTCCATCGGTATGTTACTTGCCCGAGATTCGATCGTCGGTATCTCCATACCTAGTTCAATCTCGTTACCGGCAAGTCTCTTTACTGGTTCCGTAATACAAGATCCCATGGCTAACACTTTAGTCACTTTGCTTGCAAGGCTCATTGTGATGTTGTATTACCGAGTGGGCCCTGAGATACCTCTCCGTCACACGGAGTAACAAACCCCTGTCTTGATCCATGTCAACTCAACAGACACCTTCGGAGATACCTGTAGAGCATCTTTATAGTCACCCAGTTACGTTGTGACGTTTGATACACACAAGGTACTCCTCCGGTGTCAGTGAGTTACATGATCTCATGGTCATAGGAACACATACTTGACATGCAGAAAACAATAGCAATAAACTGACACGATCATATGATACGTTCATAGTTTGGGTCTTGTCCATCACATCATTCTCCTAATGATGTGATCCCGTTATCAAATGACAACTCTTGTCCATGGCTAGGAAACCACAACCATCTTTGATTAGCAAGCTAGTCCATTAGAGGCTTACTAGGGACACATTGTTGTCTATATACCCACACATGTATTTGAGTTTCCAATCAATACAATTATAGCATGGATAATAAACATTTATCATGAACAAGGAAATATAATAATAACCATTTTCTTATTGCCTCTAGGGCATATTTCCAACACTCCACCATGATCAGATCGTAGAAACTTTATCTTCTTGTTACGATGATTTTCTACTTCACTCTGAAATTCCTTGAACTTTTCAAATGTTTCAGACTTGTGCTTCATCAAGTAAATATACCCATATCTACTTAAATCATCAGTGAAGGTAAGAAAATAACGATATCCACCGCGCGCCTCAACACTCATCGGACCGCACACATCAGTATGTATGATTTCCAACAAGTCACTTGCCCCCTCCATTGTACCGGAGAACGGGGTTTTCGTCATCTTGCCCAAGAGGCATGGTTCCTATGTATCAAGCGATTCAAAATTGAGTTATTCCAAAAGTCCATTAGTATGGAGCTTCTTCATGCGTTTTACACCAATATGACCTAAGCGGCAGTGCCACAAGAAAGTGGTACTATCATTAATAACTTTGCATCTTTTGGCATCAATGTTATGAATGTGTGTATCACTACTATCGAGATTCAACAAGAATGAACCATTCACATTGGGTGCATGACCATAAAAGATGTTACTCATATAAATAGAACAACCATTATTCTCTGATTTAACTGAATAACCGTCTCGCAATAAACAAGATCCAGATATAATGTTCATGATCAACGCAGACACCAAATAACAATTATTTAGGTTTACTACTAATCCCGATGGTAATTGAAGAGCGAGCGTGCCGACGGCGATCACATCAACCTTGGAACCATTTCCGACGCACATCGCCACTTCATCCTTCGCCCGCCTCCGTTTATTCCGTAGTTCCTGTTTCGAGTTACAAATATGAGCAACCGAACTGGTATCAAATACCCAGGCACTACTACGAGAGCTAGTGAGGTACACATCAATAACATGTATATCAAATATACCTTTGTTGACGTTGCCAGCCTTCTTATCAGCCAGGTACTTGGGGCAATTCCGCTTCCAGTGGCTAGTCCCCTTGCAATAGAAGCACTCAGTCTCAGGCTTGGGTCCAGCCTTGGGTTTCTTCACGGGAGCGGCAACTTGCTTGCCACCCTTCTTGAAGTTTCCCTTCTTTCCCTTGCCTTTCTTGAAACTAGTGGTCTTATTCACCATCAACACTTGATACTCCTTTTTGATTTCTACCTCCGCGACTTTCAGCGTCGTGAACAGCTCGAAGACAGACTTTTCCATCCCTTGCATATTATAGTTCATCACGAAGCCTTTGTTGCTAGGTGGCAGTGACTGGAGAATTCTGTTAGTGACCGTTTCGGGCGGAAGCTGAACTCCCAGATCATTCTAACGGTTGTAGAACCCAGACATTCTGAGTAAGTGCTCACTGACAGAACTATTCTCTTCCATCTTGCAGGCAAAGAATTTATCGGAGGTCTCATACCTCTCGATCCGGGCATTTGCTTGAAATATTAACTTCAACTCTTGGAACATCTCATATGCTCCATGGCGTTCAAAACGCTTTTGAAGTTCTGATTCTAAGCCATACAGCATGGCGCACTGAACTATCGAGTAGTCATCAGAACGTGCCTGCCAGACGTTCACAACGTCTGCAGACGACACTGGAGGGGGTGGCGCACCGAGCGGTGCATCAAGGACATAAGCCTTTTGCGAAGCCGTGAGGATAATCCCCAGATTACGGACCCAGTCTGCATAGTTACTTCCATCATCTTTCAACTTAGCTTTCTCTAGGAACGCATTAAAATTTAGGGGAGCTACTGCGCGAGCCATTAATCTACAACATAATTTTGCAAAGACAACTTTAGACTATGTTCATGATAATGAGTTCAATCAATCATATTACTAAAGAACTCCCACTCAAATCAACATCCCTTAGGTTGTCTAAGTGTAACATGATCCAAATCCATCAACCCAAGTCCGATCATCACCTGAGATGAGGTGGTTTCAATGGTGAACATCTCCATGTTGATCATATCTACTATATGACTCATGTTCGACCTTTCGGTCTCCTGTGTTCCGAGGACATGTCTGTACATGCTAGGCTCGTCAAGTTTAACCAAAGTATTCCGCGTGTGTAAATCTGGCTTACACCCGTTGTATGTGAACGTAGAGTCTATCACACCCGATCATCACGAGGTGCTTCGAAACGAGGAACCTTCGCAACGGTGCATACTCGGGGAGAACACAATTTATCTTGAAATTTCAGTGAGGGATCATCTTATAATGCTACCGTCATCCTAAGCAAAATAAGATGCATAAAGGATAAACATCACATGCAAATCATATAAGTGACATGATATGGCCATCATGGTCTTGTGCTTTTGTTCTCCATCTCCAAAGCACCGGCATGATCTCCATCGTCACCGGCATGACACCATGATCTCCATCATTGTGTCGTCACGTGGTTGTCGCGCCAACTATTGCTTCTACAATTATTGCTAACTCATAGCGATAAAGTAAAGCAAAAAGGCGAAAATAATTAAAGACAACCCTATGGCTCCTGCCGGTTGCCGTACTCATCGACATGGAAGTCGTGATAATCTATACAAAACATGATCATCTCATACATCACATATATCACATCATGTCTTTGGCCATATCACATCACAACATGCCCTGCAAAAACAAGTAGACGTCCTCTACTTTGTTATTGCAAGTTTTACGTTGCTTCTACGGGCAACCAGTAAAAACCGTTCTTACCTATGCAAAGCCACAACGGTGATATTCAAGTTGCTATTTAACATTCTACAAGGACCGCCTCTATCGAATCCTATTCAACTAAAGTGGGAGAGACAGACACCCGCCAGCCACCTTTATGCAACTAGGTTACATGTCAGTCGGTGGAACCGGTCTCTCGTACGTGGACGAGTAAGGTTGGTCGGGGCCGCTTCATCCCACAATACCGCCGAATCAAGATAAGACTAAGGAAGTAAGCAATCTGAACATCAACGTCCACAAACTCTTTTGTGTTCTACTCGTGCATGTTATCTACGCATAGACCTAGCTCTTGATGCCACTGTTGGGGAACGTTGCATGGGAAACAATTTTTTTCCTATGAACACCCAAGATCTATCTATGGAGATCAACATCTACGAGAGGGGGAGTGCATCTACCTACCCTTGTAGATCGCTAAGTGGGAAGCGTTAAGAAACGCGGTTGGTGTAGTCGAACGTCCTCGCGATTGAGGGAGTCCTGGTTTAAGGGGTCCTCGGATAGCCGACCTATTTCTATGGGCCGGACTATGTGGGCCGCTGAATGGGTAATGAATGATCAAGGGCCCCGTCGCCAAGATGGAGGTTTCAAGGAGCCATGGCGTGTCCTCGAAGATGTCGACAGTAGATAGGCATGTTTTTCCCTTTGCTGTGCAACCGACTATGTGTAAACCCTAGGTACCCTCGGCATCTATATAAGCCGGAGGGTTTTAGGTTGTAGAACAACAGAACTCATCTAGGGTTTTAGCTATACGATCTCGAGGTAGATCAACTCTGTAACCCTTATACCATCAATATAATCAAGCAGGACGTAGGGTATTACCTCCATAGGAGGGCCCGAACCTGGGTAAACATCGTCTCCCTCTTCTCCTGTTACCATCGATTCTAGTCTCACAGCTCGGGACCCCCTACCCGAGATCCGCCGGTTTTGACACCGACATTGGTGCTTTCATTGAGAGTTCCGCTGTGATCGCCGGAAGGAATCGATGGCTTGCCTTGTCACAAGCAGCGAGATCTGCACCCAGGGGACTTCCGCCCCGAATCAGATCCTCGCGAGCAGCGGCATCTCGTCGCCCGCTTACCCGATCGGCCGTTCATGCCAGATCGGAAACTTTTTCCCCGATCAAGGAATCAGGTTCGGAACCCTAGAGTTCGTCGCTGATCCACGGGGAGAACTCGTCTTGGTGGAACCCTTGATCCCTACGGAAGAGCCCGCAGATCCCGACGCATCGACGCCAAAGACGTCGGGCCCCGCCTTCGATGATGAGGTTGTTATCTCCGGACCGTCTGGACCTCTCAGTCCGGTCATCATGACCAGATCCACCATGGTTGAACAGAATCCGAGACCGCTCTTGCGCGACTCCGGAGCTGCGACGCCGCATACCGATCCCACTCGCTTCAGCGACACGCATCCTACCATCGCCTCGTTTCTCAACGAGTTGTTTGACCAGGTGGAGACCATGCGTATGGCCGATGACCAGATCCCGGTCTATGACCGGCTCGGGCTTAAACCTGACGATAGGAAGATTCACATCCCCACGGTCACCCACCTCGTCGCCACCGTCGAGTGTCCGGCCGGGGGCTCGTCCCCCCAATGACCGGAATTAAGAACGGTTTATACCCCAGTCTCCGATCACCGAGACCTCGCCTGCAGCCTAGACTCTGGAGTTCGCTCCGGAGACAGGTCGTCTCCGGTCCCTGACCTTTCGCATAGTTCGGAGTCCGTGATTCCGAACCCCCGCCGTGACGTGGAATCAAATTTTTTCCCACCCACCTCCCAAACCGATCACTCACGCATTGCAGCAGAGCCCAAGTCCTCGGACTTGCGGGACATCAAGCAGTTACCAGGAGAGTCGATCCATCATTACTGGGCTAGACTACTCCTCGCTAAAAACAAAGTACGGGGCCTCAGTGATCAAGAGATAATGGCAACTTTCGTTCGCAACTGCCATGACAAAGGGGTTCTCAATGTCCTGGCGCGGCGGCACATTCGTGACTTCGCCGAGCTGTCAATTTTGGTACAGAAGTATTGTGCCATGGAAAGTGCTTGGCAAGCAGAGCGGCTGTTTTCGGAACCAACCCTTACCGAATACCCTAGAGGAGATCGGCAAAAGAGGATACCTCCGAAGCGGCCAGCCCAACTTGAGCCCGCCAAAAAGAGAAACAGGCCCCTTTCAGGGGTCAATACTGTCCTGGATGGACTACTGGATAAACCTTGCCCTATACACTCAGTATTGCTGAACACAGCTCCGACACACAGCCTTAGAGCTTGCTGGGTCGTCAGGCAGATTGCAAAAAGCAGTGAAGCCATTCTTGAGGCACCACCGCCGAACAGGCGCTCTACATCGCCACCAGAATACGATGTCGAAGTCCTGACGATCTACGAAATGTTCCCCTCAGGGAACAGGAGGAAAAGAGCTCTTAAATAACTCGAGCAGGTATACCATGTGGCAGCAACAAGTGCATTGGCAGACATACCCATTACCTTCGGAGACACTGACCGACCACCCATTCTTCCCGGTCATTCACCGGCCGCACTAGTCCTGAACCCCATCATTGATGGCTTCAGGTTGCACAAGGTGCTAATGGACGGCGGCAGTGGTTTGAACCTGATCTATGAAGACACCCTTGAAAAAATGCAGTTCGACCGATCTCGAATCGAACATAGCAACACAACTTTCCGGGGAATTATCCTGGGGAAAGAGGCGCGCTGTTCAGGACGTATCGTCCTGGACGTAGTGTTCGGCATGCCCGACAACTACCGATCCGAAGAACTCCTCTTCCACATCGTGCCCTTCCCCAGCGGCTACCACGCCCTGTTGGGACGTGACGCCTTCACAAAATTCCAGGCTATACCACATTACGGGTATATGAAACTCAAGATGCCAGGACCAAACGGAGTGATCACAACCGCCAGTGATCCGAATATAGCCCTACGGGCCGAAAATAAAACAGCAGCGCTTGCCCTCGAGGCTCTAGCTGCGACCTTTGCCGCAGAAGAGTTGACCGCACTTCGGTCAACAGTAGACAGGGACGAGGTGATCCTCAGTAAAAGGCCCAAACCCACGTCCTTTAAACCGGCAAAGGACGTCGTTAAATTTCAGGTGCACCCGACGGACCCCAACAAGACAGCGTCCATCGGAGCTCAGCTCGATCCCATAGTGGACGAAGTACTGCGAACATTCTTACGAGAAAACTGGGACATCTTCGCCTGGCACCCCTCTGATATGCCCGGAATCCCACGGCGGCTGGCCGAACATAGCCTGAACATCATCACAAGCTTTAAGCCCGTCAAGCAGGCCCTACGCCGCTTTTCCGAGCCCAAACGACAAGCTATGGGTGAAGAACTAGCTAAACTGCTAGAGGCCGGATTCATTCGGGAGATTAAACACCCCGAATGGTTGGCAAACCCGGTTATGGTACCAAAGAAAGATAAATCCTGGCGGCTGTGTGTCGACTTTAAAGACCTCAACAAGGCCTGCCCCAAGGACCCTTTCCCCCTACCACGCATAGACCAGATTATTGACGCCACAGCCGGACACGACTCGTTGGTTTCCTCTACGCTTATTCCGGATACCATCAGATTAAAATGAAGGAATCCGATCAAGCGGCAACCACATTCATCACCCCTTACGGGCCATTCTGCTTCAACACGATGCCCTTCGGGCTAAAAAACGCTGGGGCTACGTACCAGCGCATGATCCAGACTTGCCTCTCAAAACAAGTTGGTAAAACAGTCGAGGCATATGTAGATGATGTGGTAATCAAAACCAAACACGTCAGCCATTTGATCGACGACCTAAGGCAAACCTTTGCCAGCCTATGCGAGTACGATATACGGCTCAATCCAGAGAAATGTGTCTTCGGAGTTCCCGCTGGTAAACTACTCGGATTCATCGTTTCCCATAGAGGAATAGAAGCGAATCCGGCCAAGATCCGCACCTTATCAGAACTTGCAGTTCCCACAGAGCTAAAGCATGTCCAGAGATTGGCTGGTTGTGTGGCGGCGTTAAGTCGCTTTATCTCCCGCCTAGGTGAAAAGGCTTTACTGCTCTACAAATTGCTCAAACGGACCAAGAATTTCGAATGGACCGACGAAGCAAAGGCTGCGTTAGAAGAAATTAAAACACTCCTGGCAAGTAACCCCATACTCACAGCACCAGGCGCAGGTGAGCCCATGTTATTATACATATCGGCCACCAACCAAGTTGTTAGCGCAGTGCTCGTCGTCGAATGAGAGGAGGAGGGACACGAAGATAGCCTATACAGTATTTATGGCATCGCGGAAACTCAGGCACTATTTTCAAGAGTGCTCGGTCACGGTGGCATCCGAAGTGCCCCTGAACGATATAATCAACAACAGGGACGCCACCGGCCGAATAGCTAAATGGGCTATTGAGCTCCTTCCCTTTGAAATCGCTTACAAGCCAAGACGAGCTATCAAGTCTCAAGTATTGGCAGATTTCCTCGCCGAATGGACAGAGGCCGAACTCCCAAGGGAATATAGTACATACTCCCACTGGACAATGTACTTCGATGGTCCTAAAACTTTGGCCGGACTGGGGGCTGGGGTTATCCCCACATCCCCCATAGGCGACAACGTCCGATACGTGTTGCAGATCATGTATGCCGACTCCAACAATGCAGCCAAATACGAAGCACTATTACACGGTCTTCGGATGGCAGCATCAATGGGCATACGCCGGCTCGAAGTACGGGGAGACTCCAACTTGGCCATCTCTCAAATCAACGACGAATTTGATGCCAAAAACCCGAAGATGGCGGCATATCGAGACGCCGTCCTCAAAATATCCGCACGGTTCGAGGGGCTGGAATTTCACCACGTCGCTAGAGACAATAACCAAGCCGCTGACATACTGGCTCGCCTAGGGGCCAAACGCGACCCTGTCCCAAAAAACACTTTCCTGGAATGGCTCTTTAAGCCATCCGTGGTTTGGCAGGACGATCACAAGGGCGCCGATCTAACCAGTGCGGACGAGGTTGTTCCCCCTACAAACGAACCAGACGATCAAATCATTGGCGGCTCCGTCATGGACGAAACACCTTCGGCTCATGAGGTCATGGCAGTAATCGCGCCATGGACCAAGCCCTTCCTCACCTACCTTCTTCGCAAAGAACTCCCCAACGATCAGATGGAGGCACGGCGCATAATCCGGCGATCCAAAGCCTACAAAGTACACGAGGGTGAGTTATACAAGAAAAGCACCACCGGAATACTACATCGGTGCATATCTGAGGAAGAAGGTCGATAGCTCCTAGCCGAAGTCCACGCAGGGATGGGCGGCCATCACGCCGCAGCAAGAACCTTGGTTAGCAAGGCCTTCCGGGTTGGTTTTTTCTGGCCCACAGCTCGGACGGACGCCCAGTCACTTGTCAAGCACTGCGTGGGATGCCAACTTTTCGCAAATCAAAGTCACATGCCCCCAACAGCTCTTCGGACTATTCCAATTACCTGGCCCTTCGCGGTCTGGGGGCTGGATATGGTCGGACCACTTAAAGGGGGGACCAAGAAGAAAAAATACCTACTGGTCATGGTGGACAAGTTCACCAAATGGATAGAGGCAAAACTTGTCAAATCATCCAAGTCCGGACCAGTAATCGACTTTATATCCGGCGTGGTACACCGTTACGGCGTCCCGCACAGTATAATAACGGACAATGGATCCAATTTCACAACCCAAATGGATAGAGGTCAAAGACTGGTGCACAAAAATGGGCATTAAACTCGATTACGCATCAGTTTACCATCCGCAGACCAATGGACAAGTCGAACAAGCAAACGGCCTCATTATGAGCGGCATTAAGCCACGTTTGGTCCGATCTCTTCACAAATCCGACTGTCATTGGGTTGAGGAGCTCGACTCCGTTCTATGGGGCCTGCGCACCACCCCGAATAGATCAACGGGATATACACCGTTTTTCATGGTCTATGGGGCAGAAGCGGTCCTGCCTTGTGATATTATTCACGATGCACCAAGGGTGCGCATGTACGAAGAAAGGGAGGCCGAGTTAGATCGGCAAGACGACTTGGACGCCTTGGAAGAAGAGCGCGAATAGCTCGGGCCCGTTCTACTTTTTACCAACAGCAGGCTCGGCGTTACCAGAGTAGGGAGGTCAGGGCAAAGGCGTACAACGTGGGTGAGCTCGTCTTACGACTTCTGGAGAAGCAGAAGCATAAACTCAAACCCAAATGGGAGGGCCCCTTCATAATTGACGAAGTACTCACGGGAGGGGCTTACCGTCTCCGGGACCCGTCGGATCACCGCCTTGAACCAAACCCATGGAACGCAGCTCGTCTCCGGCGCTTCTACGGATAAACCGGTGTCGTCGCACTCTTTACACTTTATTTCATTATCCTTTTTCTTTCTTTATTTTCTACTTTCCCTCCCACCTTGGTTTTTGGCAGGTTTGAACTTTTTCCTTTTCTTCCCAACTCTATGTTCGGCTCAACCGACCTTGTACTAAGATTTTCGGCATACACCTTTAAGTGTTGAATCCAAACACAGCACCTGGGGGCTTCTTTCCAAAGCCAATGCTTTCATATTATAAGCACTTATTCACAGTTATTGTGTCCGCATATTTTCCTTGTCAAAGCCATTATATGCATCAATTTGAACTAAGACTTTGCCAAGCTGGGTTGCCTCGCTCCTGTGCTTACCCTCTACGTTCCCGATTGTTCGGCTAGAGGGTAAAGGGAGCACCTCTGCGATTGTTACGGCCGGGTCATCCGGATACGTACCTCAGACGGGTGAAGCCAAAAGCTAGCTATCTTCGGTAGACAATTGATCGGCTAAGACGGAATCAATTAATAAGACTATGGTCGTTATGACCATTACTCGGGCTTCTTCTCTCACACAAGCCCTTAGTCGCATACTAACAGTATACGGCTTTCTACCCACGATTTACGTAGCACCCTGAAGAAAGGTATCGATAGAGGTACTATTTTCTTCGGAAGATGTTTCTTACGCTAAGCAGTAATATAACATATCTCCCTGTGTGCTTTCTGTCTGTTCGTACCACATGGCCGGATTTCCTGGTTCCCCGAACATAATTCACTCCCCTAGGGTGATAATTTATAAGGAACACTCCCAAGCTCTTAGCACGGGAGGCCGAAGCCGATGTCCGGTTAAGACAAAGTTTACAACACAGACGGAGCAATTCCTCGATTATTAGTACATAATAATCATACATCTGGCTGCCTATCGAGATTGTCGATTATGATGTCCAGGGAGCAATCTTCTTGTGATAGACGGGCGGCACCCATCACTTGGTCGTATACCAGGTGAAGCGGCACTTTTTGTCCATCTGACACTACCGGCCCAACCCGAGCCATACGCTCGGGATTAAGTCCGGTATAGCGGGTCTTGATCATCGCCCACGCCTCCCGTGCTCCCTCCCGACAAGCCGATGTCTTCCACAGCTCGAATCTAGTTCGGGCTCCCTTGAACCGATCAACTAGTTCGGTCATCTCCTCCGGAGGTTGCTCGGCGGGCCACAATGCTTTCACCATGCTCTTCATGGCCTTCCGAGCCCGCTCGTGAAGGGCGAACAGCTCCTTCAGAAGGTTTCCCCGGTAGGATCCAATCTCTTCTTCGGGTCGCCCAGACAGGAGACATGTACATGAGTCGCGGCATGCGTATTATGCTTCATTTATAAGAAGTACATTCTGATGTTAGAATCACACTTACCGAACATGCCCCTCTGTAATTTCTGGTTCTCTCCTTGCGCCTGGGCCAATTGAGTCTTTAAGCTCTCAATTTCTTCGGCCTGCTGTTTGTTCTCCTCCTTCAGGCGGTTCTTCTCTTCAAGGTGTCGTTGCAACACACGATGGCCAGCCTGCTGCTGGGACTCAGCGTCTCGCTGAGATTCTCGGGCTGCGTCCAACTCTCTTTGCAATCACCCTATTGATTCAGCTGCTACATAGTACCCTTGCGTCAATACGGGAATATACTAAGACCAGCAGTACAGATATACTCACCGTGTGCCTCCCGGGTAAAGCTCTTCACTTGCTCCAATTCGGCTTTCACAGATTCGACCTGTGTTCGGCTGGCTTCCAACTCCTTGGCCAGTTGCTCGCTTTGTTGCTTCGAGGCCTGCATTAGCAGTTCAAAACATACAAGGATCCTTAATTCGGTCGTGCCGACCAATTTAAGGCTTGGGGGCTACTGGGTTTACACGAGTGTTCGGACTTTAATAACCGACTACTCACCTGCAGGCTGGACGATATCAATTTCATGGCCTCCCCGAACCCAGCTCTGGCGGCTCCGAGGTGCGCGTCCGCCGTACGCAGAGCACCAAACTCTTGTTCGGAGAAGGCCGGATGACGCAGGGCTTCTCGTCGCCGCCGATGATGCATAGCGCTCCCAACCTCGGATTTGGTGACGGATATGGCGTCACCAGAATCGGTTGGGGCTGGATTGACGGTGGGGGCCCCCGTAGCAGGTCCGGCTTGAGCGGAAGGCCTGGAATCTTGAGCACCACCGGACATCCTGGCGACATCCTCGGCGGGGCACGGCCAAACTCTTTGCCTGAATATTTTGACAAAGAGGTCTCTTGTGAGGCTTTATCAATCGCGATACTAAAATCAAACAGTTGAGCGAAATACCTTTGGGATGAACTCATAGGCGGGCTCGTCCGCGCAACCGGCTCATTTGTCGGATCCCTGTTGCTTTCCGACCCAGGCACTGTCGCCGCCGCCGATGTATGTCGCGCGGATCTACGGCGCTTGGGAGTAGGAGCCGGCGCGTTTGGGACAGTGGAAGATACTTGCCTTTTGCGGGATGAGTTTTTCTTCTTCTTGCTTACCGCAGGGGAAGGGAAGGATCCAGGGTAATCGGCTATGATAGCCACCTTGGAACCGTCAAGGCCCTCCTGGTAGAAAACCCCGTCTTCGAGCTCGATTGACAGATCCGGGTCATCATGGATGCCCGGATCATCATCACGGGAATAGTCCTCTGGCCGAGGGGCCGGACAGTTAACTGTCTCGATAAAGCTCCTCCATTCCTGTTCACATAAAATTAAAGGCTTCGGTCAAAAAGGGACAAATTGAGAACCCGAACTGTGGTCACAAGGTTGAAAGGCTCACCCATTCGATGGGATTGTGGCTGGAGTATCCCTCCTTCGTCGCCCGCCGAGTAAAATCTTCTTGCTCTCCTTTGTATAGGTCGGCAAGTGCGGCGGCTAATGCCGTTTGATCGGCGGGGCCCAGTCTTCGGGAGCGAGTAGTGTCGCTTGTCCCGTCGTAACACCACAAGGGGTGTATCCTCTGTTGGAGGGGTTGGACGCACCGGGTGATGGCGGCGGCCATGACGTCTATCATGGTCAGTTTGTGATAGGCTAGTACCCTCACACTGTTGGGGAACGTTGCATGGGAAACAAAAATTTTCCTACGCACACGCAAGATCTATCCATGGTGATGAGCATCTACGAGAGGGAGAGTGAATCTACATACCCTTGTAGATCGCTAAGCGGAAGCGTTTAATAAACGCGGTTGATGTAGTCGAACGTCTCCGCGATCCAAATCGCAAGTCGTCCCTCGATCCGATCACGAACTAGCGCCGAACGGACGGCACCTCCGCGTTCAACACACGTACGGCTTGATGACGCCTTCACCTCCTCGATCCAGCGAGCGATGATGAAGTAGTGGTTGAGTTCCAGCAGCACGACGGCGTGGTGATGGTGGTGAGGAACAATCTCTGCAGGGCTTCGCCAAGCGCTACGGAGATTATGACGGAGGAACTAGAGGGTTAGGGTTGCCGCACACGGCTTGGGGAAATCTTGATGTGTCCCGTGTGCTAGCCCTGCCCCTCTATTTATATGTTGAGCCTTGGGGTCTAAACTTGGAGTAAAAGCCTCCTCCAGGTCGGTTTTGCCCGCACAAGGTCGGTTTGGCCCGCAGGGAAAGAGTCCAACTCGGATCCCTGCCGAACCGTGCACAGCCGCACACAAGCGGTAGTACCGCTTCACACAAGCGGTAGTACCGCTTGGGCGGTAGTACCGCTTCACACAAGCGGTAGTACCGCTTGGGCGGTAGTACCGCTTCACACAAGCGGTAGTACCGCTTACGCGGCAGCAAAACTACTTTTTGCACTTTCCAATACCTTGTGGGCTTTTATCCTTTGGCCCATATAAAGTGTTGCTGTACCCGAACACTTCGGCAAACATCCGGAACCCCTTCCGGTGAACTCTGGAACTCTTCCGGAGATCGAAACACTATTATCACATATATCAATCTTTACCTCCGGACTCTTCCGGAGATCCTCGTCATGTCCGGGATTTTATCCGAGACTTCCGAACAACTTTCGGTCACCAACATAATAACTCAATTATACTAATCGTCACCAAACGTTAAGTGTGTAGACCCTGCGGGTTCGAGAACTATGTAGACATGACCGAGACACCTCTACGATCAATAACCAATAGCGGGACCTGGATGCCCATATTGGCTCCTACATATTCTACGAAGATCTTTATCGGTCGAACCTCTATGTCAAGGATTCAGTTAATCCCGTATGCTGTTCCCTTTGTTCTTCGGTATGTTACTTGCCCGAGATTCGATCGTCGGTATCACTATACCTAGTTCAATCTCGTTACCGGCAAGTCTCTTTACTCGTTCCGTAATACAAGATCCTGTGGCTAACTCTTTAGTCACTTTGCTTGCAAGGCTCAATGTGATGTTGTATTACCGAGTGGGCCCTGAGATACCTCTCCGTCATACGGAGTAACAAATCCCAGTCTTGATCCATGCCAACCCAACAAACACCCTCGGAGATACCTGTAGAGCACCTTTATAGTCACCCAGTTACGTTGCGACGTTTGATACACACAAGGTATTCCTCCGGTGTCAGTGAGTTGCATGATCTCATGGTCAAAGGAACAGATACTTGACATGCAGAAAACAATAGCAATAAACTGACACGATCAAATGCTACGTTTACAGTTTGGGTCTTGTCCATCACATCATTCTCCTAATGATGTGATCCCGTTATCAAATGACATCTCATGTCAATGGCTAGGAAACCTTAACCATCTTTGATCAACGAGCTAGTCAACTAGAGGCTTACTAGGGACACAGTGTTGTCTATGTACCCACACATGTATTTGAGTTTCCAATCAATACAATTATAGCATGGATAATAAACGATTATCATGAACAAGGAAATATAATAATAACCAATTTATTATTGCCTCTAGGGCATATTTCCAACAGTCTCCCACTTGCACTAGAGTCAATAATCTAGTTCACATCACTATGTGATTTACATTGTAATGAATCGAACACCCATGCAGTTCTGGTGTTGTTCATGTTTAGCCCTTGGAAGAGGTTTAGTCATCGGATCTGCAACATTTAGATCCGTGTGTACTTTGCAAATATTTATGTCGTCCTCCTTGATGTAATCGCGGATGGAATTGAAACGTCGTTTTATGTGTCTGGTCCTCTTGTGAAATCTTGGTTCCTTGGCTAGAGCAATGGCACCAGTGTTATCACAAAACAGAGTCATTGGGTTAAGCGCACTAGGCACTACTCCAAGATCTGTCATGAACTCCTTCATCCAGACACCTTCCTTCGCCGCCTCCGAGGCAGCGTTGTACTCCGCTTCGCATGTAGAATCTGCTACCACGCTTTGCTTGGAACTGCACCAGCTAACCGCACCCCCATTAAGAATAAATACGTATCCGGTTTGCGACTTAGAGTCATCCGGATCAGTGTCAAAGCTTGCATCGACGTAACCCTTTACGACGAGCTCTTGATCACCTCCATAAACGAGAAACATGTCCTTAGTCCTTTTCAGGTACTTCAGGATATTCTTGACCGCCGTCCAGTGTTCCATTCCTGGATCACCTTGAAACCTTCCGACCATACTTATGGCAAGGCTGACATCGGGTCTTGTGCACAGCATTGCATACATGATAGAGCCTATGGCTGAAGCATAGGGGATGACACTCATCTTTTCTCTATCTTCTGCAGTCACTGGGCATTGAGTCTTACTCAACTTCACACCTTGCAAAACAGGCAAGAACCCCTTCTTGGACTGATCCATTTTGAACTTCTTCAAAATCTTATCAAGGTATGTGCTTTGTGAAAGTCCTATTAAGCGTCTCGATCTATCTCTATAGATCTTGATGCCTAATATGAAAGCAGCTTCTCCTAGGTCCTTCATTGAAAAACTCTTGTTCAAATATTCCTTTACGCTTTCCAGCATTTCTATATTGTTTCCAATCAGCAATATGTCATCCACATATAATATTAGAAACGCTATAGAGCTCCCACTCACTTTCTTGTAAATACAAGCTTCTCCGTAAACTTGTATAAACTCGAACGCTTTGATCACCTCATCAAAACGAAGATTCCAACTCCGAGATGCTTGCACCAGTCCATAAATGGATCGCTGGAGTTTGCAAACTTTGTCAGCATTCTCTGGATCGACAAAACCTTCTGGTTGCATCATATACAACTCTTCCTTAAGGTAACCGTTAAGGAACGCTGTTTTGACATCCATCTGCCAAATCTCATAATCGAAAAAGGCAGCTATTGCTAACATGATTCTGACGGACTTAAGCATCGCTACGGGTGAGAAGGTCTCATCGTAGTCAACTCCTTGAACTTGTGAAAAACCCTTTGCCACAAGTCGAGCTTTATAGACGGTGACATTACCGTCCGCGTCCGTCTTCCTCTTAAAGATCCATTTGTTCTGAATGGCCTTACGCCCTTCAGGTAATACTTCCAAAGTCCATACTTTGTTTTCATACATGGATCCCATCTCGGATTTCATGGCCTCTAACCACTTCTCGGAATCCGGGCCCATCATCGCTTCTCCATAGCTCGTAGGTTCATCGTTGTCTAACAACATGACTTTTAAGACAGGGTTGCCGTACCACTCAGGACCAGTACGCGTCCTTGTCGACCTACGAAGTTCGATAGCAACTTGATCCAAAGCTTCATGATCATCATCATTAACTTCCTCTTCAGCTAATGTAGGCTCCACAGAAACAACTTTCTGCGCTGCGCTACTCTCAGGTTGAAGTAAAGGTTCAACAACCTCATCAAGTTTTATCTTCCTCCCACTCAATTCTTTCGAGAGAAACTCTTTCTCAAGAAATGTTCCGTTTTTAGCGACAAACACTTTGCCTTCGGATCTAAGATAGAAGGTATACCCAACTGTCTCTTTTGGGTATCCTATGAAGACGCATTTCTCCGCTTTGGGTTCCAGCTTTTCAGGCTGAAGCTTTTTGACATAAGCATCATATCCCCAAACTTTAAGAAACGACAGTTTTGGCTTCTTGCCAAACCAAAGTTCATATGGCGTCGTCTCAACGGATTTCGATGGTGCCCTATTTAAAGTGAATGCAGCTGTCTCTAATGCATAACCCCAAAACGATAGTGGCAAATCGGCAAGAGACATCATAGATCGCACCATATCCAATAAGGTTCGATTACGACGTTCGGACACACCATTACGCTGTGGTGTTCCAGGCGGTGTCAATTGTGAAACAATTCCACACTGTCTTAAGTGACTGCCAAACTCATAACTCAGATATTCTCCTCCTCGATCAGATCGTAGGAATTTAATCTTCTTGTTACGATGATTCTCAACTTCACTCTGAAATTGTTTGAACTTTTCAAATGTTTCAGACTTGTGTTTCATTAAGTAAATATACCCATATCTACTTAAGTCATCAGTGAAGGTGAGAAAATAACGATAACCACCGCGCGCCTCAATACTCATCGGACCGCACACATCAGTATGTATGATTTCCAATAAGTCACTTGCCCGTTCCATTGTTCCAGAGAACGGCGTTTTAGTCATCTTGCCCATGAGGCATGGCTCACATGTGTCAAGTGATTCAAAATCAAGTGACTCCAAAAGTCCATCAGCATGGAGCTTCTTCATGCGTTTTACGCCAATATGACCTAAACGGCAGTGCCACAAGAAAGTGGTATTATCATTATCAATTCTACATCTTTTGGCATCAATGTTATGAACATGTGTATCATTACTATCGAGATTCAATAAGAATAAACCCCTCACATCGGGTGCATGACCATAAAAGATATTACTCATATAAATAGAACAACCATTATTCTCTGATTTAAATGAGTAACCGTCTCGCAATAAACAAGATCCAGATATAATGTTCATGCTTAACGCAGGCACCAAATAACACTTATTTAGGTTCATCACTAATCCCGACGGTAATCGAAGAGCGAGCGTGCCGACGGCGATCACATCAACCTTGGAACCATTTCCCACGCGCATCGTCACTTCGTCCTTTGCCAGCCTCCGTCTATTCCGCAGTTCCTGTTTTGAGTTGCAAATATGAGCAACCGCACCGGTATCAAATACCCAGGCACTACAACGAGAGTTCGTAAGGTACACATCAATAACATGTATATCATATATACCTTGTTTGTTGTTGGCCGCCTTCTTGTCAGCCAAATACTTGGGGCAATTCCGCTTCCAGTGTCCAGTTCCCTTGCAATGAAAACACACAGTTTCTGGTTTGGGTCCAGCCTTGGGTTTCTTCACGAGAGGAGCAACTGCTTTGCCACTCTGCTTGGAGTTACCCTTCTTACCCTTGCCATTTTTCTTGAAACTAGTGGTTTTATTGACCATCAACACTTGATGCTCCTTCTGAATTTCAGACTCAGCGGCTTTCAGCATCGCAAACAGCTCGGCAACTGACTTGTTCATCCCGTGCATGTTATAGTTCAACACGAAGCTCTTGTAGCTAGGTGGCAATGATTGAAGAACTCTGTCAGTGATAGCCTCTGGCGGAAGGGGCATCCCTAACTCAGCCAGACGGGTGGAGTACCCAGACATTCTGAGCACGTGATCACTGATAGACCCGTTCTCCTCCATCTTGCAAGCATAGAACTTATCGGAGATCTCATATCTCTCGATCCGGGCATTCTTCTGAAAGATAAACTTCAATTCCTGGAACATCTCATGTGCTCCATGACGTTCAAAACGTCTTTGAAGTCCCGGTTCTAAGCCATACAACATTGCACATTGAACTATTGAGTAATCATCAGAACGAGCCTGCCAGGCGTTCACAACGTCTAGAGACTCAACTGGAGCAGGTGGATCACCAAGCGGTGCATCAAGGACATAAGCCTTCTGGGAAGCCGTAAGGATAATCCTTAGATTACGGGCCCAGTCCACAAAGTTACTTCCTTCATCTTTCAACTTAGCTTTCTCTAGGAACGCATTAAAATTCAGGGGTGCTACTGCGCGAGCCATGATCTACAACATAAATATAGCAAAGACAACTTAGACTATTGTTCTAGATAATGAGTTTAGTTAATCATATTACTTAAAAAACTCCCACTCAAATTGACATCCCTCCGGTCATTCGAGTGTAACATGATCCAAATCCACCAACTCAAGTCCGATCATCACGTGAGTTGAGGTGGTTTCAATGGTGAACATCTTCATGTTGATCATATCTACTATATGACTCATGTTCGACCTTTCGGTCTCTTGTGTTCCGAGGCCATGTCTGTACATGCTAGGCTCGTCAAGTTTAACCCGAGTGTTCCGCACGTGCAACATGGCTTACACCCGTTGTATGCGAACGTAGAGTCTATCACACCCGATCATCATGGCGTGTCTCGAAACGACGAACTTTCGCAACGGTGCACACTTGGGGAGAACACAATTTATCTTGAAATTTAAGTGAGGGATCACCTTATAATGCTACCGTCGTCCTAAGCAAAATAAGATGCATAAAAGGATTAACATCACATGCAAATCATAAGTGACATGATATGGCCATGAACTTGTGCTTTTGATCTCCATCTCCAAAGCACCGGCATGATCTCCATCGTCACTGGCATGACACCATGATCTCCATCATCTTGATCTCCATCAACGTGTCGCCATGAGGTTGTCGCGCCGACTGTTGCTTCCACGACTATTGCTAACGTTTAGCGATAAAGTAAAGCATTACATAGCGCTTAATGATTGACACGCAGGTCATACAATAATTAAAGACAACTCTATGGCTCCTGCCAGTTGCCGTACTCATCGACATGCAAGTCGTGATATTCTATACAAAACATGATCATCTCATACATCACATATATCTCATCATGTAATTGGCCATATCATATCACATCATACCCTGCAAAAACAAGTTAGACGTCCTCTAATTGTTGTTGCAAATTTTACGTGGCTGCTACGGGTTTGCAAGAACCGTTCTTACCTACGCAAAACCACAACGTGGTGTAGTGATTGCTTTTTGATCTTCTAAAAGAACCCTCTTCATTGAAATCGATTCAACTAAAGTGAGAGAGACAGACACCCGCTAGCCATCTTTATGCAACGAAGTTACATGTCAGTTGAAGGAACCTGTCTTGCGTAAGTGTACGCGTAATGTCGGTCCGGGCCGCTTCATCTCACAGTACCGCCGAATCAAATATCAACTAGTAACGGCAAGCAATATGTATACATCCACGCCCACAACTCGTTTGTGTTCTACTCGAGATCTCATCTACGCATAGATCTAGCTCATGATGCCACTGTTGGGGAACGTTGCATGGGAAACAAAAATTTTCCTACGCACACGCAAGATCTATCCATGGTGATGAGCATCTACGAGAGGGAGAGTGAATCTACATACCCTTGTAGATCGCTAAGCGGAAGCGTTTAATAAACGCGGTTGATGTAGTCGAACGTCTCCGCGATCCAAATCGCAAGTCGTCCCTCGATCCGATCACGAACTAGCGCCGAACGGACGGCACCTCCGCGTTCAACACACGTACGGCTTGATGACGCCTTCACCTCCTCGATCCAGCGAGCGATGATGAAGTAGTGGTTGAGTTCCAGCAGCACGACGGCGTGGTGATGGTGGTGAGGAACAATCTCTGCAGGGCTTCGCCAAGCGCTACGGAGATTATGACGGAGGAACTAGAGGGTTAGGGTTGCCGCACACGGCTTGGGGAAATCTTGATGTGTCCCGTGTGCTAGCCCTGCCCCTCTATTTATATGTTGAGCCTTGGGGTCTAAACTTGGAGTAAAAGCCTCCTCCAGGTCGGTTTTGCCCGCACAAGGTCGGTTTGGCTCGCAGGGAAAGAGTCCAACTCGGATCCCTGCCGAACCGTGCACAGCCGCACACAAGCGGTAGTACCGCTTCACACAAGCGGTAGTACCGCTTGGGCGGTAGTACCGCTTCACACAAGCGGTAGTACCGCTTGGGCGGTAGTACCGCTTCACACAAGCGGTAGTACCGCTTACGCGGCAGCAAAACTACTTTTTGCACTTTCCAATACCTTGTGGGCTTTTATCCTTTGGCCCATATAAAGTGTTGCTGTACCCGAACACTTCGGCAAACATCCGGAACCCCTTCCGGTGAACTCTGGAACTCTTCCGGAGATCGAAACACTATTATCACATATATCAATCTTTACCTCCGGACTCTTCCGGAGATCCTCGTCATGTCCGGGATTTTATCCGAGACTTCCGAACAACTTTCGGTCACCAACATAATAACTCAATTATACTAATCGTCACCAAACGTTAAGTGTGTAGACCCTGCGGGTTCGAGAACTATGTAGACATGACCGAGACACCTCTACGATCAATAACCAATAGCGGGACCTGGATGCCCATATTGGCTCCTACATATTCTACGAAGATCTTTATCGGTCGAACCTCTATGTCAAGGATTCAGTTAATCCCGTATGCTGTTCCCTTTGTTCTTCGGTATGTTACTTGCCCGAGATTCGATCGTCGGTATCACTATACCTAGTTCAATCTCGTTACCGGCAAGTCTCTTTACTCGTTCCGTAATACAAGATCCTGTGGCTAACTCTTTAGTCACTTTGCTTGCAAGGCTCAATGTGATGTTGTATTACCGAGTGGGCCCTGAGATACCTCTCCGTCATACGGAGTAACAAATCCCAGTCTTGATCCATGCCAACCCAACAAACACCCTCGGAGATACCTGTAGAGCACCTTTATAGTCACCCAGTTACGTTGCGACGTTTGATACACACAAGGTATTCCTCCGGTGTCAGTGAGTTGCATGATCTCATGGTCAAAGGAACAGATACTTGACATGCAGAAAACAATAGCAATAAACTGACACGATCAAATGCTACGTTTACAGTTTGGGTCTTGTCCATCACATCATTCTCCTAATGATGTGATCCCGTTATCAAATGACATCTCATGTCAATGGCTAGGAAACCTTAACCATCTTTGATCAACGAGCTAGTCAACTAGAGGCTTACTAGGGACACAGTGTTGTCTATGTACCCACACATGTATTTGAGTTTCCAATCAATACAATTATAGCATGGATAATAAACGATTATCATGAACAAGGAAATATAATAATAACCAATTTATTATTGCCTCTAGGGCATATTTCCAACACACACGGGCTGCTAAGCGCTGCACTTCAACGCTGTCCTCTTGGGACAGGCTCTTCGGGCGCCAGTTGTACCTTTTCTTCAAAGGGGCGTCGGAGTATTCGGGCAAACCCCTCCGAGCTGGATCAAATAGGGGGACGTCCTCGATATAAAACCATTCCGAAGTCCATAGTTCGGACTCCTTCGGCATCCCCACGGGATATCCCGTCCCCGCTATGCGGCACACTTCGGCTCCTCCGACCTCAAAAATTGTCTTGTCTCGAGTTCGAGGGACGAGGCAGAAGTACTTCCTCCACAATTCGAAGTGTGCCTCGCAGCCCAGGAACATCTCGCAAAGGGCGACGAAGCCCGAGATATGCAGAATCGACCCTGGGGTGAGGTGGTGGAGCTGGATTCCATAAAACTCTAATAACCCTCTCAAGAATGGATGAATGGAGAACCCGAGACCCCGCAGGAGGAAGGGCACAAAACATACATGCTCCCCCTTTTGTGGATTGGGGAAATTCTCCGCGAAGGCCTCGCCGTTGTATGAAGACAAACCGGCGCGGACAGTTGCCAGATCCGAGGGGGGAAGGTACCCTTGGGTCTCGAGGTCGCGTAGTCGAAGGAGGGACACGAAGCAGCTTGTCCAGTCCCCGGGACGGGATCCGTAAGGATGCGAGGAAGAACCGGGGGCGCTCGCCATGTTTTGGTGGTGATCTTTCGCTGGAGTCTCTTTTCGATGGGGAAGAAGAAGATATGGCTTGGACCACGATTCAGTTTGTTTAAATGGGTGGTGTCTCCCTTGTGGGAGGGGTAGTTTTGTAAAAAGCTACTGAACCGCTCGCCTCCCCACGATGCACGAGAATCAAAAAGCGCTATTACGGTGGACCCAGCAATCCCGTGACGTTTGGGATTTCACCGATGACAGGGTGGTTGCCGAACAAGAAGGAATGGAGGGACTCGCCGTGCAAGCCGAGGACTTCGACGCACAAGATTGTCCGAATATACCTCGCCGTTGGAGGCTAGTCCGGGGCTACTGAGGGAGTCCTGGTTTAAGGGGTCCTCAGATAGCTGACCTATTTCTATGGGCCGGACTATGTGGGCCGCTGAATGGGTAATGAATGATCAAGGGCCCCGTCGCCAAGACGGAGGTTTCAAGGAGCCATGGCGTGTCCTCCAAGATGTCGACAGTAGATAGGCATGTTTTTTCCCTTTGCTGTGCAACCGACTATGTGTAAACCCTAGGTACCCTCGGCATCTATATAAGCCGGAGGGTTTTAGGTTGTAGAACAACAGAACTCATCTAGGGTTTTAGCTATACGATCTCGAGGTAGATCAACTCTGTAACCCTTATACCATCAATATAATCAAGCAGGACGTAGGGTATTACCTCCATAGGAGGGCCCGAACCTGGGTAAACATCGTCTCCCTCTTCTCCTGTTACCATCGATTCTAGTCTCACAGCTCGGGACCCCCTACCCGAGATCCGCCGGTTTTGACACCGACAGCGATCCAATCACGATCCGTCCCGCGATCCAATCTTGTTCCGTTCCGATCTAGCGCCGAACGGACGACACCTCCGCGTTCAGCACACATATGGATCGATGACATCTACGCCTCCTTGATCCAGCAAGCGAGGGCGAAGAGGTAGATGAGTTCTTCGGCAGCACGACGACATGGTGGCGGCGGTGGTGGAGCTGTCCCGGCAGGGCTTCGCCAAGCGCTGCCGCGACAAAACTAGAGGAGAAACGATCTAAGGGAGAGGGAGCGCTGCACCGTGGCTTGTGGTGCGGCTTCCCTCCCTCTCCTCTCATGTATATAGGGGGGAGGGGGAGATGGGCGCCTGCCCTAGGGCCTCCCTCAAGGGGGGGCAAGGGGAGGCTTGGCCCCCAAATTAGGTGGGGCGCCTCCCCTCTATGGTTTCCCTAAACCCTAGGGCGCCTTGGGCCCTTGGGAGGAGTGCCGCCCAGCCCACCAGGGGCTGGTGCGCCACCTCTCTCAGCCCATGGGGCCCTCTGGGGCAGGTGGACCCTCCCGGTGGACCCCCGGAACCACTTCCGGCACTTCCGATGGAATCCGGCAAACCCCGAAACTATTCCAGTGCCCGAATACCAACTTCCCATATATGAATCTTTATCTCCAGACCATTACGGAACTCCTCGTGACGTCCGGGATCTCATCCGGGACTCCGAACAACCTTCGGTCACCAACATATATAACTCAACAACACCGAATCGTCACCGAACGTTAAGTGTGCAGACCCTGCGGGTTCGAGAACTATGCAGACATGACCGAGACACCTCTACGATCAATAACCAATAGCGGGACCTGGATGCCCATATTGGTTCCCACATATTCTACGAAGATCTTTATCGGTCGAACCACGATGTCAAGGATTCAATCAATCCCGTATGTAGTTCCCTTTGTCTGTCGGTATGTTACTTGCCCGAGATTCGATCATCGGTATCTCCATACCTAGTTCAATCTCGTTACCGGCAAGTCTCTTTACTCGTTCCATAATACAAGATCCCGTGACTAACTCCTTAGTCACATTGCTTGCAAGCTTCTTGTGATGCTGTATTACCAAGTGGGCCCAGAGATACCTCTCCGTCGTATGGAGTGACAAATCCCAGTCTCGATTCACGCCAAACCAACAGACACCCTCGGAGATACCTGTAGAGTACCTTTATAGTCACCCAGTTACGTTGCGACGTTTGATACACACAAGGCATTCCTCCGGTGTCAGGGAGTTGCATGATCTCATGGTCGTAGGAACAGATACTTGACATGGATAAAGCATTAGCAATAAACTAATACGATCAAATGCTATGCTTACGGTTGGGTCTTGTCCATCACATCATTCTCCTAATGCTGTGATCCCGTTATCAAATGACAACTCATGTCTATGGCCAGGAAATCTTGACCATCTTTGATCAACGAGCTAGTTAGTAGAGGCTCACTAGGGACACAGTGTTTGTCTATGTATCCACACATGTATCTGAGTTTCCGATCAATACAATTATAGCATGGATAATAAACGATTATCATGAACAAGGAAATATGATAATAACCAATTTATTATTGCCTCTAGGGT
Source organism: Elymus sibiricus (assembly GCA_039707655.1). Lineage (NCBI taxonomy): Eukaryota > Viridiplantae > Streptophyta > Magnoliopsida > Poales > Poaceae > Elymus > Elymus sibiricus. Next base: position 515,563,452 of record CM077665.1, read on the forward strand.
ATATTTCCAACAGGTTCTTGCTTCAATGGTTTTTTGCTTCTGATGTTGCAAGGGGAATCGTCGTGATGTCAACCAGACGATGAGTGTTGGCGAGCTGGAGCCATTGCTGCGAGCGCGGCTCTGCGTTGCAGCAAGTTGGCGTCCGACACCACTTAGATCCAAGCGGGGATTGCATAGATGTCGCAGAGGAGAATGTGGTGCTCGTTGTCGCACCGATGTTGCGGTCGGGCAGCGCCTCAAGGGTGTAGTTTCGCCGAATGCAACACTGGTGTTGTTATGAGGGTAACAACCACAACGGTTGCAATGCCCACGATGTTGCGCGGGATAATAGTTGTTGTGACGTGGCAACACAACATATGGTTCCCGCAAACACGATGGTGTTGGCGATGAAAGACATGGGTCTTTGCCGGAGGTGCTTTCCAACGAGGGGTTATGTTGTAAAGAGGTTTGCAACACATGTCATGTTACAGTTGCGACGACTACCTTTTTCCTTTTCTCCCGCAACAACAACTTTGTTGCAACATGGGTCATGTTGCAAAACTCGAGCACGAAATGGCCCATGTTGCAAAGCACTCGTCTTTGCAAAATCTCCAAGGGCAACATGAATTGTGTTGCAAACTTCTGAGGCGAACATGACCCATGTTGCACACACAACGTCAGCTGCATCAGACGTCTATCGCACGGTAAGTCCAACGGCCCGCGATCCGACCGATCTTTGCAAAAGAACAACCACACCCATGTGTGGCGTGGACCTTAGGGCATCTCCAAGGCAGACCCGTAAACCGTCTGCATCCGTCTGGACCGCGCTATCCAGATGTGTTGTGCCATTCAACGCGGGCCTGTAGCGGTCCGCGGCGCGGTCTGGACGTACTTTCTCCCGCAAAACGGAAACAAACGTGGGGAGCTTTGCGGGAGTTCGGGCATCCGCCTGACCAACAAAAGGTCGCCACATACCTGATGCCAACACCATCTCTTCTCTCTGCCCGCGTATGATGGTGGAAAGCCACTGGTATTTTGGCGGAAGGAGTGATTAAATTACATAACTGATGTAACTCCCTCCGTCTCATAACACAAGAACATTTTTGACACTACACTAGTGTCAAAACGCTCTTATATTATGAGACAGAGGGAGTAATATAATTAATGTTTGGTGAAAGCTGTACAAATAGAATGGACCGTTAGTGGAAAACACAGTAATTTGGGCAAACCATATCACTAATAATTTGCATGCATGGCTTTTGGCGGAAAGCATTTGTGCATGGCTAGCGGTGTTGGCGGAAAGCACTTGTGCACATGATTTTCACTACTTAATTTGCATAAACTTGATCTTGTGTTGTTGGCGGAGATGGAAAGCACAAATGCTTCACTAGTAATTTTCTCCCACATGTTAAAAGTCGACTTGAATTGTAGCAATCCGATATGTTAAAATGTGGGTTAAAATGTATGCGGCTACGGATAGATGGTATCCTCCCACATCCGTGTCCGCGGACGACTGAACAATCCGTCCGCGGACAGATGCGGGAGGAAATTTTCCCCTTATTAATGGGAGCATGGGTTTTGGCCACCATCCAAGCGCACGTACCCCACAAGCGAGGGGAAAGGAGCAACGAAGAACACCATCATCTCTACTGTTCGTTCCGTCTGGAATTGTCATGGCACTAGCGCATAGCAGGATGGCCGACCACACGAGTCACACGAGACGCGGTCGTTCGAGCCGGGCCGGCCTCCGTGGGTGGCCACGAGCACGAGCAGGAGCAGCGACCGCGACGTGGCCTCCTTGTCGCCGTCCGCGCCGCCCGGATCACGTATTTAACCGTTGGACGGCCACGCGCGTGCCGGTGGCGGTGCCGGATGACGTGTGGAGCAGGTTGTCTTCAGGCCGGGGCCAAGACGAAGAAGCCGAACGCAGCAGCGGTTCCGCTCGAGATAATTCCATCACCAATCATCATTTGAACAGCAAGGATTCATCATGGGGCCAGTGTCAGTGTCCGTCGACAAGCTACAAGAGACGGAATAACCAGCCACAGTGACGGTCACACAACTGTCGTGCCGTGTGTTACTCCCTCCGTCCAGAATACTTGTCATAGGAATGGATGTATCTAGATGTATTTTAGTTCTGGATACATTCATTTTTATTAATTTGTGTGACAAATAATTCCCGATGGAGGGAGTAACATTTTCTAGCGTACGTGACCCAGTCCCAAGTTGTGCCTATGGTACTTCGTAAATTTCAAGATGATATGCCGGTTCAGTCTCTCGAAGGTGCTCATAGGGGTATGGTGTGCGTGTGCCCGTTCATAGGGATGAATGTATGCGTGTGTATATGAGCGCTTTGCGTCCGTACTGTGTTAAAAATAAAAAAGGTTTTTTCTATGTGGTTACTTGCATAAAACAAGCGTGGATTTGCACGGATCACGCTTATAAATTTTATATGTCAAGTTTTACATCTATAGCCTATTTGTAATGTGCATGTAATCTTTTTTTTGCGGGATATAATTGCATCTAGATGCGGAGTGGCGATTTGTTGCGCGGATACGTGACTCCACTTTTCGTTTGGCTTTCAATCTGTATATCTTATATCTTTTGAACCAAAAAGTTCAAATTATATTTAGTTTTCATACGACTCTTCCTTGTGATGAGGATTTTAAATACATTTTTGATAAGTTTTCAAAACTTTACCAAGTTTCAACTGCTGGAATTTGATGCAAGCAGATGACAAAAATCATCAAGTTTTAGATACCAAAACTTAAAACCTGATGTGCCCTAGTGCAATATCCAACGACTTTACGGATCGTGAAGCAATCGTGTGACATGTGTGCACCCCTACAAATTTCTCTATAGTTATGCCTTCACGCCTCCATATGCCCCCCTCCTTCTTCTTGCTCTTTTTTTCTTCTCTTCTTGCTCTTCTAGGACATTCTCATTTCGTCAATCATCGTTACACAACTCCCTCATCTCCGGTCCTTCCCCCAAAAAAGGGTGGGCGCAGTCGCTCACTAGTCAGTGGCGGATTAAGAGATTAAGGTTGGCTGAGACAACGAACAGTGATGGAGCCTGACTGCGACACACCCGCTCGTCACTATGCATGAGAGGTACACTGCACCATCGCCGGAGATCCGAGGGGGTCGCCCATGCCTACCCCATGGTTGATAGAGAAATTGCAAAAAAGTTACTATTATCATCTCCACTCCTCTCCCTCACCGATGTCGTCACTCTAGCTCTTGCTCCTTCGTCTCTCCCCTCTCTTGCTCACTCCATCTCTTGTTGTTGTTGTTGTTGTGACCTCTCGTCGCCTTTTCCGTCATCCCTCTCTTCCCTAACTCTCCCTTCTTCCTCCCCCACCGTCCACACCACGCTAGCAAAAATTGCTCTCTCGACCACAATTTTCACTAGCCAATGATCGATGATTGTTTCCGCAAATAAGCATTAGAGCAAGTCTAACAGATAAGCAAAAACCTCGCCGGCCCTTATAATTCTAGCCGTGTTACATGTTTTGCTCTTTTTCGGACCCAACCGTTAAAAATGCCCGGATCCGTATTTTTTACAAGCAGCCGGCATATTGCCCCCTCCTCCGCTATGTCTACGGGACAAACCGTGTTTTAGGGCTCCCTGACTCCAAATCATTCGCCCCTCCGCCGCAATCCATCCCCCTTCGTCGTCTCCTTTGCTCGCTCCGGCGAAAGATTCCTGCCTGTCCAGTCCATTTTCTCGAAGATCCATGACTGGAGGGGAACGCGAGCGTGGTGGCCAAGGCGGATCGCCTCGGCGTAAGCGCGCCCGGCACAACGCAGAGGCCGACAGCTCTAGTCGGCCCCGTCGTCAAGCCGTGACGCTTGAAGCAAGCGCGCGAACACGGCGGGCTCTCCCGCGACGGCTACCGAGGCGCGTGGGCTCGCTTCTTCGAGCTCGGCAACTCTCTTTGGCCAAGAAACCAAGAGGTGTCGCGAGGCGGAGCAGGAGGTCGTCGCCGCGTAGGACACGGTGGCGGCCCGGTGAAGATGGCGCCGCCGAAGCCGAACGGCTTGCGGCGGCGAAGGAAGAGCATGAGCTCGCCAACGTTTGCCCGAGGCCGGCGGAGGAGTGCTACCTCAACGTCAAGGCATGAGCCGCCGCCTTCGATCTATGTTTTGTTTTAGTTTTATGTACAATGAACTCTGCGATGAACTATGTAGCGGAGACTATGCTTTTTTCTAAGCTTTTTATAATTATTATTAAATTTACAAGAATACGCTTTTGCGAGGTCTATTCCACGACGAGGGAAGGCATAACTTCCCGCAAAATTGCTTTAGGACGAACGCTAAAACCGATTTTGCGGATATACGGCATCATCTGCTACTACTAGAGTTGCTCCTTTTACACAGCGAGTACATATCCTGCAGCCTGTCCGTATCAGCGCATTAATTCCAGCTCGAATCGCCATCGCCGATGGCCACGCTTCCAATCTACTACTCCTAATCCACCGGACGCGGCCCGAACCCGACACCGGCTCGAGTCCGACTCGCGCCGGACCCGATCGTCTTTTTGTCTACCAGACGAACCACTTCGTCTCGTCTCGTATTATCGAAAGTCAAGGCCGTAACGACAAGCCGATAGACGGACGCCAATCCAAACACAAGCCAGCGTTTTTTACGGTTTCAACCCCGATCTTTCCCGAATTCCACCCCGGAGGAGGGATCTCGCCGCCGTCGCCGTGATCTCTCCCCCGCGCGGCGAGGAGGAGGATGTCGTCCGCCGCGCGGCGCGCCAACCACCCGGCGCTGGTGAACGGGGACGGGGACTACGGGCGGGACGAGGAGGAGGACGAGGAGGACGAGGAGGAGGGGGACGAGCCGGAGGAGGAGCCGCGGCTCAAGTACCAGCGGCTGGGCGGGAGCGTGCCGGCGATCCTCTCCACCGACGCCGCCGCCGCCATCGCCGTCACCGACCGCGCCGTCCTGCTCGGCACCCACGACGGCACCCTCCACATCCTCGACTTCCAGGGCAACCAGGTACGCCACTCGCTTGCAGTTGCGGAATTGGGGGGTGTTCCTGCCGTGTCTCGCCATTGGATCGCCCCTGAGAGCCCCCGCTTAGTATCTATGCGCTCGTAGCATTGTCCCGCTGCTGCAAAACTACTAGTAGCCAATTGCGCAATAGACGTTTCGAGAGCAGAATTTTGGGGGGCGAGGGTAAGCTTTTTCCACGGAGATTTATGGATACTGATAGCGGAATTTTGAGGGATTACTTTACTTGTGATGGCATATGCTGAAATTCTATCCTTTGAGGCAGAGTTGACATGATTATAAATGAGCTAAATAATAAGAGTTGTAACTGTATGCATCAAAAGCTTATGCACCTTTTCAGAAATACAGTTGCTGCTAGCTTCACCATGGCTTGTTATCTGAAAAATAAAACATCATCATTGTTTGAATCCATGCTAGATAACATTGGTAGTAATGATCATGTTGCCGCAAGCCTGAACATAGCATCACCCATTCTGTCAAAAGAAAGGGTTCGTGGAAATCATATAGGAAAACAATGGTATGCGATATGTGAAGCGATGCCTGCGTTCTGATGCCTTCATCATCCACGTATATTCATTCTGTCCCTACAAATGCCGTATCCTGTATGTTGGTACTAATCTATCGTCAAATGCCATATTCTTTATGTTGATACTAATCTATCGTCATCCATTTGTTTCAATATATGTTTTTCAGTCAAAGGAAATCAAGGCTCACACAGCAACCATTAATGACATCAGTTTTGAAGATCGTGAATATATAGGAAGCTGCTCAGATGACGGCACAGTAGTAATAAGCAACCTCTTCACTGATGATAAACTCAAGTTTGAGTACCATCGCCCCATGAAAGCAATTGCTTTGGACCCTCAGTATTCCCGGAGCAACAATAGATTTGCTACAGGTGGTCTAGCAGGTCAAGTACTTGTGCTGACAAAGAGTCGTTGGGTATCAGGCTATAACAAAAAGGTGCACTTCCCATTCTCGGATTAAATATGATCTGATGGATCAATGAGCTCTAATGGCCGTTATCTTGTGTCCTTATCTTATAGGTTCTGCGTGAGGGTGAAGGACCAATCCATTCTATGAAGTGGAGGACAGATCTTCTTGCCTGGGCTAATGATGCAGGGGTGAAAGTGCATGATATGAAAACGGACAGAGGAATAGCATTCATAGAGAAACCAAAAGGAATTCCTCGGCCAGAAGTTTTACTTCCTCACTTGGTCTGGCAGGTAAATAATGTTTTGATTGAAAAGATATACTATAGTTTATTTCAATCAGCTCAGTTTGAACATCTCAATCCTGTTAGCACAGAAATACTACTTAGGTTGCAAACAAAAAGAAAACACGTATTTTTTTTGCTGATGTGTGCACAATAAGGGGCCATAGTTTCCTTCCTCTGTAATCTGAGTCACACAGTGTAAGACAAAAGATGTTGACCAAAACAAGAGGAATAGCATATGGTGCACATTAGTTTCTGAATGGGTGGAACATACTGTTTTTTATGTTTAGGAGCGTACATACCTTGTTTTATGAGGAATAAGGATATATGCACCTTGCCGTTCAGCATATGACTTGCAGGACAGATCAAATGGAAAGTGTACATGCATGCTTGCATACTGATTGATATTTCCACATGTAGGATGATACAGTTTTAGTTATTGGGTGGGGAACAAGTGTCAAGATTGCTGCAATTCGAACCGATTTATCTCAAGGACTCAATGGAATGCAAAGGAGTGTTTCCGCAGCAAGTTCTGAGAAGTATGTTGATATTGTGGGCTCTTTCCAAACAGGCTACCACATATCTGGGATTGCTCCATTTGGGGATCTTTTAGTTATGCTTGCTTATATCCCCGAAGAGGATGACAGAGATAAAAAAAATAATACTTTTGTTTCTTCACGTCAGGTAAACACCACTGTTTGTCCTCACTACCTTTTCCCACATTGATATATTTACATTATGTTCTGAACGTTTTGTAGGGAACAGCGCAGCGTCCAGAAATACATCTTGTATCATGGAAAAATGATGTTCTTACTACTGATGCTCTGCCTATTCATGGTTATGAGCACTATAAGGCAAAGGATTACACTCTCGCTCACGCCCCTTTCTCAGGTTTGGTGGACTTTGCTTTACAGTAAAGGGGCATTTCTTCATTCTTCACTAGAACTTCTATAATGAAGGAACCCTTGTTTTGCGATCCAGGAAGTAGCAATGCAGGTGGACAATGGGCTGCTGGCGATGAACCTCTGTATTACATCGTGTCTCCTAAGGATATTGTGGTAGCAAAGCCAAGGTTCGTTTATATGTTGCAGAACTAGAGCTCATATTAGCCCCTTGTTCTACAATTGCTAATTAAACAAGGCAACATTTATTTATACAGCGTTATTCTTTCTGAAATTGTGGTGATTTTCATTGGCATTTTTCTCTGATTGTACGTCCCTTCTAATTAGAGATACTGAAGACCATATTGCGTGGCTTCTACAACATGGTTGGCATGAAAAGGCATTGGCTGCAGTTGAAGCAGGACAAGGGAGAACCGAGCTTCTTGATGAGGTAAAGTAGCAGTGTGAAGTTTGATTAGTAAATGGAGTACGGTGCATCAGCATTTTCTGTCTGATGATGAGGAAGCTTTGTTTGTTTAGGAACCTAGAAATGGGCACCTTTAAGGAGCCAGTATTACGTTAGTTGGGGTTCACTGTGTTGTTGACTTCATTTACAACTTACTCATCTCATCTGAAAATAATGAAACCTCTGTTGCCGAGCAATATGTGCTTCTATTCAAAATATTCCACCTTTAGAAAATCTTTAAAAAAATCTTTAGACCTTTGAGTGTCATGAGCTAAGGTGACCATAACATTGGAAGTGATTGATGAAACACAGAAATACCTGTTCTCTTATTAAATGCCATCTATGTATGCATTCTTCTTTTCAATTCATTTCAGAAAGTTAGAAGTGTGTTATGTTCAACCACGTGATTGGTCTATCATATGTGGGGCAGCTTTAGGAGGGGTGGCTTCAACTATGAAAAGGAGATCTAACTACACAAGGAAGGTGTTGAATTATTATTAAAGTTTGTTCATTTAATTTTGTAACAGGTGGGCACAAGATACCTTGATCACTTGATAATTGAAAGAAAATATGCTGAAGCAGCACAACTCTGCCCAAAGTTACTGCGAGGATCTCCTTCAGCATGGGAGAGGTGAGAAAATTATGTAGACACACATTTCTCACCCGGAGGTGTTTTGCATGGGCACTATCTGTGTTAATCATACATGTTTTACATGTAATAACGATAACTTACCTGCCACAGGTGGGTCTTTCACTTTGCTCATCTCCGCCAGCTTCCTGTGTTGATCCCTTACATACCCATAGAGAATCCACAGCTGAGTGATACCGCTTATGAGGTACCTGTACTACTTCTTGTTAGCTGTAATCCTTGTATTATATTTTACTTAGCTAGGGAGTAGTAGTACAGGTCAGCTAGAGCTTCCTTAGGGCTACTTTGATTCATAGGATTCTTACAGGATTTTCACAGGATTGTGATTCTATGGAGTTTTTCCTATAGATATTGTTTGATTCATATGAATGCAATCTTTAGGAATCATTCCTATGGAAATTTCCCTTTTCTCTTTCATAGGAAATTTTGCATAAAGTCCATGCTCTTGGAAAAATTCCTACGCTTCCAATTCCTTTGTTTTGCAATTTCGTAGGATTCAGATGGGCAGAGCATAGGAATCTTCCATAGTTCCTATCCTATGAATTAAAGGAGCCCTTAGTCAGTAAGGTAGTGTATGCAGCTAGACAGCTAGTAGTCAATTTGCCTTTTGCATGTACTAGCAGCTGCTAGAGCTGCATGGTTGGTTCAGCATCAGCAACTGACTTGCCCTGTACTGTATGTACAAGTAACAGCTCCAGAAAAACACTATCCTGTGTTCGGCCCCAGCTCCTCTCTGCTTCTGACAGTTTTTTGCTTGTTCTTTCCGAACCTATCTGTTTGTAATGATATTCTAATTTGGTCTATGTAGGTTGCTCTTGTAGCTTTAACTACCAATGGGACCTTCCACGAACTTCTGTTGACTACAATAAAAAGTTGGCCACCTACATTATACTCTGCCTCACCAGTTATATCTGCCATTGAGCCACAGCTCAATTCCTCATCGATGACTAACTCATTAAAAGAGGTGGGTCGGAACATTGTTTACTGGATGTCGAAAGACTGTAATTTATTTACTTGAGCTAGAGGTTGGTATCTTGATCTTGTCTGCATTGTAGGCTTTAGCTGAGCTGTACGTGATCAACGGTCAATATGAAAAGGGCCTTTTTCTCTTCGCTGAAGTAAGTACATCCTAGATTGTAATTAAGAGCTCCATTCTACATTTGAGTTATAAAAGGAGCACTTGCTGTAATTTTGTTTCTAGCGCGTGTTTGTATTGCTAAAACGTCATTTTGTTCAGTTGTTGAAGCCTGAAGTATTTGAGTTTATCGAGAAGCACAATTTGCATGATGCCATTCATGATAAGGTATGGTGTAAGGATTCTCAATTGGATGATAAAATTATCACAAGCATTTTGCTTTGTATTCATGACTGAATTTTGTGGAATTTAATGTGGCCATAAAGCAGTCTGTGGTCTAATTTGAGTTCCTTATATATAATTACATTCTACAAGACATAACGTAGTAAGACAGTCTTTCACACCCTCCACTTATTTGTTGTTCTTTACGTTCTGCAGGTTGTCAATCTTATGCTATTGGATAGTAAAAGAGCAGTCCACCTATTGATCCAACATCGTGATATCATTCCCCCGTATGAAGTCGTGGAGCAATTGTTGCATGCGAGTAAAAGCTGCGACAAAAAATATCTGTTGCATCAGTATTTGCATGCTTTGTTTGAGGTGGACATTCATGCTGGAAAGGATTATCATGATATGCAGGTATGTAGATTCTCACTGGACATGCTATCCCTATATATTGTCTACCTGCTCATTCTCCCTGTTTCCCCTATTTTTGTACCTTACTATCTGTGTTGTAGGTGGAGCTTTATGCGGATTATGAGCCAAGGATGTTACTACCCTTCCTTCGTACCAGCCAGCATTACAGGCTTGACAAGGTCCTAGTCTTAATACTAAATAAAATAATTCGTCATTCATTCATTATAGTTAACAGTTAACAATGGCGTGTGGTATTTCAGGCATATGAAATATTTGCACAAAAAGAATTTGTCAAGGAGCAAGTTTTTGTTCTTGGTCGTATGGGAAATGCCAAGGAAGCGCTTTCTACAATTATAAACAAACTGGAAGACATACAGGAGGTCCTAACCTGGCTATCCTCATTTTCTTATGATATCTTATGCTGTGTTACCCAACTTGAGCCTATGGGTTTGGATTAGAATAACATAATTTTTGAACTGTATGCAGGCCGTTGAATTTGTTACGGAGCAACATGATGATGAGTTATGGGACGAACTGATAAGACAGTGCCTCCAAAAGCCTGAAATGGTAATCGAATGTGATTTCTGTTTAATCGTCATGAGACCGATACCATTATGCGTCTTACATTATTTGTTGTGACTGTTGAGCAGGTTGGGATGTTGTTGGAACATACTGTCGGCAATCTTGACCCTCTGTACATTGTCAGTTTGGTTCCAGATGGGCTAGAAATACCCAAGTATGTTCCCCTGAAAGTCTATTTCGTTCTAAGATCACAAGAATGATCCTAGGAAATATTATACATGACAAAAACCTTACAAAACCAATTTCTTTCGTCATAATTCACCAACGATTTGTGAAAGTATTTACCATGGCCCCTTTGGTGGACTTACCATCCCCTGAAAAAAACTGTCAAGACACTTCTTAACCTTTTCCATTCCTGGTTCAAGTATTTACTGATTATTAAATTTTGGCAGATTGCGGGATCGCCTTGTGAAAATTGTGACAGACTATCGAACAGAAACTTCACTGAGACATGGATGCAACGATATACTGAAGGTCAGCCGTCTCCATTTCACTACCCTGGTGCATCTGTCATCCATCTTACACGTTTACTGACTCTGCCTTCTGTAGGCGGACTGTGTTAATCTTTTGGTGAAATACTACCATGAGGCTCGTCGTGGAGTCTGCATGGCAAGCATGGACGAAGAGGCACAAGTAGCCAGAGTCAACGAAGGATCTTCGCGAACAGGCGACAGATCATCGAGTTTGCGTAATCTAGAGATCAAATCCAGAACAAGATGCGGCGCTCGATGCTGCCTGTGCTTCGACCCTTTGTCCATCCAGGACATGTCGTTCATCGTGTTCTATTGCTGCCACGCGTATCATCAGTCCTGCCTCGAAGGCGGGCTAGACTCGATGAAATCAAACAGCAACGCCCGGGACAGCGACGAGGGGTCGGAGGACGACGACGATGGTTCCCCCTCGGGCGAGTCCAGAATGCGCTGTGTGCTGTGCACCACAGCCGCCGCATAAGTTATTCCTCATTGAGCTGTCCATATTCTGATGTGTTGTGTTGTAAGTTTTGAGCCTTGTAATTATTGCGCTCTTCTGGGGTTGATACATATATATGTAACAACAATAGGTTGATTCTTTGAGGGGGGAGTTGTTTCCTCGGCATGAGTTTTATGTAAATTTGGCGCGCCACCTGAGTTGTGCAAGGTTGTAACGGCATTTCTTTTTTCCATGATGCCAGGCTTGCCAGATAATGCAGACTTGTTGTTTTGGAGAAACTGGGATGAGCAATTCAGATCCTTATTTTTGTTTTTGCATATTGGCCTTTTTCTTTGAGTAAACTACATGTGTCCCTGTGTTGCAAAGCTGAAGAGTAACTGAATACACAGATCATTGCTTGAACAACCTGTGTTAAACTTGTTTCATCTTATGTTCATGGACATCCATCCCAAGTCCATCAGAAGTTGCAGCATGCATGCCTATTCAAAGGTACATGTGGAAGTATATAGACATTCGAGTAAGGAAGAACGTAAATCACATACAAGTAGTTTGTGGTCAACATTGCATGATCTCTTAAGAAGCAACATCCAACAGCTACCACATACCCTATTTACTTGCTAACATATCAGTAGTACAATTCATGGTATCATTCTCACAGAGAGAAACTGACACAAGCAATGCTGAAAAAACCAAGATACAGATTCCTTCATGCAAAATGCACAGGCCTAAAGTACAATTCACGGTATCACTCACGAAAGAGGAACTGACACATGAAGCAACATCCAAGTACCCTATTTACTTGCTAGTATATCACTAGTAAGTACTCCCTCCGTCCCAAATTAAGTGACTCAACTTTGTACTAGTACAAAGCTTAATTTGGGAGGGAGGGAGTACAATTCATGGTATCACTCACGAAAGAGGAACTGCGACAAGCAAGGCTGAAAAAACCAAGATACAGACGCTTTCATGCAAAATGCACCGGCCTAAAGTCTAAGCACTGCCCGCCTTGGGATCCGGGCACGGCACGATCCCCCAGTTTTTCCTCACCTCCTCCAAATCTTCATGGAAGTGCTTCTCGTAGTACACGGACATCAGATCAGTGGCCCTGACACCTGCCTTGGTCGCCCATGGGAAATAGTGCTGGAAGAACAGCCTCCTCTGCTTCTCGCTGAACCTCGCTGAGCCCCCGACGACGGAGAGCATGCACATCGGGAGGAACATCTGCTCGAACTCGATCACCTTGAGAGCAGTCTCGCCGATCAGGTTGGTTGGGAGGCCGAACAGCACGTGCCAGAAGTCGTGCACCTCACGGGCGCGGGTCGCGACGAAGGCGAGGTCGTCGGTCTCCATGAAGCGAACTGGTGGGCGGTCGTCTGGCGAGAAGTTCCTTGATCCCATGAACTGGGCGTAGGCGGCACCAAACGTGTTCTCGGGCATGTCCCAGGCGTTTGAAACCTGCGTGGATATAACCCGAGGACGCTCCAAAAGAATTTCCTGTAGGAACAAGCTATTTTGGTTAGACTGCAAGGAAGTCCATAGACAAATGGATAGAACTGTATCTTCAGTATGCCAAAAGATATGCAAATTGTTAGACAGTATATGCACATTGCATCGAAGTTGTAAAAGACAGTGCGTCTCAGATAAAAATAACAATGGATATTCAAGCTAAGAAGCTTAGACTCCAGCTAAAAAGGAACGATAATTTGGAAATTCAATCCAATGAACAGTACAGCAATAAAATTAAAAGGAACCAATGTACAACAAATGCTTCATATAAACCCTGTATTTCTACCAAATCCTTTGTAGGTTATGTCCACTGTCCGAAACAAACCAAATACTAACAGGAAAAGTACATATGCTACAACAAACCAATGTACAACAAGCTATTTTAGCTAGACATGACGGAAGTCCATAGACAAATGGATAGAACTGTATCTTCAGTTTGTCATGTATATGCAAATTGCATCAAACTGGTAAAAGAGACAATGGATATTCAAGTTGTTTAGAAAGTATCTAGAACAAATGGTAAATGGAATCCAGTGAACAACACAGCAACAAGGTAACCAATCTAGAACAAACCCTGTGTTCATATCCAATCTTCTGTGGATTATGTCCACTGTCCGAAACCATATAAACAGGAAAAAAATATATATTGTACAGAAATTCTAGCACGGGTGAATCATCAGTTGGCAATCATTCTAGGATTTGGCATGAAGAATTATGGTGTTCCAACAATTGAGCAACCATCCTATAAATAGAAATCTACAAAAACACATAGTAGGAAAGGCCCCAAAGAGATGGTCCAACCGTCCAAGGCAACCAGGCCCGGCCCTGAGGGGGGGCGAGCGGGGCGGCCGCCCCGGGCCCCCGCAACCGAGGGGCCCCATTCGTCCTCGTGAATTTGTACTATGTGTGGCCCAAAGTGATTATAGTAGTGGCATCGCAGCACGATCTCCGTCGAGCCTAGCGCAAGCCATTCCGAGATCTCCGCCTGTAACTACGAGGTTAATTCCACGATCTCCTGATCGCGTCGTCGTCTCCAGGATTTTCGATCAGTTGTTGCTGCACGGATCAGGTATCACGTCGTCGCGCCCGAAATATGTGGGTACGGGTGTACGCCGACTCCAAAGCTCTCTCCGCCAGGACGGAACAGTACACCGCGCTGCAGGTTGCAGGTCTTCTGCGACATCGTCCGCTGATTGATTACTCGGCGAGAACAGATCTCCATCACGGCGACCACTTGGGTGATGATAGCTTGGGGCCCGTACGTGTTCCAGACGGACTGATTGAAAGTGTTGGTCTCCCTTCAGGATTGCCTTCAATCCTATGAGCTCGGTACGAGAAGGAATACTAGATCTGCCGCATACAGGTACAGAAACATGTTCAACTTTTGATACATGCAAAGTTTTGTAGAATTTTTTTCTTTCTGCGTCTTTGCCGAATTAAATTGTTGGATGGGTTCTTGTAATGTTAAATTACTTTCAATATCTCTGGCGAAATCATTAAAAAGGTAACAATATGCTCTATAATTAGCAAGAACTGGTAGTTAATTTTGTTGGATTAATTAGGACTGTGGTAAAGTAATAAAAAAAAGGACAACGCTAATGTTGCAAACGAATTCAGATGGAGTGATGGATCAAATGGAGGGTAGTCCTATAAAAACTGCATAGAAAAATGTCTGCGGTTCCTACTGTATATTGTTTTTAGTACTCCCTCTGTCTCAAAATATACGACTTTTTTGTCTAAATCTAGACCAAAAACCGATTATATGTTGAAAGAGGGAGTATGTTGTACAAGCATAAATCTTCAAACTTGCACAAAGTTATGTTGAGAAAGGTTTACAAAGTAGAAATTGCATTATTTTCATGTTCATATTTAGAAGCCTTTGGTTTATTTTTGCCCCGGGCCCCCAAAATCTCAGGACCGGCCCTGAAGGCAACAACAACAAAAGTCCAAACATAACAGCACACCCCATTATTATGACAAGAGAGGGGACGACAGTATGGGATTACCCTGCCTTCAGCACTGTTCTTCATGCGCTGGAGCACACGCTCGAACGCCGGCTTCCCGGTGGTCTCCCCAAGCGCAGCTATGAGATCAGCTCTCTTAGGATCAAGCAAGGCCCCGAACGCCGAGCCAACTGCAACAGCCGCCTGCTGCCAGCCCTTGAGGTTAACACGGGCCGCCATCATGACGCTGCAAACACCACGATGCAGATGCAGATAGTGAGAACTCCACTTGGTTGAGGCGTTTCATCAAACGGGTGGAGGGCGTGATCGATCCACAGTGCCGGCGCGCCGACACCACACGCCGGCTGGCTGCAGAACCTCTCAGCAACGACCCAGGGTGAGGAAATCACGAGCGGGGAAGAGGACGCCGGGCCGCCCGCAGCAGATCAGGCGGTCGGAGAAATCGCTGCCGCCCCGTTCTCACCCCTTCCCGCGAAACCAGAGTAAAGAGGAAGAACTTGGACGAGAGACGGGAGGAATGCATGCAAATGGATGGATGGATACCTTGCGGGGAATCCCGGTCTCCCGTGACGCCGCAGGCCGGAGAGCGTCGCCGGAGTCGGCGGCTCGGCGGTGGCCTGGACAGGTTTTGCAGCTGGATGCGTGGACGGGAGGGTGTTTTGGCAAAAGCGCCCACCGCAGCACCGCTTCGAGTTCGATTCGATCGAGGCGAGCGGCCGGGCCCAGTGCCACGTCGACCTGTGCAAAATTGCAAAAACAACCCTTTATTATTTATTATTATAAGCTAGTCTCGTCCAGTGTCCAAGCCATCATCGACATGGCAGCGATGGCGATGGCCGTGGCGGGAGCAGCCTGGAGCTCCCTCGGCTGCGCCACCCGGCCGCCGCGCCGGAGAGGGCCCGCGCCGCCGCGCGCTGCGGCGGCGGAGGGGGTGGAGATACGGGTCTGCACGAACCGCACGTGCGCGCGGCAGGGCGGGCGCGAGGTGCTCGCGGCGCTCGAGGGCCTCTCGCCGCCCCCGCCGCGCGTCCGCGTGGCGTCCTGCGGGTGCCTGGGCCGCTGCGGGGCCGGCCCCAACGTCGGCGCCTCCGTCCCCGGCCGCGGCAACGCCGTGTTCGGCCACGTAGGCACGGCGGCCCGCGCCGCGCAGCTCCTGGAGCACCTCCTCGGCGCCGCCGGGTTCGACGCCGCCGCGGGGCTCGCCGCGCTCGCCCTCCGGCAGAAGGCCGAGGCCGCCATCGCCGACGGGGACGCCGCGCAGGCGGAGGCCCTCTTCACGGAGGTGCGTGCGTGCTCTGCTTTCTCTTGAGAACGTCATGAACATTACAAAGACGCAGCTTTTAAGTGGCATTCTGGTTGAGAACGAAATCACCATGAATCGTGTGTGCTGCAGAGCATCGGAATGGATGCTCCCGGTGGACTGCATCTGGCCTACGGAGGCAGGTCTGCTTTGCTGAATTTGGTTGGAGAACTAGCTAGCGTCTGGCAGTGTAAATGTGTGATCTGATCTGATCTGATGAGCTTGGCATGTGATGCTTGGTGGCAATTGTGCAGGTGTAAGGCGAGAATAGCGATTGGGGACACCGCCGGCGCGCTCACGGATGCCGAGGAAGCGATTAGGATAGCTCCCGAATTTCCTCAGGTAAACTGAACTCCTTGCCTCTCCTTGTTCATATCATAGTACTGAATCCTTCCTTAGCCTAGCTGTGGCGTGTTGTTTACGAATTGGGTGGCTCAGTGTGGCAATTTCCTGTCACAAACAAACCTGTGCAAATAGCTTTGCGTTAACTGAAGAAGGCCAGGATGGGTACCTAGGTCCTAGGGCAGTGAAGTGAAATGAAACAAACCATTTAGTATGCTTGACCATGAGTCCATGCATGGCTTACACAGTCGAGAGTAGCGATTGCAAAACTTGGACTGAAGACAGTGCACGGTTGCTGTGCTTAACCTTCCAGTACAGAAGAGGGACACAACACAAACCATTTAGTATGCTTGACCATGAGTCCATGCACGGCTTACAAAGTCGAGAGTAGCGATTGCAAAACTTGGACTGAAGACAGTGCACGGTTGCTGTGCTTAACCTTCCAGTACAGAAGAGGGACACAACACAAACCATTTAGTATGCTTGACCATGAGTCCATGCATGGCTTACAAAGTCGAGAGTAGCGATTGCAAAACTTGGACTGAAGACAGTGCACGGTTGCTGTGCTTAACCTTCCAGTACAGAAGAGGGACACAACACAAACCATTTAGTATGCTTGACCATGAGTCCATGCATGGCTTACAAAGTCGAGAGTAGCGATTGCAAAACTTGGACTGAAGACAGTGCACGGTTGCTGTGCTTAACCTTCCAGTACAGAAGAGGGACACAACACAAACCATTTAGTATGCTTGACCATGAGTCCATGCACGGCTTACAAAGTCGAGAGTAGCGATTGCAAAACTTGGACTGAAGACAGTGCACGGTTGCTGTGCTTAACCTTCCAGTACAGAAGAGGGACACAACACAAGTATCATCATCGTATCGTATGGCTGGTGTGAAAACAATTACTACATCTCATATATAGGCTATGTTCCCACATAATGTGAGACGAGTTTCACTTTCCTGATGTCGGTGGATGGGATGACTCTGATGAGCAATCTGTGCACATATATAATGTGAGATGATGTCCACTTGTATGATATCAAAGGCACTGCAGTTTCATACATACATCCGCGAGCCTGCACTATGTACTGATAAATGTGATTCTGATAACACAAATGTAAACATAGACCCAGGTTAGTAAGCTCCATTTAAAGCTTTGAGACATCACAGATTTAATTGAGTATCTTGTCTTTATTCTCTCTATCTATCTTGCAGACTGTTTTGAAGATACCATTGTGCATAGCTTGGCTCCGGATGTTTAATATTTCCATGCTGTTCTTTTTTATGGCCGTCAATTAAACAATTAATCTTTATCGAAAAAAATTAAAACAGTTATTATAGTTTGATGCTTGGATTTCTTAATAAAGCTGCATGCAACCTTGCTGCTTCTGAAGCATTGAGCCTTGTGGGCATACATAGCATAAGGCCTTATGTATCATGGCTATATATATATATGCAGTCTCACTTGTCGCGAGGGGATGCACTATTTGCAATGGGAGAGTACCACTCCGCAGAGGACGCTTATGCACATGCCTTGGATCTTGACCCATATATTCGTCGGTCCAAGTCTTTCAAGGTTAGTGTTGAACGATACATCTCACGGTTCCAATTGCAGTTGCATGATTTAGCGCTGCGGACTTTCCATTCTGACACTCCCTTGTCCCAGGCCCGCTTGGAAAGGCTACGGGAGAAGCTTGCCACCGTCAGTAGTAGTTCACCATAGTTGATACTTAAACTGGCACTTTTGAGATGAGATGAAAAGGTTCATCCACCAAGAATTGTATGGCTTGTGGATTCATCGGTCTAATTCTCAATGCAACCTCTGCAAGTGTCATATGTAGCTGGCTTTGCTCCTTCATTTTAACATTATGCAGTGTACAGTCTTCCGTTGACTCCTTAGAAGAAGAAGAAGAGGAAGAAGAAGAAGACATCTTCCTCTTTTTTTTTTTCCTGCTTGATTGAAGCAACATCTACATCTTCAGTTATGAACAATGAAGCAACCCGTCCTGACGACACACATGATCATGATAATTAAGCCGCATGGCCCTTGATTAAAGCCGATCTCCTTCATCATATGGTAGACATCGATCCTTAGCGCGTACTACTACTATATGCCAATGTGCGCAGCCATAGGAAGGAAACTAGAGATGAATTGCATGCATGCATAGGGAGTGGTTGGCGTGTCTCGCTCCACATGCATGCTGTGAGCAGGGGCAGGGCAGTGCGTGCGTGGTGCTCCTTATGTCTCTCGGTGGAATGTACGGGTGATCGATCGACGGAACAAAAGGAGAAAGAAATACATGTGTCATCTGGTCGATGGTCTGGTAAAGGCAATGCAGACCGTCCATAAAACTGAGGGTCATGCACCTACCTCGGGAGGAGAATTGATTCAAGACCACTCCCTCGATCTGCTTCTTCTTTGCTCATCCTCTCATGCATTGCATCCCAACGTGAACTATATATATATATATATATATATATATATATATATATATATATATATATATATATATATATATATATATATATATAGCCCAAGTGCACGACTCAGTAAATCGTTAACCACAGCGAGGAGAAGAAAGCAGGCCTTGCGTATTGCATCCATCATGGGGATGAAGAAGCTCTCGTCCTTCATGGGGCTGCTCGTCCTTGCGTTGTTTCCAGTGCCGTCGCGACAAGACGGTTTCGATCAGTGGGTGGCATTGCAAGAGAGTAAGAGCAGTGTAGCCACATCGACACTTGACGCCAAGCTCTCCACAGCAGAAGCCTCAAGGCTCGGCAATAGCATTGACGCAGACACTATCTTTGGTGGTGAAGATGGCGTGTACAAGAGCATCACTGAGTGCATTGCCAACGTTCCGAAAGACAACACTAGATATGTGCTTAGCCTAAAGCCCGGAGCTGTGTTCCGTGAGAAGGTGTTCATTGGAAAAGGTACGCCCTTCGTCACGAAAAGTCTGATCCCTCCAACCCTGCTACTATCGTGTGGAATGATACCTCCATGACCAAGGGCAAGGATGGCAAGCTCCTCGGCTCCGAAGGTAGCAGCACTGTTACCATAGAATCCGACTATTTCAGTGCCTCTGGTATTATCATCAAGAATGATGCACTTCCTGCCAAGACGGGCGGCAAACAAGTGCAGGCCACTGCGTTGCACGTAATCGGAACGAAGGCAATTTTCTATAACTGCACCATCGAGGGCGGCCAGGGAGCCTTGTATGACCATGAGGGGCTCCACTACTTCAAGAACTCTACAATCAAGGGAAGTGTCGACTTCATCTTCGGATCCGCACGGTCGTTGTATGAAGATTGTAGTATCATCTCTACTAACAAGGATATCACCGACGTGGAAGTGGCACAAGAGGGGCAGGCCAGTGAGAGCCGTGTCAACAGTCAGAGCGGTTTCTCCTTCAAGAATTGTACCATCAAGGGTGAGGGGAAACCAATATTCTTAGGAAGGGCATGGGGGAACTTCTCGCAGGTTGTGTACTCCTCCACCGAGATGGACAGCGAAATTGTTCCCATCACATGGGAAAAAGGGAATATGCAAAAGCCTAAGAGGTACTTATTAACACCACTACTCAACGTAGCCTTCGGTTCATATATAGGATTGAGCAAACTAACACATTTTGTTTGCTTGCTTCATCACACACTAGTGGGATCTACTACGGCGAGTTCAAATGCTATGGGCCTGGGTTAGATGCATCGAAGAAGGCTGGATGGGCCCTATCCCTAACAGAGGCTCAGGCCAAGCCCTTTACATGCAAAAGCTTCATCTCGGGTGGCTCATGGATTACTCCCCTTCCCCCGGCTGATGCATAGTAGATACAACTACACATATACTCACCTCTTTAATATTTCGTGCACATTATAAAGAAGTGTATGTTTTATCTCTTTTAACACTTTCAATATACAACGTGATGCATGCCAATGGAATATGCATGTATTGTACTATGGTTTATATACATAAATGCATGAACATTATTTTCTCTATTACATGGTTCAAATGTATTTATTGTGTAAATCTCAATGATCATGTGAGTTGATATTGTTATTGCACCGAGCTTTGATGACCCGTTCAAACGTGTGCTGATAAAGGAAAACCCCTCCAAGAGATGTCTCTCATCCCGTGTTGCTCTTGTCGGCGTATAGCTGCTGCACCAGGGAGCAGTGCTACCCCCCTTTTAGAGATGTTCGGTCAGAGCTTTCCGGAGGAATAACTCAAGGTACTCAAGTTAATTGCGGCGTATGTGAGACACGAGTGTCCACCCAGGTTCGGGTCGTCTTTGGAGGCTAAGAGCAACTCTAGAGGATGTTGTAAACACTCATCCCGCAAAAATCATTTACCATCTCCTCTAAATTTTTTTGCGGTACCGCGAGCCCTCCGGCAGCGTTCTGCCGGAGGGCTTGCGGTACCGCACAAAACTTAATAGGACAAATTTTGACAAGTGTTTGCATATGGATAGATAAAAATTATAATATATACACCAACAGTTCATCACATCCAAAATCATGCGCAAAGATAGGAAAGGCACCAGAAGGGGACGCGGTCACCGCCTAGGTGTTGACCCATCAGCCATAAGAAACACAATTGATAATGCCGTAGTGGAGAAGACGACGGAAGCGCAAGACTTCAAATTCAATCGTAATATTCCGCTATGCTCCCGCTCTGACTGAAAGGGGAATGTTAGACGTATAATAGTTTAAGAGTTATTAGAGATAAACACAACCAGTGATAAGACATGGTTTGAACAATGTCTTGCATTATATTCCAAGTTTCTCTCTCTATTGTACTCCTGTGTATACCCCATACGAGGATCAAATCAATACACAAAACAACAACAAATATTATAGCCATCCTACAATTTCTACAGAGCTATCTCAAATCTGCCAGGCGCCAACAAGCATGAGCACCTCTCGCAGCGCAGCATCGACCTCGCAATGACATAACATTCGTACTGGCACTAATGTTGCTTACCGCTTTCCTGTTGGCGTGCGTGTGTTGCTGGCGTGGTGTGAGTGTGGTGATGCACTGGTATGATGTGTGCTGTTTTTTTCAAAACTATGACGTATTTTATAGCAAATTTGAAAACTATAGGGCCGAACGCAAAAAATTCAGAAATATGACCCCGTCGGCCTGCGGTGGGCCGAAGAGTGGCCCGTCGGCCTGCGGTGGGCCGAAGAGTGGCCCGTCGGCCTGCGGTGGGCCGAAGAGTGGCCCGTCGGCCTCCAGGAGACCGAAGAGCGCCCGTCGGCCTCCAGGCGACCGAAGAGGGGCCCGTCGGCCTCCCGTTGGCCGAAGAGTGTCAGGGGCTCAAAACGCAATTAAGATGGCCTTAAATGAAAAAGTTATCAACATGAAAAATCTTCGTCTCGTCGAAACGGTTGATTTTGATATAAAAATCGTCTTAATCCGAGGTCGTATGCAACCTGTAGAGCCAAAACAAGGTTAGGGGCAGAAGTTGCAGAGTTACTTCGGACAGACCGAATGGATGTTAGAAAATTTGTCACGGGGCACCCGGTGCACTCGGTGAGACCGTGTGGAATATATAAGAGTACACAAGTTTGGTCACGTTCACTCGGTGAGACCGAACCAAACCACTCGGAGGCTCCGAATGGATCCGAAAAATTGCCAAAGATTTTTGGATAGAATTTTTAGTCCTTTTATTGTACGGGAAGTCCAGCCGCCTCATAAATCGATGTGGGCATTGTTCGTCTACACCGGGAAGACACATGCGGGCATTGAAGAAATGTCTCTGTTGCGATGGTAGGAATTGAGACCAAAACTTTCGGCGGTGGCGTCATCCACCATGCAAAGTAGAGGCAATGGTCACCTCTCAGGCCCGTCACCGTGTACCCTCGACGCCGGGGGTGATGCACACAAAAACGTCACCGTGTACCCTCGACACCGGGGGTGATGCATCGTAGCTCACGTCGAAGGAGACCCGGCCGGAAGCGCGGTATGCAAGCAGTCTTTCCGGTGCAGACGAACAATTTTTCGGATCAAAAATCCTAACTTTAACTCGGACAGGAATCTTTGGCAATTTTTCGGATCCATTCGGAGCCTCCGAGTGGTTTGGTTCAGTCTCACCGAGTGAACGTGACCAAACTTGTGTACTCTTCTATATTTCACACGGTCTCACCGAGTGCACCGGGTGCCCCATGACAAATTTTCTGACATCCATTCGGTCTGTCCGAAGTAACTCTGCAGCTTCTGCCCCTGACCTTGTTTTGGCTCTACATGTTGCATACGACCTCGGATTAAGACGATTTTTATATCAAAATTAACCGTTTCGATGAGACGAAGATTTTTCATGTTGATAACTTTTTCATTTAAGGCCATCTTAATTGCGTTTTGAGCCCCTGACACTCTTCGGCCAACGGGAGGCCGACGGGCCCCTCTTCGGTCGCCTGGAGGCCGACGGGCGCTCTTCGGTCGCCTGGAGGCCGACGGGCCCCTCTTCGGCCTACCGCAGGCCGACGGGCCACTCTTCGGCCCACCGCAGGCCGACGGGCCACTCTTCGGCCCTATAGTTTTCAAATTTGCTATAAAATACGTCATAGTTTTGAAAAAAAATCTGCTGCCGGCTTGCCAGAACACAGGACATGCGTGTGGTGTGTGGGCGCTGTGATGTGGTTACAGAACCACGAGGGCCCAAATATAGCGTTGATTACAGAACCACGACTCAAAATACCATCCAAATTGGATACCAAGGACGTGTGATTTAGTGGCGACATGATTCCTTATAACTTTATAACACTTGTTGAGTATGTTGTGGCGAGTACAAATACAACTTACTATTATAGCAGATGAAATCACGATACCTACTTAGCATAACTGTATATTATCTAATCTCACTGACACTAGAAAATGAAATCACAACACATAACCCAATATACT
This sequence comes from Elymus sibiricus, assembly GCA_039707655.1. NCBI lineage: Eukaryota > Viridiplantae > Streptophyta > Magnoliopsida > Poales > Poaceae > Elymus > Elymus sibiricus. The sequence goes on from CM077665.1 coordinate 515,586,906, forward strand.
TCAGAGTACAACAACAAAAACGCATTAACATTGGAAATGGAATTAAAGAGGAGAGATTTTTGCTGTTTATGAAGATGAAGTTCATGTTACTGTCGTCTGTACGGTGAGGTTGAGGAGTGCTCAGTTCATGAAGAGGGCAAGTAATAATTCAGAAAGAAAGAAGCACATCGTCCGCCTTATCCTGTTACTGTTAGCAACTCGGCTCAACACCTAAAATTAGAGCTCTTTTACGGTATCCTGCGACAAATACGGGCCATCTATTCGTGAAATCTGACGGTGACAAGCGATCTATACTGCTTCAGTTTGGAGTTAATTGCATAAAAGTATCACAATTGGGGCAGGACGTGCGGATTGGTACCAACTTTGCTAATTTTCGCATGTTAGTACCAACTTTCGGGCTTGACGTTGCAAATAACGCTAAAAGTCGTTTTTATACGTATTGACGGCCGAACTGACTGGTCGGGCCCGCCTGTCAGGTGCCACGGTGGCCAATCGACGCGTGCCCGCGCGCTGACGAGGACGAGCCCGACTCGGTCCGTTTTACCCCCGGTCGGCCTGTCCCCTCCTCCCCCACCCAGCACTCTCCTCGTTCCTTTGCTCCCTCGCCGCCGCCAACGGTCCCGAGCACCACCCGCCCGCAACACCGCGCCGCCGCCTCCGCCATGGTTTTCGAGGACGAGAGTAGCGACAACCAGTCGAGCCTCCCGTACATGCACTCCTCCACCTCCTCCACCGATGGGCTTTACCAGGTGTCATGGTTTTGTCAACCCGGTAGATGTCCTCGTAACAGGACTTAGGTGTGAGGCCATCACCGCTTGGTGGCGACTCGAAGGGGTTGAACGAGAGGGAAAGTCGGGTTTACCCAGGTTCGACCCCTCCTATGGAGGTAATAGCCTACGTCCTGCTTTGTGTGTATTTGATGAGTAGATCTCGATTACAAGGGTGCGGAATCGCTAACCTAGCTATCGAGGGGTTGTAACTTGAGTCTTTCGGCCCTAGGGGCCTGCCATTATATACAGGTCAAGCCCTAGGGTTTACAATAGAGCTCGGGTCATATCATGACCCATGACCTACAACATCTCTAACTTGTCTTGTATCTTAAGGAAACCGAACCGGCGTCTTTAGCTTCATGGGTTTTGAGCCGCCGTCTTTGGGTATTGGGCCGTCTGGCGACTCGAGTCAGCCACTGCCTCGCTTGCCTTCGTCTTTATGATACGGTCCATTTAAACTTGGTTGCAGAGTTGTTGATATGTTAACCCGGCCCAGTATGGCGGGTTATACCGTGGAGCTATATCCCCGACATTAGGCCCTAGATTGATTTGAATCCGTTCATGTCAATAGATCTTTCCTTCCTTTGGCGGCTCATCCTTGGATTGGCATCTTCTATGGATTTCATAACGCCGGCTTGTTCTCCTCCCACACTTATCATTTTCCCAGTGTTCATTCATTGTGACGTCATTTGTCGTCAACCTGGAAAAACAATAATGACATCATGGCAAATCTGGTCGTATCCGCTTATCCCGAAAATCGAGGCGTCTTCATTTCCCGAAATTTACTGTATTCCCTCGATTGTCGCGCCTGTCAGTTGCCTCTTCGAGCTCCTTCCCTTTAAATATTTACCAAAGGGCCCCTGATTCACTTTCCACTTCTTCTCTTCGCTTCTTTTTCTTCCTCGAGTCCGGAAGCTCCTCGTGCCACCGCCGCAGTTTCCTTATCTCGGCAATCTCCCTCGAGGTCGTCGCGGTACTCCTTCTTCGTCAGTCAATCCTTCGTGCGCTTCCGCCGGCACCGGTGACCACTCGAGTAAGTCATCTTTCTTCCGACCTAGATCCATTATAGCACCCCGAGGTTCTTTGAGTCCTTCGGCAATCTTTCTACAGTTCATCACCATTGCTAACTCCGCGAGTAGATCCCGTGAACGTAATCACCAAAGTAGAGCGGCGGAGACACCAACTCCGTTTCGCGTGTGATTGTTTTAATCCTTCTCAGTATTAGATGAACCGTACTGTCATTGTTTCTATGCCCCTCTGCTAGGGCTAGCAAATATTCTCGCTTTTTTGAACCATTCTTAGATCCAAAATTGTTGTGGCTTTGGGAGAAACTTGTTTGTTCCACACTTAGCAAAATTCTAAAAAAAAACCTTAGTCTGAGCACAAGTCGTCCTTACTTCTGCCGGCTTAATAATTGTAACCCGTCTTTCGTTTAAGCCATTGTATAGACTCTGGCTCTTTACAAGGCTTGCCCTTTCATTGCAAATACTTAGATCATTTTACTTGAACCATTTACTTAAGCCGCCCTTTTTTACATTATCTAGGCAACTCATTATGTCGGAGTCAAAAGGCTGCAACTGGGTGGCAACTCAAGTTTCTGACGTTCACTTAAAGGATTATGAGGAACATGGGTTTCTGCCGCCTCAAAATATGGTTGGCTGGCGAGTCGTCCTTGGAGAGGAGATCCCAAACCCCCAGGAGGGGGAAGTGGTGATATTTTTGGATCACCTACAGAGGGGTTTTTCACCTTCTGGGTCAAAATTCTTCCGAGACGTCCTACACTTTTTCCATCTTCATCCTCAAGACCTGGCCCCTAACTCTATATCAAAACTCTGCCAGTTCCAAGTATTTTGCGAGGTGTACGTTCAAACGGAACCCACTGTCTCCCTCTTCAGGAAATTTTTCTATTTGAACCGGCAAACAGAGTGCGCGGACGGTCTTGGCTTAGAACTTGGCGGGGTTTCAATTCAGAGGTGGAAGGATGTCCTTTTTCCTACTGCCACCTTACCAAGCCATCCTAAAGGGTGGAACAAGACTTGGTTTTACTGTCGAAATACCGCTCGTGCTGAGGAAAATCCCTTGCCGGGTTATAGGCGCAACCGCCTCCCCATGGATCTTGAACTTCCCGGTTGGGCTCCCCATGAGGAACATTCCCAACACGCCCATATTTATCCAAAGTTGAGGGCTCTGCTAGCCAATGGACTAACTGGAGTCGATTTAACCCGGTGTTGGGTATCTTGGAGGATTCTGCCGTTAAGTCTGTGCAATGGCTTAATGTGCACTTATTCTGGCGACTTGAATGACACTCAACGATAGAGCAACTTTTCATTGGAGGCCGGCGAAATAAACCGGATTGTGAAGAAGCTGCTAGGTGAAAACCAGGAGACTTGCAGCAAGGACGGGTTGAAACCTTTCTACGCCCTTAACCCGACTCCTCCAGTATAAACCTTTAAAGACTTAATCCGACTTTTCGAACAAATTTTGAGCCTTTGCTTCCTTGCTCTGAATGTTTAATTTTGCAGGCCACATCTTCTTTCTGGAGTAGGAGACGCATCAAGACCGCGACTAACAAGCCCAAAGCCACCCCGAGCAAGAAGAAGAATAAGGCGGCTGCAGAAGGACCGTCTCATATGGACGAAACAGCTGCCACTGATACCAGATCAGAGGTAAAATTAATCCTTTGTTTATATTTCATTGAATCTATCTGACGCCTTTTCCTCTTAGGGTGATGTTGAAACAAGCCGTGCAGGCAATGTTGAGTTAATTTCCATCTCATATGACTCAGAACCTTCGCCTCCGTTGAAAACAAGGCGGGTTGTTCGGAAGGTAGGCTTTTCTCACCTGGACGCTCATCTAGATCCTCACTTTATTTTGAAGAAAACCCAGCACCAGTCTAGGCGTCAAACCCGAAGTGGGAGTGGTGATCTTGTTGAGGGTTTACCTGATAAATCAGCCGCCAGAAAATGACCAGCCAAGGTACTTAACATTCCAAACTTCCAAGGAAGCTCTGACTTGATGTGTCAACTTTTTGACTCCTATGCCTTGGTTAACCAGGAGTCGCCACCTTCATCGGACGACTCAACTGCATGCAAGCTGGCGCCCTTTGTTACCAATCATGGGTAAATTCCTCATTAATTCATCTGTTTGAGTAAACTATTGTCTTTTCTCATTCTTCTTATACTCTAACTTGGCAGGGCCAAGGCCAAAAAAAGGAAAACTGACGGGTCTTCTGTCAACCCTGAGGCTCCTGAGCCGGAGCTTCTTGATCCGGCGGCTCATGAAATCCATGTTGATCATCCTGAAGACCCTGAGGATATCCAAAACGATTTACCTCCTCCATCTGAACCACCCAATACTGATGCCATAACTGTTGAAGCTACATCAGCAGTTGACCTTGACCCGCCCAATCCTTCAGTAACAAACAAAGATACCCCTGAACTTATTATTACTGGGACGAGTTATACTGCTCCTGATATTTCCAGGGTATTGACAAAGGTTGTTGCTAAGGATGAAGCAGAAATGCAAGAAAAAGGGAAGACCAAGTTGGAGCTTCCAAATTATGAGAGTTTTAGTGTTGAATATCTTCATGCTGCCTGTTTGGACCGCCTGGCTACAAGCCGTGAGATGGAAATCGGTCTTGTTAGCATGATGAGAAATAAATACGAGGTATGTTATCCTTTATATGCTCTCATCATATATCCTTTTGTAGCCCCAAAGGCCCAGTTTTATCTTCTAAGATAAGCTGGGTCTTGCGAATGTTTGTCTGTCTCAACCTGTAGCCCCCAAGGGCCGGCTCATCTCCTTGAAATGAGTCGGGTCTTCTGTAATTACTTTGAAGAACTTCGACCCGCAGCCCCCAAGGGCCGGCTCATCTCCTTGAGATGAGTCAGGTCTTCTGTAATAACTTTAAAGAACTTCGACCTGTAGCCCCCAAGGGCCGGCTCATCTCCTTGAAATGAGTCGGGTCTTCTGTAATAACTTTGAAGAACTTCGACCTGTAGCCCCTAAGGGCCGGCTCATCTCCTTGAGATGAGTCGGGTCTTCTTCACATCTTCAATGTCAAAAAGAGCTGAGATACATTAGCCCCCAAGTGCCAAATATATTGCTTGCAATTTGCTTGGGACTTGTCATAGAGTTTATTTATGATACAGGAAGCTTTGAAGACAGCCGAATCCAGCGTGGCTAGCTTGAAAAAAGACCTGGAAAAAGGACAGACTTCCCAGGCAGAAGTTGAAGAAAAATTTCGCCTTTCGTTGATCGAGCCGGAAAATGCCAAGTTAGGCTTTTTGAAGGAGAAGAAATCCTTTGAAGAAGAAAAGTCCGCTTTGCTGAAGCGTGCAGAAGATGCCGAGGACCGGCTCAAACCCGTCACTGAGGAATTGTCCGGGTTAAAGCGGCATATTTCCCAGATGGCCCAGGCTATTTTTGGTAAGTGTATATGGCCTCATGTCTTCTTGAAATATAGATATAATGCGCCCGGAGACTCATGCATTGATTCTATTTTGCAGGTCCTCGGACTAGCAGTTTTTTGATAACAACCTGCTCATGCTCAAGGCTGTTTATTCTCTAACGGAGCAACTCTACGCCGGGAGTCATCTTGCAATCAAGGCGACAATGGGGGATAAGCAGCCCTTAAAGTATATCAAGAATGTATTGGAAAGTCTTTCCATTATCCCTCAGCACATTCCAGAGCTAAAAAGGTCAGCCGCCCGATCTGGCGCGATATATGCATTGAGCCGGGCTTTAGCTTATGGAGAGGAGCTTGATCCAGCTGAGCTAGCAAAGGGCTTCCCCGAATTTAAAAATGACGGGTCAGAATTTTCCCAGGAAGATTACGCGGCCTGTGTCAAGGATGCTCAAAGACTGTCGACTCAGCTGATTTCTGAGATGAAACTGAGGAATTATCAAGCAGCTTATGGCGCTAATCTTACTCGGATTCCACCACCTGATTTGATATCAAAGAGTCTGGCTCCTCAACGGCGCGAGCATGTCTTTGCCCCTGAAGTTGACCCGTCTCCAATTCTTGATGACGAGGCTGTGTTCCAGGCTTTATCTCACTGCAACCGGGACGTGGATAACCTCTAGATACAGGAGCCGAAGAATCAATCGGTGGATAACCCGGAGGCATCTCACGCACAGGTTTAGCCGTCGCTGACCCGGATGATGTAGTCGATGACCCGTACTTCTTATCAATCATCACTTAAGCCCCCAAGTATGGGTGGAGAAACAACTTGTGGCTCCCTTGAGATTGTAATAGGGATAGCCGAAAAAGTACTGTCGTGCCATCATGCATGTTTGTTTTTGTCGACACAAGATATTTACCTTTCTGGGCTTGATCTACTAGATTTTATCAATCTATTTCTCTCTCAACAATGTTGAAGATTATGTCTGTCCATTGGTCGCTATGCGAGCTCAATTGTTCAATCCGGTCTTTGAAATATAAGCCGGTAGTAACTTTGAATCTGGAACTTGCTATGATGAGCAAAGTAGGGCATTATTGGTAAGCCGACTCAATGATGTCTGGCAAATATCAATATTCAAAATTTAAGGTCCTTTTAGCCTTTTCAGTTAATAATATAACTTTATGCCGGTCATGCGACTGATAACCCAGTTATTGTCTATACAAACTGGTAAAAAAGTTTGCCCAAAAACATTTTATGTGATGAGTTTCAGCACATAGTACTCGTTTTGGGGACTGTTCCTCGAAGCTTAGGAATACGAGGTAGCCCCCTTTGAAGGCAGTTTTGAGGATTCTAGCCATGATGCAAATGACATATGATCATAATGCCAAGATAATCTGTTGGCTTTCGAGGCTCGACAGGAAAAAACCGGCTTTCGAGGCACGGGTCTTGCTTCAATGAAGCGGGTATGATAACCCATGGTTTATCCTAGCTTTCTGTATGCCGGCTCTCTCATGACTCAAGCCAGTGTTTTAACCTTAACAAGTTCAGGGTCCAAAAAGGATTGACTCGTCAAGGGTTCACGGGGTCATCTCATCGGAGTCGCATCAAGCATACAGGCAGGTTTAACCATATATGGCGTTTTATTTTTGCCGGGTCAAGAGGGTGAGAAAGCTAAGCCCGGTGGGCTGGAAGCCCCCAAATGCCCTTAATAAGGTGGCATCATTATGCCGGGTCACAAGGGTGAGAAAGCTAAACTCGATGAGTCAGAAGCCCCCTGGTGCCCTTTGTTTCAGAAAATAAGATTCAAACCCAACTTGTAGGTTGAAACGACAAAATACGCTAGCTTTATTCATACTCGAAACATAAATAAGTATATACAGAAGTCTGCAAGGGGGGAAGAATTTAAAAAAAAGGAGTCGTCAGAGCTAAGTTTAATAAGTGGATTTCTATTCCTGTGCCCCTCGTTCCTTAGTTGTACTCATTCATCCCCTAGCTCTTAACAGTTGCTCACTTTTCCCCACTCTCTTGTCTGAAACCCTTAGAAATGGTCATACGGGGGGATGCCGTCGGGTCAATGGTTTGACCGTTAACTACTGATGAGTGGGGCCCTAGTTTCGGTGGACTGTTGGGCCGAAGCGTGCCACTCCATCCATCCCGTTTTGCAGACGTCTTTTCACAGGCGCCCGCCACATCGGGCTGACGGCATGGACCCACGCGGACTCGTTGGGAAACCCGACGGTCCAACGGGCGCCTCGACCGTCGTCGCGGTGTGAACACAGCGTGGCGCCGCTTCGAATCGCCGCCTGAGGCCATTAGCCGGCTATTTAAGCCGGCCGGCGCCCCCAACCCTTGCACATCCTCCTCCTCCCTCCACCCTGCCGCCGCCCGAGCCCATCCGCCTCCTGTCGCACTTCCGTCGCCGTTAGGATGGTCCGGTGCCTCATCACCACGTACGCGCAGCTCGCTCCGGAGCGGCGCCTGCAAATCGAGGCGGAAATGCAGGCTCGCCGCGCCACCGACATCGCTACGGGTCTCCCTCCGGATTCGCCGGAGACGGAGGAGGAGGAGGAGGAGGAGGAGCATCAGCCGGCGACCATGGAGGAGGACGACTCGGAGGCGGAGGCGGAGGTCGTCGTCGACCAGCCGGAGGAGATGGCAGAGCAGCAGGCCATCCTGGATTCCATCCGGGATGAGGCCGAGGTGGAGGCCAACCGCCGGCTCCTCCGGCAGAGGCAGGCGGAGGCCGATTCCCTGTTCGACGAGCTGGAGGCGGAGATAGAGGGAGAGGAGGCGACAGCGGAGCAGCTGCAGGCGCCGGAGGGGGCGGGGCCGCAACAGGCGGCCATTTATCCACCGGAGGGCATGTAGATCATCGACATCTCCGACGAAGAGTAGATAGGTTTATGTAGTACGTAGGTTTTACATCTTGCATGCTTTTGTATGAATTTTATCCTTCCTAAATATGAGATGTCCGGTTGTGTAATGATGTTTTCAATCTAATATGAATCATGTTGATGTTGAAAAATAAGAAGGAAAAGAAACTATTTTTTGCATGATGAAATTAATTTGGTGCAATCAAATAAAAAAAAAGAAACAAACGGTGCAATCAAATCAATAAAGAAAAGGGTGACGGTGCAATCAAATCAATAAAGAAAAGGGTGACGGTGCAATCAAATCAATAAAAAAATAAACAGAAGGCCTCTTTTATCCTTGTGGGCCTTCGACAGGTCAACGCCTTGCGAAGGCCCAACAGGGACTTGTTTGCATTTTGGGACAGACGAGTGGGCGAGCAGAACCAACCTCTCGCGGATCGCCCAACGATCCAACGGTGCGGAGCCGTCCATGTGATCCAACGGCGCGCAGCCTGCACGCAGCCCGCCCTGTGAATTCCTTCTAGAAGACCAGATCTGAGGGCTCTCGCTTGGCGCTAGGGTATGATCGGACGACTGCAGTTTGACGCTAGGGTTTGGAGAGATGCATTCGGGGTTTTGAGCCGGTCAGCGGGGTTATCTTAGGTTTGACCAACTTTCAAATCACCTTAACTAATTCAAAAAAAATCAAAAAAATAGAAAACCTTCGCGGTTCGTCGTTTCATAAGACGGAGTTACCAAAAAAAATAAACTTGGTTTAGGGACATTTTTATGAAAAATCTTTTTTTGAGGTAAGCTACCATCTCCAAGTTCAAATGAGTAGAACAAATTCAAAAAAAATCAAAAAAATGGAAGACCTACGCACAATGCCGTTGTATGTGACATGGTTATGACAAAAATAATAATCTTGGTTTATGGACATTTTCATGAAAACTCCCTCACACAAATGAGCTATCACGTACGAGATTGTATAGATTCCAAGAAGATAGTGATAGTGGGTTTGGGTTTATGAAAAATAAATAAAAAACAGAAACATCACCATAGAATCATTTTAGTGTGAATAAGAAGGATCTGAACTTATTTTTTTATTATTGAAATTTTAAACTATTTTTATAATGATTTATATTGGAAATGGTATGTTTACCCCAACTTCTGGAGCTCACCAACATAGGCTAACATGATCATTTGTTTGTATTTTTGTTTTATTTGTTGTTAGATCATTGCAACCTAGGCTAACATGATCATTGCAACATCACAGAGCAATGGATTTCAAATGTTGCTTATAATTCAAAGGTCAGTCACTATTCAAATTCAAACATCACATCATAGTCAAAACATCATATCAAATCACATCAACCTGCGTTAACTTTAATTATACATTAATGCCGGCCACAAAGGCCGACGAGAGTTCGCAAGTCTGCCAGGCATTAACTAAAAACATTAAAATAAAAAAAAAGCGAGGAGGCGCGCCTCTCCCTAGGCGTCGTCGTCGTCGTCGGGGCCGGTGAGGTCGACGAGGGTCGACGCCGGGCCAGCCCAGGGGAACGCCGTCTCCCAAGCGGTGGCGACGTCGTCCGCCGGTGGCTGTACCGCCGCTGCCTGCACTTCGGCACGGCGCTCCTCCTCCTCCTCTGCCTCGGCGTCTTTCTCCAACTCCATGAGCCGCTTGCCCTCGCGACGCTCCGCCAGCAGGTGTTGTTGTCGCCAGAACTCCAGGTAGATCCGCTCCTGCTCCGGCGTCGCCAGCATCCAGACGGGTGGTGCGCTCACCCACTCGCGCACCACCCCATCCCAGACGTACTCGTGGGGCGTGAGGGCGGTCGGCGTCTGCTCGAGCCTGGCGGGGGATGGCGGGGCCAGCGGCGGCACGATGCAGTCGCCAGCAGCGGAGAGCGCAATGGCCTCCACTATCTGCGCCTGGTAAGCCACCCCCTCCTCCTCCTCCTTGCGCCGCTCTTCCTCCTCGCTTTCACGGAGGGCGGTTGCCAGCGCTTCCTGGTACTCGGCCTCCGCCTCCTGGTCCTCATCGCGCATGAAGAGGGGCGGCGGGATGCCAGCCCGCACGTCGCGGACGCCACGCCGGCGCTGCTCCTCGTGCTCAAACGCAAACCAGGCCTCCCAATCGGGAGAGTCTTCAGCGTAAGGAGGGTTGAGCCGCTGCTCAGGCGTGAGCTACTGCCGCCGGCGCCTCACCTCCTGCGCATGAGCCCGCACCGACCATGGCACGGCCGGTACTGGGATCCTCTTCGGATCCAAGTGCGAGTCATGCGGCAGGACGACGTCGGGGTAGGGGAAAGGGATACGGTGCTCCCAGTGCCACCTCGCCTGGTGCACTGGGACGCTAATCAGCTGCCGAGGCGGACGGGAAGAGGACGGCGGGGGCAGCGCGCGCCAAGGGACGACGGGGGCCTTGTCCTTCTTTTTGCCGGAGCTCGAGCCGGCCCCTGAGAAGATGCCCATGGTGAGAGGGATGTCGCCGGCGGGCTAGGGTTTTTTGATGGCGGGCTAGGGTTTGCAGATTTTGCCAGGGGTGGAGGGGGCAGGCTTCGCTTTGGAAGGGTGGGAACTGCTATGGACTGGCCGGTCCACGGGTTTCCACTTAAAGAAGGACGGCGACCCAAACATGTGTGGCTGACGACTGGGGCCCGCCATGCGTGCGCATTTACTTTGGGACATCGGGGGTAGTTGGAAGGCTGCCACACGTCCCCGAAGCGGAGGAGGAGAAAGCGCGTGCGCGTCCGTTCGGCGTCCTTGTGGCCGGAAATGGGGTGGGTCCAACGACCAACACAGTCCAACGCGGCCCCACTCATCAGTAGTTAACGGTCAAACCACTGACCCGACGGCATCCCCCCGTGTGACCATTTCTGAGGGTTTCGGACTAAGGAGTGGGGAAAAGTGAGCAAATGTTAAGAGCGTGGGGATGAATGAGTACAACTAAGGAACGAGGGGCACAGATGTAAAAAAACCTTTAATAAGGCCACTGGTGTTCCACGGCCGGCTACTTCCCTCTTGGAGACATAAAATTTCTTCTTTGATACCCTCCAGAGTATGCATTTTTATTCAGGGATTCAGGTGCTAGTGGTACTGACCGTTATTCAACTGCTTGGGATTACTTTGAAATCCTCCTTGGTTATTATGCTGATTGCCCTGACTAGGATGTTGCCCATTGCCATGATTTCCCTGATGTTGAAAACCAGCCCCTGGGCTACCTTGTGACCCGCCAGGTCCATGTTGACCCGTGTGTCCTCCATCATTGCATCCTGAGTTATTCTGGAAAGCCTGGCTACGGAACTCTTGCATGATATAACAATTTCCCCAAGAGTGGCTAGCCGGCTTATCTTGGGTGCTGTGCTTAGGGCAAGGTGCTTTAAGCGCCTCCTCATAATTGCGAGGTTTATTCCCATTGTAAGCTCCTCCGGGTCGACCGTTCTGGCGCTGGTTCTTGAAACCTGTATTAGTGTTGGCCACAAAGTCTGACCCATCATCCGGCTGCTTCCGCTTATTATTTTGAGCCCCCTGGCTGCCTCCTGGACCGTGCTAACCTTTCCCTCCTTCAGCTTTTTTGCCTTTGGTGGTCTTGTCCACATCTGAGCTGGGATCCTTCGTGCTATTCGACTCAACATATCTGGTGAGAACGTCCATCAAGTCGCCCATGTCTTGTACCTTTCGCTTGAGCCGTCCGAGCTTCTAGACCAAAGGCTGAAAGTGACAATTCTTTTCCAATATTAGGACTGCCTGAGCCGTCGTGATGCTGTCCGATGAGTGGATGATTTTCGTGACCCGGCGAGTCCAATGGTGAGCCGACTCATCTACTCGTTGAACGCAATGCTGTAGGTCTACTATTGTCATAGGCTTTTTGCAGGTTCCTTGGAAATTCTTGATGAATCGCTCTTTCAGCTCAGCCCATGAGTTGATGGAGTTAGGCGGCAAGTTTTTCAACCATGTCCGAGCCGGTCCTTCCAACATCATGGTTAAGTATTTAGCACATACAGCGTCACTGACATCCAGCATGTCCATTGCTAACTCATAACTTTTGATCCAAGATGCCGGCTCAAGATCTGCCATGTAGTTTGGCACCTTAGGAGGCCCCTTGAAATCTTTGGGCATGCGCTCAGCATGGAGTGCCGGGGATAAACATGGTATACCAATCGTCCTGTTGGACCCAGCCCCCAAACTCGCTGGTTGAGGGTGAAGCTGCTGGATCCCCCGTGCTGCTGCTTCTGCTTCTGCCTGTCGTGCACCTCTCGCAGCATAAACAACTGCCTGGGCATCTGATGGCATGAGACGGGTTGGAGAGACATGAAGCTGCTGTCTTCGCCCACTACTAGAAATAGCAGGGGACTCTACATGACGGCCCTTGCTAGCGTAGGGAGTGGAATGCATCCGATCCCGGCTATACGAATACTGTGCCTGTTGTACCACAGTAGTCTTTAGCATATCGATAGCGTTTCTAGCTTCAACCTCAAGAGGGGAGTTTCCGTTAATAAGCAATGCTTCCAAATTCCGGGTTGCAGCCAACATGTTGTCAACAGGATTGGAAAAGTGGCCCCACAGCGTCTGAAGTCGCCGAGGCAGGGATTGAGCCAATGGGGGTTGAGCTGGTTCCTCTTGCCGATTCTCGGGTTGCTGAACAGTTCCTGGTGTCTGTTGTGGGGTGTTAAAAAGCTGTTGTGGCTCAAGGTTCGGAGGGAGTCCACGGTGGCATCTTCTCTCTTAAACCACCTCCGATGCCTCTCTCTCAACTCCTAATCGCAAGGCCTCGGCCTTAAGGCGCTCCGTCTCTTGATGTATGCGAGCCTGCAAATCCGCCATCCGTGCGTTTTCAGCATCAATCTCCTTCTGTACCTCAATTATTTCACTACGCAATTTGGTTAGCTCCACATTGCGCTCTTCCTGGTTTTTCGCAGTGACCGGGGTATCCACGAGTTTTGCCATCTCGGCCATGAGATCAGTCATGGCTTGAGCAGGCGTTTTAGTTGACCCGCCAGAACCTCCAGCTGCGGCCGGATCTGGAACCGCCGTAGCCCCCGCCATGTAGACGGCGACTTGTCGAGGCGACTCATTGTATTCCTCAGGGGTTTCGGTCTCCAATGAGCCCCCAAGCCTGCCATCATAAAGAGGGCAGATTGACTCCGTATCTCCTGTGGATGATGTACCGTCCGAATTGACGAGGACGTCGCCGCTAGACGCTGGCTCATCCGAAAGGCTGACCCCTTGCGTGAAGCCGACGAATACATGGCGAAGATCGCCCGGACATTGATTGGATCGGGCGCTCCGAGCCGGCTCGTCGATGTTGATGTAGATGTCCGACTCGGAAGTTTATAGACCAAACTCTCCCGCGGGATCTTGAAACCCACGTCTGATCGGGTCGTCCTTGATGCTCCAAGCCGGCTCGTAGATCTTGTCACGGTGGTTCTTGACCATCTGGTTCACCGCAAACTTCCCAAATCCTGATTGGATCCCATTCGAAAACTCAACTCCACCGGGCGAGGGCCCCACGGTGGGCGCTAACTGTCGTGGTTTTGTCAACCCGACAGATGTCCTCGTAACAGGACTTAGGTGTGAGGCCATCATCGCTTAGTGGTGACTCGAAGGGGTTGAACGAGAGAGAAAGTCGGGTTTACCCAGGTTCGGCCCCTCCTATGGAGGTAATAGCCTACGTCCTGCTTTGTGTGTATTTGATGAGTAGATCTCGATTACAAGGGTGCGGAATCGCTAACCTAGCTATTGAGGGGTTGTAACTTGAGTCTTTCGGCCCTAGGGGCCTGCCTTTATATACAGGTCAAGCCCTAGGGTTGACAATAGAGCCCGGGTCATATCATGACCCGTGACCTACAACAATTCTAACTTGTCTTGTATCTTAAGGAAACTGAACTGGCGTCTTTAGCTTCATGGGTTTTGAGCCGCCGTCTTTGGGTATTGGGTCGTCTGGCGACTCGAGTCAGCCACTGCCTCGCTTGCCTTCGTCTTTATGATACGACCCATTTAAACTTGGTTGCAGAGTTGTTGATATGTTAACCCGGCCCAGTATGGCGGGTTATACCGTGGAGCTATATCCCCGACACCAGGTGAGCTCATTTGAGCTAGGGTTAGGGTTAGGGTTAGAATTTTTGGGTATTTTTATTTTTAGGTGTTCTTTGATTTGGGGATTTCCTTTGATTTGGTTTGTTCCTCATCCTTTGCCAGTGTAGTGAATGTGTATTAGCTTGTGCAGGTCCCAGTTTCAGTTGAGGACCCGGATTACCAGGGGCTTGAGCTAGATATAATGGTGTTATGTGAGAAGCACATCAAGGCATCGAAGAGGCATGTTGCATTTGAAGGAACAGAGACAGGGAGACAGTTCTTAGCATGTGCAGAGGCTGTAAGTTTCATCCTTAGTTGATAAAATTGTGTCCTTGACCGTGGCAGTTACATAGTTTGTTTACTCTGAAGCAATGATTGCATCTTTGATGGCAGAGGTTAGATGTTAGTGTATATGCTCAATGTAGTGTTCATATGCTCTTGTAGCTGTTTACCAACATAGTGTTGAATGATTTTGCAGTTCGATGTTGGTCTGATGTGTGCTTTCTGTTTTATACTGTAATGCATTTTGTGCTATATGTAATAGTGCATTTTAGAACTCTTCTCGCTGTACAAAAAGTGCAGAATTTGAGATCTATAGTTGCTGTTAAATAAATAACAAGACCATAATCTTATGCTCTAATTGCTGCTAAAGAAAGTGCTCTACTTAATGTTCAATAAAAGCACACTATCAGAATTTTAGAGCTATACTTACTATTAAATAAAGTGCATATCATCTTCCTGTTGAACAAAGAACAATAGAATTTTAGAGCTCCAATTGCTGTTAAGTAAACTCCATATCATGTTGCTGTTCAAAAAGTCACAAGTCTTTTAATTTTGGGATGCACATGCTGTTATTTTGTGGCTAGGGACAATCTACTGGTGTATGAACTCACTAGCTCTTTTGCTCTTTTTGCAGGAAGGTGATAATTGTGGTTTTGTTGAATGGGCTGATCACCAGTGACCCATAACAATGCAGAATGCATTGTTGAAGCTTTGGGCACTGGTTGAAGATGCCAACAGTGCTAGGGTGACTGATAATCTTGAAAGAGCTTTAACCATTCACCATCTAAAAGAAGAGAAGAACACTCTGGATGCGAACTATGACAAGTTAGTTAAAGATGTGCATGAACTGATGGATTTCCAGGAGGAAAGGGTGATTGATTTCAGTTATCTGCAGTCTAACCTAACCTATCAACAACAATGCAGAAGTGAACTGGTGGCTGATATGAAAGGACAGATGGCAAAGAAAGATGCAGATCACAAGCATCTTAATGACAAGTATCAACTCCTAGCTAACCTGACAAAAGCTCAAGCTACTGTCATCCAGAACTTGAAGTTGAAGCATATGAAAGAGAAGCAAGTGCACAGTGAAGCTATGATGAAATTGGAGTTGAAGAATGGAGAGCTCACAAGTTCTGAAGAGAAGCTTACCCAAGAGAAGCTGGAGTTGAAGTTTCAGATTGCTGATCTGCTAAAGGGAAAGGAAGTGCTTCTTGAAGAGAAGGGACAGCTGGAGCATCAGATTGCTGAGCTCATGAAGGGAGAGGAGAAGCATAATGCAGAGAGGGGCCAGCTGGAGCTTCAGATTGCTGAGTTGATGAAAGGAGAGGAGAAGCTCAAGCTGAAGCTGAAGGGCATCCTGGCCATCTTACATAAATGAACAAGATGAATATGAGAGTAGTGGGCATTGCTGACCTTTTGGGTAGGATGGTTGTGCAGTGACCTAGTTAACTATGGTTGTGTAATGTATGATTGTACTAATTCTAAGACTCTGGCTGTGTATGTATCTATTAATGGTGCTATCCATCCTTTGTGAGCAAAGGATGAATGTAAGCATTTGAACTCCACTATGTATTTGTGGACCATGGTTCTAGTATGTTGAACTAATTAAGTAAATTGTCTGGCTATTATTAGGTGATTTGGTATGATTTGTGAGTTCTGATGTGAGCTTTGTGTTAGTATGATTTGTCATTGGTGATGTTTATGTGATTTGTGAGCTGTGAATTGTGAGGTTTATGGGAATTGTGAGCTGTGAGTTGGTATGATTTTTGAGTTGTGTGGTTTAGGTGATTATTGAGCTGTGATTTAGTATGATTATTGAGTTATGATGTGAGCAAAGTGTTGGTATGATTTGTGTTTTGTGAGGTTTAGGTGATTTGTGAGCTGTGAGTATGATTCGTGAATTGTATGATCATCAATATATCCTTTAATATGAGCAAAGTGTTGGACAAATAACAACATATCCTTTAACATGATCATCAATATATCAGCATATCCTCAAATAATCATCAACATATGCATCCACATAACAAAAGAAAACAACAGAGGAATCAAATCATGTTCACAACTCATGAACAACACCATCTAGTTCAGTCATTCTAGCATCACTTTGTAGCATAACAACACATTGTAGCATGAACCAAAATAACAACCAACTCTAGCATCAGTTTAACATTACATGGCAGATCTTCCAACACCACTAGCAGTGAAGTAGGCCATCCATCCAGTGTGTGTACCATCATTAGGAATAGCACCAGAAGTGGAGGCAGCAGATTGCCTGGGGGCAGTGAATGGCCTTGGAGCACCTCTGCCAGCACCATTCCCAGCTCCTCTCTGCCAGCACCTCTGCCAGCTCCCCCTCTGCCAGCTCCTCCTCTTCCAGATGGTGGTGGTGTAGGAGTAGGAGCAGCAGCTCTTGGCTGTGTTGATGGTGGTGTAGGAGCAGGACCAGCAGCTCTTGGCTGTGAGTTGCTTGGAATAGCCTTGCATACACAGGGAAAATAGTTAATAATACTGGAAGGAAAGAAACGTACAAGAAAGGAAAAAGCAGTATACTTCAAGGTGAAATATTATTACCACATGTTTGTTCTTCCTCAAAGCTAGCTCACGCTTCAACTGTTTAAGACAGCTTGTGTACCTATGCCCTTGGAGACCACAACTGCCACATGTTATAGTCCCCATTCTTGATGTGTCCTTTGGCTTTAGTACTTCAAATTTCCCCTTGATCCTCTTTTCTTTATTTATTCCTCTCTTCACTTTAAATGCAGGTGGTTCTATGTCTGGACTAGGGGTCCTTGTCCAGTCATGCTCACCAGGAACAGGAAAGATCATTGGTTCATAAGCTGCCACATAAAATGGTTTCTTGAAGAATTTGTGACATAATCCTCTGGAAATCTTTTAGACTTGTTTATTGCAGAGACGACATGGTTGAATGGGATTCCACTAAGGTTCCACTTCCTGCGTCCACAAGTCTGAAGTTCCAAGTTCACAACATGTGTTTGCTGCCCACTTGTAACTTGCCATAAGTTCACCCCAACTTGTATGGGCTTGCAATATTTGGCCCTCTCCTTCTCAACCTCTAGCTTCTCACTATAATGAGGTGTTATCTCCCATCTTGCTGCCTTTCCACTCTCTCTGTTCCTGTGCCACCTCACCATCTATTTATCTTTTATCCCATCACACATTGTCCTTATAGGTTTTCTCCTAACATCTAGAATGTACTTGTTAAACACCTCACACAAGTTGTTAACTACCAAGTCAGTCTTGTAGTTTGTGTCAAATGCATGCCTTGACCATGTTTGTTTTGGTATTGCACTAAGCCACTTCCATCCTTCCTCACTTTCAGCTCTGAGATCATTCATTGCAATATTAAATTTGTGTTCATTGTAGGCATAGCTAGCATTATCCATGAACTTCTTAAGATCTTCCCCCCTAAACCCATCATTTTGGAAATTTGCATATAAATGTCTAAGGCAGTATCTTTGGTTGCAGTTTGGAAACACAACATTCACTGCATTTAGTAACCCCTGGTAGCACAAAGATAGCAAATTGAAGTGTTGCAAGCCAATGTAAACACTATAGCTAGCACAAAGATATCAAATCGAAGTGTTGTAAGCCAATGTAAACACTTGTGCAAAACAAAATGAAATATGCAAAGACATACCTTTTGTCTATCTGACATTATAGTATATGGTCCAAACTGTCCCACTTCTCCCTTAAGCAGATTTTGAGTTGGTGTAGAAACCAAAACCAACTAGGTGTGTCCTCTTGTCCAACAATGCCAAATGCCAGTGGATATATATTGTTGTTTCCATCTCTACCAGTGGCAGCAAGGACTTGAGCACCAGTAGTGAGCTTAATAAAGCATCCATCAACACCTAAATTATCAACATATTAGACAATTAAATATTTTGAAATGAGAAACAATATGCAAGTAGTGCACAAGGTTCAGAAACTAACCAATGAATGGTCGGCACCCCATGAGAAACCCCTCCCTTGCTCCATTGATGTAGTAGAACATGGCATGGAATCTGGGTCCTGGGTGGGGAATTTTTTCAGTAGGTGTTGGAGTAACAGTAGTGACTATTACTCTACTCCCAGGGTTTATATCCATGATTGTCTGAGCATAGTCTCTAAGCCTAGGATATTGCTTCTTGTGATCTCCTAACACAGCTTCAAAGCTATGTTCTTTGCCCTATATGCCGTAGTCTTGGGCACATCTACACCATATTTTTCCATGCAGGCATCAATCATAGTCTGAATGCTAGTAGTTGGATAAGATCTAAAGAGGTGCTCATATTTTTGTGCCAACCACTTAGCACTCACACTGGTGGTCTCTGTACTTATAGGGCAAGTGTGCTCTAGTCTCATCTTCTTAATTACAAAGGTTTTCTCTCCTTTTATAACTGCTGCCACCATAAAGAACTTGTAGTGTTTATCTCTACACTC
This sequence comes from Elymus sibiricus, assembly GCA_039707655.1. Taxonomy (NCBI): domain Eukaryota; kingdom Viridiplantae; phylum Streptophyta; class Magnoliopsida; order Poales; family Poaceae; genus Elymus; species Elymus sibiricus. The sequence continues at coordinate 515,605,740 of CM077665.1, forward strand.
AACAATTATTCTCTGATCTGAATTCCTGTGATACTTGAAATTTATGCTCTGAGTGATGTGTAAATTCAACAAAGCATCTCTGAATTGATGTTGATCCCTAAAACACAATTTTAGGTAGAGTTGCTGATGTGGTTGCTCCATTTTCTCATTGTAGCATTTCCTAGCAGGCCTCTTCTTTGCCCTACTCTTCCTTTTGTTCTGAACGAAAAATGAAAGTGGCTCATAACCATCATCATCACTCTCCTTCAGCAAACCCTTCTCTTCTTCATCTGATGAAGGTTTGAAATCTGGTTCCACCTCTGGTAATACACTTGAGTGTGACCTCATTGTTGGTCCTCTCCTAACTGACAGCTTCTGCAGTTTCTGCTTCTTCTTTGTAGGTACAACTATAGTTTCTTCCTCCAGCTCAAATAATTCCTCAACTTCAGTGTCACCCTCATAATGCAGCACTTCTTCCTCCTCTGACTGTTCATCATCTGTTTCTTCCTCTTCTACTTCTTCCTCTCCCTGTCTCTTTCCCTCTTCCATTTCTAGATCTTCATCATCAGAGGCAGAAGCATCACTGTCCTCATATGTCTCATATCCCTGGTATCCCTCTTCTTCTTCTTCCAAAACAGCTTTCAACTTAGCATTTACATTCCTGCTTTCTTGTGTGCAAACAGCAGGAGCATGGGCTGTACTAGAGCTGCTACACTGACTTCAAACACTACTCCTTGCTGATCAACAACTAAGATTGGAGGCTCACTCAGATCAAGCATAACAGGCTCTTGATACACAATAGGGGAAAAATCTTGCTTATGACATTGTTGCCTCTCAAAGTCACTAACAGGGGGTGGACAAGCCCTAACTAGCAAATTAAGCACCAAAGTATCCTTATTCTGCCTCTTAATCATCTGTAATTCAGCATTACTATCTACCATTTTCAGCCCTTGCTCTCCTAAACTTGGATTCTCAATGTGATAAAGACAATCATATACACTAAATCCTTGTGTTTCCATTAGTGAAACTAAATTCAGATAAGTAACATCTAAACTGCACAGCTTCCTCTCCAATGGTTCTTGAGCATCAAAATGCATCCTAACTTCCCAAATGTCTTCATTGAAACTACAAAACAAAGGAAATTTCAAATATTCAGTAACCTAACTCTAAATTTTAGTTAACATAATAGAACAGAAAACAACATAGTTTACAATTTTATGTTTACATGGATACTACAAAAGAAAGGAAATTTCAAATAAGTTTAATATTACAATTAACAGAACATGAATCAATATAGTTTCCTCTTTCAGTTAATAGTAAGATAAATCAATTAAATTAACACAAGCAAAATTTGGACCTGCCAAATTAAAGTAACACTAGGAACCCTAGCCAAAGATTAACCTGCCTAATTAAATAAATATCTCAACTTATTTGAGAGCAAGCAGTCAACAACCCTATCAAATTTGAGAGTACAATATCAAATTAAAGTAAAACAAGGAAAAAAAATCTACATCATCAATGGAGCAAGGGAGGGGTTCCTGGGTGGGGAATCTGGGTCCTCTGCCTTAGATACTAAAATCAATTAACCCTAATCCCCAAATGCAGAAATCAGAGGAGGAGGGCAGCCTAAGATACTTACAGCACGCCATCGATTCCATGCGTCCATTCATGGCTGCTGCTAGGGTTCGCCACCCATAGCTGCGCCAGCCGTGTCGGTGTCAAAACCTGCAGATCTCGGGTAGGGGGTCCCGAACTGTGAGACTTGGATCGATGGTAACAAGAGACGAAGGGGACAAGGTTTTACCCAGGTTCGGGCCCTCCTATGGAGGTAATACCCTACGTCCTGCTTGATTATATTGATTGTATGGGGATTACAGAGTTGATCTACCTTGAGATCAAGTAACTAAACCCTAGATGAGTTATCTCTCCCTACACCCTAAAACCCTCCGGCTTATATAGACGCCGGGGGTACCTAGGGCTTACACATTGTCGGTTGCACATTAAAGGGAGAAAACGTGCCTATCTACTATCGACATCTTGGAGGACATGCCATGGCTCCCTCAACCTTCCTCCTGGGCGACCGGGCCCCTGATCTTCTAATGCTCATCGAGTGGCCCGTATAGTTCGGCCCATGAGAAACAGGTCGGCTATCCGAAGACCCCTTAAACCAGGACTCCCTCAGTATCCCCCGGACTAGCCTCCAACGCCGAGGTATATTCGGACAGTCTTGTATGTCTTCGGCTTGCGAGGCGAGTCCCTCCATCCTTCTTGTTCGGCAGCAATCCTATCATCGGCGAAATCCCAAACGTCGCGAGATTACCGGCTTCACAGTGTTTCTTGGACTTCGCGCATCGTGGGAAGACGAGCAGTTCAGTGGCTTTTTACAAAACTACCCTTAACACAAATGAAGCACCGCCCATTTAAACAAACTGAGCCACGGTCCAAGCCACACCTCCTTCCTCTTCTCCACCGAAAAAATCCTCCAGTGAAAAGGTCTCCACCAAAGATGACGAGCGCCCCCAGTTCCTCCTCGGATCCTTACGGATCCCGTCCCGGGGATTGGACTAGCTGCTCCGTGTCGCTCTTTCTACTCCACAACCTCGAGACCCAAGGGTACCTTCCTTCCTCGGATCTGACAGCCGTCCGCACCGGTTTGACGTCATTCAACGGCGAGGCTCTCGCGGAGAATTTCCCCCATCCGCGTGAGGGGGAGCACGTATGTTTTGTGCCATTCCTCCTGCGAGGTCTCAGGTTTCCCATTCATCCATTCCTGAGAGGGTTACTGGTGTTCTATGGGATCCAACTCCACCACCTCACCCCAGGGTCTATTCTGCATATCTCGGGCTTCGCCGCCCTTTGCGAAATGTTCCTAGGGTGCGAGGCACACTTCGAGTTGTGGAGAAAATACTTTTGTCTTGTTCCTTGCACTCGGGACAAGACAATTTTCGAGGTCGGCGGGGCCGAAGTATGCCGCATAGCGGGGACGGGATACCCCGTGGGGACGCCAAAGGAATCCAAACTATGGACTTCGGAATGGTTTTATATCAAGGATGTCCCCTTATCTAATCCAGCTCGGAGGGGTCTGCCCGAATACTCCGATGCCCCCTTGAAGAAGAGGTACAACTGGCGCCCGAAGAGCCTGTCCCAAGAAGACAGCGTTGAGGTGCAGCGCTTAGCAGCTCGTGTGAGGATACTAGCCCATCATAAGCTGACCATGATAGATGTCATGGCCGCCGCCATCTCCCGGTGTGTCCAACCCCTTCAACAGAGGATACACCCCTTGTGGTGTTACAACGGGACAAGCGATACTACTCGCTCCCGAAGACTGGGTCCTGCCGATCAAACGGCATTGGCCGCCGCACTTACCGACCTATACAAAGGAGAGCAAGAAGATTTCATTCAGCGATCGACCAAAGAGGGATACTCAAGCCATAATCCCATCGAATGGGTGAGCCTTTCAATCCCGCGACCATAGTTCGGATTCTCAATTTGTCCCTTCTTGACCGAAGTCTTTTATTTTCATGCCAATAGGAATGGAGGAGCTTTATCGAGACAGTCAATTGCCCGGCCCCTCAGCTCGAGGACTATTCCCGTGATGACGATCCGGGCTATCATGAAGACCCAGACCTGTCAATTGAACTCGAAGACAGGGTTTTCTACCAAGAGGGCCTTGACGGCTCCAAGGTGGCCATTATCGCCGATTACCATGGGTCCTTCCCTTCTCCTGCGACAAGCAAGAAGAAGAAAACATCCCGCAAGAGGCAACTGTCCTCCACTGGCCCTAACGCGCCGGCTTCTACACCCAAATGCCATAGATCCGCGCGACATACTCCGGCAGCGGCGGCAGCGCCTGGACTGGAAAGCAACAAGGATCCGGCAAATGAGCCGGTCGCGGGGGCGAGTGCGCCTACGAGTTCATCCCAAAGGTATTTCGCTTAAGCACTTGATTTAGTATCATGATTTGATAAGGTCTGACAAGAGACCATTTCGCCAAAATATTCAGGCAAAGGGTTCGGCCGTCATCCGCCGAGGACGTCCGGCGGTGCTCAAGATTCCAGGCCTTCCGCCCATGCCGATCCTGCTGCGGGAGCCCCAACCGTCAATCCCGTCCCAGCCGATTCTGGTGATGCCATATCTGTCACCAAATCAGAGGTTGGGAGCGCTATGCATCATCGGCGGCGACGAGAAGCCTTGCGTCATCTGGCCTTTTCCGAACAAGAGTTCGGTGCTCTGCGCATGGCGGATGCACACCTCGGGGCCGCCCGAGCTGGGTTCGGGGAGGCTGTAAAGTTGATATCGTCCAGCCTGCAGGTAAGTAGTTGTTTGTTAAAGTCCGAACACTTGTGTAGACTTTGTAGCCCCCGAGCCTTAAATTGGTCGGTACGACCGAATTAAGTATCCCCGTACTAATTGACTGGTAATGTAGGCCTCGAAGCAGCAGTGCGAGCAACTGGCCAAGGAACTGGAAGCCAGCCGAACACATGTCGAATCTGTGAAGGCCGAACTGGAGCAAGTGAAGAGCTTTACTCGGGAGGCACACGGTTAGTATATATATTCTGCTGATCTTTAGTATATCCCCATGCTTACGCAAGGGTACTATGTAGCAGCTGAATCAATAGGGCAATTACAAAAAGATTTGGATGTAGCCCGAGAATCTCAGCAATATGCCGAGTCCCAGCTAGAAGCTGGCCATCGCGTTTTACAACGTCATCTTGAAGAGAAGAACCTCCTGAAGGAGGAGAATAGACAACAAGCCGAACAGATTGAGAGCTTAAAGGCTCAATTGGCCCGGGCCCAAGGAGAAAACCAGAATCTTCAGAGAGGCATGTTCGGTAAGTGTGATTTTAACATCGGAAAGTATCTCTTATAAGTGATGTGTGATACGCATGCCGTGACTCATATGCAGGTTTATTGTCCGGGCGACCCGAAGAGGAAATCGGATCCTACCAGGGGAATCTGCTGAAGGAGCTGTCTGCCTTTCATGAGCGGGCTCGGAAGGCCATGAAAAGCATGGTGAAGGCACTATGGCCTGAGGAGCAACCACCGGAGGGGATGACCGAACTAATCGATCGCTTCAAGGGAGCCCGAGCTAGGTTCGAGCTGTGGAAGACATCGGCTTGTCGGGAGGGAGCGCGAGAGGCGTGGGCGATGATTAAGACCCGCTATACCGGACTTGACCCCGAGCGTATGGCTCAGGTTGGGCAAGTAGGGTCAGACGGACAAGAAGTGCCGCTCCACCTGGTTTACGACCAGGTGATGCCTGCCGCCCGTCTCTCACAAGAAGATTGCTCCCTGGATACCATCATTGATAATCTCGATCAACAGTCGGATATATAATCATATGTAGCTATGTACTGAATAATCGGAGGGTTTCTCCATCTGTGTTGTAAACTTTGTCTTAACCGGCCATCGGCTTTAGCCTCTCGCACTAAGAGCTTGGGAGTGTTCCTTGTAAACTATCACCCTAGGGGAGGGAATTATGTTCGGGGAACCAGGCAATCCGGCCATGTGGTGCGAACGGACAGAAAGCACACAGGGAGATATGTTATATTACTGCTTAGCGTAAGAAACATCTTCCGAAGAAAATAGTACCCCTATCGATACCTTTCTTCAGGGTTCTACGTAAATCGTAGGAAAAAGGCCGTATACTGTTAGTATGCGGCCAAGGGCTTGTGTGGGGGAAGAAGCCCGAATAATGGTCATGACGACCATGGTTGAATCCGTCGTAGCTGATCAATTGTCTACTGAAGATAGCTAGCTTTTGGCTTCACCCGTCTGAGGTACGTATCCGGATGACCCGGTCGTAACAATCGCAGAGGTGCTCCCTTTACCCTCTAGCCGAACAATCGGGAACGTAGAGGGTAAGCACAGGAGCAAGGCAACCTAGCTTGGCAAATTCTTAGTTCGAATTGATGCATAAGATGGCGTAAAAAAAGACAAGGAAAGTATGCGTACACAATAAATGTGCATAAGTGCTTATAACATAAAAGCATTGGCTTCGGAAAAGAAGCCCCCCGGGTACTGTGTTCGGATTTAGCACTTAAAGGTGTAGGCCGAAAAGCATTAGTACAGGATCGGTCGAACCGAACATAGAGTTGGGAAGAAAAAGAATGCAACCCTGCCAGAAATCAAGGAGGGAGGGAGAAGAAATAACAAAGAAAAGAAAGAAAGGAGAAGGGTAAAAAGTATGACAACACCGGTCTAGCCGTAGAAGCGCCGAAGACGAGCTGCGTTCCATGGGTTTGGTTCAAGGCGGTTGTCCTGCGGGTTCCGAAGACGGTAAGCCCCTCCTGTGAGTACCTCGTCGATGATGAAGGGGCCTTCCCATTTGGGCTTGAGTTTATGCTTCTGCTTCTCCGGGAGTCGTAAGACTAGTTCGCCCACGTTGTATGCTTGTACCCTGACCTCCCTGCTCTGGTAACGCCAGGCCTGCTGCTGATAAAAGGTAGAGCGGGCCCGAGCTATGTCACGCTCCTCTTCCAAGGCGTCCAAGTCGTCCTGCCGATCTAACTCGGCCTCTCTTTCCTCGTACATGCGCACTCTTGGTGCATCGTGAATGATATCACAAGGAAGAACCGCTTCGGCCCCGTAGACCATGAAGAACGGTGTGTATCCCATTGATCTATTCGGGGTGGTGCGCAAGCCCCATAGAACGGAGTCGAGCTCCTCTACCCAATGACAATCGGACTCTTGAAGAGACCGGACCAAACGTGGCTTGATGCCGCTCATTATGAGGCCGTTTGCTCGTTCGACTTGTCCATTAGTCTGCGGGTGATAAACCGATGCGTAATCGAGCTTGATGCCCATCTTTGCGCACCAGTCTTTGACCTCCTGGGTCGTGAAATTGGATCCGTTATCAGTTATTATACTGTGCGGGACACCGTAACGGTGTACCACGCCGGATATAAAGTTGATTACTGGTCCGGATTTGGCTGATTTTACAGGTTTAGCCTCTATCCATTTGGTGAACTTGTCGACCATGACCAACAAGTATTTATTTTTCTTGGTCCCCCCTTTAAGTGGTCCGATCATGTCCAGCCCCCAGACCGCGAAGGGCTAGGTGATCGGAATAGTCCGAAGAGCTGTTGGGGGCATGTGACTTTGGTTTGCGAAAAGTTGACACCCCACGCAATATTTGACAAGTGACTGGGCGTCCGCCCGAGCTGTAGGCCAAAAGAACCCAGCCCGGAAGGCCTTGCTTACTAAGGCTCTTGCTGCGGCATGATGACCGCCCATCCCTGCGTGGACTTCGGCTAATAGCTGCCGCCCTTCTTCCTCAGGTATGCAGCGCCGTAGTACTCCGGTGGTGCTCTTCTTGTATAACTCTCCTTCGTGTACCTTGAAGGCTTTGGAGCGCCGAACTATGCGCCGCGCCTCCGTCTGATCATCGGGGAGTTTTTTGCGAAGGAGGTAGGCGAGGAAGGGCTCGGTCCATGGCGCGATTACTGCCATGACCTCGTGAGCCGAGGGCGTTTCGTCCATGACGGAGCCGCCGATGATTTGATTGTCTGGTTTGTTTACAGGGGGAACAACCTTGTCTGCACTGGATGGATCGGCGTCCTCTTGATCTGGCCAAACCACAGATGGCTTAAAGAGCCGTTCCAGAAAAGTGTTTGGTGGGACAGAATCGCGTTTGGCTCCTATGCGAGCCAGTATATCGGCAGCTTGGTTGTCGTCTCTAGTGACGTGGTGAAATTCCAGCCCCTTGAACCGTGCGGATACCTTGAGGAGAACGTTTCTATATGCCGCCATCTTTGGATTCTTAGCATCGAACTCACCGTTGACTTGAGAGATGGCCAGATTGGAATCTCCCCGTACCTCCAGCCGCTGTATGCCCATTGAGGCTGCCATCCGAAGACCGTGCAAGAGGGCTTCGTATTCGGCTGCATTGTTGGAGTCAGCATACATGATCTGTAACACGTATCGAACGTTGTCACCTGTGGGGGATGTGAGAACAACTCCAGCTCCCAGTCCGGTCAAAGTTTTGGATCCATCAAAGTAAATCGTCCAATGGGAGTATGTACTATATTCTCTGGGGAGTTCGGCTTCTGTCCATTCGGCGAGGAAATCTGCTAATACCTGAGATTTAATAGCTCAGCGTGGTTTGTAGGTAATCTCAAAAGGAAGGAGCTCGATCGCCCATTTGGCTATGCGGCCGGTGGCGTCCCTGTTATTGATTATATCATTCAGGGGTACTTCGGATGCCACCGTAACCGAACACTCTTGGAAGTAGTGTCTCAGCTTCCGTGATGCCATAAATACTGTATAGACTATCTTCTGATAGTGCGGGTATCGGGACTTGCATTGCGTTAGTACTTCTGACACATAATAGACCGGCTTCTGTATATGGAATTTGTGTCCCTCCTCCTCTCGTTCGACGACGAGCACCGCGCTAACGGCTTGGTTGGTGGCCGATATGTATAATAACATGGGCTCACCGGCGCCTGGTGCTGTGAGTATGGGGTTACTTGCCAGGGGTGTCTTAATTTCTTCTAATGCAGCCTTTGCTTCGTCGGTCCATTCAAAATTCTTGGTCCGTTTCAGCAACTTATACAGTGGTAAGGCTTTTTCACCGAGGCGGGAGATAAAGCGACTTAATGCCGCCACGCAGCCCGCCAATCTTTGGACATGCTTTAGCTCTATAGGAACGGCAAGTTCGGATAAGGCGCGGATCTTGGCCGGATTCGCTTCTATTCCTCTATGGGAAACGATGAATCCGAGCAATTTACCAGCGGGAACGCCGAATACACACTTCTCCGGATTGACCCGAATATCGTATTCGCGTAGGCTGGCAAAGGTTTGCCTTAAATCGTCGATCAGATTGCTAACGTGTTTGGTTTTAATGACCACATCGTCCACGTACGCCTCGACTGTTTTGCCAACCTGTTTTTCGAGACAGGTCTGGATCATGCGCTGGTATGTAGCCCCAGCGTTCTTTAGCCCGAAAGGCATTGTGTTGAAGCAAAACGGCCTATAAGGGGTGATGAATGCGGTTGCCGCTTGATCGGATTCCTTCATTTTAATCTGGTGGTACCCGGAATAAGCATCGAGGAAACACAGCGAGTCGTGTCCGGCTATGGCGTCAATAATCTGGTCTATTCGTGGTAGAGGGTAAGGGTCCTTGGGGCAGGCCTTGTTGAGGTCTTTAAAGTCGACACATAGCTGCCAGGATTTATCTTTCTTTGGTACCATAACCAGGTTTGCCAACCATTCGGGGTGCTTAATGTCCCGAATGAATCCGGCCTCTAGCAATTTAGCCAGTTCTTCACCCATAGCTTGTCGTTTGGGCTCGGAGAAGCGGCGCAGAGTCTGCTTTACGGGCTTAAAGCCTGCGATGATGTTCAGACTATGTTCTGCCAGCCGTCGTGGGATGCCGGGCATATCGAAAGGGTGCCAGGCGAAGATGTCCCAGTTTTCTTGTAAGAAAGCTCGCAGCGCTTCGTCCACTACGGGATCGAGCTGAGCTCCGATGGACGCTGTCTTGTTGGGGTCCGTCGGGTGTACCTGAAATTTAAGGATTTCCTTTGCCGGCTTAAAGGACGTTGACTTGGGCCTCTTGCTGTGGGTCACATCATCTTTGTCCACTGTTGACCGAAGTGCGGTCAGCTCCTCTGCAGCAAAGGTCTCAGCTAGAGCCTCGAGGGCAAGCGCCGCTATTTTATTTTCGGCCCGCAGGGCTATATTCGGGTCACTAGCAGCTGTGATTACTCCGTTTGGTCCTGGCATCTTAAGTTTCATATACCCGTAATGTGGTATAGCCTGGAATTTTGCGAAGGCGTCACGTCCCAACAGGGCGTGGTAGCCACTGGGGAAGGGCACGATGTGGAAGAGGAGTTCTTCAGATCGGTAGTTATCGGGCGTGCCGAACACTACGTCCAGGGTGATACATCCTGAACAGCGCGCCTCCCTCCCTGGGATTATTCCTCGGAAAGTTGTGTTGCTATGCTCGACGCGAGATCGGTCAAACTGCATTTTTTCTAGAGTATCCTCGTAGATTAGGTTTAACCCACTGCCGCCGTCCATTAGCACTTTGTGTAATCTGAAGCCATCAATGATGGGGTTCAGGACTAATGCGGTCGGTGATTGACCGGGAAGAATGGCTGGTCGGTCAGCATCTCCGAAGGTGATGGGTATATCTGCCCATGCACTTGTTGCCGCCACGTGATATACCTGTTCAAATTCTTTAAGAGCTCTTTTCCTCCTGTTCCCTGACGGGAATGTTTCGTAGATCGTCAGGACTTCGGTGTTATATTCCGATGGGGTTGTAGAGCGCCGATTAGACGGTGATGCCTCAAGAATGGCTTCACCACTTTTTGCGATCTGCCTGACGACCCAGCAAGTTCTAAGGCTGTGAGTCGGAGCTGTGTTCAGCAAAATGGAGTGTATAGGGCAGGGTTTGTCCAGTAGTCCGTCCAGGACAGTACTGACCCCTGAAAGGGGCCTGTTCCTCTTTTTGGCGGGCTCAAGTTTGGCTGGCCGGTTCGGAGGTATCCTCTTGTACCGATTTCCTCCAGGGTATTCGGTAGGGATTGGTTCAGAAAATAGCCGCTCAGCTTGCCAAGCACTTTCCATGGCACAATACTTCTGTACCAAGTTTGATAGTTCGGCAAAGTCAATAATGTGTCGCCGCGCCAGGGCATTGAGGATCCCCTTGTCATGGCAGTTATGTTTGAAGGTTGCCATTACATCTTGATCACTAAGGCCCCGTACTTTGTTTCGGGCGAGTAGTAGTCTGTCCCAGTAATGATGGACCGACTCCCCTGATAAATGTACGATGTCCGGTAAGTCCGAAGACTTGGGCTCTGGTGCGATGCTCGAGTCATCGGCTTGGGTGGTGGGTGGGAGAAGGTTTGACTCCACGCCGCGATGGGAGTTCAGAATCACGGATTCCGAACTGTGTGACAGATCAGGGACCGACACCGGACTATTTCCGGAGCGAACGCCAGAGTCCGGGTTGCAAGCAAGGTCTCGGTGATCGGAGATTGGAGTATAAACTGTTTTTAATTCCGGTAGCTGGGAGGTCGACCCCCCGCCGGACACTCGACGGTGGCGACAAGGTGGGTGACCGTGGGGACGTGAATCTCCCTGTCGTCGGGTTTAAGCCCGAGCCGGTCATAGACCGAGGTCTGGTCGTCGGCCATTCGCATAGTCTCCATCCGATCAAACAACTCGTTGAGAAATGAGGCGATGGTGGGATGCGTGTCGCTGAAGCGAGTGGGGTCGGTATGTGGCGTCGCAGTTCCAGAGTCGCGTGAGAGCGTTCTCGGATTCTGTTCAACCATAGTAGATCCGGTAACGATAACCGGACCGGGTGGTCCAGACGGTCCGGAGATAGAAACTTCATCTCCGGAGACGAGGCCCAATGTCTTCGGCGCCGAGGCGTCGGGATCTGCGGGCTTCCCCGTAAGGGTCATGGATTCTGTCAGTACGAGTTCTCCCCGGGAATCGGCTGAGAACTCTAGGGCTCCGAACCTGATCCCTTGGTCGGGGGGAAAGTGTCCGATCTGGCATGAATGGCCGATCGGGTGAGCGCGCGACGAGATGTCGCCACTTGCGCGGATCTGGCCCGGGGCAAGAGTCCCCGGGGCACAGGTTTCGCTGTTGATGACAAGGCGAGCCATCGATTCCTTCTGGCGATCACAGCGGAACTCTCAATGAAAGCACCAATGTCGGTGTCAAAACCGGCAGATCTCGGGTAGGGGGTCCCGAACTATGAGACTTGGATCGATGGTAACAAGAGACGAAGGGGACAAGGTTTTACCCAGGTTCGGGCCCTCCTATGGAGGTAATACCCTATGTCCTGCTTGATTATATTGATTGTATGGGGATTACAGAGTTGATCTACCTCGAGATCAAGTAACTAAACCCTAGATGAGTTATCTCTCCCTACACCCTAAAACCCTCCGGCTTATATAGACGCCGGGGGTACCTAGGGCTTACACATACTCGGTTGCACATTAAAGGGAGAAAACGTGCCTATCTACTGTCGACATCTTGGAGGACACGCCATGGCTCCCTCAACCTTCCTCCTGGGCGACCGGGCCCCTGATCTTCTAATGCTCATCGAGTGGCCCGTATAGTCCGGCCCATGAGAAACAGGTCGGCTATCCGAAGACCCCTTAAACCAGGACTCCCTCAATCCGCAACTGCCGGTCCATGGACAGCACTGGCTTCGAAAGATCGCCGTCGTCGGTAGAGTAAGCAGAGCTGGAGTCATCGCTGCTGCCGCAGCTGCCGTCGTCGCCGTACATTCCACCATTCGGGCCTCTACGTAAGCATGAGAGGTCTCCGTCGCCGTCTATGCCCTCGCCGGCGCCTGCCGGAGTCACCGACGCTTGCCGGAGTCGCCGACGCCATAGCCCTTGGGTGACCTAGGGTTCGAGGGGAGAGATGGGGGTCGAGGAGGCCAAAGCGGTTCGACCCGACCGGGGGTAAGACGAACCGAGTTGGGCTCGTCCTCGTCAGCGTGCGGCACGCGCCGATTGGCCACCGTGGCATCTGACAAGCGGGCCCAACCGGTCAGTTCGGCCGTCAATACGTATAAAACGACTTTTAGCGTTATTTGCAACGTCAAGCCCCAAAGTTGGTACTAACATGCGAAAATTAGCAAAGTTGGTACCAATCCGCACGTCCTGCCCCAATTGTGGTACTTTTATGGAATTAACTCTTCAATTTGCGAATTAAACCATGAGCAGTATAGCTTTGCACCGCTTTGCTTCGGTCCTTCAGTATACATGTCTTTGGGGTATTTTGGGAAGTAGATAATTTCAGCTCGTCGGCGTGCAACTAGTTGGATCAAAAGGCTGCCGAGCTAGGCTCGTCGAGGTGCCCCTGGATCTATCTCCTGGGCCATGGATAAGCACCCTCTGCCTCGCCATGTACTCTGTGCTGCTCTCCCTCGTCCATCCCACCTCCTTCTCCCGCCACGAGAAGCTCAAGGAGGACTTGCTGGGACATCGTTGCGCTGCGAGACCAGCCGTCCCGCGACCGCTCTCGACTTGTCTTCATCTCCATTGAGGTCCATGTCGGTGCGAGTCGTGCGACGGTGCCCCAGGCCGACATTGTGCGCCCTTGTACTCCGTTGACCTCCCCTGAAGGCTCCGGCAGCGTGTGCTACCTCACCTCGGCTTTCTCGCATGGCCGATTTCAGACCCGCCTCTCGCCCTCCAGTGACGGGACCGCCGCCGCGGCCTCCCTTGATGAGGCAAGCTGGATCGGCAAGGCCTAGAACCTCCACACTAATGTCAACATCTTCCGGATATCTGATGGCTCCCAGGGCATGCTACTTGTCCACGACAATGGCTGGCCGTGTTGGGAAGATCAGACCACGGCGGCTGGCCGCCCCGGCCGGCCTTATAGGATTTCGCCTGCCGCAGGCGTAGTATTTTGTTTTTCGGTCGCCATTATCGGGCTAACGACATAGCTAAGGTTCTACCTGCCCTGGCCGCAGCGGCACGCCGCACGCCCACAACCCATTCATTGTAAGCATGGGCTCTCCTGTGGCGGAGTGATACGTCTCCGTCGTATCTATAATTTTTGATTGTTTCATGCCAATATTATACAACTTTCACACACTTTTGGCAACAATTTATATGATTTATTGGACTAACCTATTGATCCAGTGCCCAGTGCCAGTTCCTGTTTTTTGTTTCGCAGAAATTCCATATCAAACGAAGTCCAAACGCGATAAAAATTTATGGATATTTGTTTTTGAATATTTTTGAATTTTGAGAAGTGGAATCAACGCAAACGGAGGCCCACAGCGAGCATGATACATCAGGGCATGCCCCTAGGCCCAAACGCGTGGTGGTGTCTTGTGCCCACCTAGTAAGTCGGTTGGAGCTCTCCTTCGGGCGCAAGGAAGCTAATTTTCAGACCCCTCAAAATTTCAGCCCGATCGGAGTTACGGATCTCTGGGAATATAATAAATGGTTTTCGGCCAGAAAACAAGAACGTGAAACAGAAGAGAACAGAGAGGGAGATCCAATCTTGGAGGGGCTCCTTCCCCTCCACCGCCATGGAGGCCATGGACCAGAGGGGAAGCTCTCCTCCCATCTAGGGGGGAGGCCAAGGAAGAAGAATAAGGAGGGGGCTCTCTCCCCCTCTCTCCCGGTGGCGCCGGAACGCCGCCAGGGCAATCATCGTGATGGAGATCTACACCAACAACTTCGCCGCCGTCAACACCAACTCTCTCCCCCTCTATGTAGCGGTGTAACACCTCTTTCCCCCGCTGTAATCTCTACTTAAACATGGTGCTCAACTCCATATATTATTTCCCAATGATATGTGGCTATCATATGATGTTTGAGTAGATCCGTTTTGTCCTATGGGCTAATTGATGATCGTGGTTGGTATGAGTGTATATTTTATTATGGTGCTGTCCTATGGTGCCCTCCGTCTCGCGCAAACATGGGGGATCCCCGCTGTAGGGTGTTGCAATGTGTTCATGATTTGCCTATGGTGGGTGGCGTGAGTGATAGAATACACATACCCGAGTAGGTGGGTTGTTGCATATGGGAGTAAAGAGGACTTGATACTTAATGCTATGGTTGGGTTTTACCTTAATGATCTTTGGTAGTTGCGGATGCTTGCTAGAGTTCCAATCATAAGTGCATATGATCCACGTACGGAAAGTATGTTAGCTCATGCCTCTCCCTCATATAAAATTGCAAGAATGATTACCGGTCTAGTTATCAATTGCCTAGGGACAAATAACCTTCTTGTTTGACAAAAGCTTTCTACTAAACAACTAACCTTTATTATCTTGCAATTTACTCGTAGTTTTATTCCCGCTAAGTACTTCTAGTTTTATTCGTGCAAACTATCCTATCACCTACAAAATAGTTTCATACTTGTTCTAGGTAAAGCAAACGTTAAAGTGTGCGTAGAGGTGTATCGGTGGTCGATAGAACTTGAGGGAATATTTGTTCTACCTTTAGCTCCTCGTTTGGTTCGACACTCTTACTTATCGAAAAAGGCTACAAATGATCCCCTACACTTGTGGGTTATCAAGACCTTTTTCTGGCGCCGTTGCCGGGGAGCAATAGCGTGGGGTGAATATTCTCGTGTGTGCTTGTTTGCTTTATCACTAAGTAATTTTTAATTTTCTGTTATTAGTTGTTTTATATCTTTAGTTATGGATATGGAACACGAAACACCAACAAAATTAGTGGTACTTGCTACTCATGGAGATGGGGAACCTCCTAAAACCCTCGATGCTCGTTATGTGGGACGCGTTAATTACTCCTTTGATAATCCTGAGAAATCATCATTAAACTTTATAATGGTGGACACGTTGGATCAACGTGAGTACTTTAGGGATTATCGCTTGTCTCAAAAAGGGGAACACTTATGGGATCAAATTAGAATATTGCAATGGTTTGCTTGGGATGCATGCTTGAGATGTGATTTTACTTGTTGCTCTAAGATAGAGGCTCCACACCTTCCCTTTCAATGTAAATTTAACTATAATGAAACCTTGGCTTCTTATGCTAAAGGTATTGATGATTACTATGATGTGGAACGAATAGAAGAATTTGTTGCTTTTAAAGGTGCTTATGAAATTGCTTCTTTGCTTGAAAAGTATGATGATGATGTTCCTTATGAATTTGAAAATTTATCCATACTTAAGTATTGCTATGATAAATATGAATACAATGCTGATATTATTGAATTTATTGAAAGAATGACCGCTGCCTTGGAAGAGACTAATATTTTGCAGGAATCTATGGAAGAAGAAATTGCTGAAACTGTGAGCTCATTAGATGAAAAAGATGAGGAGGAGAGCGAAGAACAAAAGGAGGAAGAGCGGATTAGCTACCTGTGCCCACCTTCTAATGAGAGTAACTCTTCAACTCATACATTGTTTAATTTCCCTTCGCACATACCGAAGGATGAATGCTATGATGAATGTTATGATCCCGTGGATTCTTTTGAAATATCCCTTTTTGATGAACTTGATGCTTACTATGCTTGTGGACATGATGCCAATATGAATTATGCTTATGGAGATGAACTTGCTATAGTTCCTTATGTTAAGAATGAAATTGTTGCTATTGCACCCACACATGATAGTCCTATTATCTTTTTGAATTCTCCCAACTACACTATATCGAAGAAGTTTGCTCTTATTAAGGATTATATTGATGGGTTGCGTTTTGCTATTACACATGATGATTTTTCTGAATATAATATGCATGTGCTTGCTGCTCCTACTTGCAATTATTATGAGAGAGGAACTACATCTCTACCTCTTTATGTTTCCAATACGATAAAATTGCAAGAAACTGTTTATACTATGCATTGGCCTTTATTTAATGTGCATGAATTGTTCTTGTATAACTTGCCAATGCATAGGAAGAGGGTTAGAATTCGTTGTCACATGATATATATCACTTTGTGCTCACTACTAAATTAAAAATCATTGTTAATTAAAATTGGCTTTGATATACCTTGGGATCCGGGTGGATCCATTACTTGAGCACTTTATGCCTAGCTTAATGGCTTTAAAGAAAGCGCTGCCAGGGAGACAACCCGGAAGTTTTAGAGAGTCATTTTATTCTGTTATGTGCTTTTATAAAGTTTACAAACAAAAAAAAATATAGAGGGGAACCTAAAACTTCACAAAAAGAAAGGTGAAAGTGAGAGAGATGATGAGCATTGTTGAAGTGGGGGCTAGCCTTGAACTTTCTTCATGCCCATCGAAACTTTGTGAGTCTTGAATCATGGAAAATTTTCCAGCAAAAATAATTATGCCCTTGTACAAATCCATTGTATTATAAAAATAATGTGCCAAGATTTGCCTTTAGGATGATTAGATTGCTTGTTGGTATGTGCGGTGTAAAAACAGAAACTTTAGCTGTAGTGCGTGAATTTACATTTTGTACTGGAAGGCCAAACGTTTCTGAAATTTTTACACAGTGTTTCTATATAAATTTTTTATTTCTTCCTAATTGTTAAGAATTTTTGGAGTTACAGAAGTATGGTCAAAGTTCATATTACTACAGACTGTCCTGTTTAAGACAGATTCTGTTTTTGATGCATTGTTTTGCTTGTTTTGATGAAACTATCGATTTTATCGATGGTATAAGCCATGGAAAAGTTATAATACAGCAGCGATAATGCAAATATAAAATATGAATGGGTTTCCAACAGTACTTAAAGTAGGAATTTGCTTTATTATACTAACGGATCTCACCAGTCTTCTGTTAAGTTTTGTGTGGATGAAGTGTTCGAACATCGAGGAGGTCTCGATATGTGGAGAAGGAGGAGAGGCAAGAGTTCAAGCTTGGGTATGCCCAAGGCACCCCAAGTAAATATCCAAGGAGACTCAAGCGTCTAAGCTTGGGGATGCCCCGGAAGGCATCCCATCTTTCTTCAACAAGTATCGGTATGTTTTCGTTTTCGTTTCGTTCATGTGATATGTGTAAATCTTGGAGCGTCTTTTGTGTTTAGTTTTCACTTTATTTTATGCACCATGCTGGTATGAGATAGTCCATGGTTAATTTTTAGAATGCTCATTGCACTTCACTTATATCTTTTGAGTATGGCTTTATAGAATGCTTCATGTGCTTCACTTATATCATTTGAAGTTTGGATTTCCTGTTTCTCTTCACACAGAAAACCGTTATTTGTAGAATGCTCTTTTGCTTCACTTATATTTATTAGAGCATAGTGTTTTGTAGAAAGAATTAAACTCTCTTGCTTCACTTATATCTATTTAGAGAGTCAACAGGAATTGGTCATTTGCATGGTTAGTCATAAAATCCTACATAAAACTTATGGATCACTAAATATGATATGTTTGATTCCTTGCAATAGTTTTGCAATATAGAGATGATAATATGTGGGAGGTACTAGTGGATGATCATGTTTAGTAAGATATTGGTGTTAAGGTTTGTGATTCCCGAAGCATGCACGTATAGTCACCCGTTATGCTAGGAAGTTGGAGCACAATTTATTCTTGATTGTCTATCTTTGTGTGAAGGTCGGGGGCGCGCGATGGTTAACTCCTACCAACCTCCCCCCTAGGAGCATGCGTAGTAATACTTTGCTTCGAGGGCTAATAAACTTTTGCAATAAGTATGTGAGTTCTTTATGACTAATGTGAGTCCATGTATTATACGCACTCTTATCTTTCCACAATTTGCTAGGCTCTACGGTACCGTGCATTGCCTTTTCTCACCTTGAGAGTCGGTGCAAACTTCGCCGGTGCATCCAAACCCTGTGATATGATACACTCTATCACACATAAGCCTTATCATATCTTCCTCAAAACAGCCACCATACCTACCTATTATGGCATTTCCATAGCCATTCCGAGATATATTGCCATGCAACTTCCACCGCCTCCGTTTTCATGACTTGAGCATTCATTGTCATATTGCTTTACATGATCGTAAGATAGCTAGCATGATTTTTCCATGGCTTGTCTGTTTTTTGATATCTTTGCTACGCTAGATCATTGCATTCATATAGAGTCATACTTTGTTCTATTATCGAGTTGTAATATTGAGTTGTAAGTAAATAGAAGTGTGATGATCATCATTATTCATTATTAGATGGAAACTATGATTCCCCCACAAGTCGGGATGAGGCTCCGGACAAGTATATAAAAAAAAGAAGAAAAAAAATAGAAAAGGAAAAAAAATGAGAGACAAAGAGAGAAGGGGCATGCTAATTCCACACTTGTGCTTCAAAGTAGCACCATGTTTTTCATATAGAGAGTCTCCTATGTTGTCACTTTCATATACTAGTGGGAATTTTTCATTATAGAGTTAGATGCACACCCACTTAGTTTTCATATTGAGCTTTCATACACTTATAGCTCTGAGTGCATCCGTTGCATGGCAATCCCTACTCCTCGCATTGATATCTATTGATGGGCATCTCCATATCCCATTGATACGCTGAGTTGATGCGAGACTTTCTTCTCCACTTCTACCGATTTGAAACCTACCACCATATTTTATTCCACCCATAGTGCTATATCCATGGCTTGCGCTCATGTATTGCGTGAGAGTTGAAAATGCTGAAGCGCGTTAAAAAGTATGAACCAATTGCTTGGCAGACACCAGGGTAGTACATGATTTATACTTTGTGTTAAGAAGACAGAGCATGACAAGGCTATATGATTTTGTAGGGATAGCGTTCTTTAGCCTTGATATTTTGAAAGACATGATTGTTTGTTGGGATGCCTGCGTATTAATGTATTTATGTCAAAACTAGAATATTGCTTTGAATCACTTGTGTCTTAATATTCATGCCATGATTAGATATATGATCAAGATTATGCTAGGTAGCATTCCACATCAATTTTTTTTTATCATTTACCTACTCGAGGACGAGCAGAAATTAAGCTTGGGGATGCTGATATGTCTCCGTAGTATCTATAATTCTTGATTGTTTCATGCCAATATTATACAACTTTCACATACTTTTGGCAACAATTTATATGATTTATTGGACTAACCTATTGATCCAGTGCCCAGTGCAGTTCCTGTTTTTTGTGTGTTTTTTGTTTTGCAGAAATTCCATATCAAACGAAGTCCAAACGCGATAAAAATTTACGGATATTTTTTTTGAATATTTTTGAATTTTGAGAAGTGGAATCAACGCAAACGGAGGCCCACAGCGAGCATGATACATCAGGGCGCGCCCCAGGTCCCAAACGCGTGGTGGTGTCTTGTGCCCACCTAGTAAGTCGGTTGGATCTCTCCTACGGGCGCAAGGAAGATAATTTTCAGATAAAAATCCCCTCAAAATTTCAGCCTAATCGGATTTACGAATCTCCGGGAATATAAGAAACGGTTTTTGGCCAGAAAACAAGAACGTGAAACAGAAGAGAACAGAGAGGGAGATCCAATCTAGGAGGGGCTCCTGCCCCTCCGCCGCCATGGACGCCATGGACCATAGGGGGAACTCTCGTCCATTCTAGGGGGAGGCCAAGGAAGAAGAATAAGGAGGGGGGCTCTCTCCCCCTCTCTCCCGGTGGCGCCGAAACGCCGTCGGTGCAATCATCGTGACGGCGATCTACACCAACAACTTCGCCGCCGTCAACACCAACTCTCTCCCCCTCTAAGCAATGGTGTGACATCTCTTTTCCCCGCTGTAATCTCTACCTAAACATGGTGCTCAACTCCATATATTATTTCCCAATGATATGTGGCTATCATATGATGTTTGAGTAGATCCGTTTTGTCCTATGGGCTAATTGATGATCGTGGTTGGTATGAGTGTATATTTTATTATGGTGCTGTCCTACGGTGCCCTCCATCTCACGCAAACATGGGGGATCCCCGCTGTAGGGTGTTGCAATGTGTTCATGATTTGCCTATGGTGGGTGGCGTGAGTGACAGAATACACAAACCCAAGTAGGTGGGTTGTTGCATATGGGAGTAAAGAGGACTTGATACTTAATGCTATGGTTGGGTTTTACATTAATGATCTTTGGTAGTTGCGGATGCTTGCTAGAGTTCCAATCATAAGTACATATGATCCAAGTATGGAAAGTATGTTAGCTCATGCCTCTCCCTCGTATAAAATTGCAAGAATGATTACCGGTCTAGTTATCAATTGCCTAGGGACAAATAACCTTCTTGTTTGACAAAAGCTTTCTACTAAACAACTAATCTTTATTATCTTGAAATTTACTCGTAGTTTTATTCCCGCTAAGTACTTCTAGTTTTATTCGTGCAAACTATCCTATCACCTACAAAATAGTTTCATACTTGTTCTAGGTAAAGCAAACGTTAAAGTGTGCGTAGAGTTGTATCGGTGGTCGATAGAACTTGAGGGAATATTTATTCTACCTTTAGCTTCTTATTGGATTCGACACTCTTACTTATCGAAAAAGGCTACAAATGATCCCCTACACTTGTGGGTTATCACGGAGCATCCCGACATCGCGATGGTTGAGTCTTGGACTGCTGGTGCATAGCAGTTGCCCTCACCTTCAATTTTAAAATCCCAAAATTGTCTATCCTATCCTCAAAAAATAAATGGTCTGATTTTGATATACTGCTCCTTCGCCTATCAACAGTATAGGGTACCGTAAAAATGGTCTAAATTATGAGTGAATATCCATCCTCACGAAACAAATGGCTGACTGAGTTGACACCATAACAAAATCGACAATGTGCTCGCTACTTGTTGCCGACCAAAACAAAGGGAAATACTGCACTGGCGATCAGTCATCCAACGACAGTTGCGCAGAATAAGAGAAGCCAGGGACCATCACGGCACATATCAAACAAGTAAGCTTTACAAAAAGGATGGGAGTCTGATGACCCACAAGTATAGGGGATCTATCGTAGTCCTTTCGATAAGTAAGAGTGTCGAACCCAACGAGGAGCAGAAGGAAATGACAAGCGGTTTTCAGTAAGGTATTCTCTGCAAGCACTGAAATTATCGGTAACAGATAGTTTTGTGATAAGATAATTCGTAACGGGTAGCAAGTAACAAATGTAGCAAAGGTGCAGCAAGGTGGCCCAATCCTTTTTGTAGCAAAGGATAAGCCTGGACAAACTCTTATATAAAGCAAAGCGCTCCCGAGGACACATGGGAATTTCTGTCAAGCTAGTTTTCATCATGCTCATATGATTCACGTTCGTTACTTTGATAATTTGATATGTGGGTGGACCGGTGCTTGGGTGCTGCCCTTACTTGGACAAGCCTCCCACTTATGATTAACCTCTCTCGCAAGCATCCGCAACTACGAAAGAAGAATTAAGATAAATCTAACCATAGCATGAAACATATGGATCCAAATCAGCCCCTTACGAAGCAACGCATAAACTAGGGTTTAAGCTTCTTTCACTCTAGCGACCCATCATCTACTTATTACTTCCCAATGCCTTCCCCTAGGCCCAAATAATGGTGAAGTGTCACTACAAGAAATACAGTCAGTTATGACTCCCCATTTTGGTCGTTGATTCGTCATTGTTGTCATTTATTGACCTTTTTTTGACCAAATTCAGAAGGTCAACAGTTGGCCGTCAAGAACGAACAAACATGACCTTTTCCGGAATTTTGGTCATGGTCGCCCATGACCAAAATTTTGGTCGTAAAATCTATGACCAAAATTATGGTCATTACTAACGAGCTAGAACACATAGGATCTGACGTGGCCGAGCCAACATGGCAATGTCCAGGTGGCACATACAATGACGTGGCAAAAATGATGACGTGGATGCCATGTAGGATCATTCCAGATCAGTTATTTTAATGGGCTTAGCCCAATAATTCAGCCCATTTCGATTTTTCTTTCGGGTCACAACTATGGGCCAAGCTCAACAAATGATTTCAGCCAAAAAAAAATGAAACTGATATGTTTATTTTGGGTGGATAAATTTCTGGAATATATTTGAAGTACCTTTAACTTTTTTCCAGCAAGGTTTAATTTCATTGGGACACAAATTTCGTAATTTTAACAAGGGGATTATATGTAGCAACATCCCAATATCACAGCCCAGGAAAATATGATATTACAAACAAGTTCAATTCATTTCAGCACTAAACAAAACAGAAACACTGAAACCAATGTCACATAATTAAAACAAGAGCAAATGGCTACGTTGTCCTCCCCTTCCAAAGATGGCTTTCATTATCTTCCACTTCCGAACTTCTGAGAGAATAAATGATCACATATGAGAACCATGCATTGAATAAAAAAGACAAAAACAGAAGCATATCATAGCATTAAATATGAAAAATGCATCAAGTTGAACAGCAGTGTGAACATCCATTTCAGACTTATGAATATTTAAATGAGAAGAAAAATATTACTCCCTTTGTTCACAAATGTAATACGTTTTGAACTGCCAAAACGTCTTACATTTGTGAACAGGTGGAGTGCAGTGCTTGTGAAGGATGCACTCAGTACACAAAGATCACTTGATTATTCAAAGGAGCATAGAAAGATTTACTACAGAGGATGTACTTGTAATTATTTTAAAGATTGACTGTACAAAACAATGGGAGATGCCCAAATTTGGAAGTGCTAGAGAGCCATCAAGTGCACACCCCAAATTAGTCAGTATACGACTGAACCTAGTGAGAAGCAAAGGGCATACGACATTCCCATTAAAGTATATGTCCTGATACAACACATAACACCTCCACTGGATAGATTGGTATTGTAAGCTACATCCTTCCTAACAAGTTCAATGGAATGATGTTTTTTTCTCGACTAATGAACTACTCCCTCCGTCCAAAATTACTTGTCATACAAATGGATGTATCTAGACGCATTTTATTTATAGATACATCTATTTCTATTCATTTTTGGGGCAAGTAATTCAGGACGGAGGGAGTATGTACTTGCTAAATCAAAAACTAACAGTAGTGACAATAGAAAGTTAAAATTTCATAGATATGATAACATAACACAATCAACTAATCATAACAATGCTAACATCAACAACATTCATATTGAATGAACAATGGTAAGTCAGTTCTAATAGTGACCATGAACATGCATTACAGTGACTGGAAAGACTGGAAAGTTACAGGGAAGGGGGGGGTGAGGACAATCAGTTTTGTTAACCACCATGATGGTTACCATGGAGCTTCTCTGGCTATATTAGAACTTCATCAAACCTATAAAGATCCAAAATCCAAAGTTGAGGTTTAAAGTAAAAAAGAACTTGCGGATAATTGTGGTCTAATAGGAAGAGTATACAGATACCATGACAAGTGAGTTTGATTAAACACAAATGACAGGAAACTCTGGAAGGGACAAACGGTCGTGTTATTGGGTCTTAGAATCATGATCTAGGCCACGTAAACATAACTTTATGTTGTCTTCTATTGCAGGAAAAACAACCAACTAAAAGCATAATTTACATCTCACAAACTGAATGGTAACAACTCGAGATAACCATTAAACATACATATATATATACTCCCTCCGTCCCAAATTACTTATCTTAGATTTGTCCAGATGCAGAGGTATCTTGACACAATTTAGTGTTAGATACTGTCTAGAAAATTTAAGATAAATAATTTGGGACAGACGAAGTACTTATTCAAGTTCTAAAAGCTCTGTCACAGTACTCTGCATTATATAGAAGCAAGCATAATCTCGAACAAACAAAAGTGTACGGAGTAGATGTTATTTTCCCACAACACAACCATCTTTATATGGGCCTGTGATCTACTACCAGAACATGAAAGAACAAGCAATAGACAGGAATAATGGATATAAATTCACATTGAATTAGATCGACAAACTATAAAACATAAGATCAGTAGGAATTTGGCAAAACAATGCCAATGAAGCTACAATCAAGATGGATGTGTTTTTTCTGTCAAGCTAGTTTTCATCATGCTCATATGATTCACGTTCGTTACTTTGATAATTTGATATGTGGGTGGACCGGTGCTTGGGTGCTGCCCTTACTTGGACAAGCCTCCCACTTATGACTAACCTCTCTCGCAAGCATCCGCAACTACGAAAGAAGAATTAAGATAAATCTAAGCATAGCATGAAACATATGGATCCAAATCAGCCCCTTACGAAGCAACACATAAACTAGGGTTTAAGCTTCTGTCACTCTAGCAACCCATCATCTACTTATTACTTCCCAATGCCTTCCCCTAGGCCCAAATAATGGTGAAGTGTCATGTAGTCGACATTCACATAACACCACTAGAGGAGAGACAACATACATCTCATCAAAATATCGAACGAATACCAAATTCACATGATTACTTATAACAAGACTTATCCCATGTCCTCAGGAACAAACTTAACTACTCACAAAGCATATTCATGTTCATAATCAGAGGAGTATTAATTGTCATTAAGGATCTGAATATATGATCTTCCACCAAGTAAACCAACTAGCAACAACTACAAGGAGTAATCAACACTACTAGCAACCCACATGTACCAATCTGAGGTTTTGAGACAAAGATCGGATACAAGAGATGAACTAGGGTTTGGAGAGGAGATGGTGCTGGTGAAGATGTTGATGGAGATTGACCCCCTCTCGATGAGAGGATCGTTGGTGATGACGATGGCTTCGATTTCCCCCTCCGGGAGGGAAGTTTCCCCGGCAGAACAGCTTCGCCGGAGCCCTAGATTGGTTCTGCCCAAGTTTCGCCTCGAGACAGCGGCGCTTCGTCCCGAAAGCTCTCTTATGATTTTTCCAGGTCAAAACCCTCCATATAGCAGAAGATGGGCACCGGAGGGCTGCCAGGGGGCCCACAAGCCACAGGGGCGCGCCCTGGGGGGTAGGGCGCGCCCCCAGGCTTGTGGCCTCCTGGTGGGTCCCCTCTGGTATTTCTTTCACCCAATATTTTTGATATATTCCAAAATAATTGTCCGTAACTTTTCAGGACTTTTGGAGTTGTGCAGAATAGGTCTCTCATATTTGCTCCTTTTCCAGTCCAGAATCCCAGCTGCCGGCATTCTCCCTCTTCACGTAAACCTTGTAAAATAAGAGAGAAAAGGCATAAGTATTGTACCATAATGTGTAATAACAGCCCATAATGCAATAAATATCAATATAAAAGCATGATGCAAAATGGACGTATCAGAGTCACTCTTGCTCACTCCATCTAGCCAGCATCCTACCACATACTCTCTGGTCCCTCGCTTCCTCGCAAGCCGCCCTCTCTACTCCGCCTACCCGACTCTGCAACCTCCGTAGGTCCAGCCCCAACCCTAACCCGATTGCCTCCTTCTCCTTGCACCACGGTGACCCGCCTCAGCATCATCATCATTGTCGACGACCAACAATGGGTCTAGAGCTTGGGCGGCTGCTGCGACAACAGGTCCTTGCACGCCTTCCGGGTCAACTTCTCGTAATTCAGGCACGAACACATTGAACCCTACTCCCTAGGCAACATCAGCATGGGGTGTGCCTGCATTCCACAGAGTCACACCATTAAAATGGTGCTATTGCTAATTTTCAGTTGTCTCACATTTTTCACTTAACAATTGGCCCAAAAGGTGCAACAGGATTTGTAATGTGGTTATGCCGTATATTGCTTTCATGTGACCATTGCTGGTAACCGTGTGCCTGCACATGCACAAGGATACACCATTAAATGGAGCTATCTCTAATTTTCAGTTGTATGACAATTTCACTTGATGTTGCACACCACTAAGGCTAAGCTTACTCTCTTTTACGGTGTGCAACTATTAGTCTGTAGCTAGGTTATATATGAAGTGACCTTCACATGAGAATGGTTGTCTCACCTTCCACAACGAATAAAGGGTTTGGAGCTTCGGCGGCCGCTGCCACAACGGGTCCTTGCACGCTTCGGATCAGCTTCTCGTACTCCATGAAGCAGCACATCATACCCCACTCCGTGGACGTCAGCATGGCTTGTGCCTTCATGCACTAGGATACACCATTAGATGAAGCCATTATTAATTTTCGGTTGTCTGACAATTCCACTTGATGTTGCACACTACCAAGGCCGAGCTTACTCTCTTTTATGGTGTGCAACTATTAATCTGTAGCAAGGTTATACATGAAGTGAACTTCAGACGAGAATGGATGTCTGACCTTTGATGACAAACAAGTGGTTCGGAGCTTGGGTGGCTGCTGCAACAACAGGTCCTTGCAAGCCTCTAGGACCAGCTTCTCATAGTTTAGTCTCCCATGCTCCCTGGACTTCAGCATGGAGTGTCCCTACATGCAGAAGGATAAACCATTAAATGCAGCTGTTGCTATTTCTTGGTTGTCTGACATTTTCACTTAATGTTGCGTACTAGTAAGGCTGAACTTACTCTCTTTGACAGTGCACAATTATTAGTCTGTAGCTAGGTTATATGAAGCCCCTGTGCACCCCCGGATATTGTGCACCTCCCTCACCATGGCAGCCGCTGACGCTGGTCTTCTCGGTGCTAGCATTGTCGCCCGTGCCGTCATCATCCTCATCCTCATTACCCTTCTTCGCACCACCATCTTCCTCCTCCTCCTCACCCACCTCTTCATCTGCACCTTCATCCTCTCGGCCTTTCTCCTCCTGTTGCTTCTCCTCTTCCTCCTTTTCATGCTCTTCATTTTTTATCCTCCTCTTCCTCCTCTCCTTCCCCCTCTTCATTTTCCCCTTCAGTATCTTTTTTAGTGCCCTCTTCGCCATTTTTCTCCTTGTCTTCATTGTCTTCCTCCTCCTCTTCCTCCCCGTCATCACCAGCAACAGACCGCGTGGAGTTGTCAACATCCATGCGATCTGAAACATTGTCGCCAGCTTCCGTTGCTGGTGGTGGGCTGCTGTATACAGGATCATCATCCTCCTCGTCTTCATCGTCATCTTCATAATCATCTTCTTCATTGTCATCGTCATTTCCTTCCACCTCCCCGTCCGAAGTCCCCTCTTCAGATCTGTCCTCCTCTTTCCCTTCCTCCTCCTCAAAGCAATGTAGATTCAAAGTCTCCCTCATCCGTTTCCTCCTCCTCGTCGCCGGACAACAAAAGTCGCTCCTCGTAACTGGTGGTGCTGCCCCTTCCTTTCTTCTGCCTTGCAACCTTCTGCTGTTTGGCACTTGCCGCTGCTCTTTTCTGCCTTTCCTTGCTCACTGAATGAGGTGTGTCTCCAACCCTTGATGCACTTGTCGCTGCCACTTCAACCTCCTCCTCATCTAGCTTGCCCACACCTTGAACGAACTTCCCCATTTGGTTTGATATTTGAGAGCACATATCGTGCACCAGTAGTGACAACTTTGTTTTTTTCTGGAAAACAAAATTAAAAAACAAAAACAAATGTAAAGGTATCAAAAAATGAATGAAACTATATAACACAAGTATGAAAAACAAAGAGGAAAGTGTGGTTTCATATAATGAAAAAAGAGACAGAAAAATACATTGCTTTTGTAGTTTTGAGGGAGCCTTGCGGAGACGAACTTCTCGATGTGATCCATGCTCCCAAAAAGACTATCTTCTGCGCACCTCGAGAACTCACCTTTCAGCTGTTTTTTTAAATGCACATGAAAACAATCAGCAAAAAATGAACAAAAAACAAAAATTATACTAAAAATTAGTGGTTGAGCAACTGGCTCCCTAACTTAGGGCAACATAAGCCCTATTGATGGGCAACTACAGTTATGATCATCAACAAACAAATGATGGTCAAATTACAGCAACTACAACCCCCGATGTTGGGCAACACCAAATGTTGCTCATTGGCATGTGTAAGCTTGAAAAAAGAAAATTGTTGGTAAAATGAGCATGATTACCATGCTAATTTTCACTAAAACTTTCATTTAGTAGCTCAGCAACTGGCTCCCTAAATTATGTCAACTACAATTTTAATCATGCAAAAAAGAAATATCCCACTGGTCAAATTAGGGCAAGTACAAATCCTGATAATGGGCAACTACAACTCTAATTATGAACAACTGTCTGCTTCAAAAAATAAAAGAACGTGCAATAAAAAGAAAGAAAAACTTACTCACAACTTTTCATATACCCCTTCCTAATCTTGTCCTTCTTAATGACTGCCTTGATGAGACCCTCGTTCCATGCTTTAACCCTAGAAGAACATTTAGCGTGCTCGCATCCACAAAATTTTGGTTGCTTGACCCATAGTCCACATCGAGAGAGTCGAGGTAAAGGAGCTGTTTCAGACACCAAAAAAAATACAGACATATGTCAGTTCCCAAAAAACTTTGGAAAATGGGATGGAATAAAAAAAGCAATGAACAGGAAAAAGGGGGATCTAGATCATTTTACCACTAGGTGGAATAAGCAACAACATAAACCCCATGAAAGCAATCCTAAGTTGGTTGACTACGAATTGGCAAATATCTGAATTCACGATGTCGAGTGGATTTAATGCAGCTGAGTAGGCACGCGGGGACACCTTCAAGCTGGATGTCTGCGCAAGGAAACAACTGAAAACAACGACAAGCCATGCACTCAAAAACTTGTCATCATCAACAGATCCCATCTCCTTTATCATTTCACACCACTTGGTTACTGCTGGCGCAGGCCCCGTGGAAAGGTTGTACATCTCGTTGAACAACCTAACTATGTCGGGTTCTATTTCGTACACAACCTTCTTCCGCCCCCTTGGCAATCCCCATATCCTTTCGACACTGGCTGTGTCGACTGCGATCTTCCCCCTCTTAGGAATGTCAAGTTGCGACAACTCTGGGTCATAACACTTCAGGAAAAACTTCACCAGATCTCCTTTCATTGTTCTTGTTCCAATATCAAGCACGCCGCCAAAACTTAACTCGCCAAATGGCATCATTTTGTATTGGGTCGAGAGAACTATTTAGAATAAATAGTCTTGAAGGTGATGCCCTGTTCCTTGGTGTCGGCACACTACTACCAACCTGCAAAAAATATAGAAGAATTCAAACTAAAAGTAAGGATATGCTACTGTGTCTGATAAACTGAGCAACTAGAACTACATTACAAAGCAACTGCTACTGCTGTGTTAGGCAACTGCTACTACTTTGCTAGGCAACTACAACGCTTCTTGTCCCAACTAAGGTGAAGACAAAAACAAAAACTAACATGATGGTTTCTCAACCTACGATCATATTCTCATACCCCACACATGTGACGTATCTATAATTTTTGATTGTTCCATGCTGATATATTATCATTCTAGGATACTTTTTGGGTCTTTATTGACCAATTTATAATTTTTTTAGCATTAACCTATTGACGAAGTGCCCAGTGCCAGTTGCTGTTTTCTGCATGTTTTCACTTTTTAGGTTTATAGTACCAAACGAAGTCCAATTGCCATGAAACTTTTTTATGTTTTTTTGGACCAAAAGAAGACCTAGGAACCATGGAAGGAGGTCGGTGGCCACACGAGAGCCTCACAAGCCAACAGGGCGCGCCCCTGGGGGCCCTGATGGCTTGTGCCTCCCTCGGGCATCCCCCGATGCCCCTCTCTGGCCTATAAATTCTCTAATATTGGGAAAACCCTAAAGGAAGTCCTAAAACAATTTTTTTGCCGCCGCAAGTCTCTGTTCCGACGGGAGGCCATCTAGAGCTCCGTTCCGGCACCCTGCCGGAGGGGAGATCGATCACACAGGGCCTGTTCATCAACCTTGCTGCCCTCATGATGATGTGTGAGTAGTTTACCACAGACCTACGGGTCCGTAGGCAGTACCTAGATGGCAATCTCTATCTCTCTCTTGATCTTTAATACAATGGTCACCGCATCTTCGCTTTGATCTATCCGATGTAATCCTTTTGTGTGGTGCGTTTGTTGGGATGCGATGAATTGTGGGTTTATGTTCAGATTATTCATGATAAATATTTGAGTCTTCTCTGAGTTCTAATATGATTCTTATGTGCATGATCATCATAGCTTCGTAATGCTCTCCGATCTATTGAGATAGTTTGGCCAACTAGATTGATATTTCTTCGGTGGGAGTGGTGCGTTGTAGTAGGTTCAACCTAACGAGTTTCTACATCCAAGTGACAAAGTAGGGGACAAGATACGTCTTTGTGTTGCTACTAGTAAGGATAAAACGATGGGGTTTATTCATATTGCTTGAGTTTACTTTATCTACATCATGTCATCATTCTCCATGCATTACTCTGTTTTACTTAATACTCTAGATGCATGCTAGATAGCGGTCGATGAGTGGAGTAATAGTAATAGGTGCAGGCAGGCGTCGGGCTATTTGTTTATGGACGTGATGCCTATATACACATGATCATTGCGGTGAAAATCGCATAACTATCCGCTTTTCTATCAATTGCCCAACAGTAATTTGTTTACCCACCGTATGCTATTTCATGAGAGATGCCACTAGAGAAACCTACGGCCCCGGGTCTATTCACCATATATTTAAAAACCTTCAAAACCTTGCTGCCATTTATTTTCTTTCATTTTATTTTGCAATTTACAATTATCTACAATTATCTACACAACTCATTTGCTTGCAAATAACGAGATCAAGGGGATTGACAACCCTCTTTCCCGCGTTGGGTGCAAGTTGTTTGTTCTTTTGTGTGCAACCGCTGAAGACGGTTGAGGATTGGTAACCCTCTCTCCCCTTCTCTTTAACCTAGTAGTAGATGTTCTCACCAAGATCTTAGTTAAAGCAGTTGACCATAATCTAATTGCTGGACTGGGCCCTGAGGTTTGCCCTGGTGGGGTCATTTGCCTCCAATATGCAGATGACACAATCCTGTTCTTAGATGTGGACCTTACTCATGCCAAAAACCTCAAAATAACTCTTACTTGCTTTGAGCATGTTTCTGGGATGAGAATTAATTACTCTAAAAGTGAACTTATTCCTATTAATGTAGATTAGGATGAATTTCAAAACTTCCTCACTGCCCTAGATTGTAGTGGTGGCAAATTTCCTATTAAATATCTGGGGATCCCTCTCCATCATGATAAACTCAGGAGAGAGGATATCCAGCCTCTCATAGATAAAATCCTGAAAAGAATTGCAGGATGGAGGGGTAAGCTCCTCTCTTACAAGGGTAGACTTATTCTCATACAAGCTTGCCTAGCCAGCATCCCCATTTATTTACTTTCTTTTTAAAATTCCCTAAATAGTCCATATAGATGATAAATTCTCAGATGGCTAACTGCCCGTGGAATGACTTTGAAGGCCACACGAAGCTACACCTAGCAAACTGGGGTCTAGTTTCCATGAAAAAGGAATTTGGGGAGCTTGGGATTCTTAACCTTCAAGAACTTAACCTGTGCCTGTTAGGCTCTCGGGTTAAGAGATACTATGAAGTAGATGGTAAACCTTGGGAAATGATTATAGATCATAAGTACAAACCTTAAAAACCTAACCTCTTTGGTTCCTCCCATATTCAGAAGATTTCCAGATTCTGGAAAGGGATTAGAAGCATCATCCAAGCCTTGAAATTTGGATATAGATGGAAAGTAGGTAATGGCTGTAAAATTAGATTTTGGGAAGATACTTGGTTTGGTACTTCCCCTCTAGCAATTCAGTTCTGGCATGTTTATTCTATTTGCAATGAACAATCCAAATCTATCAGTGAGGTTTGGGATGGCCAACAATTAAAATTATCCTTTAGAAGGAATTTTGATGATACTCTTACGGAATATTGGTACCAATTAGCGAAGATTTCCAATAGCATTGTCCTCACTAATGACACAATGCTTTGGTCTGGCAACTTGAAAATCAGGGACAATATACTGCTAGCTCCCTCTATCATGTTATTAACTTTAGAGGTGTGCAACCTGTATTTTTCCCTGCTGTGTGGAAAATCAGAGTTCCTCCGAGAATTCATGTGTTTCTTTGGCTGTTAACACACAATAAACTCATGACCAGGGACAATCTTCGGAAAAGACACATAATTGATACGTCTCCAACGTATCTATAATTTTCGATTGTTCCATGCTATTATATTATCTATTTTGGATGTTTTATATGCATTAATATGCTATTTTATATTATTTTTGGGACTAACCTATTAACCTAGTGCCAGTTTTTGTTTTTTTCCTTGTTTTTGAGTATTGCAGGAAAGGAATATCAAACGGAGTCCAAACGGAATAAAATTCTACGATGATTTTTCTTGGACCAGAAGGAACCGAGGAGACTTGGAGAAGAGGCCAGAAGACCCACGGGTGGGCCACAAGCCACCTGGGCGCGCCCCTGGGGGGGGCCTGGCTTGTGGGCCCCCCGTGGCTCCTCCAACCCTAATTCTCCACCTATAAATTCAGAAATATTCCCCCAATACCAAAGAGAGCCACGATAATACTTTTCCGCCGCCGCAAGCCTCTGTTCCTGTGAGATCCCATCTTGGGGCCTTTTTTGGTAATCTGCCGGAGGGGAATTCGATCACGGAGGGCATCTACATCAACACCATTGCCCCTCCGATGATGCGTGAGTAGTTCACCTCAGACCTTCGGGTCCATAGCTAGTAGCTAGATGGCTTCTTCTCTCTCTATGTTCTTCAATACCATGTTCTCCATGATCTTCATGGGGATCTATCCGATGTAATACTCTTTTGCGGTGTGTTTGTCGAGATCCGATGAATTGTGGGTTTATGATCAGATTATCTATGAATATTATTTGAATCTTCTCTGAATTCTTATATGCATGATTTCATATCTTTGCAAGTCTCTTCGAGTTATTAGTTTGGTTTGGCCAACTAGATTGGTAATTATTGCAATGGGAGAAGTGCTTAGTTTTGGGTTCAATCTTGCGGTGTCCTCACCCAGTGACAAAGTAGGGGTAGCGAGGCACGTATTTGTATTGTTGCCGTCAAGGGTAAAAAGACGGGGTTTTCATCATATTGCTTGAGTTTATCCCTCTACATCATGTCATCTTACTTAATGCGTTATTCTGTTCTTCATGAACTTAATACTCTAGATGCAGGCAGGAGTCGGTCGATGTGTGGAGTAATAGTACTAGATGCAGAATCGTTTCGGTCTACTTGATACGGACGTGATGCCTATATGCATAATCATTGCTTTGGATATCATTATAACTATGCACTTTTCTATCAATTGCTCAACAGTAATTTGTTCACCCACCGTATTATTTTCCTTCAAGAGTGAAGCCTCTAGTGAAACCTATGCCCCCGGGTCTATTTTCCATATTATATTTTCAGATCTATAAACAAAAAATACCAAAAATACTTTGCTGCAATCTATTTACTTTTATTTTACTTTTCGTTTTAGTAATCTTTTATATCTATCTCTATCAGATCTCATCCTTGCAAGTAACCGTGAAGGGATTGACAACCCCTTTATAGCGTTGGGTGCAAGTGTTTGATTGTTTGTGTAGGTGCAAAGATTGGGGCCTTGCTTGTACCTCCTACTGGATTGATACCTTGGTTCTCAACAACCGAGGGAAATACTTATCTACTTTGCTGCATCACCCTTTCCTCTTCAAGGGAAAACCAACGCAAGCTCAAGAAGTAGAAAGAAGGATTTCTGGCGCCGTTGCCGGGGAGGATACATAGGAAGTGAAGACATCAAGCCTACCAAGTACCCATCACAAACTCATCTGTTGCATTTACATTATTTGCCATTTTCCTCTCGTTTTCCTCTCCCCCACTTCTAAAACGATTTTCAGAAAATACCAAAAAGATTTGCCTTTTTATCCGCCCTTCTTTCGTTCGTCTTTTCGTTTGCTTTTTGTTTGCTTGTGTGTTAGATCGTTTGCTCGTCTTTATGGCTCAACCCAAAAGCTTTGATCCTTATCTTAGGAAGTTGGAAGATATTGAGAATAATGCTAAAAGTTTCATGTCGCTCCAATTTGACCATAATAGTTTCTTTAGAAACGAGCTTAAAGAACAAAAGGCTATGCTAGAATACATGAATAAAGAACTTGATGATATGACTAAGGAATTTCATGGTTTGAAATCTCAGTTTGCTCACCTTGAAAATTTAGTAGGCCAAATTTCTGATAAACAAGCTACCTTAGTCAATAAAATGGCCGCGAAGCCAGAATCTTTAAATAATGATGAAGATCTTAAAGTGATTGATGTGACTCCTATTGAATCTTTGTTTTCTAATACAAATCTTGATAAAGATGGGACTGGAGATAAGTCAACTTTAGTTAAAAGTCGTCCCAATGATTCGGAGTTTATACATCTTAATGCTAAAATTGATAAAAGTGGGATTGAAGAGGTCAAAACTTTAAATAGCAATGAACCCACTCTTTTGGATTTCAAGGACTTTAATTATGATAGTTGTTCTTTGATTAATTGTATTTCCTTTTTGCAATCCATGTTGAATTCTCCGCATGCTTATGATCAAAATAAAGCTTTTACTAAACATATCGTTGATGCTATGATGAAATCTTTTGAAGAAAAAATTGAGTTGGAAGTTTCTATGCCTAGAAAGCTTTATGATGAGTGGGAACCTACTATTAAGATTAAAATTCAAGATTATGAGTGCCATGCTTTGTGTGATTTGGGTGCTAGCGTTTCGACGATTCCGAAAACTTTATGTGATGTGCTAGGTTTCCATGATCTTGATAATTGCTCTCTAAATTTGCATCTAGCGGATTCCACTATTAAGAAACCTATGGGAAGGATTAATTATGTTCTTATTGTTGCAAATAGGAATTATGTGCCCGTAGATTTCATTGTTCTTGATATAGATTGCAATCCTACATGTCCTATTATTCTTGGTAGACCTTTCCTTAGAATGATCGGTGCAATTATTGATATGAAAGAAGGAAACATTAGATTCCAATTTCCGTTAAGGAAAGGCATGGAACACTTTCCTAGAAATAAAATTAAATTACCTTATGAATCTATTATGAGAGCTACTTATGGATTGCATACCAAAGATGACAATACCTAGATCTATTGCGTTATGCCTAGCTAGGGGCGTTAAACAATAGCGCTTGTTGGGAGGCAACCCAATTTTATTTTATGTTTTTTTGTTTGTTTATGTTTTTGAGTGCTTTACAAATTATTACCTCTGTAGTAATTATGTTTTATTGTTTTAATTAGTGTTTGAGCCAAGTAAGACCTTTGGGATGGTCTACGGTGATTGTTGATTTGATTTTGCTGAAAAACAGAAACTTTTGTGCTCAGTCTAGGAATTTTATAAATTCACCAGAGCGTCGAATGAGTCTTAAATTTTTACACAAGATTTATATACAAATTTACCAGATTTTCCTAATTTTTCAGAATTTTTTGAGTTACAAAAGTATTCGAAGTTTACAGATTGCTACAGACTGTTCTGTTTTTGACAGATTCTGTTTTCTTTGTGTTATTTGCTTACTTTGATGTATCTATGGGTTGTATCGGGGGGTATGAACCATGGAGAAGTTGGAATACAGTAGATATTACACCAATATAAATAAATAATGAGTTCACAACAGTACTTAAAGTGGTGATTTATTTTTCTTATACTAACGGATCTCACGAGTTTTCTATTGAGTTTTGTGTTGTGAAGTTTTCAAGTTTTGGGTAAAGATTTGATGGACTATGGAATAAGGAGTGGCAATAGCCTAAGCTTGGGGATGCCCAAGGCACCCCAAGGAATATTCAAGGATACCAAAGAGCCTAAGCTTGGGGATGCCCCGGAAGGCATCCCCTCTTTCGTCTTCAATCTATCGGTAAATTTACTTGAGGCTATATTTTTATTCACCACATGATATGTGTTTTGCTTGGAGCGTCTTGTATGATATGAGTCTTTGCTTTTTAGTTTGCCACAATCATCCTTGCTGCACACATCTTTTGAGAGGGACACGCATGAATCGTGAATTTATTAGAATACTCTATGTGCTTCACTTATATCTTTTGAGCTAGGCAATTTTGCTCTAGTGCTTCCCTTATATCTTTTTAGAGCACGGTGGTGTTTTATTTTATAGAAATAATTGAACTCTCATACCTCACTTATATTATTTTGAGAGTCTTTAAACTGCATGTTAATTGGTTTAGGTTATGAATTTAGTCCTAATATAATGGGCATCCAAGAGGGATATAATAAAAACTTTCATATAAAGTGCATTGAATACTATGAGAAGTTTAATTCCATGCATATAGTTTTGAGATATAAAAATGGTGATATTAGAGTCATGCTAGTGAGTAATTGTGGATTGGTAGAAATACTTGTGTTAAAAGTTTGTGATTCCCGTAGCATGCACGTATGGTGAACCGTTATGTAACGAAGTCGGAGCATGATTTGTTTATTGATTGTCATCCTTTGTGTGAGGGTCGGGAGCGCGCGATGGTTAACACCTACCAACCTCTCCCCTAGGAGCATGCGTCTAGTACTTTGCTTCGATAACTAATAGACTTTTGCAATAAGTATGTGAGTTCTTTATGACTAATGTGAGTCCATGGATTATACGCACTCTCACCCTTCCACCATTGCTAGCCTCTCTAGTACCGCACAACTTTCGCCGGTGCATTAAACCCACCATATACCCTTCCTCAAAACAGCCACCATACCTACCTATTATGGCATTTCCATAGCCATTCCGAGATATATTGCCATGCAACTTCCACCGTTCCGTTTATTATGACACGCACCATCATTTTCATATTGCTTTGCATGATCGTAAAATAGCTAGCATGATGTTTTCATGGCTTGTCCATTTTTTGATGTCATTTGCTATGCTTGATCGTTGCACATCCCGGTACATCACCGGAAGCATTCATATAGAGTCATATTTTGTTCTAGGTATCGAGTTGTAATTCTTGAGTTGTAAGTAAATAAAAGTGTGATGATCATCATTATTAGAGCATTGTCCCATGAGAGGAAAGGATGATGGAAGCTATGATTCCCTCACAAGCTGGGATGAGTCTCCGGACTTTACAAATAATAAAAGAGGCCAATGACGCCCAAATAAAAAAGAGAGGCCAAAGAAGCCCACCAAAAAAATGAGAGCAAAGAGAGAAGGGACAATGCTACTATCCTTTTTCCACACTTATGCTTCAAAGTAGCACCATGATCTTCATGATAGAGAGTCTCCTATTTTGTCACTTTCATATACTAGTGGGAATTTTTCATTATAATGCACACCCACTTAGTTTCTTTTTGAGCTTTCATACACTTATAGCTCTAGTGTATCCGTTGCATGGCAATCCCTACTCACTCACATTGATATCTATTAATGGGCATCTCCATAGCCCGTTGATACGCCTAGTTGATGTGAGACTATCTTCTCCTTTTTCTCACAACCTCCACCATATTCTATTCCACCTATAGTGTTATATCCATGGCTCACGCTAATGTCTTGCGTGAAAGGTGAAAAGGTTTGAGAACATAAAAGGTGTGAAACAATTGCTTGACTTGTCATCGGGGTTGTGCATGATCTAAATACTTTGTGTGGGGAAGATGGAGCATAGCCAGACCATATGATTTTGTAGGGATAACTTTCTTTGGCCATGTTATTTTGAAAGGACACGATTACTTTGTTAGTATGCTTGAAGTATTATTGTTTTTATGTCAATATTAAGATTTTGTTTTGAATCTTATGGATCTGAACATTCATGCCACAATAAAGGATATTACATGAATAAATATGTTAGGTAGCATTCCACATCAAAAATTAGGTTTTTATCATTTACCTACTCGAGGACGAGCAGGAATTAAGCTTGGGGATGCTTGATACGTCTCCAACGTATCTATAGTTTTTGATTGTTCCATGCTATTATATTATCTATTTTGGATGTTTTATATGCATTAATATGCTATTTTATATTATTTTTGGGACTAACCTATTAACCTAGTGCCTAGTGCCAGTTTCTATTTTTTCCTTGTTTTTGAGTATTGCAGGAAAGGAATATCAAACGGAGTCCAAACAGAATAAAATTCTATGATGATTTTTCTTGGACCAGAAGGAACCCAGGAGACTTGGAGAAGAGGCCAGAAGACCCACGGGTGGGCCACAAGCCACCTGTTCGCGCCCCTGGGGGGGGGGGGCGCCCCCTGGCTTCTGGGCCCCCCGTGGCTCCTCCAACCCTAATTATCCGCCTATAAATTCAGAAATATTCCCCCAATACCAAAGAGATCCACGATAATACTTTTCCGCCGCCGCAAGCCTCTGTTCCCGTGAGATCCCATCTTGGGGCCTTTTCCGGTAATCTGCCGGAGGGGGATTCGATCACGGAGGGCATCTACATCAACACCATTGCCCCTCCGATGATGCGTGAGTAGTTCACCTCAGACCTTCAGATCCATAGCTAGTAGCTAGATGGCTTCTTCTCTCTCTATGTTCTTCAATACCATGTTCTCCATGATCTTCATGGGGATCTATCCGATGTAATACTCTTTTGCGGTGTGTTTGTCGAGATCCGATGAATTGTGGGTTTATGATCAGATTATCTACGAATATTATTTGAATCTTCTCTGAATTCTTATATGCATGATTTCATATCTTTGCAAGTCTCTTCGAGTTATTGGTTTGGTTTGGCCAACTAGATTGGTAATTCTTGCAATGGGAGAAGTGCTTAGTTTTGGGTTCAATCTTGCGGTGTCCTCACCCAGTGACAAAGTAGGGGTAGCGAGGCACGTATTTGTATTGTTGCCATCAAGGGTAAAAAGATGGGGTTTTCATAATATTGCTTGAGTTTATCCCTCTACATCATGTCATCTTACTTAATGCGTTACTCTGTTCTTAATGAACTTAATACTCTAGATGCAGGCAGGAGTCGGTCGATGTGTGGAGTAATAGTACTAGATGCAGAATCGTTTCGGTCTACTTGATACGGATGTGATGCCTATATGCATAATCATTGCCTTGGATATCGTTATAACTATGCGCTTTTCTATCAATTGCTCTACAGTAATTTGTTCACCCACCGTATTATTTTCCTTCAAGAGAGAAGCCTCTAGTGAAACCTATGGCCCCCAGGTCTATTTTCCATATTATATTTTCAGATCTATAAACCTAAAATACCAAAAATACTTTGCTGCAATCTATTTAATTTATTTTACTTTTCGTTTTAGTAATCTTTTATATCTATCTCTATCAGATCTCATCCTTGCAAGTAACCGTGAAGGGATTGACAACCCCTTTATAGCGTTGGGTGCAAGTGTTTGATTGTTTGTGTAGGTGCAAAGATTGGGGCCTTGCTTGTACCTCCTACTGGATTGATACCTTGGTTCTCAACAACTGAGGGAAATACTTATCTACTTTGCTGCATCACCCTTTCCTCTTCAAGGGAAAACCAACGCAAGCTCAAGAAGTAGCAATAATCAAACCTCTTGATTGTGTGTTTTGCTCTGAAAATGAGTCCATTCAACTTCTGTTCTACGATTGTGTGGTGGCCAGAAATATTTGGTCTTTGGTCTGTGAACATTTCAATGTTCAACTGGGTGGTGATTTTGAATCGATTGCTAGATTTTGGTTTCTAACAATAGAAACTCTGCTTTGAATACTGCTAGTGCTGCTGTTATGTGGCGTCTTTGGAAATATAGGAACTCTATGATTTTCAATAACACTACATGGCTCTCTGTCCATCAGGTCCTGAAGGGACTACTGTCCATGGTTAAAGCTTGGAGCATTTTGTCTCCGAACCTACCCCGGGAGAGACTTTCGACCTTTGCAACAAAACTGGTGGAGTTCTTGAGGAAGCCATTGGTTATCACAAGTGGCTGACTCCAGCTGCGCACAACCCACTGACATCTGATCCAGATTTGGCCTTCCGTTCTCCTATGAAGAAGAAAGCTGCAGAAGACCAGTCCATTGTTTCCAGCCTCATTTCCACTCTAGTGGCCTTCTGGTCTCCTCAAGCACCATCTGCACCACCGCTGAAGGCCAGGAAACCTACGCTGGAGATCACCTACGAGCAGTAGTGATTTCCCCCTTGTATTGCTTGTCTACCATGTTTGTCTTAGTGGTGCTTGGAGAGCGCACTTTTACTCTTTTGCTTATTTTCATTTGGACCGCTCCACTTAGTGAGCTGATGTATGCAACTGTTGGTTTCGTTCTTGCAAATGAAACGGGGAGATCCATCTCCCTTTTCCTCTAAAAAAATGATGGCGCCCGAGGGTGTCCTAGGGTAGAATGTAATCGGCGTGATGGCAGCGGCTGCTGGGTGGCTGAGGGTCGAGGAAGAGGGAGGCGACATATGCGGCGGCCATCTTGGGTTACCCGATGGTGGGAGGGTTGGCTCCCTCGTGCGGGGGGAGAGGTGAGACCGTGAGAGAGAGAGAGAGAGAGATAGAGAGAGAGGCGCCCGAGTAAAAAAATAGTGGGATGGGGAGAAAAATCGGTGGAGGTGGGTTTCACATGAAAAAAATTGGTGGGATCGAGGATGGCACTAAAAATATCGGGGGTGGGGGGGAGGCTCTCGTTCGATCAAGGAGGGGGGAGGTATGATACTTGTGATCTGCGTTAGGTTTTCCGTGAAGAGGAACGGGTTATGGCCGCACAATGTGGGTAAGTATTTCCCTCAGTTATGAAACCAAGGTTTATCGACCCAATAGGAATACCAATCCTCAACCGTCTTCAGCGACTGCACACAAAAGAACAAACAACTTGCACCCAACGCGGGCAGGAGGGTTGTCAATCCCCTTGATCTCGTTATTTGCAAACGAGTGAGGTGTGTAGATAATTGCAAAGTGCAAAATAAAATAAAAGCAAATAAATGGCAGCAAGGTAATGATAGTGTTTCTGAATATATAAGTGAATAGACCCGGGGGCCGTAGTGTTCCCTAGTGGCATCTCTCATGGCAAAAGCATACGGTGGGTAAACAAATTACTGTTGGGCAATTGATAGAAAAGAGAATAATTATGCGATTTTCACGGCGATGATCATGTGTATATAGGCATCACGTCCATAAGCAAATAGGCCGACTCCTGCCTGCACCTACTACTATTACTCCACCCATCGACCGCTATCCAGCATGCGTCTAGAGTATTAAGTAAAACAGAGTAATGCTTGGAGAACAATGACATGATGTAGACAAAGTAAACTCAATCCATATGAATAAACCCCATCATTTTATCCCTAGTAGCAACAACACAAAGACGCATCTTGTCCCCTTCTATCACTGGGATATAGAAACGCGCCAGGTTGAACCTACTACAACGCATTACTTCCACTGAAGAAATATCAATCTAGTTGGCCAAACTACATCAATAGATTGGAAAGTATTACGAAGCTATAATGATCATGCAAATAAGAATCTTAGTAATCAGGTTTGACTCAAATACTTTTCATGAATAATCTGAACATAAACTCACAATTCATCGGATCCCAACAAACACACCATACAAAGGGATTACATCGAATAGATCAAGGCAAAGATGAGATGAACATTGTATTGAAGATCAAAAGAGAGAGAGAGAGAGAGAGAGAGATTGCCATCTAGGTACTACCTATGGACCCGTAGGTTTGGGGTGAACTACTCACACATCATGGTGAGGGTAGCAAGGTTGATGAAGAAGCCCTGCGTGATCGATCCCCTCTCCAGCAGGGTGCCAGAACTGAGCTCTAGACGGCCTCCCGTCGGAACAGAGACTTGTGGCGGCGAAAAAAGTGTTTCGGGAGTGCCTCTGATATTTTTAGGGTAAAAGATAATTTATAGGACAAATAGGGGCATCGGGAGGTGCCCGAGGGAGGCACAAGCCATCATGGCGCCCCCCTGGTGGCGCACCCTGTTGGCTTGTGGGCCCCTCGTGGCTCTCCTGGCCTCCCTCTGAAGCTTCCAGGTCTTATTTTGGTCCAGAAAAAATCATCAAAAAGTTTCATGGCAATTGGACTTCGTTTGGTACAGTAAACCTGAAAAGTCAAAAACACGCAGAAAACATCAACTGGCATTGGGCACTGGGTCAATAGGTTAGTGCTCAAAAATATAATAAATTGGCAAACAAATGCCCAAAGAGTATCCTAGAATGATAACATATCAACATGGAACAATCAAAAATTATAGATACGTTGGAGACTTATCAGGGTACGAGATGAACGACGTACCAACTCCCCCTTTAGGAGTAGAGATTTGAACTGTAATTTGCAATAATCAGAGTGTAATTTGGACTGTAATTTACAGTAATGATTCACTTCTAGTGTATCAGAATCTTTTTGTATTCTTTTCAGTTTTGTGGAGTAACCCTGTAACTTTTGCTATCCTATGATCTGAAACTTCCTGTTTTGTATTATAAATTTTACACTGCATGTCCCTGTAATTACACTGCAACTTTTCAGTATTTTGGACTATATACCATGTATTTTCCAGTCTTGTTAAATGTGTATTCAATGTAATGTCAGTGTAGTTTCCCGACAGGTTGAGTAATTTGGACCGTAATTTGTACTGTGATCGCATTGTATCTTTTTACTAAATTTGGACATTATGACCTTGTATTTTTTTAGTAATTACACTTCATATGTCAGTGCGCTATCATTTGTATATCCATGTGTAACTTATATGATTTTACATTGTATTTACACGACGGTGTTTTTTTGTATTTTCCATTATGTAAGTACTTCAGATTGCCGTTGCATTTACAATGTATATCTCTGTGTATATTTTAGTGATTTTTTTGTTAGTTGCAGTACTCACTTTGTTAGGATGGCGAGATTGCGTAAAGCTTTTTGG
Organism: Elymus sibiricus; assembly: GCA_039707655.1. NCBI lineage: Eukaryota > Viridiplantae > Streptophyta > Magnoliopsida > Poales > Poaceae > Elymus > Elymus sibiricus. The sequence goes on from CM077665.1 coordinate 515,648,652, forward strand.
CAGGGAGCCCATGATGTTTCTCGTGATGACAGTGTTGATTGTTCAGATAAGCCTTTTGTTCCCGACGATTTTGCAGATGCTGATTATTTTAAACTATCTCAAGTTTATTTTCTCGCTTTTTTTAGCAGCTATTCTGATGTAGTTTTCTTTTTCCAATTTCAGAATATTTAATTTAGTTATGTTTTGCTCTCCGTAGGAATCTTCTATGGATGATGGCACTTTTGACAAAGCAATGTTTAACTGTATCTGAATCATGTAAGTGAACTTTTCTGATTTGCCTTCTTGATCTCGTCTATTCGATGTTCTTCTCTATTTTGTTTTATTATCCCATATATTCTTATATATCTTTTATTTTGTTGTCTTTTATTTTGGTTTGCAGAAAGTTAGATATTTCAAACGGAAGATAACTACTGCATGAGACCGTAATGTGGTATGTAAACATATTTTTTGGGTTATGGTCCTATGTCTGTAATCATGCATCTTTTATCTATTTTCAAGCATGTTCTTTTAGTTTAATCCGTTCTCTTTCAGTGAGTTTTAAAGGCTATCTAGTCTTTACTTGGTACTGTTATTCGTTTTGGTTTTCATAGTAAGATTGAAAGCAACTGACTGTGAGCCTTAAGGGATTTTACCGTGCTCTTGCACCTGTAAGTGCATGTATGCTGGGAAGTTCCAAGTTGTATCTTGATTTTTAGGATAACATTTTTATAGTGAGCCTGACTGCTTTTTTAGTGTGATCTTGTTACTGTAATTAGTGTATCCGGTAATACCTAGTTTTTAGGCCTAGAAAAAATTGGCTTCTCTATTTTCTCATATTTTTTACAGTAAGGTTGTATGCTTTTTACTATGTTCTTTATACTATAATTAGTGTTCGTGTGTTTCGTAATTTCATGCCTGTTTATTATATTAGTATTCTCATTTTCACTTTTACAGTTAGATTGTAAGCTTTTACAGTGTTCATGGCATTGTAAGTAGTGTTGGTATGTTGGGCATTTCCAGTTTTTTCTAGTATGGTTTATAGCTTACTCTCTTTGAAATTCGTTGGAACATCTCGTAGGAAGATCTAGGAGTTTGATTTCTCTCTTTAATGTGTACAAGTAACTGTAATTACTTTGATGCATGTGTGTAAGTTAAGATTTCTGGCCCATCAAAACTTTGAATCTTCTTTGTAGGTCTTCTGTGCATGAATTCTTATGCATGAAACTGCAAATAGTCTGATGCATGTAACCGATAAATTGGTGATTGTATCACCTAATATTGTCCCCTTCCATGGTTCCCCCTATTGCTGTGGTGATAGTGGTTAGGCGAGATATTTTCATTTCCTAACTTCTTTTAGTAGTATTTTTGTCCTTTTTATTTAGCAATTTTTGCATGTACTGATTGTGAATTCTATTTGGATTTAGTTTCAGTATGAGTTAATTCTATTTTATGTTTATTATTATTGAATTTACCTTTTTCTGTGTTTGTTGTTTGTGTAGATGCTGAAAAGGTCTAGTGAATTTCCTGCATCAAGCACCTTTACTAGGTATTCTGGGAAGCTTTTTTCCAAAGTTGTGAGTGAATTGACCACTAGACAATTAACTGTCATCCACAATTATGGGGCGGATTGTCTTCTTCAGTTTGTAAAGACTGAAGTGCCTCTTAAGGTTTGTGAAATGGCTAGCCAGCAACTTCGATGTCCCTGCATGAGAATTTCAGTTAAGGAAAAAGTTCATCCCCTTGAAGAAGTATATAATTCACGACATACTAGATCTTCCTGTTGACGGGGATCCCATTGTTTCTGATGCCGATGATGGTCGTGCTTTTTTGCTTTCCCATTTTAATGTCACTAGTATCCCTCAAGTGTCTTTCTCTGTAAACAAACTCAAATCTACATAAGTGGTATTGTCTGATGAGGATATTTTCATCTGATTTGCGTGCATCGCTTTCTGCACATTCATGTGTCCAAATTCGATCCTCCTTTGTTTTGCCATGCTTGTCGCATTTCATGGTGATCCTCGTTATTTCATTGTTTCTCTTTTTACTCATTGTCCTAGATACAACCGCAGTGGTCACAGAAAACCCAAGAATGTGTGAGTAGAAGTTGAAGAATTCTTGTCCTTCTTCTTTCATCTTGAATTGCATTCCTAGTAGAGGCTTTGTCATGCTATCGGTTTTCATTAAGTTCCCTTCTGTTGCAGCCTCTTTCTCATTTTCCAGGAAACTTTCAATGTCTTGTTCATTTAGGTACTCCTCGTCTTCTTCGTTTTGAGCTGGATGGTGTTTATCTGTCTCTTCGCTTCTTTCTGATGCTTCTAGATTTAGTTGTATCATATGAAGATTCTTCAGGTTCCTGTATTTATTGTTTGTTAGTTTCAGTCATAATGAGGATCATTTTCATCAGAAGTTATTTTTAGCTGATTTTTCATGAGTTTACCTTGTCAAGTTCCATGTTGTCAAATAGACCGACATCCCATGGGTTGTGAGCACTCATCATCGCAGTTTCTCTCTACATCAAGAAGTGAAACCTCAAACATTGTCATTCTATGACACTACCAGGGTTATAGTCATATATACGCGAAATAGTCTCATGTAGGCATTATTTTTAATGTGAAAGGCAATGCTTACCGTGTCGTTGTGTGTTGTTGTTTGTTCATTGCTGATTGCAGTGTTCATCACATTGTATTCAGTTTCTATACCCTCCTGGAATCCAGAATAACTTTCTTGCTAGGTAGGGTAGTAAAATGCATGCATAAGTATATTTTGTGTGTTTATAGACTGGTTTTTTTTGTGATGTTTCCATTATCTTTTTTTTACCTTGTACATCATTTGTGCTTGAAGAAGTTTAGTAAATGTGTACGCCCCATTCTGTAAATACAATATATTACAAACCAGTTAGATACAACAACCTGATCTTTGTTTTCTTTATTTTATTTTCCACAAGAAGCTTCTTTTGGCTTACAGGAAGGAGTGCATACTCTTCATCTTGCAGGTATGACTCATGTCCTCGCATTCTTGCTTCGCCTACACTAGTAGAAAACAGGGCTTCAGTTCTAGCCGGATATGGGCAATAGTCCCGGTCGTGTTACGAACCGGGACTAATGTGTGCATCAGTCCCGGTTCGAGCGGCTAGGACGACGGCCGGGGCTCGGCAGGCATCAGTCCCGGTTCGAACGGGACCTTTAGTCGGTTGGTGACACCAACCGGGACTAAAGGGGTTGCGCCAAGAACGAGGCCATTTAGTCCCAGTTCGTGTCTCCAACAGGGACTAAAGGTATGTCTTCAGTCCCGGTTCTAGACACCAACCAGGACTACAAGTTTGCCTATATACACCCTCGCCCCTGGGTTGAAAGCAACATCCAATTTTTAGACACTTGTAACCAGGACATGCGTCCAATAGCAATCTCTAGACACTTGTAACCCTTATGAAGTCAATGAAAACACATTGAGTAGATAAAAAATCAAGTCTATGTTGATTGTAGGGGCGAAGATTTGGATAGCAAGCACATCCATTTTTTTTGAGAGAATTGTAATCTGGTTTTTGATGGAACAATTTTTCCAAAGGAGTCATATTTCCAATTGTTGGCAATATGCCCTAGAGGCAATACTAAATTGGTTATTATCATATTTCCTTCTTCATGATAATTGTTTATTATCCATGCTAGAATTGTATTGATTGGAAACTAAAATGCATGTGTGGATACATAGACAGCACTGTGTCCCTAGTGAGCCTCTACAGGACTAGCTCGTTGATCAAAGATGGTCAAGGTTTCCTGGCCATAGACATGAGTTGTCATTTGATAACGGGATCACATCATTAGGAGAATGATGTGATGGACAAGACCCAAACTATGAACGTAGCATATGATCGAGTCAAGTTTATTGCTATTGTTTTCTGCATGTCAAGTATCTGTTCCTATGATCATGAAATCATGAAACTCACTGACACCGGAGGAATACCTTGTGTGTATCAAATGTCGCAACGTAACTGGGTGACTATAAAGGTGCTCTACAGGTATCTCCGAGGTGTCTGTTGGGTTGGCATAGATCAAGACTGGGATTTGTTACTCCGTGTGACGGAGAGGTATCTCAGGGCCCACTCGGTAATACAACATCATATTGAGCTTGCAAGCAAAGTGACTAAAGATTTAGCCACATGATCTTGTATTACGGAACAAGTAAAGAGACTTGCCAGTAAGGAGATTGAACTAGGTATGGAGATACCGACGATCGAATCTCGGGCAAGTAACATACCGATGAACAAAGGGAACAGAGTACGGGATTAACTGAATCCTTGACATAAAGGTTCAACTGATAAAGATCTTCATAGAATATGTAGGAGCCAATATGGGCATCTAGGTCCCGCTATTGGTTATTGACCGTAGAGGTGTCTCGGTCATGTCTGCACAGTTCTCGAACCCGCAGGGTCTGCACACTTAACGTTCAGTGACGATTAGGTACTGTTGAGTTATATATGTTGGTGACCGAAGGTTGTTCGGAGTCCCGGATGAGATCCCGGACGTCACGAGGTGTTCCGGAATGGTCCGGAGGTAAAGATTGATATATAGGAAGTTGATGTTCGGGCACCGGAATGGTTTCGGGGTTTAACCGGGTTTCATCGGGAGTGCCGGAAAGGTTCCGGGGGTCCACCGGGAGGGTCCACCTGCCCCGAAGGGCCCCATGGGCTGTGAGAGGGTGCGCACCCGCCCCTGGTGGGCTGCACCTCCTGCCAAGGCCCATGCGGCTGGAAGGGTGGGGGCTGATACGTCTTCAACGTATCTATAATTTTTGATTGTTCCATGCTATTATATTATCTGTTTTGGATGTTTTACATGCATTAATATGCCATTTTATATTATTTTTGGGACTAACCTATTAATCTAGAGCCTAGTGCCAGTTTCTGTTTTTTCCTTGTTTTTGAGTATTGCAGATAAGGAATATTAAACGGAGTCCAAATGGAATAAAAGCTTCGCGATGATTTTTCTTGGACCAGAAGAAACCTACCAGACTTGGAGATGAATGCAGGAGACCTGCCGGGAGGTCACAAGGCTGCAGGGCGCGCCCTAGGGGGGGCGCCCCCTGGCTTGTGGCCCCCCTGCAGGTCCTCTGTTCCCGTGAGATCCTATCTTGGAGCCTTTTCCGGTAATCTGCCGGAGGGGGATTCGATCACGGAGGGCATCTACATCAACTCCATTGCCCCTCCGATGATGCGTGAGTAGTTCACCACTGACCTTCGGGTCCATAGCTAGTAGCTAGATGGCTTCTTCTCTCTCTTTGTTCTTCAATACCATGTTCTTCATGATCTTCATGGAGATCTATCCGATGTAATACTCTTTTGCGGTGTGTTTGTCGAGATCCGATGAATTGTGGGTTTATGATCAGATTATCTATGAATATTATTTTAATCTTCTCTGAATTCTTATATGCATGATTTCATATCTTTGCAAGTCTCTTCGAGTTATTGGTTTGGTTTGGCCAACTAGATTGGTAATTCTTGCAATGGGAGAAGTGCTTAGTTTTGGGTTCAATCTTGCGGTGTCCTCACCCAATGACAAAGTAGGGGTAGCAAGGCATGTATTTGTATTGTTGCCATCGAGGATAAAAAGATGGGGTTTTCATCATATTGCTTGAGTTTATCCCTCTACATCATGTCATCTTACCTAATGCGTTACTCTGTTCTTCATGAACTTAATACTCTAGATGCAGGCAGGAGTCGGTCGATGTGTGGAGTAATAGTAGTAGATGCAGAATCGTTTCGGTCTACTTGACACGGACGTGATGCCTATATGCATAATCATTGCCTTGGATATCGTCATACCTATGCGCTTTTCTATCAATTGCTCGACAGTAATTTGTTCACCCACCGTATTATTTTCCTTCATGAGAGAAGCCTGTAGTGAAACCTATGGCCCCCGGGTCTATTTTCCATATTATATTTTCAGGTCTATAAACCAAAAATACCAAAAATACTTTGCTGCAATCTTTTTACTTTTTTTTACTTTTCGTTTTAGCAATCTTTTATATCTATCTCGATCAGATCTCATCTTTGCAAATAACCGTGAAGGGATTGACAACCCCTTTATAGCGTTGGGTGCAAGAGTTTGATTGTTTGTGTAGGTGCGAATATTGGGGACTTGCTTGTATCTCCTACTTGATTGATACCTTGGTTCTCAACAACTGAGGGAAATACTTATCTACTTTGCTGCATCACCCTTTCCTCTTCAAGGGAAAACCAACGCAATCTCAAGAAGTAGCAAGAAGGATTTCTGGCGCCGTTGCCGGGGAGATCTACACCAAGCCTACCAAGTACCCATTACAAACTCATCTCTTGCATTTACATTATTTGCCATTCGCCTCTCGTTTTCCTCTCCCCCACTTCTAAAACGATTTTCAGAAAAAACCAAAAAGATTTGCCTTTTTATTCGCCCTTCTTCCGTTCGTCTTTTCGTTTGCTTTTTGTTTGCTTGTGTGCTAGATCAATTCGTTGCCACCATGTCTGAATCTGGGGAGGTTTTCATTGAAAAGGATAGTAATAATCTCGAGGGGAATTTTGATGACTTTGTTAATAACGACCCTCATGAAGAACCTACTATCACACATACAAAAAAAATACGCATAGGTAGCGGTAATATTATTGGAAAAGGTGTTATTCAAGATTTCTTTACTTGTGCTGGTACGCTACCTACCTTAGGAGGTTCTATTCTCAATAAAACTAATAGTCTTGCGGACGCAATAACACTATTAATAATTGAACTTGAGAGACAATTTGTTCATATGCATCCGTGCATACAAAGAATTTTTCTAGAGTTTTCTAATGTTCAGCATTCTTCCGTTAAGCGTGCCGCCACTATATTTCTAGCCCACGAGTTTAGATTCATCATGAAAGAGGCTAGCGAATTTTTTGCTCATTATAAAATTAATGGTGGATGTCCCCCCATAGAGGAGATCCTTTTTAATCAAGAATAAATAATGAGATTGCAATCTCCGGATTATGTTGCTTATAATGAAAATTTGAGAAAAAGGGTTCCTATCGAGGTTTTGGTTGATAAGATTTCTGAACTCAATGATAATTTTGCTATACAAAACAATGGATTAGAGTTCATATTAAGAGATAGACTTATGACTTTCCACCAAAGGAAAGCTTACAATGATGAATTGATTATACACTATAGGGGGCCGAAGGAGGAACCTATCCCTCCCGCACTTGATCTCAAGGATCCTTATCCTATTAAATTTAGCCCTTTTGATTATTTTTGCTTTCCACAAAGGAAACTTGCCACTGAAAGAAGGGAGTATGAGATGATCATGGATGATCACCCTTACTATTATGACAATACCTAGATCTATTGTGTTATGCCTAGCTAGGGGCGATAAACAATAGCGCTTGTTGGGAGGCAACCCAATTTTATTTTTTTACTTTTATTTTTTGCTTCTGTTTTTGAGTGCTTTACACATTATTACCTCTGTAGTAATTATGTTTTCTTGTTTTAATTAGTGTTTGAGCTAAGTAAGACCTTTGGGATGGTCTACGGTGATTGTGATTTGATTTTGCTGAAAAACAGAAACTTTTGCGCTCAGTCCAGGAATTTTATAAATTCACCAGAGCGTCGAATGAGTCTGAAATTTTTACACAAGATTTATATACAAATTGCGCTGATTGTCCTAATTTTTCAGAATTTTTGGAGTTACATAAGTATTCGAAGTCTATAGATTTCTACAGAGTGTTCTGTTTTAGACAGATTCTGTTTTCTTTGGGTTGGTTGCTTATTTTGATGTATCTATGGGTTGTATCGGGGGGGGGGGGGGGTATGAACCATGGAGAAGTTGGAATACAGTAGATATTATACCAATATAAATAAAGAATGAGTTCACAATAGTACCTAAAGGTGGTGATTTATTTTTCTTATACTAACGGATCTCACGAGTTTTCTGTTGAGTTTTGTGTTGTGAAGTTTTCAAGTTTTGGGTAAAGATTTGATGGACTATGGAATAAGGAGTGGCAAGAGACTAAGCTTGGGGATGCCCAAGGCACCCCAAGCCAAATTCAAGGATACCAAAGAGCCTAAGCTTGGGGATGCCCCCGAAGGCATCCCCTCTTTCGTCTTCAATCCATCGGTAAATTTACTTGAGGCTATATTTTTATTCACCACATGATATGTGTTTTGCTTGGAGCGTCTTGTATGATATGAGTCTTTGCTTTTTAGTTTGCCACAATCATCCTTGCTGTACACATCTTTTGAGGCGGACACACATTAATCGTGAATTTATTAGAATACTCTATGTGCTTCACTTATATCTTTTGAGCTAGGCAATGTTGCTCTAGTGCTTCACTTATATATTTTTAGAGCACGGTGGTGTTTTATTTTATAGAAATAATTGAACTCTCATACCTCACTTATATTATTTTGAGAGTCTTTAAACAGCATGGTAATTGGTTTAGGTTATGAATTTAGTCCTAATATAATGGGCATCCAAGAGGGATATAATAAAAACTTTCATATAAAGTGCATTGAATACTATGAGAAGTTTGATTCCTTGCATATAGTTTTGAGATATAAAGATGGTGATATGAGAGTCATGCTAGTGAGTAATTGTGGATTGGTAGAAATACTTGTGTTAAAGTTTGTGATTCCCGTAGCATGCATGTATGGTGAACCGTTATGTAACGAAGTCGGAGCATGACTTGTTTAATGATTGTCATCCTTTGTGTGAGGGTCGGGAGCGCGCGATGGTTAACTCCTACCAACCTCTCCCCTAGGAGCATGCGTCTAATACTTTGCTTCGATAACTAATAGACTTTTGCAATAAGTATGTGAGTTCTTTATGACTAATGTTGAGTCCATGGATTATACGCACTCTCACCCTTCCACCTTTGCTAGCCTCTCTAGTACCGCGCAACTTTCGCTGGTGCATTAAACCCACCATATACCCTTCCTCAAAACAGCCACCATACCTACCTATTATGGCATTTCCATAGCCATTCCGAGATATATTGCCATGCAACTCCCACCGTTCCGTTTTTCACGACACGCACTATCATTTTCATATTGCTTTGCATCATCGTAAGATAGCTAGCATGATGTTTTCATGGCTTGTCCGTTTTTTGATGTCATTTGCTAGGCTAGATCGTTGCACATCCCGGTACACCACCGGAAGCATTTATATAGAGTCATATTTTTTTCTAGGTATCGAGTTGTAATTCTTGAGTTGTAAGTAAATAAAAGTGTGATGATCTTCATTATTAGAGTATTGTCCCGTGAGAGAAAAGGATGATGGAAGCTATGATTCCCTCACAAGTTGGGATCAGTCTCCGGACTTTACAAATAATAAAAGAGGCCAATGAAGCCCAAATAAAAAAACAGAGGACAAAGATGCCCACCAAAAAAAAATGAGAGAAAGAGAGAAGGGACAATGCTACTATCTTTTTCCACACTTGTGCTTCAAAGTAGCACAATGATCTTCATGATAGCGAGTCTCAAATTTTGTCACTTTCATATAACTAGTGGAAAATTTTCATCATTATGCACAACCACTTAGTTTCTTTTTGAGCTTTCATACACTTATAGCTCTAGTGCATTCGTTGCATGGCAATCCCTACTCACTCACATTGATATCTATTGATGGGCATCTCCATAGCCCGTTGATACGCCTAGTTGATGTGAGACTATCTTCTCCTTTTCCTCACAACCTCCACCATATTCTATTCCACCTATAGTGCTATATCCATGGCTCACGCTCATGTATTGCGTAAGAGTTGAAAAGGTTTGAGAACATAAAAGGTGTGAAACAATTGCTTGACTTGTCATCGGGGTTGTGCATGATTTAAATACTTTGTGTGGGGAAGATGGAGCATAGCCAGACCATATGATTTTGTAGGGATAGCTTTCTGAGGCCATGTTATTTCGAAAGGACGCAATTGCCTTGTTAGTATGCTTGAAGTATTACTGTTTTTATGTCAATATTAAACTTTTGTTTTGAATCTTGCGGATCTGAATATTCATGCCACAATAAAGAATATTACATGGATAAATATGTTAGGTAGCATTCCACATCAAAAATTCTGTTTTATCATTTACCTACTCGAGGACGAGCGGGAATTAAGCTTGGGGATGCTTAATACGTCTCCAATGTATCTACAATTTTTGATTGTTCCATGCTATTATATTATCTGTTTTGGATGTTTTATATGCATTAATATGCTATTTTATATTTTTTTTGGGACTAACTTATTAATCTAGAGCCTAGTGCCAGTTTCTGTTTTTTCCTTGTTTTTGAGTATTGCAGATAAGGAATATTAAACGGAGTCCAAACCGAATAAAATCTTCGCGATGATTTTTCTTGGACCAGAAGAAACCTACCAGACTTGGAGATGACGGCAGGAGACCTACCGGGAGGTCACAAGCCTGCAGGGCGCGCCCCCCTGGCTTGTGGCCCCCCTGCAGGTCCTCTAACCCTATTCTTCGGCCTATAAATTCCCAAATATTCCCCCAATACCGAAGAGGGACACAAAAATACTTTTCCGCCGCCGGAAGCCTCTGTTCCCGTGAGATCCCATCTTGGAGCCTTTTCCGGTAATCTGCCGGAGGGGGATTCGATCACGGAGGGCTTCTACATCAACTCCATTGCCCCTCCGATGTTGCGTGAGTAGTTCACCACAGACCTTCGGGTCCATAGCTAGTAGCTAGATGGCTTCTTCTCTCTCTTTGTTCTTCAATACCATGTTCTTCATGATCTTCATGGAGATCTATCCGATGTAATACTCTTTTGCGGTGTGTTTGTCGAGATCCGAAGAATTGTGGGTTTATGATCAGATTGTCTATGAATATTATTTGAATCTTCTCTGAATTCTTATATGCATGATTTCATATCTTTGCACGTCTCTTCGAGTTATTGGTTTGGTTTGGCCAACTAGATTGGTAATTCTTGCAATGGTAGAAGTGCTTAGTTTTGGGTTCAATCTTGCGGTGACCTCACCCAGTGACAAAGTAGGGGTAGCGAGGCACGTATTTGTATTGTTGCCATCGAGGATAAAAAGATGGGGTTTTCATCATATTGCTTGAGTTTATCCCTCTACATCATGTCATCTTACCTAATGCGTTACTCTGTTCTTCATGAACTTAATACTCTAGATGCAGGCAGGAGTCGGTCGATGTGTGGAGTAATAGTAGTAGATGCAGAATCGTTTCAGTCTACTTGACACGGACGTGATGCCTATATGCATAATCATTGCCTTGGATGTCGTCATAACTATGCGCTTTTCTATCAATTGCTCGACGGTAATTTGTTCACCCACCGTATTATTTTCCTTCATGAGAGAAGCCTCTAGTGAAACCTATGCCCCCCGGGTCTATTTTCCATATTATATTTTCAGATCTATAAACCAAAAATACCAAAAATACTTTTCTGCAATCTTTTTACTTTTGTTTTACTTTTCATTTTAGCAATCTTTTATATCTATCTCTATCAGATCTCATCCTTGCAAATAACCGTGAAGGGATTGACAACCCCTTTATAGCGTTGGGTGCAAGAGTTTGATTGTTTGTGTAGGTGCGAAGATTGGGGACTTGCTTGTATCTCCTATTGGATTGACCTTGGTTCTCAACAACTGAGGGAAATACTAATCTACTTTGCTGCATCACCATTTTCTCTTCAAGGGAAAACCAATGCAAGCTCAAGAAGTAGCAGGGGCCATGCCAAAGGGGGCCGCCGGCCCATTCCTTGGGTGGCAAGGCACCCCCTTGGCCGCCGCACCAACCCTAGGGAAAACCCTAGGGCGACCGGCCCCCTCCTCTCCCCCTATATATATGTGAGGGGAGGGGGGCTGCACCCACCTAAGCCACGGCGCAGCCTCTCCCTCCCTAAGCTCTGCCGGATCAGCTCCACCACCATCGCCGCCACTCCGTCATGCTGCCGGAGAACCCATCTACCTCTCCGCCCTCGCTTGCTGGATCAAGGAGGCGGAGAACGTCATCAAGCTGTACGTGTGCTGAATGTGGAGGTGCCATCCGTTCGGCACTAGATCATGATTGGATCACGAGACGGATTGCGATTTGGATCGCGAAGACGTTCGACTACATGAACCGCGTTTCTTAACACTTCCCGCTTAGCGATCTACAAGGGTATGTGGATCCGAAGTCTCCTCTCATAGATGCTCATCTCCTAGATTGATCTTGGTGAAGCGTAGGAAATTTTTTGTTTCCTATGTAACGATCCCCAATAGTGGTATCAGAGCTAGGTCTATCCGTAGATGACATCACAAGTAGAACACAAAGGAGTTTGTGGGCTTTGATATTCAGATTGCTTCCCTCCTTAGTCTTTTCTTGATTCAGCGGTATTGTGGGATGAAGCGGCCCGGACCAACCTTACTCGTCCACGTACGAGAGACCGGTTCCATCGACCGACATGTTACTTTGTTGCGTAAGATGGCTTGCGGGTGTTTGTCTCTCCCACCTTAGTTGAATCAGATTGGACAAAGGCGGTCCTTGTAGAAGGTGAAATAACAACTTGTATATCACCGTTGTGGTTTTGTGTAGGTAAGAATCGTTCTTGCTAGATACCCATAGCAGCCACGTAAAACATGCAACAATAAATTAGAGGACGTCTAACTTGTTTTTGCAGAGTATGTTGTGATATGATATGGCCAGAAACATGATGTGATATATGTGATGTATGAGATGATCATGTTTTGTAATAGTTTATATCAACTTTCATGTCAATCAGTACGGCAACCGGCAGGAGCCATAGGGTTGTCTTTAATTAATTTGTGTCATTTACTTTACTTTATCGCTATGAGTTAGCAATAGTTGTGGAAGCAATAGTTGGGGCGACAACCTCATGGCGACACGTTGATGGAGATCAAGATGATGGAGATCATGGTGTCATGCCAGTGACGATGGAGATCATGCCGGTGCTTTGAAGATGGAGATCAAAAGCACAAGTTCATGGCCATATCATGTCACTTATGATTTGCATGTGATGTTAATCCTTTTATGCATCTTATTTTGCTCAGGACGACGGTAGCATTATAAGGTGATCCCTCACTAAAATTTCAAGATAAAATTGTGTTCTCCCCGAGTGTGCACCGTTGCGAAAGTTCGTTGTTTAGAGACACCACGTGATGATCGGGTGTGATAGACTCTACGTTCGCATACAACGGGTGCAAGCCAGTTTTGCACATGCGGAACACTCGGGTTAAACTTGACGAGCCTAGCATGTACAGACATGGCCTCGGAACACAAGAGAACATGAGTCATATAGTAGATATGATCAACATGGAGATGTTCACCATTGAAACCACCTCATCTCACGTGATGATTGGACTTGGGTTGGTGAATTTGGATCATGTAGCACTCGAATGACCGGAGGGATCTTAATTTGAGTGGGAGTTTTTAAGTAATATGATTAACTAAACTCATTATCTTGAACCATAGTCTAAGTAATCTTTGCAAAATTTATGTTGTAGATCAATGGCTCGCGCAGTAGCTCCCCTGAATTTCAATGCGTTCCTAGAGAAAGCCAAGCTGAAAGATGATGGAAGTAATTTTGTAGACTGGGCCCGTAATCTGAGGATTATCCTCACGGCTTCCCAAAAGGCATATGTCCTTGATGCACCGCTTGGTGCGCCACCCGCTCCAGTATCGTCTGCAGACGTTGCGAACGCCTGGCAGGCGCGTTCTGATGACTACTCAATAGTTCAGTGTGCAATGTTGTATGGCTTAGAACCGGGACTTCAAAGACGTTTTGCACGTCATGGAGCATATGAGATGTTCCAGGAGTTGAAGTTTATTTTTGAGAAGAATGCCCGGATCGAGAGGTATGAGACCTCCGATAAATTCTATGCTTGCAAGATGGAGGAGAACAGGTTTGTCAGTGAACACATACTCCGAATGTCTGGGTATTCCAACCGTCTGGCTGAGTTGGGAATTACTCTCTCGCCAGAGGCGGTCACTGACAGAGTTCTTCAATCACTTCCACCTAGCTACAAAAGCTTTGGGTTGAACTATAACATGCAAGGGATGAACAAGTCAGTAACCGATCTGTTTGCGATGATGAAAGTCGCTGAGTCAGAAATCCAGAAGGAGCATCAAGTGTTGATGGTCAATAAAACCACTAGTTTCAAGAAGAATGGCAAGGGCAAGAAGGGTAACTCCAAGAAGAGTGGCAAAGTAGTTGCCCCTCCCATGAAGAAACCCAAGGCTGGACCCAAGCCAGAAACTGAGTGCTTTCATTGCAAAGGAACTGGCCACTGGAAGCGGAATTGCCCCAAGTATCTGGCCGACAAGGAGGCGGCCAACACCAAACAGGGTATATATGATATACATGTTAGTGATGTGTACCTTACCAACTCTCGTTGTAGTGCCTGGGTATTTGATACCGGTTCGGTTGCTCACATTTGCAACTCAAAGCAAGAACTGCGGAATAGACGGAGGCTGGCAAAGGACGAAGTGACGATGCGTGTGGGAAATGGTTCCAAGGTTGATGTGATCGCCGTCGGCACGCTCGCTCTTCGATTACCATCGGGATTAGTGATGAACCTAAATAATTGTTATTTAGTGCCTGCGTTGAGCATGAACATTATATCTGGATCTTGTTTAATGCGAGACGATTAATCATTTAAATCAAAGAATAATGGTTGTTCTATTTATATGAGTAATATCTTTTATAGTCATGCACCCAATGTGAGGGGTTTATTCTTATTGAATCTTGATAGTGATGATACACACGTTCATAACATTGATGCCAAAAGATGTAGAGTTGATAATGATAGTACCACTTTCTTGTGGCACTGTCGCTTAGGTCATATTGGTGTAAAACGCATGAAGAAACTCCATGCTGATGGACTTTTGGAGTTACTTGATTTTGAATCACTTGACACATCTGAACCATTCCTCATGGGCAAGATGACTAAGACCCCGTTCTGTGGAACAATGGAACGGGCAAGTGACTTGTTGGAAATCATACGTACTGATGTGTGCGGTGCGATGAGCATTGAGGCACGCGGTGGATATCGTTATTTTCTCACCTTCACCGATGACTTAAGTAGATATGGGTATATTTACTTAATGAAACACAAGTCTGAAACATTTGAAAAGTTCAAGCAATTTCAGAGTGAAGTTGAGAATCATCGTAACAAGAAGATTAAATTCCTACGATCTGATCGAGGAGGAGAATATCTGAGTCATGAGTTTGGCAATCACTTAAGACAATGTGGAATTGTTTCACAGTTGACGCCACCTGGAACACCACAGCGTAATGGTGTGTCCGAACGTCGTAATCGAACCTTATTAGATATGGTGTGTTCTATAATGTCTCTTGCCGATTTGCCACTATCATTTTGGGGATATGCCTTAGAGACAGCTGCATTCACTTTAAACAGGGCACCATCTAAGTCTGTTGAGATGACGCCATATGAACTGTGGTTTGGCAAGAAACCAAAGTTGTCGTTTAATAAAGTTTGGGGTTGCGATGCTTATGTCAAAAGGCTTCAACCAGAAAAGCTCGAACCCAAAGCGTACAAATGCGTCTTCATAGGATACCCAAAAGAAACGGTTGGGTATACCTTCTATCTCAGATCCGAAGGCAAAGTGTTTGTCGCTAAGAACGGATCATTTCTCGAGAAAGAGTTTCTCTCGAAGGAATGGAGTGGGAGGAAGATAGAACTTGATGAGGTTAATGAACCTTTGCTTCAACCAGAGAGTAGCGCAGTGCAGAAAGATGTTTCTATAGAGACTACGTCAGTTGAAGAGGAAGCTAATGATAGTGATCATGAAGCTTTGAATCAAGTTACTATCGAACCTCGTAGGTCGACAAGGACACGTACTGCTCCTGAATGGTACGGTAACCCTGTCTTAGAGGTCATGTTGTTGGACAATGATGAACCTACGAGCTATGGAGAAGCGATGGTGGGCCCGGATTTCGACCAATGGTTAGAGGCCATGAAATCCGAGATAGGATCCATGTATGAAAACAAAGTGTGGACTTTGGAAGTATTACCTGAAGGGCGAAAGGCCATTAAGAATAAATGGATCTTTAAGAAGAAGACGAACGCGGACGATAATGTCACCGTCTATAAAGCTCGACTTGTGGCAAAGGGTTTTTCACAAGTTCAAGGACTTGACTACGATGAGACTTTCTCACCCGTAGCGATTCTTAAGTCCGTCAGAATCATGTTAGCAATAGCTGCATTTTTCGATTATGAAATTTGGCAGATGGATGTCAAAACAGCGTTCCTTAACGGTTTCCTTAAGTAAGAGTTGTATATGATGCAACCAGAAGGTTTTGTCGATCCAAAGAGTGCTGACAAAGTTTTCAAGCTCCAGCGATCCATTTATGGGCTGGTGCAAGCATCTCGGAGTTGGAATCTTAGCTTTGATGAGGTGATCAAAGCGTTTTGGTTTATACAAGTTTACGGAGAAGCTTGTATTTACAAGAAAGTGAGTGGGAGCTCTATAGCATTTCTAATATTATATGTGAATGACATATTGCTGATTGGAAACAATGTAGAATTTTTGGAAAGCGTGAAGGAATATTTGAATAAGTGTTTTTCAATGAAGAACCTAGGAGAAGCTGCTTTCGTATTAGGCATCAAGATCTATAGAGATAGATCAAGACGCTTATTAGGACTTTCACAAAGCACATACCTTGATAAGATTTTGAAGAAGTTCAAAATGGACCAGTCTAAGAAGGGCTTCTTGCCTATATTACAAGGTGTGAAGTTGAGTAAGACTCAATGCCCAGTGACTATAGAGGATAGAGCAAAGATGAGTGTCATCCCCTATGCTTCTGCCATAGGTTCTATCATGTATGCAATGCTGTGCACAAGACCAGATGTCAGCCTCGCCATAAGTATGGCCGGAAGGTTTCAAAGTGATCCAGGAGTGGAACAATGGACGGCGGTCAAGAATATCCTTAAGTACCTGAAAAGGACTAAGGAAATGTTTCTCGTTTATGGAGGTGATCAAGAGCTCATCGTAAAGGGTTACGTCGATGCAAGCTTTGACACTGATACGGATGACTCTAAGTCTCAAACCGGATACGTATTTATTCTCAATGGAGGAGCGGTAAGCTGGTGCAGTTCCAAGCAAAGCGTGGTAGTTGATTCTACATGCGAAGTGGAGTACATAGCTGCCTCAGAGGCGGCAAAGGAAGGTGTCTGGATGAAGAAGTTCATGACAGATCTTGGAGTTGTGCCTAGTGCACTGGACCCAATGACTCTGTTCTGTGATAACACTTGTGCCATTGCTATAGCCGAGGAACCAAGGTTTCACAAGAGGACCAGACACATAAAGCGACGCTTCAATTCCATCTGCGATTACATCAAAGAGGAGGACATAACTATTTGCAAAGTGCACACGGATCTGAATGTCGCAGACCCATTGACTAAGCCTATTCCACGAGCAAAATATGATAAACACCAGAACTATATGGGTGTTAGATTCATTACGATGTAAATCACATAGTGATGTGACCTAGATTATTGACTCTAGTGCGAGTGGGAGACTGTTGGAAATATGCCCTAGAGGCAATAATAAATTAGTTATTATCATATTTCCTTCTTCATGATAATTGTTTATTATCCATGCTAGAATTGTATTGATTGGAAACTGAAATACACGTGTGGATACATAGACAACACTGTGTCCCTAGTGAGCCTCTACAGGACTAGCTCGTTGATCAAAGATGGTCAAGGTTTCCTGGCCATAGACATGAGTTGTCATTTGATGACGGGATCACATCATTAGGAGAATGATGTGATGGACAAGACCCAAACTATGAACGTAGCATATGATTGTGTCAAGTTTATTGCTATTGTTTTCTGCATGTCAAGTATCTGTTCCTATGACCATGAGATCATGCAACTCACTGACACCGGAGGAATATCTTGTGTGTATCAAATGTCGCAACGTAACTGGGTGACTATAAAGGTGCTCTACAGGTATCTCTGAGGGTGTCTGTTGGGTTGGCATGGATCAAGACTGGGATTTGTTACTCCGGGTGACGGAGACGTATCTCAGGGCCCACTCGGTAATACAACATCATATTGAGCTTGCAAGCAAATGACTAAAGAGTTAGCCACATGATCTTGTATTACGGAATGAGTAAAGAGACTTGCCGGTAACGAGATTGAACTAGGTATGGAGATACCGACGATCGAATCTCGGGCAAGTAACATACCGATGAACAAAGGGAACATAGTACGGGAATAACTGAATCCTTGACATAGAGGTTCAACCGATAAAGATCTTCGTAGAATATGTAGGAGCAAATATGGGCATCTAGGTCCCGCTATTGGTTATTGACCGTAGAGGTGTCTCAGTCATGTGTGCATAGTTCTCGAACCCGCAGGGTCTGCACACTTAATGTTCGGTGACGATTAGGTATTGTCGAGTTATATATGTTGGTGAACGAAGGTTGTTCGGAGTCCCATATGAGATCCCGGATATCACGAGGAGTTCCGGAATGGTTCGGAAGTAAAGATTGATATATAGGAAGTTGATGTTCAGGCACCGGAATGGTTTCGGGGTTTGCCCGGGTTTCATCGGGAGTGCTGGAAAGGTTCCGGGGGTCCACCGGGAGGGTCCACCTGCCCCGGAGGGCCCCATGGGCTGTGAGAGGGTGCGCACCAGCCCCTGGTGGGATGGCCGCACCTCCCACCAAGGCCCATGCGGCTGGAAGGGTGGGGGGCAAGCCAAAGGGGGCCGCCGGCCCTTGCCTTGGGTGGCAAGGCACCCCCTTGGCCGCCGCACAAACCCTAGGGAAAACCCTAGGGCGGACGGCCCCCTCCTCTCCCCTTATATATATGTGAGGGGAGGGAGGGCTGCACACACCTAAGCCACGGCGCAGCCTCTCCCTCCCTCATAGATTGCTTCTTCTCTAGATTGGTTCGGTTTTGCTTAGCGAAGCTCTGCCGGATCAGCTCCACCACATTGTCTGACACACCGTCGTGCTGCCGGAGAACCCATCCACCCCTCCGTCGTCGCTTGCTATATCAAGGAGGCGGAGAATGTCATCGAGCTGTACGTGTGCTGAACTCGGAGGTGCCGTCCGTTCGGCACTGGATCGTGATTGGATCGCGGGACGGATTTCGATTTGGATCGCGAAGACGTTCGACTAAATAAACCGCATTTCTTAACACTTCCCGCTTAGGGATCTACAAGGTTATTGATGTCTACTATGCAACTTTATTCTTGTAGACTTTGTTGGGCCTCCAAGCGCAGAGTTTTGTAGGACAGTAGGAATTTTCCCTCAAGTGGATGACCTAAGGTTTATCAATCTGTGGGAGGTGTAGGATGAAGATGGTCTCTCTCAAACAACCCTGCAATCAAATACAAGAAATCTCTTGTGTCCCCAACACACCCAATACAATGGCAAATTGTATAGGTGCACTAGTTGGCGAAGAGATGGTGATACAAGTGCAATATGGATGGTAGATATAGGTTTTTGTAATCTGAAAATATAAAAACAGCAAGGTAGCAAGTAACAAAAGTGAGCACAAACGGTATTGCAATTCTTGAAAACAAGGCCTAGGGTCCGTACTTTCGCTAGTGCAATCTCTCAACAATGCTAATATAATTGGATCACATAACCATCCCTCAACATGCAACGAAGAATCACTCCAAAGTTCTTATCTAGCGGAGAACATAAGAAGAAATTGTTTGTAGGGTACGAAACCACCTTAAAGTTATCCTTTCCGATCGATCTATTCAAGAGTTCGTACTAGAATAACACCATATGATACGCATCAACCAACTCTAATGTCACCTAGATACTCCAATGTCACCACAAGTATCCATGAGTTAATTATACGATACGCACCAAACAATTTCAGATTCATAATACTCAATCCACACAAAGAACCTCAAAGAGTGCCCCAAGATTTCTATCGGAGAACGTAGGACAAGAACGTGTATCAACCCCTATGCATAGATTACCCCAATGTCACCGCGGGAATCCGCAAGTTGAGTAACAAAACATATATCAAGTGAATCAATAGAACACCCCATTGTCACCACGGGTATCCACATGCAAGACATATATCAAGTGTTTTCAAATCCAATATTCCATCCAACATAACGATATCTCAAAGGGAAAGATTCAATTCATCACAGAAAGATAGTAAGGGAAACACATCATATGATCCGACTATATTAACAAAGCCCGTGTACATCAAGATCGTGGCATCTCAAGAACACAAGAGAGAGAGGTTGAACACATAGCTACTGGTACATACCCTCAGCCCCGAGGGTGGACTACTCCCTCCTCGTCATGGCCTCTGCCGGGATGATGAAGATGGCCACCGGAGATGGATTCCCCTCTCCGGCAGGGTACTAGAACGTCTCTAGATTGGTTTTTCGTCAATACAGAGAGTTGCGGCGGCGGAGCGGAGAGTCTAGGGTTATTTTTGGGGGTTTCCGAATATTTGGGAATTTATAGGCATCGGAGGCGGTGGAGAGGGGCCCCGAGGAGGGCACAACCCATCAGGGTGCGTCGGGGCCCCCCTGGCGCACCCTGGTGGGTTGTGGTCTCCACGGCTCACCTCTCCAGCACTTCTTTAGCCCACTGGGTGTCTTCTGGTCCAGAAAAAATCTCCAAAAAGTTTCGTCGCGATTGGACTTCGTTTGGTATTTATTTTCTGCGAAGTAAAAAAACAAGCAAAAACAGAAACTGGCACTTTGGCACTATGTCAATAGGTTAGTCCCAAAAAATGATACAAAGTTGCTATAAAATGATTGTAAAACATCCAAGAATGATAATATAACAGCATGGAACAAGCAAAAATTATAGATACGTTGGAGACGTATCAGGTATGTGGATCCGAACTCTCCTCTCGTAGATGCTCATCTCCTAGATTGATCTTGGTGAAGCGTAGGAAATTTTTTGTTTCCTATGCAACGTTCCCCAACACCAATCACTTTACTAGATAAGCAATTGATGAAATACGTAGCAAAAATGAAGGCTTCATCCCAATATTTGAGAGGTATGAAAGCATGAGCGAGAAGAGATAACCCTACCTCAACAATATGACGGTGCTTACGTTCCGCCGAACCGTTTGGTTGATGTGCATGAGGACAAGAGACATAATGTTCAATCCTAATGTCACGAAAGAGGGAGTTTATTTTTTCATACTCCCCTCCCCAGTCACTTTGGACTGCGCTTATTTCCTTATTGAATCGACGTTCAACAATTTTTGAAATTCTTGAAAAGTAGAGAAAACTTCAGATTTGTATTTGAGCAAGTATCACTAGTAGAAAACAGGGCATTAGTTCTAGCCGGATCAGGGCAATAGTCCCGGTCGTGTTACGAACCGGGACTAATGTGTGCATCAGTCCCGGTTCGAGCGGCTAGGATGCCGGCCAGGGCTTGGCAGGCATCAGTCCCCGTTGGAACGGGACCTTTAGTCCCGGTTGGTGACACCAACCGAGACTAAAGGGGTTGCGCTAGGAAAGAGGCAATTTTGTCCCGGTTGGTGTCTCCAACCGGGACTAAAGGTCTGTCTTCAGTCCCGGTTCTAGACACCAACCGGGACTACAAGTTTGCCTATATATACCCTTGCCCCTGACCGCCCTCTCCTCTATTTTTCCTCATAAAAGGTGGGAGGTGTGTGCTAGTTTGTTTTCCCTTCCTATGCACAAGAGGTGTTCGATGAAATGCCTGTGAGCATGATGCCACTTGAGTTCACAAAAGGTGCAAAAATTTTGGTTATCTTGTATATGCCGAGCCAAGTCCGGATGAGAGGAGTTCTGGTTGCTTTCTGGTGAAACTGAGGACAACATATCAAATGGTAGGATTGTTCAACTAACTATTTGGCATGTACAAGATAACCGAATAATTTGCACCTTTGATTCTGGGTTGAAAGCCTTAGTTATGCTCCACAACTATTCTGATGATGGCTTTGATCTAGAATCACTTCATCTAGATGAAGGCGATGTATTAACTGGCAAGCTTGGCATCTGTTTTATTTTTTGGTAAATGTATGTTTCTTTCCTTGTACAAATATGCATAATAGATAGATATGTGGATCATGAACTTGTATTAATTTGGTCATTTCTCTATTCATGATGGTCTGTAATGGTTTTTGATATACTTAATTATATAATGCAGATGAACCGGAAATGGATGTACGGTGACCGACGCACTTCCGAGTACATTACGGGCCTGCATAATTTTATTGGTGTTGCTGAGGCAAAC
Source organism: Elymus sibiricus (assembly GCA_039707655.1). NCBI lineage: Eukaryota > Viridiplantae > Streptophyta > Magnoliopsida > Poales > Poaceae > Elymus > Elymus sibiricus. The sequence continues at coordinate 515,670,819 of CM077665.1, forward strand.
AGTCTGAATGATTTTATGTGTTGTCCATGTGTTGACTGTGAGAATAGGAAGGATTACTCTTCCTCGAAAACCCTTCACTACCAACTGCTTAAGTACGGTTTCATGCCCCACTATAATTGTTGGACCAAGCATGGAGAAAGAGGGGTTATGACGGAAGACAATGAAGAAGAAGTGGATGATGACAACTATCGTCCTATGTTCCCTAAACACGGTGATACTGCAACGGGGGAAGCTGAAGATCAAGAGGCACAAGATGTGCCCGCTTATGATCTTCGCCGGGTCATTGTTGATGCATAGAGAGAATGCGAAAGTCAAAGGGATTTGAGAAGTTACTGAAAATAATGAAGAAGAAGCTTCCAAAGGATAACGCATTGCCTGGCAGTACGTACGAAGCAAAGAAGGTTCTCTGCCCTCTATGATTAGAGGTGCAGAAGATACATGCATGTCCTAATGACTGCATCCTCTACCGCGGTGAGGAGTACGAGAATTTGAATACATGCCCGGTATGCGGTGCATTGCGGTATAAGATCAGACGAGATGACCCTAGTGATGTTGAGGGCGAGCGCCCCAGGAAGAGGGTTCCTGCCAAGGTGATGTGGTATGCTCCTATAATACCACGGTTGAAACGTCTATTCAGAAACAAAGAGCATTCCAAGAAAGACAGGATGTTGAGAGTACCCGCTGATGGGTCGCGGTGGAGAAAAATCAAGAGAAAGTGGCCGGAGTTTGCAAATGACGCAAGGAACTTATGGTTTGGTATAAGTGCAGATGGCATCCTTGGTTGTGCATGAAGCAGAAGTTCATTATTATGCCAGTGCTCATCCAAGGCCCTAAGGAACCCGACAACGACATTGATGTGTACCTAAGGCCATTAGTTGAAGAACTTTTACAGTTGTGGGATTTAAAAGGTGTACGTGTGTGGGATGAGCACAAACAGGAGGAATTTGACCTACGAGCGTTGCTGTTTGTAACCATCAATGATTGGCCTTCTCTTAGTAACCTTTCAGGACAGATAAACAAGGGATACAATGCATGCACGCACTGCTTAGATGAGACTGAAAGTATATATTTGGATAAATGTAAGAAGGTTGTGTACCTGGGACATCGTCGATTTCTTCCGACCAAGCATGCCTTAAGAAAGAAAGGAAAGCATTTCAAAGGTGACACAAATCACCGGAAGAAGCCTGTCCCCCGTACTGGTGATGATATATTTGATATGGTCAAGGATATAAAAGCAATCTATGGAAAGGGTCCTGGCGGACAATCTGTTCCGAATGACACTGACGGACACGCACCCATGTGGAAGAAGAAATCTATATTTTGGGAGCTACCCTATTGGAAAGTCCTAGAGGTCCGCTCTGCAGTGGGAGTCTTAAAGAAATATGTTCATAACCGTGCTAGGCCAGAAGGAAGCATGTCCAAGGGCCATGAAACATAGGAGGTTATTGAGTTTTGTGTTGACTTTATTCCTGACCTTAAGTTGATTGGTGTTCCTGAATCGCGGCATGAGGGGAGACTGAGTGGAAAAGGCACGCTAGTGAGTTTCTGGACTTATAGCTGGAAAATCCCAAGTTTTGTAAGATTCCACCTGTACTGTGTGGTTTCTCTGATCGGAGGACCACTTATGCCGAGCCAAGTCCGGATGAGAGGAGTTCTGGTTGCTTTCTGGTGAAACTGAGGACAACATATCAGATGGTAGGATTGTTCAAGTAACTGTTCGTCATATACAAGATAACCGAATAATTTACACCTTTGATTCTCGGTTGAAAGCCATAGTTATGCTCCACAACTATTCTGATGATGGCTTTGATCTAGAATCACTGTTGTTACATGAAGGCGATGTATTAACTGGCAAGATTGGCATATGTTTTAATTTTTGGTAAATGTATGTTTCTTTCCTTGTATAAATATGCATAATAGACAGATATGTGGATCCATTGGTAGGCCACCTAAAAAGCATGCTCTCTTATCGCAATTCATGAAAGGGTCAAAAGGGGAAGTTGATGATATGTTGATGGGTGAGAAATCAGATAATCCTATGAGAATAGTCTATTGTTTTGGCATATCTCATGAACGTTGTATGATAAGAGAGAAACGCTGTATGACATAGATGAAATTTTAAAAACTTTAATAGCAAAAAGAATTAAATAAAAACTAGGCATGGCTTTTGATTTAATTCTTTTTGTTATTAAAGAAACATTTGTATGACATAGATGACATATATTTCTGTTTTAGAAGCAAAAAAGAATTAAATGTCAAAAAAGAATTATATTTTAGTAATGTTTTAACAAATTATTTAATAGATGACATATAATAGCAAAAGGAATTGCAAAAGAAACATTTGTTTTTGAATCTGTTTAAAAAAAACTAAAACTAAAATATCCTAAAAAGGTCTAAAACCAAAAATAGGAAAAATAGCTTCAGTCTCGGTTGGTGCCCCCAACCTGGACTAAAGGCCTTCATTTAGTCCCGGTTGGGGGCACCAACCGGGACTAAAGGCCTAAGCTTCGCGCCCTTTTGGCTACCGAAAATTAGCTTTAGTCTCGGTTGGTGGCTTCAACCGGGACTAAAGGCCTACCTTCAGTCTCGGTTGTAGCCACCAAGCGGGACTATAGCCCTGGGTATATAACCGCCCGCAGCCTCTCCTTCCGCAATCTTCTCCCCACTCCTCCTCCGACGCGCCGAACCCATCACGACGCCGCCTGGCTGCCGGACATCGCCGTCGCCGCCCCTGAGCCCTCTCCTCGTCGCCGGACCTCCTCGCGCGCCCTCCTCCCCGCCCCATCGCTGTCGCCGCCCCCGAGCCATCTCCTCGTCGCCGGACCTCCTCACGCGCCCTCCTCCCCACCCCATCGCCATTGCCGCCCCCGATCCCTCTCCTCGTCGCCGGACCTCCTCGCGCGCCCTCCTCCCTACCCCATCGCCGCCCTCGTCTGCGAGAAATCATTGAGGTGAGCCCGGCCCCCTCCTCCTTCCCCGATCCCCTCCCATATACTGATGTTCGTAGATTACATAGGCGTATAATTTGTGTTCATATAGATGTTTTGGTTCTATGTAATATATGAGCTCGTGCATACTTTGATTGTCATGTTTATAATCTACTCGTGGATTAGATTTATTGAAAAGATGCTAATACGTCCAGTGCTACCTTGAGTACACATGTGCGCGACACTAAGGATTTCATTTTACTAGATGATGCCCCGAGCGTTGCTGCGAAAAACATTATAAACATATGCATATATAAATATGTGCTAATAAATTAAACTATTGCACAAATGGTATTGTTGTGTGCGAGTGTGTGCGTGTGGATAGCTATTAGACATGATACACAAGATAGCTAGAAATATGTTATTTGTTGTGTGCGAGTGTGTGCGTGTGGATTTGTTATTAAATATGGTATTGCTGTTATTGTTGTTAAATGAAATGTTATTTGCTAGCCACAATTTGTTCTCGTCGACGATGCCCATTCTGCATCCTCGTCGTCGACTTGGCGCCGACAACCAGTTTGAGAGGCTCCATGTCCGGGACTGGGCTCCGCCGGGCTGGCAGTGGGAGGTGCTACCTTCCGGGGCGCGCAGCTTGGTGAGGAATCCGGGTCTCGTCGTCGACCTGGAGCTTCTTTGGTGGCGGTCGCGTGGGCCACTATCGGTGCGGAGGCAGCGGGCAACCGAGGAGGTGGTACGTCGCCGTGTCAGGGAGGAGGACAAGCACATCCGTCGCTACATGGTTGCGTTGGACATCAGGTTCTCCAATACCTGGCAGTTTCTTCAGGGATCTCACCCGAGCTATGATCCTGTGATGGTTCCTTCTCTTTGGGTGTCCACCGCCCGCGCCTCGGGAACCGTGAGTGAACTAGATTATTCGATAATATTTGAGCTATATTAGTGATATTATATGATAATATCCGAGATGTATTAGTGATAATATTCGATAATATTCGATGATGCATTAACTGTATTATTCGAGTTGTATTAGTGATATTATATGATAATATTATATAAAGAGTCCCCGGTGATCGCCGGTGATATTATATGTATTAGTGATATTATATGATGATCTTGCTAAAAAAATTAATCCTCCTCGCCATCCCTCGCCCCTCAGATCGAACCTCGCCGACGCCTGACTACTATGATTCAGTTTTTTCTTATTTAAAGCATTCTAATTGAAATACTAAATTGTTAATCTTAGAATCAATGAGCATTAAGAAAAATTGTTGCCGTCGATTTTTAATCTTAGGATCATGAACACAGAAAATGTCGACGTCGTCTGACGACGAGGGGAGGATCCCTGAGTGCCCTTTGTGCTGCGATGACAGGGGTATATGCAACCGTTATCCTCACCTAGACAATGGTACATCCTTAACCGTCAAGCTACGGGACGACTTTGAAATTATTATGGTATGTAAAGACGGCATGTGTTTCTTGTTAATGAAGATTGTTTTTTTGCTTTAATTAAACTTTAATTTTCTTTTGTACAATTCGACTAGTGCGTTCCTTGCCATGCAAGATTCGTTGTCTTGGACAAGTTCCATTTCAAAAAGAAGGATAGTACAGAGCCTAAGATGGCTCACCTAAGAACGGAGCATTATACTTTTGTTCTTAAGGTAAAAAATAAGGAAGATCACACATATTTTGGTTGTTCTAATTGGAGAGCATTTTGCAAGGCGTATGGGTTGGATAAGGACATGAACATTACCTTCGATCTTAGTAATGACGATGTTCGTGATAATAACATGGAAATTTGGGTGCATACGGATGACTTGATTCCAGTTCTACCTCCAGGTGAGTTTGTTAATAGATTTGTTAGGTAATTTATATTGATTATTGAAAAGTATTTGGTACGTCCCGACTAATTTTCTTTATTTTTAATCATCAGTTTATTTCTCTGCTACAAGAACTACACGACAGATAATAGATCGGACCTACTATAGTTATGACTCCGAGCTTACTTGGACCACACGGCCTAACATGGCCTTTCCCGCAGGAACATCCACAATAGATCCAGTGCGCTTGACAAGATCTCCTTCTTTAATAGCGGTATCACTACCAAAGACAACAATACCTACATTCTCATTCTCAAGATTTAAGGCGATTCCTTTCACACCGCTGGCAAATTCAGTTGGAGAAAAACCATCTCATCTCATTTATTCATGATGTTGAGGAATATAGGAAGAACAATTACAAGATTGGCAACAGTTATCATGGATATGTGCCACTAGCGCACAAGTTGAACCATCATAACATCACTTCAAACTACCTTGTAAGAATTTTTTTACTATTGTGTCACTAGTACATCTTTTTCATACATTTTTCTTAAGAAAAACTAGTTTGCTAACTATGTTATTATTACTTATGTTCTTCAACAGGTACTCCCGCCAGAGACCGTGCATAAAGTGATGTTTATCAAAGGTGATTTGCATATGGTTAGCTTACGACCAATCCCAATCAGTTACCGTGGTAAATACACGATATCTGCAAGTGAAGAAACCCTGAAAATCAAAGGATGGAGAAATGCAATAAAAGCATCCATGCTACCACTTGGAGACGAATACTTGCGCATCCCACAAGTTGGAGATAGGTTGATATGTATTCTTCAATGGCTAGATGCAGGAGTTCACCTTTTTTATGCGTTTTTACCTAAGAGAGGGCAGTAGTTAGTGTTTCTAACTTGTGATAACTTGGTCACTTGCTAGTATGATAACAACCAGAATGATGAGGAGTTCACCTTTTTTATGCTATTTTACCTAGAATGATGAAGAGTTGTTTAACTAGTATGATGACAACTAGAAGGACGACGAGTTTATTCAGATGATGATGAGTTGTTATATGACATATACTAATACTAATTAGATGGATGCAAGACCAAGTTGAATTAGAGGAAAATACGATGTTGTGAATCGCAACATCATTTTTTTTCTCTAATTCAACTTGGTCTCTTTGCATCCATCTAATTTGTACTGACGTTAGATGATGTTCTTCCATACTAGCAAGTAGCGCGTTAATAGTTAGCAGTAGCGCGTTGACGCTACCGGTAGTTTAGTTCCGAGAAGCGCCGTTCGGCCCACGCTACGGCTAAACCCCCCTCTAAAAAACACCTAGACCACTGGGCTTTCCTGTGACTGACGCGTGGCTGCATTTTAGTCCCGGTTGGTGTTACCAACCGGGACTAAATGTCCTCCTGCCTGGGCGCCCCACAGTGGCCACGTGGAGCTCCTTTAGTCCCGGTTCGTAACACAACCGGGACTAAAAGTGAGGGCCTTTAGTCCCGTTTGCTTAGTCCCGGTTGCAGAACCGGGACTAAAGGCCCTTCAGAACCGGGACCAATGCCTTGTTTTCTACCAGTGCTACATTTCCTCCAGCTTCTTGATCCTGAAATTTTAAGATAAATTGAAAGTAGTCAGAATCATGTTCTTGAGCAAAGCTACTGTTTTTTTGCTTGGATTTCAGTATTTTCTATGACCTATGTACAGTGTCAAAAAAGATCTAAATTCCAGTGCCATGTTCTGAAAATTCCAGTCCTAATTCTAGTGTAATTTCCATTTTGTAGTTTATCCTATGTAAATTACAGTGTAATGTGTGTGTACTTACATTTTGTAATCTATTGCTAATGCACTGTAAATCTACGACATAATCATTTGGTCTCCGTAGATTGGACAAGGAAGGGGCTTTTGTAACTAAAATATATGTGTACTTGTTCCATGTTCTAAAAATTCCAGCCAAAATTGCAGTGTAATTTTCATTTTGGAATTTATTCTAGGAAATTTCACTGTCATTGTACTTACATTTAAATGACACTATAACTCACACTAATTGCCCTGTTTACAGTGTAATTTTAAGTGGTTTTCACTGCAATTTCTCGCAGTAATTTATAGTTTGTTCTACTGTGAACATTTTTATTGTAAATCTTGTGCTAATTTACTGTAAATCTACTGCTAATGCACTGTTAATCTATTGCTAATGAACTGTAAATCTACTACAAAATCACTGTAATTCCTCTACGTAAAGGGTGTTTTTGATCATGTTGTTTATTTGTCTTCAGTTTTCTTGCCCTGCAAGTCCAGCAACTTTATGTTCTTCAGCTTTGTTCTTTTGGGGTTTTAAAGTTGGGACCCGTTTGGTTTATTTTCAGGGTCTCTTTTTGATTCTTGCGTAAAGGAAGAGGGGGGGAGGAAGACAACGACAGAAACCGGAGGATAGGAAGGAAGCGAACGACAGGTGACAACTGCCAAACTCTGGCTGGCCTGCTAGTGCCTTTATGTCTCAGTACTTTGATTTGCTGGACGGTACATAGGATCCAGTGGCCTATAGCCTGTAGTAGAAGTGTTGTGCGCGCTTTGCTGCGCCGCTGAATTTGTTGTGTTCTCAAATTTCTTTACTCACTTTATTTCAAAACATACGATGTATTAATTTTTTGAAAATCAATTCTCTTAAATTCTGATCAAATTTGTAAAGAAATATATGAAAAATTATAATATCAAATCGGTGTTATTAGATTCATCAGGAAATGAATTTTCATATTATTTTTGTTTAATATTGTGGAAGTCGATATTTTTGGCTCTGAGCTTGGTCAAAATTACAGAAATTTGACTTTTCAAAAATAATAATCCTTATATTTTGAAATTAATGAATTATTTAGTTTGGCCGGTGGGGAGACGGTGGAGTGTGTTTTATGTTTATTTATAATGCGGTTATTTGGTGGGCCTTTCGCGGTGTGATCTGTGTTATCCGCTAATCAACCCATATTTATGTGGAGATATTTTTTTCATCGTTGGTTGCGTGTACTTTATTCGGCTATAATATCACATGGTGGCTCTTTTTTCGTGGTTATAGGAGTCTGCGATAGGTTACTATATTTGTATCGCCCGGTTGTTGCTGATTGATTTGAAAAATCATTGACCCGGTCAAAATTGTAACCAAATCCAAAATTGAATACCTCAATCGAATGAAAGAGCTTTAAAATTAGGAAACATAGAGACTTAAAAATTAATGTGAGAGCTCCTTGGGAAATTGTTGACCCGGTCAAAATAGGATGACCCAATTCTAAATTGAAGCCTTAATTAATTGTGAAGATTTAAAAAGTAGGAAGCATAGTGTATTGTATTAAAAAATAAACAAAATAGATTGTTGACCCGATCAAAATTGGATGACCAAATTCCAATTGAAGACCTCAATTGATTGTGAGGCCTTCAATCCTAGAAGGTTTAGTTATATATATAGTATATGCCTGCTAGTGCCTCTATGTCTCTCAGTAGAGTACTTTGATTTGGTGGACGGTACGTAGGAGCCAGTGGCATATACTCTCTAGCCTCGTGGCCATCCGATCCGATTGGGTTTGTTAAGACGTGCCAAACTTGTTGGCACTGGTCCGGTCTAGATTGACATGGACGTGTGTGGAGTGCACTAACTCCGATCCGATCCACATTAATTTTGTTTGGCACGTAACATGGGAGGAAGCCATGCATCCCGCGCGCGGCGCACACTAGTCTCTCTTGTCTATATAAACCCAGCCATGTCGGCACACATCGTTCACTCCACCAGCGCATGCAGAATTACTAGATCAAATTCCAATCCAATTCCAATGGCAACCACCAGCGGCCGCACGTTGATGATGATCCTTGTGCTTGCCCTTGCGACGTCCACCGCCACCGCAGCAAGCAGCAGCAGCAGTATGCCCCGTTGGGTCATGCCAGAGGACCGACGGGTGCTCCTGACGGGCTCGCCGCCGGTGGACGTGGTGCATGGTGGCAAAGGACGGCAGCGGGGATCACGGCGCCATCATGGAGGCCACCTGAAGGGACCACGAGGTTCACGATCTACATCAAGGAAGGCACGTACCATGAGAAGGTTGAAATCAAGCGAAGCAATGTGATGCTCATGGGAGATGGTGCCGGCCGAACCGTGATTACGGGCAATCTAAGCAACCGAACAAAAGGCACGCCATGCACGGCCACGCTCAGTAAGTACCCGGCCCTCGCCCTGCTTAATTAATTTCCACGAGTAGTAGTACATGCATGAATGCATGCGGTAACTAATAAAGGGAATTGCATGCAGGCGCACAAGGCGAACGCGTCATCATCATCGGATTATCTCCAACTCCAACATGTCTGTAATTTATCACTGCCACATCATCGGATTCCAAGACACGTTACTTGCAGAGAACCACCTGCAGTTCTACAAGGAGTGTGAGATCTCGGGGACGGTGGACGTCATCTGGGGGTCTGCGACGGCCGTCTTCCAGGACTGCCTCCTCCTCGCGCGCAACCCAGGCCCAGGCAGCAAGCAGTACAATGCGTTGACTGCCCAGGGACGCAAAAGCCCAACCGATGCCTCGGGGTTCAAGTTCCAGGGATGCAACGTGACGACGCGCGAGGACCTCCGCGGCGTCGAAACGTACCTCGGCCGGGAAAGTACCCTTTTGAGCTCGAGCTCAAATACTCCACGTCCCCTCGGCCGGCCGTGGTCCCTGTACGCCCGGGTAATCTTCATCCACTGCTACATGGACGCCATCGTGCACCCCTCAGGGTGGGCGCCCTGGAATAAGAACAATGTTACCGCCGAGAACACGGGCGCCGTGTTCTTTGCCGAGTTCGAGAACCAGGGTCCTGGAGCCGACGCGTCAAGTGGGCGGGCTTCCACGGCATAAGAAAGGCGGCCAAGGCGGTCAAGTTCACTGCCAACAACTTCATCGACGGCGGCGCCTGGGTGCCCAAGACCGGCGTCCCCGTACAAGGGGAGGCTCTGATGATAAGTCCCCTCAATCCTGTACGTGCTCTCTCTACCATCGGATCGGAGTACGTACGATATATATATATATATATATATATATATATATATATATATATATATATATATATATATATATATATATATATATATATATATATATATATATATATATATATATATATAGAAAGTCTATTTAAGACCCGGGGTGAAGAATAAGTAATTCTTCACCCGGGTCGACCGACCGAGCGCTCGTCTTTGTTAATCAAACCTCGAGCAGATATTAGGGTACTTTCCATCGACGTAATTTTACGTTGAGGTCGTTAGGAGCTAGGCCACTACCGCCCGTACCTTTTTTTTAATTATAGGTGACAGCGGTTTTCATTTTTTAATTAGGTCAATAGCGTGCGCTGAGCGGCAGGTGAGATCCATGGCGTTCCTCTCTCCCCTGGCCCCTGCTCTCTGGCGATTGCGGAGGCGGCGACAGGGCTGGCGCCGGAGGGAGGACCCGGAGCCGACGGCTATTCCCCCTCTCGCGCTTGGATTACTGTACAATGATCCGGCGCGAGCGAGAGGCGATAACGGGCCGGTTGTCTTCTCTCCGGTAAGACCTCCCTCGTCGTCTTCTTCCCCTCTCCTCCTCCATGATTTTCTCAATTTCTAGGGTTAGGATTCTTTGTTTTTGGGAGCGGGGTAGAGGAAGATGAAGAAGGCGGCGCTCAAGGCTGTAGAGAAGGAGGAACAACAATATAGTGTCTTCTTCGATCAGATCAAAGGTGATAGCCATGTTTCTTCCCTGTTTTAGATGAACACCTCCTTCTTTCTTTCTTGAAGCTCCCCTGCTTTGAATGAACTGGACCGACCCTCTACCTAATTAATTAATCTCTCATCGAAATAAGATAAGAGTAAAATTTAAGTTGAGGGTGCTTAATTAGCCGTTCTTTCTTGATGGAGGTTAAATTCTTTTCTTCAGGAGAGAACTCCTGTTCCGTTGTAGGCCCTGTACTTGCCGAAGGACACAAATCTCTCTGAATTGCCTTGCAAGTTGGACTCAATTTATTTTTGTATGCTTAATTGCGTAGCACGGATCAAGCTCAAGGTGGGCGAGTTGTACGTCCACAAGCTGTCCCATGGTTGCCTTCGATTCCACCCAGGCTAACTAATTTGCTTGCATGTTCGATTTTTGATATATTCCCGATCTCCCAAGTTTAGAATATTTTTTAACAGAGAATTCACAGAAATTTCTACAGCCTCATTTTAGCTAGGTCAAGATCAACTGAGTGCACTATGCATTCATAGTTGCAAAACGATTCCTGATATTTCCGTGGTAAATTTTCTGGAATATCTAATTGTTCATGTATTGGCAAAAATCCAAAAATCGAAAAGTAGCAAGGTGCATTCTCTATGAAGAATTTTAACTTTGCTCTCTTATGTATATATATACATGAAGCATGCATTTAATTAGTAATGTGTTGGTAAAAAGATGGATCTGTCATTAGACATAAAGTAGTTCGTACATATGCTATAGGCGATTCACTTTTTTAGGGGTGCTATATATACATGATTCATTGATGAAGGAACATTTGTGGAAACTGATTTGAGAAATTATTGTCGAGATAGGTAATGAAACTATAGTTGTACATGAGAACAGTTGTTCTGTAAGATGTTTTGAGCATTACTTTGGGTGCTCAAGTGCAACAATTATCTCCCTAAAGGGTTGTTTCATTCTTGCACGGTTCCCTACACACATGCTTCCAGCATATACAATATGGTATTCCTTTTTTAAGTTTTTAGAGGTCAAATATTCATGTTATTCCTATTCTCTTTATTCAGAATGACATCCAATGAACTTGAAGGTTACACTGCATCTGTGTGACTAACAGCTACTCCTTGGATGATTACGTGTTTCAGAATGAAGATGCATGATTACGTGTTTCAGGAGCTGCTAGTCGTACCATAGAAGCCATTTAGAACCTATGAGGTGTAGTTCTTCTCGCTATTTTCATTTCAAGTGCAATAATCTGCTGGAGGTGTTTTCCATTCAGACAAGTGAAGTTTTGCACCCTGCAAGTGTGCAGATGTATTCTGGAAGAAGAAAAGCATACCCAGTAAGATGCAATCCTTGCCATTTTACTGTGCAAGTTCATTCATATTATTTTTATGTCCTCCTTGACAATGTATTTGATCAATTGTCTAAAAAATTCCTAGATTGTGAGAGTAAAATAAAGTATGTTCAGAATACTGTTCTTCATTCAGTAAAAATAATTACCTAGTTTAACCCCAGCTTTTGTGTTAAAGAACATACACTGACATTAAGGATTGAACTTCTCATAATGGTAATGATGAGTGTGCAAGGGCTATTAAGGTCATATAGGTCTAATTAAAATTATCACAGAAAGGAGAGGAGGAAGCTGAGCTCCGCCCTTTTTCTGTCCGGGAGACAAGTCTTTTTCTCCTTAAAACCTGCACTTTATTTTGTGTCCGGGAGACAAGTCTTTTTCTCCTTAAAACCTGCACAATGTATTTGATCAGTCCAAATTCTCTGGCTCGATTGATTGTAGGTTGTTCAGTAGTTCTAGGAGAGTATGGAGATTGAATTTGCTATATTGCAGTCTGGAGCATACTTCTTTCCATGTGCATATAGGCTTTATGGGATTAATCACTCTATCACAAGTTCTTCTAGTATTTGGATGAATCCTCTAAGATAATTCTGATTTAAGTAAATATCATCAATCGACCTAATGGGAGAAGCTTTATATTTAGTTCGATCAAATGTCTTACATTTGATTTAAATCTACTTGCCTTAATCTACTACCTTTTTACAGTAACATTCCGACCTATATCTGAGAATTTTGTAGCTCCTTTATTTCAACAGTAACGATTCACTAAGCTCCTATCTTACCACATGGTCCGTTTTATTCACCACATTTAGATATAGCACCCCCGATTCACCAAGCTCCTAGCACCCTTTGTGTTTTCAGATCAAGCCTTTCTTCTGCCAAAAAAAAAAGAACTGTTGGTCTGAAACCAAAATATTTTTGAAAGAAACTGAATTGTACTATCTGCTCATTTTCTACCATCTACACTACTACAGCAGGTGGTACATGCCAGAGAACATATTGTTTATAACAAATTTCAGCATGGGGCATCATTCTGCTGTTCTTTTGAATCACGTGCTGTTATTTTCGTTCATAGCATTCATGATTTGAGTTTCTGTAAAGGTATCTGAAAGAGAACATATTTTTGATAAATGATGTGTGATGCCAGAATAGTTGCACGCTTGCTTCCTACTAATCAGTTTTTACACTGTAGGTAGCTCATCTATAAGTACCCTGATAACAGTAGGCTGACATTAATACATTTGAAAATCTGGAAAAAACACAAGGATCTTTGACAGCACAGAGTTATGCTGAGAGGAGTTTCAATCCAGGAGAGCTGCAGGCGGGTTGTCTTCTTTTTGAATCATAATTTTGTTGCTTTCTCCCTGCTCGGAGTGTATTAGAGTTCTCTCTGGAGTGTTGTGTAATCAGCATGTCTGAGGTCATGAGTAGAGTTCCAGTTCTGTTTTCTCAAGAGCTGACCCTGTAAATACTAGCTCCGTGTTTCTTAGTGATAATGTATAAATTATTCCCTCTATTTCAATAAAGTTCGGCGTTAGGCCCTTCGAGATAACACTACTCTATATATATATTAAAGAAGTCAATGTGAGGTTATCGTTGGAAATTTCAGTCACCAGTCGAGGAAGAAACTTTTGAATAATCGAGAATGCAATTCCATAAATGGTACCTCCAAATAAAATTCCAAATGAGATTTTACTACATCAAATCCATGGCGCCTAATGAACAGGTCTAGATAAAAATATAGGCCAAAAGGAGAGATGGTATGCATCACTATCTTGTTTTTCTCAAAGCAGAAAAGATCTTTTTAAAGAAAACGATCAGATTCAGATAGAAAGGGTCTTGCGATGCATGCAGCTCGTGCAGATAGAGGTAGTTTAGTCCGCGAGGTAAATTTACCTCGCAAACCTATTGTTTCTTTCGGCAGTGGTTCTAGTCTCCGAACATTGCATGCGCAGTAACTTACTTTCCATGCGTGAGGAAAATTTACCTCACAAGCCTTGTTTCTTACGGCAGCTCCATAGTACGTTTCCTTTCTCCCTGTTGTAATCTTACCTCCGTGTTTTTATTTCTTACGTTTTGAAGTTCTGGCCGTGGGGTGGCTGGGGTGAGGAATAAGAATTCCTCACCCAGGGTGACGAATAGTCAATCCCTATATATATATATATATATATATATATATATATATATATATATATATATATATATATGATATACTACTATGTGGTAGTATATATACTACTTTATCATTTTTAATATATTCATATACTATATCTAAGATACTCCAAAACGAGTTACGTAAAAAAATTGCATGTAAGCCCATGTTTTTATCATATTTGTGAAATAAGTACATATTTGTACGTAAAAAAGAGTATGCTCAAAATATGGTACATACTACCTATAAAATAGTATATATACTACCCAAACATTCTTACATACTACATACTACACGTACGTACTCTCCAATATAATAGATACTACCTACAACGTACGAAACCAAAATGGGAGTAACTACACCCGGTAGTAGAAAAAATTTGTCATATATATATATATATATATATATATATATATATATATATATATATATAATCTCGATCGGAGGAGTCGTCCTCTCCTCACTCCTACTGCGAGCAGGGACCCTATACAGTTTGTGTCTTCATATCCACGGCGCCTGGCTGCCGGCTGGACACAGACCGCGGTCCCGCACACCTACCTACCGTATGCATACCAAGGACCATGAGGACGCGCGACGTCCTGCTGTGACTGTGTGTGGAAGGAGAACCACCATATATTGTACGTGTGGGTGTGTCTCTCTCGATCTGTATGCATGTTGCGATCCTCAACATATAAGGATCCAGTAATATATTTGTGCGTGGTGTGTTCTGTTTGTATCCTTGCTTTCCAGCTCTTATAACTTCTGCTCATCCTTGAACGTCATAGCCACTAAATTAACGAACACGCACACGCGCACAAAGTAATAACCATACTCTAGGCCCCGATCGAAGGGTTCCATTTCTCTGGTTTTTTTGAATTTTTTGTACTACCTCTCAGTGATTTACGCGTGTAATCGTGACAAGGAGAGCGCGTACCATCGGTGGGATTTTCTTACCAGGCAGTGTAATCACGTGCACGGTGTGGCCATCGATCGGGCCATTTCTGGAACGGGCGTCTTAGCTAATTTAGCTCTTAATACATGATCATTTAAGTCTGGTTTCTTTGTTGGTCACCGCTTAATATAAGGCCTCTGGAATTGTCTTTCTTGGGCTCTAGGCCTCTGACTAGAACTAGAAGGATCTGGTCTAATCCCCTTTATTGTATGACTATATATAAAACAAAACAAAAAAGACAAAAAAATATATCGTATATTATATGACTATAAAAGTGACCATCGGTCCCTATCTCGCCTCCAAAATCCTCTTCGCCTCTTCGGCGGTTCTGCGGCAGGCGCGGCGGGGCTCCGTGCAGCGACCTGGCCGCAGATGCTCCGGTCCCCATGACAGCCATGCAAACCTCTATGCCGCAGCGCCCCATACACGGCCATGGCCGTCCCCAACGACGACGACTTCTCGAGCTTTGGCCAAGGCTGCGAATGTAGAGACTAGACAGAAGGTTTGGGATCGAACACACAGTTTGTATTGATCTTCAGTTCATATATGTACAGAGTACAACACCACAACGCACACCCGTACTTGTCTAACCAACTAACAGACTCCCACTATCTAACGCTAGAATCTAGGAGGCAGGCGAGGCGTGCCGGTCGTGGTTAGTTGGGGGAGTACGTGGGACTGCAGAATCATTCCAACACCCCCCCGCAGACGGAGCGTCGCCGTTGGTGACGCACAAGTTGGACCTGAAATCCTCAAACGTGGCAGTCGGCAGCCCTTTGGTCATGATGTCGGCGAACTGCGAGGTGGTCGGCACATGCAGGACGCGAAACTGACCAAGAGCAACCTTCTCACGAACAAAGTGGATGTCGAGTTCGATGTGCTTGGTCCGGCGGTGATGTACAGGGTTCTGAGCGAGGTAGACAGCCGACACATTGTCACAGTAAACAACGGTGGCTTTGTCGATGCCGGAGTGAAGCACCTGGAGAAGCTGCCGCGTCCAACAGCATTCGGCAACGGCATTGGCCACAGCGCGGTACTCCGCCTCTGCACTGGACCTAGAGACGGTGGGTTGCCTCTTGGAGGACCAAGAGATGAGCGAGCCACCAAGAAACAGGCAATAACCGGAGGTGGAACGCCGCGTGTCGGGGCAGCCGGCCCAGTCGGCGTCACTGTATGCGACGAGCTCAAGCGGCGATGAGGAGCTGATGGTGATGCCGTGGCCGACGGTCCCGCGGACATAGCGAAGGATGCGCTTCACCATGGACCAGTGGGGCTGCCGGGGAGCGTGCATGTGTAAGCACACCTGCTGAACAGCATAAGTAAGATCCGGACGCGTCAACGTGACATACTGTAGTGCACCGGTGATACTGCGGTATAAGGTGGCATCATCGGCAAGTTCTCCACCGGAGGCAGAGAGCTTGGACCTCGTGTCGACCGGAGTTGGGGCCGGCCTACAGTTGGTCATGCCAGCGCGGTGTAGCAGCGTACTGATGTTGATGCAGAAAGAACCCCGCCGAGGTGCGCCGCACTTGGATGCCGAGGAAGAAGTGCAGCGCGCCCAAGTCCTTTAGCGCGACGGCGGCGGTGAGTTGCGCGATGACCCGGCGGAGTAGTACGTCCGACGAGGCGGCGAGGACGATGTCGTCGACGTAGAGTAGTAGGTAGGCGATGTCGTGGCCGTGACGATAAACAAAGAGCGAGGCATCGGAGCGAGTCGCCGTGAACCCAATGGTCCGCAGACAGGTGGTGATCTTCGTGAACCAAGCACGTGGAGCCTGCTTGAGGCCGTACAGTGACTTGGACAGAAGACACACATCGTGTGGGCGTGCCTCGTCGAGGAACCCCGCAGGCTGCTGACAGTAGACACGCTCGGTAAGGTCACCGTGGAGAAAGGCGTTTTTAACGTCAAGCTGATGGACGGGCCAATTCCGAGAGGCGGCGAGCTGGAGGACGATGCGGATGGATGCCGGCTTGACGACGGGCGAGAAGGTGTCGTGGTAGTCGATGCCGTGACGCTGGGTGAAGGCACGGACGACCCACCGCGCCTTGTACCGATCCAGTGTGCCGTCGGGATGCACTTTGTGGCGGAAAATCCACTTGCCGGAGATGACGTGGGCGCCGGGCGGTCGAGGAACCAAGCTCCAGGTAGCGTTAGCGCGGAGGGCGTCAAATTCCTCCTGCATGGCCTGTCGCCAGTGAGCGTCCGCAAGGGCTGCTCGAACCGACGTGGGAACAGGCGATGGAGGAGGCACAGTGGCAGTGAGAACGTAGTCATCGTCGTACTGCGTATTGCGGCGAGTGATGCCCGCGCGAGCCCGTGTCAGCATGGGATGAGCATGGGCCGGCGGCGGAGTTGGTGTGGAGCCACCGGCAAAGACCATAGGGGAGCTGCAGCCACTGGTCGCGCTCGACGGGGAAGGTGCCGGCGACGCTGCAGCTGTGCCGGGCGAAACTGCCCCTGCTGAGGCAGCCGTGGTGGGCGACGCACGAGCTGCAGCTGACGAGGCAGCAAAAACCGCTGTTGTGGCAGCAGAATTCGCTGCCGAGCCAGCAGAATTTGCTGCCATGGCAGCCGATCCGGGCGACGAAATCGCATCCATAGCAGCAGAAGTCGCTGCCGAGGCAGCTGAAGTGGCTGCCCGGGCAGCCGATCCGACGTGCGCTGCTGCGGGAGCCGGCGGTGTTGAAACAGCATGGGGCCAAGGCGGCGACCCGGCGAGGAGCGGTGGCGGCGAGATGGCCCTGGTGAGGACGTGGTCGGATGTAGAAGGAGACGCCGAGACCTGCGCAAACGGGAACGAGTGCTCGTCGAAAAAAACGTGACGGGATATGATGATCCGGACGGTGGTGGGGTCGAAGCACTTGTAACCAGCATGATCAGGAGGGTAGCCCAGAGACACGCACGCCTTAGATCGAGGGGAGAGTTTGTTGGGAGCCGTGGCTGTAGTGTTGGGGTAACACAGGCATCCAAAGACTCGTAGGTGGGAATAAGATGGAGTTTGTCCATAGAGGAGCTCAAAAGGGGTGACGTGTTGGCGAGGCCGACAAGGGCGCAGGTTGAGAAGATAGGTCGTGGTGGCGAGGGCGTCGGGCCAAAATTTAGTAGGCATGGAGGAGTGGAAAAGGAGGCTACGGAGGCCCTCAGTGAGAGTTCGAATGATCCGCTCGGCACGGCCGTTCTGTTGAGAGGTGTATGGGCAAGTGAGGTGGAAGACAACGCCGTGGGTGGAGAGAAACTGGCGAAACGCTTTGTTGTCGAATTCTCGGCCATTGTCGGTGTGGAAGGAGAGGATGGGTCGTTGGAATTGCGTGGCGACGTATGCATGAAACGTAATCAACACCTCAAAAACATCAGACTTACGCCAGAGAGGAAACGTCCAGGCAAAGTGCGTGTGATCATCAAGAACAACGAGGAAATACTGAAACCCGGAGTTGCTAAGTACTGGGGCAGTCCACACATCACAATGGAGCGTATGGAAGGGAAACGGTGCAATGTTATTTGATTCACTAAAAGGCAAGCGTACATGTTTGGCTAGCTGACAGGCATGGCAAGTATGTGATGTAGCTTTATTACAATGGAAATCAAAGTTGTCTAAAACATGAGATAAAGCAGCACGCCTGGGATGTCCAAGCCTTTGGTGCCATAAATCGGCTGTGAGGGCGACAAAGGCAGTGGGAGAAGCAGTAGCGCCGGAGGTGAGATGATAAAGGTCGCCGCCGCTATTACATCGGAGCACCACCGTTCCAGTGCGAAGGTCCTTAACAGAGAAACCGAAAGGGTCAAACGTCACAGACACAAAATTTTCACGAGTAAGTGCGCGAACAGAGATCAAGTTTTTAATAAGAGAAGGAGAAATCAGAATATGACTAAGAGAGAGAGGGGTGGAAGAGGTGGCGATGGATGTGGAGCCAGTATGGGTGACCGGAAGAGGGGCACCATTGCCAACGAGGATATGAGATGGGAAGGAGGAGGGCTGGACAACCGAGATCATACCGGGGTTGGCTGCCATATGCGACGACGCACCGGTGTCGAGGATCCAGTCACCGCCACCTGAGTAGGGCTGCTGCTGCATGGCAAGAAGGGCGGCCTGAAGGGCGCTGGTGTCCCACGGTACCTGGGCGGCGGCTGGTGGCGCAGGTGCAGTAGGCGGACCGGCGCCGTAGGTTGTCGCGGCGAGCCCGAGTGGAGGATGAGGGCCGAGCAGACCAGCCGTAGGTGCAGCAGGTGGACGCATCGTCATGGGCCATGCGTTGAACGTGCCGGTCCACGGGTTGATGCCGGCGTGGCCGTAGGACGGCGGACGCATGGAGAGGTGGCCCGGCCTGTAGTGGAGGGGGGCCGCCAGGGCCACCTTGGTCGCCGCCGTTGCCGCCCTTGCGGCGCTTGCGGCCGCGCTGCCCACCGCCGTTGCCCCCGTGGCCACCGGTGCCGCCGGGACCGCCATGGGCGCCATTGCCACTTGGTGGGTAGGTCATAGCAGGTGGCGGAGCAGGAGTTGTAGCAGGCGGTGGAGGCGGAGGGCGCCCGGCGTAGAGCGCAATCGTGGACTCATGGGAGGCCGCGTGATCGATGCGGCGTTCTTCCTGGAGGAGGTAAGTGCGCGCCTGCAGGAACGTCGGCAGCTTGGAGTCGTCGTACGTCATCGTAGAGATGGCGTGGGCGAACTTGTTGGAGAGCCCGCGAAGCATGTTGGAGACGAGGCCGCGGTCGGTCACCGGCATCGCGCAGTCGGAGAGCGTGTCGGCGAGGGTCTGGAGGCGGGTGAAGTAATCGGTGATGGAGAGGTCGTTTTGATGCAGGCCGTGGAACTCCTCCAGAGCAAGAATACCCTGCTGGTTCCGGTTGGAGAGGAAGAGCTGCCGGATCGCCGTCCAGAGCGTGTACGCCGTGGGGTTCCGGTGGTTGACCGCGCCCCGAACTTGGGCAGAGATGGAGCCGAGAAGCCACCGGATGATACACCAGTCGACCTGCGTCCAGACGGCGTCGGTGAGCCGGTTCCGGGCGTCGACGGTGCCATTGACATGGTCCTGAATGTTGTAGGACATGAGAAGGGCATGGAGGAAGGAGCTCCAGGTGGTGTAGTTCGGGGGGTACAGCTCTAGGGTGACCGGCATGGCTGAGGCGATGTTGAGAGAGAGGATGAGGTGGAGAGGCACGGAGGGGCTGGTGGAGGTTGGATCGCCGAAAGGGTTTGTGCCGGAGCCGGAGCCGGAGCCGGCGGAGGAGAGGTCAGAGAGATCCATCGATGAGCGGAAGCGAGGAAGGAGATCGTGGAAGTATCTGATACCATGTAGAGACTAGACAGAAGGTTTGGGATCGAACACACAGTTTGTATTGATCTTCAGTTCATATATGTACAGAGTACGACACCACAACGCACACCCGTACTTGTCTAACCAACTAACAGACTCCCACTATCTAACGCTAGAATCTAGGAGGCAGGCTAGGCGTGCCGGTCGTGGTTAGTTGGGGGAGTACGTGGGACTGCAGAATCATTCCAACAGCGAAGGCTATGCGGGAGGGGTACAGGCGGCTGTGGCGGTGAACCTGGTGGCTTGGGGCTTCCGTTGCGGTGGGAGAGGAGGCATCAACGGGACTAGATGGAGATGGCCAGTACCATCAAGTCTAGCTGGGATGTCACCGTAAAGGCAGGACGTGCCCAATCCTATCCGTTTCTTTCAGGAAGCCAACTTTCCAGGTATGCAGTGTTAATTTGAAGTAGCTTATTCTAGCTGCGTGGTGTTTGAACTGAGAGTGATGCAGCATGCCTTGGATGAAGATGAACATGATTACATGTTAAATTCCCTCTGTTTGAAGAACTGATTAGTGCAGGTCCCTGATAGCAGAGCACCTTCCGGGCCCAGCCTCCAGCCGGCCATGCACAGATGACTTAAGCACCGACCGAGTGTTCGGTCAAATGCCTACACATGCATAGTAATTTGTTTATTTCAATTTGATTTGGACAGATGAACTACTTTGTTTTGGGTTCTCTTCTCACCGATGGAACATAGGCAGGTTGGAGTACATAGGGAGATATGAGTTGGATTCTGGTTGGCTGCCTCAAACTGAAACTGAAGCATATAAAAATTCAGTTAAGCATCCAAACTTGGCGGAGGGAAATTTGTAAAGCAATCACCATATATAGTTAGCCGAGGGAAACTTCTATTTTTGCTACTTCCTGTTCTTGAATTTTATGTATGATGTATCACAATCAATTGAGTGTGCTGTTTGCCCATCGCTGAACCTACGGGAGCCTGTTGCCATGTGTTCTTTTTTACTAATCAGACTACTTGGAGAACCATCTATTGAAAGTGGTCTATCTAAGAAAGTGCTTTCTTCTGTGTCTACTAGAAACCAGCAATGGGAACGCCATTTCTACATAACTGAACCAAGTGACTGAAAATTTATAATACATGGTACAACTTTACGAGAGGATTATTTCTGTAGACGTAGAACACAATTACATCTATGCCTTCTAAGGTTATTTTGTTATTTAAAAGATAATTTAAGAATAGATGTACCTCATCCATATTATGTGTGTACAACTCTCTGGCGTTTTTTCTTTTGCAAACATTTTTCTCGACTGAAGTAACGGAATACCTAATCGTGCGCGCGTTCTCGTTGGCTAAAACGAGCGGCCGCCCTCACACGCATGCATGTGAAATAGATTTGTTTGCTAGCGCATGTGTGGTGTAGCATTAAATGCGTACACACTAGTAATTTTGATTTCAAAAAACAGATCTATGTGTATTTATTTTGGGTTTTCAAAATTTCAAAAGGCCATATCTTTTTAACCGTGTGCCCGAATTCAGATCCGTTTTCATCGTTGGAATCCTTGCAACGATATCTTTGAAACTAGATCTTGCATAGGTATATTTCGATGAATTTTTTTGATGCCAACTTTAGTGCTATATAGTGCAACTCTATTACTACGTAGTGCAACTTTAATACTGCATGGTGCAAATTTTTTCAAAACTAATTTTTAGAGCTGCATGATCCAACTTTCTATGAGGTTGCAACCTAACAACCATGACAACCATTTTTTTTATGATGTGCAAGTACTTTACTACCCCGGCTAACTACCTAGGAGTCGATGTGCAACCCCCTACCTACTAGTGGATGTGTAACTTTTCATGCAAACCCTGCCCCACCTGCCCCACCAACAATATGTGCAACTTAATCTGTTGTTCCAGCCAACTGACTAGTAGTCGATGTGCAACTCCTTCATCTTTCTATTTGTGGATATGTAGTTTCAGTTGGCAGGGCAACATAGTGAGTTGCACATAGTCTGCTAGGCAGTTGGCCGGGCAACAGACGAAGTTGCACACTCTCATCGGCCTAGTCGCATATGTGTGGCCGCGGAGTTGCACACTCTCATCGGCCTAGTCGCCCATGCGTCGCCGCGGAGTTGCACACTCCTATCGGCCTAGTCGCACATGCGTGGCCACGGAGTTGCACACTCTCATCGGCATAGTCGCACATGCATGGCCGTGGAGTTGCATACTCTCATCGACATATTCGCACATGCATGGTTGCGGAGTTGCACACTCTCGTCTGCATGGTCAGATAGTCGCACACGCACGACTGCAGAGTTGCACACTATCGTCGGCAGAGTCGCACATGTGTGACCGTGGAGTTGCGCACTCCCGTCTGCATAGTCGCACACGTACTGCTGCGACATGTGGTCATGCACGGACATGGAGTTGCACACTCTCTACGGTATAGTTGCACATGTGTGGCCACTGAGTTGCACAATCTCGTACGCACAGTCGCACATGAATTATTGTGGGAGGTGCTCACATCCGGTCAAGGAGTTGCACATTTTCGTTGGCATAGTCGCACATGCGTGACCGCAGAGTTGCACACTCCCATTTACATAATCTCACACGCAATGCTGCGAGAGTTGCACATGCACAACGGGGTAGTTGCTCACGCGCGACTGTGGAGTTGCACACCACGGCCGACATAGTTGCACACACACGAACTACGGGTTGGCAAACCCTTATAGGGTAGTTCCTCACGCGCGGTTGTGTGGAGGCCATTCACACGTGCGGCGACTACCATGCAGTTGGTCATGATAGTTAGCCGGGGCAGTAGACGAAATTGCATATTTCACGGTTTGAGAGTGGTATTGGATGGTGCCATCAGTGAAAACTACATGTCCATGGTTAATGGAAAACTTGCACATCGACTATCAACTAGTTGCAAATCGATGGCTAAACAGTTGCACCAAACGGAGACTAAATTGCACACAATTTTTTTGGTCAAAACATATCCATGTGGGATCTAGTTTCGAAGAGCACGTCGCAAGGGTTCCAACGGTAAAAACGGATCTTAATTCCGATGCGCGATTTAAAAGTTATGACTTTTTAAATATTTGAAACTCTAATTAAATACGTTCACACCTGTTTATATGGATGCTTTGTAATAGTTTTCTGTTTACATTGTACTTCTTCTAACATATAGGTTACTTTTTTATATATTAACTAGAGGGGACAAATTATTGCCCGTTATAGATTAGGGGACCAAAATTATGTATCAATAATACATAATCGTGCGCGCGTGTGAGTTCAATAATACATGTTAGAATATATAATATGCTTCAATATCTTCATAATTGTGAGCTATATAATATGCTTCAATATCTTCATGTGAATTCAATAATACATGGTAATCGTGCGTGCGTGTGAGTGCGTGTTGTGTATTTGTGCCAAAATAGCAATGCACATCAAAAGGTTGTTTATAATTATATTACCTTTTCACATATACAATTTGATTACTTCCTATGCAAATGGTATTAACTTTATATACAGGTGCTCCCAATTCTTTCTCAAGTAAATAAAATGTAGTTGCCAAACATATACAATTAAATATGGGAATCAATACTCCATGAACATAAAGAGTCTAGCTAAGATAGCATGCAGAACAAAAGGGTCCATCGAAGAGAGGCTAGCTAGCCTCCAATCCAAGTAGTCGGCTTGCCTTCGGAGTGGTCTTGCTACTGTAGATTGATTATTTTATTACTATTTATTTCATTTGTGAGACTTGCTTGTGTAATGCATATTACATAGTTATCATGTTGGCAAAGGCTTCCGCAGTTCCACTCTTGGAGCTCGGGGCGGTGGCCTGTTTGCTGAACTTGTGGACCGCCATGCATTAAGCAATATGCCTTCTATTGGACTAATGTGCAATCTTGGAATATCTTTAATCAAGAAATCGGGGATGGGACCTGCTGGTATAATGCAGGCTGGAACATGGGAATTCGAGGTCTTATGAACGCCTTTTTTTCATGGACAAACATACTTTTCAATCATTTTTATGGATACTTTTAGACTACTGGCCGACCATTCACATGAACACGGGGAATCTATACTCAAGACTTTAATTTAACTTGGCCCCTATCAGGATATGTGAGAAATCACTCTTGATCTGATCTATTCAGGTCAACAACTTCACCAAAGCCGACTAGCATCCCTCTTCACTACACAATTTTCGAACAAAGAAGACTACTAAGCTAAAGGATTTAATTCACTTTCTGTGGTGAACTGAGTATTACATACCTATATTTCGTCTCATGTATGTTGAACATTGTCTTCCTCTGTTCCAGCTTCACTGATGTAGGTAGGACTAGGCAAGAAAGGGTCCCCTCTTGCCTATTACTAAGCGGGCCTTCGATTCCATAGGGATCTTACAGTCTCATAGAGGGGGAGACTAAAGACGAATAGTTATCTTTATAGATAAGAGTAGGCTGGGAGAGCATTTTGCGGGGAAACTTGCAAGTCAAATTTGGGGGGAGGCGAGCGTCGACCCAACCTTATGAGTATTCACGCTATCACAATTTTGATGAACATTCACTCACTTTTGACAGTTATACGATTCCAGAAGATGATTCGGAATTGGGTCAATCATATTTATTAGAAGTTGACAATAGAGTGGTTGGACCAGCCAAAACTCATCAGCGTATGATTGTAACACCCACTGATGTACCTCATAGTTGGGTTGTAACTTCCTCAGGTGTCAAATGTGATGTTTGTACCTGGTCGTTCAAATCTTACCTCCATCTCGGTATGAACAAGAAGGAGTTTACTATGGTCAGTGTGCATTATCCATGGAACTAATCATGCCTTTATGCCTAACGTTGTCGAAGCAGTTACTTCGAAAGATTATGTGTATTAGGTATCCAATCAATTACCCTCCAAACCAACTAAACCAGGGAAGCTAGAGCGAAAATACAGTTCTCGCGTAAGGGAAGGGGGGAGCTCGGGAAGGCTTCGCTCGCTCGCTCGCTCGAAAAGCTCTAACACTGGTTTACGAGTGGAATGCATAAGCCCTTATTGAAGTAGAGTGAGGCCTTACTACACAAGATCGTAAGTCAAGCTTATGGTTTAAGCCTTGTCTACGAAGCTTCGCTTCATCATCTTGCTTGCTTCTGGTTCAGCTTAACACTATAATATAGGCATGCATGATGGTATGCTAGGAAGACTCCTTTTAAGGCCGGTCACTACATAGGAAAACAAATTAATGAAAAGTGCGCTAGCAAAACTTATCACATAAGAAACACTAGCATACGAAATAGAACCCTTGGCAAACGTCATTTCCTCAAGCTGATGTTCTAATTGAGGGGTCCCTAGCTTAACCCCGTCCCATAAAACATGCACAAGGGAATGCGCAACAGGTGGATTGATTAGAGAGAAGTGTGAATGGTGTCGATTTACTGACGGGGTGCATTGAGTTTTTTTTTTGTAGCAACGTACTCCCTCCGTCCCATAATATAAGAACGTTTTTGGTCAAAAATGCTCTTATATTATGGGACGGAAGGAGTATTTCTCAAATACTGGTCATCACTAAATGTGTACTATGATTCAGGTTACCTTAGCACAAGCATTGCACCAAGATTCCTATTTCTCAGCAATTTTGTTGTTGTTTTGTTAAGTCATTTTCCTTTTCTTTAGAGCATCTACAGTAGGACCCTTCATATCCCCCTCAAACGGCCGGGCAGGCCGCCCGGTCACTGACCGGTCATAAAAAGTCGACCCAGACGGACCCCTCATACCCATCTCAAACGCCCGGACTGACCGGCACCCCTCATATCCATCTCAAATATGAGGACTATATGAGGGCTCGCAAACGCGGCCGGACACACCCGGTCAGTCCGCCACGTAGGACGCGACCCCACCCCGGACCATCTTTCTTCTTTCTTTATTCATTCTTTTCTTTCTCTCTTTTCTTCTTCACCAATCACGTGCAAGTGACCGGACATATGAGGAAAAATATGACAAGTGTGACTGCGCAGACGAAAAAGTAAGGGCTCAAAATAGACACGCCCGGTCACTGGCCGGGCGTGTCCGCGGGCGTTTGAGGGGCCGGATTTGCAAGTTCCTACAAGCTATATTTTACCTACAAGCTAACCAACAAACTGTTGGAGATGCCCTTATAATGGTATGGCCTCGAAAAGCGGATGTCAGTATGTCAGTGCCTCGGACTTCCGCGCGCAAGCGAAAAAATGAGGTTGCACTGAATGTTTTTGTTTGTTTGAGGGGTACACGATCGAGCTACTAATCATGAATTAGATCTTTGAGGAATGCATGTGAACCTATCTAAACATGAATGCTACGACCTGAAGCTGGCCAATGGTGATGACTCAAGCCCACCTGAATCTAATCAAGAATGCCATGACTCGAAACAGGAGCTAGCTAACTAGCCCGACCATCCCACTACCTTCGTCTCACGAGCGTGCCACGCTCACCGGGAAAAACCAAACAAGAAGAAGAACGTGGATTTTTCCTAACTTATTGTGCACAACTAGTATCTTCGCCGTTCATCCAGCATGTTGTCCAATCAAGCTGGCCCACACCAGTGTCATCCATGCATTGTATTCGAAGGTTACGTGATATTCTAGTGTGTGTATATGTAGCCGTATTAAACTAGATTCTCTTGGGCCCATCAGAGCATGTGTAACTTTATGGACAGCTAGCACTTCCTAGCTACTGTAGATTGATTATTTTATTACTATTTATTTCATTTGTGAGACTTGCTTGTGTAATGCATATTACATAGTTATCATGTTGGCAAAGGCTTCCGCAGTTCCACTCTTGGAGCTCGGGGCGGTGGCCTGTTTGCTGAACTTGTGGACCGCCATGCATTAAGCAATATGCCTTCTATTGGACTAATGTGCAATCTTGGAATATCTTTAATCAAGAAATCGGGGATGGGACCTGCTGGTATAATGCAGGCTGGAACATGGGAATTCGAGGTCTTATGAACGCCTTTTTTTCATGGACAAACATACTTTTCAATCATTTTTATGGATACTTTTAGACTACTGGCCGACCATTCACATGAACACGGGGAATCTATACTCAAGACTTTAATTTAACTTGGCCCCTATCAGGATATGTGAGAAATCACTCTTGATCTGATCTATTCAGGTCAACAACTTCACCAAAGCCGACTAGCATCCCTCTTCACTACACAATTTTCGAACAAAGAAGACTACTAAGCTAAAGGATTTAATTCACTTTCTGTGGTGAACTGAGTATTACATACCTATATTTCGTCTCATGTATGTTGAACATTGTCTTCCTCTGTTCCAGCTTCACTGATGTAGGTAGGACTAGGCAAGAAAGGGTCCCCTCTTGCCTATTACTAAGCGGGCCTTCGATTCCATAGGGATCTTACAGTCTCATAGAGGGGGAGACTAAAGACGAATAGTTATCTTTATAGATAAGAGTAGGCTGGGAGAGCATTTTGCGGGGAAACTTGCAAGTCAAATTTGGGGGGAGGCGAGCGTCGACCCAACCTTAGGAGTATTCACGCTATCACAATTTTGATGAACATTCACTCACTTTTGACAGTTATACGATTCCAGAAGATGATTCGGAATTGGGTCAATCATATTTATTAGAAGTTGACAATAGAGTGGTTGGACCAGCCAAAACTCATCAGCGTATGATTGTAACACCCACTGATGTACCTCATAGTTGGGTTGTAACTTCCTCAGGTGTCAAATGTGATGTTTGTACCTGGTCGTTCAAATCTTACCTCCATCTCGGTATGAACAAGAAGGAGTTTACTATGGTCAGTGTGCATTATCCATGGAACTAATCATGCCTTTATGCCTAACGTTGTCGAAGCAGTTACTTCGAAAGATTATGTGTATTAGGTATCCAATCAATTACCCTCCAAACCAACTAAACCAGGGAAGCTAGAGCAAAAATACAGTTCTCGCGTAAGGGAAGGGGGGAGCTCGGGAAGGCTTCGCTCGCTCGCTCGCTCGAAAAGCTCTAACACTGGTTTACGAGTGGAATGCATAAGCCCTTATTGAAGTAGAGTGAGGCCTTACTACACAAGATCGTAAGTCAAGCTTATGGTTTAAGCCTTGTCTACGAAGCTTCGCTTCATCATCTTGCTTGCTTCTGGTTCAGCTTAACACTATAATATAGGCATGCATGATGGTATGCTAGGAAGACTCCTTTTAAGGCCGGTCACTACATAGGAAAACAAATTAATGAAAAGTGCGCTAGCAAAACTTATCACATAAGAAATACTAGCATACGAAATAGAACCCTTGGCAAACGTCATTTCCTCAAGCTGATGTTCTAATTGAGGGGTCCCTAGCTTAACCCCGTCCCATAAAACATGCACAAGGGAATGCGCAACAGGTGGATTGATTAGAGAGAAGTGTGAATGGTGTCGATTTACTGACGGGGTGCATTAAGTTTTTTTTTTTTGTAGCAACGTACTCCCTCCGTCCCATAATATAAGAACGTTTTTGGTCAAAAATGCTCTTATATTATGGGACGGAAGGAGTATTTCTCAAATACTGGTCATCACTAAATGTGTACTATGATTCAGGTTACCTTAGCACAAGCATTGCACCAAGATTCCTATTTCTCAGCGATTTTGTTGTTGTTTTGTTAAGTCATTTTCCTTTTCTTTAGAGCATCTACAGTCGGACCCTTCATATCCCCCTCAAACGGCCGGGCAGGCCGCCCGGTCACTGACCGGTCATAAAAAGTCGACCCAGACGGACCCCTCATACCCATCTCAAACGCCCGGACTGACCGGCACCCCTCATATCCATCTCAAATATGAGGACTATATGAGGGCTCGCAAACGCGGCCGGACACACCCGGTCAGTCCGCCACGTAGGACGCGACCCCACCCCGGACCATCTTTCTTCTTTCTTTATTCATTCTTTTCTTTCTCTCTTTTCTTCTTCACCAATCACGTGCAAGTGACCGGACATATGAGGAAAAATATGACAAGTGTGACTGCGCAGACGAAAAAGTAAGGGCTCAAAATAGACACGCCCGGTCACTGGCCGGGCGTGTCCGCGGGCGTTTGAGGGGCCGGATTTGCAAGTTCCTACAAGCTATATTTTACCTACAAGCTAACCAACAAACTGTTGGAGATGCCCTTATAATGGCATGGCCTCGAAAAGCGGATGTCAGTATGCCAGTGCCTCGGACTTCCGCGCGCAAGCGAAAAAATGAGGTTGCACTGAATGTTTTTGTTTGTTTGAGGGGTACACGATCGAGCTACTAATCATGAATTAGATCTAGATCTTTGAGGAATGCATGTGAACCTATCTAAACATGAATGCTACAACCTGAAGCTGGCCAATGGTGATGACTCAAGCCCACCAGAATCTAATCAAGAATGCCATGACTCGAAACAGGAGCTAGCTAACTAGCCCGACCATCCCACTACCTTCGTCTCACGAGCGTGCCACGCTCACCGGGAAAAACCAAACAAGAAGAAGAACGTGGATTTTTCCTAACTTATTGTGCACAACTAGTATCTTCGCCGTTCATCCAGCATGTTGTCCAATCAAGCTGGCCCACACCAGTGTCATCCATGCATTGTATTCGAAGGTTACGTGATATTCTAGTGTGTGTATATGTAGCCGTATTAAACTAGATTCTCTTGGGCCCATCAGAGCATGTGTAACTTTATGGACAGCTAGCACTTCCTAGCTACTGTAGATTGATTATTTTATTACTATTTATTTCATTTGTGAGACTTGCTTGTGTAATGCATATTACATAGTTATCATGTTGGCAAAGGCTTCCGCAGTTCCACTCTTGGAGCTCGGGGCGGTGGCCTGTTTGCTGAACTTGTGGACCGCCATGCATTAAGCAATATGCCTTCTATTGGACTAATGTGCAATCTTGGAATATCTTTAATCAAGAAATCGGGGATGGGACCTGCTGGTATAATGCAGGCTGGAACATGGGAATTCGAGGTCTTATGAACGCCTTTTTTTCATGGACAAACATACTTTTCAATCATTTTTATGGATACTTTTAGACTACTGGCCGACCATTCACATGAACACGGGGAATCTATACTCAAGACTTTAATTTAACTTGGCCCCTATCAGGATATGTGAGAAATCACTCTTGATCTGATCTATTCAGGTCAACAACTTCACCAAAGCCGACTAGCATCCCTCTTCACTACACAATTTTCGAACAAAGAAGACTACTAAGCTAAAGGATTTAATTCACTTTCTGTGGTGAACTGAGTATTACATACCTATATTTCGTCTCATGTATGTTGAACATTGTCTTCCTCTGTTCCAGCTTCACTGATGTAGGTAGGACTAGGCAAGAAAGGGTCCCCTCTTGCCTATTACTAAGCGGGCCTTCGATTCCATAGGGATCTTACAGTCTCATAGAGGGGGAGACTAAAGACGAATAGTTATCTTTATAGATAAGAGTAGGCTGGGAGAGCATTTTGCGGGGAAACTTGCAAGTCAAATTTGGGGGGAGGCGAGCGTCGACCCAACCTTAGGAGTATTCACGCTATCACAATTTTGATGAACATTCACTCACTTTTGACAGTTATACGATTCCAGAAGATGATTCGGAATTGGGTCAATCATATTTATTAGAAGTTGACAATAGAGTGGTTGGACCAGCCAAAACTCATCAGCGTATGATTGTAACACCCACTGATGTACCTCATAGTTGGGTTGTAACTTCCTCAGGTGTCAAATGTGATGTTTGTACCTGGTCGTTCAAATCTTACCTCCATCTCGGTATGAACAAGAAGGAGTTTACTATGGTCAGTGTGCATTATCCATGGAACTAATCATGCCTTTATGCCTAACGTTGTCGAAGCAGTTACTTCGAAAGATTATGTGTATTAGGTATCCAATCAATTACCCTCCAAACCAACTAAACCAGGGAAGCTAGAGCGAAAATACAGTTCTCGCGTAAGGGAAGGGGGGAGCTCGGGAAGGCTTCGCTCGCTCGCTCGCTCGAAAAGCTCTAACACTGGTTTACGAGTGGAATGCATAAGCCCTTATTGAAGTAGAGTGAGGCCTTACTACACAAGATCGTAAGTCAAGCTTATGGTTTAAGCCTTGTCTACGAAGCTTCGCTTCATCATCTTGCTTGCTTCTGGTTCAGCTTAACACTATAATATAGGCATGCATGATGGTATGCTAGGAAGACTCCTTTTAAGGCCGGTCACTACATAGGAAAACAAATTAATGAAAAGTGCGCTAGCAAAACTTATCACATAAGAAATACTAGCATACGAAATAGAACCCTTGGCAAACGTCATTTCCTCAAGCTGATGTTCTAATTGAGGGGTCCCTAGCTTAACCCCGTCCCATAAAACATGCACAAGGGAATGCGCAACAGGTGGATTGATTAGAGAGAAGTGTGAATGGTGTCGATTTACTGACGGGGTGCATTAAGTTTTTTTTTTTTGTAGCAACGTACTCCCTCCGTCCCATAATATAAGAACGTTTTTGGTCAAAAATGCTCTTATATTATGGGACGGAAGGAGTATTTCTCAAATACTGGTCATCACTAAATGTGTACTATGATTCAGGTTACCTTAGCACAAGCATTGCACCAAGATTCCTATTTCTCAGCGATTTTGTTGTTGTTTTGTTAAGTCATTTTCTTTTTCTTTAGAGCATCTACAGTCGGACCCTTCATATCCCCCTCAAACGGCCGGGCAGGCCGCCCGGTCACTGACCGGTCATAAAAAGTCGACCCAGACGGACCCCTCATACCCATCTCAAACGCCCGGACTGACCGGCACCCCTCATATCCATCTCAAATATGAGGACTATATGAGGGCTCGCAAACGCGGCCGGACACACCCGGTCAGTCCGCCACGTAGGACGCGACCCCACCCCGGACCATCTTTCTTCTTTCTTTATTCATTCTTTTCTTTCTCTCTTTTCTTCTTCACCAATCACGTGCAAGTGACCGGACATATGAGGAAAAATATGACAAGTGTGACTGCGCAGACGAAAAAGTAAGGGCTCAAAATAGACACGCCCGGTCACTGGCCGGGCGTGTCCGCGGGCGTTTGAGGGGCCGGATTTGCAAGTTCCTACAAGCTATATTTTACCTACAAGCTAACCAACAAACTGTTGGAGATGCCCTTATAATGGCATGGCCTCGAAAAGCGGATGTCAGTATGCCAGTGCCTCGGACTTCCGCGCGCAAGCGAAAAAATGAGGTTGCACTGAATGTTTTTGTTTGTTTGAGGGGTACACGATCGAGCTACTAATCATGAATTAGATCTTTGAGGAATGCATGTGAACCTATCTAAACATGAATGCTACGACCTGAAGCTGGCCAATGGTGATGACTCAAGC
Source organism: Elymus sibiricus (assembly GCA_039707655.1). NCBI lineage: Eukaryota > Viridiplantae > Streptophyta > Magnoliopsida > Poales > Poaceae > Elymus > Elymus sibiricus. Next base: position 515,703,395 of record CM077665.1, read on the forward strand.
CCACCAGAATCTAATCAAGAATGCCATGACTCGAAACAGGAGCTAGCTAACTAGCCCGACCATCCCACTACCTTCGTCTCACGAGCGTGCCACGCTCACCGGGAAAAACCAAACAAGAAGAAGAACGTGGATTTTTCCTAACTTATTGTGCACAACTAGTATCTTCGCCGTTCATCCAGCATGTTGTCCAATCAAGCTGGCCCACACCAGTGTCATCCATGCATTGTATTCGAAGGTTACGTGATATTCTAGTGTGTGTATATGTAGCCGTATTAAACTAGATTCTCTTGGGCCCATCAGAGCATGTGTAACTTTATGGACAGCTAGCACTTCCTAGCTACTGTAGATTGATTATTTTATTACTATTTATTTCATTTGTGAGACTTGCTTGTGTAATGCATATTACATAGTTATCATGTTGGCAAAGGCTTCCGCAGTTCCACTCTTGGAGCTCGGGGCGGTGGCCTGTTTGCTGAACTTGTGGACCGCCATGCATTAAGCAATATGCCTTCTATTGGACTAATGTGCAATCTTGGAATATCTTTAATCAAGAAATCGGGGATGGGACCTGCTGGTATAATGCAGGCTGGAACATGGGAATTCGAGGTCTTATGAACGCCTTTTTTTCATGGACAAACATACTTTTCAATCATTTTTATGGATACTTTTAGACTACTGGCCGACCATTCACATGAACACGGGGAATCTATACTCAAGACTTTAATTTAACTTGGCCCCTATCAGGATATGTGAGAAATCACTCTTGATCTGATCTATTCAGGTCAACAACTTCACCAAAGCCGACTAGCATCCCTCTTCACTACACAATTTTCGAACAAAGAAGACTACTAAGCTAAAGGATTTAATTCACTTTCTGTGGTGAACTGAGTATTACATACCTATATTTCGTCTCATGTATGTTGAACATTGTCTTCCTCTGTTCCAGCTTCACTGATGTAGGTAGGACTAGGCAAGAAAGGGTCCCCTCTTGCCTATTACTAAGCGGGCCTTCGATTCCATAGGGATCTTACAGTCTCATAGAGGGGGAGACTAAAGACGAATAGTTATCTTTATAGATAAGAGTAGGCTGGGAGAGCATTTTGCGGGGAAACTTGCAAGTCAAATTTGGGGGGAGGCGAGCGTCGACCCAACCTTAGGAGTATTCACGCTATCACAATTTTGATGAACATTCACTCACTTTTGACAGTTATACGATTCCAGAAGATGATTCGGAATTGGGTCAATCATATTTATTAGAAGTTGACAATAGAGTGGTTGGACCAGCCAAAACTCATCAGCGTATGATTGTAACACCCACTGATGTACCTCATAGTTGGGTTGTAACTTCCTCAGGTGTCAAATGTGATGTTTGTACCTGGTCGTTCAAATCTTACCTCCATCTCGGTATGAACAAGAAGGAGTTTACTATGGTCAGTGTGCATTATCCATGGAACTAATCATGCCTTTATGCCTAACGTTGTCGAAGCAGTTACTTCGAAATATTATGTGTATTAGGTATCCAATCAATTACCCTCCAAACCAACTAAACCAGGGAAGCTAGAGCGAAAATACAGTTCTCGCGTAAGGGAAGGGGGGAGCTCGGGAAGGCTTCGCTCGCTCGCTCGCTCGAAAAGCTCTAACACTGGTTTACGAGTGGAATGCATAAGCCCTTATTGAAGTAGAGTGAGGCCTTACTACACAAGATCGTAAGTCAAGCTTATGGTTTAAGCCTTGTCTACGAAGCTTCGCTTCATCATCTTGCTTGCTTCTGGTTCAGCTTAACACTATAATATAGGCATGCATGATGGTATGCTAGGAAGACTCCTTTTAAGGCCGGTCACTACATAGGAAAACAAATTAATGAAAAGTGCGCTAGCAAAACTTATCACATAAGAAATACTAGCATACGAAATAGAACCCTTGGCAAACGTCATTTCCTCAAGCTGATGTTCTAATTGAGGGGTCCCTAGCTTAACCCCGTCCCATAAAACATGCACAAGGGAATGCGCAACAGGTGGATTGATTAGAGAGAAGTGTGAATGGTGTCGATTTACTGACGGGGTGCATTAAGTTTTTTTTTGTAGCAACGTACTCCCTCCGTCCCATAATATAAGAACGTTTTTGGTCAAAAATGCTCTTATATTATGGGACGGAAGGAGTATTTCTCAAATACTGGTCATCACTAAATGTGTACTATGATTCAGGTTACCTTAGCACAAGCATTGCACCAAGATTCCTATTTCTCAGCGATTTTGTTGTTGTTTTGTTAAGTCATTTTCTTTTTCTTTAGAGCATCTACAGTCGGACCCTTCATATCCCCCTCAAACGGCCGGGCAGGCCGCCCGGTCACTGACCGGTCATAAAAAGTCGACCCAGACGGACCCCTCATACCCATCTCAAACGCCCGGACTGACCGGCACCCCTCATATCCATCTCAAATATGAGGACTATATGAGGGCTCGCAAACGCGGCCGGACACACCCGGTCAGTCCGCCACGTAGGACGCGACCCCACCCCGGACCATCTTTCTTCTTTCTTTATTCATTCTTTTCTTTCTCTCTTTTCTTCTTCACCAATCACGTGCAAGTGACCGGACATATGAGGAAAAATATGACAAGTGTGACTGCGCAGACGAAAAAGTAAGGGCTCAAAATAGACACGCCCGGTCACTGGCCGGGCGTGTCCGCGGGCGTTTGAGGGGCCGGATTTGCAAGTTCCTACAAGCTATATTTTACCTACAAGCTAACCAACAAACTGTTGGAGATGCCCTTATAATGGCATGGCCTCGAAAAGCGGATGTCAGTATGCCAGTGCCTCGGACTTCCGCGCGCAAGCGAAAAAATGAGGTTGCACTGAATGTTTTTGTTTGTTTGAGGGGTACACGATCGAGGTACTAATCATGAATTAGATCTTTGAGGAATGCATGTGAACCTATCTAAACATGAATGCTACGACCTGAAGCTGGCCAATGGTGATGACTCAAGCCCACCAGAATCTAATCAAGAATGCCATGACTCGAAACAGGAGCTAGCTAACTAGCCCGACCATCCCACTACCTTCGTCTCACGAGCGTGCCACGCTCACCGGGAAAAACCAAACAAGAAGAAGAACGTGGATTTTTCCTAACTTATTGTGCACAACTAGTATCTTCGCCGTTCATCCAGCATGTTGTCCAATCAAGCTGGCCCACACCAGTGTCATCCATGCATTGTATTCGAAGGTTACGTGATATTCTAGTGTGTGTATATGTAGCCGTATTAAACTAGATTCTCTTGGGCCCATCAGAGCATGTGTAACTTTATGGACAACTAGCACTTCCTAGCTACTGTAGATTGATTATTTTATTACTATTTATTTCATTTGTGAGACTTGCTTGTGTAATGCATATTACATAGTTATCATGTTGGCAAAGGCTTCCGCAGTTCCACTCTTGGAGCTCGGGGCGGTGGCCTGTTTGCTGAACTTGTGGACCGCCATGCATTAAGCAATATGCCTTCTATTGGACTAATGTGCAATCTTGGAATATCTTTAATCAAGAAATCGGGGATGGGACCTGCTGGTATAATGCAGGCTGGAACATGGGAATTCGAGGTCTTATGAACGCCTTTTTTTCATGGACAAACATACTTTTCAATCATTTTTATGGATACTTTTAGACTACTGGCCGACCATTCACATGAACACGGGGAATCTATACTCAAGACTTTAATTTAACTTGGCCCCTATCAGGATATGTGAGAAATCACTCTTGATCTGATCTATTCAGGTCAACAACTTCACCAAAGCCGACTAGCATCCCTCTTCACTACACAATTTTCGAACAAAGAAGACTACTAAGCTAAAGGATTTAATTCACTTTCTGTGGTGAACTGAGTATTACATACCTATATTTCGTCTCATGTATGTTGAACATTGTCTTCCTCTGTTCCAGCTTCACTGATGTAGGTAGGACTAGGCAAGAAAGGGTCCCCTCTTGCCTATTACTAAGCGGGCCTTCGATTCCATAGGGATCTTACAGTCTCATAGAGGGGGAGACTAAAGACGAATAGTTATCTTTATAGATAAGAGTAGGCTGGGAGAGCATTTTGCGGGGAAACTTGCAAGTCAAATTTGGGGGGAGGCGAGCGTCGACCCAACCTTAGGAGTATTCACGCTATCACAATTTTGATGAACATTCACTCACTTTTGACAGTTATACGATTCCAGAAGATGATTCGGAATTGGGTCAATCATATTTATTAGAAGTTGACAATAGAGTGGTTGGACCAGCCAAAACTCATCAGCGTATGATTGTAACACCCACTGATGTACCTCATAGTTGGGTTGTAACTTCCTCAGGTGTCAAATGTGATGTTTGTACCTGGTCGTTCAAATCTTACCTCCATCTCGGTATGAACAAGAAGGAGTTTACTATGGTCAGTGTGCATTATCCATGGAACTAATCATGCCTTTATGCCTAACGTTGTCGAAGCAGTTACTTCGAAAGATTATGTGTATTAGGTATCCAATCAATTACCCTCCAAACCAACTAAACCAGGGAAGCTAGAGCGAAAATACAGTTCTCGCGTAAGGGAAGGGGGGAGCTCGGGAAGGCTTCGCTCGCTCGCTCGCTCGAAAAGCTCTAACACTGGTTTACGAGTGGAATGCATAAGCCCTTATTGAAGTAGAGTGAGGCCTTACTACACAAGATCGTAAGTCAAGCTTATGGTTTAAGCCTTGTCTACGAAGCTTCGCTTCATCATCTTGCTTGCTTCTGGTTCAGCTTAACACTATAATATAGGCATGCATGATGGTATGCTAGGAAGACTCCTTTTAAGGCCGGTCACTACATAGGAAAACAAATTAATGAAAAGTGCGCTAGCAAAACTTATCACATAAGAAATACTAGCATACGAAATAGAACCCTTGGCAAACGTCATTTCCTCAAGCTGATGTTCTAATTGAGGGGTCCCTAGCTTAACCCCGTCCCATAAAACATGCACAAGGGAATGCGCAACAGGTGGATTGATTAGAGAGAAGTGTGAATGGTGTCGATTTACTGACGGGGTGCATTAAGTTTTTTTTTTTGTAGCAACGTACTCCCTCCGTCCCATAATATAAGAACGTTTTTGGTCAAAAATGCTCTTATATTATGGGACGGAAGGAGTATTTCTCAAATACTGGTCATCACTAAATGTGTACTATGATTCAGGTTACCTTAGCACAAGCATTGCACCAAGATTCCTATTTCTCAGCGATTTTGTTGTTGTTTTGTTAAGTCATTTTCCTTTTCTTTAGAGCATCTACAGTCGGACCCTTCATATCCCCCTCAAACGGCCGGGCAGGCCGCCCGGTCACTGACCGGTCATAAAAAGTCGACCCAGACGGACCCCTCATACCCATCTCAAACGCCCGGACTGACCGGCACCCCTCATATCCATCTCAAATATGAGGACTATATGAGGGCTCGCAAACGCGGCCGGACACACCCGGTCAGTCCGCCACGTAGGACGCGACCCCACCCCGGACCATCTTTCTTCTTTCTTTATTCATTCTTTTCTTTCTCTCTTTTCTTCTTCACCAATCACGTGCAAGTGACCGGACATATGAGGAAAAATATGACAAGTGTGACTGCGCAGACGAAAAAGTAAGGGCTCAAAATAGACACGCCCGGTCACTGGCCGGGCGTGTCCGCGGGCGTTTGAGGGGCCGGATTTGCAAGTTCCTACAAGCTATATTTTACCTACAAGCTAACCAACAAACTGTTGGAGATGCCCTTATAATGGCATGGCCTCGAAAAGCGGATGTCAGTATGCCAGTGCCTCGGACTTCCGCGCGCAAGCGAAAAAATGAGGTTGCACTGAATGTTTTTGTTTGTTTGAGGGGTACACGATCGAGCTACTAATCATGAATTAGATCTTTGAGGAATGCATGTGAACCTATCTAAACATGAATGCTACGACCTGAAGCTGGCCAATGGTGATGACTCAAGCCCACCAGAATCTAATCAAGAATGCCATGACTCGAAACAGGAGCTAGCTAACTAGCCCGACCATCCCACTACCTTCGTCTCACGAGCGTGCCACGCTCACCGGGAAAAACCAAACAAGAAGAAGAACGTGGATTTTTCCTAACTTATTGTGCACAACTAGTATCTTCGCCGTTCATCCAGCATGTTGTCCAATCAAGCTGGCCCACACCAGTGTCATCCATGCATTGTATTCGAAGGTTACGTGATATTCTAGTGTGTGTATATGTAGCCGTATTAAACTAGATTCTCTTGGGCCCATCAGAGCATGTGTAACTTTATGGACAGCTAGCACTTCCTAGCTACTGTAGATTGATTATTTTATTACTATTTATTTCATTTGTGAGACTTGCTTGTGTAATGCATATTACATAGTTATCATGTTGGCAAAGGCTTCCGCAGTTCCACTCTTGGAGCTCGGGGCGGTGGCCTGTTTGCTGAACTTGTGGACCGCCATGCATTAAGCAATATGCCTTCTATTGGACTAATGTGCAATCTTGGAATATCTTTAATCAAGAAATCGGGGATGGGACCTGCTGGTATAATGCAGGCTGGAACATGGGAATTCGAGGTCTTATGAACGCCTTTTTTTCATGGACAAACATACTTTTCAATCATTTTTATGGATACTTTTAGACTACTGGCCGACCATTCACATGAACACGGGGAATCTATACTCAAGACTTTAATTTAACTTGGCCCCTATCAGGATATGTGAGAAATCACTCTTGATCTGATCTATTCAGGTCAACAACTTCACCAAAGCCGACTAGCATCCCTCTTCACTACACAATTTTCGAACAAAGAAGACTACTAAGCTAAAGGATTTAATTCACTTTCTGTGGTGAACTGAGTATTACATACCTATATTTCGTCTCATGTATGTTGAACATTGTCTTCCTCTGTTCCAGCTTCACTGATGTAGGTAGGACTAGGCAAGAAAGGGTCCCCTCTTGCCTATTACTAAGCGGGCCTTCGATTCCATAGGGATCTTACAGTCTCATAGAGGGGGAGACTAAAGACGAATAGTTATCTTTATAGATAAAAGTAGGCTGGGAGAGCATTTTGCGGGGAAACTTGCAAGTCAAATTTGGGGGGAGGCGAGCGTCGACCCAACCTTAGGAGTATTCACGCTATCACAATTTTGATGAACATTCACTCACTTTTGACAGTTATACGATTCCAGAAGATGATTCGGAATTGGGTCAATCATATTTATTAGAAGTTGACATAGAGTGGTTGGACCAGCCAAAACTCATCAGCGTATGATTGTAACACCCACTGATGTACCTCATAGTTGGGTTGTAACTTCCTCAGGTGTCAAATGTGATGTTTGTACCTGGTCGTTCAAATCTTACCTCCATCTCGGTATGAACAAGAAGGAGTTTACTATGGTCAGTGTGCATTATCCATGGAACTAATCATGCCTTTATGCCTAACGTTGTCGAAGCAGTTACTTCGAAAGATTATGTGTATTAGGTATCCAATCAATTACCCTCCAAACCAACTAAACCAGGGAAGCTAGAGCGAAAATACAGTTCTCGCGTAAGGGAAGGGGGGAGCTCGGGAAGGCTTCGCTCGCTCGCTCGCTCGAAAAGCTCTAACACTGGTTTACGAGTGGAATGCATAAGCCCTTATTGAAGTAGAGTGAGGCCTTACTACACAAGATCGTAAGTCAAGCTTATGGTTTAAGCCTTGTCTACGAAGCTTCGCTTCATCATCTTGCTTGCTTCTGGTTCAGCTTAACACTATAATATAGGCATGCATGATGGTATGCTAGGAAGACTCCTTTTAAGGCCGGTCACTACATAGGAAAACAAATTAATGAAAAGTGCGCTAGCAAAACTTATCACATAAGAAATACTAGCATACGAAATAGAACCCTTGGCAAACGTCATTTCCTCAAGCTGATGTTCTAATTGAGGGGTCCCTAGCTTAACCCCGTCCCATAAAACATGCACAAGGGAATGCGCAACAGGTGGATTGATTAGAGAGAAGTGTGAATGGTGTCGATTTACTGACGGGGTGCATTAAGTTTTTTTTTTTTGTAGCAACGTACTCCCTCCGTCCCATAATATAAGAACGTTTTTGGTCAAAAATGCTCTTATATTATGGGACGGAAGGAGTATTTCTCAAATACTGGTCATCACTAAATGTGTACTATGATTCAGGTTACCTTAGCACAAGCATTGCACCAAGATTCCTATTTCTCAGCGATTTTGTTGTTGTTTTGTTAAGTCATTTTCCTTTTCTTTAGAGCATCTACAGTCGGACCCTTCATATCCCCCTCAAACGGCCGGGCAGGCCGCCCGGTCACTGACCGGTCATAAAAAGTCGACCCAGACGGACCCCTCATACCCATCTCAAACGCCCGGACTGACCGGCACCCCTCATATCCATCTCAAATATGAGGACTATATGAGGGCTCGCAAACGCGGCCGGACACACCCGGTCAGTCCGCCACGTAGGACGCGACCCCACCCCGGACCATCTTTCTTCTTTCTTTATTCATTCTTTTCTTTCTCTCTTTTCTTCTTCACCAATCACGTGCAAGTGACCGGACATATGAGGAAAAATATGACAAGTGTGACTGCGCAGACGAAAAAGTAAGGGCTCAAAATAGACACGCCCGGTCACTGGCCGGGCGTGTCCGCGGGCGTTTGAGGGGCCGGATTTGCAAGTTCCTACAAGCTATATTTTACCTACAAGCTAACCAACAAACTGTTGGAGATGCCCTTATAATGGCATGGCCTCGAAAAGCGGATGTCAGTATGCCAGTGCCTCGGACTTCCGCGCGCAAGCGAAAAAATGAGGTTGCACTGAATGTTTTTGTTTGTTTGAGGGGTACACGATCGAGCTACTAATCATGAATTAGATCTTTGAGGAATGCATGTGAACCTATCTAAACATGAATGCTACGACCTGAAGCTGGCCAATGGTGATGACTCAAGCCCACCTGAATCTAATCAAGAATGCCATGACTCGAAACAGGAGCTAGCTAACTAGCCCGACCATCCCACTACCTTCGTCTCACGAGCGTGCCACGCTCACCGGGAAAAACCAAACAAGAAGAAGAACGTGGATTTTTCCTAACTTATTGTGCACAACTAGTATCTTCGCCGTTCATCCAGCATGTTGTCCAATCAAGCTGGCCCACACCAGTGTCATCCATGCATTGTATTCGAAGGTTACGTGATATTCTAGTGTGTGTATATGTAGCCGTATTAAACTAGATTCTCTTGGGCCCATCAGAGCATGTGTAACTTTATGGACAGCTAGCACTTCCTAGCTACTGTAGATTGATTATTTTATTACTATTTATTTCATTTGTGAGACTTGCTTGTGTAATGCATATTACATAGTTATCATGTTGGCAAAGGCTTCCGCAGTTCCACTCTTGGAGCTCGGGGCGGTGGCCTGTTTGCTGAACTTGTGGACCGCCATGCATTAAGCAATATGCCTTCTATTGGACTAATGTGCAATCTTGGAATATCTTTAATCAAGAAATCGGGGATGGGACCTGCTGGTATAATGCAGGCTGGAACATGGGAATTCGAGGTCTTATGAACGCCTTTTTTTCATGGACAAACATACTTTTCAATCATTTTTATGGATACTTTTAGACTACTGGCCGACCATTCACATGAACACGGGGAATCTATACTCAAGACTTTAATTTAACTTGGCCCCTATCAGGATATGTGAGAAATCACTCTTGATCTGATCTATTCAGGTCAACAACTTCACCAAAGCCGACTAGCATCCCTCTTCACTACACAATTTTCGAACAAAGAAGACTACTAAGCTAAAGGATTTAATTCACTTTCTGTGGTGAACTGAGTATTACATACCTATATTTCGTCTCATGTATGTTGAACATTGTCTTCCTCTGTTCCAGCTTCACTGATGTAGGTAGGACTAGGCAAGAAAGGGTCCCCTCTTGCCTATTACTAAGCGGGCCTTCGATTCCATAGGGATCTTATAGTCTCATAGAGGGGGAGACTAAAGACGAATAGTTATCTTTATAGATAAGAGTAGGCTGGGAGAGCATTTTGCGGGGAAACTTGCAAGTCAAATTTGGGGGGAGGCGAGCGTCGACCCAACCTTAGGAGTATTCACGCTATCACAATTTTGATGAACATTCACTCACTTTTGACAGTTATACGATTCCAGAAGATGATTCGGAATTGGGTCAATCATATTTATTAGAAGTTGACAATAGAGTGGTTGGACCAGCCAAAACTCATCAGCGTATGATTGTAACACCCACTGATGTACCTCATAGTTGGGTTGTAACTTCCTCAGGTGTCAAATGTGATGTTTGTACCTGGTCGTTCAAATCTTACCTCCATCTCGGTATGAACAAGAAGGAGTTTACTATGGTCAGTGTGCATTATCCATGGAACTAATCATGCCTTTATGCCTAACGTTGTCGAAGCAGTTACTTCGAAAGATTATGTGTATTAGGTATCCAATCAATTACCCTCCAAACCAACTAAACCAGGGAAGCTAGAGCGAAAATACAGTTCTCGCGTAAGGGAAGGGGGGAGCTCGGGAAGGCTTCGCTCGCTCGCTCGCTCGAAAAGCTCTAACACTGGTTTACGAGTGGAATGCATAAGCCCTTATTGAAGTAGAGTGAGGCCTTACTACACAAGATCGTAAGTCAAGCTTATGGTTTAAGCCTTGTCTACGAAGCTTCGCTTCATCATCTTGCTTGCTTCTGGTTCAGCTTAACACTATAATATAGGCATGCATGATGGTATGCTAGGAAGACTCCTTTTAAGGCCGGTCACTACATAGGAAAACAAATTAATGAAAAGTGCGCTAGCAAAACTTATCACATAAGAAATACTAGCATACGAAATAGAACCCTTGGCAAACGTCATTTCCTCAAGCTGATGTTCTAATTGAGGGGTCCCTAGCTTAACCCCGTCCCATAAAACATGCACAAGGGAATGCGCAACAGGTGGATTGATTAGAGAGAAGTGTGAATGGTGTCGATTTACTGACGGGGTGCATTGAGTTTTTTTTTTGTAGCAACGTACTCCCTCCGTCCCATAATATAAGAACGTTTTTGGTCAAAAATGCTCTTATATTATGGGACGGAAGGAGTATTTCTCAAATACTGGTCATCACTAAATGTGTACTATGATTCAGGTTACCTTAGCACAAGCATTGCACCAAGATTCCTATTTCTCAGCGATTTTGTTGTTGTTTTGTTAAGTCATTTTCCTTTTCTTTAGAGCATCTACAGTCGGACCCTTCATATCCCCCTCAAACGGCCGGGCAGGCCGCCCGGTCACTGACCGGTCATAAAAAGTCGACCCAGACGGACCCCTCATACCCATCTCAAACGCCCGGACTGACCGGCACCCCTCATATCCATCTCAAATATGAGGACTATATGAGGGCTCGCAAACGCGGCCGGACACACCCGGTCAGTCCGCCACGTAGGACGCGACCCCACCCCGGACCATCTTTCTTCTTTCTTTATTCATTCTTTTCTTTCTCTCTTTTCTTCTTCACCAATCACGTGCAAGTGACCGGACATATGAGGAAAAATATGACAAGTGTGACTGCGCAGACGAAAAAGTAAGGGCTCAAAATAGACACGCCCGGTCACTGGCCGGGCGTGTCCGCGGGCGTTTGAGGGGCCGGATTTGCAAGTTCCTACAAGCTATATTTTACCTACAAGCTAACCAACAAACTGTTGGAGATGCCCTTATAATGGCATGGCCTCGAAAAGCGGATGTCAGTATGCCAGTGCCTTGGACTTCCGCGCGCAAGCGAAAAAATGAGGTTGCACTGAATGTTTTTGTTTGTTTGAGGGGTACACGATCGAGCTACTAATCATGAATTAGATCTTTGAGGAATGCATGTGAACCTATCTAAACATGAATGCTACGACCTGAAGCTGGCCAATGGTGATGACTCAAGCCCACCTGAATCTAATCAAGAATGCCATGAATCGAAACAGGAGCTAGCTAACTAGCCCGACCATCCCACTACCTTCGTCTCACGAGCGTGCCACGCTCACCGGGAAAAACCAAACAAGAAGAAGAACGTGGATTTTTCCTAACTTATTGTGCACAACTAGTATCTTCGCCGTTCATCCAGCATGTTGTCCAATCAAGCTGGCCCACACCAGTGTCATCCATGCATTGTATTCGAAGGTTACGTGATATTCTAGTGTGTGTATATGTAGCCGTATTAAACTAGATTCTCTTGGGCCCATCAGAGCACTATGGCCTTCAACACAAAATTATAGAACAAATAAATATCTCACCATAACTTCAAAAATAAATTATGCAAATTTAAATCCATTTATGTATTTGAGTTTCTCATGGCCAGCTCTACAAAACAAGTCTAATATCGGTATATTTGACAATATGGACTGAGTTACTATTAAGAGCCCAAGATAAAATTACATTATGCATCGCTCAAAAAAGTTCCATAACCTTTAAATCAAAGTTCACACAAGCTCCTTGAAGCAGATGACAAGGGACGGAGGAGACGGACGCACTGGTGGAGGAGCATGCCTGAGAAGTGGACGGAGGAGACGAACGGAGAGGCGGCGCCGGTGGCCTGATCCAGATCGAACAGTGGGAGGAGAGAAGATGAGCTTCACGGTGTGGGGAAGAATATGGGCACTGACTGTGTAGGGCCACAATGGGTAAAGTGACTGTATTTCCAAGATATAACAGGAGAGAAAACGATTTCTGGCATGGGCCCTGGTGGGCCAGCCGGCGTGGATCCAGAGGAGCCCGTGCGGTGAGGATTGCCGTTGCGCGCGCAATGAGTTAGTAATCGCCATATTTAGTTGCTCAAAAAAAAAGTAATCGCTATATTTGAAGATCACGTGCGTTGCACATATCCAACAACTACATGTAAACATCACATCAACAGCCATGCATGCACCACGTGACACATGTGGTGAGCAATTCAAACTACTCCCTCCGTTCCAGAATATAAGGTGTATTGTTTTCCGTATAAGTCAACCATTTGAATGTTTGACCAAGATTATAGAATAAACTAACAACATCTGCAATATCAAATAGATAAAATATGAAGCTACTTTTCATGATGGTTGAAATGATATAAAGTTTTTATTGTGGATATTGATATATTTTTCTAAAAACTCGGTCAAACATGACTCCGTTTGACTTTTGAAAAAACAAATACACCTTATAAAAAGGAACGGATGGAGTTGTGTCGCCGGGAGTTTAGGCCAACAAAAGATACGACCCATACAATCGGTTAGTATTTCCTTTCGTGATCGGGTCAAAATCGGTCACATGCGTGACGGGATGTGTATGTGGATTTGATTCCCAGTCCGATCAAGTAGGCTTTTGGAAGGGAACGATCAAATATTTCCATAGTTTTTTTTTTTTTTTTGAACTTCAAGATTTCCCTAGTTGATCAAGCTATGTATAGGTCGGTCTGCCCTTCCGCCAAACGTACGTGTCATATGCTCGATTTCCTTGGCCGGTTTCATCTAGTTTCGCCGCCGCTTAGCAGTCTTCGATCGATCTTGGTTTGGTTTGGACGATGAGGCGACGACCTGCTCCGCCGCTGGAATCGGCAGACATTATCCGGGAGATCCTGCTCAAGCTGCCCACCAGGGACGTGACCCGCTGCCGCCGCGTCTCCAGGCTCTGGCGCGATGTCGTCGCCGACCCCACCTTCCGCAGAGTCCACGCCGAGGCCGAGGCCGCCGGCCACCTCCCCGCCGCGTCGGAGGCCTTGCTCGTCACGGAGACCCGTGAGGATTGCAGGCCGGACGAGGCCAGTTTCTTCTCCGTCTCCTCGTCGAAGCTCACGCCCATGCCCCGCCGGATAGTCATCCCCAGCGGCTACACCCTCTCCAGCGTGTGCAATGGCCTCCTTTGCTTCGCCCTCGACTCCGCCGCCGAGGTGCCGGCGTTCATCTGCAACCCTCTCACCGGCGAGACGGCGATCCTTCCCATGGTGCCGTCCTCGTGGCTCTCGGACGACCCTACCGTCTACCACCAGTTCGCCTTGGGGTTCAGCCCGTCCACCAAGGAGTACAAGCTGTTCCGGTTCTCCACCTCGCCAGCTAGTTCCAGTGGTACGTTGAATTGGATCGAGCACATGGTGTGCACGTTAGGCGCCTGCACTGGTTGGCGTCAACGGGCGTCCGGCTCTAGCTTTCCCCTGTTGCGCACCTCGCCGCCGGTGCTCGTCGACGGCAAGTTGTACTTGGTGGCCTACGGGCGTACAAGCCCGACCCAGAACCTTGGCGCGATGCTGATGGTCGACGTGGCGACCGAGGAGCACCACATGCACCCTCTCCCGGTTAAGAGCAACAACGGCGGGCGCTTCTGGGACTACGATCCGCTGGTAAACGCCTTCGAGATGAGCGGGCGGCTGTGCCTCGCCGTGAACGTCCTCCGCCCTTCCCCGAAGCTCCAGTTCTGGGTTATGTCACCACCATCGCAGGTCCACTGGCTGCCACCGCAGGACGAGTGGGCTGAGTTCGACGACAGCAAGCTGTGCTGGGATCTGCACTACAGCTTCCACATCCACCACGACACCTGGTGGCCGGTCCCCTCGATGGGCGCCTGGTTTGATGATGTTGACAAGACGTTGTGCTTCAGGAGCGGGGATGTCTTGTTCATGAAAGACACGAGGGGACGCTCGCCGGAGCCGTCTCTGGATGCTGATTGTCCTCCATGCCACCGTCGACTCGAGCTGCCGCCACGGCCGTTGGATTTGAACTGCAAATGGAACGTTTTCGGTGGTTATCGCCCCAGCCTGCTCTCACCTCTCACCTTGGCAACACCACAATCGCCTTCCTGTGCCGAAGAAGAAAGACAACAATTTGAGCGTAAATTGTCGCTTTCGTTGTGCCGACGCGAATGAAGACATCACGTATGCGTTGGGCTATCTCAAATCTGCCAGCAAGTATCAACACCTCTTGTAGTCCAGGATCGAGCCCGCCATAACATAACATTCATAGTTGCATTGCATTAATGTTACCTAGCGCTTTCCTATTGGTAGCAGTAATAATATTGTTTTAGCCGTTCTTTAGTGGTAGAGCTGATGGGGGAATTGTGTTCCCCTTTCGACGTTCTTTATTACTAGTAGATGGGAATTTTGTCAAGTGACAATGATAACTAGTGTTATTTTCACATAAGATTAGCTGGTGGGTTGGTTAAGGAAAAACACTTCCGCTTCGGTACAACCCCTAAACACATCAACGGTCCAGATTAGCCCATACCCCTTCATAAAAAAGGGTAGGATGGGAAATCCAGTGCCCCGCGCCGTATCGCGCCCCCGCGCGCCGTAGACGGCCGTACGAAGGCGGGCCCCATCATGCGTCTAGTCAGCGGCGAGGTCCTGTACGCCGTGTTTTTGGGCGGTCAACGCGGTAAACTACCCCTCGCCCGCGTTCGCCCGCATTAGTGCGGCGCAAACTGCCGGGCGTCGTTTCGGCATTAACTCCGGCGCCGAAGAGTCCCGTCAACCGCCGCCGTGGCGCGTGGTTTGGCCCGCGGCGTCGGTTCACACGCCGCCTCGGCCCGCCCGCCTTCGCCCCGGTCCGCCCGCCTTCTGCCGCCCGCGGACCGCCATCAATGGCTCCGACCACCACCGCCGCCCCCGCTCCCCGCCCCGCCGCTATATAAATCGCCCCGCAGCGCCGCCCTCTGCCACTCGCTCGCCCCTCTCCACTCCGCCCCTCTCGTTCGACGCCGCTCATCTCCGCTCCTCTCCGCCCCTCTCCGCCCCTCTCCGGCCCCTCTCCGGCGATGGCGCGCCCCAACCTGACGCTGGAGGAGGCGGAGGAGCTCGCCCACTTCGGCATCCCCGCCGCGTCGGACGTGCGCCTGCCGTCGCGGTGGCGCCTGAGCATCGACGGCGTGCCTGTGGCGCCGGTGCCCGAGCCCGGCAGCCACATGTTCGCCCGCGCCGTCGGCCTCTACCGGGCGCGGCTGTCGGCGGCGGCGCTGGAGGACCCTACCTACGCCCCCAACAACCCCGCGTGGCCGGACATTCTCGCCGACGACCACGAGCAGCGCCTGAATGCCTTCGCCGGCCCGCGGCCGCCGGTGAAGCACAACCGCGCCCGGCGGCACCAGCTGTGGGACGGCCGCTCCTTCGAGGAGGTCGTCGCCCCGTACCGCGCGCAGGCGGCCTCCGGCGCCTTGCCGGCCCCAACCAGCACCGGTTTTGGCCTGTTCCGCCATGGCGCCGCGCGCTCCACCCGCTTCCGCCACGGAGGAGGCGGCGCTGTCCTGCTCGGCGGAGGAGACCGCCGCACCGTGGCGCCTCGCCCGGCTCCTCACCCGGCGCGGGACGGCGCTGGGTCTAGCCGTGCACCTCCGCCGGAGCCCGCGGAGGAGCTGGAGCCCGCCCTGTTGGCGGAGTACCGGCGGTTGGCGGCGCAGGACGGCGACCCGGAGGACATACCGGGGCTGCAGACGGCCATCCGGGAGTCGGAGATGGCCGTGCCGCCGTAGCTCGTGCAGGACTACATTCAGGTGGCCGTCGTCGCCGGTCACCCCGAGGACCCGCCGGATTTTCCCGGGTTGCACGCTGCGATGGCGGACTCCGTTGCGCCCATCGTCGACGTAGGCAGCAGCAGCAGCGACGACTCCGACGCCTCGTTTGGCTACGACGAGGAGGACCTCGGCGGCGTCGATGACGAGTAGATTAGGGTTTATCATATGTAGTAGTAATCGTTAGTTTAAATTTCGTTTAAATATTGTTGAAGTACTATGTAATCGTTTGAACTGGAATGAAATGAATTTTAATTATGAAAGTTTGTTTGATGAATTTAGTTATTTATTATTTGTGAAATATATCATTTCAAATATTTTGCGGTTCTTAAAAAATTGTATTAAAAAAATGAATTACAAATGTGTTGCAAAAATTTGTATCCGTCCGCGGACACCAACGTGAATCGATGCGAAACGACGTTTTTCATTCGACATAAAGATAATATGTAAACGTTGTAATAAGAGTAACAAAATAATGATTATCATCAATGTATCATAATCTCATATTTAGAAATATAGCTCATATCTCAAATTACAAAATGAGTTCGCTATGCGAAACAAAAAGTTTTGACAGAACCTCTTTATTATAAATAAAAGTTCGACAAAAACCGAGGCATGCCTAGCTAGTACAGTAGTGTGTAGAAGTTATTTTTTCTTCCTCCTTGATAACCGAATAACTTGGTTTTTCACTTCCGACAACATATTCTTCGGCGAAAAAATAATTGAAGCTATCATGGCTTCTCGCCCATCATCAAATGATTCCTGAAAAGTAAAATATTCATTTGTAATGTAAGTTGATATATTAAAAAAAACACTTTTTGCATATTAAAATAGACTCACCTGGGAAAATCTACTAGTGAACTTTTCACCGTTCCAGTGCTCAAAGCATCGGAGGAGGAACAAGCCACATGAATTCCTGATTCATAAATTTTACATAAATCAAAATGCATCGCAAAGATAAAACATACATAACGTGTAAGTTCAAACTCACCCATCTTCTTGCTGTGGCATGTTGTATGCAACAATAGGCCATGCCGACACATCCGGATACAGAATAACTAAATTTTCATTTGCATCTCCTATATCTCCTGCTAGTTGTTCTCTCTGCATGTGTTTCGTAAATGTTTGAAAAACTGTGTGCATGACGAGTATGAAAAATACACTTAGGTATAATGGAACATACCAGATCCTCAACTAATTTTCTAGTAGATTCAGACATTTCTACACCCATCAAAGAATCTAAAACCTGAAACTCTTTCTTTTGAGTATGCATCACAATTGTAATCCAATGGTTACCGTTCTTGTTAAGAGCGAAATAAGCCTACATGATGATCATCGAAACATGGTCGCAGTAAGCAAGCATTTAAAACAAATTCATGTGTCGTTACAAATAAAAACTTACCTTTGGTTTTTTTGAAATATTCAGTCATGCATCTATTAAGTGGTCCATTCATATTGATTTCGTAGTCATTATTGTTGTCGGACTTGTTTGGACGGACTAAATTTGGTCTAGTATTCAAAAGCCATTGAACCCTGCATGTCGGTATTAGGAGACGATCCGCGGCAACTTTCGCGCTCAAGTACGACGCATAAGCATCGATTATCTACAGAAATATTGTAAAGTCATATGTGTGTATTTTGTAAAATCATAACAAAGAGACATGAGTTACTTACATCACCAGATAACCATCCATGATTTAGTATGATGGAAGCTCGTTCGGCAGTCAGTACGTCGTTCATGCCACCATTGTATATTGGTAGCTTCTTTTTCTTTTTTGACTTCTCATATGCCCGGACGTACTGCACTGCCACAGCCACCACTCCATCTGCAGAATAAATGTCAGCAGAGCTCTGTTCGCCAAACAAGTCTGCAGCAAATGTCAAGTATGTTAGCGAGACAACTGTTTATAATACCTAAATTAATTTATAGTACGAAGGTAAACTTACTCGTTTTAAGGGTACGTTTTGCACGCTTAGGCGCTGTAATGAAAGGAGACGAAACATTCTTTGAAGGGATTCGTGTTCGTTTCCCAAGAATCTGCTCTGTCCTCTCTTCAATAGCGCTACAATCGTCTGACATACCCTGAGACTTATCTTGATCATTTGGTGTTGATTGACACTCCTTCTCATCTGTAACATAGTCTGTCCGTAACGATGATTCTTCCTTCTGTTCTGACTCGTCCGGTAACTGTATAGGGTCCTCTTTGTCACCTTTATAGGCACTGAAGTTCCCTATTGTGTCTCCTTCAGAAAAAATGTCATGGTTGCCAACACCTTTGGTACCTTCCGGCGTGTGCAAGTCATCATAATGAAATTCTTTTTTAAAAAATTTATTGTTCTCACCGAACATATTCTCCTCTTGTTCTTCAAGGTTACCCGGTTTGTAGCGC
Source organism: Elymus sibiricus (assembly GCA_039707655.1). Lineage (NCBI taxonomy): Eukaryota > Viridiplantae > Streptophyta > Magnoliopsida > Poales > Poaceae > Elymus > Elymus sibiricus. The sequence continues at coordinate 515,722,312 of CM077665.1, forward strand.
ACTCCGGTTTTATTCATTTCCTCTATCATCCTCTAGAACATAATAAAAAATTTAAGTCATTGGTGCAATTTTTTGAGGAACATAATAAAATATATGAACATGTAATTGATGGGATTGTCACCTGTGCGCATAACTCCGGAAGTCGGAGAATTTCCTTGCGAATCTCCTTTAAATCATTCATAACCCGGTTCATAAAAGGCTTGATGCTCGCGGGAGCATCCGACGTACTATCGTCTTTCCTCTTTCCTGTGATGCTTGATTTTCTGCTACTTGGTTTTTTATTACTTTGTGAATGCTGACGTGCAATCTTTGTCCTTCTATATTCATCAGTAATGTGATCCTCGATCTGCATTATGGGAAACAAAAAATTAGCTATTTTGTACACAATAGTAATGGAATTAAAAATGAAAGTTTTTAGTACCGTTCCATGACCACGTCCATTGGCGATGTCGTACTTGTCCCTTAACTCAGCACGGCTTTCTGTCCAATTTTTCATCAAAGGACTTAACAGTGATAAGGGATCATATTTAGGCCCCGTGGTTGGCTCCACTTTCTCCCAATATAAGTACTGCAAAATAAATAATTCCAGTTGGCCATTCCCTAACACGGCCGTCTTGCAAAACTTTACCAACCTCCCTCAAACATGTTCGTAACGTGAAGGCGTTAAAGTTCAACTTGCTAATTAGCTTTACATCTTGCACCAACGCGTAGTATTCCTTCGGAATATATACGTCAGACATTGGTGCAATTACAGTTCCTAACAGAACTAGAACCGTCATACGGACGAAGTCATCGTCGCTGGCTTTATCCCTCACAATTTTTTCAATCAAATCATCAATCATTATGTTACCAGATTTTTTGTCGACAAACTGAATCGGTATTTTTTTTAATTGCATTCTTTCCTTCAGTGTTAAGAACACCAAAAACATCAACACCTTCATTCTTCAAGCCAAATATAGCAAACACGTCGTCCGGCCTCATTGAAATAAGACCTTTACAGCCTAATGGTTCTTGTATCATGAATTTCTCATTGTTTGGATTATAACCTTTTATCAAAAAATGCAACAGAAAATCTCTCATTTTGATGGACGGTATAAGCAAAAAATCTTGTAAATTCGTTGCATAAAACATAAAACGCTGTCTAGTTGTAAGCCTCTCGACGAGGCTAAGCCACTTGTGTACTGAACATGCGATCACACCGTTGATGTCCATACTGCATTAATTTGTTGAGTAAACTTATATTACTTATTTTGTTATAATTACAGTAAAAAGTACTTTGAAATAAAACGTTTTATAAATAACCTGAATTGGTCGGCGATGACCGACCAATCGTGGGCACCGGGCGGCCGGCGGTGACGACTCCTCGTGGGGCGGCCGGGAGCCGTTTGTGGGCACGCACAGGTCGTTCTATGGTGCACGTGGCGGGCTTGGGCGTGCGTGTACGACGAGGCGGCGCAGGGCGATCATGTAGGGCGACAGGCGCATGGCGACCAGGGGTTGGTGGCAGCGTACGGATCGCAGGGGGTGCGGGCGGCGACTGGCGATCACCGGGGGGGGGGGGGGGGTGCGGGCGTCGATGTGCGATCAGGTGGCGGCGCAGGGAGGCGTGCGTTACGGGCGTAGGGTTCGTCTTTGGCCGGCCCACTCCGCCCACGTAGGGGCACATGCATTGCAGGTTTGAGCGACATGCATGGCGGGTTTGGGCGATCTGTTCGCCCCAAACAGGCGCCGCCTTACCATGTTTAAAAAAACAGGTGTTTCACAAAGACCGGTACTTATCCTTGTGCATAGATTTGTTTTCAAACTTGACGAAACGGTCTCAATTTTTTTTGCGAGTAGCAGCATCCGTGGTAAGCATGTGTGCCAAGTTTGAACGAAATCCGACATTCGATGGATTTTCTAGGATTTTACCGTCGAAAATGATCGAAATACTGCCCGGACGTGACGCAACGTGCGATCGTTGTCGGATTTCGTTCATATTTGGCATGGAGTGATCCCATGACCATGCACACCTCCTCGCAAAAGTTGGGTAAGTTTCATGAATGTATGCATGTACGACGTGTACAAACGTAGGTGTTTCACAAAGACCCGTAGTTCTTGTGCATAGATTTGTTTTCAAACTTCATGAAACGGTCTCAATTTTTTTTGCGAGTAGCAGCATCCGTGGTAAGCATGTGTGCCAAGTTTGAACGAAATCCGACATTCGATGGATTTTCTAGGATTTTATCGTCGAAAATGGCCGAAATACTGCCCGGACGTGACGCAACATGCGATCGTTGTCGGATTTCATTCATATTTGGCATGGAGTGATCCCATGACCATGCACACCTCCTCGCAAAAGTTGGGTAAGTTTCATGAATGTATGCATATATGACGTGTACAAACGTAGGTGTTTCACAAAGACCCGTAGTTATGCTTGTGCATAGATTTGTTTTCAAACTTCACAAAACGGTCTCAATTTTTTTTACGAGTAGCAGCATCCGTGGTAAGCATGTGTGCCAAGTTTGAACGAAATCCGACATTCGATGGATTTTCTAGGATTTTACCATCGAAAATGGCTGAAATACTGCCCGGACGTGACGCAACGTGCGATCGTTGTCGGATTTCGTTCATATTTGGCATGGAGTGATCCCATGACCATGCACACCTCCGCGCAAAAGTTGGGTAAGTTTCATGAATGTATGCATGTACGACGTGTACAAACGTAGGTGTTTCACAAAGACCCGTAGTTATGCTTGTGCATAGATTTGTTTTCAAACTTCACGAAATGGTCTCAATTTTTTTTGCGAGTAGCAGCATCCGTGGTAAGCATGTGTGCCAAGTTTGAACGAAATCCGACATTCGATGGATTTTCTAGGATTTTACCGTCGAAAATGGCCGAAATACTGCCCGGACGTGACGTAACGTGCGATCGTTGTCGGATTTCGTTCATATTTGGCATGGAGTGATCCCATGACCATGCACACCTCCTCGCAAAAGTTGGGTAAGTTTCATGAATGTATGCATGTACGACGTGTACAAACGTAGATGTTTCACAAAGACCGGTAGTTATGCTTGTGTATAGATCTGTTTTCAAACTTCACGAAACGGTCTCAATTTTGTTTTGCGAGTAGCAGCATCCGTGGTAAGCGTGTGTGCCAAGTTTGAACGAAATCCGACATTCGATGGATTTTCTAGGATTTTACCGTCGATAATGATCGAAATTCGTCGTAAATTCATAGAAAATTCATAAGATGTCTGATTGATTCGAAATTTGGCATGCATGCTTGTATTGTTGATAGAATGCAACATAAAAAAATTCAGGCCATTTGAAGCATGTCAAAAAAACATAGTCCTATACGGACCCTTCATTCCTACCCGAACGGCCTCTCGTGAACAAGGGTATTTTGGGACCATCTTCAGAATGGCATCAAATGTTGCCAGTTCGTTCATATGCTTATCCTAGTACCTTACAACAAATTTGAACTAAATCAGACAAGTAACGCACGTTGCACAACGTCCGATGAGTATTTAAGGAATTTATTGTCGTAAATTCATAGAATATTCATAAGATGTCTGATTGATTCGAAATTTGGCATGCATGCTTGTATTGTTGATAGAATGCAACATAAAAAAATTCAGCCCGTTTGAAGCATGTCAAAAAAAAAACATAGTCCTATACGGACCCTTCATTCCCACCCGAACGGCCTCTCGTGAACAAGGGTATTTTTGGACCATCTTCAGAATGGCATCAAATGTTGCCAGTTCGTTCATATGCTTATCCTAGTACCTTACAACAAATTTGAACTAAATCAGACAAGTAACGCACGTTGCGCAACGTCCGGTGAGTATTTAAGGAATTTATCGTCGTAAATTCATAGAATATTCATAAGATATCTGATTGATTCGAAATTTGGCATGCATGCTTGTATTGTTGATAGTATGCAACATAAAAAAATCTAGACCGTTTGAAGCATGACAAAAAAAAGTTCTTGATTGTGGACGGATCTACCGTAGTACTGATGTACGTAATGCTTTATCAAGAACAAAGCATCGCCTGCACCAGCACAGTATGATAGGACCGCCACAATAAATGACTTAGCACTGTTAACGGATGAGTCTATTTAAGTCGGTCAATCAAGACTTATGAAAGCAAGGTGGGACTATTAATAGGAATTCACTACGTACGGCGGTTACCGCCGCACGCGGCGTGCACAGGCCGGTTTATGCCATCATTAGCCGCACGCATCGTCGGCGCAAATCGGCCCAGTAGGCCTGGCGAAGGCGCTGCTAGAGCGGCCCACCTCCGCCCGACAGACAACGTTCGCCGCGCCTGCAGCGGCGCAATCTTTAGTACCACCTCGCCGAGCGAGGGCGCGTTGGACCGGTTTAAATACCCCCACGCCCTCCTACCTAATAAGTTATCTGTGTTTATGCTGTCTGTCGCTCGTCCACGCCGTCTGTCACCCGAAGGGGCGGTTGTTAGTTTTTTTAAGTTTTAAAACAGAAACGAATGAACGCCGCTGATCGCCGGCTACTGGTAATTCAAGAACGGCGCTGTTCGCCGGCTACTGCTACAACAGTTTAACTAAAAACATCGCACAGTAACACATTAAAATATCATTCATAATGTATCATCAGCATAATGCCGTTGTCTCACATTAAAACAAACAAGTTTATAGCGATAATCCATTACTACAACGAAACAATTCAACATTTTTAATATAATATAACTTCATGTCTTTATTCAAATGGTCCGTGCTTTGCTCATCATGCCATGTCCCTGCATAAAAAGACATGATCATTTGGGAAAATTTCATAAATACCTAAATGAATAACATAACTCAATTGAGAAAAATAAAACACGTACTTAGGATTTTGAGGACAATTGTTTTTAAAGTGACCTTTTGTTCTGCATAAGCCGCATAGCCGTGTTGGAGTTTTTTCGTCAAAAGCTTTTGGTCTACCATTTTTAGTCACGTCCGGATTATCCTTAGAACGGCCTTTACTGTTTTGTTTGGGTGCCCCTTTGGTTGAAACTTTCACTGGATCACCAACCAACACATGGTCTTGATTTGGCTCAAATGCATCATCCTTCGCAACCTTATGTTGACTCACATACTCATTCTCCTCAACATCCTTGTTCGCTATTATATCCTCCAGACAAGCCTTCAACTTGTCGAATAAAACTGGTTTATTACATGCGACATGAGATGCTTCTGCAGATAATATAGTCAACTCACTGTACTTAGCTCTCTGCTCAGTACCACCCCATCCCCATGCAAACAGATCACTGGTGCGCTTAACAGGTAGCCCACCTCTAGCATTTTTGGTGAATCTGCGCAGTACTAAACACTTTGGTATTTCACGTAAGCCCAGCTGCGTGAGCACGTAAAGGATATGTTTGCAAGGGAGACCTTTGCGACTCATACTTTTACAACTGCACCTCACTGTTTCTTCAAAATTATCCGGTGCATAGTCCACCATGAATATGAGATCGCTATTATTCTTCCATGCCACTACAAACCTCTGACCGGTTGCTCCTCTTAGTCTTTCAACGATTTGAAGCTCCCCTGCCTTCTTCAAATCTTGCTGCAACATGTAAAAGTTTGTCGCAGTGAACTCACGGGCAGCGGCTTTCTCAATATGCTTAAACTCATCGAGAACTGCTACTGGGAGTGTCTGTGTGGCCCTGCAGTCATCATACGCCTCGTTTTCACGTAAACGAACGATACAGTTCTCGTAGTGCACAACCATATCAACGATGGTCATACCAGAGTCCAGATGCATATGGAGGCACGAGTTCAGACTCTCGCTCCTCTGGTTACTCCGCATCCCAAGAAAGAATCCACCAGAAAGATATGACGCTGCCCAAAGCCTCTTCTTTCTGTACATCCTACGCAGCCATGTCTTAGTTTTCTCCGACTGCCATTTAGCTATAAACGCTGCCCATCTCTCCTCAAATACTGTATGTGTAGTACTATAGTAAAGAAGAGCTCTGAACTCCTTCAGAGATTTATGATGAAGGTGTTTCTGCATGTTCTTCTCGTTGTGCCATGAACAAAGTCGATGCCACGCGTCCGGAAGGACCTTCCTTATGGCCCTTATCATCGCCGCGTCTCCATCAGTTATTACAGATCTGGGCTTCTTCTGACAGTGAGCTCTCAAGAATGTCTACAGCAACCAAACATACGTATCTTCCGTCTCATCAGACACAATAGCACAGCCGAACACTGTCGTGCAACGGTGATTGTTGAGCCCCACGAAAGGTATAAACGGCATTCCATACCTGTTCATCTTGTACGTGCTGTCGAAGACGGTCACATCACCGAAGTCAAGATAATCCCGACGTGACTGTGAATCACACCAGAACAGGTTTTTCAGCCTGCCTTCACCGTCAACTGTGTGCTCAAAGAAAAAATCTGCATCCCTCTCCTTCCTGGTCATCATGATCCCAATGGCAGTGTCAGCATCACCCTTTGCAAGCAATTTCATCTTCTCTCTGTAACACATGTTATAAAGCTTTCTCCTCCCAAAACCAGCCTTAGCATACGACCCGTACCTGCTGACGAAGTTGTCAAAAATAATGTGCTTTCTGATCCCAGCTCCTGACATGGCTAAAATCTCAAGCTTCTGAAATTCCTTAATCCGATTATGTGACCGGAGATACGTAACTTCGTCTGGTCTAGCAAGAATGTGACTATGAACATCGCTCAAACTGCTGACATACCAAATTGCACGCTGACTATCAAGCTTCACTGTTAGATGGGCTTCACACAAGCAACGACTCTCGGGTCTGAGCCTCCGGGTCCTCCCTTTCATGGTACAAAACTTGGCCTGTCGTTTTCTAGCCCTAGAACACAAAAACCGCCTGAAGCGCATAGCTCTGTCAGCACCCTTTTTCCATCTCAGTAAGTCCCTTCTGATGCTGAACCCATGTTCCTTCGCGTACGCGTTATAGAAATCGTACGCCTCCTCTTCAGACCTGAACGTCGTGGCCATCACCTTCCAATGCCTGTCAAGTGACTCTTGCTGAAATTCATCGTATCCAATGTCAAAATTACACTCATCACCAACGTTATGGTCATCATTTTCGCTTGTGCCAACAACGTGTCCCTGCATAAATTATACATACAACCATGTCAGTCAGTTGATGTACGACGACTCAGATATATAACTTCTCTTCAAAGCTTACTTTGCTCGAGCTCTCGTCATAAGATGCATCGACATCGCTCTGGTTAATATAATCATCGACATTCCACTCATAGTACCCATCCTCATGCAGCTGCGCACATGTTCAATAATATATGCCAGTCTTAATAAGTTTGTTATGTCATCGCATGGTCTCATTAGTTTTGAACTTACCTGGCTACCGCTTTCAGCATATGAATCATCTATATCCATATTCTCATTGTCATCATCCTCATCTACCTGTATGAATAAAAAAATATACATGTCAGTTTCTTTGAATATGTTCGTAATTCATGTCTTTGTCATACTTGATGCCACATACGTTGCCACTGTAAGATTCATCCATACTCATATAGTTCTCCTCGACATGATGATCTACATTAAAAGACGAGGATCCATCTTCACTTCCCCAATCATTGCTGTCATAACCCGTCTCTTCCTCCATCTATACATGACGTTTATACATAGAGTTAGATCAAATGAAACCTCACATATAACACTGCTCCACATATAATCATCAAAAATTTAACCAGTTTCATTGTAATTTGCTTAACGGTACGTCGCATCTCGTTGCAATGACTAAGCTCTTAATGTGATGTTATCTCGCCTACCTCTTCCGAGAGGTCACGATCGTCCATGGTCGCCGGTGACGAAGGCGACACGTGGACGTCGCGGGGGCAGACGTCGGCGTGGCAGTCGGCGAAGACAGCGCGTGGCCAGGCGACGATGCCGCCGACAAAACTTGAGCAGCGGCGCCAACGACGGAGGGATCTAGGGTTTCGCCGCCGCCGGCCACTACGTGATCGTACACGGGCGGCAGTCGCGCGATCTGCGCCGAACCGTTTTTTTTCTTCCCACGAACAGGCGACGTGGCGCGTGCGGGCCTACACGGGCGGCAGTCGTGCGGCGTACGCGGGCGGTCTGTACGGCGTACGTGGGGCGCTCCGTATGGCGCCCACCCATACGACATGTGAAATGACCCCCCTACCCCTTGTACGTTTTTTTGGGGGGGGGGGGGGGGGGGGGGGGGTTGTACCGAAGCGCGTTTGAAGGAAAAATTTCCAGCCCACGAGACATAATATTCTTTGCTATATCTTCTTAAAATATTTAAATAAGCTATCGAGCCAGCTCGAAGCCCAAATTGAACAATTGTTCTACGGCTCGGGGCTTCCAAGAGAAGTATTGACTCATGCCTACTTATCGACACGGCGCATTTAGCAAATTTCTTTGTAGATGAAGCTAACTAACTAAGTTTTGTTCTTATCTTATCTCCCAGTGTCAACCACCATGGTCCCGTGTGCGTCTTCCCACCTAATGAAATCCCATCCATTTGCTCCTATGTTTTGAGTAAAGTCGGCTCTTCATTTTTCTGTCCATATTCCACGCGCCCACGGTTTTCTTTGTCTGAGTCTTGCAATTCTGGTCTTGGGAGCTCACCGGATCGGGCCAATATCCCACGCCATGTTTCTAAGAATGATAAGAAACATTATTAGCTCACACTCCATCTGATTAAAAATAAAGGGAACCTTGGCTGTGCAGATTGCGTTTTTAAACTGAATTTCATCCTCTATGTGCAGTGTATGGAAGCAGAACTCTTTAGGTTGCGTGAATTGCTGTTCCCTGTCCACTTCCATTTGCTAAATACAGTTAGGTCGTTGGGTCCGATGATTGCAACGCGTCTACGATGCGATTTTGATTTCTTGAACATGCCCCCTCTCTACACGATGCTGAATCGCTCCCATCGGCGACAGTCGTCTGTTGGAGTTGATTTAGCTTTGGTGCCCGAAACATCTGTTTGCTCTTGTTAGTTTCCTGATGAAACGCTGACCCGGCCCTTTTCTATTCCCTCTTTTACGAAGCGGAGCGATGGAATGCTGACTTCGATCTAGAAGAATCTTTAGTAACTTGCCATCCTTGTTCTGGTGCAGTTCAACGTTACACACTTTTGACCTCCACACGCACCTTTCCCTGATTCCCTGCTGTAAACAACAAACGACGAAATGGAACCCTAGCAGGATGCTGTCTTGTTTGTACCTGCTACTATAAACTGTTTCTATCCAGCTCGATTTCGTTCTTCGGCTTCAGCAAGTTTCGCCGTTTAGCAGTCATTGATCCATCTTTTGGTTTCAACGATGAGGGTGTTAGGAAAGAGCAACTAGTATTCACTGTGGGCCAAAGGCCAGTACATATACATGTGAGATATTACAAGCGGTAGTACCGCACTCAGAGCGGTAGTACCGCCTAACACAAATCTAACACCCCCCCTCAAACTCATGGTGGATCAACAACACTGAGTTTGGAGAGAAAGAAGCCATGCTGCGCTCGAGTCTGTGCCTTCGTGAAGAAGTCCGCCAACTGTAACTCAGAGGGCACATAGTGAAGAGCCAGTGTCTGATCCTGCACAGCAGCACGTACAAAGTGGGCATCCACACCGATGTGCTTGGTGAGCTCATGCTTCACCGGGTCACGCGCAATACTGATAGCACCGGTACTGTCTGACAGTAGGGGAGTCGATGTAGTAGCAGACACACCAAAGTCCTCAAGTAACCATCGTAACTAGATCACCTCAGCCGTCAGCATAGCCATCGCTCGCAACTCAGCCTCTGTACTCGAGCGAGAAACCGCAGTCTGCTTCTTCGTCTTCCAGGCAATAAGAGAGCCACCAAGGAAGACACAGTAAGCAGACAACGAGCGTCGATCAGAGGGATCACTAGCCCACGTAGCATCAGAGTAGGCCTGGAGCTCGAGAGAACTGGAGCGGGGAAAGAAAAGGCGATGAGAGATCGTGCCACGAAGATATCGTAGAACACGGAGGAGGTGACTATAGTGGACAGAGGTGGGGGCTGAAACAAACTGACTGAGAATGTGGACAGGATAGGAGATGTCAGGACGCGTAACAGCAAGATAGACAAGGCTCCCAACGAGGTGGCGATAGCGAGTGGGATTAGGAAGAGGGTCACCGTCAGAAGCACGAAGCTGAACGTTGAGCTCCATAGGAGTCACAACAGTGCGCTCATCACCGAGAGCGGCACGAGTAAGAAGATCCTGAATATATTTTTCCTGGGAGATGAAGAAGCTTGCAGAGGTCTCAGAAATCTCGATCCCAAGAAAGTAGCGAAGAGGACCAAGATCAGACATCAGAAACTGTTCCCGGAGGCGGGCCTTAACAAAGGCAATATACTCAGGATCGTCACCAGTGATGATCATGTCATCCACATATAGCAGGAGAAGAGTCCGACCACGAGAAGAGGTGTGGACAAATAGTGCTGGATCATGATCACTAGGCAAGAAGCCAGCGGCAGTAACGACAGAGGCGAACCGCGAGAACCAGGCGCGAGGGGCCTGTTTAAGACCATAGAGGGAGCGGCGAAGTCGGCAGACCATACCATCAGGAGCATAGTACCCCGGTGGTGGCTGCATATAAACCTCCTCGCACAACTCACCATTGAGAAAAGCGTTCTGGACATCAAGCTGAGATACAGACCAATGACGAACAGAAGCCACAGCAAGGAGAGTGCGGACAGTGGTCATGTGGGCCACAGGAGCGAATGTCTCATCATAATCGCGGCCCTGCTCCTGCTGAAAGCCACGAGCCACAAGACGAGCTTTGTATCGCTCAAGGGAACCATCGGAGCGAGTCTTAATCTTATAGACCCACTTGCAGGTGATGGGACGAACACCGGAGGGAAGAGAAACCAGATCCCACGTGCCATTGCGCTCAAGCGCCGCAAGCTCCTCGGCCATCGCAAGCTGCCATTCAGGCTGAGTCATGGCAGCCCGATAGGTGGTGGGCTCAGCAATGGCAGAAAGACCATACCGGTCAGGAGAATAGCGACCAGGAGGGGGACAAGGCCTAACACGGAGGTTATGGACCGGCGGAGGCGTGAGAGGAGGTGCACTGGAAGTAGAGGGCACATCAGTAGGATCATCCACAGCACGAGGACGATGAGTGTAGTGGAGAGGAAACGGGGAGTGAGGTCGAAAGACTGGGGAGGAGGGTGGGGAGGGAGGGGATGGTGGGGACGAGGGAGAGGAGGAGGAGGGAGGGGATGGTGGAACCGGTGGTGTAGGGGGACGCACCGGGGGAGAGGGAAGAACAGGAGGCACAGTGGGAGATGTGTCAGGAAGGAGAAGGAAGGAAATATCGTCCACGGAAAAGCTCGAGGAGGAGGGACGCGGATAGTAAGAACGAGACTCATCGAACGTCACATCACGAGAAATGCGCAGACGGCGACCAACAGAATCCCAACAGCGATAGCCCTTGTGCTCATCACTGTAGCCAAGGAAAACACACTCAACTGACTGAGCAGTCAACTTGGTTCGTTCTCGCGGAGCAAGAAGAACATAGCATACACATCCAAACATACGAAGAGCAGAGTAGTCAGGAGAGCGACCAGAGAGACGCTCCATAGGAATACCACCCTTCAAGGCAGCCGAAGGCTGAATGTTGATGAGGTGGGTGGATGCGGAAACGGCCTCAGCCCAAAAATGGGGTGGAAGAGAGGCGGCGATCATCATCGCCCGAGCCGTCTCAAGCAAATGGCGATGTTTGCGTTCAGCAACGCCATTCTGAGCATGGGCACCAGGGCAAGAGAATTGGGCAAGAGTGCCCTGCTCCGCAAGAAAACCACGCAACATGTGAGAGATATACTCTCCAGCTGAGTCAGCACGGAAGATACGGACAGGCGTGGAAAATTGAGTGCGAACCATGGCAGCAAAACGTTTGTATATGGGGAGAACCTCGCTGCGAGATTTCATACAATAAAGCCAAGTGTAGCGAGAGAAATCATCAATAAACAGAACATAGTAGCGATGACCCCCTTTCGAGTCAAAAGGAGCAGGGCCCCATACATCAGAATGAACTAAGTCAAAAGGACGCTGAGATACAGACTCACTGGTAGGATACGGTAACTGAGTCTGTTTGCCAAGCCTACAACCTTCACAATGCAACGAAACATCACCGGAGACAGACCCTAAGACGCCTTGGTGAACTAATGAGGACAAGCGAGAGCCACAGATGTGACCAAGTCGATGATGCCACTGCTGGAAGGACGCAGAAGAGGAGGCAGCAAGAGCATGAGAACTGGCGTATGTGGTAGCAGCGGAAGGAACACGAAGCCAGTCAACCTCCCAAAGGCCCTCAGACTCACGGCGCCGAGGGCCACCGCCAACCGGAGCCTGAGTGTGACGATCCTGAATAGAGCAAGAGTCGGCATCAAGAATGACACGACAACCAGAATCAGTAAGTTGGGCAGCGGAAAAGAGATTCATGGTAAGACGAGGAACATGAGAAACACTAGGAACCGAAAAAGACGGAGTGGAAAGGATGCCACGACTAGCAACAGGAAGAGGTGTGCCATCGGCAGTGAGAACATTAAGAGGAAAATCAAGAGGTCGAAGAGAAGATAAAGCAGAGGAATCGGAAGACATATGAAAGGAAGCTCCAGAATCCAGAACCCACGAGGATGTACCTGACTGAGTAGGCTCCGGCGGGGGCGGAGTTGTGGTGGCAGTCACAGCGGCAACAGAACCCGTCGAGGAAGAGCCGGAGGAAGCCAGGAGGCGCTTGAGCCGCACAATGTCCTGATCAGTGAGTGACGGAGTCGAGGAAGGTGCATGAGTCCCACTGGAAGATCGCCTCTGGTCTCGCTGTTTCTGGCGACACTCAGACTCTGGGTGACCGGGCCTAGAGCAGTAGCCACAGAAGGTGTCACGGCGCGACCGGCCCTTCTCAGCATAAGGAGGGCGACCCACCCCCCCTGAAGGTGTGGGCAGGAGCGGTGGAGTGGTGAGGCGAGCAGACGACACAGGAGCTCGGGCAGCAAGAACAGTGGGAACCACAAGCAGACCAGCAGAACGGAGGCGTGTCTCCTCAGCACGAAGCTCTGCAAGCACCTCCGAGATAGGAACACGACCACGAGCAAGTAGGTGAGCACGCCGAGGCTCAAACTCTGGACGAAGGCGAGATAAGAACTCATGGAGGCGATGAAACTCCAAGTCCGACCGCACAGTCTGGCAACAACGGCAAGTACCACAAACAACCGTCCGGAGAGAGTCAAGCTGGCGCCAGATGGCAGAGCTCTGTGAGTAGAACTCATCGACAGAAGAGTCACCCTGCTGAAGAGCGTGCTCCTGACGCAGCACAGCTAAGTAGAGAGCATCACCAGATGGCTGATATCGCTGACAAAGATAGGACCACATCGCAGCAACAGGACCGAGACCCATGAACTCAGACGCAAACTGAGGTAAGACACTCGCAGTGAGAACAGCAGCAGCTCGAGCATCATCGTTGCACCACTGAGTGTAAGCAGACAGATCATCTCGGTAAACAGCAAGAGCATCTGAGTAGGCAGATACCTGCTGATCATAAGCATCAACCGCAGCATCGTCAAGGGCCTTGGCTGTATCCCGATCAACCTGAGAAGCATCAGCAGCAAGAACAGGCGGCACCGGCGGGGTAGGAGCCACAGGTGCAATAGGGCAAGGCGGACAGGGAACCTCGCCAGAGAGAACGCCCCACAGGAGAAGACCGCGCATGTGGATGCGCATGAAACCCACAAACTCAGCATAGTTGGTGCCATCGAAGATCACCGAGCACCGAGGAACAGCCACATAGCCCGACGACGACATGACGCCTGAGTGCGCGGTAGTACCGCACTTCTCAGCGGTAGTACCGCTTCAGACGGTAGTACCGCTCTTGTGCAGCGGTAGTACCGTGCTGCGCAGGGCGGTAGTACCGCTATGATGAGCGGTAGTACCGCTTGTGCGGTACTTCCGCGGTCCAGTGCCATGGGCACTTCCGCTTATTTTTAGTCTTCGGGTATGCCTGGCCTTCAAGCGGAAGTAGAGCGGCAGTAACGGGCGGTAGTACCGCTTCGGGCGGTAGTACCGCGCTTGCCAGCGGTAGTACCGCTTGCGCGGTACTCGCTGCGGGCGGCGGCGGCCGGGCCGAGCCTGGCAGTGGGCGGGACGGGGCGGCCGGATCCGCGACGGGGGCGATCGGATCCGCGGCGAGGAGGGCCGGGCGGAGCAAGGGGCGCGGCAGGAGGCGGCGGCCGCCGGGTGGCCCGCGGAGGAGGCCGGCAGCACGCGGGGGCGGGCGAAGCCGGACGGCGCGCGGAGGCGGGCTCCGGTGGCGCGGCAGAGGCGGCGAGCCCAGGGGGCAGCCAGACGAGGGGAGGGCGGCCGGAGCAGCTAGCTCGCAGCTAGCAGCGGCGGCGGCGGTGGAGGAGGAGAGCACGGAGCTGCGGCGTGCGGGGTGGGAGAGAACCTAAGCATCTGATACCATGTTAGGAAAGAGCAACTAGTATTCACTGTGGGCCAAAGGCCAGTACATATACATGTGAGGTATTACAAGCGGTAGTACCACCTCGGGCGGTAGTACCGCACTCAAAGCGGTAGTACCGCCTAACACACATCCAACAGAGGGGACAACCTGCTGCGCCGACACTATCCGGAAGATCCTGCTGAAGCTGCCGTCCAGGTCCAGGCACGTGACCCGTTGTTGTTGCGTCTCCAGGCTCTGGCGCGATGCAGTCGCTGACCCCACTTTCCATAGACTCCACGCCAAGGCTGAGGCCGACCATGTCTCTGCCGCGCCGGAGGCCTTGTTCGTCACGGAGACCCGCGAGCATGGCAGGTCCGACGAGGCCAGTTTCTCCTGCGTCTCCTCGTCCAAGCCCGCTTCCAAGCCCCACAGTGTTGTCATCCCCAACGACTATGTCCTCTCCAACGTCTGCAACGGCCTCCTCTGCTTCGCCAACAACACCGCCCCCATGGCGCCATCGTTAATCTGCAACCTTACACCGGTGAGACGGCAACGCTTCCCAAGGCACCTCCCCGTTGGCACAAAAACGACCCCGCCAAGTATCATCACATAGCCTTGGGGTTCAGCCCTTCCACCAAGGAGTACAAGATGTTTCGGTTCTCCGAGTCATCCAATTAATTCCAACTATGAGAATGTAATTCCAACTATGATTGGTTGCACGTTTTCGCACGAGGTGTGGTATAGCGTCCCGCCAGGTTATCTGGTGCACTGATTCAATCCGGGTGGGCTCGAGGATTTCATTGACTGGTAGATCTCCATCGTGGCTACTGTTCTGTCTCAGGCTAGGGCGGAGATCTGTTCAGTTGCGCTTCTCAGGGCTCGCCTCATCTGGCTTGAGGGATATAGCAGAGCGTTGGACAGGATGTCCGTCATGCCCCCTCCCGACATCTCTAAAATCAGAGCAGGACTGGCAATGTGGAAACCAGCTAGGGCTAGGACAGATGCTGTGGGAGGATAGATTCTTTGTTACTCTCTTACTCTTTTTAATATATAGTCCCACCATCCTAAAATAAGTGACTCAACTTTGTACTAGCTTTAGAACAGAGGGGGTAGAAGTCATGCAACGCACTTGCGTGATCTTGAAAAAAAACCATGTATACAGTGAGCTATCTCAAATCTTTAGGCAAGTATCAGCACCTCTCCGAGCGCAGGGTTGAAATAGTTATAAACATATATTCCTAGTTGCATTACTTTCACTTATAAATTTCCTTCTTTTTTGCGGTTGACACTTATAAATTTCCTATTGGTCGTAGAATATTGTTTTAGCCATTCTTTGGTAGAGTACGTGGACCAAAATTGTCATTTCCTTCCAATGATGCTAGGGTTTATGCATGAGCTCCAGGTTATAACTACGAGGAAATTGAATTGTGCGCCTTCGGTGCAGTTGTTTCTCAGGATTATCACCATGCACAATCAATAAATAATTTCCAGCCTCACCAAAAATTTCTACTAGTAATCATTGTGTCCAATAATAGAAAAAGTTGACCTCGAAAAAAAAAGTAACCAGGTTATACCTCGAGATCTTATATAAAAAGACGACCTTAGGTGTTAGATGCTTTGTGTGACCTCCATGTTTTTCTCATGTGTCGCACTTAGGTAATTAGGGTTTCTTTCACCGGTGCGACTCATCATGCACCCTCCCTTGTTGTCGGCTGGCACATAGTCCTCGTTCGTCCCTCCTCGTAGCTATTTTTTAAGATCAAGGATCTCTTCCCTATTCCATTGCATATAACATGAAAACCACCGCATACCACCCAGTCCAAAGCTAGTCTTGAACCCCAGGTCACAGAAAAATCTCGATTAATCTTACCAATTAGAAAGACAGCAACACCAGGAGAAAGTAAAAAGGTTTGACATCAATAGCCAACAACAAATAAGATCTTAGACGACATAACCACATAACCCAACCATCACTGACACTCCCAGAGAGCTCTGTCCATGACACCGCCATGAAGTCGAGCTATGTGCTAGGAATTCTAATACGAATGCATTGGGACCTCCATGTAGCTTCTTCCCTAAGTGCGACGTCGGCTACATGTGCGCTTTTGGACATCATCTAGATCTGAGCTTCGAAGGTCTAGCCCTGTTCATTGAAGAGCCATTTTCCTCAACATTGCGTGTGTTCGACGCCACGATCGTCTATGATATTCATGGATATCGTTGATTCCGCGAGTTGTGGTAGAGTCAGCACATGATGACATTACTCCACAGGATGACCAAGGGAATAAGTCTGCAGCCATGGCCGGTCGCCCCCACGTTGAATCTGGTGTGCAAACGTGTGGTCCCCATGCTTAAATGTACATTTGAGCTGCCCATTCTTTGTCTCCACTTTTTTTTCGTGTCCTAATCATGTTTTAAGGAACTTAAGTTTTTCCTCCAGGGATTTACGGAACTTGAGTTTGCTGCCACATGCAAACTCTATACCCCCCCCCCCCCCCCCCCCCCCAATAACCATGAACTATGACAAAATTGCTCTGTAAATCAACAATATCCGCAATGGTGGCATTCCCCACAATGAATAGATTACAACTTTTACAAGTTAGTTTTCCCTTGCCAGGTTTCTTGGATTAGGAAGTGACAATGATAACTAGGTTTCCCTTTCCTACTGTCATTTTCATGAAACATTATCTGGTGGGTTAGTTAAAGAAATTTTACCAGTTTATGAACCATATTTTGTTTTGCCAACTTAGCAAGACATTTAGCATCAATGTAATGTTCCAAGATGTTAATACATATTTTTTTGAGGGGTTTATACATATTTAAATAAGCTATCGAGCCAGGAAGAAGCACAAACAACGGCCATATGCCCCCTCATCCCCTCCAATCGTTTTGAGAAGAGGATTAAGCAAACAAGGCCTTGGGCGAGTTTATGTATCACATTTTAAGCGAGATAGAAGACCACGTCGCATACAAGGAGCAGGTAGTGGGCCGGCCAAGTAACCATGTGGTTTCTTCAGATTGACGTCGCTTGTTTTTTTTTTATTTTTAATTGCATATTTAAAAAATGTAAATGTAGTGTTTAAAAATGTTTGCTAAACATTCAGAAAACTTTTCTACAATGAAAAAATGTATTTGACATTTCAAAAATGTTCACACATTTCAAAATAATGTTGCAAAACGTAAAAGTTATTTGTGTAATTCACAAAGTTTTGTACCATTAAAAAATACGTTATATTTATAAAAATGTTCACGCATTTCAGACAAGATGTTTGTGACAATCTAAAAAATGTTACTCAATTTTAAAAAAAATGTATCTCATAGTTTCAAAACTGTTTCGTATCATAATTTTTTAAATGTGTATTTTAAAAATGTTTAACATGTATTCAAAATAATGTTCAAAATAAGTATTTGAAAATAAATATTATAATCATGCATTTAAAAATTGTAAACGTATATTAAAAAAAAATAGAGGTATACAAAAAATGTAAAATGTGTATGAAAAAAAAGGTAGACATGAAAACCTACTCCCTCCGTTTCTAAATATAAGACCTTTTAGAGATTTCACTATGACTACATACGCATGTATATAGACATATTTTAGAGTGTAGTTTCACTCATTTTGCTTTGTATGTATTTCATAGTACAATCTATAAAAGGTCTTTTATTTAGGAACGGAGGGAGTATATTCTAAAAAAAATCATGTATTGAAAATAAATATAAACATGTATGAGAAATGTTCTTGATGTATATGAATTGTTTTAATGTGCATGAAAATTAGACATGTGTTGAAAATAAGAAAATATAAAAAAGGAAAAAAAAAGAAACAAAGAAAGAAATTGAAGAAAGAAAAAAAGGGAAAAAAAAGAGAGGGGAAAAGGATGTAAACAAAAGAAAACGTGAAGAAACCGGCGCAAATCAGCGTAAAATTGATGAAAATGTCTTAGAAGAAATACTCGCGCCCGACGGTAATATCAGGCCGGACCAAGTGCCACGGCAGTAGAGGTGACACATAGCCCCCGCGCAAGGCCTTAGCATAGTGAGTGTTGATTAGAACAAAGCTACGGGTTGGTCTTGTCTCATCAGGGAATTATTTTTGCGTTTTTCCCCCTTCTTTGTGGGTGAAGCTAGTGGTCGTTCTTATTTTAAGTCGCAGTGTCAACCACCACTGACCCCATGAGTGTGCCCCACCTAATGAAATTCCATCCATTTGCTCCCCTGTTTTGTTTTGAGTAAAGTCAGGTCTTCATTTTCCTGTCCAGATTCCACGCACGGGTCCTCGTATCACCCACAGTTTTATTTTCTTGTCTGAACCTTGCAGTTCTGGTGTTGGGAGCTGATCGGGCCAATATCCGACAGCAAGTTGGCACCTTGCTGGAATTCCGAACCAACTTAGCACGCCTTTCGGTACGGACACAGAGAAGATATCTGATTGTCTAGCGCATGCAAGGTGGTGATAAGAAACATTATTAGCACACCCCATCTACGTACTTAAAAAACAAAAGGGGAACTGGGAATCTTCCACTGTGCACACAATAGGTTGCGTGAGTTGGTGTTGCTGTCCACTTCGATCAGGCAAATGGAGTACAGTTTCCTGCCCTGCCCCTTAATAGTCGTTGGTCCGATGAGGCGATGAGTGCAACGCGTCGGTGATGGGATTTTGGAAATCCTCTTTGTTCGTACACGACGCCGAATCACTCCCATCAGAGTTTAATTTGGTGCCCGAAACATCTGTTATTTGTTTTCAAGAAAAAACGCTGATCCTTTCTGTTCCCTGTTTTCCGAAGCGATGGAATGCTGACCTGAATTTGAAAATTGTTAGGTAACTTGTCAGCCTGGTTCTGGTATACTTCAACCAAGGGTACACACTTGAGGCTTCCACACGTACGCACCTTTCCCTGATTCCTTCCCGTAAACATCAGACCAAATTGAGCCGGTCACCCCGGTTTTAGGCTTATCATCTACTCCTTTCGTCTCAAAATAAATGTCACAGATTTTGTATCAAATTAATACAAATTTTATACTAGATCAACGATACTTATTTTAAGACTGAAGGAGTACTATTTCTCGTTGCTAATTTGCAGGTCAAGCTATCCTCCGGCCTCCATTCTGGTCAAAGTCGATGGGCCCAGCGATGCGTGGCGCCGAAGCGAATTAAGCTCGCTCGGTCGCGTGGTGGGGCTGTAGGTAGCTAGAATGGTGGCAGCCCTCCCTCACCTGGGTTGTTTCTTCTTTCTTGGGTGGCGTTCACGGTAAGCACCAAAGCAAAGGTGTTAGAAATGTTAAGATTATGGCGAAAATGCATGCATGTTCTCCACACCGGCCATCACATGTCGACATGCATGCATGTCTATCTACCTAGGTGCGCTCGATAGTAGCTACACGGATACTACTAGTGTAAACCACTAGCTAAAAACAGCCTGCTCGATCGTGTGGACAGCGTGTGGGTGGAACGCGCTGCTCGTTGCACATTCTTCCTACGCATTCAGAACAACATAGTCCCTCCGTCCAAAAAATAAATGTCTCAACTTATTTTGAGACGAAGGGAGTAATAAATTAGGACAATTTCCCTTAAAGATCAGGATCGTCTAGTTAAACCGTGATCGGTGCATCGGACGATGATGTATCCCCGTGACACAACGGTGGTATTAGCTTGTAGAATATTTTGTCGGGTCTCAATCAAATTGAGTGGAAATTTTGGTCCATTGGCCGAAATGAAACTGAAATCACTTAATTTTAC
Organism: Elymus sibiricus; assembly: GCA_039707655.1. Taxonomy (NCBI): domain Eukaryota; kingdom Viridiplantae; phylum Streptophyta; class Magnoliopsida; order Poales; family Poaceae; genus Elymus; species Elymus sibiricus. The sequence continues at coordinate 515,742,486 of CM077665.1, forward strand.
TGAAAATCAGTGTATTTCTGAACCTGAAATTCAAAACCATGCCCCAGGCTTTGGTGGAGATAGATCTACCGTATCAGTGGGTGATAACTACTCAGCATGGTCCTGTCTTGGTGAATAACTAGAAGGGTTGGGCGCGCTTTGCTGCGCCATTGGTGTTGTTGGGTTTTCATAAAAAAATCCCTCTGTTTCAAAATATAAGGTGTAATTTTTGAAAAGTCAAATCTTTTAAGTTTGACCAAATTTGTAGAGAAATATATCAATATATATAATATCAAATCGGTATCATTAGATTCATCATGAAATAATTTTTTACTTTTATTTGTTTAGTATTGGGGATGTCAATATTTTTGGCTCTAAACTTTGTTAAAGTTAAAGATATTATACTTTTTGAAAATTTAATACATCTTATATCTTGAAATTGAGTGAGTATTTGGTTGTGGAGAGGGGATACGATGGAGTGTGTTTTCTTTTTATTCATAATGCAGCGTGTTTGGTGCGCCTTCAGCGGCGTGATTCAGTGTTATTTGTCAATCAATCCGTACTTTTGTGTGAAAATTTTGTCGGTGGCTGCATGTTCTATATTGGTGCTATAATATCACATGTTGGCACTTCTTGTTTTAGGTGGTGAGAGGGTGTACGTGATTGATATGTTTTTATAGGCGATTGATGTCGATTGATTTGGAAAATCGTTGGACTGGTCAAAATCATGAACCAAATCTAAAATTAAATACCTCGATCGAATGAGAGAGCTTCAAAATTAGAGAGCATAAGTCATAAAGGAATATAATAACACAGATGAATTAAAAGAATTTACTAAGAGAGATGAATTCAAAGAATTAAATAAGAGAGCTCCTTGAGAAATTGTTGACACGGTCAAAATTGGGTGACCCAATTATAAATTGGAGCTTCAATTGATTGTGAGGCCTTAAAATTAAGGAGCATAGTGTATTTATAGATATAGCATTATAAATTGGAGACCTCAATTGAATGTGGGCTCTTCAATTCTAGGGAGATTAGTGTTATAGTATATATCGTCAATATATCTGTATCAATCCTTTCCGAGGAAAAAAAATCCTCCTCGTTCCTTTGATCTGACAAACTGAAAAGGTGACATGGTTCGCATGAGCTAGTGAAAGCGTACAACATGTTCTGCTCGATCATCATTCATGTCTATCAACTTTGCAATAATCGGTCGTTTGCTACTATTTCCTACATTTCCATGCCAATTTTCTGTGTTGCGTTGTTGAGCAAAAACGAGTAATAATGAGCCCTAAAGGAGTATTCATTTCTTTTCGATCAACATGGGTATTTATTCTTTTGTTCAAGAAAAGAAATAAGTTTTTTCCCTAAAGGTTAGATGTCCTTCTTTCTTATCAAAACTATACAAAAGCATAGGTTTATGTCCACAAGTTAGTCCATCCGCGTTATCACCCCGCTCTACTTGTTGTTCCTCAAGACAATCGGTGCTCCCTACTTCCTTCTTCATCATACCCAATGCGCTACACACATGCTCCGTGCTTGACAAGCTAGTTTCGTCGTACCAACAAACTCTATCATCCAACATCCGCTTCTTCACCAACTTTGTGTTCTTGCTCGCTTCCGTTGACCCTGTTCAAACAGAATACTCAAGTTGCGTTTGGCATAGGATTCTTTCAGTTACACAACATCAAAGACTTGGTCTCTCACTTAGTAAATGCTTATCTCCACTCGGTTGGATCTCCTTCGACCATCCCTATACATTCTACGGTCTGCTCTGGCGCCCTTTTTATACAGTCTAGGGTCTCAAGACCCCCAATAAATCTTTGCATACTAATATATACTTGTCGATGCCACTTGATGTGAAGAAACAACACACACGTGTGGGGATGGCGATTCGCGTTCTCAAACACGTAGTTAGAGCCGATGACGAGGAAGCAACAAACTAGCTGGTCTATATTGTTTGCTATAGTATTTATATTTATTAGATCCCATGCCAATTTGTTTATGTTGTTTCATTGTGCAAAATGAGGAATAGTCAGAGCGTGAAAGAATCTTGCTTACGTTGTTCAAAAAGAAAAATAAATGAAAAAAAATTCAATTTCGGTCTTTTTATTAAATGATAGAAATGCATAAGTTTAGGTCAACACGTAATCCCCTCCACGCTATTGTCCCACTCTACTCCTCTTTCCTAAGATAACTTAGAGATTCTAATATGATGCATGCTCAGCAAGTAAGGTTCGCCTTATTTATTCTAATCTCTTTTGTTAAACTTGTTCAGACCGAACATTCTAGCCGTAATCACCATAGTCTTTTTTGATTTACACACTATCGATAGTGCACACAAAATTTGGCCTTCCACTGACGGATTTTTTATTAGTCATTTAATATTGGATTAATTCGATTCAGACTAATTTTTTTGTTACGGGCGATTTAATATAAAAATAATTTACGCTATAACTTAATACTTGTTTATAATTCATTTGATCAATCTATAATTTTATCTATTATATTTTTCCATAACATAGCTTGTACAGCTAACAATATAATACTATTGCCAAATATGAGTGTTACTCTTTGTTATATTTTTTGTTTCTAACGTCAAGTATTATAAAATATATTTTCATCATGCTAGATTCAACCATACATTGTTAAAAAAGGCCATGCTAGTCTTTTTCTTTTAAGGGAAATACCCATTAAAAATATTTTTAAACAAAGTAATCTTAATTATATGTGAGAAAAATTGAAAGGATTACGTGTTGTATATATAATTGTGATTTATATAATATACTTCAATATCTCAATAGAAATCTTTTAAGTATATGGTCTACTAGTTTCTAGCATATGGTTAATTGGTTATATGTAGCTAAATTAAAAATTGTAAGAGTGTGAGAGGTTTTTATCAACAGTTCATAATCGAACCATTGCCATGTTGCTTTATTATTTATTCATGATAAAATGTGTCTTACATATTCATATGAATCCAATAATTACATGGTAATCGCGCACACGTGTGTGTGTTGTGTATTTGTGCCAAAACAACAATGCACATCAAAAGTTTGTTTATAATTATATGACCTTTTCACATATACAACTTGATTACTTGATATGCAAATGGTATTAACTTTATATACAGGTGCTCCCAATTCTTTCTCAAGTAAACACAATGTAGTTGCCAAGCACATGAAATGAAATATGTGAATCAATACTCCACGAACATAAAGAGTATAGCGAAGATATCATGCAATACAAAAGGGTTCACAAAAGAGAGGCCAGCCTCCTATCTAAATTGTCAGCCTACCTTTGAAGTGGTTTGTTCCAATATGATGCACTCTATTGTTCCATGGTGAGTGGACTTACTACTGTAGATTGATCATTTTATTACTATTTATTCCATTTGTTAGACTTGTTTGCATAATGCAGATTACATAGTTATCATGTTGGCAAAGGCTTCTACGGTTCCACTCTCGGTGCTCGAAGCGGTGGCCTGTTTGCCCAACTTGTGGTCCGCCATGCATTAAGCAACTATGACATCTATTGGACTAATGCGCAATTTTGGAATATTTTTAACCAAGAAATTGGGGGTGGGACCTGCTGGCATAATGCATGCTGAAATGTGGGAATTCGAGGTCTCATGAAGGACTTTTTCGTGGACAAACGTACTTTGTAGTCTTTTTTATGGATACTGTTAGAGCTATGGACCGACCATTCACATGAGCATAGGGAATCTATGCTCGAGCTTTTGACTTGGCCCCTGGCAGGATAGGTGAGGAATCACTCTTGATCTGATCTATTGGGGCCACCAACTTCGCCAAAGTCGACTAGCATCCCTTTCCACTTCACATTTTTTGAACAAAGACGACTACTAAACTATAGGATTTAATTCGCTTTCCATGGTGAACAGGTCGTTCCATACCTCTATTTTGCCTCATGTGGGTTGATTATTTTCTTCCTTGATTCCAGCTTCACTGATGTAGGTAGGGCTGGGCGAGAAAGGGTTCCCTCTTTCCTATTACTAAGCAGGCCTTCGAATCCATAGGGGTCTTACGGTCCAATAGAGGGGGTGAACTACCTAACTAAAGAAGAATAGTTATCTTTATAAATAAGAGTAGGCATGGAGAGCTTTTTCCGGGGAAACTTGCAAGTCAAATTTGGGGAGAGGCGGGTGTCGAGCCAACGTTATGAGTATTCACACTATCACAGTTTGGATGAACAGTCACTCACTTTTGACAGTTATACAATTCCAGAAGATGATTAAGAATTGTGTCAATCACGTTTATTATAAGTTGACAACAGAGTGGTTGTACAAGCCAAAACTATTTACTTATGATTGTAACACCGACTGATGTACCTTATAGTTGGGTTGTACCTTCCTCAGGTGTCAAATGTGATGTTGTACCTAGTCGTTCAAATCTAACCTTCATCGTCGTATAAGGAGATGGAGTTTACTATGGTCAGTGCAGTGAGATCCGTGGAACTAATCATGCCTTTACGACTAACGTCGTCGAAGCATTTACTTTGAAAGATTATGCTTGTTGGATATCCAATCAATCGATCCTCCAAACCAACTAAACCACGGAAGCTGAAGCAAAAATGCAATTCTTGGGTGAGGGAAGGGGGGGGGAGCTCCAGGAAGGCTTCATTCGCTAGCTCACAAAACTCTAACGCTCATTGACGAGTGGAGTGCATAAGCCCTTATTGAAGTAGAGTGAGGCCTTAGTACACGAGATCACAAATCAGGCACGAAACGAGCCTTGTGTACGAAGCTTCGCTTCATCATCTTGCTTGCTTCTGGTTAAGCTTAGCGCATTATAACATAGACATGCATGAAGGTATGGTAGGAAGACTCCTTTTAAGACCGGTCACTACATAGGAGTATAAATTAGTGACAAGTGCGCTAGTAAAACTTATCACATATGAGATACTAGCATACGAAATAGAAACCTTGGCAAACGTCATTCCCTCGAGCTGATGTTGTAAAGAGGGGTCCCTAGCATAGCCCCGTCCAATAAAACATGCACGAGGGAATGCACAACAGGTGGATTGATTAGAGAGAAGTGTGAATGGTGTCGAATTACTGACGGGGTGCATTGAACAAATTTAGCAGCAAAGTATTTTCCAAATAGTGGTCATCAGTAAATGTGAGCTATGATTCACGTTACCTTATAATTAGCACAAACCCCGCAAAAAAAGGTTACCTTAGACTACTCACAATGGAAAGTAACATAGAGTAATAACATACATATGTTACTAGTCTAAGTTACTACATCCACAGTGGATAGTAACATTGAGCCTTTCATTTATTAGCTTATAGACTCATCTTGTCTTGGTATGTCTTATGTTACTCATAGTATGAGTAATTAGCTATGTTACTCAATTTTTCTCTCTTTTTATTAATTAGTTGTCACATCATATTTTTTGCTTAGATGGCATCTATGTTACTACCTATGTTACTCTCACTGTGGGTACTCTTAGCACAAGCATTGCATCAGGATTCCTATTTCTCAGTGATTTTTTTGGTTTTTTGTTAAGTCACTTTCCTTTTATTTGTTGATGAAGCTAAGTTTTGTTCTTATCTAATGCCCCAATGTCAAGTACATTAGATCCATTTGCTCCCCTGTTTTGAGTAAAGTTAGGCCTTTATTTTTCTGTCCAAATTCTATGGGTCCACGTGTGACCCACATATAAGTCTGCTATGAATCTTGCAGTTCTGGTCTTCGGAGCTGACCGGATCAATATCCGGCACCAAGTTGCCATCTTGCTGGCATTCCAAACCAGCTGAGCTATACCAAAACCGGTTTGGTCTTTCGTGACACAACAGGTTACTAGTACCTTTTCCGTACTCTTGGAAACTGTAGTACAAGATATCTGATTGTTTAGTACATGCAAGATGATGATAAGACCATTCTTAGCACACACCACCTGATTAAAGAATGAAAAAGGAACAGGGATCCTTGGATGTGCCGATTGTGATATTTAACTGAAATTATTTATGCGTGATGCAGTGTATGGAAAGGAATGACTCTAGGTAATTGGTTGGTTATTTAACTTGTCAAATAGGCGATCATATTGTTGGAATTATGTGTCCTGCAATTATATTCAAATTATTAGGAATTACTAATATTCGAAATACCTTATTAATTATGGAATGACATATGTATTTATGCATGGAATCACTTTACATGATTATCATGGAATTATAACTTGTTGGAACGTACTTAAGTTATATGCTTAAGGAAGCTGGTCGATTATCACTGGAATACAATATACTATATTACTATTTATATTGGAAAGACTATCCGGATACAATGATAATCGGAAGGAGCTAGATCATATAGTTAGATTACATCCCTATTGTTGATCTACGTAATTAGACGAATTTACACTCTACTATGGTGTGTTGCTCATAAGCGTGTGCTCCAGGGACATAACGGGTAGAATAAGACAAATATGATCGTGATTGGTGATTTGATCTAGAGACTATCCCGAAAAACTAGTTGAAAAAACTAGAAATCTTATATGTATAAGAGGTGGACTCTTTGAAAAGACAATATAAGAAGGTCCCAACCCCCTAGCCTCAGATAGACGAATTATGAGCGGCACCACGGATAAACGCAGAGAAATAGATGGTAGACCATATTATTTTCAACATTGGTATCTTGAGCAAGGTTCGGTCGTGGGCTAACCCTAGTCTGCCGGGAACTCTGCCACCTCCTTTGGCTGCTGGGATTGCTGGACTTCTACTCCGTCATCGGACGATCAGATCAATCTATCGCCAGGCACCCGATGCGCTAGGCTTCCCGCTACCTACGCGTCCTCTTTTTTCCAGTGTCGCAACTCCGCCATCGGTCAAAATCCGCTGCTATGAACTCTGCTGACCGTGGCCTGTTGACCCGCTCGAATCCCTATCGCCGCATGTCAAAGTCTTTCAGTGCGATCTCGCATACGCCGAATTGATATGTGCTGCAGGGCTGCTAAGATTTTATTGCGCCACGCGTCCCCACGTCAGCTGCACTCTATCGGTCCACGGTGATCGCTCCCGTGTTGTGTTATTTTATTTTATTTTGCGTGGGCTTCCATGGAAGTACACTTGATCTGTAAAGAAGATTGATTTACTGATTATGGCCACACAGATCGAGGAATATTATTAGTACAGTTTGCATGCCTCGGTGATACATCTTCACGTCAATCTATGGGAAAATCAACTTCTGTTGCTACTCGTCACGTCAGATCACTGCTACTCCCTCCTTCTGACATCTAAGGAGTTGCATCGTAACCTAGGTGTGTAAAGATTGATGAAGAATGCTAAACAAAAATCAATAGCAATAATGAATCCTATTTGACCCGTTTGGAAGATTGTGAGGAGCCAATCACTAGGTTTGTTTTTCATGTCATTAATTCCTAAAGAGCAACACACAAATGATATTTAATGCATCAGCCAATGAAAATAGTTGCATGCAAACTGAAAATTAATGATCACGGAAAATAAAAAACTCCTTTCACGCATTGTGACTTATAGATTTGGAATACGAAATTTTCGTTAGATGCCCTATGCACCTGGACGGACGGAGTATTGCTAATAGTACTCCCCGCAGCCAATTTTAATCAGATTAGAACTTCGTGCTTCTTTATTTATCTTGCACGTGGATTGAGGAAAGGAAAACCATGTTCAGGTGATCTACCACTCGGTTTGAGGAAGGAGTGCAGGAAATCTGACGTCGCTGCGGACCAAGGAAGCTTGTTTGTTGTTGTAATTTATACAGTACTTGTCCTACTTGTCTATATATCTTGCATAAGGGAAACAAGGAATTAATTCCTAGGATACGCATCTACATGATGAATTCCACACGTCCACATTATTTGTCTAAGGATCGGACTGTAACAAGATAGGCTGGTGTTTCTGGATTGTCTTGATACTTGTGCGCACCCTGATCTGATCTGGAATTGAAATCATGAGGAATTAATCTACATAATTTTGAGCAACTATCTTCGCAACATATACAATTGGATCATTGTATTATTTATTTTTGGCGGGCTGTGGAAAATCAGAGTGAACAAATTGAAAATTTGTGCAATCTAGAATATATTCTTCCCCGGCATCTGTCAGGAAGTACATATTGCCGACTATATAATATTAGAAGATAGAAACTCTCCGAGGGAAGGATCTGACCAAATATTATTGGTTGCACCTCAAAGAGGAACATATACTATTTTATCAATGAAATTGGCAAAGTGGAAGGTATGTCTATAATTTGTATGCGTGGAAATTTGCATTTGCCACTATTTTTCAAAGTGGAAGGTATGTCTATAATTTGTTTGCATGGAAATTTGCATTTGCCACTATTGCCGCTAATTTTTATACACTTGGAATTGGAGATTTTGCTATGAAACTCCCTTGTGGGGGGAAAGTATTCTTGTTATAGGACACTCTATGTGCAACTTCAATGTGAAGGGATTTAATTTCTGGTTCTTTCTTGGAACCCATTGCTTATGAATTACTATTTGTAAAAGGAAGAGTGGAAATATTGCTCAATGGTTAACTTAGTGTATTATGGATTTTCACACATAATCTATCTTTCTTGATGTCCATTGGAACTTGGCAAACCAATTTGTTTATTTGGAAAAGATAACTCTATATGGAGGAATACCGACAATGGGAACACATGCTTGGAATTTTATTATTTATATCATTAACGACTTGGTCACATATCTTGAAACTAAATGAATTGGCTTATTGATTATGGAATTCCAAACTTTAATGGGAGGACTATGGTATTTTGTGAAGCATATATACTGGACATTTTTACTGGCACACCTTTTATTAAGGTGGAAGGAGATAACAAAAGGAAACTTCACATCATTTTATTTTTGGTATAGTTATGGTATTTTTTCACTCCTACTAGAGGTTGGATTATTTATTTTATCTCATTCATTGATATTTGCACTTGATATGGTTATGTTTATACTATTTAAAATACAAGTCGGAATGTTTTATTGTGCTTCTCACATTATATACTGAAGTAGAAAATCAGTTGTTAAAAGATATCAAAGCTTTAACAACTGATTGGTGGGGAAAAATACACTTCAGAAATATATCAATTGAACATGTAAAGAGCATGGAATTATTTCACATTGTAATATACCGTACACTCCACAATTTAATGGAGGAATTGGATGTCTTTTATATTCACAATGAAAGAAGCATTGCATACCGCCATTTGTCGTTATCATTCTTCATCTAGCACAATCACTACATGTCTTTTAGACTGGAAGGAAATATTCTATTTTGACAGGAAATTATCAATTACTACAAAGCACACACCATGAATTTTTCATTGTTATTCTAGTGGATCAAAGGTTGCTTTCCTCTTTTATTTGAAAAAGGAAAACTGGTGGAAAGTAGGATACAGATTATTTTTTATTATCAAGGGTGGAATTATTGACAATCATACTGGAATATAATCTTGACCCCAAGGAAACTACAAGTGACACTCCCAACACTTACATGATTAGGATAAGTGGTATAAATTAACTTGGAATCTCATCATTATATAATTGTTATGTAATGTTTTTGAGGAAGTCACTCTTACTAGAGGAAGACTCTGAAGAAGGGTTAAATTTTTCAATTGTACAATTATGGGTGGAAGAAATGTGAGAAGAAATAAACTCAACGAGCAAATATATAATCTGGGAAGTTATTATCATTCCCAAAAAAACGCAAGCCCATTGTTTGTAAGTGTTATTTTTGTAAGGAACTTTGGCTCCGTGGAATATTATAATGTCACTCTTGTTATTCAGTTCTTTACACAAAGGGAAATATACTTTGTGGAAATTCTCTCTCCTGAAATTTTGGGGAAGATGAACGAAAGACATGGTTTGCTAATTGAATACGTTAATGTATGTTCATATAACAAGCTTCATGTCAATGGAATAGCTGGTCATATGATTTTGTAAATTGAAGCAAGGCGGTCATCTACAAATACAACAACAACAACAAATCCTTTAGTCCCAAACAAGTTGGGGTAGGCTAGAGGTGAAACGCATAAGATCTCGCGACCAACTCATGGTTCTGGCACATGGATAGCAAGCTTCCACGCACCCTTTCCATGGCTAGTTCTTTGGTGATGCTGCAATCCTTCAGATCTCTCTTTACGGACTCTTCCCATGTCAAGTTCGGTCTACCCCGGCCTCTTTTGACATTATCAGCATGCTTTAGCCGTCCGCTATGCACCGGGGCTTCTGGAGGCCTGCGCTGAATATGCCCAAACCATCTCAGACGATGTTGGACAAGATTCTCTTCAATTGGCGCTACCCCAACTCTATCTCGTATATCATCATTCTGGATCCGGTCCTTCCTTGTGTGGCCACACATCCATCTCAACATGCGCATCTCCACCACACCTAACTGCTGCACATGTCGCCTTTTAGTCGGCTAGCACTCAGCGCCATACAACATTGCGGGTCGAACTGCCGTCCTATAGAACTTGCCATTTAGCTTTTGTGGCACCCTATTGTCACAAAGAGTGCCAGAAGCTTGGCGCCACTTCATCCATCTGGCTTTCATTCGATGGTTCACAACTTCATCGATATCCCCATCCTTCTGCAACATTGACCCCAAATATCGAAAGTTGTCCTTCTGAGGCACCGTGCCCATCAAGGCAAACATCCTCCTCCTCCTCGTGCCTAGTAGTACTGAAAGCGCACCTCATGTACTCGGTTTTAGTTCTACTAAGTCTAAAACCTTTCGATTCCAAGGTGTGCCTCCATAACTCCAACTTCATGTTGACCCCCGACCGACTCTCATCGACTAGGACCACATTGTCCGCAAAGAGCATACACCATGGGATATCTCCTTGTATATCCCTTATGGCATCATTCATCACCAAGGCAAAAAGATAAGGGCTCAAAGCTGACCCTTGATGCAGTCCTATCTTAATTGGGAAGTCATCAGTCTCGCCATCACTTTTTCGAACACTAGTCACAACATTAGCGTACATGTCCTTGATGAGGGTAATGTACTTTGCTGGGACTTTGTGTTTCTCCAAGGCCCACCACATAACATTCCGCGGTATCTTATCATAGGTCTTCTTTTGCTCCCTATATCTCTCCATAAGTTGTCGTACCAAGAAAATGGCTTCCATGGTCGACCTGCCAGGCATGAAACCAAACTAATTTTTGGTCACGCTTGTCATTCTTCTTAAGCGGTGCTCAATGACTCTCTCCCATAGCTTCATTGTATGTCTCATCAGTTTAATTTCACGGTAATTAGTACAACTTTGAGCATCCCCCTTGTTCTTGAAGATTGGTACTAATATACTCCGTCTCCATTCTTCTTGCATCTTGTTTGCCCGAAAAATGAGGTTGAAAAGTTTGGTTAGCCATACTATCGCTATGTCCCCGAGGCCTCTCCACACCTCAATGGGGATACAATCAGGACCCATCGCCTTGCCTCCTTTCATCCTCTTTAAATCCTCCTTGACCTTCGACTCCTGGATTCGCCGCACAAAACGCCTGCTAGTATCATCAAAGGAGTCCAGATCAATGGTACAGCTCTCACTTGCCCCATTGACTAGCTTGTCAAAATACTCCTGCCATCTATGCTTAATCTCCTCGTTCTTCACCAGGAGTTGATCTGCTCTGTCCTTGATGCACTTGATTTGGTCAACATCCCTCTGAAAGGATCGAGATGGACCTAGAGGGGGGGGGGGGTGAATAGGTACAATTACAAATTTTAATTGTTATTTAGCAATTTTAGGCAATAATGCGGAATATGAAAGTGAGCATAACAATTGCAAAGATGATAGTCGCGCTGCGTGTACTAAGCAAGACTACAGCTAAGTAGATAGGTAAGCACAAGTAATACAAGTAATACCACAAAGACAAATAACCACAAGTAGGGAGTTATGGTTAGAGATAACCGCAACTCCGAGAGACGAGGATGTATGCCGATGTTCACTTCCTTGGAGGGAAGCTACGTCACCGTTTAGAGAGGTGGGTGTTACCACGAAGGCACACCAACGCCACGAAGGCTCACCCTATTCTCTCCTTGAGACAACACCACGAAGGCGTTTCTCAACCACTAGTGGTAGACCTTGGGGTGGTCTCCAAACCCTCACAAACTTTCCGGGGGTAATCACAATGAACGATTCCTCGCCGGAGTACTCCTACCGCCTAGGAGTCTCCAACCTCCAAGAGTAACAAGATGCACCACGAAAACAAGGGGGAATCAACTTTTTCTTTGGTGGAAGTGTAGATCGGGCACTCCTCCTTCACTCTTTAAAAGATCAAGAGCTTTGGTTGGAAGAAGAGGGAGAACTCCAAGAAATCGAGGTCTGGAAATGGAGGAGAGAGAAATGGAGTCGTCACCTTCTTCGTGGGAAAGAAAAAGACTATTTATAGGTGGGGATAAAATCCAGCCGTTGGGGCCAGATTCCTGCAAAGGCCGGACGTTTCGGGCATGCCCGGAGGTTCCAGACCCCGGAAGTTCCGGCCCAAGTTCCGGGTAGGTTTCGGGCTACACAGAGAGTTTGCATCCTCTCTGAGTACCCCGGAAGCTGCCAGAATGGGGACGGATGTTCCGACGCCCGGAAGTTCCGGCCGGCCCGGAAGTTCCGGGGGACGAAAGTTTCGGAGAGGTTCCGGCCTACACAGAGAGATTGCACGCGAGGGCAGTTTCCCTGGGTGGCCCAGAAGTTCCGGCCTAGGCAGAGACTTTGCTCCTTGTAGTTAAAACCAATTATGAGGATTGATTTTGCCAGATCATATGTGTATGTGGAGTTGATTCCCAGATGTTTTCATGATGCACCCCCTCTTAATAGTGCGGCTTTCCTATGGACTCAATGAAGGAAAGAAAATAATATGGCACTCCGCTTTTTCCTTTTTCCGAGTAGAGGCAAAGTAACCAACATGCTTCACTTCAATTTTGACGGTGCTGTTTACACTAGAGCATGTGGTTAGAAACACAAATGGAATTGTCATAGATGTCAAAAACTATTAAGGGCAACAATGCACTTTCAATCTCCCCCTTTTTGACATAGATGACAATAATGCTTGAGAGGGTAGACATAGAGTATGTATGATATAAAGCAGTTTTAATGAAAGGAAATAACTCCCCCACAACCTATGCCTTATTTTAGATTTGTAGTTGAATATCAAAGACATGATTGGAAGAAGCTCCCCCTCACACTGTGCTACCCACATAAGAAAGACATATTGACATAGAATGATTTACTAACCTTGATTTTTCAAATGAGATGAGACATATATGGATATATCAATCATGATAGATGTCGCTCTCAGTATGAGATGAAAATATGAGATATGCCATGCAACACATTTTAACCCATAAAGTGCTCACACGGGGATAAATAATTGACGAACACACAACGGTAGAGTTCAAGAATGAGCTAAGGTTCAAAATAGAAGCAAATAAAAGCAAAGGTCCAAATAAAGATAGGCAAATGATAAAACGATGAAACAATGCATAAAACGATGAGACAACGCCCCTATCAAACAATACAACATCTCCCCCTTTGTCATCAAGATGGCAAAAAGGAAAAATGAGGAATGCACTACTCCGCAGATGAGCCATCGGACGACTCTCCAGAAGACACTGGGCCGTGAGGGCGATGAGAAGAGGCTTCATCTCCAGCTTCGACATCAAACTGAGCAAACTTGGACTGGTATAGATCAAATGGAGTCACATTAGACTCGGAACCATGAGCAATTGTCATACCAGAAGCACGCATGCCATCCTTAAGGGCCTTCATGCTCTCCTTCCTAGACTTATGTTCCTCCCACTGCTTCTTGTGCATATCTTTCTGCAGACAGAACATGTTCTTCAGGAGGCGCCAAAGTTTGTTGCTCTTCCTTGACCCGGAATCACTAGGTTCCCCACGATGATAAGCATGAGAGCGAGAGCGAAGCTCAAAATGGTGTGAACCTCCAGCATGAAGATCCTCTTCCTCATCATCATCACCCTCATTAATGGTAGCCTTGCCTTTCTTAACCAACAAGCAAACACTGGAGTGGACAGTCAGACGCCGGCCAGCCAGAGCCTCGGGAGCAATCTCAGCAATCAAGGCAGTGATATAAGGGGCATAGATTGGAACCTTACGGTTCATCGCAACACTGTACATTTCATACCATATGAAATCCTTCACATCAATGGGCCCCTTATCAGAGTTGTGACAAGTGTAGTGAAGGAGGTTGATGAGATGACCACGAATCTTGTTTTTGTCACCCACCTTGACTGCAAGCACTTCGCGAAAGATCCGGTGCATGATATCATAGAAAGACAGAAGGTCGCCAACAGAGCCAACCTTCCCACCAGTAGGGTACAACGCAGCCAAGTGATGAACCTGAAAGACTCCTTTGTCATGGATCTTGTGCCCGCGATCAACAACAGTGTCAGTGTACGTATAGCCCAAAAGACGGGCCAGCACAAAGAACGGGGCAGAGAATTTCTCATCACCAGACATCCATGTAAGAGTCCGCTGCATATCAGTCCCAAAATGCACTGTGGCATAAAACTGAGCCACAAGAGGTGGGGACACATCATGCTAAAAGTTCATGAGAGGCAGAAGGTTGAGCTTGACGCTCATGCTCTGGACCCCAGCAAAATATGCAGTGTTGGTGGGAGTCTTGTCAAAGTGGGCGACGTTGATACTCTTCTGAATGACACACTTGTTGACAAACTGAGTGAAGATCTCATCATAAGTGCGTTGCTGAAAGAGAGTCCCGAATTTTGAGTTAGCCACATGGTCACTTTCTTCACGGTAAGGATTGACTCTGCGCTGAGCAGCCCACTCCGATGCCGGCAACTCTTTCATAGAGATGGGCACGGGAGGACGAGGACATGCGTGAACTGGCTTGCCCTTTTTGGCAACGGTCTTCCGCTTCTTTGAGTGATGAGGAGCAGGTGGAGGGGAGCCAGAATCTTCGGGCTCAGGATCAGGCTCAGGATGGCAGTCAAACATATTCTTAGGACCTAACACAACAGCCTTTGTCTTCTTGGGCCTCTCTTTGGATTTCCGTTCATACACCTTAGACGGGCGAGCAAGCGAACCAGAACCACCTGTTGAAGGAGATGAGAGAAATAGCACGAGGATAGGATAAGTTCACCAGGTTCAAACAAAAAAAATTCAAAGAATCTCATTGTCCGAAGAAATTTGCTAGGATTCTGCTTAGCTCGGAAGTTCCGGGTGAGGGCCGGAAGGTCCGGCGGACGGAAGTTCCGGGTGATCGAAAGTTCCGGCCAGCGGAAGTGCCGGTCCCTGCCCGGACGTGGAAACCCTAGCGAGGCCGGAAGGTCCGGCCTGCCCAGAAGTTCCGGGCACCAGCATGGTCGCAGGGCTCCATCCGGATCCAAGAGAAGAACAAGCATGATTCGAGCAATGGATTTGAAAGGAAGAAGTACCGCAGATCTATGGTGGATGCAGTACATGAGATTGAGTGTTTTGTTTTTATCCTAATACCATAAGCTACTACAATCCCTAGGAGTGAATCCAGAGAGAAGGTAGAGAGAAAGCTTAGGTTACCTTTCTCCATGGAGATGGAGAAGAGCACACGAGATGCCCTACGAACACGATGGAAGGGAGGAAGGCCGGAGGTTCCGGGGGCCGGCAGCTCGCCTGGAAGTCGTCGATGGGAGAGGGGGGCGTCGCACGAAGAGGAGATGAGGGAAGGAGCAGGGGAACAAATGGGGGAATGCCCCTTTGGCAACCCCTGTCCTACTATTAAGTGCCTCATCCCCGCGACGCCCGGAAGTTCCGGTCAAGCCAGGAAGTTCCGGACACTGCCCCGGAAGTTCCGGGTTATCCAGAGAGAACACGGTCTCTCTGAAATCCCGAGAACTTGAGGGAGAGAGTCCGAAAGCTTCCAAGACCAGCACTAGCCCAATCAACATTTATGTGGATGGAAGAAGCTATGTGAACAAAGAGAAAAATCAGAGGGTTTTAAGATGAGATAGGCTTAGGTAGAACCTGAACTATGGTCATATAGATTGACTACACTCACTTTGCAAAAAAAATCGAAACAGAGAGAAAAAGAAAGCTCCAAATATGAGTGTAGAGATCAGGGAGAAACACACACACACACACACACACACACACATATATATATATATATATATATATATATATATATATATATATATATATATATAGATCAAAGCAAAAACCATGAGAAATGAAGATAGTCCAACCTCTCAGAGAGAGAGGGCGATGGACGGGTCCACCATGTTTGAGTATATATATGACTTGGCACTGCGATGATATTAACCTTGAGCCCAACATCACAACCCCATCATTTAAAGTACTAAGTCACACAAGTGAGACATAGTAACTTTGAGAGTGTTTGGTTTGTTTATGCATCATATAGGGTGAGAGAACTCATGAATTGAATGTCTCCCCCTAAATACATGCCTACACCTAGACAAGACAAGAAGTAAATGTATGCAGGTGTACAAGATTTCACATAATGTTATCAAGCTCCAAGATACCAAGTTCACGCCTAAGTTGACAAAACCTTGCTTCATCCAATGGTTTGGTGAAAATGTCTGCAAGTTGCATATCTGTACCAACATGAGCAATATCAATGTCACCCTTTTGCACATGATCTCTCAAGAAGTGATACCTAATATCAATGTGTTTTGTGCGAGGGTGATCAATAGGGTTCTCAGCAATCTTGATGGCACTTTCATTATCGCATAAAAGAGACACATGTCTATAGGTGATACCATAATCCTTCAAAGTTTGCCTCATCCATAGCAATTGAGTTGCACAACTTGCGGTTGCAATGTATTCAGCTTCGGCGGTGGATAGGGAGACACAATTCTGCTTCTTCGAGGACCAACTTACCAAGGAGCGTCCAAAAAACTGACATGCACCGGAGGTAGACTTTCGTCCCACTTTGTCACCGGCCCAATACGCATCTGTGTACCCAATGAGGTCAAACTTTGCATCCTTGGGGTACCATAGACCCAACTTTGGGGTGTGAACAAGGTATCTAAGAATATGCTTAACCGCCTTATCATGAAATTCCCTAGGGGAAGCTTGAAATCTTGCACATATGCCTACACTTAACATGATGTCTGGTCTAGATGCACAAAGATAAAGCAATGAACCAATCACAGTGCGGTAAATAGATGGGTCAAAAGGACTACCGTTGGTGTCTTCAGTGACAACAAGTTTTGTGGGCATGGGTGTCTAACATGGGTTAGCATTTGTCATGTCAAACTTCTCTAGAATATCCTTGAGGTATTTTGTTTGAGACAAGAAAATTCCTTCTTGAAATTGTTGTATTTGAAATCCAAGAAAGAACTTCAAGTCCGCATGTAGTGACATCTCAAAGGTCTTGGTCATGGAGGCTGCAAACTTCTTGCACAAATGAATGTTAGGAGAACCAAAAATGATGTCATCCACATAGATTTGGCATAAGATCAAATCACCTTTTTCCCTCTTAGTAAAAAGAGGGGGATCGATCACCCCTCTCACAAAACCATCATCGAGTAGAAACTTCTTAAGATGATCATACCAAGCACGCGGTGCTTGTTTGAGGCCATACAAAGCCTTGTGAATTTTATACACATAGTCTTTGTGATCGGGGTCAACAAACCCAGGTGGTTGTGATACATATACTTCTTCTTGTAGAGGACCGTTAAGGAAAGCACTCTTCACATCCATTTGATGTAATGTAAAATCATTGAAAGCAGCATATGCAAGTAAGATGCGAATAGATTCAAGACGGGCAACGGGAGCAAAGGTCTCATCAAAGTCCAAACCTTCAACTTGTGAGTACCCTTGTGCCACTAACCTTGCCTTGTTGCGGATGATTACGCCATTCTCATCTTTCTTGTTCTTGAAAATCCATTTTGTTCCAATGACATTGTGTTCCTTAGTTGGTCTCTTGACTAATGACCACACTTTGTTGCGTTCAAAACTGTTCAACTCTTCTTGCATAGCAACGAGCCAATCATTGTCCGTCAATGCATCTTGTACCTTGAGTGGCTCAACACTAGAAACAAACGAAAAGTGAGCACAAAAGTTTGTCAATTGTTTACGAGTGACTCTACCTTCCGAGATGCCGTTAAGAATTTTATCAACATCAACACGACCGGCCACTCGTGGCATGATGGAGGTTAGGGTTTCACGAGGTTCAACTTCATTTCCATCATCCACATCCTCAACATATGGGCCATTAATGTGTGGTGGAAGATCTTCTTCTTCATGTTGCATTTGTTGAGGTTCATCATCAATGATTGCACTTTCTTGTTCTTGCTCTTGGTGATGATCTTGTTCTTGAATGTGATCATGGTGAGGAACTAGTTCTCCTTCTTGATCTTGAACCATGGGGATAACTTGAGCAATAGGATCTTGTGGAGGTATGGGTGTTGAAGTGGCTTGAGGATGAGAAAAACTTCCATCTTCTTCATCATCATCATGAGGTTCTTGTTCCATTGGAAGAAGAGCACCAACACCCATGGTCAAAATATCTTGAGAGGGATCTTCTTCACCTACATCACTTAGATCAACTTGCTCCCCATGGGAGCTATTAAATTCATCAAACACCACGTCACAAGTTTCTACAACACATCCATTGGATTTGTTGTAGACTCTATAGGCGTGAGAGTTTGATCCATAACCAACGAATATCCCCTCAATTGTTTTGGATTGAAAATTTCCTAACCGTGCTCTCTTGTTCAGGATGAAACACTTGCATCCAAATACACAAAAGTACTTGACATTTGGCTTATTCCCGGTTAGGAGCTCATATGGAGTCTTCTCCAATATCGTGCGGAGGAAGAGCCGGTTTGATGCATGGCATGCGGTGTTGACAGCCTCGGCCCAAAAACTATGTGGTGACTTGTATTCATCCAACATGGACCTTGCCATTTCCACAAGTGTACGGTTCTTTCTCTCGGCTACACCATTTTGTTGAGGAGTGTAGGGTGCGGAATATTGATTCTCAATCCCCTCATCACTAAGAAATTCTTCCAAGGTGTAGTTCTTGAACTCGGAGCCATTATCACTTCTTATTGCCAAGATTTCTTTGTCAAACTTGCATTGGGCTTGCTTGGCAAAATCAATGAAGGTGATCTTTGTCTCGTCCTTGGACTTGAGGAAAAACACCCATGTATATCTTGAGTAATCATCAACAATGACAAGTCCATACTTTTTCCCACCAAGACTATCCCATGACGGAGGCCCAAAAAGATCCACATGAAGGAGCTCCAAAGGCCTTGAAGTAGATACAATATTCTTGGGTGGGTGCTTTGATTGATGTTGCTTCCCGGCTATGCATGCACTACACACACGATCTTTCTCAAAAGAGACATTGGTTAGTCCAAGAATGTGATTACCCTTTAAGAGATTTTGAAGATTTCTCATGCCGACATGGGCTAGCCGGCGATGCCATAGCCACCCCTTGTCGGCCTTGGCCATTAGACAAGTTGCATGGAATGTGCTCTCTTTCGAGAAATCAACCGTGTAAAGGTTTCCATCCAACTCTCCAACAAAAGCCACTTCGAGAGTATCTCTCTTAAAGACTTTCACATCCGTTAGTCCAAATAGTGTATCATAACCAACTGAAGATAATTGGAGAACAGAAAGCAAATGGTATTTAAGGGATTGGACAAGCATGACATTTGCAAGAGACATGTCATTTGTGATAGCCACCTTGCCCAACCCGAGTACCTGTCCTTTTGATCCTCCACCAAACACAATGCTCATAAATGGTTGAATAGCTTCCATGAAATCAAAAAGCAATTTGCTATCTCCGGTCATATGGTTGGTGCATCCACTATCGATCACCCATTTGACTCCACCAGAGAAAGCAACCTACACACAATTTATGACTTGGTTAGAGGCACCCATTTTGCAATGGGACCTCTCAACTTAGTCACAAGGGTCTTAGGGACCCAAATAGCATAAAACCGGAATGCATTACGAGGACCAACAAATTTAGCATAAACCTCTCCATCCTTTGTTTTACGAAGTACATAGGATGGAGGCATGAACTCTTTTGGCTTGTTGAGAGTGGGCATGCTCCTAGTGGCCTTCCCACTCACAACCTTACCTTTCTCCTTGTGCCCTTCTCGTACAAATGTTTCTTTGAGAGGGGTGGTGCACTTTTGAGAAGACGTCTTCTTCTTGCTTGTGATTGGGTCAAAACCGAGCCCTTCCTTGGCAAACACCTCATTGTGTTGGCTCAGTACCTCATTAAGGTTCTTTTGTCCTTGAGCA
The DNA here is from genome assembly GCA_039707655.1 of Elymus sibiricus. NCBI lineage: Eukaryota > Viridiplantae > Streptophyta > Magnoliopsida > Poales > Poaceae > Elymus > Elymus sibiricus. The sequence continues at coordinate 515,762,705 of CM077665.1, forward strand.
CATGTCATGAGACCTCTCTCGAGTTGTGCCTTTAGAAAACGGTTTTCCTCAAGAATAGATGCTAGGTCACCACTAGAGTTAGTAGTACAGGCATCAACATTGATAATAGGTGAGGAGTAAACCTTGGCTAGAGTTTCAAGATAAGTAAGTTTGAGCGTCTCAAAGTTCTTTGTAAGAAGAGTGAGCTCCTCTTCCTTAGTCTTGAGGGACACAGATAGAAGCTCACAATCCTTAGAGAGAGAAGCATGAGATTCCACAAGCTTACTTTTATCATTCATCAACTCCTTGCAATAGTTCTTAGCCTTTTTCAAGGAGGCAAGATGTTTAGCATGATCATCAATGTTTGCACCAATTTTTAAGCATAGTTCATCATTTCGTGCTTCCTCATATTGGACTTTCCGCTCAAGGATTTCATACTTTTCCTTTTCCTCGGTGACGAGGTTTTCGAGTTCCTTAATGGTATTGGTGTGCTTACTCACCATCTCCATAAGCATACGAAACATAGTGAGCTTCTTTCCTTTAAGGGAGCACATGAACTTATTTAGTTTAGCAAGCATAGGATCATCTATATCGTCATCATCATAATTATCCTCCGCATCAAGATACTCATCACAAGGAGTAGACGAAGTTAAAAGAGGAGGAGTTGAGCGTGGGGTTACCTTGACCTTGTCAGGAGAGTTTTGGTCCTCTCCATCTTCTATGACGGCCTTTGCCATTAAGCACTTGTGAGCGTTGCCCTTGTAGTCTTTCATATAGTTGTAAGTGACAACATCACCATTCTTGTTGACTAGCCTCAAGGTGTTTTGAGAATCTTGAGCTACTCCGGCAACACCACCAACATCATCTGGATCGGATTCTTCATGAGCAACCATTGCTTTCCCATCTCTCTTCTTGAGCTTGGAGTTCATAGGATTTGGCAACTTCTTCTTTGAAAAGGTCTTGGGAAACCTTGGTTTATCTTCTCTCTTCTCATAAGGGCAATCGTTGGAGAAGTGGTTGGTTTCTTCACAGTTGTAGCATTTTCTCACTTTCTTCTTCTGGAATCTTCCCTTGTATTTTCCCGCGCTAAACTTCTTGACAAAGAGGGCAATGTCTTCATATGAAGGGCTCTCATCGGAGTCAATCTCATCATCATCGTCATCTTCTTCTTCTTCACTTTGCTCTTCCTCACATACATGCTTGGACTTCAAAGCAAGATTGATCTTTGATGTTGAGGTACCATGCATGGCAAGATGTTTTGTAGCATTTGCCTTTGACTCTTCGAATAGTTGGAAAGTGGATATGATGTCATCCAGAGTCATTTCCTTGAATCCATGATGTTGTCTTATGTCCCACACCATTTGGTGATGATATGGAGCAAGAGCATGAAGTAGCTTGTCCACGAGAAACCTCTTAGTCAAGTTGAATCCATCTTGTGTCTTGTCACAGTCACAGGACTCAATGTCGGCGGTGAGAGTCATGAGACGCTCAAGGAGCTGCTTGGGGGATTCACCTTTCTCCATACAATTTTTTTGCAATTGACCCTTGGCAATTTCATACTGAGCAAGCCGGAGAGTGGAGGTATCGGTCTTGGTTCTTACAATGCTGTCCCATAATTCCTTGGCACTTGTGATGTGTATGTAAGGTCTCCTTTGCTTATCATTCATTCCTTTTCTTATGCACATGATTGCGGTGTCGTTGAGATGCTTGTCATAAGTTTCTTTTGGAGTGAGATTCTTTGGGTCGACAGGATGGTAGCCATGCTCCAGAATGTCCAACATTTCATCATTGGCGTACCTAAGATGGTCCTGCATACCAACTCTCCACAAAGCAAAGTCGGAACTGTCATCAAGCAAAGGAGGTTTTCCTCCAGGATTATACTTAGGTTTCTCAAGTTGGGGTCTAGCATAAAGCCATGGAACACTAGATTGATCATTGCTAGGAGGTTGTTGGCCAAGTGAAGGAATAGGCACAGTTGGCCTCAAGGCCGCACCACCCGAAGGTGATGCAAGCATCGTGGTTAATGTGGCTAATCTCATTTGGACCAAGGCCTCAAGAGAAGCATCATGCTCCTCCTTTTTCTTAGCAAGAGCCCGTTCCAGATCCTCAGAAGTGAAGGACTTGGCTTTCGTGGAAGCCGCGCCCTTATCCTTCGGATCCGCAACAAGGGGAGTCCCATCGGGGTTCATCTCGCTCTAGGGCGGTTAAGCCACACGACTAGAGCACAAGGCTCTGGTACCAATTGAAAGGATCGAGATGGACCTGTAGGGGGGTGAATAGGTACAATTACAAATTTTAATTGTTATTTAGTAATTTTAGGCAATAATGCGGAATATGAAAGTGAGCCTAACAATTGCAAAGATGATAGTCGTGCTGCGTGTACTAAGCAAGACAACAACTAAGTAGATAGGTAAGCACAAGTAATACAAGTAATACGACAAAGACAAATAACCACAAGTAGGGAGTTAGCGTTAGGGATAACCGCAGCTCCGAGAGACGAGGATGTATGCCGATGTTCACTTCCTTGGAGGGAAGCTACGTCACCGTTTAGAGAGGTGGGTGTTACCACGAAGGCACACCAATGCCACGAAGGCTCACCCTATTCTCTCCTTGAGACAACACCACGAAGGCATTTCTCAACCACTAGTGGTAGACCTTGGGGTGGTCTCCAAACCCTCACAAACTTTCCGGGGGTAATCACAATGAACGATTCCTCGCCGGAGTACTCCTACCGCCTAGGAGTCTCCAACCTCCAAGAGTAACAAGATGCACCACGAAAACAAGGGGGAATCAACTTTTGCTTTGGTGGAAGTGTAGATCGGGCACTCCTCCTTCACTCTTTAAAAGATCAAGAGCTTTGGTTGGAAGAGGAGGGAGAACTCCAAGAAATTGAGGTCTGAAAATGGAGGAGAGAGAAATGGAGTCGTCACCTTCTTCGTGGGGAAGAAGAAGACTATTTATAGGTGGGGATAGAATCCAGCCGTTGGGGCCAGATTCCTGCGAAGGCCGGACGTTCCGGGCATGCCCGGAGGTTCCGGACCCCGGAAGTTCCGGCCCAAGTTCCGGGCAGGTTTCGGGCTACACAGAGAGTTTGCATCCTCTGTGAGTACCCCGAAAGCTGCCAGAATGGGGACGGACGTTCCGACGCCCGGAAGTTCCAGCCGGCCCGGAAGTTCCGGGGGACGGAAGTTCCTGAGAGGTTCCGGCCTACACAGAGAGATTGCACGCGAGGGTACTTTACCTGGGTGGCCCGAAAGCTTTCCGGACCTTCTGGTCCCCGGAAGTTCCGGCCGTCACGGAGGCTCCGGCCTAGCCAGAGACTTTGCACCTTGTAGTTAAAACCAATTATGAGGATTGATTTTGCCAGATCATATGTGTATGTGGAGTTGATTCCCAGATGTTTTCATGATGCACCCCTCTTAATAGTGCGGCTGCCCTATGGACTCAATGAAGGAAAGAAAATAATATGGCACTCCGCTTTTTCCTTTTTCCGAGTAGAGGGAAAGTAACCAACATGCTTCACTTCAATTTTGACGGTGCTGTTTACAGTAGAGCATGTGGTTAGAAACACAAATGGAATTGTCATAGATGTCAAAAACTATTAAGGGCAACAATGCACTTTCACCCTCATCTAGATGTCGTCCATTTCGCCTTCCTTCGTGTCTAACCTTTGGTAGAGGTCCTCATACGCCCGACCCCTTGCTTCACTCACAGCTTGCTTTGCGGCCTTCTTTGCCATCTTGTACTTCTCTATGTTGTCTACACTCCTATCCAGATATAGGCGTCTGAAACAATCTTTCTTCTCCTTAATCGCCTTCTGGACATCATCGTTCCACCACCAGGTATCTTTAGCTTCTCTTCTACTTCCCCTGGACACTCCAAACTCCTCTGAGGCCACCTTACGAATGCAAGTCACCATCTTCATCCACATGTTGTCTACATCACCTCCTTCCTCCCAAGGACCCTCCTTAATGTCCATCTCCTTGAATGCCGAAGCTACCTCCCCCTTGAGCTTCCACCACTTCGTTCTAGCGACTTTGGCATGCTTGTCCCGTTGGACACGAATCCGAAAGCGGAGGTCAGCAACCACAAGCTTATGCTGAGGGACAACACTCTCTCCAGGTATCACCTCACTAGTAGAAAACAGAGCTTTGAAACGGGCCATAATATTGCATTAGTCCCGGTCGTGTTACGAACCGGGACTAATGGGTGCATCAGTCCCGGTTCGTGAGGCCAGGGCACCGGCCGGGCCTCGGCGAGAACCAGTCCCGGTTCGTATGACCCCTTTAGTCCCGGTTCCAGACACGAACCGGGACTAAAGGGCCTCGCTCCTGGCCGAGCCCCTTTAGTCCCGCTTGGTGGCTGGAACCGGGACTAAAGAGGCACCTTTAGTCCCGGTGCTAGCCACCAACCGGGACTTATACAATGCCTATATAAATGCTCGCCCCTGCCCGCTCACTCCTCTGTTTTTTGGCCGGCCGGCGTTTGGGAGGTGTGTTGCTCTCTGTTCTCACATCCTATGCACATGAGGTGTTCGATGAAATGTCGGAGCCACACTTAAGTTTTCTCCTCTCTAAGCTCGACCTCGAAGCTACATTTTCCCTAAGATTTGTTTAGATTTGGCGGTGCACCAACTGCACATGTGTTCTAAAAGGTTAACGACTTCATCGTTTTAGTGGAGGAGTGTATGTGGGAGTTCTTTTGATTTATACGCACAATTAGAACTGAAATTAACTTCTTAGAGTCTGCACATGTGTAGGGTGCCGTCCCCGTCCCCGTCCTCACTGTCGTCGATCGCCCGCGCCGATCTCGTCGCCGGCACCACCGTGGTGAGCCTCTTGTTCTTATCTTCTTTCTAAAAGAAAAAAATTCTTACTTGTATGATTTAGATAGATACTTGTACAATTTTCTTAATTTTATTATTGTTTGTTATTATATAGTGCCATGGTTTTGGTATCCACCCCCGTCGGCCCTCGTCCTGTCTATGATTCGGATGTGGTATATTATCTTTTATAACTATTTGTTTCATTTAGTGTTTATGACAATTATGCCGACCAACGTGACATAGATGTTTTTATCTAGGAGGTATGTGAACCGGAAATTCGAACCGACCCTCTTGTCGAGAGGTTAAATTTAGTTGAAAAAGAAAACAATTACTTGAAGAAAAAATTGAAAAGAATTGAGGAGGAGAAGATGGAATTGGAGTTGCATGTTGCCGATGTCGTCGAAGATCACAAGATCAAGATAGATGCAATGCGCTTGAAGATTAGAAAGATTAGAAAATATGCCATTCATACTGAGGCTTGGTATCATTATGCCGTTGGATCAATTGGTACCTTAGTTGCGGTTATGATCGCATTTGTTGTTGCATTTAAATGTTTTACATAGTTTCAATGTATGTTTTAATTAGATGCTCTAGAGAGCTATATGTTGTTCAATGAGAACTATGTATGAACTTTATGTATTTATTTTGGTCACTACTGTACTTTGGTTTTAATGTGATGATGAACTTCTATTAATTTGGTCACTTCTCTATTCATGATGTTTTGTAATGGTTTTTGATACACTTAATTATATAATGCACGCAGATGAACCGACAATGGATGTACGGTGACCGACGCACCTCCGAGTACATTAAGGGCCTGCATAATTTTCTCGAAGTGGCTCAGGCAACCAAGCATAATGGTTTTATATATTGTCCATGTACTATCTGTGGGAATACGAAGGATTACTCTAACTCAAAAACCCTACACGTCCACCTGCTTGAGAAGGGTTTCATGCCACACTATAATGTTTGGACCAAGCACGGAGAAAGAGGGGTTATGATGGAAGACAACGAAGAAGAAGAGGATGATGACAACTATCCGCCCCCTGAATACGGTGATGCTGCAATGGGGGAAGCTGAAGATCAATAGGAAGAACCAGACGATGTGCCCGATGATGATCTTCGCCGGGTCATTGTTGATGCAAAGAGACAATGCCAATGTGAAAGGGAGAAGTTAAAGTTCGATCGCATGTTAGAGGATCACAAAAAAGGGTTGTACCCAAATTGCGAAGATGACAACACAAAGCTCGGTACCACACTGGAATTGCTGCAATGGAAGGCAGAGAATGGTGTATCTGACAAGGCATTTGAAAAGGTGCTGAAAATAATGAAGAATAAGCTTCCAAAGGACAACGAATTGCCCGACAGTACATACGAAGCAAAGAAGGTTGTCTGCCCTCTAGGATTGGAGGTGCAGAAGATACATGCATGCCCTAATGACTGCAACCTCTATCGCGGTGCGTACGAGGATTTGAACACATGCCCGGTATGCTGTGCATTGTGGTATAAGATCAGACGAGATGACCCTAGTGATGTTGAGGGCCAGCGCACCGGGAAGAGGGTTCCTGCGAAGGTGATGCGGTATGCTCCTATAATACCACGGTTGAAACGTTTGATCAGAAACAAAGAGCATGCCAAGTTGATGCGATGGCACAAGGAAGACCGTAAGAAAGACGGGAAGTGGAGAGCACCCGGTGATGGGTCGCAGTGGAGAAAGATCAAGAGAAAGTGGGGGGACTTTACAGATGACCCAAGGAATGTATGGTTTGGTTTAAGTGGAGATGGCGTTAATCCTTTTGGGGAGCAGAGCAGCAAGCATAGCACATGGCCTGTGACTCTATCTATGTATAACCTTCCTCCTTGGTTGTGCATGAAGCGGAAGTTCATTATGATGCCAGTGCTAATCCAAGGCCCTAAGCAACCCGGCAATGACATGGATGTGTACCTAAGGCCATTAGTTGACGAACTTTTACAACTGTGGAATGGAAAAGGTGTACGTGTGTGGGATGAGAACGAACAATAGGAATTTGACCTACGAGCGTTGTCGTTTGTAACCATCAATGATTGGCCTGCTCTCAGTAACCTTTCAGGACAGACAAACAAGGGATACCACGCATGCACGCATTGTTTAGATGACACCGATAGTATATATTTGGACAAATGCAGGAAGAATGTGTACCTGGGGCATCATCGATTTCATTCGACCAACCATCAATGTCGAAAGAAAGGAAAACATTTCAAAGGTGAGGCAGATCACCGGAAGAAGCCCGCCCTCCGTACTGGTGATCACATACTTGATATGGTCAATGATTTACGAGTAATCTTTGGAAAGGGTCCTGGCGGACTATCTGTTCTGAATGACGCTAAGGGACGCGCACCCATGTGGACGAAGAAATCTATATTTTGGGACCTACCCTATTGGAAAGACCTAGAGGTCGGCTCTGCAATCGACGTGATGCACGTGATGAAGAATCTTTGCGTGAACCTGCTAGGCTTCTTGGGAGTGTATGGGAGGACAAAATATACACCGGAGGCAAGGGAGGACCAGCAACGTGTGCACGAAAAAGACGGCATGCATCCAAAGCAGTATGAAGGTCCTGCCAGCTACGCTCTTACCAAAGAAGAGAAGGAAATCTTCTTTGAATGCCTGCTCAGTATGAAGGTCCCGTCTGGCTTCTCATCGAATCTAAATGGAATAATAAATATGACAGAGAAAAAGTTCCAGAACCTAAAGTCTCATGACTGCCACGTGATTATGACGCAACTGCTTCCGGTTGCATTGAGGTGGCTTCTACCGGAAAACGTTCGATTAGCCATTGTGAAGCTATGTGCATTCCTCAATGCAATCTCTGAGAAGGTAATCGATCCAGAAATCCTACCAAGGTTAAAGAGTTATTTGGTGCAATGTCTTGTCAGTTTCGAGCTGGTGTTCCCACCATCCTTCTTCAATATCATGACGCACGTCTTAGTTCATCAAGTCGACGAGATTGGCATTCTGGGCCCTGTATTTCTACACAACATGTTCCCCTTTGAGAGGTTCACAGGAGTCTTAAAGAAATATGTTCGTAACCGTGCTAGGCCAGAAGGAAGCATCTCCATGGGCCATCAAACAGAGGAAAGCATTGGGTTTTGTGTTGACTTTATTCCTGACCTTAAGCCGATTGGTCTCCCTCAATAGCGGTATGAGGGGAGACTGACTGGAAAAGGCACGCTAGGAGCGAATTCAATAATATGTAGGGACGGGCATTCTTGGTCTCAAGCACACTACACTGTTCTACAGAATTCTACCTTGGTGACCCCGTATGTCAATGAACACAAGAATATTCTCCGCTCCAAACACCCGCAGCAGTGTGACGACTGGATTACATGTGAACACATCAGGACTTTTGGCAGTTGGTTGCAAACACATCTCATGGGTAACACCACTGTTGCAGATGAGCTGTACTCGTTGGCCAGGGGACCATCTTCGACTATTGACTTACAAAGGGTACGAGATAAATGGGAATACATTTTACACGATCGCCCAAGATCAAAAGAGCACCAACCAAAATAGTGGTGTCCGCTTTGATGCAGCAACCAACAGGGGAAATGGCACATATTATGGTTACATAGTGGACATATGGGAACTTGACTATGGACATGATTTTAAGGTCCCTTTGTTTCGGTGCAAATGGGTCAATCTGTCAGGAGGCGGGGTACAGGTAGACCCGCAGTACGGAATGACAACAGTGGATCTGAACAATCTTGGGTACACAGACGAACCATTCGTCCTAGCCAATGATGTGGCGCAGGTTTTCTATGTGAAGGACATGCCTACAAAACCGAGAAAAAGAAAAGATAAGGAAGCGAATACATCATACGATGAGCCAAAGCGCCACATAGTTCTTTCAGGGAAAAGAGACATCGTGGGAGTGGAGGGCAAGACAGACATGTCTGAAGATTATGAAAAGTTTCATGAAATTCCTCCCTTCAAAGTGAAGGCTGACCCAAGCACCCTGTTAAACGATGAAGATTATCCATGGTTACGGCGCAATAAGCAAGGGACACACGCGAAGAAAAAGTGAAGACTTTCTCTCCACAACTATTCTGATGAAGGCTTTGATCTAGAATATCACTGCAGTTACATGTCAAGAAATGAAATGCCTTTTGTAACTGATGAGTTTTCGTCTGAAACCCTGATACTTCGAAAGAGATTGTTCATTTTGTACACGAAGTGCATCCAGTTTTTGCCGTAACCCTCTCAACTTTTTAGCACATGCTATGTGGGTGAAATGATGATACCATGCCATCTTTCAACCATTTCAGAGTTCATTTGCAGTGCTTTTCAATTCAGGGTCATCTAAGCTCAAAATAAATCATGAAATGCATGAAAAATAGCAAATGAAGTAAGAAAAGGTTTGAAAAGTGATGATGTGGCTTTGAATGGTGCATATTAAATGCATAAAAAGTCTTGAGTTCAAATATGTTTAAAAAATTGAAATCCTTTTGTAACAGATGAGTTTTCGTCTGAAACCCTGACACTTCGAAAGAGATAGTTCATTTTGTACACGAAGTGCATCCAGTTTTTGCCGTAACCCTCTCAACTTTTTAGCACATTCTATGTGGGTGAAATGATGATACCATGCCAACTTTCAACCATTTCAGAGTTCATTTGCAGTGCTTTTCAATTCAGGGTCATTGATACGTATCCAATGTATATATAATTTATGAAGTATTCATGCCATGTTTACAATAATTTTATATGATTTTGGTATGATTTTATTAGAACTAATCCGGACTGACGTTGTTTTCAGCACAGCTACCGTGGTGTTGTTTTTGTGCAGAAATAAAAGTTCTCGGAATGGGCTGAAAATTTACGGAGAATATTTTTGGAAAATATAAAAAATACTCGAGCAAAAAGCTGGGCCAGGAAGCTGAGCAAAAAGCGCCCCCCTGGCTTGTGGACTCCTCGGGCACCGCCTTGACGTGAGACCGACGCCAAAAATTCCTATAAATACTAAAACCCCCAGAAAGAAACCTAGATCGGGAGTTCCGCCGCCGCAAGCCTCCAGAGCCACGAAAAACCAATCGGGAGCCTGTTCCGGCACCCTGCCAGAGGGGGAAACCATCACCGGAGGCCATCTTCATCATCCCGGCGGTCTCCATGACGAGGAGGGAGTAGTTCACCCTCGGGGCTGAGGGTATGTACCAGCAGCTATGTGTTTGATCTTTCTCTCTCATGTTCTTGAGATGGCACGATCTTGATGTACCGCGAGCTTTATTAATATAGATGAATCATATGGAGTTTTCCCCTCTCTATCTTCTTGTGATGAATTGAGTTTTCCCTTTGAAGTTTTCTTATCGGATTGAATCTTTACGGATTTGAGAACACTTGATGTATGTCTTGCGATGGGATATCTGTGGTGACAATGGGATGTTCTATTGATCTACTTGATGTATGTTTTGGTGATCAACTTGCGGGTTCCGTGACCTTGGGAATCTATGCATAGGGGTTGACACATGTTTTCGTCTTGACTCTCCGGTAGAAACTTTGGGGCACTCTTTGAAGTTCTTTGTGTTGGATTGAACATGATGAATCTGAAATTGTGTGATGCATATCGTATGACCAAGCCCATGGGTACTTGTGGTGACATTGGAGTATCTAGATGACATTAGGGTTTTGGTTGATGTGTATCTTAAGGTGTTATTTTAGTACGAACTCTAGGACTGTTCGTGACACTTATAGGGATAGCTCATAAGATTGATCAGAAAAGATAACTTTGAGGTGGTTTCGTACCCTACAATAATTTCTTCGTTTGTTCTCCGCTATTTGTGACTTTGGAGTGAACTCTTTGTCGCACGTGAGGGATTTACATATGATTCAACTATGTTAGTATTGTTGAGAGAACTTGCACTAGTGAAAGTATGAACCCTAGGCCTTGTTTCCAAGCATTGCAATGCCGTTTGTGCTCACTTTTATCATTAGTTACCTTGCTGTTTTTATATTTTCAGATTACAAAAACCTATATCTACCATCCATATTACACTTGTATCACCATCTCTTCGCCGAACTAGTGCACCTATACAATTTATCATTGTATTGGGTGTGTTGGGGACACAAGAGACTCTTTGTTATTTGGTTGCAGGGTTGTTTGAGAGAGACCATCTTCATCCTACGCCTCCCACGGATTGATAAACCTTAGGTCATCCACTTGAGGGAAATTTGCTACTGTCCTACAAAACTCTACGCTTGGAGGCCCAACACGAGTCTACAAGAAGAAGGTTGCGTAGTAGACATCAAGCTCTTTTCTGGCGCCGTTGCCGGGGAGGCTAGGTAAGCGGCACTCACATCCCGTCAACGAAGCTCTTTTCTGGCGCCGTTGCCGGGGAGGTGAGTGCTTGAAGGTATATCTTTAGATCTTGCAATTGAATCTTTTAGTTTCTTGTTTTATCACTAGTTTAGTCTATAAAAGAAAACTACAAAAAAATGGAATTGAGGTTGCCTCATATGCTTCATCTTTTTAATGTCCTTCGTGAAAATGATGGAAAGGAAAATTGTGCTCAATTGTTAGAAGAAGAAGTTATTAAAATGTTTGGCACTAAATCTTTTAGTGATGAGCATGATTGCAATGTTGTTAGTATGAACTCTCTGAATATTCATGATGCTAATGATATGCAAAGCCACAAGCTTGGGGATGCTATGTTTGATGAATATGATATTTTTAGTCCCCCAAGTTTTGATGAGCAAATTTATTATGATGAAAGCATGCCTCCTATTTATGATGATTATTGTGATGACATGTATGCTATAAAGAATAATGATAACCATGAAACTTGTCATCATGATTTTAATTTTCAATTGGATTATGCTTCACATGATAGTTATTTTGTTGAGTTTGCTCCCTCTACTATTGATGAGAATAAATTTGCTTATGTGGTGAGTAGTAAAATTTCCATGCTTGTAGATCATGAAAAGAATGCTTTATCTGCTGGTTATATTGTGAAATTCCTTCATGATGCTACTGAAAATCATTATGAGGGAGGAACATATGCTTGTATTAATTGCAATAATATCAAGTTTTCTCTCGCACGTGAGGGATTTACATATGATTCAACTATGTTAGTATTGTTGAGAGAACTTGCACTAGTGAAAGTATGAACCCTAGGCCTTGTTTCCAAGCATTGCAACACCGTTTGTGCTCACTTTTATTATTAGTTACCTTGCTGTTTTTATATTTTCAGATTACAAAAACCTATATCTACCATCCATATTACACTTGTATCACCATCTCTTCGCCGAACTAGTGCACCTATACAATTTATCATTGTATTGGGTGTGTTGGGGACACAAGAGACTCTTTGTTATTTGGTTGCTGGGTTGTTTGAGAGAGACCATCTTCATCCTACGCCTCCCACGGATTGATAAACCTTAGGTCATCCACTTGAGGGAAATTTGCTACTGTCCTACAAAAATCTGCGCTTGGAGGCCCAACACGAGTCTACAAGAAGAAGGTTGCGCAGTAGACATCAGTCAACTTAGCTCAAAATAAATCATGAAATGCATGAAAAATAGCAAATGAAGTCAGAAAAGGTTTGAAAAGTGATGATGTGGCTTTGAATGGTGCATATTGAATGCATAAAAAGTCTTGAGTTCAAATATGTTTAAAAAATTGAAATCCTTTTGTAACAGATGAGTTTTCGTCTGAAACCCTGATACTTCGAAAGAGATTGTTCATTTTGTACACGAAGTGCATCCAGTTTTTGCCGTAACCCTCTCAACTTTTTAGCACATGCTATGTGGGTGAAATGATGATACCATGCCAACTTTCAACCATTTCAGAGTTCATTTGCAGTGCTTTTCAATTCAGGGTCATCTTAGCTCAAAATAAATCATGAAATGCTTGAAAAATAGCAAATGAAGTCAGAAAAGGTTTGAAAACTGATGATGTGGCTTTGAATGGTGCATATTGAATGCATAAAAAGTCTTGAGTTCAAATATGTTTAAAATTTTGAAATCCTTTTGTAACAGATGAGTTTTCGTCTGAAACCCTGACACTTCGAAAGAGATTGTTCATTTTGTACACGAAGTGCATCCAGTTTTTGCCGTAACCCTCTCAACTTTTTAGCACATGCTATGTGGGTGAAATGATGATACCATGCCAACTTGCAACCGTTTTAGAGTTCATTTGCAGTGCTTTTCAATTCAGGGTCATTTTAGCTCAAAATAAATCATGAAATGCATGAAAAATAGTAAATGAAGTCAGAAAAGGGTTGAAAAGTGATGATGTGGCTTTGAATGCTGCATATTGAATGCAGAAAAAGTCTTGAGTTAAAATATGTTTAAAAAATCGAAATCCCTTTGTAATAGACGTGTTTTCGTCCGATCAAAGTTATTTAACTTAATATTATATAAAATTTATGCAACTAAAATTATCAAAGTTATTTTTGTTAAAAACTTTAATAGCAAAAAGAATATTCATAAAGTATTTTTGTTAAGAACTTTTAATATGCAAAAAAATAACATAAAATATAGCAAAAGTGAACATAGATGCGCTTATAGGGAAAATTCGACCTGAAATCAAAGTGATGCACTTTGATTTCAGGTCGAATTTCCCGTATAAGGGCATCTATTTTCACTTTGAGAGGAACTCAACAAGGCAGAGAGGGGCGGGCTTATAAACCGGTGCGAGCGCCTCTCGCTTGGCGAGGTGGGACTAAACTCCCACCACAGCCAGAACCAACCCGTTAGTCCCGGTTGGTGGCTCCAACTGGGACCAATTCCAACCTTTCGTCCCGGTTGGTGCCACCAACCGGGACTAATGCCACCCTTTAGTCCCGGTTGGAGCCACCAACCGGGACCAAAGGTCTCTGCTTCCCGCCCTTTGGGCTGCTGAAATTGACCTTTAGTCCCGGTTGGTGGCTCCAACCAGGACGAAAGGGTGGCATTGGTCCCGGTTGGAGCCACCAACCGGGACTAAAGTTCTCTGTATATAAGAGGGAGTCGGGAAATTTTCCAATCCCATCTGCAGTTTCTTCTCTCCCCCGACGGCGCCGACGACCACCTCGACGCCGCCAGGCTACCGGATTTTGCCGTCCCCCGCTCCCCTGCCCTGACGTCGCCGTCACCGTCGTCGCGCCCTGCCCCTACATCGTCGTCGTCGTCGCCGTCGCCACGCCCTGCCCCGCCGCCTTCGCCCTCGGCACCGTCGGCCTTCTCCGGTCAATTCGCAGCAACGAGGACCTCCCCGGCCGCTCTGTCGACGCCTTCGAAGCCGCGGTGAGGCCCCGGTTCTTTTACACCTAGCCCCGTCGCCGATCTCCTCTCCTAACCCCGCTAGCCGGCTTGCCCGTGAGCTCCTCGCTGCCGGTCGTCTCGCCGCCGTGGCTAGAGCTCCCGTGACCCCATTTAGATGCGGCCGAGCACGGGCTATGTCCTAGTGGCCTCAGGCGCCGCTCCTGTGGTCCCTAGCGTGGACACCACCGCGTCCAGAGGTCGCCGGCGACGAGCATCGCCGCCTGTGTCACCTGCAGGTGGGCTCCGACCATAAGGTGATTAGCTTAATGCTAATCACCCTGTTAATTAACCCCTGGGTCACTGACATATGGGCCCGACCCTGTTAATTTGATAGTTAGGTCAATTTTAAAACCCATGGGTCACTGACATATGGGCCCGATCACTAATACATCACCGCCGCTCGCCCCCGCCCACCGCGCGCAGCACCGCCACCGGCCCCGCCTCCGCCCACCGCAGCACCGCCGCTGGCCCCGCGCGCGTCTCTGGCGAGCCCGCAGCGCCGCCCGCGCCCGACGATTTTAGTTGATTTAGTTAATTTAGTTGTTTAGTTAATTTAGTTAATTTTAGTTGTTTTAGTTGATTTAGTTAATTTAGTTGTTTAGTTAATTTAGTTGTTTTTATTTTTTATTTTTTTTATTGTTTAGATGTTTAGTTCTTTTATCGTCGGTCGTCGGTGACGCGATATCGAGGAGTCCCCGACGATCGTCGATGAGGGAGAGTACCCCCCGACGATCGCCGGTGAGGGAGAGTCCCCAACGATATCGAGGAGTCCCCGACGATCGTCAGTGACGCGATATGATGTTTAATTAGATGTTTAAATGTTTAGTTGCATAGCGTAGCCGTTGAGTCGACGATGCCTGGCCCGCATCCTCATCGTCGACTCGGCGCCGGCGACCACCTGCTTGAGAGGCGCCATGTCCGGGACTGGGCTCCGCCGGGCTGGCACTGGGAGGTGCTGCCGTCCGGGGCGCCCAGCTTGGTGAGGAATCAGGGTCCCGTCGTCGACCCGGAGGTTCTTTGGTGGCGGTCGCGTGGACCACTGTCGGTGCAGAGGGAGCTGGCCCCCACGGAGGTGGTACGTCGTCGTGTCAGGGAGGAGGACGAGCATGTCCGACGCTACATGGCTGCGTTGGATGCCAGGTTCTCCAATACCTGGCAGGTTCTTCAGGGATCTCACCCGAGCTATGATCCTGTCATAGTTCCTTCTCTTTGGGTGTCCACCGCCTGCGCCGCGAGACGTCAACTATATCTGTATTAGTGATATTGTATAATAATATTCGAGATGTATTAATGATAATATTCGATGATGTATTAGCGATACTATTCGATGATGTATTAGTGATATTATATGATCGTATTGTTGCATTGCCTTGTATTGATTTGCATATCTCATGTTTGTATATTGCCATGTTGTAATATTTGCAGAAACTATGGATCACAGAGACTTAGAAAAAGAACAGTTGTTGGGGGATATAATCCGAGCCGGAGGTGATCCCTTGTCGTATCTCAACGACACCGATGGTCAGGAAGGAGAGGATGACGGCTCCGGTGATCCAACAATGGAGGAAGGAGATCATGACGGCTCCGGTGACCGAATGGTGGAGGAAGGAGATCATGATCACGGCTCCGGTGACCGAATGGAGGAGGGAGCCTCAACTGTTGCAAAGTCCGACGAGGTAAGGAGACGAGGCCCGAAGAAAAGGTTGCGCCCGGATGAAAGGTTCACGATCACAGAAGTCGCGAAAGATGGCCAACCGATTGCTCCCAAGCGGACCAAGGACGCATTTGTACATCAGTGTTGAGTTGTTGTTAGGGACTATGACTCGATCAACACCCAGCAATGGAATAAGAATAATAAGGACCCTGAAGTTTCTTATGTCCATGATAGACTGAAAGATGATCTTTGGACCGAGCTGATGACAAATTTCAGCCTACCGCGAGAGGAGGATCCGAATAACCCAGTTATAGAGCGAAAGGTCAAGGCGTTTGCTCTTAAGAAGATGGCAGAACTATTCAGGAACTGGAAGAAAGAGTTGAACACAAAGTTTATTGAGAAAGAGGAGACTCCGAAATTCATCGGTCGATATGAGAAGATAAGAGATCAATGGCCCGAATTTGTGGCCTACAAGAAATCGGAGAAGGGTAAGAAATGGTCACTGACAAACATGAAAAATGCTGCAAAGAAGAAGTATCACCATCACACGGGGTCAGGTGACTACTACAAAGCCCGGCAGTTGTGGGACAAAGCTGAGCAAGACCTGCTTCACTAGTAGAAAACAGGGCACTAGTCCCGGTTCCAGAGGGCTTTTAGTCCCGGTTCTGGAACCGGGACAACACGATCGGGACTAATGCCCAAAACCTTTAGTCCCGGTTTGCTTACGAACCGGGACCAAAGGGGCTCCACGTGGCCGCTGCGGGGCGCCCAGGCAGGAGGACCTTTAGTCCCGGTTGGTAAGACCAACCGGGACCAAAAGGCAGCCACGCGTCAGCAGCTCGCAGGCGTTGGGGTTTTTTTTTTTGGAAGGGGGGGTTTAGGGGTTTTGGAGGGTTAATTTAGGGGTTTCATATTGTGTTAGCTAGCTAATAGAGAGAAGTGACCTCTCTTTCTCCGTGCTTGGTCGACGCTAGCTACTATACATATAGAGAGAACTCGACGCTAGCTAGTAAGCAAATGAAGGAAACCATTAATTACACAAGATCGTCATGAACATATATAGAGAGAAGTGACATCTCTTTCTCCGTGCTTGGTCGAACAACAAGTTTTCGTATATCTATCCGACGCTACTACATATGTACAATATAACATCCCTTACAACCATTACAATATGCATACCAGGACTAAAGGTTTTGGGTATTAGTCCCGCTTGTTTTGTCCCGGTTCCAGAACCGGGACTAAAGGCCCTCTGGAACCGGGACTAGTACCTTGTTTTCTACTAGTGCCTTACAGTCTAGGCATGCATGCTTGTCTTCTCTTCTCGAGAGGATGAAATCAATCTGGCTAGAGTGCTGCCCACTACTGTAAGTCACTAGATGTGATTCTCTCTTCTTAAGGAGGATGTTAGCTACGATCATGTCATAGGCTAGCGCAAAGCTTAAGACATCTTCTCCTTCATGATTTCTCAAGCCATAGCCAAATCCCCCATGCACCCCTTCAAAACCTGTGTTAGATGTGCCCACGTGGCCAGAGGTCTCCTCCTATGAAGAGCCTCTCGCCAATCCGTACACTCCTAACCAAGTCCTCCAAGCCTTCCCAGAACTCCCTCTTGGTGTTCTCATTGTGGCCTACTTGCGGGGCATACGCGCTGATAATGTGAGGACTAAGTCCCCAACTACCAGCTTGACCAGGATAATCTGGTCCCCACGTCTCTTGACGTCTACCACTCCATCCTTGAGGCTCTTGCTGATCAAGATGACTACTCCATTTCTGTTTGCAACCGTTCCCGTGTACCACAGCTTGAAGCCGGTACCCTCCACCTCCTTCGCCTTCTGCGACTTGTAAATATAAGTGTTAAATATTTTTTTGTAGTATTATTGTATACGTTAACATTGTTCTGTTGTTTGCAATGATAAAGTCACATTGATGGAAGTGAAAGCTTGGTCATGTTTGAACTTTCATATGAAAGGAATATTTGAAGCTTCCTATGTTTTGGGAGTGAAATTACATAGGGCATTTTTTTAATGTTTTCTATGGAAAATTGCAAACTGTTAAAGTACCTGAAACCAAACTTAGTGAGGAATTATGTTTGAACTCCTGAGGAAAAAGGGAATGCCACACATCATATTAGACTGTGAAAAGTGCATGACAACTTGTCATTTGTGAAACACATTGAGGAAGCTATTATTGTATCTATGAGATGAGGAATAAGTCCAGGTATGCATATTCATTTTCTTTTAGTACTAGTATGGTGCGGGTTCACTGACTAAAGTCGGGAATTTCTTTCAAACATGGTTACTTATGGAACTTCATTTACTGATTGGATTTGATATTTATGTGGTTTTGAAAACTTTATTCAACATGATTATCTTCTATTTGGCTTGATGTGGAAGTATCAATAATAACCATATTATTGATATATGTGATGGAAAATAATTGATGTGGAATTTCACTTGAGGAAACAAAATACTCAAGGTGCCTGTAAAGGTGGAATTACACTCGAGGAAATAATACTCGGGACGCTGAGGACAGCTATGCTGGAATAATCAGGCGGAAACTAAGGTCTCTAGTGATCTTAAGTGTCACAACAAGGAAACATATTGAGGGAATGCATCACATTATTTGTGGGTTTTTCAACGTAGTGTTAATATGATTGCTGACCCCTTGGCTAAGCCTATTAGTCATGAGGTATTTGGTAAGCATGTTAAGGCTATGGGTTTACGGATATTTGAATGATCGTTTTGGATAAGTGGGAGATGTTGGAATTATGTGTCCTGCAACTATATTCAAATTACTAGGAATTATTAATATTCGGAAAACCTCAATATGGAATGACACATGTATTTATGCATGGAATTACTTTACATGATTATCATGGAATTATAATTTGTTGGAACGTACTAAAGTTATATGCTTAATGAAGCTGGTCGATTATCACTGGAATACAATATACTACTCCCTCCGTCTCAAAATAAGTAACTCAATTTTGTACTAAGTTTAGTACAAAGTTAGTACAAAGTTGAGTCCCTTAATTTGGGACGAAGGGAGTACATTACTATTTATATTGGAAAGACTACTCGGGTACAATGATGATCGGAAAGAGCTAGATCATAAAGTTAGATTACAGCCCTAATGTTGATCTACCTAATTAGAGAAATTTACACTCTATTATGGCGTGTTGCTCACAAGCGTGTGCTTCAGGAACATAACGGGTAGAACCCGTTAACTGACAAATATAATCGTGGTTGGTAATTTGATCTGGAGTCTATCCCGGAAAACTAGTTGAAAAGACTAGGAATCTTATATGTATAAGAGGAGGACTCTTTGAAAAGACAGTATAAGAAGGTCCCTACCCTTAGCTTCAGATATGTGAATTGTGAGCGGCACCACGGATAAACGCAGAGAAATAGAGGTAGTTCATAAATTATTTCCAACACATATTACATGCACAATGCTTCAATGCGTGCCTACCCTCTCCCTTTTTAGTTTTCTTGAAACGCTGACCATTTCTTCTCTTTTTCTTGGAAGCAACGAAACGTTGACCTTTGAAAAACTTGTGAGCCTGGTGCAGCTAAACCAAGGCCACGCACTTTCAAGCTCTCCACACGGACGCACCTTTCCCTGCTCTGAACATCACACGAAATGGTCGGTCTGGTCGTCTGCATCAACGAACCCCCAATTTCATACGTATAATAATGAGCCCATTGTAGATTCTGGCAAATGTTGTGCGTCCAGCCTCCATTCATCAGGTCAAAGTTGATGGGCGAACACGGGGGAGGAAGAGGCCAGGGGAGGAAGGCTCCGGCGCCCCAGGTTTGTCTTCACTCCGGCGCGCCGTCACTGTCGGTATTGATCGATGCGTGGCGCCGAAGCGAAGGACGTAAGCCGGTCGCGTGCCGGCGAACTGTAGCTCTACCAGCCCGTCGGCTCGTCCGCCCATGGTAACGCACAGTAGCGGAGCCAGGAAAAATGAGTGAGGAGGGCCGGGTGTTCTTAATCCATGTTGAGGAGGGCCAACCCACTAAATTAAACTGTTTTAGCAGCAAATTAATCACCTTATCACATGTATATTAGGCCTAAATCAGTGTTGTTAGAGGGGGGGGGGGGGGGGGGGGGGGGGGGGGCAGGGCCCCTGCTGGCCCCCCCTGTCTCCGTCACTAACGCACTCCTGCCTTGCCATGGGCACGGGCACAGGCACTGCACCCGGACGGTGGCCGTTGCCGGCTTGCCGCTATCCATCACCCGTTGGCTGTGGCTCTGCGTCTGCCCGTTACACGGCACCATTCCTCTGCAAGCATCGGATGAGACACGACGTCTAGCACGAACTGATCTTTTTATTGTGCTGCGGCATCAGCCGTGGTTCATGCGGAATGGGCGCGTCTGGGCACCGGGATGTTAGAATTAATCTTGACATGTACCGTGTACACGTGCATGTGTGCACATGGGGTGAGTGTTAGCCGGACAATGCGTATGTCCATGGCCGAGTAGTATAGGTTGTTAGCTGCATGCACTACTAGTCTTTGCGATCCTGGAGAGATTCTAGGAGAAGATAAGGCCACACTAGTGCATGCATGGGTTAATTGGTTAGTGGCCGAGGGTGCCGGCCAAGCTAGCGTGTGCATACGCTAGTTAGTGGGCTAGAGAGGTGGCTGGCTGTGTGTGCGTGCGTGTGTGGCACAAGTGCCTTCTCTTGTGTATATAACTAGTATTGAGTTAATGAGAAAGCAAGGCCGTGAGGGCTGAGTAAAAGATGTAGCCAGTGTGTACACCAAGGAGAAGAGCCTCTCGGCAAAGCTTTGTGCTCCTCCTTGGTACATGATCATGTGTGTGTTTCTGAGTTCTACTCACCGTGCGTGTTCTTGAGAGAAACCACAAAGAGAGTTGAGAGGAAGAAGAAGCGGCACTGCGAGGAGGCGGCGCCAACAATTGGTATCAGAGCCTTGTCGATTCGAGGCGGTGGTGGCGGCGCGGCGGACTCCATGTGAGGGGGACGTCGGCGGCGCAAGGTGAACGCCGTTGGCGGAGCGATGCTGCTAGCGGCCGGTGCGTGTCTTCATCCTCGTCAAGCTGCGTCACGAGCGATGGCGAAAGGTATGTCGCCCGGTTAGTTGTGTCACCGGCGGCAAGGAGGTGATGGCCATGGTGCGGAGGCCATTGCCATAAAGAGTTCCATGTGCGAGTCGTCGACAAGGTGCGTCATCGTCACTAGTAGAAAACAGGGCTTTGGTCCAGGCCTGAAATCCCATTAATCCCGGTTCACTCACGAACCGGGACCCATGGGGGCATCGGTCCCGGTTCGTGAGTCCAGGGCGCCGGCCGGGCCTCGTGGGCCATTGGTCCCGGTTCGTCTGACCCCTTTGGTCCCGGTTCCAGACACGAACCGGGACCAATGGGCCTGGCTCCTGGCCCACAACCATTGGTCCCGGTTTGTGGCTGGAACCGGGACCAAATGGACACCATTTGGTCCCGGTTCCAGCCACAAACCGGGACCAATGGTCGGCCTATATATACCCCCTGCCCGCGAGCAGAGCAGTGAACTGCTCTGTTTTTTTGGCCGGCCGTTGGGAGAGATTTGTGGTGCTCTAGCTCACCTCCTATGCACATGAGGTGTTCGATGAAATGCCCGAGCCACACTTAAGCTTTCTCCTCTCGAAGCTCCTTGTCCAAGCTCCATTTTCCTCAAGATTTGTCTAGGTTTGGCGGTCCGTCCTGTCCCGTCCCCGTCCTCACCGCTGTCGATCGCCCGCGCCCATCTCGGCGCCGGCACCACCGTGGTTAGCCTCTTCTTCTTATCTTCTTTCTAAAATAAAAAAGTTCTTACTTGTATGATTTAGATAGATACTTGTGTAATTTTCTTACTTTTATTATTGTTTGTTATTATATAGTGCGATGGTTTTGGTATCCGCCTCCGTCGGCCCTCGTCCTGTCTATGATTCGGATGTGGTATATATTAACTTTTATAACTATTTGTTTTATTTAGTGTTTATGACAATTATGCCAACCAACGTGACATAGATTTTTTAATCTAGGAGGTATGTGAACCGGAAATTCCAACCAACATAGAAATTCTTGTCGAGAAGTTAAATTTGGTTGAAAAAGAAAACAATTACTTGAAAGAAAAATTACAAAGAGTTGAAGAGGAGAAGATGAAGTTGGAGTTGCATGTTGCCGATGTCGTCGACGATCACAAGATCAACATGGATGCAATGCGCTTGAAGATTAGAAAGATTAGAAAATATGCCATTCATACTGAGGCTTGGTATCATTATGCCGTTGGATCAATTGGTACCTTAGTTGCGGTTATGATCGCATTTGTTGTTGCATTTAAATTTTATAGTTTCAATGTATGTTTTAATTAGATGCTCTAGAGAGCTATATGTTGTTCAATAATGAGAACTATGTATGAACGTTATGTATTTATTTTGGTCACTACTGTACTTTGGCTTTAATGTGATGATGAATTTCTATTAATTTGAATTTTAATACACTTTATTATATAACGCACGCAGATGAACCGGCAATGGATGTACGGTGACCGACGCACCTCCGACTATATTAAGGGCCTGCATAATTTTCTCGAAGCGGCTGAGGCAAACAAGCAGAATGGTTTTATGCATTGTCCATGTACAGTATGTGAGAATACGAAGGCTTTCTCCAACTCTAAAACCCTTCACTTCCACCTGCTTGAGAAGGGTTTTATGCCACACTATAATGTTTGGACCAAGCACGGAGGAAGAGGGGTTATGATGGAAGACAACGAAGAAGAAGAGGATGATGACAACTACCCGCCCCCTGAATACGCTGATGCTGCAATGGGGGAAGCTGAAGATCAAGAGGAACCAGACGATGTGCCCGATGATGATCTTCGCCGGGTCATTGTTGATGCACAGAGAGAATGCGAAAGTGAAAGGGAGAAGTTGAAGTTCGATCGCATGTTAGAGGATCACAAAAAAGGGTTGTACCCAAATTGCGAAGATGACAACAGAAAGCTCGGTACCACACTGGAATTGCTGCAATGGAAGGCAGACAATGGTGTATCTGACAAGGGATTTAGTTCGCTACTGAAAATAATGAAGAAGAAGCTTCCAAAGGATAACGAATTGCCCGGCAGTACGTACGAAGCAAAGAAGGTTCTATGCCCTCTAGTGGAGAAAGATCGAGAGAAAGTGGAGCGACTTTACAGGTGACCCGAGGAACGTATGGTTTGGTTTAAGTGTAGATGGCGTTAATCCTTTTGGGGAGCAGAGCAGCAAGCATAGCACATGGCATGTGACTCTATGTATGTATAACCTTCCTCCTTGGTTGTGCATGAAGCGGAAGTTCATTATGATGCCAGTGCTCATCCAAGGCCCTAAGCAACCCGACAATGACATTGATGTGTACCTAAGGCCATTAGTTGATGAACTTTTACAGCTGTTGAATGGAAGAGGTGTATGTGTGTGGGATGAGAACGAACAGGGGGAATTTGACCTACACGCATTGCTGTTTGTAACCATCAACGATTGGCCTGCTCAAAGTAACATTTCAGGACAGACAAACAAGGGATACCACGCATGCACACACTGTTTAGATGACACCGACAGTATATATTTAGATAAATGCTGGAAGAATGTGTACCTGGGGCATCGTCGATTTCTTCCGACCAACCATCAATGTCGAAAGAAAAGAAAGCATTTCAAAGGTGAGGCAGATCACCGGAAGAAGCCCGCCCTCCGTACTGGTGATCACATACTTGATATGGTCAATGATTTACAAGTAATCTTCGGAAAGGGTCCTGGCAGACTATCTGTTCCGACTGACGATGCGGGACGCGCACCCATGTGGACGAAGAAATCTATATTTTGGAACCTACCCTATTGGAAAGACCTAGAGGTCCGCTCTGCAATCGACGTGTTGCACGTGACGAAGAATCTTTGCGTGAACCTACTAGGCTTCTTGGGAGTGTATGGGAAGACAAAAGATACACCGGAGGCACGGGAGGAACAGCAACGTGTGCATGAAAAAGACGGCATGCATCCAAAGCAATATGAAGGTCCTGCCAGCTACGCTCTTACCAAAGAAGAGAAGGAAATCTTCTTTGAATGCCTGCTCAGTATTAAGGTCCCGTCTGGCTTCTCGTCGAATATAAAGGGAATAATAAATATGGCAGAGAAAAAGTTCCAGAACCTAAAGTCTCATGACTGCCACGTGATTATGACGCAACTGCTTCCGGTTGCATTGAGGGGGCTTCTATCGGAAAACGTTCGATTAGCCATTGTGAATCTATGTGGATTCCTCAATGCAATCACTCAGAAGGTGATCGATCCAGAAATCCTGCCAAGGTTAAGGAGTGATTTGGTGCAATGTCTTGTTAGTTTCGAGCTGGTGTTCCCATCGTCCTTCTTCAATATCATGACGCACGTCCTAGTTCATCTAGTCGACGAGATTGTCGTTCTGGGCCCTGTATTTCTACACAATATGTTCCCCTTTGAGAGGTTCATGGGAGTCTTAAAGAAATATGTTCGTAACCGCGCTAGGCCAGAAGGAAGCATCTCCATGGGCCATCAAACAGAGGATGTCATTGGGTTTTGTGTTGACTTCATTCCTGACCTTAAGAAGATTGGTCTCCCTCAATCGCGGTATGAGGGGAGACTGACTGGAAAAGGCATGCTAGGAGCGGACTCAATAATATGTAGGGACGGGCATTCTTTGTCTCAAGCACACTACACAGTTCTACAGAATTCTACCTTGGTGACCCCGTATGTCGATGAACACAAGAATATTCTGCGCTCCAAACACCCAGAGCAGTGTGACGACTGGATTACATATGAACACATCAGGACTTTCGGCAGTTGGTTGCAAACACGTCTCATGGGTGACAACACTGTTTCTGATGAGTTGTACTCGTTGGCCAGGGGACCATCTTCGACTGTATTGACTTACAAAGGGTACGAGATAAATGGGAATACATTTTACACGATCGCCCAAGATCAAAAGAGCACCAACCAAAACAGCGGTGTCCGCTTTGATGCAGCAACCAAGAGGGGAAGGACACATATTATGGTTACATAGTGGACATATGGGAACTTGACAATGGACATGATTTCAAGGTCCCTTTGTTTCAGTGCAAATGGGTCAATCTGTCAAGAGGCGGGGTACAGGAAGACCCACGGTACGGAATGACAACAGTGGATCTGAACAATCTTGGGTACACAGACGAACCATTCGTCCTAGCCAATGATGTGGCGCAGGTTTTCTATGTGAAGGACATGTCTACCAAACCGAGAAAAAGAAAACATAAGGAAGCGAATACATCATACGATGAGCCAAAGCGCCACATAGTTCAGGAAGAGACATCGTGGGATTGGAGGGCAAGACAGACATGTCTGAAGATTATGAAAAGTTTCATGAAATTCATCTCTTCAAAGTCAAGGCTGACCCAAGCACCCTGTTAAACGATGAAGATTATCCATGGTTACGGCGCAATAAGCAAAGGACACAAGCGAAGAAAAAGTGAAGACTTTCTCTCCACAACTATATCATTGCAGTTACATGTGAAGAAATGAAATGCCTTTTGTAACACATGAGTTTTCGTCCGAAACCCTGATACTTCGAAAGAGATTGTCCGTTTTGTACACGAAGTGCATCCAGTTTTTGCCGTAACCCTCTCAACTTTTTATAACATGCTATGTGGGTGAAATGATGATACCATGCCAACTTTCAACCTTTTCAGAGTTCATTTGTAGTGCTTTTCAATTTCCGGGTCATTTAGCTCAAAAAAATCAGTAAATGCATGAAAAATACCAAACGAAGTCAGAAATGGCTGAAAATTGATGATGTGGCTTTGAATGGTGCATTTTGAACACACAAAAAGTCTGGAGTTCAAATAAGTTCCAAAAAATTAAATCCCTTTGTAACAGATGAGTTTTCGTCCGGAACCCTGATACTTCGAAAGAGATTGTCCATTTTGTACACGAAGTGCATCCAGTTTTCGCCGTAACCCTCTCAACTGTTTAGCACATGCTATGTGGGTGAAATGATGATACCATGCCAACTTTCAACCTTTTCAGAGTTCATTTGTAGTGCTTTTCAATTTCATGGTCATTTAGCTCAAAAAAATCAGTAAATGCATGAAAAATACCAAATGAAGTCAGAAAGGGTTGAAAATTGATGATGTGGCTTTGAATGGTGCATTTTGAACACACAAAAAGTCTAGAGTTCAAATAAGTTCAAAAAAATGAAATCCGTTTGTAACAGATGAGTTTTCGTCCGAAACCCTGATACTTCGAAAGAGATTGTCCATTTTGTACACGAAGTGCATCCAGTTTTCGTCGTAACCCTCTCAACTTTTTAGCACATGCTATGTGGGTGAAATGATGATACCATGCCAACGTTCAACCTTTTAAGAGTTCATTTGTAGTGCTTTTCAATTTCATGGTCATTTAGCACAAAAAAATCAGTAAATGCATGAAAAATACCAAATGAATTCAGAAAGGGTTGAAAATTGATGATGTGCCTTTGAATGGTTCATTTTGAACACACAAAAAGTCTAGAGTTCAAATAAGTTCAAAAAAATGAAATCCCTTTGTAACAGATGAGTTTTCGTCCGAAACCCTAATACTTCGAAAGAGATTGTCCATTTTGTACACGAAGTGCATCCTGTTTTTGCCGTAACCCTCTCAACTTTTTAGCACATGCTATGTGGGTGAAATGATGATACCATGCCAACTTTCAACCTTTTCAGAGTTCATTTGAAGTGCTTTTCAATTTCAGGGTCATTTAGCTAAAAGAATGAACTAATAGCAAAAAGAATGAACTGAAAAGCTTTTACAAAACTCTAATAGCAAAAAAGAATGAACTACAAAGAATCAATTAATATTTTTTATTATGATCAACAAAAACAAAACTATAATATTCTTCAACAGCAAAAAGAATTAACTAAAAAGCTTTTATAAACCTCTAGTATTTTTGAAACTATAATTATATAAAAATTATGCAACTAAAATTATGAAAGTATTTTTTGTTCAAATATTAATAGCAAAAAGAATATAATGATAAAACACACTGGAAATAAATAAAGCAAAAAATAAAACAAAAATAAATAAAGCAAAAAACAAAACAAAAATAATGGAAATTATGCAACTAAAATTATCAAAGTATTTTTTGTTCAAAACATTAATAGCAAAAAGAATATAATGATAAAACACACTGGAAATAAATTAAGCAAAAAACAAAACAATAATAAATAAAGCAAAAAACAAAACAAAAATAATGGAAAAAAATGCCACCTACTGGGCCACCACGGCCTGCATACGACTAGAAACCCAACCAGCTAGTTGGGCCAGGATGCAGGCCCGCAGAAGGACCAGTAGGCCCACAGGCAGATTCAGTGTGTATAGGCCCGTAGACCTGCATTGGAGAGGAGCTCGAAGTGGGAGGCGCAGCCGCGCTTATAAACCAGTGTCGAAGCCTCTAAGCTAGCGAGGTGGGACTAAATATCCACCGCACCGTGGCTGTGCCTGGCACAAGCCTTTGGTCCCGGTTTGTGCCACCAACCGGGACCAAAGGTGGGCATTGGTCCCGGTTCGTGCCACCAACCGGGACCAAAGGTCTCTGCTTCCCGCCCTTTGGGCTGACAAAAACTGACCTTTGGTCCCGGTTGGTGGCACCAACCAGGACCAAAGGGCAGCATTGGTCCCGGTTGGCGCCACCAACCGGGACCAATGCTTCGTGTATATAAGCAGCACTTGTGAAAATTTCCATTCAGTTCTTCGATCTCTCCGACGACGCCGCCAGGCTGCCCCTACCCTGCCGTCGCCGTCGCTGCCCCCGACGCCGTCGTCGCCCCTGTCCCATCGTTGGCGTCGCCGTCGCCGCCCCCGACGCCGTCGCCGCGCCCCTGCCCCCGACGCCGTCGCCGCGCCCCTGCCCCGAGCCCTCGCCGTCGCTGCCCCCGACGCCGTCGTCGCCCCTGCCCCATCGTTGGCGTCGCTGCCCCCGACGCCGTCGCCGCGCCCCTACCCCGAGCCCTCGCCGACGCGCCCGACGCCGTCGCCGCACCCCTGCCCCCGACGCCGTCACCGTGCCCCGAGCCCTCGCCGACGGTCCGCGCCGCCCCGCGCTACGGTCCGGCCGGCCCCCTTTCCTCCCTGTCCTCCTCCCCTGTTCATATATATTTTTTTGTTCATATGATTGTTAGATATGATGATGTTGATCATTGTTAGCTAGATGATGTTGATGATAGATATGATGATGTTGATGATAGATGATGTATGCTTTTTTTTTGTTCATATAATTTTTTTTGTTCATATGATGATTTTTTTTGCATTTTTAGAAAAATGTATGTATGTATGTTCTCTGTATATGTTCATATATGCAAAAGTTACATTTTTAGAAAAGTTTTATGTATGTATGTTCTCTGTATATGTTCATATGTGCATTTTTAGAAAAAAATTGTGTATGTATGTTCATATATATATGCAAAAGTTACATTTAAGAAAAAAAAGAAAATGTATGTTTTTTCATATGCAAAGAATATGCAAAGAATTTTTTTGTCGAGGCCACCCCAAACCCTAGAAGAGTTGTCGAGGCCACCCAAATTTACCAAGTTAAAAGAGCGTTGTCGAGGCCACCTCCCCGATAACTTCGACATGAGGGGGGACGTCGGACATGACATGAGGGGGGACGTCGAACGTCGGACATGAGGGGTGAGCGTCGTTGTCGTCTACCCCCTCCCTGATAACTTCGACATGAGGGGGGACGTCGGACATGACATGAGGGGTGAGCATCGTTGTCGTCTACCCCCTCCCCGATAACTTCGACATGAGGGGGGACGTCGGACATGTCATGTGGAATTTTTTTTTGTTCATATAGAAAACTCCGGTAACATAGATTTATCAAGAATGCCCCCATTATGGATGTGCACAAGTTGATCCAATTTTTTTCTGATCTCATCTATATATATATTCTTCTATATGTCACGTTGTCTGTCAAAGTATTGAAGAAATCCATGGCTTCATCATTAGCCGGAAGTAACATGCGTATGATGCTACGAAGCTCTTCAAAGTTGTTTTGGAATGGAGTTCCGGATAGAATAATTCGCTTTTTGGTACGAATTTCAGCAAAGGCCTTCCAAATAGCGATATTCGGAAGGCTCTTGCTGAACTTCGTACCAAAAAGCTAATTAATTATCCTATCCGGGACTCCGTTCCAAAACAATTTTGGAGAGCTTCCTACCATTATGCGCCTGTTACTTCCGGCTAATGATGAATCCTTGGTTTTCTTGAATCCTTTGACACTAGACAACGTGACATATAGAAGGGTAGATGAGATTAGGAAAAATATGGACCATTTTCTGCACGTTCAGAATGGCGCCATTTTGTTAAATCCCTTAAAGGTTAAGAGAATCCCTTGTTTGACATTCATGAGAGAGGCGGTCCGGACGTCGGACATTCATGTTTGTATATTAATTGCCATGTTGTAATATTTGCAGAAACTATGGATCAAAGAGACTTGGAACAAGAACAGTTGTTGGGGGACATAATCCTCGCCGGACGTGATGTCTTGTCGTTTCTCAACGACACCGATGGTCTGGAAGGAGAGGATGACGGCTCCGATGATCGAACAATGGAGGAGGAAGGACATGATCATGATGGCTCCGGTGACCGAATGCCGGAGGAAGAAGGAGACCATGATGACGGCTCCGGTGACCGAACGGAGGAGGGAGCTGTTGCAAAGTCCGGCGAGGTATATATATTAATTAAGCCTGTGCTGACTAGCTAATTGATGCATTAATTGTTTTGGTATGTACATATATTAACTCTTCTTTCTTATTTTATAGCCCTCCGGATCGAGCCAAACTTCGGTAACGAGACGAGGCCCAAAGAAGAGGTTGCGCAAGGATGAAAGGTTCACGATCACAGCACTCGCGGACGATGGCCTACCGATTGAACCCAAGCGGACCAAGGACACATTTTCTGCTCAGTGTGGAGCTATTGTTAGGGACAACATCCCGATCAGCATCAAGCAATGGAATAAGCCTAAGGACGACGCCCCTGAAGGTGATTATGTCACCGATAGACAGAAATATGATCTTTGGACCGCGCTGAAGGCAAATTTCACCGTACCG
Source organism: Elymus sibiricus (assembly GCA_039707655.1). Taxonomy (NCBI): domain Eukaryota; kingdom Viridiplantae; phylum Streptophyta; class Magnoliopsida; order Poales; family Poaceae; genus Elymus; species Elymus sibiricus. Next base: position 515,792,544 of record CM077665.1, read on the forward strand.
CCAGAGGAGGATCCGAATAAGCTAGTTATAGAGCCACTGGTCAAGGCGTGTGCTCTTAAGAAGATGGCAGATCTATTCAGGAGGTGGAAGAATGAGTTGAAATCAAAGTTTGTCGACAAAGGGAAGACTCCAGAATTCATCGGCCGATTTGAGAAAATAAGAGATCACTGGCCCGCATTTGTGGCCTACAAGTCATCGGAAAAGAGTAAGAAAATGTCAGAGACAAACAAGAACAATGCTGCAAAGAAGCAGTATCACCATCACACGGGGTCAGGTGGCTACCTCAAAGCCCGGCCGTTGTGGGACAAAGCTGAGAATTACCTGATTGCTAAAGGGGTCGTACCACAGACATTGAACTGGCCAGACCGTTCAAGGACTTGGTTCTTTGGGGTTGGGGGAACTTTGGACCCTGGAACAGGGAAGTGCCGTTGGACGGACGAGCAACTTGCAATACCCGTCACGAAGCTTTAGAAGTATATCACCGCAGCGCAGGAAGGGACGTTCATTCCCGACAGAGAGAAGGATGAGCTGACTGAGGCCCTAGGGAATGCTGAGCACCCTGGACGAACACGAGGCACACTAGGCTCCGTTCCGTGGAAGGTTGGGTTTCCCGACACAGGCGGTTACAGAAGCCGGGAGAGAAAGAGGAAAGCGGAGCTGAGCGACATGCAGAAGATCAATGCAAGACTACAAAAGCTAGAGCAACTTGAGAGCCATCTCAGCGGCACGAAGCTACCCCAGAAGCTACCCCGCCATCTCAGCGGGGAAACAGCGTGGCTTCCACGGAGCCCGTTCAGCCTGACTTCACGGCTCCTATCTACCCCGTGGATACTATCACGGAGGCTCAACATTGTGAGCTTATGACGAAATGCCGGAACCTCACTTTCAAGGCGGCTGTCGGCTCTGTTGCACCTCCTCAACCCAACGGAACTTTTCACTGCCTTCCGATTCCACATGGCTATGCTGTTGTGATGGTGGATGAAGTAATGGAGGGATTTGAGGAGCTCGAGATTGACCACTCTACAGGTGAAGGGGAGAATCAGCTGGTTCGTGCTCTGAGGAGTACATGTCTATGGCAGAAGGAGTACATCAAGCTTCCAAACTGGACGCCTCCGCCTCCTCCTCCTCCTCCGGCGAGTCAGGGCACTCCGCCTCCTCCTCCTCCTCCTCCGGCGAGTGATCAGGGCACCCCGCCTCCTTCTTCGGCTCCTCCGACGCGTGAGGGCACTCCGCCTCCTCCTTCGCCTACTCTGGAGCGTCGGAGCAGTCTGCCTCCTTCTCCGCCTCGTCGGCAACGGCGGAAGACAGACGCCGCCGCTTCGGCTCCTCCGGCGCGTCGGAGCACTCCGCCTCCTTCTCCGCCTCTTAAGCAACGACGGAAGAGAGACGCCGCCGCTCCGGCGGCTAGCAGTACAAGCAGAGGCGGGAGGCAATTCAGATACGGTCCATCTCTCAAGCCTCTGGAAAAGTTACCATATGAGAGGACTGAGTCTGAAAACGAGGAGATATGTCGTCCCAAGTGAGGGACCATTTTGCAAAGAAAACTCCACCTCCGAGGGAGAAGCTAGATCCGGTGAAAGTGAAGCGCACTATCGATGCCCTGAAGCGACCACCACCGCCTCCGCCGGATTCCAACTTTGTCCGCTGTATTAAAAAGACATATCAAGATGCGCGGCAGTCGGGAAGTACTTCCAGTGATGCAAGGTTAGCAAAACGAAGAAGTGGGAAAAAAAATCCCCAGCTCGGCGAACAGGCGAACCAATCGTGCCCCCCGCTCAAGGTGTCTAGCCATATCGTCGCTAATCATCCGAGGATGGTGCCCGGTACCAATCCTGGTGATTACCTGAGCGATGATGTACAGTTTGAGCCGTTGGAGGTGGACGAATTCAGTTACCGGTACGGGCAGCATCTCGTCAAACCTGATCATCCTCCTCTAACAACGATGATGAGAAAATTCCATGAATGGTACATGAAAACCTGCAGCGAGTCTGGGAAGGATACTTTGACGCTGAGAATTAAAGAGGAGCACGACCTCGTTGGAATGGATCAGTTGTCTGTTGAATTTGACGAGTTATTCCAGTTATACAATCAAAAGGCCCTCGACAAAACAATCTTGACTTGCTACTGTCTGTAAGTACTACTTCTGTAATTAAGTCTCTATATATAGCTCGGCTCTTTCATTGCATGTATATATAATTATCCTCACTATATTATGCAGATTGAAGATCGTCGAATGCAGAAAAGCACAAATCTATGACATTGGGTTCATTAACCCAAATATCATACATGAGTTTACGGTTAAAAACAATGTCACATAAACCGATGACAACTTGCTACAATCGTTGCTTAAAAATCAAAACAAAGAGACAATACTCTTTCCTTACAACTTCAAGTGAGTGTTACTGTCTTGTGCATATTCGGCTTCCCTTATTACTTGAGGTTATAGTAATGTAATTGATGAGTTATGCATGCGTGCGTAGGTTCCACTTTATTCTGCTAGAGATTAAGCTTGAGCGGGGAGTAGTAATCGTCTTAGACTCGAAACGAAAAGATCCCCAGGAATATGCGGACATGACTGAAATGCTCCAGAAGTAAGTTCAATCGATCATTATCGCATCATATCGGCAACTTTGTTCATTTCCTGATATCAAGTAATTATTTTCTTTGTCTGGCAGGGTTTGGAAAGAGTTTACCGCAATTGTTCCGGCACTGCCGAGGGAGCTGCGATTTACACACCCGAAAGTAAGTACTACTAGCTAGTTCCGCGCATCTTCCATTGATTCTAGTTTCATCAATACCATTTATCATGCTTGATTATCAGTTTGATTGAACTCTATTTCTCGTAAAGTGCTTGTGGCAGGAAACCGGGAATGATTTTTGTGGATACTACGTTTGCGAGTTCATCTACAACGCGACGACCCCTAAGCGGGGCTACTCTGAAAAACAATTTCAAGTGCGTAAGCAATAATATTCACAATTTTATTTTATTACCATGATTTGTGTTGAGTATCATTCATATATATGTATTGACCCCCTTCTTCAAATTAGATGTGGCAGATGTGGGATGAACTCATACCACATGATCGCATACGAGCAATTCAAGAGGAATTGGCAGGATTCTTTCTTGACCACGTCATAAATAAAGCCGGAGAATACCATCTGGAATTTGACATTAGATGTTAGGGATTGTAAGAGATCTTATATTGTATATATGTGGCTAGTAGCGTCGGATAGATATACGAAAACTTGTTGTTCGACCAATCTCTCGGAGAAAGAGAGGTCGATCACTTCTCTCTGTATATGTTCATGACGATCTTGTGTACTTAATGGTTCCTTCATTTGCTTACTAGCTAGCGTGTCGAGTTCTCTCTATAGTAGCTACCGTCGACCAAGCACGGAGAAAGAGAGGACACTTCTCTCTATTAGCTAGCTAACACAATATGAAACCCCTAAATTAACCCTCCAAACCCCCCTAACCCCCCCCCCCCTTTCAAAAAAAACAAAACCCCCAGCTCCTGCCAGATGCTGACGCGTGGATGCGTTTTGGTCCCGGTTGGTGTTACCAACCGGGACTAAAGGTCCTCCTGCCTGGGCTCCCCACAGCGGCCACGTGGAGCCCCTTCTGTCCCGGTTCCTAAGCGAACCGGGACCAAAGGTTTTGGGCTTTAGTCCCGACCCTTTAGTCCCGGTTCCAGAACCGGGGCTAATGGGCCTCTGGAACCGGGACAAATGGGCCTTTTTCTACTAGTGCGTCGACAACATGGAGGTGAGTCACCGGCGAGCTGCGGCACCGGTGGTGAAGATGGAGGTGACCCACCGGCGAGTTGTGGCACCGGTGGCGAACAAGAGACGGCAGTGCAAGGCTGCCACGACGACGGTGCGAGGCCGTTACAAGGATACGCGGTGTGATGCCGCTATGAAGATGGATGATGGCGCGATGCCATCACTCGGGTCGGTGCGATGCCGACGGCGGTGGTGTGATGCCAGCGTCATCATGAGGAGTTGGTGTGAAGCCAACAAATGTTCTAGTGCCATTCTATGACAAGGTGAGCCAATATGTCAAGATTAGAAGGGAAAATGTTAGAATTAATCTTGACATGTACCGTGTACACGTGCATGTGTGCACATGGGGTGAGTGTTAGCCGGACAATGCGTATGTCCATGGCCGAGTTGTATAGGTTGTTAGCTGCATGCACTACTAGTCTTTGGGATCCTTGAGAGATTCTAGGAGAAGATAAGGCCACACTAGTGCATGCATGGGTTAATTGGTTAGTGGCCGAGGGTGCCGGCCAAGCCAGCGTGTGCGTACGCAAGTTAGTGGGCTAGAGAGGTGGCTGGCTGTGTGTGCGTGCGTGTGTGGCACAAGTGCCTTCTCTTGTGTATATAACTAGTATTGAGTTAATGAGAAAGCAAGGGCGTGAGGGCTGAGTAAAAGATGTAGCCAGTGTGTACACCAAGGAGAAGAGCCTCTCGGCAAAGCTTTGTGCTCCTCCTTGGTACATGATCATGTGTGTGTTTCTGAGTTCTACTCACCGTGTGTGTTCTTGAGAGAAACCACAAGGAGAGTTGAGAGGAAGAAGAAGCGGCACTGTGAGGAGGCGGCGCCAACACGGGATACACGAGCAGGTAAACACGGCCGGAAGTAACACGTGTGACGCTCCACCAGATCACATCACCACTCACCAGACCGTTGGGTTGCGCGGGGAAGAGAAACGTCTCTCCGCCCGGCAAAGCAAGCGACGTGCGCTTGCCTCCGGCGCGCCGTTGCCTCTGCTCCCTCCCTCCCGCGCATGGGTGGTTGTTGGGTGGCGCTCACGGTAAGCAGCTAGCCAAGGGGTTACAAGAGGTAGGAAATCATTAGAGTACTATGGCATGTTTTCTGCACAGGCGTCGACATGATCTATCTACCTAACCTACTACACGGGTAGTGAGCCATTAGCTAGCCTTGATCGGGTTGTGATTGTGTGGGTGAAATTAACGCACTACCGGTTATTTGTCGGGCGTCCATGCACATTCACCCTAAGCTTGGAGAATGACCTGGTACTCGGTAGTTGTACAACTTTTCCTTGAGATGGGGTCATTTAGAGGCTGTTTGGTTTATGGCTAAGTTTGTCAAAAGTTACCACACCTAGACCTGATCATGGTCGATCTGGGTCGAGTTCGGACCAGGCTTTGCAACGCCCGAAAAACAATCCCAAGCCCGAGCCCGGCCCGAAGCACATGAACACTAGCATTTTTAATTAAATTAATCTTATTTGAGATATTTTATTAATTTATTATACCTATATTTGAATAAAAATATTTATACACACTTTTCGAGCTTTGTTCGGTCTTTCGGGTCGGGCTTCGGGCCAGAAAATGGAGCCCGAACCGGGCCCGAGTGTCGGGCTTTGGATTCGGGCCTTTGAGCCGGGTTGTCCATGAACAGGTGTAACCACATCTAAGGTTAGACAAGTTTAACCAACTTAGGTGGGGTTTGGTTCAAGCTACATCTTTGGCAAGTCATATTAGGGTCTCACATCACATACACTTAAAAAGTGTGACAAGATTTCCTTAGGCTTGTCAATTTGCGGCTTTTATTTTGAAGATCTAACCTTAAACAAGTGGGGCGACATTGTGTGACAAAGTGGGACATTGCTAGGCAACCCTTTAAACGGTGATTGCTGCATCGGACGAAAGATTCTATATCGATGTGCTACAATGGTGGTAACCCGCACCGACACTGTACTTGGCATGTGACAGTACATGTGTGAACTGCGGTTGGGTGCAAGCTTTGCACCTAGCAGGACTATTTGTGTAATGTGTACGATGAGCCGTGGAAAACCACGACCTCAAGCTTGTATTGGGTGAGCGGAGATCAATCAAGTGTCGTCTCAGTGGGTGAGAACTAATTGCTGGTCCTAATCTAGTTAATAGCATCATAAATACCTTCGTATGGCTCATTTCCAAGGAGAAAAATCGAAAGATACCACACAAGGGACGCGGCTGTTCTACTCCAAAGCTCACATGAGCTCGGGAGTAGAACAGCACTTTCGCCACACAAGCTGGTCATAGTGTTCGCTCGTTCCGTTCACTTCACGTCACTTGTTTTTGTCTTCTTTTGAAACTATTCATGATGAATTTGTCTTCTTTGTTTCTCTACATGTTTTCTGAATTTTTATTTGAATGCTTCAGGGGTTGTCATATATGTGTTGTGGATATCCATGATTTTATCAGAATATTTTCATAAGTTTAAATTTCAATTTTTAAAATTGATAGCTTGGTAGCATGTAAGGGCATCTCCCACGGAAACCCGTAAATTTTCTCCCGTATCCGTCCGCGGATAGAGGGACCAGTCCGCGGACACGGGTGCGGGAGGACGACATCCAATCGTAGCCGCATACATTTCAACCCGCATTTTAACAAACCGGACGAAATTCGTGCAAACCGGACAATATTATCCAAAGTTTAGATAGGAAATAGCACAAATCATCAATATATACCATGCAAATTAAGTCTAGTACAACAAGGTCTCAAATTCGACTACATTAAGCACATGTCCAACAAGTTTTTGATCAATGGATCATGTCGTCCCACACATACTGCCCCTTCGGCTTCATCCAACAGTGTGTGTACGTAAATACCCGTCCCTCTGTCCTGTGAAACTCCATGATAGCACGTGCGGGCTACATATAATGTGTAGATCAACATTGAGTGAATAAATCAATTGACAAGTTGAGCAAGAGGAACTAAAATTTACGATCTCGTCCTCTGCCGCGTGCAATGACCACCTTGCCACCAACTGACGAACCACGTTACCAAACTTGATGACGCTGATCTTGATAGCGTGCCTGCGATACGACAACGACTTCACGTTGCGTGGTTGAATGATGTACATATCGTAGGGTGCAATGTGCTTTCGTGCGTGAAATGTTGCATCCAGTTGCTCCCAGAAGAGCTCCCCTCTGGTCCTGCCTACGAAATCTGCGGATACAGCTAGCCACGCATCACACAGCAACTCATCCTCCATGGTCGAGTAGCTCACCATCCTTCGAACTCTAAAAAAACGACATAGCATTTGAAAATAAGCTCAATGACATTTGAGCGAAAGGGGGCGGAGTGTACCTGTGTACAAACAGCTCCAGGGTGGAAAGCTCTGTCGTAACGGCGAGTGGGTGTGTCGGTGCTGGTTGCGGACGTCTGCAATGCCTCTGTAGCGACCGGAGACGTACAAGGAGCGGCGGTGGAGGTGGAGGGTGCGGATGCAAAGCAAGGGGGATAAGGGACGGAATGCAAGGAAATGGGACCAGGAGAGGGATTGGATGGGCCGGAGGGTAGATAGCGACGTTTGTCGTATCCGGACTTCCGCAAAACTCTCCAACGTTTGTCTCCAATTTACAGAAATAATTGCATCCGAACCGCGCCGCGAACCGATACAGGACCGCGTTGCATGGCTTCCGCGGTCCGGACGGTTACGGAAGGTTTGCGGATCGAAGTTGGAGATACCCTAAGAGCTGGTATCACTGGATATTTCCCCCAGATCGATCAAGTCATCCTCTCTAGCCCCTCCAAGTCAAAGCAGACGGCCTGCAGAGCACATGGAAGAGAGGCGAGGCCGCTATGGAAGGAAGGTCCCGGATGCGTCGCGCCCAAGCGAAGTGAGACTCAAAACACCTGGTTGGTGGCGTCGTTTTGCGTTCGCCCGTCTCATGGTACCATACCATATCCCAGTGCCACAGTTATCGATCGCATGACATCGTCAACAGCAAGTGCATAGAATGGGCGCGTCTGGCCAGCTCCGGGCACACGACGAACAACGAACCCGGCCGGGTGTAACACGTGTAATGCTTTAATAGACCATACGGTTAGTTGGGTTGCCGCAGGGGAAACGCCGCTCTGCTCTGCCCGGCAAGGAAGCCTCGCCCGAGCGTTCGGGTGGCGTTCACGGTAAGCAGCAGAGTAAAAGATTAGAGCTTACAAAACATGTTAGCAATTCAGGTTTTTTAGAGTACTGCATGATTCATGTTTTCCACACCTTTATTACAGGCGTCGACAAGATCTAGGTGCGCTAGCCAGTAAAGTTTGTTGGAATTGTGTCCAATATTGTGTAAAAGGTAGATTACAGTTCGACTCTGAGTTGCACTGTGTTTTGACAGGATAGGGTGTCGTGTCCTAATAGGACACTTGTATCCTAGGCCTCTCATATGATGCGGAGGTAGACATACGATGTAACCTATGCCAACACAATAGCATAGGCGCGCAGGGGGGCCGGCGGCGTGTGCCTGTGCCCGGGTGACCGGTGTACGGTATTGTGACGGTGTCATCGGAAGGAGCGCTCGTAGTCAGGCATCGGGGATGTAGCCATATCGGTGAACCTTGTTAACAAATCTCGATGTCGTGTTCGTGTGATTGTTTGGTTCTCGGATGATCGACTGCGTGCCTTAAATTTATTCTAACAAAGCTAACAAAGCTAGCTCCTCAACAGCCTCGATCGTATGTACACAAACGTGCATGGCTGATCTCCATGCACGTTCACCCTGTGCATTAAGAACATCCTAGAATTCTCTGTGTGTAACATGGTACTAGTACTAGAAAGGTTGCACGCGCTTTGCTGCGCTGTTGATGTCTTTGGATTTTTATAATTTTTATACTCAATCTTTCTTAAGATATAAGGTATGTTAGTTTTTTGAAAAGTCAAACCTCTTAAATTTTACCACATTTTTTGAGAAATATATTAGTATCCATAATATCAAATCGGATTTTAGATTAATCATAAAATAAATTTTCATATTTTATTTTTTAGTATTGTGGATGTATGATATTTTTGCCTCTTAACTTGATCAAAGTTTAAAAAAAGACGATGTTTCAATAAACTAATACATCTTAGATTTTAGAACGGAGTGAGTATTGTATTTGGTTAGTGAAGAAGATGATGGAGTGTCTTTTTTTATTCATATAATGCGGTGTTCTGGTGAGCTTTCGCCGTGTGATCTGTTAATTAATTCATATTTATGTGGGAAAATTTTCTGCGTTGCTGGCTGCATATATTATATTGGTGCTATAGTATCACATGTTGACGCTATTTTTTTTAGGTGGTGAGAGAGTGTCAGGATTGATAAGTTTCTATAGGCCGGTTACTTTCAATTAACTTGAAGAATTGTTGACCCAGTCAAAATCATGAAGGAAATCCAATATTTAATTTGTCAATGAAATAAGAGAGCATACTAAATTAAAATAATTGAATAAGAGATTGTTGACCTGATCAAAATCGGTGACCCAATTCCCAATTGATGACCTCAATTGAACAAGAGACCTCTAATTCTAGAGAGCTAAGTGATAAAGATTGAGAGATTGTTGACCCGGTCAAAATCGGTGACCCAATTCCAAATTTGTAACATCAATTGAATGAGAGGCCTTCAAATCTAGGGAGTTTAGTGATATAGTATATTGGTACTAGTCGTAGGTGGACACTCATTGTTGGATATATGAGCAATTTACTAAATGATTTTATAAAAATAGACAATAGATAGCAGATGATCATAGTAATTGAAATAACACTAGTCATGCAAACTAGAGGAGAATATGCCACAATAACAGGAGCAAGACTTATTAGGCAAATTAAAGGGGAGTAAGCAAATATTATGTGAACATGTGAAATAAAACGGAACATATCTAAAACAGAAACTAGACCAAAAACCTGTAGCATGACCTCGACCAGAAAAGATACGAACACGTACTTGGATGCGGTAGTAGCATTAGGGTTGGCGTTGACGTTGTCGCCGGCCATGTCATCGAAGAGATTGTGGACGTCATGGAAGAAGTCATCGTTTGGGAAGTGATCGTCAGCGTCCATAACATCCGTTATGAAGAAGTCAGTAGTCGCACAGAGCACTCCCCAAAACTTTATCACCCTTCTTCCGTATAGGACTAGATGTGGCGGGGTTTCGGAGGCCTATTGTCCCGACCTGTGGTGCACACCGCAAGCTGGGATGGGGAAGAACCTAGCAGTAGCTCAGAGTTTGGAACTTCGTGGCGTGCGGAAGATGATGTTTTGTTGTCTCTCTGGAGAGGATCGGCCTCTCTTTTATAGGCACGGGAGGAGGAGGCGAACTGGCAGCGATGAAAGATGAAACGAAAAGACAGGAGACGAAGCGAACAGCCAGCAGCCGAAAGTTGCAGCATTCGTATTCATTCTCCACTACAACAAAAACATTTCAGCTCCCGTGTGACCTTTCGCATACCAGTCATGTGTGGCAAAAATTTAAACAACGGCTCAGCTCATTCTCGCAACCCTCGGCACGTCATAACGAGGCATGGCGTGGCAAGGCAGACGGCGGAAGAGGAGCGCGCGTGAATGTCTCTCTTGTTCTCATGCATGCTCATACATGTGGGGAAACAATATCCCATATAAGGAGGTCCAACTCCTACTAAGTGAGCAGTATGGGACTAAACTTTAGTCCTAGCTCTTGCCTTGCATGAATGATCTGAGTGGGCCTCCAGGATTTATTAGGAATTCTCAAAATTTCTATTGGGCTGGTCCAAAAATAGACTAAATTCCAGCAATCCCCCACCAGATCCTAGAGGCACACAAAATTTGCCTTTGGTTCCAAAACACTTTTTATATACCGGTCCTGTCGTGGGGACTGTTAAGCTGAACTTCCACTTAGAACTCTATGCTACACTAGTAAACAACTTGAACAGTGGACTAGGCCTTGAACTGCAAGTTTTATGCGAATCTAGCTTCACACAAAGCCTTGACCGATACTAGGCTACCGAGGGATTTCCCCGGGGGTGGAGCTTATGCGTCATACTGCGAGCTTTTTCATGAGTTTACTAGAGAGCACCCTACTCTCATAGATTGCGACGTTTAACGATCAGACTCATACAAGTATGTTCTTCAAAAGATGTTCTGCAGGACAACATCTCTGCTTAAATAAGCCACTTAGAACACATTAAGATATACAGCATCCTGCCATGCAAATTAGTAGAGTATTGCATCTTCATGGAGTGGTACTATCAATGGTAAGGATACTCTCCTCTAAGTTGACCAACAACTCGTCTTTCAGTTCTAACTCACGGGATCTCCGATCACATAGAATAGGTGGCCACTATGAACAACTCATATTGTGGGTCTCATACCCATCTCCTTCGATGCATTATCTATCACATTACGTGATAGACCCTTAGTAAAAGGATATGCTAGATTCTTAGATGTTTGGATATAATCCAATGCAATAACTCCGAAGTTTCTCATTTTCCTGACAGACTTTAACATTCTCTGTACATGTCTTGATGACTTCATGTTATCCTTTGAGCTACTCACTTTGGCGATCATAGTTTTATTGTCGTAGTTCATAAGAATACCCGGTACATGTTTTTCAACAACCGAGAAGTCATTCGAGAGCCGTCGAAGCCAATCTGCTTCATCCGTAGTTGTATCTAGTGATGTGAGTTCCACTTCCATTGTTGACCTTGTTAAGATGGTCTGCTTGCAAGACTTCCAAGAAACAACGCCAGCTCCATGAGTGAACACATATCCACTCGTGGCCTTTATCTCATCAGCATCAGAGATCTAGTTTGAGCCACTATACCCTTCAAGTACCTTTGGGTACCCAATGTAGTGAATCCCATAACTCGGAGAGCCTTTCAAATAACGGATAACTCTCTCTAGAGCTTTCCAATGATCATCTCCTAGTTTTGAGACAATCCGGCTTAGTTTGCTAATACCAAAAGAGATGTTAGGTCTCGTAGCGCTGGCTAAGTATATAAGTGATCCAACAATCTAAGAATATTTCATATCTCTAGCAATTCTTTAATTTTTTCAAAGCAACACGCTAGAATCATCTGGTGTCGGAGGAGGCTTACAGTCAATATATCCAAAGCGACACAAGATCTTTTCCACATAGTGAGATTGAAGCAATGTAATCACACCATCATTATCTCAACACCTTGATGTTCAGAATTACATCAGCTACTCCTAAATCCTTCATCTCAAAAAAACGAGATAGGAAATCCTTGACCTCCTTAATAATATTCAGATTTGTCACGAAAATCAATATGTCATCACCAAAGGATGATTCCCACGCCCCCACCATGACGATAGTACACACATTTGTCAGCTTCATTTACGACCAAGCCTGCTGATGTTAAAGTTCTTTCGAACTTCTCATGCCACTGCTTAGGTGCTTGCTTAAGTCCATATAGAGATTTCAACAATTTGCACACCTTTCCTTCCTGACCGTCCACTATAAATCTACCTGGTTGTTCCATATAAATTTCCTCGTCTCCATTTAGGAAAGTTGTCTTAACATCCATTTGATGAACGAGAAGACCATGTGAGGTAGCTAGTGAAAGTAGAACTCGAATAGTGGTCAGTCGAGCCACATGTGAGTAAGTATCAAAGAAGTCTTCTCCTTCCTTTTGGGTATAACCCTTGGCTACGAGTCGTGCCTTGTACTTCTCAATAGTACCATCAGGCCTAAGCTTCTTCTTGAATACCCATTTACACCTTATAGGTTTGCACCCATAAGTACGATCAGTGATCTCCCAAGTTTCATTTATCAAAATGGAACCCATCTCACTACGGATTGCTTCCTTCTAGTAGTCAGTATCATCAGATGCATAGGCCTCTGAAATAGAACTGGGAGTGTAATATATGAGATACACAAGAAAATCATCACCAAAGGACTATGCAGTCCTTTGTCTTTGCTCCTTTTAGGAGTCTCATTGTTGTCCTCCACATGATCTTCAAGATGTTGCATCAAAATGATAGGTTCAAAAATGGCAACTACATCCCGACTCGATGGATTAGGCAACTCTAGATTTGACGAGCTACCCATATCCTTCATGGGAAAGATATCTTCAAAGAAAGTCGCATCATTCGACTCCATGATTGTACCAACATGCATGTCAGATACCTCAGCTTTTACAATCAAGAATATATAACTAATGTTATGAAAAGCATAACCTAGGAAAACACAATCCAAAGTTTTTGGTCCAAGCTTGCACTTTGATACGTCCATTTTGCATCATGCTTTTATATCGATATTTATTGCATTATGGGCTGTTATTACACATTATGGTACAATACTTATGCCTTTTCTCTCTTATTTTACAAGGTTTACATGAAGAGGGAGAATGCCGGCAGCTGGAATTCTGGACTGGAAAAGGAGCAAATCTGAGATACCTATTCTGCACAACTCCAAAAGTCCTGAAAATCTACGGAGAATTATTTTGGAATATATAAAAAATATTGGGCGAAAGAAATACATCAAGGGACCCACCAGGCAGTCACAAGCCGGGGGGCGCGCCCTACCCCCCTGGGCGCGCCCCTGTGGCTTGTGGCCCACCTGGCAGGCCTCCGGTGCCCATCTTCTGCTATATGGAGGGTTTTGACCTGGAAAAAATGAGAAAGGAGCTTTCGGGACGAAGCGCCGCCGTCTCGAGGCGGAACTTGGGCAGAACCAATCTAGGGCTCCGGCGGAGCTGTTCTACCGGGGAAACTTCCCTCCCGGAGGGGGAAATCGAAGCCATCGTCATCACCATCGATCCTCTCATCGAGAGGGGGTCAATCTCCATCAACATCTTCACCAGCACCATCTCCTCTCCAAACCCTAGTTCATCTCCTGTATCCGATCTTTGTCTCAAAACCTCAGATTGGTACCTGTGGGTTGCTAGTAGTGTTGATTACTCCTTGTAGTTGATGCTAGTTGGTTTACTTGGTGGAAGATCATATGTTCAGATCCTTAATGATAATTAATACTCCTCTGATTATGAACATGAATATGCTTTGTGAGTAGTTACGTTTGTTCCTGAGGACATGGGATAAGTCTTGTTATAAGTAATCATGTGAATTTGGTATTCGTTCGATATTTTGATGAGATGTAAGTTGTCTCTCCTCTAGTGGTGTTATGTGAACGTCGACTACATGACACTTCACCATTATTTGGGCCTAGAGGAAGGCATTGGGAAGTAATAAGTAGATGATGGGTTGCTAGAGTGACAGAAGCTTAAACCCTAGTTTATGCGTTGCTTCGTAAGGGGCTGATTTGGATCCACATGTTTCATGCTATGGTTAGATTTATCTTAATTCTTCTTTCGTAGTTGTGGATGCTTGCGAGAGGGGTTAATCATAAGTAGGAGGCTTGTCCAAGTAAGGGCAGCACCCAAGCACCGGTCCACCCACATTTCAAATTATCAAAGTAACGAACGCGAATCATATGAGCATGATGAAAACTAGCTTGACAAAAATTCCCATGTGTCCTCGGGAGCGCTTTGCTTTATATAAGAGTTTGTCCAGGCTTGTACTTTGCTACAAAAAGGATTGGGCCACCTTGCTGCACCTTTGTTACAATTGTTACTTGCTACCCGTTACGAATTACCTTATCACAAAACTATCTGTTACCGATAATTTCAGTGCTTGCAGAGAATACCTTACTGAGAACCGCTTGTCATTTCCTTCTGCTCCTCGTTGGGTTCGACACTCTTACTTATCGAAAGGACTACGATAGATCCCCTATACTTGTGGGTCATCAAGACTCTTTTCTGGCGCCGTTGCCGGGGAGTGAAGCGCCTTTGGTGAGTGGAACTTGGTAAGGAAAAATTTATATAGTGTGCTGAAATTTACTGTCACTTGTTACTATGGAAAATAATCCTTTGAGGGGCTTGTTCGGGGTATCTTCACCCCGACCGGAAGCACAAAGAGATGCTCCTCAACCTACTGCACCTACTGAAAATATTTATTATGAGATTCCTTCGGGTATGATAGAGAAACTGCTAGCTAATCCTTATGCAGGAGATGGAACACTACATCCTGATTTGCATCTAATCTATGTGGATGAAGTTTGTGGATTATTTAAGCTTGCCGGTTTGCCCGAGGATGATGTCAAGAAGAAGGTCTTTCCTTTATCTTTGAAGGAGAAGGCATTGACATGGTATAGGCTATGTGATGATATTGGATCATGGAACTACAACCGATTGAAATTGGAATTTCATGAGAAGTTTTATCCTATGCATCTGGTTCATCGTGATCGGAATTATATTTATAATTTTTGGCCTCGTGAAGGAGAAAGTATCGCTCAAGCTTGGGGGAGGCTTAAGTCAATGTTATATTCATGCCCCAATCATGAGCTCCTGAGAGAAATTATTATTCAGATTTTTTATGCTCGGCTTTCTAATAATGATCGGTCCATGCTCGATACTTCTTGTGTTGGTTCCTTTATGAAGAAAGATATTGAATTCAAATGGGATTTATTGGAAAGAATTAAATGCAACTCTGAAGATTGGGAACTCGACGAAGGTAAGGAGTCAGGTATAAACCTTAAGTTTGATTGTGTTAAATCCTTTATAGACACTGATGCTTTTCGTGATTTTAGCACTAAATATGGACTTGACTCTGAGATAGTAGCTTCTTTCTGTGAATCTTTTGCTACTCATGTTGATCTCCCTAAGAAGAAGTGAAAGTAGTAGAACCTATTAAAGTTGAGGAAGAAACTATTATTTATAATGCTGATCCTGTTATTCCTACTGCTTATATTGAGAAACCACCCTTCCCCGTTAGGATAAAGGAACATGCTAAAGCTTCAACTGTGGTTCGTAAAAGTTGTACTAGAACACCTACGCCTCCTGAGCAAATTAAAGTTGAGCCTAGTATTGCTATGGTTAAAGATCTCTTGGTTGATAATATTGATGGGCATGTTATTCATTTCTGTGATGAAGCTGCTAGAATTGCTAGACCTGATACTAAAGGTAAACATAGACCTATTGTTGGCGTGCCTGTTGTTTCCGTTAAAATAGGAGATCATTGTTATGATGGCTTATGTGATGTGGGTGCTAGTGTGAGTGCAATTCCCTTTACCTTATACCAAGAAATTATGAATGATATTGCACCAGCTGAATTAGAGGAAATTGATGTTACTATTAAGCTTGCTAATAGAGATACTATTGCACCATTTGGGATTGTTAGAGATGTGGAAGTCTTGTGTGGGAAAATAAAGTATTCTACTGATTTTCTTGTTCTTGGTTCCCCACAAGATTATTTTGGTCCCATCATATTTGGTAGACCTTTCTTGAATACTGTTAATGCTAGGATAGATTGTGAGAAAGAAACTATTACTGTAAGTTTTGGGGATGTGTCTCATGAGTTCAATTTCTCTAAATTTCGTAGACAACCCCATGACAAAGAATTGCCTAGTAAAGATGAAATTATTGGTCTTGCTTCTATTGATGTGCCTCCTACTGATCCTTTAGAACAATATTTGCTAGACCATGAAAATGATATGCATATGAATGAAAGGAATGAAATAGATAAGATTTTCTTTGATCAGCAGCCTATCTTGAAACACAACCTGCCTGTTGAAATACTTGGGGATCCTCCTCCACCCAAGGGTGATCCCGTGTTTGAGCTTAAGCAATTACCTGATACTCTGAAATATGCTTATCTTGATGAAAAGGAGATATATCCTGTTATTATTAGTGCTAACCTTTCAGAGCATGAAGAAAAGAGATTATTGAAAACTCTGAGGAAGCACCGTGCTGCTATTGGATATACTCTGTACGATCTTAAGGGCATTAGTCCCACTCTATGTCAGCATAAAATTAATATGGAGCCTGATGCCAAACCAGTTGTCGATCACCAACGACGGTTGAATCCTAAGATGAAAGAAGTGGTAAGAAATGAAATACTAAAGCTTCTGGAGGCAGGTATAATTTACCCTGTTGCTGATAGTAGATGGGTTAGTCCCGTTCATTGTGTCCCTAAAAAGGGAGGTATCACCGTTGTGCCTAATGATAAAAATGAATTGATCCCGCAAAGAATTGTTACAGGATATAGAATGGTAATTGATTTTAGGAAATTAAATAAAGCTACTAAGAAAGATCATTACCCTCTACCTTTTATTGATCAAATGCTAGAAAGACTATCCAAAGATACTCATTTTTGCTTTCTAGATGGTTATTCTGGTTTCTCTCAAATACATGTGTCAAAAGAGGATCAAGAAAAGACCACTTTTACTTGTCCTTTCGGTACCTTTGCTTATAGACGTATGCCTTTTGGTTTATGCAATGCACCTGCTACCTTTCAAAGATGTATGATGGCTATATTCTCTGACTTTTGTGAAAAGATTCTTGAGGTTTTCATGGATGATTTTTCCGTTTACGGAACTTCTTTTGATGATTGCTTGAGCAACCTTGATCGAGTTTTGCAGAGATGCGAAGAAACTAATCTTGTCTTGAATTGGGAAAAGTGCCACTTTATGGTTAATGAAGGTATTGTCTTGGGGCACAAAATCTCCGAAAGAGGTATTGAAGTTGATAAAGCAAAAGTTGATGCTATTGAAAAAATGTCGTGTCCTACGGATATCAGAGGTATAAGAAGTTTCCTTGGTCATGCTGGTTTCTATAGAAGGTTTATTAAAGACTTCTCTAAGATTTCTAGGCCTCTCACCAATCTTTTGCAAAAAGATGTTCCATTCGTTTTTGATGATGATTGTGTAGAAGCATTTGAAATTCTTAAGAATGCCTTGATTACCGCACCTGTTGTTCAACCACCTGATTGGAACCTACCCTTTGAAATTATGTGTGATGCTAGTGATTATGCTGTTGGTGCTATTCTAGGACAAAGAGTTGATAAGAAATTAAATGTTATCCATTATGCTAGTAAAACTCTAGACAGTGCTCAAAGAAATTATGCTACCACTGAAAAGGAATTTTTAGCAGTTGTGTTTGCTTGTGATAAGTTCAGACCTTATATTGTTGATTCCAAAGTGACTGTTCACACTGATCATGCTACTATTAAATATCTTATGGAAAAGAAGGATGCTAAACCTAGACTGATTAGATGAGTTCTTCTACTACAAGAATTTGATTTGCATATTATTGATAGAAAAGGTGTCGATAACCCCGTAGCAGATAACTTGTCTAGGTTAGAAAATGTTCTTGATGACCCACTACCTATTGATGATAGCTTTCCTGATGAAAAATTAGTTGTCATAAATGCTTCGTGTAATGCTCCATGGTATGCTGATTATGCTAATTACATAGTTGCTAAATTTATACCACCAAGCTTCACATACCAACAAAAGAAAAAGTTCTTCTATGATTTAAGACATTACTTTTGGGATGATCCACACCTTTATAAGGAAGGAGTAGATGGTGTTATTAGACGTTGTGTACCTGAGCATGAACAGGAACAGATCCTACGCAAGTGTCACTCCGAGGCCTATGGGGGACACCACGCTGGAGACAGAACTGGACACAAGGTATTACAATCTGGTTTTTATTGGCCTACTCTCTTCAAGGATGCTCGTAAGTTTGTCTTGTGTTGTGATGAATGTCAAAGAATTGGTAATATTAGTAGACGTCAGGAAATGCCTATGAATTACTCTCTTGTTATTGAACCATTTGATGTTTGGGGTTTTGATTATATGGGACCTTTTCCACAATCTAACGGGTATACTCATAGTCTAGTTGCCGTTGATTATCATAACACTTCTATTAAAATGCTTAAAGAAGTTATTTTCCCTAGATTTGGAGTCCCTAGATATTTAATGACTGATGGTGGTTCACACTTTATTCATGGTGCTTTCCGTAAATTGCTTGCTAAGTATGATGTTAATCATAGAATTGCGTCTCCTTATCATCCTCAGTCTAGTGGTCAAGTAGAATTGAGCAATAGAGAAATTAAATTGATCTTGCAGAAGACTGTTAATAGATCCTGAAAGAATTGGTCTAAGAAAATTGATGATGCATTATGGGCTTATAGAACTGCTTATAAAAACCCTATGGGTATGTCTCCGTATAAGATGGTTTATGGTAAAGCATGTCACTTACCTCTAGAGCTAGAACATAAAGCTTATTGGGCAATTAAAGAGCTCAACTATGATTTTAAACTTGCTGGTGAGAAGAGGTTATTTGACATTAGCTCACTTGATGAATGGAGAACCCAGGCCTATGAGAATGCCAAGTTGTTTAAAGAAAAAGTCAAGAGATGGCATGATAAAAGGATACAAAGGCGTGAATTCAATGTAGGTGACCATGTCTTGCTATACAATTCTCGTTTAAGATTTTTTGCAGGAAAACTTCTCTCTAAATGGGAAGGGCCTTACATTATCGAGGAAGTATATCGTTCCGGTGCCATCAAGATCAACAACGCCGTAGGCACAAAGCCGAAGGTGGTAAACGGGCAAAGAATCAAGTATTATATCTCAGGTACTCCCATAAATGTTGAAACCAATATTATCAATACTATAACTCCGGAGGAGTACATTAGGGAGACCTATCAGAACGTTTCAGACTCCGAAAAGGAATAGGTATGTGGTACGGTAAGTAAACCGACTCCAAAACTTTTTTCAACAGCAATTTTTCTCCGTTTTGGAATATTTAAAAAATTAGGAAAATTTAAAGTAATCCGAATAGTGCACGAGGAGGCGACAAGCTAGGGGGGCGCGCCCTACCCCCCTGGGAGCGCCCCTGTGGCTTGTGGCCACCTCGTGTACCCTCCGGACTCCGTTTTCTTGTGGCATACTCCTTCAGGTCGGTAAAAATTCATTATATAATCTCCCGAAGGTTTTGACCCTCATATCACGACAATACCTCCTGTTTTCGTTTTGAGCTGTTTCTGTAGCAGATTTAGATCAACATGGCGTCCCCAAGTGCTTCGAAGGACAAGTTCTTCTAGAAGGTCATCAACCCTTACCTTGCGGAGTTGCTGCGACACCCTCAAACCATTGAGATGCATGAGGGGGTGCTTCACATCCGTGATGTTGAGGGGCCAAAGAAGACCAGAAGCGTGGAGACAAGGCTCGAAGCAATGGAGCAACAAGTCTTCAAGTGCCAAGGGATGGTGGAACGAGGACTCAATGCCAATCACATGATGATTGCGGAGTTTACCCATAAACACAACCTGGATGCCAAGGACATCGGGGAGCACATCTTCAAGCTTTACGAGAAAATCGAACATCTCCAAGCCCAGATCTATGACTTGCAAAACCAAAACTGTGAGTATGAATACAGATTTAAGAAAATGAGTTTGGCTGCAGATTTGAGGATCCCGGAGACTCGTTCATCTTTTTACGATGGTGAGCCTATGCCTTGGAAGACGGAGGACAAGCTTCCCATCTCATCAACAACTCCAACACCGCCACCTCCGAAGAAAGACAACTAAACACATGGGTATGGGCACTCCCCTTGGCTTGTGCCAAGCTTGGGGGAGATGCCCCGGTACCGTATCACCATCACATCTTTTACTTTTATCGTTTTTCTTAGTTCGATCCTTTTGGTTATATCTTGATCTAGTAGAATAAAGTTTTTAGTGTGATCTTGTTTTGAGTTTTGCTTTATGTTCCCCCTATGTAAGCAAGTCCGAGAGTTATATAATAAAGAGTAGTTTTGAGTTGAGGGCTTTGCTTGCCTCCTATGATCTTGAGAAAGAAATAGAAAAAAGGGGTATAGAGTAAAGCAAAGAGTATATATGATGATCTTATGGGGAGTGATGACTTCACATATAAGAAGTATGTTGGTTGAAATTTGTTGTGAGTTGACAAACATAGCGATTAGTCATTGTGGCAATTAAAAGGAAGTGATAAAGAAAGAGAGGTTCACATATAAATATATTATCCTAGACATCTTTTATGATTGTGAGCACTCATTAAAATATTATATGTTAAGAAGTTGATGTTGGACAAGGAAGAGAACATAATGAGTTATGTTTGCTTATTTCCGAATAGAAGTTATATGGTTATAGATCCTTCAACATGTGTCGCTTGCTTCCACCCCATATCAGCCAAAACTTCCGCACCAAGTAGAGATACTACTTGTGCATCTAAACACCTTTAACCCAGTTTTGCCATGAGAGTCTACCATACCTACCTATGGATTGAGTAAGATCCTTCAAGTAAGTTGTCATCGGTGCAAGCAATAAAAATTGTTCTCTAAATATGTGTGATCTATTAGTGTGAGGAAAATAAACTTTATACGAACTTGTGATATGGAAGAAATAAAAGCGACAGACTGCATAATAAAGTTCTTTATCACAAGGGGCAATATAAAGTGACGTTCTTTTGCATTAAGGGATTGTGCATCCAACTATATAAGTGCATGACAACCTCTGCTTCCCTCTGCGAAGGGCCTATCTGTTACTTTTACTTTCTAGTACTTACCTTTATGCAAGAGTCGCGGTGATCTTCACCACTTCCTTTATTTCGTCTTTATCTCTTGGCAAGCATCATGTGTTGGGGAATGATCTAGACACATATATCCACTCGGATGTGGGTGATCATGAGTTATTACTGTTGACATTGCCCTCGAGGTAAATAGTTGGGAGGCAATAATATAAGCCCCTATCTTTCTCTGTGTCCGATTAAAGCTTTGAGCTCATAGGTACCGCGTGAGTGTTAGCAATTATGAAAGACTAAAAGATGATTGAGTATGTGGATTTGTTTTATAAGCTCTTATATTGACTCTTTCCTACGTTATGATAAATTGTAATTGCTTCAATGACTGAGATCATAGTTTGTTGGTTCCCAATAGAGTTCTTGATTCATACTTTACCTTGTGAATGAATTGTTACTCTAGCATAAGAAATTATATGTCATTATATGTTGCTGTTCTAAAGATGATCATGATGCCCTCATGTCCGTATTTTATTTTATCGACACCTCTCTCTCTAAACATGTGGGCATATTTATCGATTTCGGCTTTCGCTTGAGGACAAGCGAGGTCTAAGCTTGGGGGAGTTGATACGTCCATTTTGCATCATGCTTTTATATCGATATTTATTGCATTATGGGCTATTATTACACATTATGGTACAATACTTATGCCTTTTATCTCTTAATTTACAAGGTTTACATGAAGAGGGAGAATACCGGCAGCTGGAATTCTAGACAGGAAAAGGAGCAAATCTGAGATACCTATTCTGCACAACTCCAAAAGTCCTGATAATTTACGGAGAATTATTTTGGAATGTATAAAAAATATTGGGCGAAACAAATACATCAGGGGACCCACCAGGCAGTCACAAGCCAGGGGGGCGCGCCCTACCCCCCTGGGCGCGCCCCTGTGGCTTGTGGCCCACCTGGCAGGCCTCCGGTGCCCATCTTCTGCTATATGGAGGGTTTTGACCTGGAAAAATGAGAAAGGAGCTTTCGGGACGAAGCGCCGCCGTCTCGAGGAGGAACTTGGGCAGAACCAATCTAGGGCTCCGGCGGAGCTGTTCTGCCGGGGAAACTTCCCTCCCGGAGGGGGAAATCGAAGCAATCGTTATCACCAACGATCCTCTCATCGAGAGGGGGTCAATCTCCATCAACATCTTCACCAGCACCATCTCCTCTCCAAACCCTAGTTCATCTCCTGTATCCGATCTTTGTCTCAAAACCTCAGATTGGTACCTGTGGGTTGCTAGTAGTGTTGATTACTCCTTGTAGTTGATGCTAGTTGGTTTACTTGGTGGAAGATCATATGTTCAGATCCTTAATGATAATTAATACTCCTCTGATTATGAACATGAATATGCTTTGTGAGTAGTTACGTTTATCCTGAGGACATGGGATAAGTCTTGTTATAAGTAATCATGTGAATTTGGTATTCGTTCGATATTTTGATGAGATGTATGTTGTCTCTCCTCTAATGGTGTTATGTGAACGTCGACTACATGACACTTCACCATTATTTGGGCCTAGAGGAAGGCATTGGGAAGTAATAAGTAGATGATGGGTTGCTAGAGTGACAGAAGCTTAAACCCTAGTTTATGCGTTGCTTTGTAAGGGGCTGATTTGGATCCACATATTTCATGTTATGGTTAGATTTATCTTAATTCTTCTTTCGTAGTTGCGGCTGCTTGCGAGAGGGGTTAATCATAAGTAGGAGGCTTGTCCAAGTAAGGGCAGCACCCAAGCACCGGTCCAACCACATATCAAATTATCAAAGTAACGAACGCGAATCATATGAGCATGATGAAAACTAGCTTGACAGAAATTCCCATGTGTCCTCGGGAGCGCTTTGCTTTATATAAGAGTTTGTCCAGGCTTGTCCTTTGCTACAAAAAGGATTGGGCCACCTTGCTGCACCTTTGTTACAATTGTTACTTGCTACCCGTTACGAATTACCTTATCACAAAACTATCTGTTACCGATAATTTCAGTGCTTGCAGAGAATACCTTACTGAGAACCGCTTGTCATTTCCTTCTGCTCCTCGTTGGGTTCGACACTCTTACTTATCGAAAGAACTATGATAGATCCCCTATACTTGTGGGTCATCACGCTTCTTTGGAATTGGCACATTACCTTTAACTAAGCAGCCCCAGGTTCGTAGGTAAGAGAGTTTTAACCTTTTCTTCTCCCATTCCTCGATTGGAGTTAACATTTTCTTCTCCCATTCCTAGAATGGAGTTATCTCTTTGTTCTTTGTGGGAACTCGGTTTAGGACACGGCATGCAGTCAATATCGCCTCCCCCATCATGCCTTGGAGAGACCCGATATGTCTAACATGGCGTTAACCAAATTAGTTAGAGTAAGGTTCTTTCTTTCGGCTACCCCATTAGACTGGGGTGAATAGGGAGGCTTCTTCTCATGAATTATACCATGTTCCGTATAAAAAGAATCAAATTCGTTGGAAAAATACTCTCCTCGACGATCAAACCTAAGCCTCCGGATCTTTTGATCAAGTTGGTTTTCCGCTTCAGCTTTATAGATCTTGAAAAAGTTCAAAGCTTCATCTTTAGATTTCAGAAGATACACATGGCAGTATCTAGTGAAGTATCATCAATTAACGTCACAAAGATCTAAATGTATGAGCTCTAGTGTTGCCAAATTTTGGGTTTCCGCAACTGTATGATACTTACGAGGTTGCTTAGCTTGCACACAAACTTGACACTTAGATCCCTTGACAGTAGTGAAACTAGGGATTAAGGTCAACTTGGCTAACCGCGTCATGCAACCAAAGTTAATATGACATAAACGTGAATGCCAGACATATGATTCACTATTGTTGCAAACATGATTAACAAATTTATTACAAACATCTGACAAGGATAGTCTAAACAAGCCTCCTAACTCATAACCTTTACCAACAAAAGTTTCATACTTGGACACTACACATTTATTGAACTCGAAGACAAGCTTGTAGACATCTCTACATAGAAGAGACCCGCTAACAAGATTTTTATTGATGAAGGGGACATAATGCACGTTCTTCAGTCGCACGATCTTCCCCGAAGTAAACTTCAGATCGACCATGCAACACTACGAACAGAAGCACTTGAACCATTGCCCATCAGCATGGAAGTAGTCCCTGCGGCCTGATAAGTACAAAACATGTAAATATCACTGCATACATGTACATTAGCACCCGTGTAAATCAACCAATCAGGAGAACAGCATACCGAGAGAATAGTGGAAAGTATACCGTACCCAATATCCTTCATCTCAGTGTCACCAATGACAACATTGGCGATCTTGCCGCCTTTCCCATGTTGACGCGTGTCATAATAGTTATGGCAACTTGGAGCCCAATGATTAGGATCTCCGCAGACATGACAAACACCTTTCTTCTTGTCAGTCTTCTTCTTGAAGTTGGTGTGTTGTGAAGCCTTGTTCTTACCATCAAACTTTCCTTTACCATCTAACTTGCACTTGTGGGGTTGGAAGTTTTTCTTCTGCACCAGATTGGCACTAGAACCTCCCTCAATACCTCGAGACCGTATGTCTTTTGCTCTCGCATTTTCTTCCACATCAAGAGTACCAATGAGATCCGTAACAGAAAACATCTGCCTTTTATGCTTTAGAGAAGGTAGAAAAGTTCCTCCACGAGGGAGGAAGCTTAGTGATGATGCCTCTGGGAATAAATTTGTCCGGTAACATACATTTGAAGTGCTCAAGTTCTCTAGAAAATGATTGTATCTCATGAGCTTGCTCGGTAGGGGTGGACTTTGAGAGAAAATGGCAATGTATCCACGCATAAATCACACATGTACCTCACATGTGGATGGGATGTCATACACTATATACCACTAGTAGAACGTCCGTGCGTTGCTACGGGCTGTAATTATATATAAATGAATGAACTAATGATTAAGATCGTTTTCAAGGTCGAAACTCCTTTCTTTCTCATACGTCCGGGCGTGTGTGGACATCAAACAGACGTTAGATAGGCTCCTTAAAATTCATCCTTTTGGACAATCCGAGCTCCCCCAAATCCAGACCATGTGTGAGGAGAAATGACATTGTCTAGATTATCCGTCATGTTATCTCCAACACAGGAACCCAACATAAAAAAACCCACCCCATGACACACCATTTTATTTTCCCGTTCTACCCTCCCCTTCTCGCTCAGTTTCCCGCCTATCGGGGACATTTCTCATTGTTGCCCTCTCCTTTGAAACCGAATGATGCCCACGTCACCTGCATTGTGTGTTACAATAGAGACAATTTTCTAATATTTACAATATAGTAGAGTGGGTTAAACCGACACATATTATTGCCACAAAAGAACAAATAATTATAGAGATCATTTTCAAAGGTCCATTCAACTTTACAGATGCACAAAGTAAAAAAAAATTAGGGATTCTAATTGTGTCGCAACAAGTACCAATATTTTTCTCTCATTTCTCATATCTCGCATCTATTTAGAGTTTAAAAGGCCTTGAATTAAACATGTCAATGTCATGATGAAGCGACATCATATGTTCCTTGAATTATGCAACTGATGCAACAAAAAAAATACACATACACATTGACGTGGGAGTCGAGTGGCAACCTGAATATATTCCTAGTCACCAATAAGCTCCACCTCCAGTCCACACGCCATTCATTGCTAGAAGGGATACATGTCAAATCGACGACAAGCACGCGAGCGAGGAGGCCGTGTCGGCCATGGCCGCG
Organism: Elymus sibiricus; assembly: GCA_039707655.1. Taxonomy (NCBI): domain Eukaryota; kingdom Viridiplantae; phylum Streptophyta; class Magnoliopsida; order Poales; family Poaceae; genus Elymus; species Elymus sibiricus. The sequence continues at coordinate 515,818,398 of CM077665.1, forward strand.
GCGAACCCCAACTTCGTCGCGAAGCAGCGTGCGACCTACGAGTCCGCCCGCGCTCAATCCGCCGCTCGCCAGGAGAAGGCTGCCGCGGAGGCGCGGCTGCAGGTGATCGCGGATGAGAACAACGCCAGTTGAGTCTCCTACGCGCCGCCGCCGATCTTTTAGACGGCCCAGTGGACGACAAGAGCACCAACGCCACCATTTCATCGTGGACCTCACGTCCACCGGCGACGTACAAGGCACGGACTCCTCCGAGGATGAGTAGGACATGGGAGGCGGTGGGGCCTTGTGTCCCTTGTGGGTCAGTTCGTCACCCGTGTTCTACTCATCCTCACGAGAGACCGCAGCTTCATTTGGTCGGTCTTATCACCGGTGATCATGTAGACGACGGATGGAGGACACTGGGTCCCATGAAGGGAACAACAAGGGATGCCGGTGGCCGACGTAGGTTTTTTTTTGTCCTAAGTGTTCGAAATGTAATGAAAATTCGCCATGTTTGCATGAATGTTGTCCGGTTTATATGAAATCCGCCGTGTTTGCATGAATTTTGTCCGGTTAGTTTAAAAATTTATTAAAATGTATGCGAGCAGCGTTGAATGGCTGCCTCCCGCATCCGTGTCCGCGGACTGGTCCCCCCTATTTGTGGAAGGATGCGGGAGGAAATTTGTGGGTCGAGATGCCTTAAGTGAACCGGTGATCGATGCCGCCGTGGCAGGCAGCAGCAAAGGACAATGTCAACAACCACCTTTCTATCTTAATGCTAACGAATGAAATGAACTACAGACTCCTCTTTAATAGTAGAGATAATATCACAAAGTACAAAATAAACCATATTGCTATTTAAGTCATAATGCATAACCTTTTACCTAACAAATTACATGCGTTTGTGCAGAAACATATCAGGCTACAAATTGACAAATTATTTTCAATCATATCAGAGATATCTGTCGGGAAATAAATTAAAATAAGAGTCAATAAATAAAATGTGCGCTAGCATCAGCCAGCACGGCATGCACCTTACTGCTACCGATCCTTTTGATCACCATTAGGCTTTTATGCACAGTAGACACATCCAAACCCCATCGTTAGGCTTCCCAATCAACTGGCCGCCCGGCGGGTTACAGATGTCTTTTGACTGCACCAGGGCCTGTTGACATATTCCATTAGCAGCATACAATTCATTATTTCATTTTCCCATAAATGCTTTCTCATCCTCACAAGATTTTTAAACCATTCATCTATTCTCATCAAGGGATTCCAAATTTTTGAAAAATAAACCGGCTTCCTTCTTCAAAGTCTAGAAAAGAGAACATGGGTCAGTATGAAACTCGATGAAACTCAAACATGAAATAACAAGATGTCGCTTTTAAAATAGCATCGTGATCGTCAATGTGTTGATGGAATGCGTCACTGGTTTCAGCTATTGAGCCCATATTGGAACACACTTGCTTCCTTTGGGCTTTCATTTCATTAATCTATTGAATGAAAAAAGCTACTCTTCATTCAAAAAAAGGTCTCATGTTCCATTATATTCTATCTCCTCACGAGTCATGATCTAAAACATTGCAATAGTTTAAAGATAGTCTAGAAAGGGAATTAGTCACCTGCGTAAAATTATTACAAACACCTCAATATCTTCAACTGAATTTGCTTGATTCAACTACAAAATCATTGAGCATCCACTATGTAGATCATTCCTCTTATGAGCTTCTACAATATATTAATCCAAAAGTAACAAACATGCTAAGAAAGGAAAGGGAGATATGAACATTTGGAGGTTGGTTAATTACTTTTTTTCTTGCAAACATTAATTGCTTCTGTTTGTTGAGTCAAATGATTCAGATGAATTTGCATCTTGTGCCCTTGCCCAGACATCATCACCCACAAGTTCTCGAACCTTAACTACGAAGTACTCATGTTGACTAATGAACCTGTGTATTTACCATGAAGAACACCATTAGAGTAGCAGAGATGTCAATACCGGCCATGACCTAGAATATATGAATCACCGATGCCAATGTGGCGCTCCACCTCAAACAACAACTATGGTATCATGGTGTGCATCAACTAAGCATCCGCTAGTGACATCTTGATGTTCCCTGTTTTACAAAGATGAAAATCATATGGAGACAAAAAAAGTCAAAACATGCTAGAACAAGAAGTAGTTTCACATTTAGCAATACTAAAGAAGCCTTTTGCGGTTTGCCTCCAACAAAACAAAGAACTGACCTTTGATTGTAGGTACTTTTAGAGTTCATTATAGCCCACGGTCCACATTTTAACGTAACCGCTAGAGGTCTTTTGCTCCTTTTCTGCACCAACAGTATGGATTATTTGTTACCACTGCTCATAGCTAATTAGATTTCATGATCTTGCATTCTATCCCTGCCAGGATCACTTTACTTTTATATTGGAATGCCAGTACACCATACCAGCACACATAATACATATATCTTCGTATAGCACCTTTCCGATTCAGATATTTTGAGAGACAAATAACTCGATTTGATGACAAACAAAGTGCCACTTTTGTTATGAACTAACAACACAAACACTCTAGCTAGCACACCTGAGACTTTCTGCCTACACAAGCTAAATGGTAAGCTAATTTTGTCATGTTGAAACAAAGCAAACACGAATATTTCATTCAAATTTCGACAGAAGTTTAGTGGATACTGGAAAGCTCTAACTCTGGCAGCAAAAGGAAATTCCGCATTAGGTAGTAGGTGCTAAGAAATCAGGGATCAGTTTATGTACACCAATAAAGCTGGCCATTAGCAGTATTAAAGTTTACAGTATGCATTTGTATCATGAAAGTGGGGATCAGGAACATGTTTAAGTAGACAAATCGTCCTTCTAACTCAACGTAGAAGTTTCAATGATGGGGTAGAGTTAATCCCCTCATGAATAAAAAATTCAAGAAAATTTATATGGTAACATACGTAATCAATTCCAGAACTGCAATGTAAGAGGGCAAACTTTCAGATTGGGCAGGCTTCGCCGGCCTTGGCCCAGATCGGTGCAGCGTCTGTCCCCGCCGCCGTCGCCGAAGCTGGTGAGTTCAGAGACCGGGAGGTAGAGCGCGATGGCCACCGCGAGTGTAGCCGCGAACCTCCCCGCATGTCCTAGTCCTCGGCCGCTTCAGCTCCAATAAGTCGCTCCTCGCGGTAGAGCCAATAAGTCGCTCCTCGACGCACACGATGGCGAGCATGATGATGAACGAGGCTATCTCATGAAGGAGTAACGCGGATAGGGAGGGCCGGTGCGGGTGGCGGTGGAAGCTTGGTCGCTGGCGGCGAGGGGGAAGAAATTTTCTTTGCCCTAGATCACCGGTGTGGTGGACTGGAGGGTCACATGAGGAGAGAAACAAAGAAAGCGTGCTGGTCCAGCGACAGTTGGGATCGTGAGGTGTGGGAGGTACGGTGAAAGAAAAATCGGTGGCAGGGTGGGACAGTTGATCGAAGAGGGGTGGAGAGGAACGAAAACGAACGACCACCTACGAACTCAGTCTTTAGAGTAGAGATACCGAAAATTAATTAAAGATTGATCGTGATTTATTCCTTTCATACAAAAGTTACCAAATATTCTGAAAATTGATTAAAGATGAAATATGAAAGTTACCAAATATACCAAAAATTAATTAAAGATTGATCATGATTTATTTCTTTCCATACAAAAGTTAACAACTATACCAAAAATTGAAAATTGATTAAACATTGAATATGAAAGTTACCAAATATACCGTAAATTAATTAAAGATTGATCGACATTTATTTCTTTCCATACAAAAGTTACTAAATATACCTAAAAATAATCTTATTAACAGATAAAATCGGTTCAAAAAGATCGTGGGCTAAAAGAAAACCGGACGAATAAAAACCAGACGAAGGTGGGAGGGGAGACGGAAAAAAACCAAGACAAGAAGTTACCAACTCCCCCTTTAGGAGTAGAGATAATGAAAACATATCAAGAAAGATATCTTGGACTCGGTGTCATGTACATCCTTGGACCTAGGTATGCACATCTTCCTCAATACAACCATTGATCCATTCTTCCTCATATTTAGTCGACAAACTTTTCATGTGCCTTCTTGCCGAGGGGCGATGGAAAGCACATGTTCTATTTTCTTTTGTCGTAAAAAAATGAAATAATAAAGGTAGAAAAAATAGAAAGGAGAAAGAAGCAAAAAAAGGGGGGGGGGGGGGTGTTCCTGGTATGTGTCTCATCCGGCCCTTGGGCCCACGGTGCTACCTCAATTCTCATGAAGATCACTCCTTCCAAAAAAAACACGCGTTAGATAGGTTATTTACTATAGAGGCCCATTTTCTGGACCATAGGAGGTGACTAATCGTGGAATATTGTTTCTATATTAGTATCAATCTAGTTAATAACATTATAAGTACCTTCCACTCACAATTCTAGACGATCATGTTGTTAACAACAAAGTAAACATCTCCAACTCGTAGTACACACCAAAGAGTCAAGCGTTCTGGTATGTTATGCTCTCTCATGATCGAAATAATCTATCAACTCGGTACATGAATTGATTGTTGTTTTCCAGATGTATCTACTAACTCATCTACTCATGTGAGACTTCCTATGATGTGCTGCGTGTGAAAATGAGGTATAGTGAGATCGCGAAGGGATGTTGTTTGATTGTTCACGAGAGAACATAAAATGTTGCCAAAAGGTTAGTTTGTCTATGTTCATTTATCAAAACAATACAAATGCACATAAGTGTATGCTTACAAATTAGCTTCTCCGTGTTACCTATATGCTCCATTTCTTCTACCTTGACATGGGATGAACCCTACCTAACTGTCATGGTGCCCATGTATAAATCAGATATGTACCTCACTTACAGAGGGGGTGTCACAAACTAGCATCGACCACAACGACCAGGGCTATAGTTCACCAGTTAGCTAGGGATCCACAAACACTTCAAGAGGAAGAGTGAGTGGTGATGGGACTTTCCCCTGTGCCGAATGAGAACTATGGATGAAGAGGACATCAAGGGGCATCGAGATAGGGGTGATTCAATGGCAAAGAAGGTGGTAAGAACGAAGGAGAGGGTAGAGAACGGGATAGTGGTACGGTTCGTACCAAGCTCACACTATGGCCCCAATGCAAGTTAGTAAAGGAGGTGAAAAGGCTTATCATTTATGGAATCATATATATTTTCTTTTGTCATGATGACACAGAAGAAAATGTTGGATGACAAAATGAGAAAATAAACGAAAATTGTACGTTAGAAAAAATAAACGAAAATTGTACGTTAGAAAATGAGGACAAGAGAGAGAAGCACGAAGATGTATTTTCAATAAGTACGCACCTTGCACGTTTGGACCCACGGTGCTACCCGGTGTTCCCATCGTCCCATGATCCGATCTGCTTCCAGGGGTGACGGCGGCCTCGCATGTGGTGATGATTGCCGTTAGATCCATGATTTTGCCTGAAGGGCGATGGAGAGCTGTGTTGGGACCGTGGGACTAACGTGCACCATGGCTCGGGCTCTCAGCGGAGCGGTGGCTCGAATCGGGCCTAGATCGCCAGGACGGGGTGGCTGGATGGATTTATATCCATCCTGCGGCTAATCGTATGGCATGCCGACAGTTGCGCCATGAATACAGGTGAGAGGAAGAGCGAGATGATTTGGAGAAAATGCCTCTATAAGTCCTCAAATTTTAGTAGAGGGGGTAAGTTTTGAGGTGTAGCTCCTCGAGTATTTGAATATTTTAGGAGTCAAATGAATCCCCAATTTCAGGCTTATAATGATCTGGTTGTTGATTCTCACTTGTTATCCAACCATATGTTGTGTGGAGCTGAAGCTATCATCCAGCCTCTGTTTAGATCAAAGTCAAACGAACGGGAACAGTGACGAGCCAGGGCGAGGGGGAGCTATGGCCCCTCCAAGGTTGAGATTTTAGCATATATACCCTTGAGGTTTTCAGAAAAATTCACATATATACCCTCCAAATATATGTCTGCCCCCCCTAAAGCTTGGTAAATTATGTTTGGGCCCCCCTTTTCTTGGATCCTGGCCTCGTCCCTGAACGGGAATCTAGGCCCGGAAAGGAAGGCTTTAATCGATGCCCCGGGTTTATTTCCCCTTCGGTCGTTGGTACAGATTGACGCCATGGCGAAGGACGCCGGTTGCGTGGTGGCGAACTGTAGCGCTAGCATGTGCCACGCCCGCTCGCTCGCTCTCTTGTAACTCCTCACTCCTGCGCAGCCATATGCACAGGCGCTGCACCCGGTTCGGTGGCCGTTTTCGCTATCCATCGTTAGAGTATCTCTAGCAGCTGTCCTATTTTAGTGCAGCAAAAAGCGGCCGCGAGGTCGACGATGCCCTCATCGGGCCAATCCATGCTGATGCGGTGGCTTGTGGCGGCGGCTAGCGAAAAGGGAGGCGAGGCGGCGGGATCGCGCAAGGACGAAAGGAGGCGAGGCGGCGGGGTCACGCGGGAATGAAAGGAGACGGTTGGGGTGTTGCGCCGGCCGAAAAAAACTGGGCAGCCGTGTCTGTGCCGCATATATCCAGCAAGACTGCAGGAGGTGCCTCCTTTTGGGCTGTCAAAAAACGATTTTGGGCTAGTTGGAATTTTTGGCAGCTGTTGGAGGGGGGTTTTGACTCTACAAAATCTCAAAAAGGCCACTGCTGCCCTAAATTTGGGCAGCTATTGGAGATGCTCCCCGAGCCTGCGGCTCTGCGCCTGCCCGGTCGACGGCACCATTCTGCTGCAAGCGCCACGTGACACGACACGTTCCAACATGAAGTGATCTTTCTTTAGCGAGTCGTGCGGAATGGGCGCGTCCGAGCTCCAGGACAGACACACGGACAGCAAACCCGGCTGGAAAGAACACGTGTGACGCACCACCAGACCAGACGGTTAGTTGGGTTGCCCGCTGGGGAAAATGTCTCTCTGTCTACCCGGCAAAGCAAGTGACGTGCACTGCCTACGGTGCACCCTCGTTGCCTCTGCTCCCTCCCTCTCGCTCTCGGGTTGTTGTTGGGTGGCGTTCACGGTAAGCAGCACTGCATCAAAGGGGCGTTGAGAGGTGACAAATCATTAGAGTATGGCGAAATGCATGCATGTTTACCACGCCGGTGTCGACGCGGTCGGCCAACCTGGGTGCGGTAGCGGCTAGCCAGAAGCCATGCCATTCCAATAGCAGCCCCCTCGATCATGCGGACAGCGTGCGGTGTGGATCATTTTTCTATTTTGAACTGGAAGTAGGATCATTTTTAAACAGTGATGATTAGTTTTTTTTAGTGATCATTAGTGCATCGGAGGAAGATTTATCACCGTGATCTCACAAAAAAAAGTTGGCAGCCCGTACAGGCCCTTGAGCTTGGCATGTGACAGTAACTCGTCGTTTCACAAACTGTGAACTGTGGTTGAGTGCAAGCTTTGCACTGGGCAGGATTATTACATGTGTGTACGATGAGCCGTGGAGAAGCGCGCGCGGCCACAAGCTTGTGTTGTGTGCGTGGAGGTCAATCAAGCGTTGTATCAGTGGGTGAGAACTAATCACTGGTCCTAATCTAGGAGTTAATGGCGCCATAAATATCTCCGTATGTCTCATTTTCAATGAGAGAAAAAAAAATCTGTGTAACGTAGTTCACACGAGCAAGTCAAGCATTCCAGCATGTTCTGCTCGCTCGTCACTTATGTTTTATGTATATCGACTCGATATATGAATCTTATTTGGTACTTCCTCCGTTCATTTTTATAAGACCTTTTAGACATTTAAGACAACACTTTAAACAGTTTAATTTCAGTTATCATAAACGTCTTAGAAAAGTGAACAGAGGGAGTAGTATTTTCCGGATCTATGTGCCAGTCTGTCTATGTTGTGTTGTTGTGAAAAAAGGAGAAAAAGAGTGATCGTTAAGGAGTCTTTAATTGGTTGTTCAAGAAAAGAAAGAAAACGATTCCAAGGCGTAGACGATGATCCGCCTTTATCAAAACAATACAAAATGTATGTATAATATTAGTTTCACAAGCTAGTCCTCCGCGTTATCGCACCGTTTTACTGCTCTTTCTTCGAGATCCCTTTTTTTAACCGTTGATGAGCTCCTCACAAGCTCCGCGCAAAACTAGCCAAACTCGATGTGCTTGCAGAATGCAATCATCTCCTTCTTTTAGTAATTCGCTGTTGGAGGTTCTCTCACCACTTCTTCCTCGCACGTCGCAACTATTCACCCTCTCCATACCGAACATGTATTATGATTGGAGTTGTCTGATCAACTAGCGCTTTTAGCAAGTTTAGTCTGGTTAACAGTAACATCATAAATATCTCTAGACCACTCTTTCCCAAAAAGAAAAACTTCAGATCACGGTTTACACGAGCTAGTCCCTTCCAAAATGGTTTGCCCGCTCATCGTCCATGTCTATCAGCTATGTATATCAATAAATTGGTTGTTTGTGTTTCTCGGATTTGTATGATAGCCTGTCTATATTGTGTTGTTGTGCGAAAAGCATAAATAGTGAGATCGTGAAGGAATGTTGATTTAGTTGCTCAAGAAAGAGAAAGAAAAAGTATCCAAAAGGTTAGTGCGTGGATTATCTGTTATACCAATGCATAAGTTTAGGTCCATAAGTTAGTCCTTCCGTGTTATAGCATCGTGCAACAACTCTTTCGTCAAGATAACAATTGGTCCCTACTCCCTCCAATCCGATGACCCCCCCCCCCCCCCCCCGGGCCGCCGCTACCGCCCCCTCTCCAGCAAGGTAGTATCGTCATAACCGCTCACTATCACCTGGCATTCGCCTCTTCTACTATGTGTGGTCGACGGTGCTTTCACCACCTTCTTGTTCTTCCTCATTCCCGTTTACCCTGCCCGAACCGAACGTTCTAAGACATGCTTGACCTTCCCTCTTTCAATCACACGTCATCAAATACCACTACTCCTACTTAGTAAACATTTATCTTCACTCAGTTGGATATCTTTCGACCCACCCTATATAACCCATAGTCTCCGTAGAACCCACTTAGTAAACATTTAGCTTCACTCGATCGGATCTCTTTCGACCTACCCGCAATCTCCGTAGAACCCACTTCGTAAACATTTACCTTCACTCGGTCGGGATCTCTTTCAACCCTCCCTATATAACCCACAGTCTCCGTAGACCCCCTATATAACCCAGAGTCTCCATCGACCTCCTATGTACCTGTCACACCCTGTGTTTTGCCTCATGACTAAGTTAACCTGACTCAAAAATTAGGGCCAATTAAAACTTTTTCTGTGCTTGTGATGCTTGACTTGATTGATGATTGCTTGTTTGCTTGTTGGTGCTCTATATTCATAAAATCCCTCCTACTCTCAAAACTCATCTCCTTGCTCCAAATATTTGCCCAATGATCATGCCATGTGTATAGTACATAAAACTATTTTTATAAAATTTTATTTTGGCCAAAATGGATTTATTCAAATTAGGTTTTCCAAAACCCCTGAATTGAGGTTTGTACTACAAGTCCTCAAATTGGGTGGATCCTTTTTCCCCAAAGACTTTATTTGGAACCTACTATATATATGACTTCCCAAAACCACCAAATATTAATTTTAAAGATTATTTTACTATTTTATTTGAAGGCTTTTTCTTAAGGCCAGAAATGGTTTTTCATAGGGAAAAATTATTTAAATGCTTTAAAAATATTTGAGAAAATTTAGGGAAACTCGGGTGACATATATTTTCCATATATATGAGTTTCAACACATGGTCATGTTCAAAATCATGGGCAAAACCCCTCAAAACCCTTTCTTCATAAATCAAGCTTTTGAAATATTTCTATAAGAAATATTCTCAATAAATTCCAGGAAAATTCCAGCAAGTCACACATGACATATGCGATGATCTTGCAAAGTTTCATCTCAATCCCAATTGTTTTTCTTCATCAAAATATTCCAAAACCCTCTCTGTCCAGATCCAAACTTGAGCAACTTTACATTGCCAACTATCTCCTATTAATCTCAAACCTTGTGGACATGTTCTAATACTCCAATAATGCATCCACACCAAGAGGTGCACCAAGGAGAACAGATTAACTTGTCCAAATCCCCCCAAACCCCTTTCTGATGATTTCAAGAATTGGAAAGTTTTGCATTGTCAAGTTTCCCCATTTGGTCCCAAACTTTTTGTGCATGCTATAATGCCAAAATAATGCCACCACCCCAAGTGGTGCATTTAGGAGAATAGTTTAGCATGCCTAGATCTACAGAAACCTGATTCTGTTAGTTTCTAGGGTTTACAAAGTTTACATTGTGAACTTTCTTCAATCAATCTCAAACTTAATGATCAACCTTGTTTCTACCTTCTATTTCATCCTGTTAAATATCATGGCAAGCAAACTCCATTTGCTAGCCCAAACACTCATCAAACACCTTCTGCTCATTTACCAAACTAGTTCTTTGGGCCCCGTCCACTATTCTCCTTAACCTGAGATTTTTACCACACCTTACCCTCATCCCCCTCTACCTCCAGTAACAATTTCAAGTTCATAGCTCAATTATTTGGGGGGTAAACCCCAAGATTCCCTCCTGGACAGCTAGTTTTTCCCTGTCTCTCCACTTACCCTCTCACCTAAGGCATATCCAGAGCATCCTATGCCCCCTCCCACCTTGTTTTACCTCCGTCTAGCTGCTGGACATGCATGGCCGCGCCCAAGAGGCCAATGACATGCCATGGCATGCCATATGGGTGCTCCAGAGCGCGCTACAGTGCGCACCCGCACTGTAGCCGCCGCCCAATCACCAGCCCCGACCACCTCGAGCCCCTCCCTCTCGCCTACTGGCTAGCCTCGACGTCCGGGACACGCAACCATCCTGTCCCCCTTCTCTCTCCCCCTTTGTTGGTTCCCTCGCACGCGTGCCATGGCCGCCCAGGAGCTCCAACCCGAGAGCTCACACGCGCGATCCCTGTCGGCTCCCCGCTCCTCCCTATCCGTTCCCTGGACGTAGACCACACCCACGGAGCCCGTAGACACACCCCAGCGCACCCCCATGGCCTCTGGCGGCATCCGAGCCGTGGCCGTGGGATGGCCTACGGTGCTCCGGCGCCGCGGCTATAAGAAACCTCCCCAGGCCCCCTCTGCACTCCCTTCGCTCCCTCTCTCTCTCCCACAGGCCCCCCCGGACCAGTTCCCCTGTCTTCCCATGCCCTCTTTCCGGCCCCATGGCCGAAGCTCTCCCGCCGGCCCTTGCTAAATTCGAGCTCCTCCGCGCCTTCCCCCTCCTCGGAGCTGCACCATAGCGCCCGCGCATTACCGTAGAACCCCTCCGCACCTTCATCTTCTCCCTTCTGCGGCTATGGCACAATGCCCCCATGGCCGACGGCCTCCTCCGTCGGGGTGAACGCATCGCTCAACCCGGCCTCCCCGGGGCCTGAGGACCACCCAGGCAGGAGCGTCTCACCTCCCTGAGCTCGCCGGTGCCCGTAGCCTCGCCAGAGGCGTCCTGAGTTGCCGGAGCGGTGCCGGCACCCGCTCGGTCTCGCCTCCCCTGCTCTCGCCCCGCCTGGAAGCGACCCACTGGTCGGGCCCGGCGTTTAAGTGGAAACGCCTCCCCCCGACTCCGTGTTCTCGCGGAGAAGGCGCACTCCGCGGGGTACGCCTTCGGCGTGGCAGTCCTCGCACGCGCGCAGCCAGCAGCTGGGCCAGCCCACTGTGCTCGCCGCTATGTTGCGCCCAGTGCGCCTGTTTGGCCCATTAGGTATATTTCCTTTTTCATTGTTTTTATTTTCTTCAGAGACTAGATAAATTCATAGATAATTCATATGACATCCAAATTTGGTGATTCAAATTCCTACAGGTTCCTAAAATCTTGGCCTAACCAAATATGTGCATTGCACATTTTTCCAGAAAACTTTCCTGTACACTTATATGATTAAGGCCTATTTTTTGTTTTCCTGCTTTACACTTTGGAAATTCCTAGGGTGCTCACCCTAACTCCAAATGCCATGATTCTAATTCCTAGGTGGGCCTAAATTCATGCACTAAGTGGTGAACATTTTTCCTTACACTTATTCTCCTATATCAAATATTGGACCATTTCTTCATATATGACTCACTTTGAAAATCCCTAGGAAAATCATGCCAACTCCAAATCAAGTGAAACCACTTCCCAAGTGTTTCTAAAATCATTCCCTATTTGATGAGTGCATCCACTCATTTTTATAAAAATATTTTATGTAGACTTCTTATAGGATCATCAATTCTTTCATTTCCACCATTCAAAAATCCCCCTTGATCCACATCCAATGAAACCTCCTTGGTTATTTTTCTTATGACCAGAGGTGTCCAAGAAAAATAAATCTCCTATTTATAGAGCACTTTTATTTTTCTGCTTGTAGTGTTTCTTATTATGATTGTTTCCGACGATAGTTGACGAAGTAGATGGAGTACTCGGAGTTGGACGAGAAGCATCTGAAGACCTCGAAGACATTGCTAAGCCAGGCAAGCAACCCTTTGACCATGATAAGAAACTTTTTCATGCATGACATATAGCACTTGTTGTTTCAATGATTTGATCATGATGTGGTGTTCCCCCTTCGGTGGGATGCCTCCGATACTTTACCATTGATACTTGCATCGTGCATGACCCTACCATCCTTATGAGGGTTGTGCGGGTGGGAGTAGATAGGTTGCTAGTAGATGCTACGCAAGTGGGTTCAGGAATATGCATGGTGAAGGAAACAAATGATTTCAAAGACTTTTTGAAAACCCCGTCGGGTGCCACTAATGCCCGAGGGAGATGATGATGAGCTAGGTAGCCCCTTGATAAAGAAGTGGTGTACCGGAGCAAGTGAGTGTGTATGGTTTTCGAAAACGGATTGGTGTAAGTTGCGACCGTTATTCCAACCTTACATGTACGACCACGATACCCCTTATGGGACGGGGCTTTGTTGATTACCTTGGTGGGTACTGGCATAGAGCCCGCATTACTAGTGGCGGGAGTGGCGTGGTCACTCTCGATACGGGGTCGTGCCTGGAAGGGCGACCATGCGCTGTCTTTACAGGCACCGGGCACACCGTTGTGTTCCTTCATGGATGATACTGTGTAGAGCAAGGCTCGTGTTTGTACATCATGAAGACACGGACCAACGAGTGGACTCTTTGTTTAGTATCGCTAGGGGAAAGGCATTGTTCGGGTGCTTACCTCGGGTATGTATTATACCACGAGTCGTGGATGACACGGAAGTTCCCCGAGTCTTGTGGGTAAAGTGTGCAACCTCTGCAGAGTGTAAAACTATTCGAATAGCCGTGTCCACGGTCAAGGACAGTTGGATGACCGCTCTTGTGCTACGTCCAGTGTTCTCTAAACTTGGTGTGTGTGTGGGTGTGTGGATGACACAAAGATGATACTTGAGTTAAGTCAGATGACTTGACGTGATGACTGAACATGAGATGTTCAACCCCTTGCTTATGATGATATCTATAACTTGTTCATTTGGATATCTTCCAACTGTTGATGCATGCTTACATAAGTTAGTCGATCATGTCACTGCACTCAAAATTAGCTTTCTGCAAAATTTCCTACTTAGTGTTATATCATGCTCTGTTCAACCTTGTTCCAAACATGGGTTGCTTGCGAGTACATTCAAAGTACTCATTGGCTTGCCACTGGTTATTTTATTGGCCAGGCATGAAAGATCAGGTTATGATGAAGATTACCTTGGTGACGAACATGAGAGCTAGGACGCTTCCCAGTCAGAATGCCTGTAGGGTTAAGGCAGATGGCATGGGTTCACGCTATCGTTGAAGATTTCCGCTGCAAGTATATGAAGAATGGGCCCTAAAGGCCATATTTGAGTAAAACGGTACGTAATGGATGTAAGACTCTTGTTATTCAGTTTCTGTGTGTTTAGTGAGCATTGATCTCTGGGATCATTGTGCACGTACATTCGGTGACCACGACTTATGAGTCGGGGTCCCCACAGAGCTGGTATCAGAGCCATCCTGACTGTAGGAAGCCCTTAGTTAGCATGGACGTTAGTTAGGACAAAACTATTTTTCCAGACCCTTCAAAATCACTTACAAAACCTCTATATTTCTCACCTCTCCTAAATTTTGAAAGGAAGCAAAGGTTTTTGCCTTAGCATTTCCACCATCTTTCTCATAACTCTCCTCGTCTACTTTTTCAAAACTTTGCAAATGGTCGCTACTACCCTTGTGCCCCTGACCACTGGATTCCTTGAGATCCTCGTGGGTAACCTTGAAGGAAGCCACCTTTCCAGACATTCACACAAGTTTGACGACACCACGACAAGACGATACCAACGGAAGATACCCTCTCGAAGGATGAGAATATCAAGACTCAGAAGATGGTGACACCCTCGACACTACCCCAAGATGATGCCACCTTGGCCTTCGATGACCAGGGCACAAGACATGCAATGTCATGATATGCATCGCTAATAGAGCAACCCGGTCTTTTTGTTGTTGTGTCGGCAACCACCGGTGGATGAGAACCTTGCCATTTGGTCCGCCTCACCATAGTGAGCAGGAAAACGGTTCTCTTCATCCCCCGCTCTCGGTGTCGATATTATCAACATGACCGACAAGTTGGAACTCTATCATGCCTTGTTGATGTCATTGCATAAAGGATTGCCCACTTGGAGCTCTCGACGCCTTGAAGGACAAGAAGGCATTGGCACGATTACGAAGACACCAGAAGACCCTGTCAACGACAGCCATGAGGAATCACCTTCATCGTCAACTCACCAGACCCGAAGTCGTCAAGGACTCTTCAGGCGCAACCAGGATCGTTTCGACGAACAACAAACCAGAGACACAGCGACACCTGAGGAAGACCCAGAAGACTAAGCGGACTCCTCTCCAAGACGCGAAGCAAGCACGACTACTGAGTCCAAGAACCCCTAGGGTAGGATGAGTCGTGTATCCCCCATGCGAAGTCGAGTCCGTATGATGGTTCTGATAGAACCATGATTGTGTGTTGCTTGTTTTTGCCTGTTTGTGCTTTGGTGTAGTACGCACTTTTGCCCCAGACAACAAGTACGCGACTAAGCACCCACCTTATCTTAATAAGTGTGTTTTGCCTTTTCGGCACTTGTTGATTGCACTTGCACTATACCACCCCCTTAGGCACTCTCCTCTATGCTACTCTCCCTCTTCCCCCTCTCGTCAACTGAAGACAGGCAAGACAAGATGCACCAAGGAATCCACCTCGACGAACAGCTAGCATTTGAAAACTATGACTACAACGTACTCAACCAGACGCAACCCCGTAGAGCTATACTTTTCCCTCAAAATTGGAAACCCCTCCCTAGCCTAGCCTAGACCTCACAAGCTCCCCCAGCACAAGCCTCTGATCACGTGTTTAATACACGGATTTGCCAGAGCACTTATTGAGCTTCAATAACCCCTGCTTAGCACTGGGTTCATTATGGAGCTAGTGATCATAGTGAACAAACATCCTTCATTCTTGCTAGAACTAGAACCTTGATGCCATAGGAAGGATCATTCTAAGGGTATACGAATTGTGGACAATGATTTGATTTAGCCATAATAGATGTCTTGAGGAAGTAGTTGAGACCCTTTGGTGGATTACGAGACTTTTATGCTGGTGATTGGACTTGGTGGATCAAGATTGATAGAGTAGCATAATTTACTTCCCCCTTGAGCAAATTGGATTTAGTAGGACAAATATTATCACAAGCTGAAATTCTTGGTGGATTAATAGATTGACTTTGGCAAGTAAAATTGATATTTGATTGATGATGATACGATAGTGACTGGAGTAACCAGTAGGGAATTCTTACTAGATGTAAATCTTGGATTTAATAGGTGATTCTAATAGGTGCTCGGAATCAATGAAACTACATGGTTCGGAGTAATTTGGATTTAGTCCGATGATCTTGATCTTGATACCATGTTTCTCGGTGGAAGACAAACCAGGAATATTGGATGGTTGTCAGAATTGATTCAAGGATCCATATGCACCTAACATCGGAGTTTACTAAGTAATCATGATGGGAATTGTTGGTTGAACTGAGATGAGATAGATCTTTCTAGAATTTGGGGATTTTAGGGACTCTAGGGAATACATGGAACAATCACTAGTATTGGATCTGTAGCGGTAATGGAACAGGTGATGTTGGATGGTATTCGTGGATCGATTAAATTGGATTCGTAGGAAGGGAATGAGATCTTGGATTGGTATGTTACGTGTTTCCTTAGCATAGAGATGCTACACCTTAGACCTTGGATATTTTAGCTGAACACTTGGATTTGTAGTGTCACAATCAAGCTTAGCGGCTTGTATGCTTTCCCGAGGATTTTTACATAGGGAAATATATGAGTAGTTATACTGTATGTATGAGAATATGGGTTGTCCTTCTCTTAGAGCCATGGTGATATGCGTAGCATAGTTGTTGATGGAGATGACTTATATGAGGTGATACCCTCAATGCTATAGGATGATTTGGTTTGAAGAAATAGGAAGGATTATTGGCATCTAAAGAACTGTGCTCGAGGATAAGATGTTAGACGTTCACTCACATCCTAAGCTCCTTGAAACCCCAAAGCTTTACCAAACCACGACACGGTCGGAGTGTGACCATAGGCTCTGGCTCTAAGTCAAAAGACTATGGTCGATACCTCACCTCGACCACCACCAACCCCTTCCATGAGGAAGGTGGACACGCAGAACTAGATTTCGATGGACCACAAACTCCTGGACAAGTAACCATCCGGAGCAAATGCCCGCTCCTCTTAGGCATCCCATGAGCAATGTGTTTGTGTGAAAACCTGGGGAAATATGTTGTTGTCCTCACAGATGATATACTTATTTAACCAATGAGAGAAAGGAACACCTTAGTCATGTTTGGACCAGCCCCAGGAACACCAATTGCCATGCCTCTCAAGTATAAGGCTCCACCTTGAGAAGGGTTGGACTACTTGATGTACCCACCCTACAGTCGTAGACATTCCTGCCCAAGCAAGTTGAAGAGCCACTACGGTTGAGAAACCACGACGAAGAAGAAGAAGTAAGAGAAGTCAGCCACCGCTCCTCTGCCGGCTAGGTCAACTAGACTATATCAAGAAGCATCGACGTCCAAGCACGATGAAGCCCTTGAACATCATGATGATTAAAGGCCCCTTGTCTTAACAATCACCTTTCGGTTCCGGACAAGGAAGAAGCCGAGAAGTTGATAGCACCCTCACTCCACCACTTTGACGGTGTACGATGAACATGACGTCCCTACTCTCTCTAGATAACTGGAACGGAGTAGAACGACTGTCATGACCTCGTTACTAGCCCCTTCTGGTCCAATCCAGGACGCGACCCTGACTAGATCATGGTAAACCACCTGTCAAAGGTAGTTCACCCTGCTTGTCCAAAGCTCAACCTTGGCAACTAGATGGATGTTCTATACTTCTGGATGGTCAGCTTATTTGGAACCCCTCAGAAACCTTCCCAGATGGTAGAACCCGTTTTGACACCAAGTCTCTAAGCTCAGTCTTAGGGACGAGACTCATCACAGACCTTGCCACGGAGAGACGAGTAGACCAAACGCTCAAAGACCCTCCAGAAATGTGCGTCCATGACGATGAAGACAAACGACCAAAGAAGAATGGAGATTCTACCTGGGCAACTTACTCAAGCAGAAGGTCTCGACGAGAAGCCCACGATGACGCGCTTCAACACTCTCAAGGATGAAGACCACCTACGACTGAGGATCTCCTGCTTTAAGGAAGATAAGGACTTCCCCGTCAACGAGAAGCTACACCAAGACTCAACCCTCCTATTCTAACGCGAGACATCTAGATGTCACTAACCAACGTGAGCAACCCCGGGACCAACACACAGTCACACTACTTGGCCACGTATTCCGACTTTGGAATACACACGCAAGCCAGGCCTTGCCAAGACCTCATCCACCCAAACCCTTAACCATTAGGCAAGCCTAGCAGGTTGCAAGAACCCCGTTCACCCTTAGACAAAGTCAACGATGCACTCAAAGACATATCATCAGGCACTTCAAGATCCAGAAGGACAACCACGCCGGAGTAGAAGCAACATGGAACATGAAGACTACCTCACCTGTGAATTCCCGCACCTTTTTCTACTCCTAGCCTAGGAATCTCGGGGACGAGATTCTTGTAAGGGGGGTAGGTCTGTCACACCCTGTGTTTTGCCTCATGACTAAGTTAACCTGACTCAAAAATTAGGGCCAATTAAAACGTTTTCTGTGCTTGTGATGCTTGACTTGATTGATGATTGCTTGTTTGCTTGTTGGTGCTCTATATTCATAAAATCCCTCCTACTCTCAAAACTCATCTCCTTGCTCCAAATATTTGCCCAATGATCATGCCATGTGTATAGGACATAAAACTATTTTTATAAAATTTTATTTTGGCCAAAATGGATTTATTCAAATTAGGTTTTCCAAAACCCCTGAATTGAGGTTTGTACTACAAGTCCTCAAATTGGGTGGATCCTTTTTCCCCAAAGACTTTATTTGGAACCTACTATATATATGACTTCCCAAAACCACCAAATATTAATTTTAAAGATTATTTTACTGTTTTATTTGAAGGCTTTTTCTTAAGGCCAGAAATGGTTTTTCATAGAGAAAAATTATTTAAATGCTTTAAAAATATTTGAGAAAATTTAGGGAAACTCAGGTGACATATATATATGAGTTTCAACACATGTTCATGTTCAAAATCATGGGCAAAACTCCTCAAAACCTTTTCTTCGTAAATCAAGCTTTTGAAATATTTCTATAAGAAATATTCTCAATAAATTCCAGGAAAATTCCAGCAAGTCACACATGACATATGTGATGATCTTACAAAGTTTCATCTCCATCCCAATTGTTTTTCTTCATCAAAATATTCCAAAACCCTCTCTGTCCAGATCCAAACTTGAGCAACTTTACATTGCCAACTATCTCCTATTAATCTCAAACCTTGTGGACATGTTCGAATACTCCAATAATGCATCCACACCAAGAGGTGCACCAAGGAGAACAGACTAACTTGTCCAAATCCCCCCAAACCCCTTTCTGTTGATTTCAAGAATTGGAAAGTTTTGCATTGTCAAGTTTCCCCATTTGGTCCCAAACTTTTTGTGCATGCTCTAATGCCAAAATAATGCCACCACCCCAAGTGGCGCATTTAGGAGAATAGTTTAGCATGCCTAGATCTACATAAACCTGATTCTGTTAGTTTCTAGGGTTTACAAAGTTTACATTATGAACTTTCTTCAATCAATCTCAAACTTGGTGATCAACCTTGTTTCTACCTTCTATTTCATCCTGTTAAATATCATGGCAAGCAAACTCTATTTGCTAGCCCAAACACTCATCAAACACCTTCTGCTCATTTACCAAACTAGTTGTTTGGGTCCCTTCCACTACTCTCCTTAACCTGAGATTTTTACCACACCTTACCCTCATCCCCCTCTACCTCCAGTAACAATTTCAGGTTCATAGCTCAATTATTTGGGGGGTAAAACCTCAAGATTCCCTCCTGGACAGCTAGTTTTTCCCTGTCTCTCCACTTACCCTCTCACCTAAGGCATATCCAGAGCATCCTATGCCCCCTCCCACCTTGTCTTACCTCCCTCTAGCTGCTGGACATGCATGGCCGCGCCCAAGAGGCCAATGACATGCCATGGCATGCCATATGGGTGCTCCAAAGCGCGCTACAGTGCGCACCCGCACTGTAGCCACCGCCCAATCACCAGCCCCGACCACCTCGAGCCCCTCCCTCTCGCCTACTGGTTAGCCTCGACGTCCGGGACACGCAACCGTCCTGTCCCCCTTCTCTCTCCCCCTTTGTTGGTTTCCTCGCACGCGCGCCATGGCCGCCCAGGAGCTCCAACCCGAGAGCTCACACGCGCGATCCCTGTCGGCTCCCCGCTCCTCCCTATCCGTTCCCTGGATGTAGACCACACCCACGGAGCCCGTAGACACACCCCAGCGCACCCCCGTGGCCTCTGGCGGCATCCGAGCCGTGGCCGTGGGATGGCCTACGGTGCTCCGGCGCCGCGGCTATAAGAAGCCTCCCCAGGCCCCCTCTACACTCCCTTCGCTCCCTCTCTCTCCCACAGATCCCCCGGACCGGTTCCCCTGTCTTCCCATGCCCTCTTTCCGGCCCCATGGCCGAAGCTCTCTCGCCGGCCCTTGCTAAATTCGAGCTCCTCCGCGCCTTACCGTAGAACCCCTCCGCACCTTCATCTTCTCCCTTCTACGGCTATGGCACCGTGCCCCCATGGCCGACGGCCTCCTCCGTCGGGGTGAACGCATCGCTCAACCCGGCCTCCTCGGGGCCTGAAGACCACCCAGGCAGGAGCATCTCACCTCCCTGAGCTCGCCGGTGCCCGTAGCCTCGCTAGAGGCGTCCTGAGTTGCCGGAGCGGTGCCGGCACCCGCTCGGTCTCGCCTCCCCTGCTCTCCCCTGTTCGGGCGGGAGGAGGAGGACGACCCTAGCAGGCGGGCCCCGCCTGGAAGCGACCCACTGGTCGGGCCCGGCGTTTAAGTGGAAACGCCTCCCCCCGACTCCGTGTTCCCGCGGAGAAGGCGCACTCCGCGGGGTACGCCTTCGGCGTGGCAGTCCTCGCACGCGCGCAGCCAGCAGCTGGGCCGGCCCACTGTGCTCGCCGCTATGTTGCGCCCAGTGCGCCTGTTTGGCCCATTAGGTATATTTCCTTTTTCATTGTTTTTATTTTCTTCAGAGACTAGATAAATTCATAGATAATTCATATGATTTCCAAATTTGGTGATTCAAATTCCTACAGGTTCCTAAAATCTTGGCCTAACCAAATATGTGCATTGTACATTTTTCTAGAAAACTTTCCTGTAGACTTATATGATTAAGGCCTATTTTTTGTTTTCCTGCTTTACACTTTGGAAATTCCTAGGGTGCTCACCCTAACTCCAAATGACATGATTCTAATTCCTAGGTGGGCCTAAATTCATGCACTAAGTGGTGAACATTTTTCCTTACACTTATTCTCCTATATCAAATATTGGACCATTTCTTCATATATGACTCACTTTGAAAATCCCTAGGAAAATCATGCCAACTCCAAATCAATTGAAACCACTTCCCAAGTGTTTCTAAAACCATTCCCTATTTGATGAGTGCATCCACTCATTTTTATAAAAATATTTTATGTAGACTTCTTATAGGATCATCAATTCCTTCATTTCCACCATTCAAAAATCCCCCTTGATCCACATCCAATGAAACCTCCTTGGTTATTTTTCTTATGACCAGAGGTGTCCAAGAAAAATAAATCTCCTATTTATAGAGCACTTTTAGTTTTCTGCTTGTAGTGTTTCTTATTATGATTGTTTCCGACGATAGTTGACGAAGTAGATGGAGTACTCGGAGTTGGACGAGAAGCAAATGAAGACCTCGAAGACATTGCTAAGCCAGGCAAGCAACCCTTTGACCATGATAAGAAACTTCATGCATGACATATAGCACTTGTTGTTTCAATGATTTGATCATGATGTGGTGTTCCCCCTTCGGTGGGATGCCCCCGATACTTTACCGTTGATACTTGCATCGTGCATGACCCTACCATCCTTATGAGGGTTGTGCGGGTGGGAGTAGATAGGTTGCTAGTAGATGCTACGCAAGTGGGTTCGGGAATATGCATGGTGAAGGAAACAAATGATTTCAAAGACTTTTTGAAAACCCCGTCGGGTGCCACTAATGCCCGAGGGAGATGATGATGAGCTAGGTAGCCACTTGATAAAGAAGTGGTGTACCGGAGCAAGTGAGTGTGTGTGGTTTTCGAAAACGGATTGGTGTAAGTTGCGACCGTTATTCCAACCTTACATGTACGACCACGATACCCCTTATGGGACGGGGCTTTGTTGATTACCTTGGTGGGTACTGGCATAGAGCCCGCATTACTAGTGGCGGGAGTGGCGTGGTCACTCTCGATACGGGGTCGTGCCTGGAAGGGCGACCATGCGCTGTCTTTACAGGCACCGGGCACACCGTTGTGTTCCTTCATGGATGATACTGTGTAGAGCAAGGCTCGTGTTTGTACATCATGAAGACACGGACCAACGAGTGGACTCTTTGTTTAGTATCGCTAGGGGAAAGGCATTGTTCGGGTGCTTACCTCGGGTATGTATTATACCGCGAGTCGTGGATGACACGGAAGTTCCCCGAGTCTTGTGGGTAAAGTGTGCAACCTCTGCAGAGTGTAAAACTATTCGAATAGCCGTGTCCACGGTCAAGGACAGTTGGATGACCGCTCTTGTGCTACGTCCAGTGTTCTCTAAACTTGGTGTGTGTGTGGGTGTGTGGATGACACAAACATGATACTTGAGTTAAGTCAGATGACTTGACGTGATGACTGAACATGAGATGTTCAACCCCTTGCTTATGATGATATCTATAACTTGTTCATTTGGATATCTGCCAACTGTTGATGCATGCTTACATAAGTTAGTCGATCATGTCACTTCACTCAAAATTAGCTTTCTGCAAAATTACCTACTTAGTGCTATATCATGCTCTGTTGAACCTTGTTCCAAACATGGGTTGCTTGCGAGTACATTCAAAGTACTCATTGGCTTGCCACTGGTTATTTTATTGGCCAGGCATGAAAGATCAGGTTATGATGAAGATTACCTTGGTGACGAACATGCGAGCTAGGACGCTTCCCAGTCAGAATGCATGTAGGGTTAAGGCAGATGGCATGGGTTCACGCTATCGTTGAAGATTTCCGCTGCAAGTATATGAAGAATGGGCCATAAAGGCCATATTTGAGTAAAACGGTACGTAATGAATGTAAGACTCTTGTTATTCAGTTTCTGTGTGTTTAGTGAGCATTGATCTCTGGGATCATTGTGCACGTACATTCGGTGACCACGACTTATGAGTCGGGGTCCCCACGGTACCCCACTTAGAAAACATTTATCTTCACCCGGCCGGATCTCGTTCTGCCCTACCTATACAATCTAGGGTCTCAGTGGCCCCCCTTGTTGCCCTCTACCTATATCCCCAATAAACCACATACCACCTCTATGTTGATGTCGCTTCACTAGGAGCCGAAGGCGAAGAAGCAACACACACCCGCGCGGGGACGACGACACATGTTGATCACGCAATTAGAGGCTACTAAGAGCCCACTCCCTCACCGTCACTCACCGGAAAATGGCATGTATTTAAGGGAAAGCGCCAAATGACGGCAAGAGTATGGTAGAGGTGGATCTATCGCGTATCGGCGATGCTTTCAAACGCTCACGCGGCCCGGGCCAAAACTATAGTCTCGACAACACTCTTGTACCCCTACCCCCACCCCCACCCACATGCTATCTTCTAATGGGAGGACGAGACCGGCTAGGGTTACAATTCAATCAAGTCGACTTTCGAGCAGTTCACCAAGACCTCTAGCTCGAAGGAAAAGCGATGCAAGTGGTAACCCTAGCCCATGTTTCAAGAACAACTTCGCGCAAATGCGATGGTGTGATGGTTTTGACATGTGGGTCGATAAGCCGAAGGGGAACTAAGTCGGAGGGAGGAGGGCGAGCTCAAGGGTTGCAATAGGGTTGCTACTTCTTTTCGAGATGGAAATCAAAGTTTCCATATTGGGTTGGTACTGCTTGGTAGCACCTTCTTGTTCTTCCTCGCTCCCTTGCCCGAACCAAACGTTCTAAGACATGCTCGACATTCCCCTCTTTCAATGACTCGTCATCAAAGACCACTACTCCTGCTTAGTAAACATTTATCTTCACTCGGTTGGATCTCCTTCGACCCTCCATATATAACCCAGTCTCCGTAGACCCCTATAACCCAGTTAGTAGACATTTATATTCACTCGGTCAGATCTCGCTCTGCCCTACCTATACAATATAGGGTCTCGGTAGACCCCCTTTTCGCCCTCTACATATATACCCAATAAACCACAGACTACCTCCCTGTTGATGTCGCTTGACTGGAAGCCGAAGCCGAAGAAGCAAGAGACACGCGCACGCACACAGGGATGACGACATATGTTGTTGAACACGCAATTAGAGGCTAGTAAGAGCCCACTCCCTCACCGTCACTCACCGAAAAATGGCATATATTTAAAGGAAAGCGCCAAATGACGGCAAGAGTATGCTAGAGGTGGATCTATCGCGTATCGGCGACGCTTTCAAACGCTCACGCGGACCGGGCCAAAACTATAGTCTCGACGACACTCTTGTACTCCCCCCCCCCCCCACCACCAGCCACATGTTATCTTCTAATGGG
Organism: Elymus sibiricus; assembly: GCA_039707655.1. Lineage (NCBI taxonomy): Eukaryota > Viridiplantae > Streptophyta > Magnoliopsida > Poales > Poaceae > Elymus > Elymus sibiricus. The sequence goes on from CM077665.1 coordinate 515,842,629, forward strand.
AGGACGAGACCGGCTAGGGTTACGGTTCAATCAAGTCGACTTTCGAGCGGTTCACCGAGACCTTTAGCTTGAAGGAAGAGCGGCGCAAGTGGTAACGCTAGGCCATGTTTCGAGAACAACTTCGCGCAAATGCGATGGTGTGATGGTTTCGACATGTGGGTCGATAAGCCGAAGGGGAACTAAGTCGGAGGGAGGGGGCGATCTCAAGGGTTGCAATAGGGTTGCTACTTCTTTTCGAGATGGAAATCAAAGTTTTCATTTAGGGTTGGTACTACTTGGTAGCACCTTCTTGTTCTTCCTCGCTCCCTTGCCCGAACCGAACGTTCTAAGACATGCTCGACATTCCCCTCTTTCAATCATACGTCATCAAAGACCATTACTCCTACTTAGTAAACATTTATCTTCACTCGGTTGGATCTCCTTCGACCCTCCATATATAACCGAGTCTCCGTAGACCCCTATATAACCCACTTAGTAGACATTTATCTTCACTCGGCCAGATCTCGCTCCGCCATACCTATACAATATAGGGTCTCGGTAGACTCCCTTTTCGCCCTCTACCTATATCCCCAGTAAACCACAGACTACCTCTATGTTGATGTCGCTTGGCGGGTAGCGAGCGGTAACCCTAGCCCATGTTTCGAGAACAATTACGTGCAAATGCATTGGTGCGATGGCTTCGACATGTGGGTCGATAAGCCGGAGGGGAACCTAAGTCGGAGGAGGGCAGGACGAGCTCTAGGGTTGCAATAGGGTTGCTACCTTTTGTGTGGATGGAAATCAAAGTTTTCATATAGGGTTGGTACTACATGGTAGCACGCTCACACCATCGCACCAGTGCAAGGAAGCAAAATACACTTCCCACGAGTGCTTCCATTTTTTGTTTCTTATAAACTCCATGGCACACTTCTCTCTCCTGAGATGACGAGACGAAAAGAAAAGGAAAAAAAGAGAAGCGTGAGGGAGCAAAAAGGCGCCCGAAGAGAGAGGTGTTTCCGATACGCGTCTTGCGCGTTGGGCCCACGTCGCACGTTCCCATCGTCATCTTCCCGGAGACGCGTTGTTGCCGGGGACAAAAGCCTCCCGCCATCTCCGGCCCTGCCCCGCCGCCTCGCGTCCACGTCGCTCGCTCTCGCGCTCACGCTCACGCCGTCCGCCCCACGCCCCCACCACCTTGCCCCGTTTCACACCTCAACCGGATCGCCGCCCCCGTTAAATACCCCCTCCCCCGCCCGCCAGCTCCCTCCCTCTCTCTTCGCTGCACGCCCACCCAACGCCGACGCCGACGCGAGCTCTCCTCAGCCCAGCCCACACACCACCAGCGAGCCAGCGCAGATGTTTCTCACCGACAAGTACCACGCCCTGCTCCCGCTCCACTCCGCCCCCGCCCCCCGGGGCTCCCGCAAAGCGGCCGTGCCGGCGGTGACCTCCAGGTTCGACGCCGCCCTCGCCGCGCGCCTCGGGGGCCTGCTGTCGCTGCCGGCCTCCCCGCTCGCGGCGCTCGCCCGCCTTGCCGACCTCCTCGCGGCCACGCTCGGGGACGCCGTGCCCGCGCTCGCCGCCGGGCCCGGGGACGGGAAGAAGGACGCCGTCGCCGTCGCCGTACACCTCGACGCCGGAGTCGCGCTCCTGGACGCCTGCAACGCCATCGCCGCCCGCGTCGACCGCCTCCGCCGCCGCCGCCTCCTCTCCCGCCTCGCGCTCCACCTCGTCTCGTCCTCGCCCCCGTCCCCGTCGTCCCTCAGCCGCGCGCGCGCCGCGCTCGCCGACCGCGACGCGGGGGGCGTCGCTTCCTCGCCTGCCCTGCCGGCGCTCCCTTCCATCCCTTTCGTCGACCCGCCCCGCGGCGGCCGCGGCCAGCAGCTCACCGCCGCCGCGCGCGTCGTCCTCGCCGTCAACGCCATCTCCTCCCTCGCCGCGACAGCCGCTGCCACCATCCTCGCAACCGGCGTCGCGCTCAACGCCACCTTCCCCCAGGTCTCCGGGGACGTCCCCTGGGCGGAATCCTTCAACGCGGTCTCCAGCCAGCTCTCCGTCCTCGCCAAATCCGCCACCAGCAACGAGATCGACGCCGCGGACGAGGCCGTCGGCAAGTTCGCAGCGGTCCTCGACGGCTGCAGCGAGGGCGAGGGCGCCACCCCGGACGAGGCAGCCCTGCGCGCGGCGACGCAGGAGGTGGAGAAGCGGACGGAGGAGCTGGCGGCGCGGCTGGAGCGGGTGTCGGAGGCCGTGAACGGCGTGTTCCGCGCGGCGCTGCGGCTCCGCAACGCCGAGCTGGGCAGCTTCATGGCGGCGGGGCCCGCCGGCAAGGCGCCGCGCAGTAAGAAGTAGCCGTCCGCCGTTCACGGCCGCCGTTACTAGCAGTAGTAGCAGTAAGTAAGTACAGTGTTCGTGTCCAACTGTATACAGAATCAGGCGCAGTACAGTACAGTACAGGACTAGATACATACATACATACAGCCATACATACAGGGTTTGGATGAGCTGTGGTGTACAGTACACATTACAGTGCTGCGTGTGTGCGTCGTCAAGTCAAGGATGGAGGCCGCATCTGATCTGAGGATACTTTGCATTTTGCACCCTTTTGGAAATGTGGAATCCGGTTAAAGTAAATGAGAAGAAAACCGTCAGAAAATTGCTGCAAATGTTGTCTCTCTGTGATTTTGTATGCGTGCGTGGTGCGCTGAGCCTGTGTATATATCAGTTGATGCCTCTTTGATCAAATGCAATGGGTTGCACATACATGCATGGCCGTGCCACAGCAGAGCGCGCGCGCGCACTCTCCCACGTCGCCCGTTGAGTCCTACGCGGCGCTTGGCCATGCCGTTCTAGACTCGCGACGTGCGGACCATGCCGCCACGCCGGCCCGGCCGGCGATTGACCGGCGAGATTGACCGACGGAACGCGCCGCGCTGCAAGTTGCAGCAGCTTGCCGGCGGACGCACGCAAGCGAACCGCCCGTTGAAATGTCAGCGGCACGGCGCACGCAGGAAAAAAATCTGGTACGACCGGGTCGCACGCAGCTGATCGTGAGACCCACTCCCGCGTGCGCCAACTGGCGGTACGAATCTCAACGCAGCGTCACCTTATCCCAAACCGAAGACCAGGTCGAGCGTTCCTGTATCAAATCCCTAGCCCAACTCCTCCAACGCCCCCAACTCTCCAACGCCCCCAATTCCTGCCACGCCGTCGCCGGCGAGATGGAAGAGACCGGGATGGCGCAGCCCGACGAGGGCAAGGAGGCATCGGATCGGGAGACCACCTCTCTGCCCACGACTACTCCAATCATGGTAAGTTCAATAATCAGTACGCATGCCACAACAAGCACAATCCTCTCTTCCTGAAGCCTCTGTTGATTGATTCAATTATCTCATAGCAATTGCCAACGATTGAAATTAATGGACAGCCCTCGATGAGCAGCACACCGGCAGCCTCTCCTCCAGAATCCTCTGTGCCCACGGCTCTCCAACCATGGTAAGTTCAGTAACCAGTACACATGCCACAGCAAGCACGATCCTCTCTTCCTGAAGCCTCTCTTGATTGATTCAATTACCTTGCAGCAATTGCCAACGATTGAGACTAATGGCCAGCTGAGGATGAGCAACACACCAGTGAATAATCAAGACTTACAAGATCCAGATAATGCTCCAAGAGTTGGGATGTGCTTTCAGTCTGAGGAAGAGGCGTACCAATTTTACAATTCTTATGCTCAAACCAAGGGATTTAGCATTAGGAAGTGCCACTTGAAGTGTAGAGCAGATCGGTCTATAAGTTCCAGATATTTTGTTTGTAACAAGGCGGGTGTGAAGACTTCTAATCCAACACGTGTGGCCAAGAAAGAACAAGCTATTCCAAGGACTAATTGCATGGCTCTAGTTCAATTCAGCATCACTCCGGAGGGAATTTGGAGTGCTCAGAAAGTTATGCTTGACCACAATCACCAGCTTGTAAGTCCAGATAAGAGGCACATGCTTAGATCGCAGCGTCAACTCCTAGATGCCGATCGCCACATGATTAAGCAAATGAGGACATCGGGAATTAAACAAGCTGAAATATATGATTTCTGTGAGCTTTGGTATGGTAAAGATGCTATACCCTTCTTGCAAATGGATTGCAACAATTACTTACGAAGTGAGCGCTCAAAGTATTTGGAAACCAAAGATGCACAAACATTAATGGAGTATCTAAAGAACAAGCAAGCTGAGGACCCTTCGTTTTTCTATGCCATGCAGTTAGATGATGATGATGGTACAATAATGAACATCTTTTGGACTGATGGACAAGCTATCATGGACTATTCTGTCTTTGGAGATGCCCTTTCCTTTGACACCACATTTTCAACAAATAAATTTCAAATGCCATTCGCTCCGTTTATTGGTGTTAATCATCACAAGCAGACTATTCTTTTTGGTGCAGCGCTACTATATAATGAATCTGCAGATACCTTTGAGTGGATTTTTAGAACCTTTCTACAAGCTATGTCTGGTAAGCAGCCTGAAACAATATTCACCGACCAATGTGCCGCCATTATAAATGCTATTGGAAGGGTTTTCCCAAAAACACGACATCGTCTTTGTTTATGGCATTTGTATCAAAATGCTGCAAAACATCTAAGTCAAGTAATCAGCGACCATCCTAAGTTTCTTAAAGAATTCAAAAGATGTGTGTATGAAGATAGATCAGTGGCACATTTTGAAAGTAGATGGCATGAGCTATTGGCTAAGTACCAGATTGAGGAATACCGCCGGCCGCTCGTCAATTGGATTTCAATGATGGTGCTAGTACATCAAGGTTTCAACAGTGACGACCCGATCGTACGTTGATGCATAATGTCTTGTTGGTTCCTCAATGCTAGTTAGCTGGGCATGTCAGCTACATAATTTATTTACTTGTTGTAGCATAAAACTGGAGCTATCCTTTTATTCTGCTGCTATATGCTAGTGTTTCACCTGACAATGGTGAAAATATATTGTCAAACATATATTATGTTAGCTGGGAATGTTTTGTTCAGGCCAAATGGTGCTATTTACTTGCTGCAATACAAACTGAAGCTCTCATTTTCTTCTGTAGCTATATGCTAGTGTTCCTAACTGACTTGACAAACCTGGAATATTTCAATTTTCATTTTTTCTAGATAGTTTCTTTTGTCTCTGTGCACTGATCAGTTGTACTACAACACAAGGGTGCATGGTTGCATATATCAAGCTATATCAGTACTAATTTCATCTCACAGCTGAGAACGTGGCATGGAAAACACTGATCTTGGAGTACAATGCTGGGCTCTGTCTCCCTTTACAAGATATTTTCTTTTCTAACAAAATCAGTGGCCCTCTCCAGCTCCATTTCATATAGTTAGTGCTGACAGTAATGGAACCCACCAACACAAGAAGCAGCAGGTTCAGTAGTACATGCAAGTTGCAACAGTTTTATACAGGCAAAACAATGGCTACTACAGAACAGAAACCAGGGGACCATAACATGTTCAGCACATCTACTTGGTGCCTTACCAGATATTGGAAGGAAACAAGTGATCACTACATATACACTGAAAAATGTCACAACACATTTATACAAAGAGTGGACAAGAACAGCTATACATTGCAAATTTCACAGCTTTCATTCACACAGAAATTCGTTTACAACATAGGCCACGTCTTGTATGAGAATAGAATTCAGAAGAAAAATAAACAAAAGCTGCCTTTGTTCAGTTTTTTACAGCTCAAATCACACACAAAAAATCTACAGGAACTTGTTGATTGACCCTGATGGCCGGAGCCAACGGGCGTGTGCAGCCTGCATAGTAAGCCGGCAGCGCCGCGAGTGTGGCCGAGGAGCATCGGCATGGACTGGCGGGTGCCGGCGGGGATGGAGAGCCACGAGCAGGCCGGCGTCGAGGAGCATGCCGGCGAGCAGCTACGACGGTGCCGCGACCTGGGCCGCCAACGAATGCGGCCGTTGCCCGCGGGAATGGAGCACGCCGAGCAGACGAGTTGTGCCCAGCGTCGAGGAACACACCGACGGCGATGTGGCGAGCAGCCGGAGCGGATCACACCGGCGGCCGGCAGGAATTGGGGGCGTTGGAGAGTTGGGGGCGTTGGAGGAGTTGGGCTAGGGATTTGATACAGGAACGCTCGACCTGGTCTTCGGTTTGGGATAAGGTGACGCTGCGTTGAGATTCGTACTGCCAGTTGGCGCACGCGGGAGTGGGTCTCACGATCAGCTGCGTGCGACCCGGTCGTACCAGATTTTTTTCCCACGGGGCCAATGGGCCATGGCAGGATGTGACGATGATGGAGATGGCGCGAGAGGTTGCCGGAGCCGGAAAGGCGAGGTGTGCCGGCGACGCCCACCCTTAACTCTCTCAACAACAACCAGCCCGGTCAAGTACCGACGCCGATGCCGATGCCGATGACATGTCCCCCGCCCCGCGCCTGCGCTCGCCGCAGCCGTCACGCCACCGAGCACCGGCAGACTGGCTGGCGCGGGCCGGGCGGGGGCGCACGGTTTTGCTGCCGTCGCGGCAAAGCGTATGCAGCCTGGCCACCCGTCCGACACTGTGGATGGACGGAAGCAGCTATGCATATGCTAGCGGGCGGCGCTTGCCGGCACACTTGCCCTTGCTACTCCCGGTGGGGACGCCATGCCATGCCTACCGCTCGCTCGTACTGGCAGGTACTGGCAGGTACCTGACATGGCCCTTGTTGATATCATTGTGTGATCCGGCCATGCCAAAGAAAGAGTGCCAGATCCAGAGATCTTGAGATGCCACTGCCTCAAGTATGACAGTGCATTTCCTGACATGGCCCTTATACTGCCCTTGCCAAGTAGAAGGGCAGTTCTTCCACTCCCAGTGCATGCAGTCTATGCTACCAAGCATCCCCGGGAAGCCCCTGTTGGCATTCATCGCCAACAAACGGGTTGTATCTTCAGGAGTCGGCTCTCTCAAGTACTCAGGGCCAAACATAGCAATAACAGCCTTGCAAAACTTATACAGGGACTCTAGGCAAGTAGACTCGCTCATACGGACGTACTCGTCAACGAGATCACCGGGCACTCCGTATGCAAGCATTCGGATGGCTGCAGTGCATTTCTGATAAGAGGAGAAGCCAATCTTCCAACGGCATCCTCTTTGCACTCGAAATAATTATCGTAGCCGACCACTCCCTCTCTAATACGGTTGAAAAGATGCCTACTCATACGGAAACGGCGACGAAATTTCTGATGTTTGAACAACGGGTTCGTTGTGTCAAAGTAGTCTTTCCAAAGAAGGAAATGCCCGCTCTCTCGGTTGCGATCCAACGCCGGAAGGTGCCACGGAACAACGGCCGTTGGCTATTGATGTGGTGATGGACCAACACGGCAGCCAAGACCTCCTCCTCATCATCGGACGAGGAGTCGTTGGAGTCACAAAGAAAATTATGAAAGAAGAACTCGTCGGCGGAGTCCATTTTTGTACCTTGGCAAACTGTTAAACAGCTTGCGGGCGTCGACGAAGAAGCCGGCCGGCGAAAGGAGTCGCGCCGCCCTCGGACCAGCTAGCTGCCCTGGCGGCGTCAGACGAGTGTGCCTGCGTCCGACAAGCGTGCCGGTGTCAAGACGAAGGAACTGGCCGGGGGGCGGCGAGGCGGCTTCTTGGCCGCGGCCTCGGCTGTGTCGGGGGAGTGGGGCCAGGAAGCTTTGATTCCCCGGCGGCAAGACGGCGGGGAGCGGGGCGACGTGGGAGGTGGCGGCGTTGCAGGACGGCACCGGCAACGAAAAAATGGGCGGTGGCGTCGACGACGAAGGAGGAGGGTTTGCTGTTGGAATGGGAGAGGATGGCCAATGTGCCACCGACCAGCGGGCCAGGGGGGAGTAGGCGCGCGCGCGCGCGTCCTTCTCGTGTCCGCGCCGACGCAAATCCGGCTCAAAAATGGGCCTGGAATGGGTCGGCAGGCGGACGAAAAGCGGACGCGCGTCCGTTTGGGTCGGCGCGTTTTCTGTCTGCGCCGACCCAAACGGACGCGCGCGGACGGAATGGGTCGCCGCGTTGGAGTTGCTCTTATTTCCTTTCTAGTATGATGACTCTGGATTATTCATCAAAATCAAACCTTATGCCGAGTGGTCCATTACAAACATCTAACAAACCAGAAACAAAGATCGAACGAGGTACAAAGAAAGTATGGATGGAGATCACAGCTGAATCATTCAAGCCGCAAGCACCCTCACGCCCTTTAGCATAATTTTTAAAATCGGACCAGATCGACGGTCCGACCGAAAAAATCAAGAACCGGTGCCTTGCCTGGTTTTTGAAGCTGTCTTTGCCTCTTAGTAATAAAAACGAGTAAATATGCAAAAAATAATGTGTAAACTAGGGATCGAACAATTTTTATCTTGAGCAAGGCATGCTACGGCTGTGTGGCTCAGCAGAGGACCCCATGTATTGAGGATCTCTTGCCAAGAGATTGTAGCCCTACCGTGATGGAATAAAACCTTTTGACCTCGCAAAAAAAAAGGCATGCTAAAGGCCCAATAACCAACTATGCGGACAACACTCAGTAGTTTAGTAATGGCTTACAACCAATATTGCCTCTATTCATTTGATGTGAGGCCAAAAGGTTTGGAATATATATATAAATATATATTTTGATTTTTTTCGCCAATGAATCGGCGCTCTGACCAATAAAAACCTAAACCGACAGCCTCACCGATTCAACTTCAAAACTATGCCCTTTAGCAGAAGGGGGGTTGGGGGAGAGGGACTTCATTTGTATATTACAATACCCAAAGGCATTTCAGTGAAATAGCACCAAGAGCCAGAGAAAACAGTAAATGTAAAGAGCCTCTCGACAATCTCTCCTCATGATCTGGTCCTTCTTCGTCCAGCTATCAATAGTTTCCTGCCAGGACGCAAACCATGTGCTGAGTGAAAGATCTCACTTGCCACATGTTCGAACAGTCTTACTCCCCGGTTCAACACCTCTATGTTTTCCTATATTCCACGGACATTCAAAGTCCATCTCGAAAGAAAACGTCATGATTTCCATAGAAGGGAAATATGTGTGATCTAGTTTACTAACTTGCACACGTGTGATAGTGTGAGCCTGCCACCAACCCTATTGTTGGCTCTAGCTCCCTCCCTCCCGCACAGTTCCCTTCGTCTTAACTAGTTCCTCCTTGGACATCGGCCTATCATTTGTAATCACATTGTACATTGTTGACTTCGGACACGATCTTCCTTGGATCATGGTTGCCCATCCCACTCTTCCTTTAAAATGGGTAGTGTGGGTGAATCCCTTTGCTAACCGACAAACTATAACCCTAGCCATCTCGATGCTTGCATGAAAAATGAACATGTGTGTGCATGTGGGTGGGTAGGGGAGAGAGACTTTATCCTAAGAATGAATGAACATTAAAACCGTGTGAGCGGCGGAAAGCGTTGTGAATATGCAGAAGATTTTGCTCTACTAGATAGTGTTTTATAATTTAAATGTGAGATTTCCTTTAATATATGTTTTTTCGCTTCGGGTGATGGCAAGGGATGGAGCTCTAGTTACCTTATAATATTGTGTTCAACAACTTATGCCACCATCCATGAACATGAGTGATCTTCCTCTCCACCTGCTTCTCCTTAAGCAACATCAACATACCGACAATATGCAAGTTTTTATTGGGGGCAGTAAAGGGGTCAACTGAAGCTGCAGGCTATCTCAGGGACGGGGGGTTGGGTGGGGTGGGGGTGAAGGAGACCCTATACAATATGTGGAGAGTCAAAGTAGATCCAGCTGACCAGTGGGGATAAGTATTTAGTGCGTGGAAGGCCAAGTTGTGTGTGCATCTTTGATGACGTGTAACTGAGAAAATGCTATATAAATGAGCATGAATAGAATATTTGGTCTAGACAAGGTTAATTGAGCGGGAAAGATGAACAAGGTGGTGAGAACACCACTGATATCAAAATTAGTAGAACAAGTAGATGACAGTGTTTGCGAGTACATCGAGCTTGGTTTGTTGAGCTGGGATCATATGATTAGCTCATTGACTGTGAGAAAGAATGGGTCTCGAGGAAATAGGAGTGGGGCGATGCGATAACACCGGGGACTAACTTGTGAGCCTAAACATATGCTTTTGTATCATTTTGATAAGAGCAGATCGCCTGCACTCAATTAACCTTTTAGAAAAAAAAAATCTTGAACAACCCAACAAACATTAATTTACAGCTTCCCTATTCTTCCTTTTCAGACAACATAGACAGACTGGCATGCAAATCCGAGAAATAAAAATCAGACGATTCATGCGCTGAGTACATGTGAATGACGAGGAACGCTCTGCTCCTGTGAACTATGATTCAGAAGAAAAGAAAATCTTCAAAGAGGAGTGATACATAGATATTTATGACACTAGTAGTTCTCACCCAGTGATATGATAGCGCTTTCATCTTTTTCGCGACACTTGATTGGTATCGGCACACAAAATATATTTTTGCTTGTTGAGAACTCAGGCACATTTGCTTTTTCACGTGCATCTCATTGTACGTACACAAATAATTTTCAGCGAAAGCTTGCACTCAACCACCGTTCATTCACACATGTGACAGGACCGAGTTACTGTCACGTGTCAAATCTATACCTCTATATAGCATATGAATATTCTTTAAATAACAACCATTGGATGAAATCAATTAGAGGGTAGAGAGGTGGCGGATCTGAGTGTTGATGATCGTTATTGTTCTGATTTAATTTGCTATGATACTAAGGTGGATCATGTCTACGAAGTCATCCCGACATACACAAATGTTATCAAGGTTATGAAGTGATTGCCTCACCAAAAAACACATTATGAATTTAAAACTTGATATCCTGTAATGCAAACACACGTTTCTTGCATATCTACACACAAATAAAAATTAAAGCCAATGTAGTGGAGTGAAGTACGAAAAGGTAAAGAACTCACAAAACGTGAAGGGAAAAACATCCTTAATAGTTGAGCCAAAAATAGAACACCAACATCTCAATTTCTTCAATTTATTCCAAATATGTCATAGAGAGTTCCAAAACACATGGACACCATAATGTTTAAAACACCGCCTCCTCCTTCCGAAAAAGAGTCGATAAAAGACTATACATTAATGCTTTATGATGCTAACAAGGATGATGGAGCTAACTAGATATGACACCCACAAATGTTGCATTGAGATTTTTTAGAATGTCAGGTGCACCAGGTATACATTTCTTGTTGGGTGAACCCTTTCGTCTAATCGCACAAGTGCAAATTTTCCCATATGAACTATGATGAACTACTAACACTCCAATACCTTCTTCCATAGTTTTTCCAAGCAAACCTGGACAAGGGAGTTTAAAAACAGCAAGTTTGAGGACCAGTTGTTCGTGATGTATGCAGATGTGTATCCCAGGACCAGTTGCCCAACTTGCAGGACCGTATTGAAACTGTATCTCCAACTTGAGGAACCGTACTTACGCAGCTTGTGAGTTCCTGGACGGTTGTGGACATCGCCACCAAGTTACATGACGATACGTGCATTTTACTCGCTGCAGAAGGATCCGCAGTGCGTGGCCTGTGAAATTTCAGGGGAGAATATGCATGGATCGATGGCCAGGCAAACGATCAGTGCGTTGCACCCACACGATTGATCGAGGCAGTAGGATATAGATATCCGGGTAGCTACCAGGTTAGTAGATGGATCATGTGTCGACACCGGCGTGGTAACACATGCATTTTGCCATACGCTCCAATCATTCCTCGCCTCCGAACGTGTCCCATTGCTGGTGCTTACCGTCAACGCCATTCCACCCTCCCCAGCCGAGCGAGTGCGCCGGAGGAGAGAGGCGTTTCTCCGAGTATTTGACAAAAAACTACCACATTAGGGGTTACCGTTCCACTGAACTACCACAAAAATGTGACTGATAACTATCAAAAATTTCTAATTTCGTGATTAAAAACTACCACTTTTGAAAAATGGTCAGTTTAGACGATTTAAACTCGTTTATGACATGCGGGACCCACCCATCAGGGCTGACGTGGCGGCAAAGTCAACTCTGTTTATTTTGACTGTTACGTTGACCGTTATTACAAGTGGGGCCCACCTGTTAGCATCACTCTTCTTCTTCCTCCTCCTCTCTCTCTTTGCCATTTCCTCGAACACCTTATGTGCACCCGCGAGCCACCTTCGCCGTCCTCCACTGCCGGCGCTCACCTCTCCTCATGCCTCGATCCTGTATGGATCGGGAGAGCCCGAGTTGCCCAACCACTATGGACCACCTCTCCCCCTCGTGTCACTCAGGCGAGGTCACCTCTGCCGGCGACAACCGCCACCGGCACGCACGAACCAACCTGGCTAGTACTCGCCTTGGTTCGAGCTCCCACATGAGCTCCTGGGGCTCTTCGTCGCCCGCCTCCTGCTCCTCCATGCAGATGCATCCGGCCCGCACGGCCACGGTGCCGGACGCCGCCGAACTCGTGCGCCTCGTCGAGGAGCTGGAGGAGGCTTTGCCTTGGTCCGAGCTCCCACATGAGCTCCTAGGGCTCTTCGTCGCCCGCCTCCCGTACTCCGTGCAGGTGCAGCCGGCGCGCGCGGCCATGACACTGGACGCCGCCAAGCTCACGCACCTCGTCGAGGAGCTGCAGGAGCGTGAGTCCCGCATGCGCACTGAGTTGCTCGAGCACAAGATCCTCAAGGAGGCTCCGTCAGCTTCGGCGCCCGCTTCCACAGTTCCAGCCGCCGTGGTTGCGCCGCCGTTCCAGTCCCCAACCAACGCCAGGGAGGTGTTGCGCCGGGGCGTCGCCATGGAGGAGTTCGGAGCTCAAGCCCAGGTGCACAGGAGGTGTTCAAGGAAATGCCAAAGAGAGAGAGGAGGAGGAGGAAGAAGAAGATTGCTGCTGATAGGTGGGGCCCACTCGTAATAACAGTCAACGTAACGGTCAAAATAAACGGAGTTGACTTTGCCGCCACATCAGCTCTGACGGGTGGGTCCCGCATGTCATAAACGTGTTTAAATCCTCTAAACTGGTCATTTTTCAAAAGTGGTAGTTTTTAGTCACAAAATTAGAAATTTTTTGTAGTTATCAGTCACTTTTTAAAATGTGGTAGTTCAGTGGAACGGTAGCCCCTAATGTGATAGTTTTTCGTCAAATATTCCGTTTCTCCCCGCGCGCGACCCAACAGCCTGGTCTCAGTGGTCTGGTACGGTGGTGCGTCGCACGTGTCACTTCCGGCCGGGTTCGTTGCTCGTTTTGTCGCGGAGGCCGGACCGGAGCCCCCAACCCATTGTCGCGGAGGTCGTGGTGGTGTCACATATGCGATGCTTGCAGTTGAATGCTGAACTGAAACCGGCAGACAGACGCGGAGCCACAAGACAAACCCAGAGCGATGGATGATCAACGAAAAAAAATAGCACGCTATTTCGGCGTTTTAGCGTGCTATAGCATATTTGGGATGTTCACGTTACGTTTCAGCGAATTTGCTCGCTATGCCGCTAAAAACGCTATAGCGCGCTATTTACGCGCTAAACGAAAAAACGTTACAACATTATAACGTGGAATGGTCAATATGGACCAAATTTGTGAGACAAACGGCAGGATCCGCGGCCCATCGAGGCATCGGCCCAAAACTCTCTTAGACCACGCACTCAACCCCCAGCAACACATCTCTCTGACCTAGCCACCTCACAATCCCCTCCACGGTTGCCACCCAGGTTCGTAGCTCGTGCGGCGGCGACGGCCCCAACTCCGGCAGCTGCTACGTCGATGTTAGCCTTACCGCCGGCGCCGGCAACTCACCGAGCAACCTCTCCCTCTTCGGTAGAAGTAGAACTCTCATCGGGCTGCGAGAAGAGCACCGCCGTCAGCACGCATAGCCCTTGCACGGGCCTCCCCGCCACTGCCCCAGCCTCCCCACCGGTGGATCCTGGTGACAAGTCACAAGCGTTGGCGTAGGTCGTTCTGCTAGGCGGCGGCCGAAGTGTAGTTTCCTAGATGGACAGTTATCTCTTCTCTGTTGTCGTGTACTTAGTTCTCTATTGACATAATCATCTCTTCTGTCATATATTCATCTGCAGTTTTCTACTACTTGCTGTCTTGAACATAACTGCCTAGATCTCATGTTGAGTTCATTTACTATGCACAACAATTATGAGTTCATTTGCAAACAGAGGATGTCTAGTTTTGTACGGAGTACTTACTAATAGTAACTACATCTTTGACTCACATTAAACTACAGATGGGATTATGAATTTATGATCAACATGAACATGTTACATCTACTAATCTCTTATATGTTGCCGCTATGTTGTATTGTTTATTTGTTGGCATGTTGCAATGTTTGCTAGTTCCATCTTCAAACTGCCATGTTGTATTATTGGTGTTCTATTGGCTGCTGTTGTTGCCTGCTAGACTTTTGGACAAGTACTTCTGTATGTAGTTGTATTGCTATGTTTCTCCGTCTCGTTCATTTTATAACTGCTATATTGTATTGTTGTTGTTGTTCATCTTAACTAGTTATGCATGTATGGCTTCTAGACAAAGTTTTATATGTTTAAATCTTTAATTTCTGGTATATATTTGGCATTTTTTTCAAAACGCTATTTTGAATATAGCACGCTATAGCACGCAATAACTTGTATAGCATTTGGAGAAGGGCCAAGCTATTTTAGATAGCACGCTATTTTTTTCGTTGTGGATGATAGCTGCTGGCCGCAACCAGCACCAGCCAGCCCAGATGCAGCCCCAGCCCCCAGCCGACGCGCGGGCGGGCAACCATTAGCTACAGTTCGCCACCACGCGACGAGCGAGCTTCGCTTCGGCGCCACGCATCGCCGGCCGGAAACGTGGGGCGCCGGAGCCTTCCCCCCTGCCTCTCCATCCTTTAGCCCATCGACTTTGACCTGACCAGAGTGGATGCTGGGGGATAGCTTGAGCGGCAAACAACATATGGATAATGGTCCTGAATTCGCAACGAGAAATAGTAGATGATAAACCTGAAACCGGGGGGCGTTGATGCAGACAAACCGGCCATTTCGTCGTCTGATGTCTACAGGAGGGAATCAGGGAAAGGTGCGTGCGTGTGGAAGCCTCAAGTGTGTACCCTTGGTTTCTCTACACCAGAACCAGGCTGACAAGTTACCTAACATTTTTCAAATTCAGGTCAGCATTCCATCGCTTCGGAAAACAGGGAACAGAAAGGGTCAGCGTTTCAGAAAAAACAACAAGAACAACAGATGTTTCAGGCACAAATTAAGCTGTGATGAGACGAGGCCATGACCACATACGTACGTACATGCCAACTAGCAAGGCCTAGCTAAATGAACTGTAACAGGCGATTGCCGTCGATGGGAGTGATCCGGCGTCGTGTACAAACAGAGAGCATTTCAAAAATCCCATCACCGACGCGTTGCAGTCATCGGACCAACGACTAGGGGGCAGGGCAGGAAACTGATCCAAGTGGACAGGGAACACCCAACTCAGGCAACCTAAAACAGTTCTGCATCCATACACTGCATGCACACGTGAAGAAATTCAGGTAAACATCACAATCGGCACGCCCAAGGTTCCCTGTTTTCCTTTTTCCTCTTTCAAACCAGGTGGAGTGTTCTACGAATGTTCTTATCACCTTGCATGTGCTAAACAATCAGATATCTTCTCTGTATCCCAAAGTACCAAAAAGTGGCACAGCAATCTGTTGTGTAACGGAAGACCATACCATTTTTCGTTGAGCTAAGCTTGTCTGGAATGCCGGCAAGGTGGCAACTTGGTGCCGGATGTTGGCCCGGTCAGCTCCGAAAACCAGAATTGCAAGATTCAGACAAAGAAAACCGTGGCTGCATGGAATCTGAACAGAAAAATGAGGATCTGACTTTACTCAAAACATGGGAGCAAATGGATGGAATTTCATTGGTGGCTGACACTGGGAGATAAGATATGAACGAAACTAACCTAGCTAGCTTCATCTACAAAAAAAAGAGAAAAGGGAAACGACAATGCTTGCGCTATGTTCACCTGAATATAGCGGAATTTTGGTGCCGGCCACTGTTTGGAAAACCCAAATGATAAGTGTCACACGTGTGGCACGAAGCAACATGGTTCAAACGCCTCCATAACCATTCATTTTGCCGCATCAAGCAGATGATATTAACAAATTCTTTTAGGTTTTTCGGACTTCAAAATATTTTATCTCTTAAATAAAAAAATGTGTTTTCATCATTAAATCCGTCTCGACGAGATCTTCAAAACTAGATCCCATATTGATACGTTTCGATGACTTTTTTTTTCAATAAAAAGTTGTCATGATGTTTACGCTAAAGTTGTCATAGCGTTTACACTAAATTTGCCATGACATGTTTTATCTAGTTTTTTCTTCTAGATTTAAAGCTACCGTTGTATTTCAACTACTTTTTACAGCAATTTTTACTAATTAATCATGGAAATTTTTAGTAATTAACCACGGAAAATTTAATTCATGCATCATGTCAATTTTTAATAACTAGTAAGTGTGGACATGCAACGCACATTTTAAACGTTGACCAATTAAAAATCACGCTAATAGAAACTAAAAAATATTTGACAAAACCATAGAAATTGAAAGTGAGACACCATTGTGTGATGTTGTTGCAAAGAGATGTTCATGTTTTCATTCATCCCATGAAAGAAGAAGATTATTACACCTGATTACGATTCAAAAACAAGCCTCTGATGCGTTCACTTAGTGGAGATGCGATCCAATTGGTCTTGATATCAGTTATTGCCAAAGCTGAGAAACAAAATATAAGGGAGTTGGATCAAAATTTAGAGATGAAGATGCTCAAAGAAATTTGTTTGGCACAAACTTACCTTCAATCAGTTACAATATTATCCCACAAAAAAAAAATCAGTTACAATATTGACAAAAAATAACAACACTGGAAGTGCATCTCTTTTCCGGTGTAGTCAAAAGCATCTCCAATTCAAATTTTGAGGTGATTTGGAGATGGTTAAAAAAATCACTTCGTTACGGACGGACCGTTTGGTCTCCCAACAGAAAGAAAGCGATTTTATGCCCTCCCGAAGGAAAACGTTTGGGCCGGTTGGAGCTCGACACACAGCAAAATGTAGATGATCTCCGCAAATGGGCGAGGTAGGAGGACGTGGTTGGAAGTTTTTTGACACGAGGCCTTGCGCAAAAGACGAGTACTTCAGAGCCCACCGGGAAAAGGATATTGGTTCGCATCTCTCTATTGATCCGCGGCGCTTCTATGAAGTTTTCGTACTTGAACCTGTTTTCTTAACAAGGTGATTTTTTCGATCGCCTCCAAATCACCTCAAATTTTGTACACATGATCTCTTTCATAAACATAGACAGAATATGGAAGTTTTCCTTTTTTGAATTTTTTATAATTTATATTGGCTCATTGAAACTCAGGGACACACCTCATACTTTACCTTAGGGGGGGACAGTGTAAACTTCATTATTGTTGAAATTGCTTTCTTAATCATGTTTATTACATGTAAGTGACCATGCACACAAATTTTGGGCTGATTTGGAAATGGTCAAAAAAAAACACTTCATTACGGACGAACCGTTTGATCACTTAAGCCAGTTTTTCTAACAAGGTGATTCTTTTGACCGCCTCCAAATCACCTTAAATTTTATACACCTGATCTCTTTCATAAACATAGACAAAATATGAAAGTTTTCCTTTTTTTGAATTTTTAATAATTTATATTTGCTCAGTGAAACTCAGGGGCACACCTCATACTTTACGTTAGGGGGACAGTTTAAACTTCATTATTGTTGAAATTGCTTTGATATATTACATGTAAGTGACCATGCACACAAATTTTGGGGTAATTTGGAGATGGTCAAAAATAAACAAGTGACATATGCAAAAAAAACGCCTACTAACAGGAAATTTCACAAACCACGGCCTACATACGACTAGAAGCCCAAATAATATGGGCCAGGATGCAGGCCCGTGGGGCATGTATTAATCGTGCCAGTAGGCCCCACAGGGCATAGAGGTACGCAGTTCGACGATGTGTTGTCTGCTTGAGAGAGGCTCGTGCCTACGCTCTCTCAGCCGGGTATATAAGCCGGTGCGGGCACTTCTCACTCGGTGAGGTGGGACTAAACTCTCACCACCCGTCAGCTGTGCCTGGTGCGGCTCAGTGGTTGGGTCAAATTTTGGTGGGTTGTCCTAGGCCAGCCTCACCCGCGTGCTGGACCACACGTCCGTATAGATGGTTGGGCTGGCCCATCTTCTATGCATATTTATTTTTTCCATTTTCCTTTCTATTAGTTATTACAGTTTAAAATTCATAAATGTATGATAATATCTTGTCTTATATTTCATTCATTTCATACAAAAATCCATCACTTCTAATTCAAATGTTGTTTTTTGCAAACACCTTTTTAACAACTATTTTCTTACACTTCTATATTTATTTTTAATTTTAATTTTTCACATTTTCCCTTTTATTAGTTAATATAGTTTTTAATTCATAAATGTATGATAATATCTTGTCTTATATTTCACTCATTTCATACAAAAATCCATTATTTCTAATTCAAATGTTGTTTTTGCAAACACCGTATTTAACAACTAATTTCTTACACTTCTATATTTCACTCCAAGATTCACACAATTTTTAAAATGATGATTTATTGTGTAATCTAAACAGAAGGAATCATACACCACAAATAAATTCCATGAGACGAAAATATAGATAGCATTCTAGATTAATAAGATATATGCCAACCACTACATCTAAACGAGGCATCAAGTTCAGAGACCACTAGTAGAAAACAGGGCATCAGTCCCGGTTCCAGAGGGCCTTTAGTCCCGATTCTGCAACCGGGACAAAATAATCGGGACTAATGCCCATCACTTTTAGTCCCGGTTGGCTTACGAACCGGGACTAAAGGAGCTCCAAGTGGGCGCCGTGGGGCGCCTGGCAAGAGGACCTTTTGTCCCGGTTGGTAAGACCGACCGGGACTAAAAGGCAACCACGCGTCAGCAGCTGACAGGCTCTGGGTTTTTTTTTGCAAGGAGGGGTTTAGGGGTTTTCATATTGTGTTTCCCCCTTTTATTTTTGTTTTTACCATTTTTATTTTATGCTTTTCATTCAACTCGACGCTAGCTACTACATATAGCAATGAAAGAACCATTACATAACATCGTCATGATCAATATATAGAAAGAACCATTAGTATCACTTGAAAGTTGTTCAACTTAAGAAACAAACATGAATGTATCACATTCATCTTAACATACTAATTAATTAACTAACAGTTCTCCAGCTGATATATTCATGACTTAGTTCTAAACATGGTCAACAACAACCATCATCTGATAGTCCTTGCGGTTGCTCTTCCTTATAGTGATTACCACAAGGGTGTCCACCCTTAGTTCTCTCTTTCCCTTAAGAACTCCTGCCAGCCGGCCTTGTGGAATGATATGCGCCCGTCGGGGTCTGTCTTGTATTGGACGTTCGTGACAGGCCCTCTTGGTCCATGGATTACTCCAGCAGTGCCGACGGCGGGGATGTCCACTCCGGAAAGCATCTTCAAAGGTAACTTCTGAAGACCCCATCATTAAGAGAAAATAGGGAGCACAAAATGTTAGACGTCTCACCATACTTGGTTATGACCAAAAAGAGATGAAAGAATATAAAACATCTCACCATAACTTTTTTGACCATGTTTGTTTTTGTTAGACGGTGCACAAAGGGCTTCCCCAAGAACGCCGAAGAGGATGGTAACTTTTCTTTCACACTAGCTTTATCATCCCGAGTAAGCTTCTTCATCCTTTGAGAAAAAAATGCAGAAAGGATAGGACCATCATCTTCATCTTCGATGTCCTCCTCTTCATCTTGGTTGTCCTCATCTTCATCTTGGATGTCCTCATCTTCATCTTGGCTGTCGATGTCATCTTGGTCATCTTGGCTAACGATGTCATCTTCGTCATCGTCATCATCATCGCTTTGGACATATAATGTCCTTAACCTATTCACCTCTCCTATTAAGGAAAAAGCTACGAGTTCTCCTCCTTTAAAATTGTTCACTGCAATGTACTGCTCCCATCCATCACCATATATGATGGTTTTATTCTTTCCTTTGCGCAGATCCAATTCGAATTCGCGCTCCTCATCATCCTCAAAGTACAACACGTTACCATATGAATTGTTGAAGTCCTCCCTTATGTTGCATGGAACACACTATGCAGCAGTTAATAATCAACAATAAAGTCAGTAAAAAGGGGGAAAAATGATCAAAATTCAATACAAATTCAAGTTAAAGACCGTTACCACTGATTTTTGAAATCCCTTTCTCAAATATACCCCGAATTGCACTGCAGTTTCAAGACTGTCCATACATGAATTTTGGCACACCTTGCAGATCTTACGCCTCATGGTCCCTAATAAGCCCAAGCAGTTGTCAAACGTAAGAAAGTGCAATTAACACTTTTTTATATTTCATTTCCGAATGTAGTATAGTTCATAGATGTAAGTTATGATATATAATGTGAATCTTTTAAAAACTCATAACATGACATGCCTTATTGCAACCTAAGAAACACAACTCGAATAATCCAGTTAACGAAGCATCGAATATTATCGCTAATACAACTCGAATATTATCATATAATATCATTAATTAATACAGATCGAGTTGACGTCTCACGGCGCAGGCGGTGGACACCCAAAGAGAAGGAACCATCGCCGGATCATAGCTCGGGTGAGATCCCTGAATAACCTGCCAGGTATTGGAGAACCTGGCGTCCAACGCGGCCATGTAGCGACGGACGTGCTCGTCCTCCTCCCTGACACGGCGACGTACCACCTCCGCGGGGGCCGGCTCCCTCTGCACCGATAGTGGCCCACGCGACCGCCACCAAAGAAGCTCCGGGTCGACGACGAGACCCGGATTTCTCACCAAGGTGCGCGCCCCGGAAGGTAGCACCTCCCAGTGCCAGCCGGCGGAGCCCAGTCCCGGACATGGCGCCTCTCAAACTGGTTGTCGGCGCCGACTCGACGACGAGGATGCGGGATTGGCATCGTCGACGAGAACAAATTGTGGCTATAGCAAATATCATTTTATTTAACAACAATAACAACAATACCATATTTAATACCAAAATGACATATCTTTTTCTAATCCTACTCATAGGATTTGAGATGCATGTTTAATAGCAAAAAAAAGGGGGGGCAAGAAGAGAGCCGCCCATTGCATGAACCGGAAAGAAAACCACCCCATCTCATACTTTTATCAGGTCGTGACCCTTCTAAGGTGTGCTATAGGCAAAAGCTAGCTAATGCTCGGTATAAACGATATACACTATTCTCCCCTCGAAACACATTTGTTTTGTAGGTTCCTCTACATACAAAGTGGATCATCTAGAAAATGTTCTTTTTATCGTGCTTGAGAATAATTTCTAAATTTCTATACTAGGAGGTAAAGTTTGCTGCATTCACTTTATCCTTTTCTATTATGAATTTCGAAGCAAAGTTCAAAACTGGACCAAAAGGTGTCATCTAGCTACAAAACAAAATGTGCAAACAATAGAGATTGGATCCCACGCGCGCCGCCACTGCTTCGGCTGGCGACGGACGCGGGCGACGACGGTGACCGCGGGGGGGGGATACGAGGAGGGGAACGGCGGAGTAGCCGGCGGCTCACCTAGGAGGAGGAGGAGGGGGAGCGGGCTCGGGGCGGCGACGGCGTCGGGGGGCGGCGACGGGGACGGCGTCGGGGGCGCCGACGGGGGCGGCGACGAGGAGCGGGCTCGGGGAGGCGACGGCGAGGTTCGGCAGCCTGGCGGCGTCGAGGTGGTCTTCGGCGCCGTCGGGGGAAATGGAGATCGAAAACTGCAGATGGATTTTGGTCCACTTATATACCCCAACATTTAGTCCCGGTTGGTGGCCCCAACCGGGACTAAAGCCACCCCTTTAGTCCCGGTTGGAGCCACCAACCGGGACTAAAGGTGAATTTCAGCAGCCCAAAGGGCGGGAAGCACAGCCCTTTAGTCCCGGTTGGTAACACCAACCGGGACTAAAGGCACCCCTTTAGTCCCGGTTGGAGCCACCAACCGGGACTAAAGGGGTGTGCTTCCCGCAGCAAAATGTTAAGTCCCACCCCGCTAGTCGAGAGGAGCTCGGAGTGGTTTATAAGCCCTGCTGCCGCTGCCCTCTCGAGCTCCTCTCTATTGCAGGCAGTACATGCCTATCTCACGCCCAGTTGGGCCTGCTAGCACTGCGGGCCTGCATCCTGGCCCATTTCCAGGGTTTCTAGTCGTATGCAGGCCGTTGTGGCTAGAAGGCGGGCCTTTTTTTACTTTTTGCATATATTATGTTTTTTAAATTTTAATGTTATTTTTTTGCATATGTTTTAGTTGATTCCTTTTGCTATTAGAGTTTTATAAAAGCTTTTTACTATTAAAGTTTTTAAATAATAAATACTTTGATAATTTTAGTTAATATTATTTTGATTCTTTTTAGTTGATTCTTTTTGCTATTAGAGTTTTATAAAATCTTTTTAGTTCATTCTTTTTGCTATTAGAGTTTTATAAAATCTTTTTAGTTCATTCTTTTTCCTATTAAAGTTTTATAAAAGCTTTTTAGTTCATACTTTTTCCTATTAAAGTAACAGGGTTTCGGACGAAAACTCATCTATTACAAAAGGGGTTTCATTTTTTAAACATATTTTAACTCCAGACTTTTTCTGCATTCAATATGCAACATTCAAAGCCACATCATCAATTTTCAAACCTTTTCTGGCTTCATTTGCTATTTTTCATGCATTTCATGATTTATTTTGAGCTAAATGACCCTGAATTTGAAAATCACTGCAATTGAACTCTAAAAAGGTTGAAACTTGGCATGGTATCATAATTTCACCCACATAGCATGTGCTAAAAAGTTGAGAGGGTCACGGGAAAAACTGGATGCACTTCGTGTACAAACTGGACAATCTCTTTCGAAGTAACAGAGTTTCGGACGAAAACTCATCTATTACAAAAGGGATTTCATTTTTAACATATTTTAACTCCAGACTTTTTCTGCATTCAATATGCACCATTCATAGCCACATCATCAATTTTCAAACCTTTTCTGACTTCATTTGCTATTTTTCATGCATTTCATGATTTATTTTGAGCTAAATGACCCTGAATTTGAAAATCACTGCAAATGAACTCTGAAAAGGTTGAAACTTGGCATGGTATTATAATTTCACCCACATAGCATGTGCTAAAAAGTTGAGAGGGTTACGGGAAAAACTGGATGGACGTCGTGTACAAACTGGACAATCTCTTTCGAAGTAACAGGGTTTCGGACGAAAACTCATCTATTACAAAAGGGATTTCATTTTTTTAACATATTTTAACTCCAGACTTTTTCTGCATTCATTATGCACCATTCAAAGCCACATCATCAATTTTCAAACCTTTTCTGACTTCATTTGCTATTTTTCATGCATTTCATGATTTATTTTGAGCTAAATGACCCTGAATTTGAAAATCACTGCAAATGAACTCTGAAAAGGTTGAAACTTGGCATGGTATCATAATTTAACCCACATAGCATGTGCTAAAAATTTGAGAGGGTTACGGGAAAAACTGGATGCACTTCGTGTACAAACTGGACAATCTCTTTTGAAGTAACATGGTTTCGGACGAAAACTCATCTATTACAAAAGGGATTTCATTTTTTTAACATATTTTAACTCCGGACTTTTTCTGCATTCATTATGCACCATTCAAAGCCACATCATCAATTTTCAAACCTTTTCTGACTTCATTTGCTATTTTTCATGCATTTCATGATTTATTTTGAGCTAAATGACCCTGAATTTGAAAATCACTGCAAATGAACTCTGAAAAGGTTGAAACTTGGCATGGTATCATAATTTAACCCACATAGCATGTGCTAAAAATTTGAGAGGGTTACGGGAAAAACTGGATGCACTTCGTGTACAAACTGGACAATCTCTTTTGAAGTAACATGGTTTCGGACGAAAACTCATCTATTACAAAAGGGATTTCATTTCTTGACATGTAACTGCAGTGATATTCTAGATCAAAGCCATCGTGAGAATAGTTGTGGAGAGAAAGTCTTCACTTTTTCTTCGTGTGTGTCCCTTCCTTATTGCGCCGTAACCATGGATAATCTTCATCGTTTAACAGGATGCTTGGGTCAGCCTTCACTTTGAAGGGAGGAATTTCATGAAACTTTTCATAATCCTCAGATATGTCTGTCTTGTCCTCCACTCCCACGATGTTTCTTTTCCTTGAAAGAACTATGTGGCGCTTTGGCTCATCGTTTGATGTATTCGCTTCCTTATCTTTTTTTTCCTCGGTTTGGTAGACATGCCCTTCACATAGAAAACCTGCGCCACATCATTGGCCAGGACGAATGGTTCGTCTGTGTACCCAAGATTTTTGAGATCCACTGTTGTCATTCCGTACTGCGGGTCTAACTGTATCCCGCCTCCTGACAGAGACCCATTTGCACTGAAACAAAGGGACCTTAAATTCATGTTCATAGTCAAGTTCCAATATCTCCTCTATGTAACCATAATATGTGTCCTTTGCCCTATTGGTGATTGCTGCATCAAAGCGGACACCACTGTTTTGGTTGGTGCTCTTTTTATCTTGGGCGATCGTGTAAAATGTATTACCTTTTATCTCGTACCCTTGGTAAGTCCATACAGTCGAAGATGGTGTCCTGGCCAACAAGTACAGGTCATCTCCAACAGTGTTGTTACGCATGAGATGCATTTGCAACCAACCGCCGAAAGTCCCGATGTGTTCACGTGTAATCCAGACGTCAGACTGCTCCGGGTGTTTGTAGCGTAGAATATTCTTGTGTTCATTGATATACGGGGCCACCAAGGTAGAATTCTGTAGAACTGTGTAGTGTGCTTGCGCCCAGGAATGCCCGTCCCTACATATTATTGAATGCGCTCCTAGCGTGCCTTTTCCACTGAGTCTCCCCTCATACCGCGATTTAGGGACACCAATCGGCTTAAGGTCAGGAAAAAAGTCAACACAAAACCCAATGACCTCCTCTGTTTGATGGCCCGTGGAGATGCTTCCTTCTGGCCTAGCACAATTACGAACATATTTCTTCAAGACTCCCATGAACCTCTCAAAGGGGAACATATTGTGTAGAAATACAGGACCCAGAATGGCAATCTCGTCGACTAGGTGAACTAGGACGTGCGTCATAATATTGAAGAAGGATGGTGGGAACACCAACTCGAAGCTGACAAGACATTGGACCAAATCATTCTGTAACCTTGGTAGGATTTCTGGATCGATTACCTTCTGAGAAATTGCATTGAGGAATGCACATAGCTTCACAATGGCTAATCGAACATTTTCTGGTAGAAGCCCCCTCAATGCAACAGGAAGCAGTTGCGTCATAATCACGTGGCAGTCATGAGACTTTAGGTTCTGGAATTTTTTCTCTGCCATGTTTATTATTCCCTTTATATTCGACGAGAAGTCAGACGGGACCTTGATACTGAGCAGGCATTCAAAGAAGATTTCCTTCTCCGCTTTGGTTAGAGCGTAGCTGGCAGGACCTTGATACTGCTTTGGATGCATGCCGTCTTTTTCGTTCACACGTTGCTGGTCCTCCCGTGCCTCCGGTGTATCTTTTTTCTTCCCATACACGCCCAAGAAGCCTAGCACGTTCACGCAAACATTCTTCGTCACGTGCATCACGTCGATTGCAGAGCAGACCTCTAGGTCTTTCCAATAGGGTAGGTCCTAAAATATAGATTTCTTCTTCCACATGGGTGCGTGTCCCTCAGCGTCATTCGGAACAGATTGTCCGCCAGGACCCTTTCCAAAGTTTACTTGTAAATCCTTGACCATATCAAGTATATCATTACCAGTATGGAGGACAGGCTTCTTCTGGTGATCTGCCTCACCTTTGAAATGTTTGCCTTTCTTTCTTAAGGCATGCTTGGTCGAAAGAAATCGACGATGTCCCAGGTACACATTCTTCTTGCATTTGTCCAAATATATACTTTGGGTATCATCTAAACAGTGCGTGCATGCGTTGTATCCCTTGTTTGTCTGTCCTGAAAGGTTACTAAGAGCAGGCCAATCATTGATGGTTACAAACAGCAACGCTCGCAGGTCAAATTCCTCTTGTTTATCCTCATCCCACACACGTACACCTTTTCCATTCCACAGCTGTAAAAGCTCTTCGACTAATGGCCTTAGGTACACATCAATGTCGTTGCCGGGTTGCTTAGGGCCTTGGATGAGCACTGGCATCATAATGAACTTTCGCTTCATGCACAACCAAGGAGGAAGGTTATAGATACATAGAGTCACGGGCCATGTGCTATGCTTGCTGCTCTGCTCCCCAAAAGGATTAATGACATCTGCACTTAAACCAACCCATACGTTCCTTGCGTCACCTCCAAAGTCCCCCCACTTTCTCTCAATTTTTCTCCACTGCGACCCGTCAGCGGGTGCTCTCAACTTCCCGTCTTTCTTACGGTCATCTTTGTGCCATCACAACAACTTGGCATGCTCTTTGTTTTTGAACAGACGCTTCAACCGTGGTATTATAGGAGCATACCACATCACCTTGGCAGGAACCCTCTTCCTGGGACACTCGCCCTCAACATCACCAGGGTCATCTCGCCTGATCTTATACCGCAATGCACCGCATATCGCGCATGCGTTCAATTCCTCGTACTCACCGCGGTAGAGGATGCAGTCATTAGGGCATGCATGTATCTTCTGCACCTCCAATCCTAGAGGGCAGAGAACCTTCTTTGCTTCGTACGTACTGTCGAGCAATTCGTTATCCTTTGGAAGCTTGTTCTTCATTATTTTCAGTAGCGAACCAAATCCCTTGTCAGATACACCATTGTCTGCCTTCCATTGCAGCAATTCCAGTGTGGTACCGAGCTTTGTGTTGTCATCTTCGCAGTTTGGGTACAACCCTTTTTTGTGATCCTCTAACATGCGATCGAACTTCAACTTCTCCCTTTCACTTTCGCATTCTCTCTGTGCATCAACAATGACCTGGCCAAGATCATCATTGGGCACATCGTCTGGTGCCTCTTGATCTTCAGCTTCCCCCGTTGCAGTATCACCGTATTCAGGGAACATAGGATAGCTGTCATCATCCTCTTCTTCTTCGTTGTCTTCCATCATAACCCCTCTTTCTCCGTGCTTGGTCCAAACATTATAGTGTGGCATGAAACCCTTCTCAAGCAGGTGGGAGTGAAGGGTTTTTGAGTTAGAGTAATCCTTCGTATTCTCACAGACAGTACATGGACAATACATAAAACCATTCTGCTAGTTTGCCTTAGCCACTTCGAGAAATTTATGCAGGCCCTCAATGTACTCGGAGGTGCGTCTGTCACCGTACATCCATCGCCGGTTCATCTGCGTGCATTATATAATTAAGTGTATCAAAAACCATTACAGAACATCATGAATAGAGAAGTGGCCAAATTAATACAAGTATCTATGTAAACCATACAAGTAAGAATTTTTTTTCTTTTAAAAAGAAGATAAGAACAAGAGGCTCACCACGGTGGTGCCGGCGACGAGATCGGCGCGGGCGATCGATGGCGGTGAGGACGGGGACGGGAACGGCACCCTACACATGTGCAGACTCTAAGAAGTTAATTTCAGCTCTAATTGTGCGTCTAAATCAAAAGAACTCCCACATACACTCCTCCACTAAAACCCACAAACCACACTCTACTTCTAGAGCATTTGAAATGAGCTAAACTAGCAGTGAGAGATGAAACGATGAAGTCGTTAACCTTTTAGAACACTTGTGTAGTTGGTGCAACGCCAAACCTAAACAAATCTTGGGGAAAATGTAGCTTGGAGGTCGAGCTTCGAGAGGAGAAAGCTTAAGTGTGGCTGCGGCATTTCATCGAACACCTCATGTGCATAGGAGGTGAGAA
The DNA here is from genome assembly GCA_039707655.1 of Elymus sibiricus. Lineage (NCBI taxonomy): Eukaryota > Viridiplantae > Streptophyta > Magnoliopsida > Poales > Poaceae > Elymus > Elymus sibiricus. The sequence goes on from CM077665.1 coordinate 515,870,542, forward strand.
CAGAGAGCAGCACACCTCCCACACGCCGGCTGGCCAAAAAACAGAGGAGTGAGCGGGCAGGGGCGAGCATATATATAGGCAACTCTTAAGTCCCGGTTGGTGGCTAGCACCGGGACTAATGGTGTCTCTTTAGTCCCAGTTGGTGGCTAGCACCGGGACTAAAGGGGCTGGGCCAGGAGCGAGGCCCTTTAGTCCCGGTTCGTGTTTGGAACCAGGACTAAAGGGGTCAGATGAACCGGGACTGGTTCCTGCCGAGGCCCGGCCGGCGCCCTGGCCGCTCGAACCGAGACTGATGCAACCATTGGTCCCGGTTCGTAACATAACCGGGACTAATGATCTGATCTGGCCCGGATCAAAGCCCTGTTTTCTACTAGTGGACATACTACATTACAGTCATAAATATACATACTACAAAAGCAGACCAAGTTTCCAACAGTTCACAACCCCATGCATATTAACAAAAGTAAAACATCATCACATATATTGATGATGAGTAGCACTTGCAGCTTCAGATGACCAAATGCCCCTACATGGGAACCAGAGCCTTCACGAGGGCAGCATGCTGCCCCCTGATCTTGTAGTCGTCTGAACTCTTTGATGCATCACGTACATGCGATAGAAGATGCTCAAACAGCCCATCCCTGGGATTTGGCTTGGTACAGTAGGGGCACTGGTACTTCTTCTTCTTGTAGTAGGCAGAGGTTCCCTTGGCTTTGATCTTCTGTACTTCCTTGACTATGAAGGACTCGTTGTTCCTCTCATCCACATCATCTCCAGAGTCATACTGCACACAAAAATGAATTACATTAATACACTATGCATTCATATAGTAAAACATGTCAAAGGAACCAAATGAACAAACAAAATTTCAACTAGGGCTTACCTCATAGACTTCGTCATCAACAAAGTCTGGATCATATCGGTCCTTGAACCCAGTCATGTCCAGCTTCCTCTTCTTGTCCTCAGGATCCTTCTCCTGCAATATGATAGTACACTGCCTTAAATTGCAGTATTTACATACATCTCCAAGTAACATCTTAAATTGCAGTAGTTACCTATACAACATATGCAATATATCTCCAACAAAGTACAGATAACTTTAGCAACTTGTTGGAGATAACATCTCAAGCTTTGTTACAGCAATATGATACATTATGCAATATGATAGTGCACTGCCTTAAACTATAAATGCATAGATCTCCAAGTGACATCTAAAATTGCAGTAGTTACCTAAACAACAAATGGATAGGGCCTCAATAGACCACCAACAAAATACATATAAATTCAACCAATTGTTGGAGAACTCCAAGTAACATCTTAAATTTTGTTGGAGCAATAGGATACATTATGCAATATGATGGTACACAACCTTGAACTATAATTGCATAGATCTCCAAGAGAAATCTTAAATTGCAGTAGTTACCTAAACAACAAATGCAATAGACCTCCAACAAAGTACAGATAACTTAAGCCACTTATTGGAGATCTCCAAGTAACATCATAAATTTTGTTGCAGCAATAGGATACATTATGCAATATGATGGTACACTGCCTTAAACTATAAATGCATATATCTCCAAGTAACATCTTAAATTGCAGTAGTCATGTAAACAACAAGTTGATATACCATAAATGAATCAAGTGACATCTTCAACAATTGATAGGTACATCAAAATTCATGCAATCCTTCAAAATTATATTCTATCTCCTCTCCTTCAAAATTAATGCATTCCTTTTGGGCATATGACATACAAAACCCTATCTTTGTACAATTAAAGCACAAATCTAATAAGCATAGATCTCTGTAGCATTCAACCACAAATCTAATAATCATTTATCTGTGTATCATTCAAGCACAAAGATCCTTATCTCTCATTAAGATATCTGTAGCATTTTTGCATGAATGTAATACAACAAACCTAACACAGAAAACCTAATACGAAAAACGCCATCCAGAAAACCCCAACTAGAAAACCAACTAATCTAACCATCTGTACTACCCTAGGAAACACAATCAAACCAATGCAACTAACCCTACATTCTAAATATTATAACTAACAAGGAAATGGAAGTACCTCCTCGTTGCCAGCCTGCGCACCTGGATGCACAGCGCCGCTCGATGCCGACACCTCCTGCTCCGGCACCTCCTTATCCAGATCCACAACAGCGGCAGCGGTTGCGGCCTCTCCCGCACCGCCCTGGACGTCGGCAACGTCCTGCACTGCATCTGTTGCGATCACCGCGCCCTGCTTCTCCAACACATCCCCGGCCGCAGCGGCGGCAGCGCGACGAGCGCTCTCCATTGGACAGAGGTAGGAGATGGATGTGAGGGAGACGATGCGGTGGGGGAGAGCGAGAAGACACGGTGGGGGAGAGGGAGACGATGGGGCAAGGGAGACGAATTGGGGGGAAATGGTGGCAGCGATGCGCCCGGAGGTGGTTCCCCTCCTCTCATAGGATGGGACATTTTTTACATCTTCGGTCGACACGTGCTACCCCACGACCGCGGTACGTGCACGCAAAGACGAAACGCCTGCGTATACGAATACGATACGGTAAGCGTACGAACCAACCGGGCCATACGGGCTCGTAAGGGCAGTACGCACGCGCTAAAAAGACGATCATGCCCCTCTTTTTAAAGGGTTATTGGATCATCTCAGCCGTCCTTGTGTTTCTCCCCTCCGCGTTCAGTCCAAGGGGGGAGCACCCGAGCAAAAAACGCATAACTGAAGGGTCGAAGTGTAGAAGCAGGGCACTATAAAGGCCAGGCATAGCTGCCCGTTCATCTCGAAGGCCTTCACCAACGGATCCAAGGGAGCATGTTCCAGGTTGACCCTCGCCGGGAGACGGTACATGTGGTGCTCCTCGGTCGCCAAGTCGACCACCAGCATCCCGCCAGGACGGCCGTTGGTCACCAAGTACAGCTTGCTGTCGACGAGAACCGGGGGCAAGGTGCGCACCAGGGTACACTCGGAGATGTACAACCACTCGCGCCGCTCAGAGCCGCCTGCTGGAGCCGCTGCCTAGGGTGCACACACTCTGATGGATTTTGATCGGGTTCTTGGTGGGCAGAGCATGGTGCATGGAGACGCAGCGGCAGCGGCAGCGGGTCACGTGACACGTCCCTGGTGGGCAGCTTGAGCAGGATCTCCCGGAGACGCGCGGCTTGGGCGACACGACAGCGTGACCGAACTAGCTTTTTTTTGAAGAAAAGGGGTTTCCCCCCTGCTCCATATATATAATGAAGCAACAAACGGTTCACAGTATCCGATTCTGCCTAACGTGGACAGAACAGGGAACAAGAAAATACCAGGTCTACAGTACTATTATTACAAGGCAAGCTCCCTGGGAAGAGAAGCGACCTACAACCTACAGCTCAACACTCCCCAGCGAATCGATCATCTCCAAGCGATCCTGAGCAGCTCCCCTTTGCATTTGTCCAGCAGAAGAATACAACGATGTAGAAGCACAGATTGAGTGGCGTCGCAGAGTACACTCCATTGTTGCAGAAAGCCCTTCAGACGAGCAAACACGCAGCCCATGCTTCTCCAGCTTCTCCCCTGAAAGCAAAAATCATTCCTTAGTGTCCATAAGCTCCATAAGGAGGCAACCACAACCAGATTCAAAACTTTCTTGGTTTTATGCATTTGCCACAAGGCAATAATATCATCAAGCTGGACAGGTATATCAATATCAAAACACATAGTCACAAATTTCCAGATATGATTAGCTACAACACAGTCCAGGAACAAGTGCTGGACTGATTCATTTTCCGCGCAGAACAGACAAGTGAGGTCATCTACATTTCTTCTCTTGTTCAGATTATCACGGGTAAGCACTTTGTTGTAAACAAGCAACCAAGCGAAAACATGTATTTTTTGGGGGCAAAGAATTTTCCACAGTTTGTCCCCAACCCTCGAACGCACACCCCCAAAGTTGATGGCCTTATAGAAGGATTTAACAGAATATTTTCCATTGGCCTCCAAGGTCCAAATGGGGCAATCAGGTGCATCAGAGAGCTGCACTTGCTTGACATTGGCAACTAGTTGATGCCATAGGGCAAGTCCTTCCTGGTCAACATTTCTTCTAAAAGAGAGTTTGAGCTCCTCTCCATCCCAAATCTCTGCTACACAGCAATTTTGCTGATTGCAGATGGAGAATAGCCTCCAAAACTGCACTTTGAGGGAACAATCCCCCAACCAAATATCATGCCAGAAACTAATATTACGACCATTACCAATTTTCCATTTATAAAACACTTTAGCACCCGAGATTGCCCACGTAAAACCTTTCCAAAAAGGAGATCCCACATTACTCCTAGCCCACAGCACATTTGGACTGCTAGTGTTATATTTGTAATCTAACAGCTTCTTCCAGTTTTTGTCTCCTGCCTCAAAGTATCTTTTACCCCAAGATGCCAATAAAGCCATATTAAAGTCTCGCATGTTAGGAATCCCAAGTCCTCCAAAGCTTTTGTGCCTGGACACCAAGCCCCAGTTGGCTAAGTGGTACTTGTGCTCATCCCCCAGATTGCCCCAAAAGAAGTGTGCCATCTGGGAATTGATAGCTTTAATAGCCCACTTGGGAAATTTAATAATAGCCATGAGATAGGCAGGTATACTAACAATACAAGCACATAAGAGTATAATCTTCCCTCTATAAGAAAGAGTTCTACCCATCCACCCAGAGATCCCTTTTATAATCCTATCAATGATAGGTTGTAGATCTTCCCTTCTAAGTTTGTCAAAGTGCAAAGGCACTCCCAGGTATTTAATAGGGAAAGCCCCCAACTGACAGCAAAAAATTTGAGCAAAGGATCTCGTTGTTTCATCATCTATGTTAATCGTCATAAGGTCACTTTTATGAAAATTGATTCTCATCCCAGAAAGATTTTCAAAACAGGACATTATCCACTTGAAATTTCTAGCCTTTTCAACAGAGTTTTCGAGGAAAAGGAGGGTGTCATCAGCATATTGCAAACTGATGACCCCTCCCTGGATCACATGGGGCAGAAGCCCCGAGATCAGATTATGTCTCTCTGCCTTGATCAACATCTTAGTAAAAACATCAGCCACTAAGTTGAATAACAGCGGTGAGAAGGGATCACCCTGCTTCAAACCTTTTTTACTAATAAAGTAACGGCCATTGGTATCATTAATCGTAACACAGGAAGAGCTCTGGACTAAGGTACTTTTGATCCAGTTAATCCACTTAACACCAAAGCCTCGAGAAGCCAGCATTTCAAAAAGGAATTCCCAACTGACTCTGTCATAAGCTTTTTCATAATCCAGTTTGAGGATCAGACCCTCAGTGCCTGACTTTTTAACCTCATGGATGACCTCATGAGCCATAACCACACTCTCCAAAATAAATCTCCCTTTAATAAAGGTTGTTTGATTATGGGAAATTAATCTGTCCCCAAGAGGAGAACATCTATTATTCAAAGCTTTAGATAGAATTTTCACCACACAGTTTCTAAGACTAATAGGTCTGAATTTCCTCATCTCTCTAGCATTGGGTTCTTTTGGGATCAGGATAATCAGAGCAAAATTAAGTCTATACAGGTCCAGTTCCCCTCTCTCAAAGTCCCTAACGAGAGCCATGAAATCCTCTTTGATAACCTCCCAAAAGGTTTGGTAAAAGAGAAAGGATAGGCCATCGGGACCCGGAGCCCCATGAGCATAGGACTCAAAAACTGCTTTCTTAATCTCTTCTTCTGAGAAATCTCTCTGCAGCATTTCATTTTCTGCTTCAGAAACCATTTCATCTTCATTCCAGAAGGAATCACCCAGCCTAATGTTATGTCTCTCCTCAGAATCAAAAAGATTTTTGTAGAAGGAAGTAGCCACCTCCAGCATGTCTGAGGTATCAGTGACAGGTCCTTCCGGACCATCCAGCACCAGAAGGTGATTCTTACGATGTCTATGATTAGCTAAAGTATGGAAATAAGCATTGTTCTTGTCACCATCCGTAATTCTACGATCTCTGGATCTCTGCCACAAGGTCGTTTCCTCCTTATGCCAGATTTCCTCAAGTTCTTTCTTAATGCCCTCCATCCTAAGCTTCTCATCATCGCTAAGAAGATTTTTCTCGGAAAATACATCTAAAATGTCAAATTCTGTCATCAACTCTCTTTTTTTCTTTTTCATGGCAGCTTCAAGATTGATGCTCCAGCCTTTCACTTTCTTTCGAAAGAGCCTGGTCTTAAATTGCCATATATCAATGGCCTTCGTACCAGGAGCAGGGGTTTTCCAAATGTTTTGTACTAGGGTTTTAAAATCGGGGTGATCGAGCCACCATTTTTCAAATCTGAAAAGTTTCGGGGAGGTAACCCTCCGGGCTCCAGTATCAATAATTAGCGGCGTGTGATCACTACCAATCCGCGGAAGAGCATTCACGGCTGAAAGGGGGAAGTGGGTATCCCAATCAGTAGTGGCAAAGATTCTATCAATCGCAGCAAAAATGGGGTTGCTTTGATTGTTGCTCCAAGTGTAATTCCGGTTAGAAATAACCACCTCCACTAAGGCCCATTTATTGATCCAGTCATTAAAAAGATAGGAAAAATGTTTGTTAATAATACCATTATTCTTATCCAAATTGGATCGAACTAAATTAAAGTCACCCCCCAGCAAGGCAGGGTAGGATAAAGAATCCATAACTTCATGAAGTTCCTTAATAAATTCCACCTTAAGCTCAGTATAGGCAGTACCATAAACCACCACTAGGTGCCAAATGAAGTTATCATCTTTGTTTTTAATGGTGGCAATAATACAATATTTTCTGTCAACAAAACCTATAACTTCAAAAAGGTCAGATTTGAGGCCCAGAAGGATCCCACCAGCAGTGTTAACAGCAGGGAGAAAGTGCCAACAAAAATTGGTTTTCCCAGCTAGAGACTTTAACATACCATCAGGAATATTTTCTTTCTTGGTCTCAAAGAAACCAACAAAATCAAGATGATTATTCACAATAAATTTTGCAAGGCACTGTATTTTACCAGGTTTTCCTAGTCCTCTAACATTCCAGAAGGCTCCTATCATTGGATCTTAAAAGGGTGAGATAAACCACAAGGTTTGGCTTTAGTACAAACAGCTGGGCAAGCACTAATTGATCCAGCAGTGCCAACTGGAAACAATTCAGCAGCCGCAGCTTTGGGTGAGGCAAAATGAGAGTCAAAAGACTCCACAATATCTAAGTTGTCAGGAAGTACCTCCTCGGGGTGTTTATCAGCAAAAACTAGACATCTAGCTTTTTCAGATTCTATCAAATTGTTTAAAATATCATATTGTTCAGAAGTAGAATCACCTATGCATAAATCAATTTTTCCCACATGATCCAACAGAACACAAGGTTCTAAAACTGCATAGGAATTACCTTTCAAAGAATTGGGAATCTCCACGTTTTTCTTCTGCTTGTAAGCAGCAGCTTTTTCCATGATCTTGATATCTCCATGGTTCCTAGTGTTGTGCTTGTGAGTTAAGATAGGACCCCACTTTTTTGGGCTGGCCACATTGCTGGTTCCCTTTCTCTTTTTCTCAAACTTGGCTTGATCTAGAGAATTCAGCAGGGATCTTTTAACTGAAGCAAACTTGTCTACCATCTCATCAGGCAGAGCCTGCACATCTTGTAGAACCTCCTCTTTCTCCTCATCTATGTCAGCCACTTCAAATTTGCTCAGCTGGGCAGAGCAGTAGTCCATCTGATCAGCAAGAGAGGCTGCTGTGAAAACCATCTCTTCTTCCATAGCATCACCCTGCCTAGGACTGCGAACAGTAGATGTTTCCTTCTCTACACAGATAGGCCTTGGCTTCTCTTTAGTTTCCACAAGGAACTGCGTGTGTTTATCATCTTGGAACATGATGGGATGGAATTCAACAGCATTCACATTGAGAGATTTGTTGTTCTTGGAGCTAGAGCCAGCAAGGTTTTTCTGAGGAAAGTTGGCTTTATCCAGCTCGTCTATTGGTTCCTCATCATCTTCCATAGTGTCATCATCTTTGGGACCATGTTGATCAGATTTTCCATCATCTCCAGAAATTTTACCTTGCTCAGGATCATCATCATCTCCATTATCATCATTTCCAACTTGCTCAAAACCTTCCACCATGAAGTACAGTAAGTAGAGCTTCCTCTTCATTTCCACAAGCCTCTCAAAAGGAACTTTTGTGGGATCTCTGCAGGCAACTTTGATTCTGATCTGGTCATAGAAGGATTTGAAGATTCCATTCCAATCCACATCAGTGAGTATGCCAAACATTGATGCAATTTGAGAGAAAACCTTCCAGGTACACCACTTTGGGGGAATGCCATCTATCTGAATCCAAGCCTCTGTCAATTCTCCAAAAGGGTCAGCTGTACCAGTCCATTCAGTGATTTTGACAGTAACTCCCTCAGTGGGTAGGTTGAAAGTTGGGAAATCAAGCAGATCATCTATCTTCTTCCAGGGAGGGAATCTTAGGAGAAAAGCCTTAGAAGATAGCTCTCTGATCTGCCAAGGCCAATGCTTGTTTTTTGCAGAACATCCCATTTAACTGCACCAGCAACTCCTCTGCCTTGATCTCTCCTGTGACCACGTTCAACACAGCACAGTTGTCAAAATTGAGCCAGCTAGTCTCTGCTGGCATGGGCACATCCACATGGTAAAATCCCAAACCAGCAGCAGCACTACCGAAGTATGTTGCAGTAGGTTGCAGACGAGCCCAAGCAGCGCAGTTGTTGACGTTGTGATTGCCAGCACAGATGAAGCACTTTTTTGGTTTCACACAATTGCCCACATAGTGGCCAGGACATCCACAACTGAAACAGATCATATCCTTGTACCTTGGATCCATGGGCTGTTCCACAGGGGGTGATGGCAGGGTTGGGGCAGGGCGAGCTGGTTGTGTGGTTGGCGGAGTAGCTCCGGCTGGTTGGGTCTTGGCCGGAGCGGCAGGAGCTTTCTGTTTGGCCCCTCCACCACCAGCCGCGCCCTTCTTCTGAGGTGGTTGACGGCGAGCTGGGCGCTGCCCCTGCATCCCCTGACCCTGGGTATCCGCCATGCTCCTCTTCACAATCTCAGCAAAGGATAAAGATCCTGGGCCAATCCCTTCAACAGCAGGGCAGAAATTGGTGGGTAACAATCATCTACTGTGAATCGCCCTTCCCGAAAAAGGCCCTTCCTCACCCAGAAGAGGCGGCTGGGGAGGGCGAAGCTAGGGTTTGCGGGGGAGGGTTTGTGAGGGGAACGACGTCGATTTGGGGAAGGGATGACCCATAACTGGCCATAGAAATCCGCTATCTCCTCCTCGTCAGCACAAGCTGTGTGAGAACGCGTATTTTGATTCCCCGCTTTCCTGCTGAGGACACGTCCCTGAATCAAAGGGGCGGGAGTGGGTCTGGGGAAGGCTGACGTCACCACCTCCTCAGCAGCGGCCGTCTTCTCAGGGATGAATTTCAAATCACCATTGCCAGCACCAGGAAGCTCAGGAACAAAATCCTTTGGCCTCATGCTACAATCTACATCTCGATTTCGCAAGTTGGGGCTACGAACCAGAGGGACAACCCTCACCATAGAAGGCCCAATCTCATGGCACAAGCCACACGAAACTGTAGAAACAGAAGCGAGTGGGGATTTGTCAATCGAGCGTATCTCTCCTCGATCTCCCGGCCATGGCGGCGGTTCCAGATCACGATATCGCTCTCTGGTCATCGCCCGACGTACTCTCGGACCCGGGGCACAGGCCTCCCGCAGAGCACGTCCGCCGGGATCCCACTGGGTCAGGGAATGCGCGGAGGGCTGACCCCTGGCGGCAGCACGCCAGGAGGGAGATTGGCCAGCCCGACCACCGACGGCCGCCTGATATTGAGCCGCGACGGGTTCCTCGTCTTGTACCTCCTCCACTTTGCCGCTTGAACCGGATCCGTCGATTCCGCCTCCTGGATGGCCCAGAAGATCATCTGGTAATCCATCCCGCCGTCGTCGCCGCTGAATCTCGCCCGTTCCGCGAACGTCGAATGGCGAATGATTTCCACGCACACCGCAGGCCAACTGCCGCGGTCGGGGAACTTCTCCCACACCACACGGAGAATCTCCGCGTGCGCCTCCGGCGCGTCCGCCTCCACCAACGGCAGCAGCTCCACCGGGATCGGGGTCGGGATCGGCATCGGCGCCGCCACCGGGGGCGCGGGGCGAGCGCGCCTCGCTCGGAACCTGCGCACGCGGTCCGTCATCGTCGTCTCTCCGCTGGTTGGGGCACTGGTGGTAGGTGTGGGATGTGGTGCGTGGCTGGTGGGAGGTGGCAGGGGATAAGGCGAGGTTGCGGTGGCCATTAATGGCGGGGTGTGTCACGGGTGAAGTCGCCTCTCGGCCTCTCGCGTCGTGCGCGGACATTTTTTCCTCTCCGCTGATAATCTCTGCAAGAGTTTCCCGAACTAGCTTTGTTAATGACTAGGAAAATCTTGATCATTCCTTTCCAATTTGAGTCCGATTAGGAATAGGAACCCCGACTACATTTCAGTAGGCTGCTATGCTTCACGGTTCGAGGCTCTCTCTATATATATATGATCTCAATGGAACTCAATTCCCCTCCTTAATTCTGTATTCTCGACGCACGCACCACGCACGGCACAAACACCTAGCTTCTCCTCCATCTGCGTACATACGGGAGACGATCGAGGAGCAGAGCCAGCCGGCCGGCGACATGGCGCCCCCGGTCCCGGAGGAGTACGTCCAGATCGTCGGCGTGCCGTCGCCGCTCCCGGTGGCCTGGCTGGAGGGGGACGTCCTGGCCGAGTACCTGCAGTTCCTCGAGGAGGCGGAGGAGGCCGCGCCGCTCCCCGGCGTCAAGTGGCTTGAGGGGGACGTCCTCGCCAACTTTCTGCAGTTTCTTGGAGAGGACGAGCCGGAGCCGGTCGCGCACTACGGTAGCAGCAGCGGAAGCAACGGCGGCGACTTGGTGGATGAGGAGGAGGACGACGACGAGGAGATGGCGTTTCTGCTGCGGCACATCACGAGCCTCCCGGCGGTCATGGCGCGCGCGGCGGCGGCCACCGCGGTGCAAGATTAATTAATCGCGACGGCCTTGTTCCGATCAAGATATGGTAGCTTAGCTGCCTCGCTGTTTGGTTACTTGGTTTCCTGCTTTCATGTTTTTGTTCCGGACAAATGTCTTTGAAGATGAAAACGGACGTACTGTTATCTCTGACACATGCGTGTTACCCTACTGCATGACCTCTGTTTTTTTTTTTCTCATGTTGGATCAGAGAATAATGCATTTTAACTATTCGGGATTGCTTCTTTGTATGACGAAAGGGTTGCAATTGAAGTTATGGTCAGATTATAAGCGAAATCAAGCTTAGAGCAGAAAACTTTTCGACTGTACCTTTACTTTTGAAGGTCGGGCTTCTAATTTCGAAGCTCATTCGTTAGCGAGGTACTCTCAATCTTTAGATCAGGGCCGCCATATTTGGCTGGGACAACCCCACGATTCTTTTTGTATTCCAAACTCTGTGATCTTTGAGCAATAAAGACTAGACTTGGCTTCCCTCAAAAAGAAAAACTATTCAGGATTGCTTCTTTGTATGACGACAATTCGGGATTACCACGGTGGGATATGAAGAGCTATACGCTGCATCACAAATATACATTATCACTTTTGAGATAGAATAGAAAATAATAGTATCATTATTTTGCCACATTTCACAGCTTAAAAATGGTTCGTACGGTACATGTGATGTGGTATCTAGATGAAAGTTTCAACTTGATAAAGTTCATGTTTTTTTGGCAGAACTAATTCTTGCATTACTCAAAATTAAGTGTTACAATCTCGTCCAACAATTTCCAGGACATCATCTGGGCCAAAGCATAGCCAAACAGCTGTTCGGTCATGCAACCTACCAAAGTTGCCATGAAATGACTAGCCTTATTTCTGCTCCGACGAATACGAGTAATGCAATAATCGCATCCCCAAACGGATATTGATCTCTCTAATAATAAAAGCATACTTTGACTTGTTCTCCTCTCAACTTTTGATCATAGCAACGGCCTCCTTGCAGTACGATTCAATATCAATAGGCTGATCGCCAGTGGCGGAGCTTCACAGGAATGCCTGGAGGGGCCAAGGACAAAACTTAAATTTCTGAGGGGGCCAAAAGATTTCTATTTTCCAATTAAGCCTCTCCTAAAAAAAGTTCTTCAGAGATTTTGTTCAGGCTGGGGGGGGGGGGGGGGGGGGGGGGGGGGGGGGGCGCCATGGCCCCTGCAGACTTGTGTGTAGCTCCGCCAGTGTTGACATCTATTATATCAACAGAGTTTGTAACCAAGTCCACATGCCTTTTAACCCCAACTGACCTGAGGGATCAAACACAGGGCAGACTATGCCCTTATCAGGAAACCCCCTCTTTTTTTCTTCTCAAAAAGAAAAAAAGGAAACCCCCTCTTTCAGATGTAAGAAAATAATCAATCTTACCGATGCTACCGTCCAAGCTTTGACAAGATGCTCTGTGCATGGTCGCTGTACGTAAACTCAGATTCTTCTTGGTCCTGACTGTCACTCATTCCAGTGTATGACTCACAGTATGATTCAGTCACAAACAAATAACTGCTTACAAACCCTGCAACATCACACTTTGTCATTTTCATGTGATACAAAACGACCAATATTGTTAATAGTTATTAGATTAAATCCATTCCCACTTTTTTGTAATAAGCTGTGCTATGTGATAAACTAAAGAACGGTCTTTGAACAGCAGGTTAACGTTTGGACCAATGTGTATGGCCAGCACGCTTCAGTGTTAATGCCAAAGGAGAATTCCCTGATGCACTACCACTAACCGCCAAAGGAGATTTGCCAAGACAGGACTGAAGCTAAAGCTAACGCCGAAGGAGATGTGCCAAGATAGCAATCTATGGCTAAAGCCAATGCCAAAGGAGAATGTCCAGGGACGATTTTTTTTTTTTTTTGAGAGAGATAGAGGAATAGCATCTATTCCATTAAAGTTGGTGCACCATATCAGTGTTCACCAGGACCGAAACAAATTCAGGGGCATCCACAGCCCAGACAGAGAAGGGCGCATCGGCTGACAGGCCAAACTGTGCCAAGGCATGGGCTACCTTATTACAATCACGTTTACAGTACTTGAAATCATAGGATTCAAAAGATGCATGGCATAAGCTCCTTGTTTCCCTGAAGAGAACGCCAAGCTCAGCAGCATCATAGTCGCGGCCCTTCAGCGCCGAAACCATTGTCTGGCAATCCAACTCGAGGAAAATGCATTGAGCTCCCAGATCATCGGCTCCCTGGACTATTGGAAGTAACAGCATATGTAACGAAGGATATCAGAAGAACTATAGGTACTTTTGTCAAAGGAGATTAGCTGAACTATAGGTCGCTTCTGCCAAAAGGAGATTTGCCCAAAATATCGGTAGGTTTGGCAAAAGGAGATTTCCCAGAAAAACTACAGAAGAGTCACTGTCTGAAATGTTCAGTGCAAAGGGAGGTTCAAGAAGAACTACAGAACAGTCACTATGTTAAATGTTCAGCGCCAAAAGAGATTTGCACTAAAACTAGGAATGGCTTCTTACAGGACATAATTTTCAGAGGAAAGTTCAACTGAAATATGTTCGCTTTCGATGATCACCAGACATGACACGTGAGTAGTCATCAGAGAATATGCCACCACCTGAAGATCAACATTCATGAAGAAAGCAACCAACAACTGTTCAGATAAGCTGATCCTGCAACCATATCAGAAGAATGTTAACCCAACTGTTCGTCTTTTTAATAGAACACCATTCAAGTTGAGAATTAGACTAATGTGTTTGCATAGTTTCAATAAACATGGTTATAAGTTAAACCAGTTACTTAATTAAAAACCATGGTGAAAAGAAACTGAAGGGATCAGGATCATTTTATTTGCTAGAACATTCTAGCATATGATAGTAGAGACACTTATGAATTAAACAATATAAAAGCAGATCGAGTTGCATACTTTTGAAAGATTTGCCACATTCGCCAATGCTAATAACCATGCAAAGGCATTCATATACTACATACTATAAACAGCTGCCTGATGATTTAAGGCGTCCAAGAAACTCTAAATCGCAAAAGAGGATGCCGATTGGACCCGAAATGAGAAGAATTACTTGAGTCTGGAGTATTTATCCTATATAGATCCCTGTCGAATGGAACTCCACTCTTCCATTCCCACTTTACAAAAGGAAATTAACATGGATATACCAACTCCTTGGCAATATCTGGAAATTAACAGAAACAAGACTAAGATGACTCTCTGGTCTGTCTGGCTAGAGACGGACTAGTGAGTTTGTTACCTTGATATGTCTCCCTGTCAAGCGCCTGAGCTGCCATGTCCGTATCATCTGTTACTGCAGCTTGCAAGATCTGTCAGGCTGTCACTCTTTGCTTAGTTCCATGATCATTTCTCGCCTTCCTCATGGCTATCACTGGGTGGAAGCTGTGTGATCGGCAACATCTTCAACACGTTTGGACCCAAGCTACAACCAGAGTAATACAATAAACTCAAAATACATGAGTGAGTGTTAGTTAAACCCATGCCTTTATAAACCTAATGACCATGTATGCCGGGAGTCTGAGTGCAATTTCCTCTCAAGAGAAATAATCAGTTCTATCTACCACATAGAATAAAGTTATCAGAAGAACTTTAGAAGGTTTCTAGCACATTCATACAATAATTGGACACTTAGTAGAGCTCATTTTTGTGCACCAAGTAAAGTACAACTCGTTTTATGCATCATATTAGATGACAATGAAAGAGACGCATGACTGATCCTGGCATATCTCAAACCCATGCAAAGTTTAACAAAGAAGGGATTATCACACAAGTATATAAGCACTTAATATTTTTAGGTGGCATCCAGATTTTTAGAAATATAATGAAAAACTACTAGCTGCTGACAATAACATACGACAAAACATTTAGTGAAAAACACATGCTTTGACTCCCAAGACAACGAAGGAGAACCATATGTTCATCATCTGCAAACGAATAAGTCAGTCATGACAGCAAAGTCCCCACATTTCCTATTCAATGCATATAGTAACATGACCGTTCATCATTTCTTGTGAGACGGATCTCAAATATTTTTACAATAATATCAGTTTTGAAATGCTTTTTCCAGTTGATGCTTCAGTCACATGCACAAGAAACAATCTGATGAGCAATTGAGACATTAAAAAAATATTGTATCTCTCTAAAATATTCTCGAAGTCATTTAGCTCAAGATCAAATAACCCAATATGAAGTTTCAGCAACTTTAGTGAAGCATATCAATAGTTCAGTAAATATGATCGAGTTAAATTACCTATTATTTAATATAGTAAGTTCCCCAAATCTACTTTCAATGAAGTATTCAAAATAACCAGAGTTGAGGATTAGCACATCAGTATCATCTTCTTGCTTATCAGGATTATCTCGGCCTCTACCTTATCTATTCTATTAGCACATCAGGATTATCTTCTTGCTTATCCCCATCGCATTTACTATTCAAAGTTGCGGAACTGGCAAAAGGTACGTCACTATGCAGAGAATACATTGGTATGCGAATGACTGTATGGACACAAACAGCTGGGCAGAACTTCAGAAATACTCAAAGTTATTTATGTAGAAAGACAAGTTGTCTAAGAATGATTACCTTCTCTTCCATCACTAGGCTAAACTCCATTAGCAAAGATATGTAGAGTAGTAGACCATGGTAGTGCCAATTAATATTGCTCATCTTTATGTGATTCTTGTCAGGTCATACAATGCAGCCATCGACGACTACAGTCTTCTAAAAGTCATTGCACTCCTCATCACATTCCTTCACTATTACAGTGACAATACTTGTCAGATTTGGTGAACATGCAATATTATAGTGCTATATACAATTCATTCCTAGTGGAAGACTCCGTACCACCAATAAGTGCACCATTTGTTACATTGTCAGCCAATTTAAACTTATCGCGGCAGAGCTAACCATCCCCCACAAGAAAAGCTTGTAGCTTGTTGCCGCTCTGTACCCAGCTGTAGGCTGGATTTTTCTGTACCTTCCTGGATTTCATTAATTTCCTGATCTTGTTTGCTTCATTCCACCTACCAGCCTCAGCGTACATGTTTATCAGCAGTGTGTAGTAACCCGAATGCTCTGGCTTCAACTCAAACAAATGTTCTGCTGCATATTGTGCTACTTCAAGGTTTCCATGTATTCTGCAAGCCCCAAGCAGTGCCCCCCACACATCGGAATTGGCATGGAAAGGCATGTCTAGGATTAGTTCAACAGATTCAGTCAGTTGTCCAGTACGCCCAAGAAGATCAACCATACAAGCATAATGCATTTGTTGCGGCTCTAAATTTTGGGTACGCATTTGACTGAAGTACTGTTTTCCTTTCTCAACAAGCCCGCCATGGCTGCATGCCGACAGCACTGCAATGTAAGAGACATGATCATAGTCAACACCTTTGTCCTTCATCAGATCAAACAAATGGAAAGCAACATCAATTTGGCCGTGCATTCCATATCCCATGATCATGGTATTCCATGAAGCAACATCCTTCTCTGCAATCATATTGAAGATCTTTGTTGCAGTATCAAGCATTCCACCTTTAGTATACAAACCTAGCAGTGAATTAGCCAGAAAGGGATGATTACTTTGTAATCTCCTCACTAAAACACCATGAATTTCTTTCCCTTGTTTAAATGCACATAAATTGGTACATGCAGTCAGAGCACCCATGAAAGAAATAGCATCATACTCGATTCCCGCAGACCTTATCTCCTTAAATAGATTAAGAGATTCAAAACTCCATGGACTCTGAGAATAACCCAGAAGCAACGCGTTGTATGACACATCATCCTTCTCTGACAAGTCAAAAATATTTTGCGCTAAGCTCAGCTGCCCGCACTTCGCGTACATATCGATCAAAGCATTCGATATGTATAAGTCAAATACTAATCCTGTACGGATCGACCATGCATGGATCTGTTTCCCTATCTTTAGAGAGGACATCCTTGAACAAGCTGGAAGTACATTCACCAGGGTTATTGAATTTGGCCGTTCCCCATCCTTTTGCATCTTGATAACAAGATGGAATGCCTCAGTCTCAGCTCCATTTTGCACAAGATTAGCGATCATTGCATTCCATGACACCACATTGGGTACCTCAATCTTTTCAAAGACAGTGCACGCTTTCTTCAGAGAACCAAGTTTGGCATACATATCCACAAGTGAATTGGCAACAAAAATATCTGAGTCCATTGCTCTCTTTATACTATACCCATGTACCTCCCTCCCCAGATCAAAATAACCAAGCTCAACCAAAGCAGGTAGCAAACTTGATAATGTGATGGACCCTGGCATGACTCCACGCTCTGACATTTCCCTAAACATGGCCAGCACATCTCCATAAAGCCCTGAATTAAGAAAACAACCTATGGCAGAATTCCAAGAGACCTCATTTCTCTCTGGCATTACATCAAACACCTGCATCGATGCCTCCACTTGACAAAATTTCCCGTACATATCAACCAATGCATTCCCAAGATTGAGCACGGAGTCCAGCCCAGTCTTCAGCGCCAGTCCATGCACAGCCAACCCAAACCCCTGCTCCTGCTCCACGCCACAGGCAGGCAGAACCGAGACCAAGCTCGCCACGCTCACAGGGATCCCGCTCCCCATCATACTGACCAACGCCCGCCTCGCATCATCGAACATCCTGTTAGCCAAGAACGCAGAGACGAGGGAATTCCACGAGACGACGTCCCGGGCGGGCATTTCGTCAAACGCCCTGCGCGCGTCACGGGCGGAGCCACAGGCGGCATAGAACGAGACGAGAGTGTTGCCCGCGAAGACGTCGGCGAGGTGGCCGCTCCGGAGAGCGGCGACGTGGATCTCGAGGCCCTTGGCCGCGTGCGCGTCGGCGGCGGCCGCGGCGGCGTGGAGGGCGAAGGGGAAGGTGCGGTCGTCCGGGCTGACGGCGGAGCGGAGCATGAGGTTGTAGACGCGCAGGGCCTCGGCGGGGAGGGAGGCCGAGGAGAGCGCGCGGGAGAGCGAGTTCCAGAGGAAGGCGGAGCGGAGGCGGAGCGGGTGGTGGAGGAGGAGGCGGCGGGAGGAGGGCAGGTCGGCGACCGCGGCGTAGGAGAGGATGAGCGCGCCGGCGAGGGGCAAGGACGCGGCGAGCGCGCCGGATACCAGGGCGGCCGCGTGGGCGCGGCGGAGGAGGTTGCCGGCGCCGGCGCCGCCGCATTGGTGGAGGTGGAGGACGTGCGCGTGCAGGGACGCCGCTGTCGAGCGCTCGGCGGGAGCGCGCTGCTGCATAGCACAGGGTTGGGTATTCGCTCCTCTGTTCCGGAGATTCAAATAAGAAACGGACCATTTTGGTGATTTATCCAAGTCCACCGAAGTACTTCCTCTGTTTCAGTAATATATTTGTACTAACTCAGTATTAAATTTACGACACTAATTTTGAAACGGCGATAGTGCAACCTAATTAATTATAAGACGTTTTTGCAGTTTAATTATAAATTTGTAAAATAAATGGCAGCAATATGTACCTTGTGCTAGGGTTTACTACACTACGGTGACGACTCGCTCACTCGCAAAAAAAAAAAAAAAAACTACGGGCAATCTATAGCGTCTCTCCCGTCCGATTCTCAGGCTAAACAAGGGGGGTAGGGGGCATGCCTTCGTAACCTTTGGTACTGGTACAAAGTCAATCGGTTCTCGTGGGGGTCTTCTTGACAAACACCCTACCGGTGGCGACGGCTGGTGAGGCAATTGTATTCGTGATGATATCGAAAACATGCTTCAACATTTGGATGTTAAAGACAACAAGCTTGATGATATGGTGCTTGGGACAAAAAAGGTAAAAGAAGTTTGAAGATGAGCGAGGTGGCTAATGACTGGCGAATTAAACAATAGCAAGCCTTTCAGTGCGACTGTCGTCGTTTTCTCACGACAGATGCCATGGGGTGGTTTATCGAGAGTGGTTGGGGCCGAAGGACGCCGGCAGGCTCCGGGAGCGGGATTGGGCACAAGCGGTGAGGGACACACGATGTACCCAGGTTCGGGCCCTCCGTGGGAGGTAACACCCCTAGTCCTGCTTGTCTAGTTGATGGGTGTTCGGTGTTACAATGGTGCTCCTTGAGCTGTTTGTCTAGAGGAGGAAGAAGGAGCAGCCGGCTCTTCTTCCCTTGCTACGTAGGAGTGAGAGTGTAAGATGGGGGGAATGTTTCCATGCCTTCCTGCCCGATGCATGGGGGCCTCGGGGGGTTTTATAGGCCAACCCCCCGACTTACAATATCCCTAAGGTACTAAAAGGGGGGACCCGGCTGGCAGCCTCTCCAGCCAGCCAGGGGGCCCGCCGGCTGGGTCGTCTTGTCGCCCGTAGGGCTCGCCGGCTGCGCGGTCCCATCGCCAACTGGGGCCCGCCAGCCGGCTCTTCCATTGGCCCGCGCCCACCTGCCGCGGCACGGGCCGCCCCGCGCGGCGTCATCTTGCGCCTGCCGGCCGAAGTCAGCTGTACGGCCGGCTGCGCTGTAGCCACGCCGGAGCAGGTAATGGAGTAGACGGCGGCGTGGCGGCACTGTTGCCCCGCCGTGTCTCGATCGGGGATGGTCAGCGGTACGACCGTCCGGACTGTAGCCACGCGTGTCCGCGCGTCAGCGGTCGCTGTAGCCACGCCGGAGCCCATTGTGGGGGTCGCGTCTTGTCGGTGTACTTGGTCGCAGTAGGAGGGGACGGGTGCCTGCCCGTCCTGAGGTCAGCAGAAGGGCCGACCGCGGGGCGGCTGGTTGCGGGCTGGCCGAGGGCCAGGCGGCCGGCTCCTGTCCAGCCAGCCACGGGCCCGCCGGCCAGGGGACCAGCCGGCCGCTCGCCTGCCGGCTATGGGCCAGCCGGCCATTCGCCAGCCAGTCGTGGACCAGCCGGCCGTATAGTTTTTTCTGAAAGGGGCTTGAACTCCCTCGTCTCAGCATACCTAGGGGTAATATCCCCGTCAGTAGTCGCCGAAGCCAGCGGGGGCCCGCGTCCTTCCAACGAGGGGGAGCCGGCTCGTTGCGGATCCGAGGGCCGAAACACGCCGGGCCGATCGGACCCTCCTCCTCCAGGAGGGCGGACTGTGCCAGTCGATCGATGTGGGTCCGGGCGTCATTCTCGCTCCACGGAACGCGCGGGCCGAGCCGAGCGCGAGCTCGGGACGGACGGCTGGGGCTGGCGAGTGCGCGCGCTCCCGCTGCGGGGGCGGGGTATGGTCCCGGCTGCGTCAACTGCCGCCAGCCGGGGCATCGTTGCGCCGGCTGTTGACGGCCGGCAGCTCGTCTCTTAGCCGGGAGCGTCCATTATGAGACCCAGCGCCCCGCCGACCGGAGCCGCGGGGGGAGGAGGCCTGCTGGGCCGGCCGGCGCTGGCCAGCGGTTGGCGGGGCGTCCCCCTCGGGGACGGGAATCTCGGAGCCGGCGCAGGCGTCATCGAGCCGGGCCTGCTGGGCATTGGCGGTGGCGATGAGGTCCTGGATGTGCCGCTCCTGCTGCAGTCGCTCGTCGCCCACCAGGTCGGCGAGGTCGGCGTAGGCCACCTGGGCGGCCCTCAGGTTGGCAGCCGGTGTGTCGTAGGTGGGGAGCCTACCACCGAGGATTTCCGCGACCACACGGCCGCGGTTGCGGATGTCGCCGCGTCGGCTGGGCTCGTTGCCGGTGGGGGTGAGGCCGTAAGCGGAGTTGTACTTGCGCTGCACGGACTCCATCCGGCGTTGGTGGTGGCGAGCGTGGTCGCCTCGTTGAACAGCAGCTGGCGGGCGGCTTCCAGCTCGGACATAGCCGTGGCTGTGTTCGTCGTAGGCGCGACGGGGGTACTGAGGCCCCGAAGCACGGAACCGAGGGGGTTGGAGGTGCCGGCGCGGGCGGCCGCGGCGGCCGCCTTTGCCTCCGCCCTGACGCGGCCGGAGGTCGTGGAGGAGCCGGTGACCATTACCCCCGCGCGGACGCGGGAGTCATTGGCATCGACTGGGGCGAGTGCGCCCACAAACGAGGGCGGGTCGAGGCAGTCGAGCACCTGGCTAGGGTACTCGTCGGCAGCTGGCTCGTCGGTGAGGCTCAGCCTGCCGACGCGCTCGGCGAGGGCGGTGATGTCGAGCAGAGGGTCGCTGCCGCACCACTCGTCGGAGAGGCCGGTAGCGCTGCCCGCAGGGCTGGCGAGAACGGGGTCCCGCCCCGCGGGAGCAAGCCCCACGAGCGGGCAGTTCCGCCCGAACGCGGGGCGGCCGGTGGAGGTGGAGAAGGGTCCCGCCCGGAGCGTGACTCCGGCCGGCGCCGCGGACGGCCCCACGGTGGGCGCCAACTGTCGTCGTTTTCTCACGACAGATGCCATGGGGTGGCTTATCGAGAGTGGTTGGGGCCGAAGGACGCCGGCGGGCTCCGGGAGCGGGATTGGGCACAAGCGGTGAGGGACACCCCTAGTCCTGCTTGTCTAGTTGATGGGTGTTCGGTGTTACAATGGTGCTCCTTGAGCTGTTTGTCTAGAGGAGGAAGAAGGAGCAGCCGACTCTTCTTCCCTTGCTACGTGGGAGTGAGAGTGTAAGATGGGGGGAATGTTTCCATGCCTTCCTGCCCGATGCATGGGGGCCTCGGGGGGTTTTATAGGCCAACCCCCCGACTTACAATATCCCTAAGGTACTAAAAGGGGGGACCCGGCTGGCAGCCTCTCCAGCCAGCCAGGGGGGCCGCCGGCTAGGTCGTCTTGTCGCCCGTAGGGCCCACCAGCTGCGCGGTCCCATCGCCAACTGGGGCCCGCCAGCCGGCTCTTCCATTGGCCCGCGCCCACCTGCTGCGGCACGGGCCGCCCCGCGCGGCGTCGTCTTGCGCCTGCCAGCCGAAGTCAGCGGTATGGCCGGCTACGCTGTAGCCACGCCGGAGCAGGTAATGGAGTAGACGGCGGCGTGGCGGCACTGTTGCCCCGCCGGGTCTCGATCGGGGATGGTCAGCGGTACGACCGCCCGGACTGTAGCCACGCGTGTCCGCGCGTCAGCGGTCGCTGTAGCCACGCCGGAGCCCATCGTGGGGGTCGCGTCTTGTCAGTGTACTTGGTCGCAGTAGGAGGGGACGGGTGCCTGCCCGTCTTGAGGTCAGCAGAAGGGCCGACCGCGGGGCGGCCGGTTGCGGGCTGGCCGAGGGCCAGGCGACCGGCTCCTGTCCAGCCGGCCGCGGGCCAGCCGGCCGCTCGCCTGCCGGCTATGGGCCAGCCGGCCATTCGCCAGCAGGCCGTGGACCAGCCGGCCGTGGGCCAGCCGGCCATTCGCCAGCCGGTCGTGGACCAGCCGGCCGTATAGTTTTTTCTGAAAGGGGCTTGAACTCCCTCGTCTCAGCATACCCAGGGGTAATATCCCCGTCAGCGACGACTCTTTCGAAAACCTAAAGTTTGCTTGGGCCTGTAGGTGTATGGGTTGGATGACTGAAAGAAGGACAAGTTATACAACATTGAGTACAGTACCTTGAAAAAATACAAATGTATTAGAGCATCTACAGCCGGACGCCTCAAACGACCCCTCATACGCCCGCGGACGCGCCCGGTCAGTGACCGGACAGGAGAGAGAAGGAAAAAAGTGACCCAACCGGATCCCTCATATCATCCCTATACGCCCGGGCTGTCCGCGAACCCTCATATCCATCTCAAATATAGGGAGGATATGAGGGCTCGCAGACGCGCCCGGGCGTGCCCGGTCAGTCCGCCACGTAGGACGCGACCCCACCCCGGACCACCTTTTCTTTTTCTTTATTCATTCTTTTCTTTCTCTCTCTTCCTCTCCACCAATCATGTGCAAGTGACCGGACATATGAGGAAGAAAATGAGGAGTGTGGCTACGCGGACGGATAAATAGGGGACACGCCCGGTCACTGACCGGGCGCGTCCGCGGACGTTTAGGGGGTCATATTTGCTATGTCCGGCTGTAGATGCTCTTAGTTCCTAAAATACGATTACCTTTTCCCATAACTCATGCCAAACAAAGGGAACAGATAAAACACGATGAACTTTTTTTTTTTTTTTTGCGGGAATGAACTTTAAATATACAATGCTCATATTATTTTTATTTATCTTTTTATTGTTGAGGCCAATTATCTTGGCGATTCCTAGTTGAGGCCCGCATTCATCAACTAGTTGGTGCCACGCCTGTATGCGTTCGCTCATGTGCCGTGACCAAATTGGTGTTTGTTAGCTTCCTGGCTGTCTTACAAAAAAAATGTGGTCTTGTTTAGTTTTTTCACTGTTCGTGATTTTCGGTGGTTCTGTTCTGTTTTTTCTCTTTCTGGTCTTTTTTTTGTTTTATTTTATTTATTTATTGCTATTCCGTACTTTTCCTTTTATTCTATATAAAAAAATTGAGGTGAATTTTCTTCTCTATAAATGCATGTGAGTTTATGTAATATATACTGAACATTTTTTAATACATGGTAAACTTTTCAAAATATATGATACACTTTCTTTATATACGATGAACTTTTTAATATACATTGAATATTTTTAATACATGATGAACTTTTATAGTATACAGTGAATTTTTTATATACAACTAACCTTTTTTAATGGTCTGTGAACTTTTCTCCATACGCATTGAAAATTTTAAAAAAATTAATAGGATTTATATATATATATATATATATATATATATATATATATATATATATATATATATATATATATATATATATATATATATTAGGTCCGTAAACAAATATCCAACAGCCGGTCTCTTGAAAAACAAACTAAAAATAGAAAAAAAAAACTCTTTTTAGGGACAATAGAAAAACTGCTCAAGTGAGCATGCCAGACGAATTAAGAATCGAGGAGAAAAACATATTCAGAAAAACTGCTCAAGTGAGCTTGCTACAGTGTGCCGGCCCATTTGCTCCACGAGCCACCACGCAAACCAAGGCCAGCGCGCGGTCAAACGAGCGACGGATGGATCGAATCACACCACAGCTCTCCCGCGGCGACGTCCGCAACTCCGTCCGCGCGCGCATGCATGCGCCACGTACCCGACGCCTCCGCCATTCTCGACCTCCCCCGCCGCTCATAACCGCCCTCCTCCTCGGCTCGCCGCCCCACTCCCTCCCTATTAATTCTCTCCCACCACCGCCGATCGATCGAACGCGGTCATCAGTCACTAACCCCCTGTTTCAAGCACGGAGCTGACCGTCGATCAGATCCATCAGGCCGGAGGAAACCAAGACGCGCGCGCGCGCACCGTGTTGTCGTCGTCCGGCTAGCTAGTCGGGCCATGGCGAACAGCCTCCTCCCCGTCGTGGCGCTCCTCGCGCTGCTCTTCGGCGCGTCGCGCGCCGCCGACTTCGAGGTCGGCGGGGACGCCGGGTGGGTCGTGCCGGCGGCCGGCGACTCCGGCACGTACAACGACTGGGCGTCCAAGAACCGCTTCCTCGTCGGCGACAGCGTCCGTAAGGCTCGCTCGACCAGCCCGATCGATACGCCTTTGTTGACACTTGATATGTGATGCGTGTGATGGATTGATGGCAGATTTCAAGTACAAGGCGGACTCGGTGATGGAGGTGACGCAGGAGGAGTACGACAAGTGCGGGTCGACGCACCCCATCTTCTTCTCCAACAACGGCGACACCGAGGTGCGCCTCGACCGCCCGGGCCCCTTCTACTTCATCAGCGGCGTCACGGGCCACTGCGAGCGCGGCCAGAAGATGGTCGTCAAGGTCATCGGCCAGAACGAGCCCCCGCCGGCGCCGCCCGCGCCCCCCAGCGGCGCCGCGCCGGCCAGAATCGGATCCGGCGCCGGCGCCATCATCACTGCCGTCGCGATGCTCTTGCCTGTTTTCGTCATGCGTGGTATCTGATGACTAGATAGCGCTGGCCGGCGGGACATCCATAATGTTTTTTTGCAACTTGTTAGATAATCTGAGCGTGCTTGGTACATTGTTTTTCGTTGTGGTATTTAAGATTTGATTAACTCGTTGATCGCCGCATTTCCACCATTCCATGTCGTAGAGACTGAGCCGGCATATCATCTTGAAATTTACGAAGTCACCGTAGGCACCTCGTCGTTGACGGGAACGTCTCCTCCCACTGAATGTGCATCGCCGGAAATCCTGAAATAAATCCAGGAATAAATGCAAGCACCAGGATTTGAACCCTGGTGGGCTGGGGATACCACAGTCCCTCTAACCATCCAACCACAGGTTGGTTTGCTTACTACTACTGCTGCTGCTGCTACGTACTCCGTTAAGTGTACACGTGTTAAAAAAAGAGAGAACATTTTCTTTTCTATAACTACCCCGTTAAGTGTACACGTGTTCGACTATCTAAATCAATGAAATCTAACAGACTAGAATAATCTAAGGAGATCCGATGGGCGCACTTAGCAATTATATTAGCGGACCACTTTGCCGCGGACGAAAACTTCCGCATGTGAGGATACGTAAAAGGATTTCGTTGGAATTAGCAATCATGCCATGAAATTATGCATCGGTTTTCATACAAAAATGCTACGCCTTCGTACTGTTCACTGGGTGGGGCCCTCTCCCTTTTCTTTTCCAATCAAACGTTTCCACCTAAGCATGTTCGTAAGATACGTAAAAGAATTTACGTAGGTGTAGCGTTGTTCGTTTTCATATCCAGTCGCTCCAGATAACTCATCCCGCACAACAGACGTTGCATCCCATCCCAGCAATTGCCCGCACCGCAAGCGAACAGTTTCTTTCCTAGCTATAACCACCCCGTTAAGTTTACATGATTAATTATCATCGTCTGATTATCTAAATCAATGAAATCTGGCGGACTAGATTAATCTAAGGAGATCCCATGGATGCACTTAGCAATTATATTAGGCGGATCACTCTGTCACGGATGAAAAACTTTAGCCAGTCGTATACTCAGTAAGAGGATTTCGTTGCAATTAGCAATCACGTCATGACACTGCGCATGCAATTTCCATATACAATCGCTCCTCACCCCGCACGACAGACGCTCCATCCCATCCCTGCAATCCTCGGTGCCCGCAAGCGAACATTTTCTTTCCTGGAACCATCTCGTTAAGTGTACACGGTTAATTATCATTGTCTGATTATCTAAACTAGTAGAGTTCCCGTGCGTTGCTACGGGCACGGGCGCAAGGAAAACGTAGAAGGACCTGTGATGACAGGTATGGGAGGTGTGAATTCAAGCACATTAAAGGCTCTCTAAGAAAAGCTTAAGGCTATGTTTGTTTGGGCTTTTGCTTGTGCTTTTGCAGCTTTGCCACTTTTGTCAAAAAAACATAAAAGCTCCTAAATAGGTGCTTTCAGAGACTTTATGGCTTTTGATGAATCAATATAACAATATTTAACTCCAAAAGCCATAAAAGCTCCAAAAACATGTTATATTGATTCATCAAAAGCCATAAAAGCTCCAAAAGCACCTATTTAGGAGCTTTTATGGCTTTTTTGCCAAAGTGGAGAAGCTGTAAAAGTAGAAGCAAAAGTCCAAACAAACAGGGCCTAAGCATTCCTAGGAGCAATATATGTCAAATCTTCCAAGGTTCTCTTTAGAGCCTGCTTTTCCTGCTGAGTACTCACCCATGATAAGAGATACATATGCGAACTTATGTATCAATTGCTAAGAGCTTTGTCCCTCACAATATAATCTACGCATGAAAAAGGCTATGAAAAAATGCATTCTAATACAGCTTAAACTTTCGTAATATTTTAATGGAAGCAACTGAAAGAGGCAACTACTTAGATTATTAAGTTACTTACAAAATTATTCAATACATCACTTAACTACCACATTTTTTAAAAATGTACCACCATAGAAATGCACAATGAACGAAATCAGCTCTCATTCGTGTGTCAGATATATAATCACAAGAAAGAAATAGCCAAATCAGCTCTCATTGGACTATTGGCACATGAAGATGGATTGATGGAAGATGGCGGCGACGACGCATGAGAGTGCGTCGGACCGGTTTGTGTCCCAAACCTAGTATGTGGCTTGGTTAGGGCCTCTGGCTTTAGATGTTAGGCTTTTGTGCGATGTATGTTCGGTATTAGGCTCGGACTGTCGGCACCCCTTCATCATGTGGTTAGGAGTAGCGACATATGTTGCTAAGATGGTGGCTCCAAACTACCTGATGTACTACTTTGCAAGGTCTTTGTGATTAATCAATAAAATGGTTGCATGCATCGCCCAGATGCAGAGGCCGGGGGTAATCCTCCTTTTCTAAATAAATAAAGCTCTCATTGTTTCAGAACAAGGCATCTCCAATGTCCACAATCTTTCCCTATATATAAAAAAAGGCAACAACAGCTTTTCCCTTATATAGGAAAAAACTACCCCTTTTCCTACAAAGCCCTAACTATTTCACCCCTCTCACTCTCTCACCCCACGGTAAGCCCTCACTCACACATCTCATTCGCCCCGCACGGGTCGCAGTCACCATATCTCCCCACCATGGCATGTCCTTGTCGCCTCCCATTCACTCCACCGCTATGTCCCCCTCCCCCTCCACTCCACGGTACGGTTATCTGTTCCAGTGAATTTGGTGAGCACCGGTGAGCACATGTGTTGCGGTGAGCAGCCGGATCTGGCCGCCAGCAAACCACGCCATCAATATGGCCATCCTAGGACAATTTCTGGTGTTGAGAGTGACCTCCAAGCCGACTTCTATCTCAGCCGAGTCGCGCAGTCGACCTGGCCATCCTAGGCCGATTTCCCGTGCCGTGGGCGACCTTCACGTAAATTGGTGTCCCGTATAGCCACGTCCGTGGCTTCTTGCCCCCTCCAGCGGCCATCTCTGTTGCATCGCGCGGCCTGTTTTCCCTAGCCCACCCCCCCCTCACGGCTTCGAGTTGTGACCGTGCAGTCTGCGCCCCATTCCCCGGCGGACTAAACAATTGCAAAATTGCTATGTTGGATCATTAATGTCACTTAGTGTTAACTTTAGCACAATACAATTGTGATCTACTCCAAGATAGATTAGTAGCACCACCTAAAAGAAGTGCAAATTTGAAGAAGTTAGATAGACCACGGGGATAGATTTTACACATATCCCACACCAATATTGTGCAAAGGAACCTTGGAGTGTCTTCAACTATAATCTAATCAAAGCCGCAACACGAGACATGCACTTTCAATGTGAATAAGCACTTCAATGAAAATGGATATTGTATCCACAATCCTTGAACCGCTGCAACAAAGCAGAATATCAATGGAGCAAGGAAGCACAATACAACATGCATATATGTTCATCTGGAACCAAAGGGGCCTCAATGAAATTTGTAATGGACAAATCCCTGACTAATTTGGAAGATAAACAACAATATGGACCTGTGGTGACAAGTATGTGAGGTGTGAATCCAAGCACATTAAAGGCTCTCTAAGAAAAGCTTAAGTATTCCTATGGAGCAAGAGATGCCAAATCTTCCAAGGTTCTCTTTAGAGCTTGTTTTTCCTACTGAGTACTCACCCATGATAAGAGATACATATGAGAATTTATGTATCAATTGCTAAGAGCTTTGTCCCTCACAATATAATCGACACATGAAAAAGGCTATGAAAAAAAGTTATTGTACTATAGCTTGAACTTCCGTAATACGCAACTGAAAGAGGCAACTACTTAGATTATTAAGTTCCTTACAAACTTATTCAATACATCACTTAACTACCACATTTTTTAAATGTACCACCATAGAAATGCACAGTGGACGAAATCACCTCTCATTAGTGTGTCAGATACATAATCACAAGAAAGTAATAGCCAAAACAGGCAATTGTTCTAGATATAATGTTACATGACGTTTTTTAACAAAAAGTGAGGATTTTTTAAAATGGTCATACAATGCAAAATTCATAAGCACTTCACTGACAACTCTATTACATTAACAATTAAATAATTTTCTATTTGATAAGTTATCATATAACATGCTAATAATCTAACGTAACAAAGCTCAACCACTCGGTCGGGTTGCGAACAATACAAAGGCATATAATTTAAAAATACAAAAAACTTGTTACAATAGTACTATTACTTACAAATGGAACTGCATGTTTCCTGAGCAAACTGCACCTAAACCCTAAACCCTAAACCAACTTTCTGGAATATTTGTTTCTTGACAATCAAAGTGCTAAAAAGTTAGCAAGGCAGAATGAGAGTTTTCTAGGATTTTATTGCTTGCATCATGCAACTATTGTCTTTCTATCATATGGCCTAGCCAGCATTTAGGATACACACTCAGATATATGATGTTACTGCAGTTCCAAGATCTAGTTTACTCACTTGTGAAATGACATGAAACAGGTAGTGTTAGTTTATATGGAAGATAATTCCTTAATGATGTGTATGCTATGGTGTGTGAACAATTTGCAAAATGAAATCCTTTCTGGACAAAGATTGTTGTAACTTTCTCACAAAAAAATAATAATTATTCGCATAATGATATTCTTTCCGGACACAGATTGTCGAGCACATGGAGAGGGATGCTTCTTACCTCGTGATACGTCTCCAACGTATCTATAATTTTTTTATTGTTCCATGTTGATAGATTATCATTCTAGGATACTTTTTGGGTCTTTATTTACCAATTTATAATATTTTTGAGCACTGACCTATTGACCCAGTGCCCAGTGTCAGTTGCTGTTTTCTGCATGTTTTCACTTTTCAGGTTTACAATACCAAACGAAGTCCAATTGCCATGAAACTTTTTGATGATTTTTTATGGACCAAAAGAATACCTGGGAACCTCGGGAGGAGACCGGAGGCTGCACGAGGGCACCAGCACGCAACAGGGCGCGCCCTGGGGGGCGCCCTGATGTGTGCTGGCCCCCTCGGGCGTCTCCCGATGCCCCTCTCTGGCCTATAAATTCTCTAATATTCCAAAAACCCTAGAGGCAGTCCCGAAACCCTTTTTATGCCGCCGCAAGTCTCTGTTTCATCGCGAGGCCATCTGGAGCTCCGTTCCGGCACCCTGTCGGAGGGGGGATCGATCACGGAGGTCCTCTTCATCAACCTTGCTGCCCTCATGATGATGTGTGAGTAGTTCACCACATACCTACGGGTCCATAGCTAGTACCTGGATGGCAATCTCTCTATCTCTTGATCTTCAATACAATGATTATCGCATCTTCGCTTTGATCTATCTGATGTAATCCTATTGTGCGGTGTGTTTGTTGGGATCCGATGAATTGTGGGTTTATGTTTAGATTATTCATGAAAATTATTTGAGTCACCTCTGATATATAATATAATTCTGATTTGCATGATCATTATAGCTTCATAATTCTCTCCGATCTATTGAAATAGTTTGGCCAACTAGATTGATATTTCTTCACTGAGAGAGGTGCGTTGTGGTAGGTTCAACCTGACGAGTTTCTATATCCCAGTGACAAAGTAGGGGACAAGATGCATCTTTGTGTTGTTGTTACTAAGGATAACAAGATGGGGTTTATTCATATTGTTTGAGTTTACTTTGTCTACATCATGTCATCATTCTCCATGCATTACGCTGTTTTACTTAATACTCTAGATGCATGCTGGATAGCGGTCGATGAGTGGAGTAATAGTAATAGGTGCAGGCAGGA
Organism: Elymus sibiricus; assembly: GCA_039707655.1. Classification (NCBI taxonomy): domain Eukaryota; kingdom Viridiplantae; phylum Streptophyta; class Magnoliopsida; order Poales; family Poaceae; genus Elymus; species Elymus sibiricus. The sequence goes on from CM077665.1 coordinate 515,901,105, forward strand.
GTCGGCCTATTTGTTTATGGACGTGATGCCTATATACACATGATCATTTCCGTGAAAATTGCATAACTATCTGCTTTTCTATCAATTGCCCAATAGTAATTTGTTACCCACCGTATGCTGCCTACATGAGAGATGCCGCTAGGGAAAACTATGGCCCCCGGGTCTATTCACTTATAAATTTACAAATGCTACTATTACCTTGCTGCCTTTATTTACTTTTTATTTTATTTTGCAATTTACAATTATCTACACACTTCATTTGCTTGCAAATAACGAGATCAAGGGGATTGATAACCCTCTTGCCCGCGTTGGGTGCAAGTTGTTTATTATATTGTGTGCAGGCGCCGAAGACGGTTGATGATTGATATTCCTATTGGTTCGATAAACCTTGGTTTCATAACCGATGAAATATTTAACCACTTTGTGCTGCAATTACCCGTTCCTCTTCACGGAAAACCCAACGCAGATCATAAGTATCAGGAAGGATTCTGACGCCGTTGCCGGGGAATATCATCATCAACTATCAAGTAACTTCACACAAATTTTCATTCACTTGTTCATCTTTTTATTTTCTGTTATATTTAGTTTGTCTCATAAAAATCAAAAATACAAAAATATTTATCTTTGCTTGTTACTAGTTTACTCCTTTGCTTGCTAGTTTACTTGTCCTGCTTGTTACTTTGCTTGCTCGGTCACCATGTCTCAAGGTACTACTAAGTTGTGTGACTTCTCAAATACTAATAATAATGATTTTATTAGTACACCTATACCACCCGCCACTAATGCGGAGGCTTTTGATATTAATGCTGCATTGCAAAATCTTGTCATGAAAGATCAATTTTCAGGAAGTCCTAATGAGGATCCCGCGTCACATCTTAATACCTTTGTCGAATTATGTGACATGCAAAAGAAAAAGGATATGGATAATGATATTGTGAAATTAAAATTATTTCCTTTTTCACTAAGAGACAAAGCGAAGGCTTGGTTTTCATCTTTACCTCGTAATAGTATTGGAACATGGGATAAGTGTAAAGATGCTTTTACTGCCAAGTATTTTCCTCCTACAAAAATCATCTCCCTTAGAAATCAAATAATGAATTTTAAACAGCAAGATCAAGATCATGTTGCACAATCTTGGGAGAAAATGAAATTGATGATAATAAATTGTCCCACTCATGGCTTAAATTGGTGGACGATTATCCAAAACTTCTATGCTGGACTAAACTGTGTGTCTAGAAATCTTTTAGATTCTGCTGCAGGTGGTACCTTTATGGATGTGACCTTAGCAGAGGCCACAAAACTTCTGGACAACATTATGAAAAATTATTCACAATGGCATACCGAAAGAGCTCCAACCGGTAACAAGGTAAATTCTGTTGAAGAAATCGCTACTTTGAGTGAAAAAGTGGATGCTCTTATGAATATGGTTGCTAGTAAAAATGCTCATGTTGATCCCAATGATATGCCTTTGTCTACTTTGATTGAGAAAAATAATGATGCTATTGATGTGTACTTTATCTCGCGAAATAATTTCAATAACAATGCTTGTAGAGGAAGAAACTTCAATTCTAGACCGTATCCCGGTAATTCCTCTAACAACTATGGAAATTCTTATGGAAATTCTTCTACAAATTCTAATAGGATACCCTCTGATCTTGAGAACACAATTAAAGAATTTATTAATTTTCAAAAGGTTTTCAACACTATGGTAGAAGAAAAAATGCACGTAATTGATGCTTTGGCTAAAACATGGATATAATTGCTCTTGATGTAGAAACTCTTAAAAGTAAAGCTTTGCGGGAATTTATTAATTCCCAAGCATGATTTTAATGAGACTATTAAATCTATCCAAATATCTATTAATGAAAGTAAGGAGAGGACCGCTAAGTTGAAAGCTAAGCCGGAATTCTTAGAAAAGGCTCTTCCACTCGTTTTTTACCGGAATCATGATGAAGATCTTGATACTGGTGATATGCGTTGGGTTTTCCGTGAAGAGGAACCGGTAATTGCAGCACAAAGTGGGTAAGTATTTCCCTCAGTTATGAAACCAAGGTTTATCTAACCAATAGGAATATCAATCCTCAACCGTCTTGAGCGGCTGCACCAAAATGAACAAACAACTTGCACCCAATGCGGGCAAGAGGGTTGTCAATCCCCTTGATCTCGTTAAGTGCAAGCAAATGAGTTGTGTAAATAATTGTTGATAAATATAAATTGCAAAATAGAATAAAAGATAAATAAAGGCAGCAAGGTAATTGTAGCGTTTGTAAATATATAAGTGAATAGACCCGGGGGCCATAGTTTTCCCTAGCGGCATCTCTCATGTAGGCAGCATACGGTGGGTAACAAATTACTGTTGGGCAATTGACAGAAAAGCGGATAGTTATGCGATTTTCACGGCAATGATCATGTATATATAGGCATCACGTCCATAAACAAATAGGCCGACTCCTGCATGCACCTATTACTATTACTCCACTCATCAACTGCTATCCAACATGCATCTAGAGTATTAAGTAAAACAGAGTAATGCATGGAGAACGATGACATGATGTAGACAAAGTAAACTCAAGCAATATGAATAAACCCCATCGTGTTATCCTTAGTAGAAACAACAAAGACGCATCTTGTCCCCTACTTTGTCACTTGGATATAGAAACTCGCCAGGTTGAACCTACCACAACGCACCACTCCCACCGATGAAATATCAATCTACTTGGCCAAAGCACATTAATAGATCGGAGAGCATTACAAAGCTATAATGATCATGCAATTAAGAGACAATACATATCAGAGGTATCTCAAATACTTTTCATGAATAATCTGAACATAAACCACAATTCATCGGATCCCAACAAACACACCGCACAATAGGATTACATCGGATAGATCAAAGCGATGATGCGATGATCATTGTATTGAAGATCAAGAGATAGAGAGATTGCCATCTAGGTACTAGCTATGGACCCGTAGGTTTATGGTGAACTACCCACACATCATCATGAGGGCAGCAAGGTTGATGTAGAGGCCCTCCGTGATCGATCCCCCCTCCGGCAGGGTGCCCGAACGGAGCTCTAGATGGCCTCGCAACTGCCTCCAGGGTTTTTCCAATATTAGAGAATTTATAGGCCAGAGAGGGACGTCGGGAGAGCCACGAGGGGGCCACCACATATCAGGGCGCGCCCTGATGTATGGCGGGGCCCTCGTGTGCCTCCCGACCTCCTTCCGAAGCTTCCAGGTCTTCTTTTGGTCCAGAAAAAATCATCAAAAAGTTTCGTGGCAACTGACTTCGTTTGGTACTGTAAACCCGAAAAGGCAAAAACATGCAGAAAACAGCAACTGGCACTAGGCACTGGGTCAATAGGTTAGTGCTCAAAAATATTATAAATTGGTAAATAAAGACCCAAAAAGTATCCTAGAATGATAATATATCAGCATGGAACAATCAAAAAATTATAGATACGTTGGAGACGTATCAGATCTTAAAATGATTGGAACTTCTCCTATTGAATCTCTATTTACCTCTCTGAATATAAATGATAAAGGGACTGGGGATGAGTCAACTCTAGTTGAGAAGCGTCCCGTTTGCTTGGAGGGTGATGATTTTGATGCTAAAACTAAAAATGTGGGTTTGGAGAGGTCAAAACTTTAACTAGTGATGTGGCCATTGTTTTTGATTACAAGGACTTTAATTATGATAATTGCTCTTTACTAGATTGTATTTCCTTGTTGCAAACCATTATTAGCTCACCCAATGCTTATGAACAAAACAAAGCTTTTACCGAACATATAGTAGAAGCCATGATAAAAGCTTATGATGAGAAACTTGAGCTTGAAGTTTCTATTCCTAGAAAATTGCATGATGCGTGGGAACCAACTATCAAAATAAAGATAAATAAATATGAATGCAATGCCTTGTGTGACCTTGGTGCTAGTGTTTCAACTATTCCTAAATCTCTTTGTGATGTGTTTGGTCTCACTAATATTGAAGATTGTTCCCTTAACTTGCATCTTGCGGATTCCACCATTAAAAAACCTCTAGGTAGGATTAATGATGTGCTCATTATTGCAAATAAAAATTATGTGCCTGTAGATTTTATTGTGCTTGATATTAATTGTAATCCTACTTGCCCCATAATACTTGGGAGGCCTTTCCTACGAACTATAGGTGAAATTATTGACATGAAAGAGGAAAACATAAGGTTCCAATCCCATTAAAAAGGGATGGAACACTTCCCTAGAAAGAGAATTAAACCACCTTATGAATCAATCATGAAAGCTACTTATGGGTGGAGTGTCAAAGATGACAACACTTGAAACTATGCATTATGCCTAGTTAGGGGCATAAAACAATAGCGCTTGTTGGGAGGCAACCCAATAGTTATCTTTATTTTTTATTTTTACTTTCTGTTTGTTTTTACATGATTATTGCCTCTTTAATGATTATGTTTTTATGTTTAAATTAGTGTTTGTGCCAAGTAAAGCCTTTGGGGTGACTCACAATTGAACGCTTTGCTGAAATGATTAGGCATGTTCTTTTGCGCACTCGCTTGACTGATATTTTGAAAATGCCTCCATATGCTAAGTATATGAAGGATATTAGGACCAACAAAAGAAAAATACATGAAACTGAAATTGCTACCATCCTGGCTAATTATTCTTTTGATGGTGGAGTACCTAAGAAGTTGGGAGATCTGGGTATACGTACAATACCTTGCTCTATTAAAAGAAGTTATGTTAAAACTATTTTATGTGATTTAGGAGCCGGTGTTAGTGTTATGCCTTTCTCTCTTTACAAAACACTTGATTTGAATAAACTCACACCTACTGAGATATCTTTGCAAATGGCTGGTAAATCTACTGATATACCTATTGGAATTTGCGAGGATGTTCCTGTTGTGGTTGCAAATGTTACTATCTTAACAGACTTTGTTATTCTTGAGATGCTCGAGGACGACAACATGTCGATTATCCTTGGTAGACCCTTTTTAAATACTGCAGGGGCTGTTATTGATTGCGACAAAAGTAAGGTCACCTTTCACGTCAATGGCAAACAACATACCGTGCATTTTCCGAAGAAGCAAACTTTGGTTAATAATATTAATGTCACTGAGCCTAGTGCCACAATCATCATTGGAGGTTTTAAATTTCCTCTTCCTACTGCCAAGAAGAAATATGATATTCTTATTGTTGGGGAGATGAAAATCCCCATTGAGGTAACCTAGTGTTATACGAAAATTCTTCAGTTTCATGTCAATCGGAAACAATTATTAATAAGACTTGATCAACCTTATTAATGGATCCTTTTTGAAAGACATGTTGTTGATGAATTTAATAAGCACAACTTTCTGTATCATAAGTTTATCCCCTGTTATTTTTTACTTAAATAAAATAAAATGGCATGATTATCCTGTTTTTTGATTTCCCCGTGCAATAAAAATGACCAGAAAATAAAAAGTCTCAGATTGCCACAAAATTTTAACATGATTTTTTCTGAAATATTTAAGAATTTTTGGTGCTGAAAATACATTAGGGAGGTGCACCTGTGGGCCACAAGGCAACATGGCGCGCCCACCCCCTGGGCGTGCCCTGATGTCTCGTGTGGCCCACATGCCCCCTGCCTTATCTCTTCATCCCAGGTCATCTCCTACCTTCGGCAAAAATTCATCTACCTTCTCTCTCTCTCTCACGTGTTCTTGCTCCTCACACTGAAATTTTTGATCTCTTTGCTCGGAACTCTGTTTTCGAAATTGTTTTGAGGAATTGCTCCTTGGTATGTGACTCTCCTATTTCTCCAATTAGTTTTAGCTTTACTGGTTTATATTTTGCATATTTTGCTGCAATTGGTGCTACAGAAAATGAGCTTGCATGTTGAATTCTTTGAGTTATAAGTAGTATGAATGCTTTATATGGCCTCTAAGTACCTATATGAGTAGTTGCTACCAATCTTGCAAAGTTTTATTGACATAATTTTGTGACCCAAATTTTTTCAGAAATTTGTGCTTAGGGAAATGAATTTCCTAAAGAGGGGTTCTTCGAGCCGGAGCCCCAAGGGAGTTGTTGGGAGGACTCAAGATCGAGACATCAACATTTTTCCCAATACGGAAGTTAGGCCCTATAAATGGCCACATGAACCCTTCATGAGCGAAGCGGGTTTCTATCAAGAATTTATGCAATTCGTTGCAAATGTTGGGCTGACCAACTTCCTCGCAGATGAGTGTGACCAATACTATCTCCTTACTAATTTCTTCGTGTAAAAATTTTATTTCTCAAATAGGCCCGATGCTCCCATGGTACGGTTCGATTTATATGAACAAATTATGAAATACCACTGGCTGAGTTTTGTGAAATATGCTTGCTTCCCTCTGACGGGGGAATGCATGATCCTAAACCAGAGGAGTTCAAGAATTTCCTCCTCACCTTAAATGTGGGAGAAACCAGGGGTGTATCAAACACTAGGGCCACTAGTTTACATTTTCCGTCAGTGCATTACTTTGCTTTAGTCATAGGGAAATATATAACAGCTATGACTCAGGGTGGTGGCCTCAGTGCCCCCACCCTCGCTATTTTGCGTCGTGCACTTTATGGTGACAACACCTACAACTTAGGAGCTATTGTTGCGCGTCGCTTGCATCTTAACCGAACCAAGGGCAAGGTTCATGGTGGTATTTATGCCACGCGTTTAGCAAAACGTTTTAATGTCGCCATTTGCCCCACTGATTTCCTATTACCTAAGGTTTATCTTGATCACCAGTCCATGCTAGAGCACCAGTTCATAGAGGAACCTCAGCCACCGCAGCACATTCGTTATAACTTAGTATATAGCGAGGAGACTCGCGATGTTGTTGTGTTGCATGGACCCTCTTTGTTTAACTATCATGCCAGGAACAGATACACCACCATGCAACCAGACATAATTGCTTACCGGAACGAGTTGGCCGAGGCGGAGGCCACAACCCAGGCGTGGGACGCTCAAGTGCCTCAACCCAACTACTTTCCTCCAGGACTAGATGGCTTCTATGGATGGTGATCGCCAAGCTAGGCAAACGCCTAAGCTTGGGGGAGTACGTATTTCTCACCGACATTACATTCATGTTCACACATTTCATATAAATTGTCGGTGTTCACCCTCTTTCATTGTATATCCATGTTAGTTTTATTTTTCCGCTTTCTTCTTGTGTGTTTGAAAAACTTTGAAAATCCAAAAATATTTCTCATTTGTTTTGGGTTTTTCTTTCCCATTTAATTAGTTTTAGTATTAAAAAGAAAACCCAAAAAGATTTCCTTTGTTTATTTGCTTTCCCGAGAAAAATAAAAACTCCAAAAATATTTCCTTGTGTTTCTCTGAATTTCTTTTCTTTTATTGAGTCGTTGAACGGAGAAGACTACGATGAAAATGTTGAGTGGCTCTCATATGCATTATTGTTGATCTAACAGAGAGTCAATATTATCTCGTCTTCTCCTTTGTATAAAACTGTCTTGCAGATTCCAGCTTAGTCCATGGCGCTCTTGCACTATTATTATTATCGCATCATTCGGTCGTGCAAGTGAAAGGTAATAATGACGATATTTGATGAAGTGATCGTGGTAAAGGAAGCTGGTATGAACTCTTCTTGTTTTTCTGTTTTTGTAAATATGTTTAGCTAGTTTGATCTTGATTCAGTATATCATAAGTGAACATGTTTATGATGACAATTAGTGATTATAGTTGCTCATGCTATGCTTAAATATCTAGGAGTGGATAATGATTTATCTTATGCGTCAACATGCTTTAAAATGGTTATGATGTGGTATGGTAATATGGTATTTCCCTCTGAGTAATTTGAGCAACTTGACTTGGTCCATGTGCAAACATGTAGTTAATTCAAAACCAATGCAGCATTCATGATGTTTAAATTCAGAGTGTTCATATCCTACTCATGCTATGTCCAATGTTAATTATTCACAATGCATGATTATGACCGTTTTCGTTCTCTAGCTGGTCGCTTCTCAATCTATTGCTAGCCTTCACATGTACTAAGCGGGAATACTGCTTGTGCATCCAAAATCCTTAAACCAAGTTATTCCACATGAGTCCATCATACCTACCTATATACGGTATTGCCCTGTCGTTCCAAGTAAATTTGCATGTGCCACGTCTAATATTCAAATAAAACTTCTGTTTTGTGCACTCGTACCGCTCATGGAGCGACGGGGCGGTCGGTATATTCCATGCTAAGTGGGTTATTCTTGAGATGGGCGTTTATTCGCGTGTCATTGCACGAGAGAGGCTGGTAAAAAGGATGCCCAGCCCCGCAAAATCAAAAATAATTAAACAAAATTCCCGGGACAGTTGATATGTTGCAAGGCATCCGTGGATTTGATCACTCATGGCTTGTGTATGTATGGTGGATGGGATTAAACTTTACAATTCCGCTTGGGAATCGCCAATAATGTGTTTAGCATGGGAGATATTGAAATCCTTTGTCGTGACGTTGACAGGAAAAGTGCACCACCTAAAAACTATAATTTCAATCATGTTTTAAACCTTAAGCTCTGGCACCTCTGCAAATCAATGCGCCCCTCTGCGAAGGGTCTGTCTATTTACTTTTATGTTGAGTCATCACCCTCTTATTAAAAGCACCAGACCAGAGAGCACTATTGTCATTCTTATGCATTGAGTCTAGTCAATGTTGGATGTGAGCATGACTAGATCTTTTCTACCCTGAATTATAATGTTTAGTCGCTGCTTGAACCTCAGAGGTTCTCTGCATTTATGTTTTGCGGTCGCAGAAAGAGCTAGTGAAATACCATGTTCTCATATTATATCATGATTGTTTTGACAAATTGTTGGCATATGAGTTATCTTAGCATTGCTCGCTAGTTGGTTATGTATTGCCATGAGTGAATATGATGTTTAATTGTTATCATCGATATGGTTATTTATGATTTATGCTGAAAACTTGAACACTAGCTAAGCATGTGTATAACAACGAGAACAAAAGAGTTTGTAAAAGTTTTCTTTATCACTTTCAGTTTATCAACTGAATTGCTTGAGGACAAGCAATGAGTTAAGCTTGGGGGAGTTGATACGTCTCCAACGTATCTACTTTTCCAAACACTTTTTCTCTGGTTTTGGACTCTAATTTGCATGATTTGAATGGAATTAACCCGGACTGACGCTGCTTTCAGCAGAACTACCTTGGTGTTATTTTTTGTGCAGAAATAAAAGTTCCTGGAATTGGACGAAACTTTTTGTGAATTATTTTTGGAATAATTAATTAATTATGGAGCAAAGATCCACTGGAGGGGGGCTGCCTGTGAGCCACAAGGCAACAGGGCGCGCATGTTGGCTTGTGGGGCCCACGTGGCTCCCCCGACCCTAATTCCACTCCTCTAAATTCACATCTTCGGAGAACAAAATAGTAGAGAAGATATCATCGCGTTTTACGAGGTGGAGCCACCGCAACCTCCTGTTCTTCCTTTGGAGGGCTGATCTGGAGTCCGTTTGGGGCTCCGTAGAGGGGGATTCGACGTCGTCGTCATCACCAACCCTTCTTCATCAACACTGCCATGATGCTCACCACCGGGAGTGAGTAATTCCTTTGTAGGCTTGCTGGACAGTGATGGGATTGGTTGAGATTGATCATGTAATCGAGTTAAGTTGATAGGGCTTGATCCCTAGTATCCACTATGTTCTGAGATTGATGTTGCTATGACTTTGCTATGCTTAATGCTTGTCACTAGGGCCCGAGTGCCATGATTTCGGATCTGAACCTATTATATTTTCATGAATATAAGAGTGCTTTGGATCCGATCTTGCAAGTTGTATGCACCTATTACGTTTCTCGATCCGCATACTCCAAGGTAACAATAATTGGGATTCTTTCCGGTGATTGTCGTAGTTTGAGGAGTTCATGTATTCACCATGTGTTAATGCTTTATTCTGGTTCTCTATTAAAAGGAGGCCTTAATATCCCTTAGTTTCCATTAGGACCCCGCTGCCATGGGAGGGTAGGACAAAAGATGTCATACAAGTTCTTATCGCAAGCACGTATGACTATATACGGAATACATGCCTACATTACATTGATGAATTGAAACTAGTTCTGTGTCGCCCTAGTGTGTAACTATTGCATGATTTATGTCATATAAATCATTATCCATCACCGATCATGTGCCTACGCATTACATATATTGAAACTTGCTAAGTTACTGTTTGCGGTTGCTACTGTCACAACTACTACAAAATTACTGTTGTCACTATTACTGTTATTGTTAGTACTATTACTTGTCGTGCTACTAAAAACTTTGCTGCAGAAAGATATCCCAGGTGTGGTTGAATTGACAACTCAACTGCTAAGGCCGATAAATATTCTTTGGCTCCCCCTGTGTCGAATCAATAAATCAGGGTGAAATACTACCCGCGAAGACTGTTGCAATCCCCTAAACTTGTGGGTTATCACATACGGGTCCATAGAAGTAGCTAGATGGATTTCTCTCTCTTTTGATCTTCAATATAATGATCTCCTCTGAGATCAACCTGATGTAAACTTTTGTGGTGCGTTTGTTGGGATCCAATGAATTGTGGGTTTATGACCAGATTATTCATTGAAAGTATTTGAGTCTTTCGAGATTTATCTATGGCTTCCTCGTCTTTCATCAGATTCTCAGGAGATGTGACTATAGCTTCAAATAGTTGTTGGCTGACTAGAACAACTAGAATAATCTGGTTAGGATCAAAGTCTGCAACTACAAAGGCTTGAGGAAGAGGGATTTCAAACTCATATTGACCAATGGGAACAAAATTCTGAATGATAGATTCAGATTCCATTGGAGCAGGCAGCAGTAGATGGCCATCCATGTGGAGTAGTGGCTGGTGGACCTGAATGGGCCCTAACAAAAGATTTAAATCAAGAATCCCATGAAGTGTATGAGGGTTAGGCACAACAACATTCAAATTTCCTATTCCCTTCATTTCCATCTGCATTCCCCCGTTTGCAATCTCATTACCATCAATATCATTTGAGCCAAGAGACAATGTTATATCACTGGTATTATCCATGTCAGAAAATTTTGGTTGTACAAAAGGCACTTCCAAGGGCTGCAACAAATCTGCAAGCTCAAGATATGCCCCTTCATTTTATTCTTGGTCAATCAGATCCTCTTCAGCAGCAGGCATAGCCCAATGTCCCCAGACAGTAATTTCTTCATACTCCTGTTCTCCTTGCATATGCTGCTCATTTTGATCAGGTGCCCGTAATTTGTTCAGCGGATTTGCATCTTGAGCTTAATGTTGTTGTATAGGCCCTAGGAAATGGTTAAGCTGATTGGGATGGAAGTTTGGATTTGGTGGCTGTGGATGAGGATTACCATCAACTAGTATAGGATCCTCATCTGGGGGGGGGGGGGGGCTCCTACCAACATCTCTTGTTGAATGACCACCATAGAAACAGTCCATGAGTCACTATTAAAATCATCATTTTCTCCCACCACTATGCTAGCTGGGATATCTCCGAGCTCTTTAACTTTAATCTTGACAACTAGAGTGGCCTTAGTGCTTCTTGCTCTGTCCCATTAGAATTTTTTTTCAAAGGATCTGACTGCATTGGCAAGCTCATGAATTTCTCTCTTGTCAAATGGGAAGCCCGCCAATAGAGCCCAAACCTCTCTGTTCATGGTCATGCCTCTCTAGTGTAGCCCTCTGTTATGTTTTTGAAAAATCACATGGCCATCACCAAATACATGCGGGCTTTGATTCACCAAAGTGCCTCGATCCAGAGGGCTATTCAATTTCTCATTTTCTCATAAGCTTGGCCGAAGGGGGAAGGGGATATTTAAGAAAACCCTAGGTGTTTGACGTCATGAATGAACTCCCCAAGAATCTATCTAACATTTGCAAATGGTACCTGAAGGTCTGGCGTCGGCACGATGTTCGCGATGGCCTAGTCCTCATGGACTGGGGCCGTCGGCGAGGAGATGACCCTGGCACGAGCAGGTCGCCCGACAACATTGGATGGCCAATAGTTTGGATGATGATTGGGGGTGGAGTTTCAGTCTGCGGCAATGGAGGCGGAGGCGGAGGGCTAGAGGATAGGGATGGCACCCGCAGGGTATGGGTATGGATGGAGCCTCCCCATACCTTTACCTGTCCCGTCTGAGCTTACCCATCACCCTTACCCATACCTGTCAACGGGTACATTTTTTTCCCATACCCGTTACCCGACAGGGTAGACGGGTACCCGCGGGTAAAATTACCCATATTTGCAAAACATCAATTTGAACAACTTATAGTTATAAACTGCATCATATCATATAGTTTACAAAAATATATAGATTATAACAACAACACATACTTATAAACAACATCATATAGTCGTAAACAACAACACATAGGCATACACTTTCAGTTCATAAATTCTTGACATGGTGTAGATTGTAGAGATAATTTTGAGTTTACATAGATTTATATGGGTACATGGGTATGTGGGTATGGGTTATATGATCCCATACCCGTACCCGCTCTACCCGATGGGTTTCAGATTTTCCTATTTATATACCCATGGATAAGTTTTTGTCCCATACGCTTAACCTAATAGGGTTTTTACCCGCAGGGTACGTGGGTAATGGGTACCCATTGCCATCCCTAGAGGAGGAAGGTGCGCTGGAGTTTGGAAGGGAAGCAGTAGAGGCAACAATTAGTCTCTGGACCTCACTGAGGTCGTCATGGGTTTCCCGAGGTGGCACAGAAATTGCTCCGTTAACCGTGGGAGTTATCATGGAAATCCGAGGCACCAACTTGTTCTTTATATTGACTTGCAATAAATAAATTTTAGAGTAAAATACACTGGAGGTATTAAAAGTATTCCAAGGGTGTTAAGTAGGTCCTAAAAGTTTGAAACCATTCACCGTGGGTCCTAAATGTGATTAAGTCGTTCACCACGGTCCTAAAAGTATTCGAAGTGTGTCATGTAGGTCCTAAAAGTTTGAAACCGTTCACCGCGAAATACTTGACACACTTGAAATACTTTTAGGACCTCCAATGCATTTTACTCTAATTTTTACATGCTCAAGTATATATTTGTGTGAATAAAGGACTCTATGTTTGGTCTTGCGCACAAGGGCCCCTGACATGACAGGGCCGCTCCTGAACGTGAGAGAAGAGCTCCTCGTTTTCTTTTGGTCGTTATATGACGTGAGATCAAATTCCAGCCGTTCTTTGTACTGTATTCACAACTGATGAATAAGTTGAAAGTTTTCTCGCTGTAAAAAAAGCCGGTTCAAACGCACACAATATTTCACAGGCACACATCGGACATTATAAATTCCCCTAAAAGGACACGAAAGGGACGAACAAGTGGCACAAGTTGACGAGCCGTGCAGTACACAAATGGTACTCCAGAAAGCGCAAACTCTCTTGGATTTGAATATATTATATTTACGGAATTATGGCTACACACCCAAGCAGCTGCGCCTGAGCATGCAAATGAAACAGTGCCTCTGTTAAGATAGAATAGAAAGAGGAGGAAATAGAAAGCAGCAAGAAACGATACGCATATGTTATATATGTACACGTACGTATGTTTCATATACTACATTTAAAATAAATACAGATCATTTTAAATACCCGGTGCAAGTTTCGTTAGCCATTTCGGAGCAGGCGAGGAGGCTGTCCATCACGTCGTCCGGGCAGCACTCCAACACTATGCGCGCGTCCGAAGGCGCAGCACCGTGCACCTCTTTGGACGAAGAGGAGGAGGAGGAGGCGGCGTTGCCCTCGCCGTCGTTGGTGCACCAAGAAGACGGCCGCCGTGTCGGATGATCACTATATGGTGCCGGCGCCACCGTGTCGGCGGGGAAGTTGGTCTTTGCCTTTGCACCGTGGATGCGCCGCGCCTCGACGTCGTAGGCGCGCGCAGCTTCGGCCGCCGTGTTGAACGTGCCGATCCAGACGCGAGCGCCCTTGGTGTGGTCACGGATCTCCGCCGACCACCTCCCCCACGGCCGTTGACGGATGCCGTGGTACGGACGAGTAGGTCTGGCTCGACGCCGCTTCGGCCTCGCCATGGCTGGCGAACGGCCCAGCTTGAGCCCTGCTGCATACAGATAGAGAGCGCACACTTGACTAACCCTACCTTCTCCTGCTCGTGTCCTACCCGGCTGCTCATACTATAGTACAGTGTACAGGGGGATTATTTGTACCTGCCAAGAACGACTCAACGCCGCCGGCGGCGTCCTCCGCGGCCATGAGCTCCTGAAAGGCGGCCTCCCAGTCATCGGTATCTTCATCCGTTATCCTGCGCCCACGCATTTTCATCTTCCGCGCCGACAGGACGGGGCTGGATCGACGCATCTTGCCGTGGTTGGTCAGGGTGACCTTTCCTCCGCACATCCTGGGTGGCGTGGCGGCCAATATGTTTATTATTTCCTGTCGCCGCTACTGCTTCTGTTCTGTTGTCTATCAACGGCGAATCAATCTGTCCAAGGATGTGTGCGTCGGTCGTTCGCTTTGCCACAGCTGGCGGCTCTTATATGCTTACTAGATAGATATTCCCAAGTGTACAAGATGGTCCGTGCAATTACCACACGAGGAAAGCTACCCGCAAAAAATATGAAGAGACCAGAAAAGAACTAAAATTTTGATCGCCAACGACCAACACGAGATTGGTGACGTCAAAACAGAACTATAAATATGGAAAAGTGATGGAATTGTATTGAAGAAATGTATGGGTTTTGGCTCAATTGGCCTCTCCCTCGCGTCGGCCCTGCTCAAGCGACTCGAGGGCACACCCTTACAAACCCTAGGCGTCGCCTCCCCTTCTCCCATTTCCTTGCGCCACCGTCGAGGCACTGGGCGGAGCCCGTGCGGCCGACGATGGCAGCGAGGGGGCTTCCTCACGGTGTCTCTGGATCTGAGGGCAGCGAATCCATGCAGTGTCTTGTCAAACGGGCGCTCTCGCGTACGGTGGCGGGCCTCGGCGAGCAGCGGCGTGTGGTCGTCCGGGCTCCTTGGCTTCACCGGCTGCCAGCCCCGGTGGTCAGATCTTGTGGCATGGGGGAGGGTCCCCGTACCCCCCCCCCCCTGCCAGATCTGAGACAGTCCTCCTACTCTCCTTCCTCGGATGGGGCACAACTCCTCCGGCCGGTCCTGACTCCGGCGTCCGTGCTCGGAGTTGCTGGTGGCTAGCCAGGAGGATATCGGGATGGCGTCTCGTCGGGGGAAACCCTTGGCAAGTGGCGGCAGCCACGACGTAGATGGTGCTCTGGGCGCCATTTCCTCCTTGGTGGCGACGTTGAGGACAGCTACCCCTGCTCCCCCATGTCCTATGTGCCCGGGTGAAAACCCAAGTTCCCGGTGAATGGGCGGTGGCTGCTTTATGGTGTCGTTACTTCCTTGGAGGCGCTGTCTTGGCCACTGGTATGGGGGTGTGCGCTACAACCTCGATTGGACTACTCCGGGGGAAACCCTAAATATAGGTCTCCCGGAACAGACGATGACGACGCTTTCGATGCCGTTCTCCCTTCTGGGGGCATCGTTTTGGAGCAGGTGCTGGCTAGAGGGGCCAAGAGGTGGAACGGTGTTGCATCTACTGCGTCGGCGATGGATGGTCTCGGTGGCTGGCACATCGCGTCTCGACGACGAACACGGGTTGATGGATTCGCAGATGGTGGCGCTGCCAGGCGTCGTGGTGGCGTCTGCGGCAGAATGGTCTGGCCTAGTGGGACGACGGAAGATGGCGGCGGCGGATCCAGAGCATGCACATGTGGTGCATGTTGCGGGTTGGCCTGACCGGGCGGTGCTCTCGGCCCGATGCGGGGAAGTTGCGTGAGGCCACCGGATTAGATCGTGTGTGTTCACATGGTTCGGGCACATTATCAAGAGTATAGCTATTGTGACTTTGCTCGACAGATAGGTGGCTTTGGTTCATTCATGTATTCAGACTCTGTTGAATAATAATAAAGATGGTTGTATGCATCGATCAATGCAGAGGCCGAGATTTATCCTCCTTTTTGAAAAAGAAGCCACTTAACATACATCTCGACATGTGATTACTTGAGAGCTAGTTATTTGAGTCGATATGTGTAACCCAGATATAATGGTATATAAACACATATTGTCAGATGGCTAAAATAGACCAGATAAAGCTACTAGATCTACAATGAGGACTAGAGGGATCGACTATCCGGACACCCGTTGCGGGATTGGCCCAAATACTTGTGCCGGGGGGTCGAAATACTATCTGATGGTCTCCGTGGGTTTTGTCAGCGTTCGTTGTATGTTGTCGAGGGAAGGAGCCCCATAAGAAATATTGTTTTTTTCCTTTTCTGATTGCTTCTTTTTGAAGAATCGACGTGCTTTTCGTATTTGCTAAATATAAAAGAAATAACCCGTGACTGCAAAAAATCGTGTCAAAAACAACTATTTCAAACTCACAAAGCTATATATTTATGTACATATTGTACTACCACCGTTTCTAAAATATGAAACGTTTTGGCAGTTTAAATTATTTAGGAACAGAGGGAGTATATACTATGTGCATACACAATAGAGATACTACTTCATTTGTTAAATAAAGCATTTATTCAGTTAGTTTTCCTTTTTTTTCAAATCGCTGTATTTTTAATTACATGTTGGGTTTTAGGCTTCGGCAGCCAGGTTGGTGCTTGCGGTCCCGAAATTTATGGCAGATGAGAGTGTTAGTCCTTGCTTCTTGGTTGGCTAGAAGTTTCCGGAACATCATCGTCCCGCGCAAACAAGTGGAGAACTGGAGATAGGGATCAGTTTCAAGATAAGGAGTAAAAAATAAGAGAGACCGTCCACAGTGATTAGTACCCGAGTACTCTGCTGGTATGACATACTTCTTTCGTTTTATAATATAGTACGTTCGTGCTTTTCAAGATTTAAATTTGACAATAAATTTACCCAACGAGAATACGAATTCAGTAATATAATTTTTGCTTCCGTCGCAGTCGGTCTCGATGGATAAATGTATGGTCAAACTTTAAGGCCTCCTTTGGTTCATAGGATAGGATTATCATAGGAATAGAAAAATTGTAAGAAATGAAATGACATGCAACTCAAATCCTATGAGTAAGATTAGGAAAAGAGATGTCATTTGGTTCACATCATAGCAATTTTTTCATTGAGTCTAGATCCTTTTTTATTTTCCTTTGAAATGCGGAGGATAGGAACCAATCCTACGTAAGAATAGGAATGCATTCCTATGAACCAAAGGACTCTAAAAAAAAATTTCTATAAGAAAGCTATCCTATAGAATTCATGTGAAAGTGCTTCAAACCAAAAGAGGCCTAATCTTGCAAACACCGCCGTACTACAGTGTGGAAACGAAGTGAGTACGAAGTAGTACCATCCTTGTACTACCTCGCACGCACGCTCGCTCGTATCAGCCCTAGCGGGTTGATGCACTGAACCAGCAGCTGGCAGCAGCAGCAACAGTGCGAGCAAGTGGCAACAAATTTGGCACTCCTCGACATAGGGAGCACAAGTTGGTCGAACGAGCTGCATTTCTGGTGTCGGTCACGTCACCTGCAAAAATCTCTTGGGTGGTAGTAGTAGAACCGTAGACGTAAAATCGTTTGCTTTGGTTCCTTGTATCTAGCTCGCTCGCTCGTCAGAGCAGAGCACCTGGCCCTGGCGTCAAGTCAAGTGGCAACTTAATATGCCAACCAACTGGCGCCAAACCAGGGGCGGGAGGGCGCGTTCAAGCTGGGTGGGTCTCCACAGGTCCTTGTCGCCTTTGATCACATGTTCACTTACTGTTATAATCTAGTCGCCGTCTCTTTCTTTCTTTCCTAAGAGCAAATATAATCACGGATAGCAAAAATGACCCGTCAAATGTTGGGCGCGTCCGCAGGAATGACTGGGCACACCTCAAATAAATAATGGTGTAACCGGACATCTCATACTAAGTTTTCAAATTCATACAAAAGCATGCAAATTTAAAAACCTACGTACTACGTAAAAACATAACTACTCCTCGTCGCAGATTTCGATGATCTTCATGCCCTCCAACGGATAAATGGTCGGCAACTGCAGCTCCGCCCCCTCCGGCACCTCCGCTGCGGCCCCCTCTGCCGCCCCCGGCTGCTCCGAGGCTGCTTCCTCCGTCGCCATCTCCGCGTCGAGCTCGTCGAAGAGGGCGTGGGCCTCCGCCTCCTTTGCCGGATGAGCCGGCGGTTGGCCTCCACCTCTGCCTGATGCTCTGCCATCTTCTTGGCTTGGGCGACGACGAATTTCGCCTCCGCCTCCGCCATGTTCAAGCCCGACGCAGGCTGGTCCGCCTCGTCCTCCTCCGCCTTGTCCTCCTCTGCCTCGTCCTCCTCCAGTTGCTCCTCCTCCTCCGCCGCCTCCGGCGAGTCTGGAGGCAGGCCCGCAGCGATGCGGGCGGCGCGTCGAGCCTGGATCTCCATTCCGATCTGCATCTGCCGCTCCGACGTGAGCATAGCATAGGTGGTAATCCTACGGCGGACCATGTTGACGCCGAAGAGCGTGGGAGAGAGGAGGCGGACGGGCTCGGGTGGCGGTGGAGGGAGGGAGGAGGTGGATGTGCTAGGGCCGGGGGACGCCGGTCGGCTTAAATAGCCGGCTATGGCCTCGGGCGGCGAGCCGGAGCAGCACCACGCGGCGTTCACACCGCGGCGACGGTCGACGCGCCCGTCGGACCGTCGGGTTTCCAAGCGAGTCCGCATGGGGCCCCATCGCCAGGCGGACGTGCCGGGCGTGCCCGGGCGCGCCCGGACGCCCCCATATCCGCCCCATATTTGGGCTGGATATGAGGGGTGCTGGTCAGCCCGGGCGTTTGAGGCCCGTTTAAGGCACCCGGTTGGATCGCATTTTCGTGACCGGTCAGTGATCGGGCGGCCTGTCCGGGCGTTTGAGACGGGTATGAGGGGTCCGGTTGTAGATGCTAAGACTTTGTTTTTAAACAAATGTACGCCTTCTCGATTTACATTAAGAAATCACCAGTGTTATTAAAGGAAAACAAAAAAGAATAAAATCTAAAAATAGGAAAAGCAACACCGCTCACCACAACGAAGGGGGAGTGAATGAAGCTGAAGCATCAAATCACCAGGCAGGGACCATGTGCCAAAAAAGCCCAATCATACACACCACGGAAAAATAAAATATGCCGAGTGTCGGGCTATTTCCCGAATGTTTTTCCACCGATACTACGCAAACAAATCGTTTGCTGAGTGTTTTTTTAATGCTAGAAAACATGCACGTGCATTGTAACGGGAGATTTTTTTTAACATACACACATCTGAATAATATATAAAACTAAATGAAGCAGCTGGTTAGTTTTCTTTTAGACATGAAGGGTGTAAAGAAGTAAAACATGAGAAGAAACACATAAGAGTAATTACATAAGATAATAAAAATGTTGTATACTTTGTCGATCGTCCATGCATATATGCTTTTGTTGTGTGTATGCTAACCGTGAAATTATCGTCATATAGTTCCACTTCAGTTGCAACATATGCACGGTTTTCCATCGTAATTAATTATTTACGTGGTGTGTTGCACTTCAATTCACGGTTAGCTGTAATTTCCTCTATTCTTGTTTTCTTTTTTGCTCTGGCTGCATATTTGCATACTTTTGCCTTTCTCGTGCGTATTCTTTTGTCTTGGTTCTAACTCCACATTTGCATACTTTTCGTGCATTTTTTGCAATAAAGTTGCATCTTTAATTGTTTTGTTTTGTTGATAGGCCTCATGTCGCTTTGTAATTTTTTCTTGTTTGTCTTCATTTGTTATTCATGCATACCACTCTCTATCTCTTTTACTTCCGTGTTCTTTGGCATTCAGGACTGGAGATAGCGACCTCAATTGCTTGGATGTATGAGAGTCTTCTATATTGTGTAAACCTATTATGTTTAGAAAAATAAATTGATTAATTTTGCACCATAAATAGAACATATGTAGCTACTTATAAGTTACTTTAATTACATTGGGCATAAACATTAGAATATGTGTGTTGTTTCTACAGTAATGTTATACTTCAGCTCCGCGCGGTTCCTTTTTAAAGTTGTGTAGCTATTTTGACTTCCGGGTTTAAAATTGATATTAGCCAACTTTGATTTTCCCGTATTCCCTTTTTGTCTTCTTTTGGTGATTATTACTAAAGTGAGGTAAGACTATCATACACAGAATCTGTTAGTTTTCTCCTACGTATAATGTGATGACAATAGTTTGTCGGTAATTTACATGATTTACATTATTGTCTTAAACCACAAGATAGTACTCATATTATAATCATGGTGGTAGGACATTGCAGTCATAATTAGCTTTCCAAACTATTTTAATAAGTATGGTTCTTTTGTCGGACACAGAAGATCGTGAATCCTGGGTGTGTGCCCTTGGCGGCAAGTTCTCCTCTTGCAAGTTCTATGAACGTTGTTTCAGAGATGTGGAGGTTGATGAAGCTTTTAAATGGCTATGGAAAGCCAAAAGCCCAATCAAATTCAAGGTTTTCTGCTGGCTCCTGATGGTGGATAGACTTAATACAAGGAATATGCTAAGGCGAAGGCATTATAATCTGACCGATAACAACTTTGCATGTATGATGTGTCAAAACCCCCCTGAGGAGAGTGTTGAGCACCTGTTCTTCAATTGTTCGTTCAGTCAGCAATGCTGGAACGTGTTGGGGATCCATTGGCCACCTTCTGGTAATAGAATCACCTTGCTCCATGCTGGGAAGGATCGCTGGCAGCACCCGTTTTTCATGGACATCTTCATGTTGTCCGCTTGGAGCATCTGGAAAGAGAGGAACAATAATCACTTCAGAGGGATTCCCCATTCAGTTGGATCCTGGCTAGCGCACTTCAAGGGATCTTTTTATCTTATGTCCCACAACTGTAGGTAGGAGCTTCACCCCTTTATTTCCTCTTTCCTCCACTCCTTGTGAGCCCCCCTAGATCACAACTCTTTTCTGGCATTTGGGTTTTACCTACTGTAGTCATGTGTAACGCCCAAGATGCGGTCCTATCCTTATTTTGGCTTGAGAGCCTCGATAGGGATAGAAGCGCATCTCGTCATTTTGCAAGAATGGATATCGTTACAAGTACATGTAAAGAGGAGATGAGTATATGGAATTGGCTTACACTCACCACAAGCTAAATCATGATCATCTCAAATACAACAATACATTCAATCACCATATAGAAGAGCAGGGTCCGACTACAGATGAAATCAAACGATAAAAGCAACATCCATCCTTGCTAATCCGAGGCTGCCAGCCTGGAATCCATCCTATGATCGATGAAGAAGAAGAAGAAGAACTCCAAATCAAACAAGCATCGCTCTCACGTCAAAGCATCGCATTACCTATACATGCAACTGTTGTTGTAGTAATCTGTGAGCCACGGGGACAAAGCAATCTCATTTCCAAGGGTATCAAGACTAGCAAAGCTTAATGGGTGAGGTATGGTTAAGTGGTGAGGTTGCAGCAGTGATGACCCACAAGTATAGGTGATCAATCGTAGTCCTTTCGATAAGTAAGAGTGTCGAACCCAACGAGGAGCAGATGGAAATGATAAGCGGTTTTCAGCAAGGTATTATCTGCAAGCGCTGTAAGTAACGATGGTAGATAGTTTTGTAGCAAGATAAATCGTAATGAGTGACAAGTAACAATAGTAGCAAAGGTGCAGCAAGGTAGCTCAATCCTTTTTGTAGCAAAGGACAGGCCTGAAAGTACTCTTATATTAAGCAAGCGCTCCCGAGGACACATGGGAATTATGTCTAGTCATGTTCATCATGTTGAGTTGATTCACGTTCGCTACTTTGATAATTTGATATGTGGGTGGACCGGTGCTAAGGTGCTGTTCTTACTTGAACTAACAACCTACTTATGATTACCCCCTCTCGCAAGCATCCGCATCTACGAAAGAAGAATTAAGATAAATCTAACCATAGCATGAAACATGTGGATCCAAATCAGCCCCTTATGAAGCAACGCATAAACTAGGGTTAAAGCTTCTGTCACTCTAGCAACCCATCATCTACTTGTTACTCCACAATGACTTCCCTTAGGCCCATAGCATGGTTAAGTGTCATGTGGTCGACGTTCACATGACACCACTAAGAGAAGTAACAACATACATATCATCAAAATATCGAACGAATACCAACTTCACATGATAACTTATAACAAGACTTCTCTCATGTCCTCAGGAACAATAGTAACTACTCATACCTCATCAACATGTTCAAGATCAGAGGTGCAATAATAATAATTAAGGATCTGAACAAAATTTCTTCCACCAAGTAATCCAACAAGTATGAACTACAAGATGTAATCAACACAGCTAGTAACCCACAAGTACCAATTTGAGGTTTTGAGACAAAGATTGAATACAAGAGATGAACTAGGGTTGGAGATGAGATGGTGCTGCTGAATATGTTGATGAGGATTGGTCCACCCACGAAGGAGGAAGCGTTGGTGATGACGATGGCTTCGATCTCCCCCTCCCGGAGAGGTATTTCCCCAGCAGAATCTGACTGCCGGAGTGCAAAAGGGCCTCTGCCCAGGTTTCCGCCTCGAGATGGTGGCGCTTTGTCCCGAAAAGTTGCTTATGATTTTTTCTAGGGTAAAACACAATATAGGAGAAGATGGGCATCGGGAGGCCAGCCAGGGCCCCACAAGCCATCAGGGCACGGCCTAGGGGGGCGCCCTGTTGGCTTGTGCCTGTCTGGTGGCCCCTCTCTGGTATATTTTTGGCCCATAAATTCACATATATTCAATAAAAATTCCTCGTGAAGTTTCAGGTCATTTGGAGTCTGGTGATTTTTCTGCCTTTTTCTCAGTTTTCCGGGCCAGAATTCCAGTTTCCAGATAATTCCCTCCTTGTGGTGTACCTTGTATATTCAGAGAGAAAGAGCATAAGAATTGTATGATAATAGGGAATAATTGACAAGAATATCATAAATACAAATAAGAAATCATAATGCAAAATGGACGTATCAACTCCCCCAAGCTCAGACCTCGCTTGTCCTCAAGCGAAAGCCGAACTCGAGAGTAATGACCACATAATTTGAGAGAGAGGTGTCGATAAAAACAGAATACGGACATGAGAGCATCATGAATATCATTATAGCAGCAAGCATTTCATCATATAACTTCTAATAATCAAGTAAAGATCTATTCACAATTATCGAAGTATGAAGCATAAACCTTATTGACAACTAACAAACGGTGCCTTTAGTCATGGTGATAGTCACAATTCATCATATTCAAGAGAAGAGTCTATGTAAGAGCTTTTATTGTAGCAAACCCACATACTCAACTATCATTTAGTCATCTATGATTGTTGACACTCATTGCATATTTTTGGAGCTAATGTTTTTGTCGAACACACACTAGTAGAAAAAGGGCCTTTAGTCCCAGTTCCAGAGGGCCTTTAGTCCCGGTTCTGGAACCGGGACTAAAGGGTCGGGACTAAAGCCCAAAACCTTTAGTCCCTGTTCTCTTACGAACCGGGACCAAAGGGGCTCCACGTGGCCGCTGCGGGAAGCCCAGGCAGGAGGACCTTTAGTCCCGGTTGGTAACACCAACTGGGACCAAAAGGCATCCACGTGGCCGCTGCGGGGAGCCCAGGCAGGAGGACCTTTAGTCCCGGTTGGTCACACCAACCGGGACCAAAGGTCATCCACACGTGAGCATCTGGCAGCAGCTGGGGTTTTTTT
Organism: Elymus sibiricus; assembly: GCA_039707655.1. Lineage (NCBI taxonomy): Eukaryota > Viridiplantae > Streptophyta > Magnoliopsida > Poales > Poaceae > Elymus > Elymus sibiricus. The sequence goes on from CM077665.1 coordinate 515,924,788, forward strand.
TTGAAGGGGGGGGGGGGTTGGGGGGTTTTGGAGGGTTAATTTAGGGGTTTCATATTGTGTTAGCTAGCTAATAGGGAGAAGTGTCCTCTCTTTCTCCGTGCTCGGTCGACGGTAGCTACTATACATATAGAGATAACTCGATGCTAGCTAATAAGAAAATGAAGGAAACCATTAATTACACAAGATCGTCATGCTGAACATATATAGAGAGAAGTGACATCTCTTTCTCCGTGCTTGGTCGAACAACAAGTTTTCGTATATCTATCCGACGGTACTACATATATACAATATAACATCTTTTACAATCCCTAACATCATCTACCTAAGATCCAATCACAAATCCGCATGGTATTCCCCGTCTTTAGGTATGACGTGGTCAAGAAAGAATCCCGCCAATTCCTCTTGAATTGCTCGTATGCGATCATGTGGTAGGAGTTCATCCCGCATCTGCCAGATCTAATTTAAAGAAGGGGGTCAATACATGCATATATATGAATAAAACTCAACACAATTGATGGTAATATATAAAATAAAATTGTGAATATTACTTACGTACTTCAAATTGTTTGTCAGAGAAGCCCCGCTCAGAGGTCGAGTGGCGAATGAACTCGCATACGTAGTATGCACATAAAACAGTCCCTTCTTTCTGGTACAAGCACTTTACGAGAATAGAGTTCAATCAAACTGATAAGCAAGCATGGTAATGATATATTGATGAAAATTTGAATCAATTAGAGATGCGCGGAACTAGCTAGTACTACTTACTTTGGGGTGCGTAAATCGCAACTCTTTGTTTAGACCGGGAACCTTTCGGGTGAACTTCTTCCAAACCCTGCCAGGCAAAGAAAATGATTACTTGATATCAGGAAATTAACGAAAGTTGCATGCCGATATGGTCCTGGTATTGACTGAACTTACTTCTTGAGCATTGCAGTCATGTCCGCATAATTCTCGGGATCTTTACGTCTCGAGTCTAAGACAGTTACTAATGCCCCGTCAAGCTTAATGGATAGCAGAATAAAGTGGAAACTGCGCACACATATATAACTCATCAATTACATTACTTAACCTCGAGTAAGCGAAACTGAGTATACAGAGAAGACAGCAATACTCACTTGAAGTTGTAAGGAAAGAGTATTTCCCTTTTGTTTTGATGTATAAGGAACGACTGTAGCAAGTTCTCCTCGGTCTCTTTGATTGAGTTTTGTACCGTCCATTCATTTACGGCATCTGGGCTAATGAACCCAACATCGAAGATTCCTACTTTTTTGCATTCGAAGATCTTCAATCTGCATAGTATAGTGAGGATAATTATATATACATGCGATGAACGAGCTGAGCTAGAGACTTAACTATAGAAGTAATACTTACAGACAGTAGGAAGTCATGAGTTGTTTGTCGAGGGCCAGTTGATTGTATAACTGAAATAACTCCACAAATTCAATAGGCATCACGGGAAGTCCAATGAATTAGTGCTCTGGTTTCACTGCCATATACATAGTGTCTCTCCCAGACTCCAAGCAGGTTTTCATGTACCACTCATGCAATTTGTACATCATCGTTGTTAGAGGAGGATGATCAGGTTTGACGAGAGGCTTCCCGTGCACGTATTTATATTCTTCTTTTGTTACCTCAGCCGTTTGAAAAATTACATCATCCCCCAAGTAATCACCAGGATTGGTACCAGGCACCATCCCCGGATGATTAGCGACGATATCGCTAGACACCTTGAGCGGGGGGCACGATTTCTTCTCCTGTTCGCCGAGCTGGGGAATTGTTTTCCCACTTCTTCGTTCTGCTAACCTTGCATCACTGGAAGTACTTCCCGACCGCCGCGCTTCTTCATATGTCTTTTTAAGAATGCGGACATAGTTAGAATCCGGCGGAGGCGGTGGTGATCGCTTCAGGGCATCGATAGTGCGCTTCACTTTCACCGGATCTAGCTTCTCCTTCGGAGGTGGAGTTTTCTTTGCAAAATGGTCCCTCACTTGGGCACGACATATGTCCTCGTTTTCCTGCTCGGTCCTCTCATATGGTAACTTTTCCAGAGGCTTGAGAGATGGACCGTATCTGAATTGCCTCCCGCCTGTGCTTGTACTGCTAGCCGCCGGAGCGGCGGCGTCTCTCTTCCGTCGTTGCTGACGAGGCGGAGAAGGAGGCGGAGTGCTCCGACGCGCCGGAGTAGGCGAAGGAGGAGGCGGAGTGCCCTCACGCATCGGAGGAGCCGGAGAAGGAGGCGGAGTGCCCTGATCACTCGCCGGAGGAGGAGGAGGAGGAGGAGGCGGAGTGCCCTGACTCGCCGGAGGAGGAGGAGGAGGCGGAGGCGTCCAGTTTGGAAGTTTGATGTACTCCTTCTGCCATAGACATGTACTCCTCAGAGCACGAACCAGCTGATTCTCCCCTTCACCTGTAGAGTGGTAAAGCTCGAGCTCCTCAAATCCCCCCATTACTTCATCCACCATCACAACAGCATAGCCATGTGGAATCGGAAGGCAGTGAAAAGTTCCGTTGGGTTGAGGAGGTGCAACAGAGCCGAGAGCCGCCTTGAAAGTGAGGTTATGGCATTTCGTCATAAGCTCGCAATTTTGAGCCTCTGTGATAGTATCCACGGGGTAGATAGGCTCCGTGAAGTCAGTCTGAACGGGATCCGTGGAAGCCACGCTGCTTCTCCGCTGAGATGGCGGGGTAGCTTCTGGGGTAGCTTCGTGCCGCTGAGATAGTTGGCCGGCAGCTCGCTGGCTCTCAGCTTCCTCTAGCTTTTGTAGTCTTGCACTCATCTTCTGCATGTCGCTCAGCTCCGCTTTCCTCTTTCTCTCCCGGCTTCTGTAACCGCCTGCGTCGGGAAACCCAAACTTCCACGGAACGGAGCCTGGTGTGCCTCGTGTTCGTCCAGGGTGCTCAGCATTCCCTAGGGCCTCAGTCAGCTCGTCCTTCTCTCTGTCGGGAATGAACGTCCCTTCCTGCGCTGCGGTGATATACTTCTGAAGCTTCGTGACGGGTATTGCAAGTTGCTCGTCCGTCCAACGGCACTTCCCTGTTTCAGGGTCCAAAGTTCCCCCAACCCCGAAGAACCAAGTCCTTGAACGGTCTGGCCAGTTCAATGTCTCTGGTTCGACCCCTTTAGCAATCAGGTCATTCTCAGCTTTGTCCCACAACGGCCGGGCTTTGAGGTAGCCACCTGACCCCGTGTGATGGTGATACTGCTTCTTTGCAGCGTTGTTCTTGTTTGTCTCTGACATTTTCTTACTCTTGTCTGATGTCTTGTAGGCCACAAATGCGGGCCAGTGATCTCTTATCTTCTCAAATCGGCCGATGAATTCTGGAGTCTCACCTTTGTCGACAAACTTTGATTTCAACTCCTTCTTCCACCTCCTGAATAGATCTGCCATCTTCTTAAGAGCACACGCCTTGACCAGTGGCTCTATAACGGGCTTATTCGGATCCTCCTCTGGCGGTAGGGTGAAATTTGCCTTCAGCAAGGTCCAAAGATCATCTTTCTGTCTATCGGTGACATAATCACCTTCAGGGGCGTCGTCCTTAGGCTTATTCCATTGCTTGATGCTGATCGGGATGTTGTCCTTAACAATAGCTCCGCACTGAGCAGAAAATGCGTCCTTGGTCCGCTTGGGTTCAATCGGTAGGCCATCGTCCGCGAGTGCTGTGATCGTGAACCTTTCATCCTTGCGCAACCTCTTCTTCGGGCCTCGTCTCGTTACCGAAGTTTGGCTCGATCCGGAGGGCTATAAAAGAAGAAAGAAGAGTTAATATATGTACATACCAAAACAATTAATGCATCAATTAGCTAGTCAGCACCTCCGGAGCCATCATGATCATGTCACCGGAGCCATCATGATCATGTCCTTCCTCCTCCATTGTTCCATCGGTGTCGTTTAGAAACGACAAGACAGCATCACCTCCGGCGAGGATTATCTCCCCCAACAACTGTTCTTGTTCCAAGTCTCTTTGATCCATAGTTTCTGCAAATATAGAAGAATATATATATAGATGAGATCAGAAAAAAATTGGATCAACTTGTGCACATCCATAATGGGGGCATTCTTGATAAATCTACGTTACCAGAGTTATCTATGTTACCGGAGGGGGTAGACGACAACGACGCTCACCCCTCATGTCATGTCCGACGTCCCTCCTCATGTCGAAGTTATCGGGGAGGGGGTAGACGACAACGACGCTCACCCCTCATGTCCGACGTCCCCCCTCATGTCGAAGTTATCGGGGAGGGGGTACAGGTGGCCTCGAGAGTTGGTCGGGCGAGCGGACCGGGAGTAAGTAACTTTTAACTCATTTTAACTCATTTTGAATATATGAACATTTTAACTTTTACGGGTAGGGGCGGGAGGGGGTTGATCGACGTCTCCCCCCCTCATGTCGAAGTTACCGGAGTTTTCTATATGAACAAAAAAAATCCACATGACATGTCCGACGAGCGGACCGCCTCTCTCTCATGCATGTCCGACGTCCCCCCTCATGACAAAAACTTTCTATAAAAAAAGCATACATCTATGAACAAAAAAAATTCTATGAACAAAAATAAAATTGTATCAATGCATATATAAAAACTTTCTATGGATCATCATTGCTCATATATCAATGCATATATAAAACTTTCTATGGATCATCATTGCTCATATATAAAAACTTTCTATAAACAAAAAAAACATACATCTATGAACAAAAAAAAATCTATGAACAAAAATAAAATTGTATCAATGCATATATAAAAACTTTCTATGGATCATCCATCCATACATACATACTGCATATACATACATACATACAGCATCCATACATACATACATACATACTGCATATACATACAAAAAAAAGGCAGATCCGGCCGGGGCGGCGGTGGTGGCGGCGGCGCGGCAAGCAGAGCAGGGGCACGGCGCGGCAAGCAGAGCAGTGGCGGCGGCGCGGGGGAAGGGGGGGGCTCACTGGGGGCGGCGTCGGGGCAGGGGCAGGGGGCACGGCGGGCGGCATCGGGGCAGCAGGGGCGCGGGGAGCGGCGCCGGCGTCGGGGCAGAGGGCGTCGAGGTCGTCGGGGCAGCGGGGGCTCGGCGGCGATGGCGACGAGGAGCAGCCTGACGGCGTCGACGGGGCAGAGGGTGGCGAGGGCGTCGACGGCGAGCTCGGGTAGCCTGGCGGCGTCGATGTGCTCGGCGTCGTCGGGGGAAACTGCAGATGTCTTTGGCAAATTTTCCCAACTCCCGCTTATATAGGGAGACCTTTGGTCCCGGTTGGTGCCACCAACCGGGACCAATGCCCACCTTTAGTCCCGGTTGGTGCCACCAACCGGGACCAAAGGTCTCTTTTCGTCAGCCCAAAGGGCGGGAAGCACAGACCTTTGGTCCCGGTTGGTGGAACCAACCGGGACCAAAGGTGGGCATTGGTCCCGGTTGGTGCCACCAACCGGGACCAAAGGTGGGCATTGGTCCCGGTTGGTGCCACGAACCGGGACCAAAGGGCTCTACGGCGTCGGGGCGTGGAAGTTTAGTCCGACCTCGCTAGTTGACTAGCGCCCGCACTGGTTTATAAGCGCGGCTGCGGCCACCGTTTCGAGCTCCTCTCTAAAGCAGGCCTACGGGCCTAAACGAACTCTCTCTTCCGTGGGCCTACTGGGCCTTCTGCGGACCTGCATCCTGGCCTAACTAGCGGGTTTCTAGTCGTATGCAGGCCGTGGTGGCCCAGTAGCCGGCATTTTTTTTTTGCTTTATTTATTTTCTTTTATTTTTTTGCTTTATTTATTTTCTTTTATTTTTTTTGCTTTATTTATTTTCTTTTGTTTTTTTTGCTTTTTTTTTGCTTTTTTTATTTTTTTTGTTTTTTTTTTGCTTTATTTATTTTCTTTTGTTTCTACTTACAACTAAATACTTAGAGGTTTTGAGTGATTCTTTTTGCTATTAATGTTTTGAACAAAAAATACTTTGATAACTTTAGTTGCATAAGTTTTATATAATTTTAGTTTCATAAATACTAGAGGTTTATAAAATATTTTTAGTTGATTCCTTTTGCTATTAGAGTTTTATAAAAGCTTTTTAGTTGATTCTTTTTGGTATTGAAGAATATTATAGTTTTATTTTAGTTGATCATAACAGAATTTTTTAATTGATTATTTTTAGTTCATTATTTTCGCTATTAGAGTTTCATAAAGGTTTTCTAGTTCATTCTTTTTGCTATTAGTTCATTTCTTTGAGCTAAATCACCCTGAAATTGAAAAGCACTTCAAATGAACTCTGAAAAGGTTGAAAGTTGGCATGGTATCATCATTTCACCCACATAGCATGTGCTAAAAAGTTGAGAGGGTTACGGCAAAAACTGGATGCACTTCGTGTACAAAATGGACAATCTCTTTCGAAGTATCAGGGTTTCGGACGAAAACTCATCTGTTACAAAGGGATTTCATTTAATTTCTTCACATGTAACTGCAATGATATAGTTGTGGAGAGAAAGTCTTCACTTTTTCTTCGCTTGTGTCCTTTGCTTATTGCGCTGTAACCATGGATAATCTTCATCGTTTAACAGGGTGCTTGGGTCAGCCTTGACTTTGAAGGGAGGAATTTCATGAAACTTTTCATAATCTTCGGACATGTCTGTCTTGCCCTCCAATCCCACGATGTCTCTTTTTCCTGAAAGAACTATGTGGTGCTTTGGCTCATCGTATGATGTATTCGCTTCCTTATCTTTTCTTTTTCTCGGTTTGGTAGACATGTCCTTCACATAGAAAACCTGCGCCACATCATTGGCTAGTACGAATGGTTCGTCTGTGTACCCAAGATTGTTGAGATCCACTGTTGTGATTCCGTACTGTGGGTCTACCTGTACCCCTCCTCCTGACAGATTGACCCATTTGCACTGAAACAAAGGGACCTTGAAATCATGTCCATAGTCAAGTTCCCATATGTCCACTATGTAACCATAATATGTGTCCTTTCCCCTCTTGGTTGCTGCATCAAAGCGGACACCGCTGTTTTGGTTGGTGCTCTTTTGATCTTGGGCGATCGTGTAAAATGTATTCCCATTTATCTCGTACCCTTTGTAAGTCAATACAGTCGAAGATGGTCCCCTGGCCAATGAGTACAGCTCATCAGAAACAGTGTTGTCACCCATGAGACGTGTTTGCAACCAACTGCCGAAAGTCCTGATGTGTTCATATGTAATCCAGTCGTCACACTGCTCCGGGTGTTTGGAGCGCAGAATATTCTTGTGTTCATCGACATACGGGGTCACCAAGGTAGAATTATGTAGAACTGTGTAGTGTGCTTGAGAATAAGAATGCCCGTCCCTACATATTATTGAGTCCGCTCCTAGCGTGCCTTTTCCAGTCAGTCTGCCCTCATACCGCGATTGAGGGAGACCAATCTTCTTAAGGTCAGGAATGAAGTCAACACAAAACCCAATGACATCCTCTGTTTGATGGCCCATGCAGATGCTTGCTTCTGGCCTAGCGCGGTTACGAACATATTTCTTTAAGACTCCCATGAACCTCTCAAAGGGGAACATATTGTGTAGAAATACAGGGCCCAGAACAACAATCTCGTCGACTAGATGAACTAGGACGTGCGTCATGATATTGAAGAAAGATGGTGGGAACACCAGCTCGAAACTAACAAGACATTGCACCAAATCACTCCTTAACCTTGACAGGATTTATGGATCGATCACCTTCTGAGAGATTGCATTGAGGAATGCACATAGCTTCACAATGGCTAATCGAACGTTTTCCGGTAGAAGCCCCCTCAATGCAACCGGAAGTAGTTGCGTCATAATCACGTGGCAGTCATGAGACTTTAGGTTCTGGAACTTTTTCTCTGCCATATTTATTATTCCCTTTATATTCGACGAGAAGCCAGACGGGACCTTCATACTAAGCAGGCATTCAAAGAAGATTTCCTTCTCTTCTTTGGTAAGAGCGTAGCTGGCAGGACCTTCATACTGCTTTGGATGCATGCCGTCTTTTTCATGCACACGTTGCTGTTCCTCCCGTGCCTCCGGTGTATCTTTTGTCTTCCCATACACTCCCAAGAAGCCTAGCAGGTTCACGCAAAGATTCTTTGTCACGTGCATCACGTCGATTGCAGAGCGGACCTCTAGGTCTTTCCAATAGGGTAGGTCCTAAAATATAGATTTCTTCTTCCACATGGGTGCGCGTCCCGCATCGTCAGTCGGAATAGATAGTCCGCCAGGACCCTTTCCAAAGATTACTTGTAAATCATTGACCATATCAAGTATGTGATCACCAGTACGGAGGGCGGGCTTCTTCCGGTGATCTGCCTCACCTTTGAAATGCTTTCCTTTCTTTCGACATTGATGGTTGGTCGGAAGAAATCGACGATGCCCCAGGTACACATTCTTCCTGCATTTGTCCAAATATATACTGTCGGTGTCATCTAAACAGTGTGTGCATGCGTGGTATCCCTTGTTTGTCTGTCCTGAAAGGTTACTGAGAGCAGGCCAATCGTTGATGGTTACAAACAGCAACGCATGTAGGTCAAATTCCTCCTGTTTGTGCTCATCCCATACACGTACACCTTCTCCATTCCACAGCTGTAAAAGTTCTTCAACTAATGGCCTTAGGTACACATCAATGTCATTGCCGGGTTGCTTAGGGCCTTGGATGAGCACTGGCATCATAATGAACTTCCGCTTCATGCACAACCAAGGAGGAAGGTTATAGATACATAGAGTCACGGGCCAGGTGCTATGATTGCTGCTCTGCTCCCCAAAAGGATTAATGCCATCTGCACTTAAACCAAACCATACGTTCCTTGCGTCACCTGCAAAGTCCCCCCACCTTCTCTCGATTTTTCTCCACTGCGACCCGTCAGCGGGTGCTCTCAACTTCCCGTCTTTCTTACGGTCTTCTTTGTGCCATCGCATCAACTTGGCATGCTCTTCGTTTCTGAACAGACGTTTCAGCCGTGGTATTATAGGAGCATACCACATCACCTTGGCAGGAACCCTCTTCCTGGGGCGCTCGCCCTCAACATCACCAGGGTCATCTCGTCTGATCTTATACCGCAATGCACCGCATACCGGGCATGCGTTCAAATCCTCGTACTCACCGCGGTAGAGGATGCAGTCATTAGGGCATGCATGTATCTTCTGCACCTCCAATCCTAGAGGGCATAGAACCTTCTTTGCTTCGTACGTACTGCCGGGCAATTCGTTATCCTTTGGAAGCTTCTTCTTCATTATTTTCAGCAGCGAACTAAATCCCTTGTCAGATACACCATTGTCTGCCTTCCATTGCAGCAATTCCAGTGTGGTACCGAGCTTTCTGTTGTCATCTTCGCAATTTCAGTACAACCCTTTTTTGTGATCCTCTAACATGCGATCGAACTTCAACTTCTCCCTTTCACTTTCGCATTCTCTCTGTGCATCAACAATGACCCGGCGAAGATCATCATCGGGCACATCGTCTGGTTCCTCTTGATCTTCAGCTTCCCCCATTGCAGCATCACCGTATTCAGGGGGCGGGTAGTTGTCATCATCCTCTTCTTGTTCGTTGTCTTCCATCATAACCCCTCTTTCTCCGTGCTTGGTCCAAACATTATAGTGTGGCATAAAACCCTTCTCAAGCAGGTGGAAGTGAAGGGTTTTAGAGTTGGAGAAAGCCTTCGTATTCTCACAGACAGTACATGGACAATGCATAAAACCATTCTGCTTGTTTGCCTCAGCCGCTTCGAGAAAATTATGCAGGCCCTTAATATACTCGGAGGTGCGTCGGTCACCGTACATCCATTGCCGGTTCATCTGCGTGCGTTATATAGTTCTTATTATTGAACAACATATAACTCTCTAGAGCATCTAATTAAAACACACAAGTAAGAACTTTTTTTCTTTTAGAAAGAAGATAAGAAGAAGAGGCTAACCACGGTGTTGCCGGCGCCGAGATGGGCTCGGGCGATCGACAGCGGTGAGGACGGGGACGGGACAGGACGGACCGCCAAACCTAGACAAATCTTGAGGAAAATGGAGCTTGGACAAGGAGCTTCGAGAGGAGAAAGCTTAAGTGTGGCTCGGGCATTTCATCGAACACCTCATGTGCATAGGAGGTGAGCTAGAGCACCACAAAAGCTCTCCCACGGCCGGGCAAAAAAACAGAGCAATGCATTGCTCTGCTCGCGGGCGGGGGCTATATATAGGCCAACCATTGGTCCCGGTTCCAGCCACAAACCGGGACCAATGGTTGTGGGCCAGGAGCGAGGCGCATTGGTCCCGGTTCGTGGCTGGAACCGGGACAAAAGGGGTCACCTTTAGTCCCGGTTCCAGCCACAAACCGGGACCAATGGTTGTGGGCCAGGAGCGAGGCGCATTGGTCCCGGTTAGTGTCTAGAACCGGGACAAAAGGGGTCAGACGAACCGGGACCAATGGCCCACGAGGCCCGGCCGGCGCCCTGGCCTCACGAACCGGGACCGATGCCTCCATGGGTCCCGGTTCGTGAGTGAACCGGGACTAATGGGCTTCTCAGGGGTGGACCGATGCCCTGTTTTGTACTAGTGACATAGGAAGATAGGGGCTTCATTTGCCACCCAACTCATTTACCTCAAGGATAATGTCAACAATAAGGAATCATGGTGTCTTACATTCAACTGGATGTATATACCTGGATCTTTCCTCAACACGTGATGCTTGCCACTAAGAGAGTTTATAACTTAGAAGAAGATAAGATGTTGATGCCTCTTGAATAAAAGTAAGAACTTTATGAAAGTGAAGGATAGGCCCTTCGCAGAGGGAACCAGAGGTTGTCATGCGCTTTTATTTGATTAGAGGTGCAATCCCTTAATGCAAAGGAACTTCACTTTATATTGCCCCTTGTGATAGCGAACTTTATTTTGCACTCCGTCGCTTTTATTTCTTCACCATCACAAGATCGTACAAAGCTTAATTTCCCTTTCAATAAAAGATCATACATGATTAAAGGCAATTTTTATTTCTTATGCACCGATGACAACTTACTTGAAGGATCTTATTCAATCCATAGGTAGGTAAAGTGGACTCTTACAAAAAGAAACTGGGTTCAAGTGGTTATGGATGCACAAGTAGTATCTCTACTTAGTGCGGAAATTTTGGCTAGCAAAAGTTCTAAAGGAAGCATCACATGTTAAAGGATCCATGCCTATATAAATTCTATGCAAATGTCAGTAATCATGACCATTAGGTTGTCTTCCATGTCCAACTTCAATACTTGGTCATTATTTAATATTTGGTGAGGGTTCGTAATCATAGATGATGTCCAAGATAGTATATTTGTATGTGAATCTTCTCCTCTCTATCATAATATTGGATAGATTATAACAATGACTAAGGCTACGCTTGTTCTATTCCCAACAATTTTCATAGTTCATACTTTCATTTCTATGTGAAGTCATTACTTCCCATGGGATAAGCATATGATCTTTACTATTCTTTTTATTGTCATGCTATGATCATTGGTGCAAGAGAGTAAAGCACAAGAACTCAACTAATCTTTATTATATAACTCTCACACTCGATTACAAGGATAGGTAGAAATCAAAGCAAAAATCCTAAGCAAAGAAAATCTGAAACTTTATTTCTCAAAACCACGAAATAGCTAAAGATCAAAACTAAAATAAAAGATGATGGTGAAAAGTGATGGTGATACGATACCGGGGCACCTCCCCCAAGCTTGGGACAAGATAGGGGTTGTGCCCATACCCATGTACCGAAGTGTTCTTTGGTGATGGTGGTGGTGTGCGGAAATCCTCCATCTTCCAAGGCATAGGCTCCCCATCATGGAAAGAAACTCTTGTATCTGGAATCCTGAAATCAGCAGCTAGGCTCATCCTTTTAAACCTAGATTCATAATCACAGTTCTGGTTTTGGAGTTCATAGATCTGATCTTGAAGGTGCTCGATCCGCTCTTGAAGTTTGAAGAGAGCTTCTCCCACGCTCCTTGTGTCAAGCTTGTTCTCGCGGATGAAGTCCGTGATCATAGAGTGATTAGCACTCAAACCACGTTCAACCATCCCTTGGCACTTGAAGATCTCCTTCTCCACTTCTACAAGCATGGCCTTGTCGCTTCCCTCCTTCTTGGGGCCTTGGACATCCCGGATGTGGAGCACCCCCTCACGCATCTCAATAGCTTGAGGGTGCTTCATCACCTCCGGCAAGTAGGGATTCATGACCTTCTCGAAGAACTTGTCTTTAGATGAACTTGGGGATGTCATGGCGGTCTAGATCTGTCAGAAAAACAGCTCGAAACAAGGACAGAGGAGAAACTCGCGATGCGGTGGTCAAAACATACGGGAGTATATATAATGATTTTTTCTAGGTCAGAATACGCGTTCGGGAAGAAATCAGAGTCGGGGAGGCACACGAGGGCCGCACAAGCCATCAGGGCGCGCCCCAGGCGGGCCGCGCCCTGTTGGCTTGTGCCTCCCTCGTGGGTCCCCATGACTCCGTTTTATTTTTGGAATTTTTCTAAAATACTAAAACCAACAAAAATTGTTTTTTTGGAATTTTTGGAGTCGGTTTACTTGCCGTACCACATACCTACCCCTTTTTCAGGTTTCTGGAGTGTTTCGGAAGGCCTCCCGTATGTGTTCTTCCAGTGTTATTACTTGGATGACATTAGTCTCTTCATTAATGGGTGTACCTGAAATATAATGCTTGATTATTTGCCCATTCACCACTCTCGGGTTTTTGCCTTCAAAGTTATTAATTTTTATAGCACCAGAGCGGTAGACCTCTTCGACAACGTATGGACCTTCCCATTTGGATAAGAGTTTTCCTGCAAAAAACCTGAAACGAGAATTGTACAAAAGCACAAGGTCTCCTACATTGAATTCCCGTTTTTGAATCCTTTGGTCATGCCATCTTTTAACTTTCTCTTTGAACAACTTAGCATTCTCATAGGCTTGTGTCCTCCATTCATCTAATGAGCTAATGTCAAATAACCTCTTTTCACCGCAAGTTTAAAATCATAATTCGGTTCCTTAATTGCCCAATAAGCCTTATGTTCTAGTTTGAGAGATAAATGACAATCCTTTCCATACACCATTTTATATGGGGACATCCCCATGGGGTTCTTATAAGCAGTTCTGTAAGCCCACAGAGCACCATCTAATTTCTTAGACCAATTCTTCCTAGATCTATTGACAGTCTTTTGCAAGATTAATTTTAGTTCTCGATTGCTGAATTCAACTTGGTCACTGGACTGAGGATGATAAGGTGATGCAATTCTATGGTTAACATCATATTTAGCTAGAAGTTTACGGAAAGCACCATGAATAAAATGTGAACTACCATCAGTCATTAAGTATCTAGGGACTCCAAACCTCAGAAAAACAATTTCCTTTAGCATTTTAATAGAGGTGTTATGATCAGCACTACTAGTTGGAATAGTCTCTACCCACTTAGTAACATAATCAACATCAACTAAAATATGAGTATACCCATTTGAGGAAGTGGCGTGGCTTGAGACTGTGTCGGTATTTCCCCAAAGAGGAAGGGATGATGCAGCACAGCGACGGTAAGTCTTTCCCTCAATTATGAAACCAAGGTATCGAACCAGTAGGAGGATCACCACCACCTAATAAACAGCACCTGCACACAAAGAACAAATACTTGCAACCCGACACGAAAGAGAGGTTGTCAATCTCTCTACGGTAAAAAGATAGATTAAGATATGATAGATTGGAGAGATAGATCTCTCAAGAACACAAAATAAAAAGAACAAATAAAAAGTGCAGCAAGGTATTTTTGTGTTTTTGGAATAATAGATCTGAAAGCAAAAGTGGAAAAAAGATAGATCGGAAAGCAATATGTTGGAAAAGTAGACCCAGGGGACGTAGGTTTCACTAGTGGCTTCTCTCATGAGTATAACACATGGTGGGTGAACAAATTACTGTTGGGCAATTGATAGAAGATCAAATAATCATGACGATATCCAAGGCGATGATCATTATATAGGCATCACGTCCAAGATAAGTAGACCGACTCCTGCCTGCATCTACTAATATTACTCCACACATCGACCGCTATCCAGCATGCATCTAGTGTATTAAGTTCATGGAAAAATGGATTAATGCAATAAGAACGATGACATGATGTAGACAAGATCTATTCATGTAGGAATAGACCCCATCTTGTTATCCTTAATAGCAACGATACATGCGTGCCTCGCTGCCCCTTCTGTCACTGGGAGAGGACACCGCAAGATCGAACCCATCACAAAGCACCTCTTCACATGGCAAGAAAAATCGATCTAGTTGGCCTAACTAAACCAAAGATTTGAAGAAGAAATACGAGGCTATAATTAATCATGCATATAAGAGATCAAAGAAGACTCAAATAATATTCATGGATAGAAACTGATCATGAACTCAAAATTCATCGGATCCCAACAAACACACCGCAAAAGTTTACATCAAATAGATCTCCAAGAGACCATTGTATTGAGAATCAAAAGAGAGATAGGAAGCCATCTAGCTACTGCCTACGGACCCGTAGGTCTATGGTGGACTACTCACGCATCATCGGAGAGGCACCAATGAGGATGATGAACCCCTCCGTGATGGTGTTAGATTGGATCTCGAGGCTCTGGAACTTGCGGTGGCTGGATGTGTTTTTCGTCGACTCCTTTAGGTTTTTTGGAATATCTGGGAATTTATAGGATCAGAGGCGGTGGAGAGGGGTCCCGAGGAGGGCACAACCCATCAGGGCGCGCCTGGGGCCTCTGGCTCGCCCTGGTGGGTTGTGGTCTCCACGGCCCACCTCTCTGGCACTTCTTTGGCCCACTGGATGTCTTCTGGTCCAAAAAAATCTCCAAAAAGTTTCGTCGCGATTGGACTCCGTTTGGTACTGATATTCTGCGAAGTAAAAAACAAGCAAAAACAACAACTGGCACTTTGGCACTATGTCAATAGGTTAGTCCCAAAAAATGATATAAAGTTGCTATAAAATGATTGTAAAACATCCAATAATGATAATATAATAGGATGGAACAAGCAAAAATTATAAATACGTTGGAGACGTTTCAGGAAGGATAAGGTCCCATAAAGTCAAAACCCCAAACATCGAATGGTTCAATGGCAAGTGAATAATTCATAGGCATTTCCTGACGTTTACCAATGTTACCAACTCTTTTACATTCATTACATGAAAGGACATACTTACGAGCATCTTTGAAAAGAGTAGGCCAATAAAAACCAGATTGTAATACCTTGTGTGCAGTTCTGTCTCCAGCATGGTGTCCTCCGTAAGGTTCAGAATGACACATCCTTAAGATTTGTTCCTGTTCATGCTCAGGTATGCAACGTCTAATAATATCATCTACACCTTCTTAATAAAGATGTGGATCATCCCAAAAGTAATGTCGTAAATCATAAAAGAATTTTTTCTTTTGTTGATAGGTGAAACTAGGTGGGATATATTTAGCAACAATATAATTAGCATAATCAGCATACCAAGGAGTACTACGTGAAGTATTTATAGCATCAAGTTGTTCATCAGGAAAATTATCATCAATAGGCAGGGGGTCATCAAGAACATTTTCCATTCTAGACAGGTTATCGGCTACGGGGTTTTCAGCTCCCTTTCTATCAACAATATGCAAATCAAATTCTTGAAGAAAAAGCACCCACCGAATAAGTCTAGGCTTAGCATCTTTCTTTTCAATAAGGTATTTAATAGCAGCATGATCCGTGTGAATAGTTACTTTGGAATCAACAATATAAGGTCTAAACTTATCACATTCAAAGACAACTGCTAAAAATTCCTTTTCAGTGGTGGCATAATTTCTTTGAGCAACATCTAGGATTTTACTAGCATAATGGATAACATTCAATTTCTTGTCTACTCTTTGCCCTAGAACAGCACCAACAGCATAATCACTAGCATCACACATGATCTCAAATGGTAAGTTCCAATCAGGTGGTTGAACAATAGGTGCGAAAATCAAAGCTTTCTTAAGTATTTCAAAAGCTTCTACACAATCATCATCAAAAACAAAAGGAACATCTTTTTGAAGAAGATTAGTTAACGGCCTAGAAATCTTTGAGAAATCTTTAATGAAGTGCCTATAAAAACCAGCATGACCTAGGAAACTCCTTATACCTTTGATATCTTTGGGGCATGGCATCTTCTCAATGGCGTCAACTTTAGCTTTGTCCACTTCAATACCCCGTTCAGAAATTTTATGCCCAAGCACTATACCTTCATTCACCATAAAATGGCACTTCTCCCAATTTAAAACAAGATTAGTTTCTTCACATCTCTGCAAAACTCGATCAAGGTTGCTCAAGCAATCATCAAAAGAAGTTCCATAAACGGAAAAATCATCCATGAAAACCTCAACCATCTTTTCACAAAAATCAGAGAATATAGCCACCATACATCTTTGAAAGGTAGCAGGTGCATTGCATAAACCAAAAGGCATACGTCTATAAGCATACGTTCCAAAAGGGCAAGTAAAAGTAGTTTTCTCTTGATCCTCTTTTGACAAAAGTATTTGAGAAAACCCAGAATATCCATCAAGAAAGCAGAAGTGTGTCTGCTTAGATAATATTTCTAGCATTTGATCGATAAAAGGTAAAGTATAATGATCTTTCCTAGTAGCTTTGTTTAATTTCCTGAAATCAATCACCATCCTTTAACCAGTTACTATTCTTTGTGGTATAAGTTCATTTTTATCATTAGGGACAACAGTTATACCTCCTTTCTTAGGAACACAATGAACATGACTTACCCATCTACTATCAGCAATAGGATAAATTATACCTGCCTCCAGAAGCTTTAATATTTCAGTTCTTACCACTTCCTTCATCTTAGGGTTCAAGCGGCGTTGATGGTCAATGACGGGTTTAGCATCCGGTTCCATATTAATCTTGTGCTGACATAGAGTGGGACTAATGCCCTTAAGATCATCAAGCGTATATCGAATAGCATCCCGGTGCTTCTTCAGAGTTTTAAGTAGTCTCTTTTCTTCATGCTCTGAAAGGTTAGCACTAATAATAATAGGATATATCTTCTTTTCATCAAGTAGGCATATTTCAAAGTATTGGGTAAAGTCTTTAACTCAAACACGGGATCTCCCTTGGGTGGAGGGGGGTCCCTGTAGGATCGAAAGTATGCCTAGAGGGGGGTGATTAGACTACTTGACCAAATAAAAGTTATACCTTTTCCCAATTTTAAGTAGTGACAGATTTTAGCAATGATAGCAATTCAAGTACACCCTACACATGCATGTCTAAGAGTATAGCAGCGGAAAGTAACAACAAGTGTATGCAGTAGAGGGTAGGAAGGAAGATCAAACGCAATTTGTAGACACGAAGATTTTTCCCGTGGTTCCGATAGGTGGTGCTATCGTACGTCCATGTTTATGGAGTCTTCAAACCACGGAGGGTAACGGTCGCGAGAGTCCACAGAGGGCTCCACCCATAAGGGTCCACGAAGTAGCAACCTTGACTATTCCATAACGGCTTCCGTCCACGAAGGACTAGCCTCACTATGGGTAGATCTTCACGAAGTAGGCGATCTCCTTGCCCGTACAAACTTCTTGGTTCAACTCCACAACACGAAGTAGGAGGCTCCCAAGCGACACCTAACCAATCTAGGAGGCACCACCCTCCAAAAGGTAATAGGCTCGGTAATGTCGATGAACTCCTTGCTCTTGTGCTTCAAGATGATAGACTCCTCAACACACAATCACTCTCTCACAGATTTGGCTTTGGTGGAAGAGATTGATTTGGTGGGAAGCAACTTGGGGAGGCTAGAGATCAAGATTCATATGGTAGGAATGGAATAGCTTGATCTCAACACATGAGTAGGTGGCTCTCTCTCAGAAAATTGGATGGGGTGAGTATGGAATAGTTCTGAGTGCTTCTCTTTCGAGTGGGTGGTGGTGAAGGGGTATATATAGGCATCCCCAAAAATCCAACCGTTACACCTAAAGTGACCAACTCGGTGACACCGAAGTGTAAAACTCGATGGTACCGAAGTGATCAAAAGGTGGTAACTTTTGAATCTCGGTGAGACCGATACATAACTCTCGGTGGTACCGATTAGGTGACCAACGATCAGAATGCACAACTCGGTGACGCCGATTCTCAAGTCTCGGTGGTACCAATTCTTGACCATGGCTAACCAGAGAGTTGGTCCAAAAACTCGGTGACACCGATTCACAATTCTCGGTGGTACCGATTCTTGTGAATAGCTAACCAGGAAGTTGGTCCAAATCTCGGTGAGACCGACTGGCAAAACTTGGTGGTACCGAAGCTTGAAAATAGCTAAACAGAAAGTTGGCAACTGAACTCGGTGGCACCGATGCAGAATTGGTTGCACCGAAGGGCTAGGGTTTGGCATGGGTCTGTCTGAATTTGGGAATCGGTGGGACCGAGTGGGAATTGTTGGTTGCACCGATTTTGGATATTTGGCTTTGGACAGACTTTTGTGGAAGAGTTTGTGAGTGTTTTTGGTGACTATCACTTGTGCACATGGAGCATCTTGTTCACCAACAGTAACTTACCCCCTTTTAATAGTATTGGCTTGAGTCAAAGTGATTTCTCACAAAGTGAAATGTAGAGTCCTCTTGCTTGAAGCTTTGCCAATCCATTTCCTTGCATCTAGGGGTATCTCCACAATCCTTTTGCCATCCCTATCATTGAACTTTTCCTGAAATATGCTTAGTGGAAACATTAGTTCAATGACATATATGTTGTTATTAATTACCAAAACCACCAAGGGAGCAAATGTGCTTTCAGTCCCCTAAAATATCAACCGGTAAGTTGTGTTTAAGAATAGGCGTTTGTTTCAGAAATTTGTCATCTATTTCATTTCTCTCATTCATATGCATATCGTTTTCATGGTCTAGTAAATATTGTTCTAGCGGATCGGAAGGAGGTACAAAAATAGAGGCTAGACCAATAATCTCGGCTTTGCTTGGTAATTCTTTCTCATGCGGTTGTTTACTAAACTTAGAGAAATTAAATCAATGAGACACATCTCCAAAGCCTAATTTAACCTTCTCAGTAACACAATTAATCTCAGCATTAACAGTATTCAAGAAAGGCCTACCAAATATAACGGGGCAAAAGTTATCTTGTTCTGAATCAAGTACTAGAAAATCAGAGGGTTACTTGACCTTTCCACACAAGACCTTAACATCTCTAACAATCCCAAGCGGTGTAATAATGTCCCTGTTCGCAAGTTTAATAGTAACATCAGTGTCCTCAAGCTCAGATGGTGCTATGTCATTCATAATTTCTTGATATAAGGTAAAAGGTATAGCGCTAACACTAGCACCAATATCACACAAGCCATGATAACAATAATCTCCAATTTTAACTGAAACCACAGGCATACCAACAACTAGTTTATTTTTATCTAGTTTATCTTGCGTGTTTCTGGAAAGTTTTGCAATTCTAGCGGCTTCACAACAGAAGTAAATAACAAGACCATCAATATTATCAACTAGTAGATCTTTAACCATGGCAACTTTAGGCTCAACATTTATTTGTTCACGAGGTGTAGGTGTCCTATCATGACTTTTATAAACCACAGTTGTAGCTTTAGCGTGTTCCTTAATTCTAACAGGGAAAGGTGGCTTCTCATACGTCTCCAACGTATCTATAATTTTTTATTGTTCCATGCTGATATATTATCATTCTAGGATACTTTTTGGGTCATTATTTACCAATTTATAATATTTTTGAGCACTAACCTATTGACCCAGTGCCCAGTGCAAGTTGTTATTTCTGCGTGTTTTTGCCTTTGAAGGTTTACTGTACCAAACGAAGTCCAATTGCCTTTTTGATGATTTTTTATGGACTATATGAAGACCTAGAAGCTTCGGAAGGAAGCCGGGAGGCACACGAGGGCCCCACCACACATCAAGGCGCGCCCTGGGGGGCGCGCCCTGATATGTGGTGGGCCCCTCGGGCACCTCCCGACGTCCCTCTTCGGCCTATAAATTCTCTAATATTCTGAAAACCCTGGAGGCAGTCTCGAAACCCTTTTTCCGCCGCCGCAAGTCTCTGTTCCGTCGTGAGGCCATCTGGAGCTCCGATCCGGCACCCTACCGGAGGGGGGATCGATCACGGAGGGCCTCTTCAACAACCTTGCTACCCTCATAATTATGTGTGAGTAGTTCACCACATACCTACGGGTCCATAGCTAGTACCTAGATGGCAATCTCTCTCTCTCTCTTATGATCTTCAATACAATGGCCATCGCATCTTCGCTTTGATTTATCCGATGTAATCCTATTGTGTGGTGTGTTTGTTGGGATTCGATGAATTGTGGATTTATGTTCAGATTATTCATGAAAAGTATTTGAGATGCCTGTGAATTATATTATCTCTTATGTGTATGATCATTATAGCTTCGTAATGCTCTCCGGTCTATTGATATGCTTTGGCCAAGTAGATTGATATTTCATCGGTGGGAGTGGTGCGTTGTGGTAGCTTCAACCTGGCGAGTTTCTATATCCCAGTGACAAAGTAGGGGACAAGATGCGTCTTTGTGTTGTTGCTAATAAGGATAAAATGATGGGGTTCATTCATATTGTTTGATTTTACTTTGTCTACATCATGTCATCGTTCTCCAAGCATTACTCTGGTTTACTTAATACTCGAGATGCATGCTGGATAGCGGTCGATGAGTGGAGTAATAGTAATAGGTGCAGGCAGGAGTCGGCCTATTTGCTTATGGATGTGATGCCTATATATACATGATCATTATCGTGAACATCGCATAACTACCCGCTTTTCTATCAATTGCCCAACAGTAATTTGTTTACCCACCGTATGCTGCCTACATGAGAGATGTCGCTAGGGAACACTATGGCCCCCAGGTCTATTCACTTATATATTCGCAAACGCAATATTTAACTTGCTGCCTTTATTTACTTTTTATTTATTTTGCAATTTATATTTATCAACAATTATCTACACAGCTCATTTGCTTGCAAATAACGAGATCAAGGGGATTGACAACCCTCTAGCCCGCGTTGGGTGCAAGTTGTTTGTTCATTTGTGTGCAGCCGCTGAAGACGGTTGAGGGTTGATATTCCTATTGGTTCGATAAACCTTGGTTTCATAACTAAGGGAAATACTTATCCGCTTTGTGCGGCAATTACCCGTTCCTCTTCACGGAAAACCCAACGCAGATCACAAGTATCAGGAAGGATTTCTGGCGCCGTTGCCGGGGAATATCATAATCTACTACCAAGTAACTTCACACAAATTTTCATTCACTTGTTATTATTTTTATTTGCTGTTATATTTAGCTTGTCACATAAAAATCAAAAAACAAAAATATATACCTTTGCTTGTTACTAGTTTACTTCTTCGCTTGCTAGTTTGCTTGTTTTGCTTGTTACTTTGCTTGCTCGGTCACCATGTCTCAAGATTCTACTAAGTTGTGTGACTTCTCAAATACTAATAATAATTATTTTATTAGAACTCCTATACCACCCGCCACTAGTGCGGATGCTTTTGATGTTAATGCTGCATTGCTAAATCTTGTCATGAAAGATCAATTTTCGGGAAGTCCTAATGAGGATCCTGCGTCACATCTTAATACCTTTATTGAATTATGTTACATGCAAAATAAAAGGATATGGATAATGATATTGTGAAATTAAAATTATTACCTTTTTCACTAAGAAATAAAGCTAAAGCTTGGTTTTCATCTTCACCGCGTAATAGTATTGGAACATGGGATAAGTGTAAAGATTCTTTTATTGCCAAGTATTTTCCTCCTGCTAAGATCATCTCCCTTAGAAATCAAATTATGAATTTTAAACAGCAAGATCAAGAGCATGTTGCACAAGCTTGGGAGAGAATGAATTAATGATAAGGAATTGTGCAAGTCACAGTTTAAATATGTGGATGATTATCCAAAACTTCTATGCTGGACTAAACTTTGTGTCTAGAAATCTTCTAGATTCTGCTGCAGGTGGTACCTTTATGGATGTGACCTTAGGAAAGGCCACAAAACTTCTGGACAACATCATGACAAATTATTTTCAATGGCATACCGAAAGGTCTCCAACCGGTAAGAAGGTAAATTCTGTTGAAGAAATCGCTACTTTGAGTGAAAAAGCGGATGCTCTTATGAATATGGTTGCTAGTAAAAATGCTCATGTTGATCCCAATGATGTTCCCTTGTCTACTTTGATTGAGAAAAATAATGATGCTATTGATGTGAACTTTGTCTCGCGAAATAATTTCAATAACAGTGCTTATAGAGGAAATTTCAATTCTAGGCCATATCCCGGTAATTCCTCTAACAACTATGGAAACTCTTATGGTAATTCTTAATGCAATTCTTCTACAAATGATAATAGGATACCCTCTGATCTTGAGAAGACAATTAAATAATTTATTAATTCTCAAAAGGTTTTCAACACTATGGTAGAAGAAAAGTTGCATGTAGTTGACACCTTGGCTAAAAGCATGGATAGAATTGCTCTTGATGTGGAAACTCTTAAAAATAAAGCTTTAACACCCAAGCATTATTTCAATGATGCCATTAAATCTATCCAAATATCTATCAATGAAAGTAAGCAGAGGACCACTAAGTTGAGGGCTAAGCGAGAATTCTTAGAAAAAGCTCTTCCACCCGGTTTTTACCGGAATTATGATGAAGATCTTAAAATGGTTGGTGTTTCTCCTATTGAATCTTTGTTTACTTCTCTGGATATAAATGATAAAGGGACTGGAGATGAGTCAACTTTAATAGAGGAGCGTCCTGTTTGCTTGGAGGGTGATGATTTTAATGCTAACACTGATAAATGTCGGTTTGGAGAGGTCAAAACTTCAACTAGTGATGCACCCACTATCTTGGATTACAAGGAATTTAATTATGATAATTGCTCTTTATTAGAATGTATTTCCTTGTTGCAATCCGTTATTAGCTCACCCAATGCTTATGAACAAAACAAAGCTTTTACCGAACACATAGTAGAAACTATGATAAGAGCTTATGATGAGAAACTTGAGCTTGAAGTTTCTATTCCTAGAAAATTGCATGATGAGTGGGAACCTACTATCAAAATAAAGATCAATAAATATGAATGTAATGCGTTGTGTGACCTTGGTTCTAGTGTTTCAACTATTCCTATAACTCTTTGTGATGTACTCGGTCTCACTAATATTGAAGATTGTTCCCTCAACTTGCACCTTGCGGATTCTACCATCAAGAAACCTTTTGGTAGAAGTAATGATGTGCTTATTATTTCAAATAAAAATTATGTGAATGTAGATTTCATTGTGCTTGATATTGATTGCAATCCTTCTTGTCCCATAATACTTGGAAGGCCTTTCTTCCGAACTATAGGTGCAATCATTGACATGAAAGAGGGAAACATAAGATTCCAATTCCCATTAAATAAAGGGATGGAACACTTCCCTAGAAATAGAATTAAACCACCTTATGAGATCTACTTATGGGTGGAGTGTCAAAGATGACAACACTTAAAACTATGCATTATGCCTAACTAGGGGCATAAAACAATAGCGCTTGTTGGGAGGCAACCTAATAGTTATCTTTAAATTTTTGCTTAGAACTTTTTGTTTATTTTTAATAGCATGATTATTGCCTCTGTAATTATTATGTTTTTGTGTTTAAATTAGTGTTTGTGCCAAGTAAATCCTTTGGGATGACTCACAAGATGAGTAGAATCAATGCTGAAACAAAACAAAAACTTTTGACTCCAGTACAGGAATTTTCATATTTTTTCTGGAGCGTGATAACGATCTGAAATTTTTACACAGTGTTACTATACAGTTTTTCGAGGTTTTCCTAATTTTTCAGAATTTTTACAGAAGTATAGGTTCTCTATAGATTGCTACAGACTGTTCTGTTTTAGACAGATTCAGTTTTTGCTTGCATGCTTGCTTACTTTGATTAAACTATGGATTGTATCGGGGGGTATAAGCCATGGAGAAGTTAGAATACAGTACCTATTATGCATTTATGAAATTTGAATCAATTTACAACAGCACTTAAAGTATGCAATATGTTTCTTATACTAACGGATCTCACGATGTTTTGTTGAGTTTTGTGTGATTGAAGTTTTCAAGTTTTGGGTGTTATCTTGATGGACAAAGGAATAAGGAGTAGCAAGAGCCTAAGATTGGGGATGCCCAAGGCAACCCAAGGTAATATTTTAAAGGAGACTCAAGCGTCTAAGCTTGGGGATGCCCCGGAAGGTATCCCCTCTTTCCTCTCAAATCCATCGGTATGTCACTCGAAGCTATATTTTTATTCGTCACATGATATGAGTTTTGCTTGGAGCGTCATTTGCTTTTGTTTGCTTTTACTTTCAGTTTACCACAATCATTGTTTGCTGGACACACTATTTAAGAGAGACACACCTTCATCATAATTTGTTAGAATACTCTATGTGCTTCACTTATATCCTTTGAGCTTAGCAGTTGCTCTAGTACTTCACTTATATCTTTTTGAGCACGGTGGCGTGTAGATTTTAAAGAAATGATTTCACTCTTGTTCTTCACTTATATTTGTTTGAGAGTTAATAAATAGCGACGGTAATTTGCATGGGTCATACAGACTAGTCCAAAAATATTAGGTATTCAAAGAGTGATAATCAAAACCATCATGTAGCACATATAAAGAAATTGTGGGTTAATGATATTGGTGTAGTAATATGAAATAGGTGTGAGTTCATAATTGTTAAACCGTAGAAGTGTCAATATTAAGAGGGGTTGACCTTTTTGTTCATCTAAAAATTAAAGAAGCATGGTGATGATGTGTGAGCATTTCTATTCCTCGTTGAAATCCTAGTGTTGTTTCGGGTCGGAAGCACGCGATGGTTAACTCCTACCAACCTCTTCCCTCGGGGCATGCGATAAGTACTTTGATTTATGATAAACTAATACAACTTTTCAATAAGTATATGAGTTCTTTATGACTAATGTGAAACCATGGACATACGCAGTCTCACCTTTTCATAATTTGCTGGCCTCTTCGGTACCGTGCATAGCCCGTTCTCACTTCGAGGATCGGTGAAACTTTCGCTAGTGCATCCAAACCCCTGTGACATGATACGCTCTGTTGCACATAAGCCTTATTATATCTTCCTCAAAACAGCCACCATACCTACCTATCATGGCATTTCCATAGCCATTCCGAGATATATTGCCATGCAAATTCCATCGTCACTTCACATGACTAGTTCGTTCATCGTCATATTACTTTGCGTGATCATATAGAGCTGACATAGTATTTGTGGCAAAGCCACTGATGTCTACTACACAACTTGTTCTTATAGACTCGTGTTGGGCCTCCAAGCGCAGAGTTTTGTAGGATAGTACCAAATTTCCCTCTAGTGGATGACCTAAGGTTTATCAATCCATGGGAGGTGTAGGATGAAGATGGTCTCTTTCAAACAACCCTTTAACCAAATAATAAAAAGTCTCTTGTGTCCCCCAACACACCAAATACAATGGTAAATTGTATAGGTGCACTAGTTCGGCGAAGAGATGGTGACACAAGTGTAGTAATGATAGTAGGTATTGATTTTTGTAATAGTAATAAAAAACAGCAAGGTAGCAAGTAACAAAAATGAGCACAAACGGTATTGCAATGCTTGAAAACAAGGCCTAGGGTCCGTATTTTCGCCAGTGCAATCTCTCAACAATGCTAATATAATTGGATCACTTAACCATCCCTCAACGTGTCGGGGGGATCACCCCCGGGTAGGCTCATGGAGGCAACTCAACATTTTAAAACAACGGGGCGGCCAACGCCCCTCTGTCCAGCTGCTCCGGCTAGTACCCCGGTCCGGCCGGCTCCCCGCCCAGCCGGCTGCTCTGACCGACCCCTGTCCGGCTGCTCCAGCCGGCCTGCTGCGCGAGGTGAACCACGGCGTCCCATCGGACACGACGCAAAGACACTATAGCCTGCATCACGCGTCACCTCACTGCACCCTAATAGTGGTGCACTATTGACTGCATCACGCGTCATCTCCAATAGTGGTGCACTGTTGCCTACATCACTTGTCACCTCCAACAGTGTATAGTTGGCCATGCGGGCCACCCTTTGTCCCCTGGGCCTCCCTTTGTAAGAGGCACCAGGGGAGCTCCCTCACACAGGGACGCAGACGGGAGGGCCTAGACTCTCTCATTTCTCTCATCCCCACACACCCTCACACTCGCGTATGAGGCAACAAGCCCATGGCTCTCCTCTCCCACACAGCTCCAGGAGCAACCATGTACTACATATACACGTCATATACAGACATGCAGGAGTAGGGGTATTATCTCTCCGGAGAGCCCCGAACCTGGGTAAACCACCGCGTGCTATTGCCCTATCTCGTCCCGGATCTCCACTGCAGCCTTGCTCTCACCTCTTAAGCCATCCCATGGCATCTGCCGTCCCGCGGCACCCCCCGTGAGAAAACGACGACAGTTGGCGCCCACCGTGGGGCCGTCCGCGGCACCGGCCGGAGTCACGCTCCGGGCGGGACCCTTCACCACCTCCCCCGGCCGCCCCGCGCCCGGGCGGAACTGCACGCTCGTGGGGCTTGCTCTCGCGGGGCGGAACCCCATCCTTGCTAGCCCTGCACGCAACGCTGCCGGCCTCTCCGCCGAGCAGCTCGGCAGCGACCCTCTGCTCAACATCACCGAGCGCCTCGGCAGGCTGAGCCTCACCGACGAGCCGGCTACCGACGAGTACCCTGGCCAGGTGCTCGACTGCCTCGACCCGCCCTCGTCCGTAGGCGCACTCGCCCCGGGCGAGGCCGACGACTCCCGCGTCCGCGCGGGGGTAATGGCCACTGGCTCCTCCACGACCTCTGGCCGTGCCAGGGCGGAGGCGGATGCGGCCGTTGCGGCCGCTCGCGCCGACACCTCCGACCCCCTCGGCGCCGTGCTTCGGGGCCTAGGCACTCCCATCGCGCCTACCGCGAACCCAACTACGGCTACGGCTGAGCTGGAGGCCGCTCGCCGGCTGCTTTTCGATGAGGCGACCACGCTCGCCACCACCAAGCGCCGGATGGAATCCGCGCAGCGCGAGTACAACTCCGCCTACGGCCTCACCCCCGCCGGCAACGAACCCAGCCGGCGCGGTGATGTCCGCAACCGCGGCCGCGTGGTCGCGGAGATCCTCGGCGGCAGGCTTCCCACATACGACACGCCCGCCGCCAACCTGAGGGCCGCCCACGTAGCCTACGCCGACGTCGCCGGCCTGGTGGGCAAATAGCGAGAGCAGCAGGACCGCCACATCCAAGACCTCATCTCCACCGCTAACGCCCAGCAGGCCCGGCTCGGTGGCATCAACGCCGGCTCCGAAATTCCCATCCCTGAGGGGGACGCTCCACCTACTGCTGGCCAGCGCCGGCCGGTCCAGCAAGCCTCTTCCCCTCGCGGCTCCGGCCGGTGGGGCGCTGGGTCTCACAACGGACGCTCCCGGCTTCGAGACGAACAGCCGGCCATCAACAGCCGGCGCGACGACGCTCCGGCTGGCCGCAGCCGGCGCAGCCAAGACCATACCCCGCCCCCGCGGCGGGAACGTGCTCGCTCGCCTACCCCGACTGTCCGTCCCGAGCTCGCCGCTCGGCTTGGCCCGCGTGTTCCGCGGAGCGAGAACGACGCTCGGACCCGCATCGAGCGGCTAGCGCCGTCGGCCCTCCTCGAGGAGGAGGGCTCGATCGGCCCGGCATGTTTCGGCCCTCGGATTCGCAATGAGCCATTCCCGGCCGGCTTCACTCTCCCTCGCGACACCCAGAAGTACAACGGCACCGCCAAGCCGGAGGACTGGCTGGTCGACTACACCACCGCGGTCGGCATTGCTAGGGGGAACAAGCGCCTAGCCGTGCGCTACGCCCCCCTAATGTTGACCAGCTCGGCCCGGACCTGGCTTAACAGCCTGTCGGCCGGCAGCATCAACACCTGGACGGACTTCGAGGAAGCGTTCGTCCGCAGCTTCACCAGCACCTACAAGTGGCCCGGCCGGCCCCGCGAGCTGGCCATGTGCGTCCAGGGGCCGGAGGAGCCCCTCCGCGACTACCTCACGCGCTGGACCGAGCTCCGGAACTCCTGCGAGGGAGTGCACGAGGTGCAGGCCATCCAATATTTCATCGAGGGTTGCCGCGACGGCACCCACCTCAAGCACAAGCTCTTGTGCTCCGAGCCGGCTACCCTGGCAGATCTGATGGCCAAGGCGGATAAGTACGTCACGGACGACTCCGCAATGTGGATGAAGGTCACCACGCCAGCCAAGCCGACTCCGCCGCCTGCCGCGCCGCGGGCGGCTGCCGACAACCGGCAGCAGCAGAACAACAAACGCAAGTCCGACCAGCCGGATCCCCGCTACGGGAGCCGGCAGGTTGCCACCATCGAAGAGGAACAACCGGCTGCCCAGGCCCCCAGCCAGCGCCAGCGCACCGGCAAGGCCGCCTGGCAGCCCAAGCTTACCTTCGAGCAGATGCTCGACCTACCCTGCAAGCACCACTCCGGGGCCAAGCCGGCCACCCATACGCTCCGGCAATGCAGCTTCTCCCAGCGGCTAGCCCGAGGCGAGGGCCTTCCGACTCTGATACGTCTCCAATGTATCTATAATTTTTTATTGTTCCATGCTATTATATTATCTGTTTTGGATGTTTTAAATGCATTAATATGCTATTTTATATTATTTTTGGGACTAACCTATTAATCTCGAGCCTAG
The DNA here is from genome assembly GCA_039707655.1 of Elymus sibiricus. Classification (NCBI taxonomy): domain Eukaryota; kingdom Viridiplantae; phylum Streptophyta; class Magnoliopsida; order Poales; family Poaceae; genus Elymus; species Elymus sibiricus. The sequence goes on from CM077665.1 coordinate 515,953,466, forward strand.
TGCCAGTTTCTGTTTTTTCCTTGTTTTTGAGTATTGCAGATAAGGAATATTAAACGGAGTCCAAACGGAATAAAATCTTCGGAATAATTTTTCTTGGACCAGAAGCAACCCAGAGGACTTGGAGACCAAGGCAGGGGAGCCATTGTGTGGCGACAAGCCACAGGAGCGCGCCCCCCTGGCTTGTGGCCCCACGGCAACTCCTCTAACCCTATTCTTTGGCCTATAAATTCAGAAATATTCCCTGGATACCAAAAAGAGCCACAAAAACACTTTTCCGCCGCCAGGAGCCTCGGTTCCCGTGAGATCCAATCTTGGAGCCTTTTCCGGTAATCTACCGGAGGGGGATTCAATCACGGAGGGCATCTACATCAACTCCATTACCCCTCCGATGATGCGTGAGTAGTTCACCACAGACCTTCGGGTCCATAGCTAGTAGCTAGATGGCTTCTTCTCTCTCTTTGCTCTTCAATACCATGTTCTTCATGATCTTCATGGAGATCTATCCGATGTAATACTCTTTTGCGGTGTGTTTGTCGAGATCCGATGAATTGTGGGTTTATGTTCAGATTATCTATGAATATTATTTGAGTCTTTTCTGAATTCTTATATGCATGATTTCATATCTTTGCAAGTCTCTTCGAGTTATTGGTTTGGTTTGGCCAACTAGATTGGTAATTCTTGCAATGGGAGAAGTGCTTAGTTTTGGGTTCAATCTTGCGGTGTCCTCACCCAGTGACATAGTAGGGGTAGCGAGGCACGTATTGTATTGTTGCCATCGAGGATAAAAAGATGGGGTTTTCATCATATTGCTTGAGTTTATCCCTCTACATCATGTCATCTTACCTAATGCGTTACTCTGTTCTTCATGAACTTAATACTCTAGATGCAGGCAGGAGTCGGTCGATGTGTGGAGTAATAGTAGTAGATGCAGAATCGTTTCGGTCTACTTGACACGGACGTGATGCCTATATGCATAATCATTGCCTTGGATATCTTCATAATTATTCGCTTTTCTATCAATTGCTCGACAGTAATTTGTTCACCCACCGTAATACTTGTCATCATGAGAGAAGCCTCTAGTGAAACCTATGGCCCCTGGGTGTATTTTCCATCTTATACTTTAAGATCTAAAACCAAAAATACCAAAAATACCTTGCTGCATTATTTTTACTTTTGTTTTACTTTCCGTTCAAGCAATCTATTCTATCTATCTCTATCAGATCTCATCCTTGCAAGTAACCGTGAAGGGATTGACAACCCCTTTAAAGCGTTGGGTGCAAGTGTTTGATTCTTTGTGTAGGTACATCTATTGGGGACTTGCTTGTATCTCCTACTGGATTGATACCTTGGTTCTCAACCATTGAGGGAAATACTTATCTACTTTGCTGCATCATCAGTTCCTCTTCATGGAAACCAACGCATGCTCGAGAAGTAGCAAGAAGGATTTCTGGCGCCGTTGCCGGGGAGATACATAGCAAGTCAAGAGAAGAACTTTCCGTCAACTTGTCAATTTCTGACGTGCTTGCCGGAGAGATCTACATCAAGCCTACCAAGTACCCATCACAAACTCATCTCTTGCATTTACTTTATTTGCCATTTGCCTCTCGTTTTCCTCTCCCCCACTTCTAAAACGATTTTCCAAAAAAATATTTGCTCTTTTTCACTCTCTTTCCCGCTGGATCTCTTACTTGTTGCTATGTCTATCGTTTCTACTTCCCCCTTGTCACCAGATTTTGAAATCCTTTACTTCAAACAAAAGCAAGGGGAAAATTTGAAAGATGCCTGGTATAGGCTAATGGAATCTTACTGTGCCTCCAATCTAAAAGGAGATGCCAAGGTTTTGCTTAGAAATTTTTACGTTGGATTGGCTTTGCATCATAGAGAGTTTTTGGATTTCGCCTCAAAAGGGAATTTTATTGATTTAGATACGAACGCGGCATATGAAGTTTTGGAGGGGATTTTGGGGGTCCCTCCACCCAACAAAGGGTTTTCTTTCTCACAAGAAGGAGTTCAAATTCTCGACAAATTTAGTGACTTACATAAGCACTTGGTTGAGTTACAACAATATCACGAACCCCTTAAACATTTTAATGGAAACCTCAATCGTTTAAATACTTTGATTACCCTTTGCAATAAGCGTCTGGATATTTTGGATATTAAGATGGATCCTTCCTCTACAAATCCGGGGAAGAGGAAAGAACCCCCCGGATTTGAGAAGGCCCTCACAAAAGTTGCCAATACCAAAGATGACAAGACCTAGATCTATTGCGTTTTGCCTAGCTAGGGGCGTTAAACAATAGCGCTTGTTGGGAGGCAACCCAATTTTATTTTTGCTTTCTGTTTTTTCTTTATGTTTTGGTGTGTTTTCCACATTATTACTTCTGTAATAATTGTGTTTTCTTGTTTAAATTATTGTTTGAGCCATGTAAGACCTTTGGGATGGTCTACGGTGTTTGTTGATTTGATTTTGCTGAAAAACAAAAACTTTTGCTCTCAGTCCAGGAATTTTGTAAATTCACTGGAACGTGATTCTGATCTGAATTTTTTACACAAGATTGATATACAAATTTCCCTGATTTTCCTAATTTTTCAGAATTTTTGGAGTTACAGAAGTATTCGAAGTCTATAGATTACTACAGACTGTTCTGTTTTTAACAGATTCTGTTTTCTTTGTGTTGTTTGCTTATTTTGATGAATCTATGGGTTGTATCGGTGGGTATGAACCATGGAGAAGTTAGAATACAGTATATATTACACCAATATAAATAAAGAATGAGTTCACAACAGTACCTAAAGTGGTGATTTATTTTTCTTATACTAACGGATCTCATGAGTTTTCTGTTGAGTTTTCTGTTGTGAAGTTTTCAAGTTTTGGGTAAAGATTTGATGGACTATGGAATAAGGAGTGGCAAGAGCCTAAGCTTGGGGATGCCCAAGGCACCCCAAGCCATATTCAAGGATACCAAAAAGCCTAAGCTTGGGGATGCCCCGGAAGGCATCCCCTCTTTCGTCTTCAATCCATCGGTAAATTTACTTGAGGCTATATTTTTATTCACCACATGATATGTGTTTTGCTTGGAGCGTCTTGTATGATATGAGTCTTTGATTTTTAGTTTGCCACAATCATCCTTGCTGCACACACTCTTTTTGAGAGAGACACGCTGAATCGTGAATTTACTAGAATACTCTATGTGCTTCACTTATATCTTTTGAGCTAGGCAATGTTGCTCTAGTGCTTCACTTATATCTTTTTAGAGCACGGTGGTGTTATATTTTATAGAAATTATTGAACTCTCGTACCTCACTTATATTATTTTGAGAGTTTCTTAAAACAGCATGGTAATTTGTTTAGGTTATGATTTTAGTCCTAATATAATGGGCATCCAAGAGGGATATAATAAAAACTTTCATATTAAGCGCATTGGATACTATGAGAAGTTTGATTCCTTGCATATAGTTTTGAGATAATGGAGATGGTAATATGAGAGTCATGCTAGTGAGTAGTTGTGAATTGGAAGAGATACTTGTGTTGAAGTTTGTGATTCCCGTAGCATGCACGTATGGTGAACCGTTATGTAACGAAGTCGGAGCATGATTTGTTTAATGATTGTCAACCTTTGTGTGAGGGTCGGGGGCGCGTGATGGTTAACTCCTACCAACCTCTCCCCTAGGGGCATGCGTCTAATGCTTTGTTTGATAACTAATAGACTTTTGCAATAAGTATGTGAGTTCTTTATGACTAATGTTGAGTCCATGGATTATACGCACTCTCACCCTTCCACCTTTGCTAGCCTCTCTAGTACCGCACAACTTTCGCTGGTACATCAAACCCACCTTCCTCAAAACAGCCACCATATATGTTCCTCAAAACAGCCACCATACCTACCTATTATGGCATTTCCATAGCCGTTCCAAGATATATTGCCATGCAACTTCCACCGTTCCGCTTTTCATGACATGCACCATCACTTTCATCTGGCATATAGAGTCATATTTTGTCACAGGTATAGAGTTGTAATTTTCTTTTTGAGTTGTAAGTAAATAAAAGTGTGATGATTTTCATTATTAGAGCATTGTACCGTGTGAGAAAAGGATGATGGAAGCCATGACTCCCTCACAAGTTGGGATGAGTATCCGGACTTTACAAAAAAAATAAAAGAGGCCAGCGAAGCCCAAATAAAAAAAAAGAGGCCAAAGATGCCCACCAAAAAGAAAAAAAATGAGAGAAAGAGAGAACGGGCAATTGCTACTATATTTTTCCACACTTGTGCTTCAAAGTAGCACCATGATCTTCATGATAGAGAGTCTCCTATTTTGTCACTTTCATATAACTAGTGGAGTTTCATCTTGCACGACCACTTAGTTTTCTTTTTGAGCTTTCATACACTTATAGCTCTAAGTGCATTTGTTGCATGGCAATCCCTACTCACTCACATTGATATCTATCGATGGGCATCTCCATAGCCCGTTGATACGCCTAGTTGATGTGAGACTATCTTCTCCCTTTTTCCTTGCAACCTCCACCATATTCTATTCCACCTATAGTGCTATATCCATGGCTCACGCTCATGTATTGCGTGAGAGTTGAAAAGGTTTGAGAACACCAAAAGTGTGAAACAATTGCTTGACTTGTTCATCGGGGTTGTGCATGATTTAGATACTTTGTGTGGGGAAGATGGAGCATAGCCAGACCATATGATTTTGTAGGGATAACTCTCTAAGGCCGTGTTATTTCGAAAGGACACAATTGCCTTGTTGGTGTGCTCGAAGTATTACTGTTTTTATGTCAATATTAGACTATTGTTTTGAATCTTACGGATCTGAATATTCATGCCACAATAAAGAATATTACATGGATAAATATGTTAGGTAGCATTCCACATCAAAAATTCTGTTTTTATCATTTACCTACTCGAGGACGAGCAGGAATTAAGCTTGGGGATGCTTGATACGTCTCCAACGTATCTATAATTTTTGATTGTTCCATGCTATTATATTATCTGTTTTGGATGTTTTATATGCATTAATATGCTATTTTATATTATTTTTGGGGCTAACCTATTAATCTAGAGCCTAGTGCCAGTTTCTGTTTTTTCCTTGTTTTTGAGTATTGCAGATAAGGAATATTAAACGGAGTCCAAACGGAATAAAATCTTCGGAATAATTTTTCTTGGACCAGAAGCAACCCAGAGGACTTGGAGACCAAGGCAGGGGAGCCGCCGTGTGGCGACAAGCCACAGGGGCGCGCCCTAGGGGGGGGGGCGCCCCCCTGGCTTGTGGCCCCACGGCAACTCCTCTAACCCTATTCTTCGGCCTATAAATTCAGAAATATTCCCTGGATACCAAAAAGAGCCACGAAAACACTTTTCCCCCGCCAGGAGCCTTGGTTCCCGTGAGATCCAATCTTGGAGCCTTTTCCGGTAATCTGCTGGAGGGGGATTCAATCACGGAGGGCATCTACATCAACTCCATTGCCCCTCCGATGATGCGTGAGTAGTTCACCACAGACCTTCGGGTCCATAACTAGTAGCTAGATGGCTTCTTCTCTCTCTTTGCTCTTCAATACCATGTTCTTCATGATCTTCATGGAGATCTATCCGATGTAATACTCTTTTGCGGTGTGTTTGTCGAGATCCGATGAAGTGTGGGTTTATGTTCAGATTATCTATGAATATTATTTGAGTCTTTTCTGAATTCTTATATGCATGATTTCATATCTTTGCAAGTCTCTTCGAGTTATTGGTTTGGTTTGGCCAACTAGATTGGTAATTCTTGCAATGGGAGAAGTGCTTAGTTTTGGGTTCAATCTTGCGGTGTCCTCACCCAGTGACATAGTAGGGGTAGCGAGGCACGTATTGTATTGTTGCCATCGAGGATAAAAAGATGGGGTTTTCATCATATTGCTTGAGTTTATCCCTCTACATCATGTCATCTTACCTAATGCGTTACTCTGTTCTTCATGAACTTAATACTCTAGATGCAGGCAGGAGTCGGTCGATGTGTGGAGTAATAGTAGTAGATGCAGAATCGTTTCGGTCTACTTGACACGGACGTGATGCCTATATGCATAATCATTGCCTTGGATATCTTCATAATTATTCGCTTTTCTATCAATTGCTCGACAGTAATTTGTTCACCCACCGTAATACTTGCCATCATGAGAGAAGCCTCTAGTGAAACCTATGGCCCCCGGGTCTATTTTCCATCTTATACTTTCAGATCTAAAACCAAAAATACCAAAAATACCTTGCTGCATTATTTTTACTTTTGTTTTACTTTCCGTTCAAGCAATCTATTCTATCTATCTCTATCAGATCTCATCCTTGCAAGTAACCGTGGAGGGATTGACAACCCCTTTATAGCGTTGGGTGCAAGTGTTTGATTCTTTGTGTAGGTACATCTATTGGGGACTTGCTTGTATCTCCTACTGGATTGATACCTTGGTTCTCAACAACTGAGGGAAATACTTATCTACTTTGCTGCATCATCCGTTCCTCTTCACGGAAACCAACGCATGCTCGGGAAGTAGCAGGCTCCTCCGCCTCCGGCTCACCGCGTGCCGGCTCCAGCTCAGGCCCAGCCGCCTGCTCCGGCCCCGGCTGCCAACGACGGCCGCCTCCACGACCAGTTCCCTAACCAGGACGGGTCCTACGTCGTCTTCACCAGCGAAGCAACCGACAAACACAGCGTGCGCCAGCGCCGGCACGTGGTGAACGCCACCGCCCCCTCGGTCCCCCAATTCATGCACTGGTCCGAGAAGCCGGTCACCTGGAGCCGGACGGACCACCCGGCCATGATGCCAAACCCGGGCAGCTACGCCCTCGTCCTCGATCCCACCATCGTCTCCGAGAGGCGCACCTGCCGTTTCTCGTGGGTGTTGATCGACAGGGGCAGCAGCATCAACATCCTCTATCGCGACACGATGCTCAAGCTGGGGCTCAAGGAGAAAGACCCGCGGGCAAGCCGAACGGTTTTCCACGGCATCGTGCCGGGAAAATCTTGCACCCCCATCGGCAAGATCGAGCTCGACGTCCTCTTCGGCGACAAGAGCCATTTCCGCCACGAGCCGATATGGTTCGAGGTGGTGGACCTCGACAGTCCTTACCACGCACTGTTGGCAGGCCGGCCCTCGTCAAGTTCATGGCGATCCCCCATTATGCCTACCTCAAGCTCAAGATGCCGGGCCTTAAGGGCATCATCACCGTCGCCGGCGACTACAAGATGTCGATCGAGTGCGCCCGCGACGGTAGCCGGCTGGCCGAGGCTCTGGAAATAGCGGAGGAGTGGCGGCAGCTCGACCGGCTCATGGCTCACGCCTCCAACTAGCCGGCCGTGCCGGCTCCCCCGTCCCAGTCGGCAGGCGAAGCGTCGTTCCAGCCATCCAAGGACACAAAGCAAGTGCCGCTCGACCCGGCTAACCCCAAGCAGTGCGTCACCATCGGCGCCAGCCTCTGCAGCAAATAGGAAGGCAAGCTCGTCGACTTCCTCCATGAGAATCGGGACATCTTTGCATGGTCTCCCAAAGACATGCCGGGTGTTCCGAGTAAGTTCACCGAGCACAAACTTCATGTCCAGCCGGATGCGAAACCGGTCAAGCAACCCCTACGCGGCTTCTCCGAGGAGAAGCGGCGTACTATAGGAGAGGAGATCGCCCGGCTGCTCGCAGCCGGCTTCATCATGGAAGTGTTCCACCCAGACTGGCTGGCCAACCCAGTCCTGGTGCTGAAGAAAAACAAGACTTGGCGCATGTGTATCGACTACACGAGCCTGAACAAGGCATGTCCCAAGGACCCATTCGCCCTGCCACAGATCGATCAAGTTATCGACTCCACGGCCGGCTGCGATCTGCTGTCTTTCCTGGACGCCTACTCAGGCTATCACCAGATCAAGCTGGACCCGGACGACCGGCTGAAGACCTCCTTCATCACCCCCTTTGAGCCCTACTGCTACATCACCATGTCCTTCGGCCTGAAGAATGCAGGCGCCACTTTCCAGCGCTGCTTGCAGAAGTGCCTCCTGCCGCAGATCGGCAGGAACGTCCATGTTGACGACATCGTCGTCAAAACCAAGAAGCACTTCAGCCTCCTTGACGACCTCCGGGAGACCTTCGCCAATCTGCGCGAGTACAAGGTCAAGCTCAACCCGGAGAAGTGCGTTTTTGGCATCCCAGCCGGCTAACTCCTGGGTTTCTTCATGTCCGCCCGCGGCATCGAGGCTAACCCAGAGAAGATCAGGGCGATCGAGCGCATGCCCAAGCCGACCCGTCTCCGCGACGTCCAGAAGTTCACCGGCTGCCTCGCCTCTCTCAGCCGGTTCGTCAGCTGGCTAGGAGAAAAGCCACTGCCCCTCTACCAGCTCATGAGGAAGACGGCGCTTGTCGAGCCGGGCACCGACTCCACCGGAAGCCGGCCAAATTTGAGTGGACCGACCAGGCGGACGCGGCGTTCCACGACCTCAAACGAGTCCTCACCAGCGCGCCCATCCTGGCCGCGCCGGCTGAGAAGGAGCCCCTCCTCGCATACATCGCGGCGACCACCCGCGTCATCAGCGTCGTCCTGGTCGTGGAGCGCCCAGAGGAGGGCAAAGCGCTGACAGCCCAGCGTCCTGTCTACTACCTCAGCGAAGTCCTCTCCGCCTCGAAGCAAAACTACCCCCACTACCAGAAGATGTGCTACGGCATATACTTCGCCGCCCAGAAGATCAAGCAGTATTTCCAAGAGCATGTCATCACCGTGGTGTGCACGCCCCCGCTGGGTTTAGAGGAAAGCCAAGATTGGCTGGGCCCACGACGGACCGCGGTTCCACGCCCAAACGATCAACCAGCTTCACGCCTTTCTTCCTCGTGTACGGGTCCGAGGCGGTCATCCCCACGGACATCGAGTTCGACTTGCCTCGAGTCACCCTGTACACAGAGATGGACGCAAAAGAGGCATGGGAGGACGGCGTCGACCTTCTCGAGGAGGCCCGTGAACTAGCGCTGAGCCAGACGGCTATCTATCAGCAGAAGCTCCGGCACTACCACAGCAAGCGCATCCGGCCGCTCTCCTTCCGCGAGGAGGACCTAGTGCTCAGGCGGATCCAGCGAACCGCCGGCCAGCACAAACTGTCCTCCCCATGGGAGGGCCCATCCATCATCAGCAAGGCACTGCACAACAACGCGTACTATCTAATAGACGCTAAGAAGCCGCAGAAGCGCAAGAGAGACGCCTCCGGCGAGGAGACGGAGCGCCCGTGGAACGCGGCGCTCCTCCGACCATTTTACTGCTAAGGACCAGTGTATGTATGTACCTCCCCTTTTGGGCTAATGAATGCAACGGGTGCCCCAAGCCAGCTCTTGGGGCACGCCTCTTTCGTTTCCTTCCAAAGCTGTTCGCCTCACTCACCGGTTCCCGGACCCGGTTCCACAGTCTCGGGGGCTCGCCGGCTAGCCTTGACGTCGCTCCCCGAAGCCGGTCAAGTAATGTGGACTAAGGAAACACCCTACCACCCCACCCAGCTACAGACCGGCTCCCGGCTGTCCGGCTGGTGGGTTCTCGGGACGGTAAACTTAGCACACACAAAAACGGTCATAGGGGGTCGCCGGCTAGGGCTAGCCGGAACTTTTTTTAGCCTCTGCCATTTACCTTAGCCAAAACACCCTCGCGGCTCTCAAACTCACGACCGGCTCCCCCGAGGCGGATGCCCCGTCCCAGCTATAGACCGGCTCCCGGCTGTCCGGCTGGCGGGGCCGATGCCAAAAGGGACAAGGTTTTGGGTAGACAGGGCCAAAAAGGGCAAAAAGGCTAAGGTCGAGTCGGCACGCATAAAAAACTTTTGCAACTGAAAGCACAAACTTATATATACAAAACGGCCCACGGCCACAAGTTCATTACATTAACACCCTCAGTGGGTGGAACTATAGTCTAACGAAATGCAGGAAAGAAAGGTCCTAAGTAGCGGCAGCACCGTCTTTTCCTCCGGCATCCTCCGCGGCGGCTGAAGTAGAGGCCCCGTTCTTGGCCGCGGCGCGGCCCGTGTCGGCTCCCACGCCCAAGTCATGGGCCTGCTCGGAGTCGGCGTAGTCGTCGGTGCTGGACCCGGCGTCTTTGTCGCCCGTCTCCGCGGCGCTACCCTCCGGGTCGTCAAGGGCGAGCGTGTACGGGTCCTCCGGGATCACCTCGCCGTCTGTCGTGCACTCCGGGACGTACTCGTCCCACGCGGCAAAGGAAGCAAGGTCGCTAGCCCGCACGGCCAGCGCATCGGCAGCCGCCTCCAGCTCCGCGTCGGTGCCGGCGCACTGGGCCGTAAGCAGCCCCAAGTCAAGCTCGGGGTACCATGACCTCGCGATGCGAAGCGCCATGGCCGCACCGGCGCGCGCGGTGGAGGCCCTCCAGGCGTTCACCCGTGCGGTCCCGAACTCCAGCCACCTCGACAGCCGGCTCATGGAGTCCGGCTCCACCGCATTCGGCCAGAGGGTGCGAACCAGCCCTGTGCCGGCCTCCTGGAGCCGCTTCATGGCCCGAACCACCTCGGTCAGACGCGCCCTGGCGGCGATCCCCACCTCATCCAGCGTCCAGGCGGCAAGCTGCCCGATGGGGACTCCCTGGGCCCGCTGGTCCTCGCGGTGGGCCTCCACGGCCACCTCCGCGGCCTCCTGCGTGCCTGGGAAAAGCCCTAAGGAAGAAAGGGACGCGCGGTGAACAACGAAAGAAACCGAGCACCTCAAAAGAAACAAGCAGGCGAATGCAAGACGACGAAAACTTACCGGCCAGCATCCGATCCACCTCGTGCCCTTGCTCTTGCAGCGCGGCATCCCTGGCCGACCACTCCTGGAGCCGGCGCTCGTGCTCGGTTCGGGCCGCCTGCGCCTCCTCGGCCGCCTTCGCCAGTAGGGCGTCCTTATCCTCCAACTCCTGGCGGTGGGCCGTCTCCCGCTCCTCCGCCTCCCAACGAAGAGTCGCCTCCAGCTCCTCAAGCTCCCGGCGGTGGGCCGCCTCGCGCTCGTCCTTCTCCGCCTGTGCCCGATCCGCCTCTTGGCGGAGCCGGTCGCACTCCGCCGTCAGGAGGTCCCGCCGTTCGCCAAGCTGCACCACCTGGCGACGGAGGCTGACCGTCTCGGTGTGGGTGGCTGCCCGGGATGAGGACGCCTCTGTCAGAATGCAAGCAAAGAAAGGGATTCAGCCCGCCTCCGGAGTAGCCGGCCTGAATCCCGGGGGCTACACCCAGTGGGTGCGCTTGCGCGCCCCCACTGGACTTTCGCAAGAACCTTACCTTTCAGGTCGGCGGACATAATGGCCAGCCGGTTCTCGGCTCCACGATACAAGTCCAGCAGCGTGTTGTACGCGGCTACCCGGCGGTCGTGCGCAGCCTGCGAAGAACACAGAAGCAAAGGTGCCATTAGACTCGACCCGCCTGCATCCCGAGCCGGCCCGAGTCTCGGGCGCTACACCTAGTGGGTGCGCTGGCGCGCCCCCACTGGAAAAAATCAAAGCAAAGTACAAGGATTCGAGCCCTTACCGCGACGGATTGCTCGAGGTGGACCAACCGGTCACTGGCGGCCCGGGCATCCTGTGCCACCTGGGCGCGGCAGGCGGCAAACTCCTCGACGACGGCGACCACCGCGGCCCCAAGGGCGCTCGGCGCGTCGTTGATGGCCGCGCCTCCGGCCGCGGCCCAGGTTTCCTGCAGCCGACCCCCCTCGGCGGGCCCGGACGCGCCCTTCGCCGTGGTCACCACGGGGCCTGCCCCTCCCGGCGCCACGGTTCCGGGTACCCCTGTTGACGGGCCTGGGGCGTCCGCCCCTCCGGGCGCCGCTGTCTCGCTGACCGGCGCTCCGCCTCTGGCGGTGCCGGCCCAGCTCGCCTCCGTAGCCGGGGCCTCCGGAGCCGGGACCTCCACGTCCAGGACGACGACCTCTGGGGGCTCCTCCGCCCCCAGCTCAATTTTGTCCTTGATCATGGAGGCGATGCGCCACTGTAGGTCATCCACCTCTGTATCCGACCCCCAGTCGAGGCCCTTTCGGACCCATGAGGTCAATTTGGTCGGGGGACCGGATCTGAATTCGGCAGGAATAGTTCCGCCCTCCTCCCTTGGCTCAGTGATGTAAAACCACTCTTTTTGCCAAGTCTTGATGGTGTCGATGAAGGTGCCGGATGGCCATCCTGCGCGGGGAAGCTTGCTGATGACCGCCCCACCGCAGTCTGCGTGTTTGCCTGCGACACACTTCGGCTTGATATTGAATATCTTGAGCCATAGTCCGAAGTGTGCTTCGACCCGCAAGAAGGCCTCGCAGGCGATGATAAAGGCCGATATGTGCATGAAGGAGTCCGGCGGGAGGTCGTGGAAGTCGAGTCCGTAGAAGAACATGAGGCCCCTAACGAAGGGGTGGAGCGGGAAGCTCAGTCCTCGGATGAAGTGAGGAATGAAAACCACCCTCTCGCCTGGTTTGGGGGTGGGGATCACCTGGCCCTCCTCCGGGGCGCGGTGGAAGATGTTGGCGGGGAGGTAGCCGGCGTCCTTGAGGTCCCGGATGTCCTGGTCTGTGACCGGGGAAGCCTCCCACTTGCCGTTGGAGCCTGAGCCGGCCATGGCTGGGCTCGGAGGAGGAAGGGTGGAAAACCTAGATCTGAGCTCTGGAGGCTCAGGAGATTGGGGAAGCGGGGATGCGAATGGGAAGCGCGGTTAAGCCTTGGGGTTTTCTTTCCCTTTTATTGGGCTTGTCCCCGGTTAGCCTCCCTTCACTGCGCCGTGAATCCCTCCGCTTCCCAAGACGTGCGTGCCGTTATACGCGCATGATTAAATATATCCCGTGTGAAACGGAGCACGATCTGTGCATTGATGGATCGTGCTGGTGAAAACGGCCTCGAACCGCGAATCGAGTTTTTGCGACTGGTTCAGCGGTCGTGGTGGGCCGTGACCTTTCATCTGAAAGGTTGTCAGGGAGCACTATTTACTCCTTGACGTTTGGCCTTCAGGGCCGAGTTATTCATGGTGTTCGGACGATCCATGATCGGGAAACTACACGTCGTCGGAGGCCAAACTAAACTCGGCCGATCACTATTTGGAGAAAGGAACTCGCCTCGCAAGCCGAAGACTCTGATCATATGAAGCAGCTGGAGCTAGGACCCTTGGCGTTGGAGGCTAGTTCGGGGGCTACTGAGGGAGTCCTGGTTTAAGGGGTCCTCGGGAGGCCGACCTATTTCTTATCGGCCGGACTATATGGGCCGCTTGCCGAGCATTGGATTGAACGAAGACCCTGTCTCCAGGAAAGAAGCTTCGGGAATCGTGGCGTATCCTCCACGTTTGGAGTAGTGAATAGGCATGTTTATCCCTTCGACGTGTAACTGACCATGTGTAAACCCTAGGTACCCTCGGCGTCTATATAAGCCGGAGGGTTTTAGGTTGTAGAACAAGAGAGAACTCATCTAGGGTTTTAGTTATTCGATCTCGAGGTAGATCAACTCTGTAACCCTTATACCATCAATATAATCAAGCAGGACGTAGGGTATTACCTCCATAGGAGGGCCCGAACCTGGGTAAACATCGTCTCCCTCGTCTCCTGTTACCATCGATTCTAGTCTCACAGCTCGGGACCCCCTACCCGAGATCCGCCGGTTTTGACACCTACGGCTAAGTGAAAGCAATAAAGCATTATCGTCCGATTGCCTTGTTCGCCCCACACTACCGCCTTTGGGTACCGATAGCTCGGCTAAGGGTCACAGTGCGTTGGTAGAGACACCCCGCGTAGTATCTACATGGGGGCTGAAGCCGACGACTCGCAACTTTCAGTTTCAACAGCCACACAGGAGTTATAAAGGATGCAAAACACGAAAGACATGATAAACCATGCATCTTAAATATAAACGCATTAAAAGGTCTTCGGACATATTACAATGCATTTACTCATAAATGTTTTCTCTCGAACATTGAGCCTCTATTGCCCGAGCACCCTCCATAACTACGGAGAAGTATCGCTTAGGGCACCTATGCTCCTTTCCAGGGGGCGGCGGAGCAGTGGCTATCTTCATCGGATCAAGACCCGGCCAGTGCACCTTGGCCCTTGCGAAGGCCATCCGAGCTCCCTCGATACAGGAGGACCGCCTTAGTGCGTCGATCCGAGGTGAGGCGTTGCTCAGCTTCTGCACCAGGCCGAAGTAGCTACTCGGCAACGGCTCGTCGGGCCATAGCCGGATGCAGAGATCCTTCATGGCCTGCTCCGCCATCCGGTGTAGCTCCATCAGCTACTTTAGCTGCTCAACGAGGAGACGAGAGCGCTCGGAGGCTTCAAATTGCGCCCAAAACAGCCGAGCTTCATCTCCCTCTCCCCGCGAAGCATAGAACTGGTTCGCGTCCGCTGTGCTCTTCTGGAGGTCCGAGCAGGCGCCTGAGGAACGCCACACTTGGGTAAGCAATGCAAACTTGCTATCCCCGAAGACACACTGCAGTAAATACGGCTTACCATCCATGATAGCCTTGACCTGGCTGACTTGCTCTTCAAAGAACCGCCTATCCACCCGCTCCTTCTGGAGATCGGATTTCAGAGTGGATAGTTCGGCGGCCTGCTCCTTGCCTTTCTGCTCGAGGTCCTCGCACTTTTGACCGGCGTCTTTGAGCTCCTGCTGGATTTCCTCCACCCAAGCCTCATGTTTGGCACCGGTGGCTTTTAAATCGGAGAGCGCGGCAGCCGCTCGTTCGGCCGCCGCCTTCTCGCTCGCGGCCTCCTGATTCGCCTTCTGAAGCTCGGCCTTGAGCTTCTCAATTTCCTTCGCCGAGGCTGCGTAAGCATCAAACATATAAAAATAATGCGCCGACAGTACGGTGATGAAGAATTCGGATATTATAATCCGGCTTACCTTGCGCCTCGTCAAATCTCTTATTCAGAGCGTCGAGCTCATCTTCGGAGCTCTTGAGCTTCCGATTTAGCTCGTCTAGCTCGGCGGCATTAACAGCCGCCGCCGATGACGAAGCCTACACATAACAAACCATTATCAGGTTACATGGATTCAAACCTCCGAACTATCATAAACATAATCACATGTTCGGTCCTCTTAAGGACTACTGGAACATTCCGAACAAATATTGTATCATGCATTGTCCGGTTAATGGTCTATGATTGACCCCCAGATGAGTTTTTCCAAACTCACCTAGGGCTCGGGGGCTGCTATATATATAACGATAGAACAAAAAATAGTAAATTAACAAAACATTACGTGGCTTACCTGAAAGCCCGTCAGGAGACCCTTGAAGGCCTCCTTCAGTCCGCTATCAACGGACTGAATGCTTTGTAAAACCGCACCCATAAGGGTGCGGTGCTCCTCGGAGATGGAGGTGCTTGACAGAGCCTCCCCCATAGCCGGCCACCCATTGGTCGGTGGCGCCGGTGGAGATCGGTTAACCCGATCTCCAACCAGGGATTGAACCGGTGCCTCTGGAGGCATGGTGCGCTCCGGAGACGATCTCGGAAGGGACTGGACATCCCCTCGTCCGGTCTCCTTAGTATCCGGGAGGGGCTTTTCCCCCCGGTCTTCGGCGGCCGAGGCGTTAGCCTCGACCATGACGTCGTCGCCCCCACCGCTGGTGTCCGGCTCCAAAGGAGCCTGTTGGGATGACACCTCCGCGGCATCCTTCGCGGCGCCCGGAGGAGAGGGGTGCGACGCGGTCACGCTCTCCGCTAGCTCGGTGGGCGGGGTCTCCCCGTCCGAGACTTGATCGGTGGGGAGAACACGTGGTGGGCTGCAAGTCAATAGGTGCTCACATGTCAATAACATTCAAAACTTAGCACTAATAGCTCAGGAAGTCTTCGGATCTTTACCTTCGAGCTGGGGGCTTGACCCTGAGGTTCCTTCATGGAACCTTCTCGAAGTCCTCGGACTCGGTATCCGAGTCTAAAATGTCATCGGACAGAATTAACTGTGTCCGACGCGCTTTCTTCGGGGCGGTAGGAGGCACATCCTCTATGGCGTCCGATGACGCCGCCCTCTTTCTTGCGAGGGGGGAATCGCCTTCCCCCTCACCCTCATGCTCCTCCTCTTGATTCAAGGAGGCATGGGTTTCCTCGGACACAGCCTCGGCTGGTCCCTGATGCGCAGGCCTTCTCGGCATGGTTTCTTCTTCTTCTCCTTCTTCTCTGGCGCCTTGTAAGGCGCCACGACAAGCATCTCCGACAGCAGCTGGGACCTAGGGTCTTCGGGCTGTGGAGCTGGGCATTTGATGCCCGTGGCCTTGCTCAACCATTCCTGCGGAAGTGATCGAAAAGTGCTTAGATTTTCTTCAGGAAAACGAAGCCGATCAAGCGAAACTATGTTATACCTGGGAAGGGGGTTTATCGGCGCGCAGGCCCCGGTCCTCCTTCTCGGCTGGCCAGTTCTCCTGCGCCTTGAACAGCGCCTTCCACAGCTTCTCCCGAGTCGTGCGGAAGAGCCGACGAATCGTAGGCTCATCTTCAAGCCGATAAGTCCACATAGGAGAGTCCCGGCGCTGGCAGGGGAGGATGCGCCGCCGGAGCATAATTTGGACCATGTTGGCCAGCTCGATTTTGTCCTTGATCATGGAGGCGATGCGCCTCTGCAGGTCGTCCACCTCTGTATCCGACCCCCAGTCGAGGCCCTTTCGGACCCATGAGGTCAATCTGGTCGGGGGACCGGATCTGAATTCGGCAGGAACAGTTCCGCCCTCCTCCCTTGGCTCGGTGATGTAAAACCACTCTTTTTGCCAAGTCTTGATGGTGTCGATGAAGGTGCCGGATGGCCATCCTGCGCGGGGAAGCTTGCTGATGACCGCCCCGCCGCAGTCTGCGTGTTCGCCTGCGACACACTTCGGCTTGATATTGAATATCTTGAGCCATAGTCCGAAGTGTGGTTCGACCCGCAAGAAGGCCTCGCAGACGAGGATAAAGGCCGATATGTGCATGAAGGAGTTCGGCGGGAGGTCTTGGAAGTCGAGTCCGTAGAAGAACATGAGGCCCCTGACGAAGGGGTGGAGCGGGAAGCTCAGTCCTCGGATGAAGTGAGGAATGAAAACCACCCTCTCGCCTGGTTTGGGGGTGGGGATCACCTGGCCCTCCTCCGGGGCGCGGTGGAAGATGTTGGCGGGGAGGTAGCCGGCGTCCTTGAGGTCCCGGATGTCCTGGTCTGTGACCGGGGAAGCCTCCCACTTGCCGTTGGAACCTGAGCCGGCCATGGCTGGGCTCGGAGGAGGAAGGGTGGAAAACCTAGATCTGAGCTCTGGAGGCTCAGGAGATTGGGGTTTTCTTTCCCTTTTATTGGGCTTGTCGCTGGTTAGCCTCCCTTCACTGCGCCGTGAATCCCTCCGCTTTCCAAGACGTGCGTGCCGTTATACGCGCATGATTAAACATATCCCGTGTGAAACAGAGCACGATCTGTGCATTGATGGATCGTGCTGGTGAAAACGGCCTCGAACCGCGAATCGAGTTTTTGCGACTGGTTCAGCGGTCGTGGTGGGCCGTGACCTTTCATCTGAAAGGTTGTCAGGGAGCACTATTTACTCCTTGGCGTTTGGCCTTCAGGGCCGAGTTATTCATGGTGTTCGGACGATCCATGATCGGGAAACTACACGTCGTCGGAGGCCGAACTAAACTCGGCCGATCACTATTTGGAGAAAGGAACTCGCCTCGCAAGCCAAAGACTCTGATCATATGAAGCAGCTAGAGCTAGGACCCTTGGCGTTGGAGGCTAGTTCGGGGGCTACTGAGGGAGTCTTGGTTTAAGGGGTCCTCGGGAGGTCGACCTATTTCTTATGGGCCGGACTATATGGGCCGCTTGCCGAGCATTGGATTGATCGAAGACCCTGTCTCCAGGAAAGAAGCTTCGGGAATTGTGGCGTATCCTCCACGTTTGGAGTAGTGAATAGGCATGTTTATCCCTTCGACGTGTAACCGACCATGTGTAAACCCTAGGTACCCTCGGCGTCTATATAAGCCGGAGGGTTTTAGGTTGTAGAACAAGAGAGAACTCATCTAGGGTTTTAGTTATTCGATCTCGAGGTAGATCAACTCTGTAACCCTTATACCATCAATATAATCAAGTAGGACGTAGGGTATTACCTCCATAGGAGGGCCCGAACCTGGGTAAACATCGTCTCCCTCGTCTCCTGTTACCATCGATTCTAGTCTCACAGCTCGGGACCCCCTACCCGAGATCCGCCGGTTTTGACACCTACGGCTAAGTGAAAGCAATAAAGCATTATGGTCCGATTGCCTTGTCCGCCCCACACTACCGCCTTTGGGTACCGATAGCTCGGCTAAGGGTCACAGTGCGTTGGTAGAGACACCCCGCGTAGTATCTACATGGGGGCTGAAGCCGACGACTCGCAACTTTCAGTTTCAACAGCCACACAGGAGTTATAAAGGATGCAAAACACGAACGACATGATAAACCATGCATCTTAAATATAAACGCATTAAAAGGTCTTCGGACATATTACAACGCATTTACTCATAAATGTTTTCTCTCGAACATTGAGCCTCTATTGCCCGAGCACCCTCCATAACTACGGAGAAGTATCGCTTAGGGCACCTATGCTCCTTTCCAGGGGGCGGCGGAGTAGTGGCTATCTTCGTCGGATCAAGACCCGGCCAGTGCACCTTGGCCCTTGCGAAGGCCATCCGAGCTCCCTCGATACAGGAGGACCGCCTTAGTGCGTCGATCCGAGGTGAGGCGTTGCTCAGCTTCTGCACCAGGCCGAAGTAGCTACTCGGCAACGGCTCGTCGGGCCATAGCCGGATGCAGAGATCCTTCATGGCCGGCTCCGTCATCCGGTGTAGCTCCATCAGCTACTTTAGCTGCTCAACGAGGAGAGGAGAGCGCTCGGAGGCTTCAAATTGCGCCCAAAACAGCCGAGCTTCATCTCCCTCTCCCCGCGAAGCATAGAACTGGTTCGCGTCCGCTGTGCTCTTCTGGAGGTCCGAGCAAGCGCCTGAGGAATGCCACACTTGGGTAAGCAATGCGAACTTGCTATCCCCGAAGACACACTGCAGTAAATACGGCTTACCATCCATGATAGCCTTGACCTGGCTGACTTGCTCTTCAAAGAACCGCCTATCCACCCGCTCCTTCTGGAGATCGGATTTCAGAGTGGATAGTTCGGCGGCCTGCTCCTTGCCTTTCTGCTCGAGGTCCTCGCACTTTTGACCGGCGTCTTTGAGCTCCTGCTGGATTTCCTCCACCCAAGCCTCATGTTTGGCACCGGTGGCTTTTAAATCGGAGAGCGCGGCAGCCGCTCGTTCGGCCGCCGCCTTCTCGCTCGCGGCCTCCTGATTCGCCTTCTGAAGCTCGGCCTTGAGCTTCTCAATTTCCTTCGCCGAGGCTGCGTAAGCATCAAACATATAAAAATAATGCGTCGACAGTACGGTGATGAAGAATTCGGATATTATAATCCGGCTTACCTTGCGCCTCGTCAAATCTCTTATTCAGAGCGTCGAGCTCATCTTCAGAGCTCTTGAGCTTCCGATTTAGCTCGTCTAGCTCGGCGGCATTAACAGCCGCCGCCGATGACGAAGCCTACACATAACAAACCATTATCAGGTTACATGGATTCAAACCTCCGAACTATCATAAACATAATCACATGTTCGGTCCTCTTAAGGACTACTGGAACATTCCGAACAAATATTGTATCATGCATTGTCCGGTTAATGGTCTATGATTGACCCCCAGATGAGTTTTTCCAAACTCACCTAGGGCTCGGGGGCTGCTATATATATAACTATAGAACCAAAAAATAGTAAATTAACAAAACATTACGTGGCTTACCTGAAAGCCCGTCAGGAGACCCTTGAAGGCCTCCTTCAGTCCGCTATCAACGGACTGAATGCTTTGTAAAACCGCACCCATAAGGGTGCGGTGCTCCTCGGAGATGGAGGTGCTTGACAGAGCCTCCCCCATAGCCGGCCACCCATTGGTCGGTGGCGCCGGTGGAGATCGGTTAACCCGATCTCCAACCAGGGATTGAACCGGTGCCTCTGGAGGCATGGTGCGCTCCGGAGACGATCTCGGAAGGGACTGGACATCCCCTCGTCCGGTCTCCTTAGTATCCGGGAGGGGCTTTTCCCCCCGGTCTTCGGCGGCCGAGGCGTTAGCCTCGACCATGACGTCGTCGCCCCCACCGCTGGTGTCCGGCTCCAAAGGAGCCTGTTGGGATGACACCTCCGCGGCATCCTTCGCGGCGCCCGGAGGAGAGGGGTGCGACGCGGTCACGCTCTCCGCTAGCTCGGTGGGCGGGGTCTCCCCGTCCGAGACTTGATCGGTGGGGAGAACACGTGGTGGGCTGCAAGTCAATAGGCGCTCACATGTCAATAACATTCAAAACTTAGCACTAATAGCTCAGGAAGTCTTCGGATCTTTACCTTCGAGCTGGGGGCTTGACCCTGAGGTTCCTTCATGGAACCTTCTCGAAGTCCTCGGACTCGGTATCCGAGTCTAAAATGTCATCGGACAGAATTAACTGTGTCCGACGCGCTTTCTTCGGGGCGGTAGGAGGCACATCCTCTATGGCGTCCGATGACGCCGCCCTCTTTCTTGCGAGGGGGGAATCGCCTTCCCCCTCACCCTCATGCTCCTCCTCTTGATTCAAGGAGGCATGGGTTTCCTCGGACACAGCCTCGGCTGGTCCCTGATGCGCAGGCCTTCTCGGCATGGTTTCTTCTTCTTCTCCTTCTTCTCTGGCGCCTTGTAAGGCGCCACGACAAGCATCTCCGACAGCAGCTGGGACCTAGGGTCTTCGGGCTGTGGAGCTGGGCATTTGATGCCCGTGGCCTTGCTCAACCATTCCTGCGGAAGTGATCGAAAAGTGCTTAGATTTTCTTCAGGAAAACGAAGCCGATCAAGCGAAACTATGTTATACCTGGGAAGGGGGTTTATCGGCGCGCAGGCCCCGGTCCTCCTTCTCGGCTGGCCAGTTCTCCTGCGCCTTGAACAGCGCCTTCCACAGCTTCTCCCGAGTCGTGCGGAAGAGCCGACGAATCGTAGGCTCATCTTCAAGCCGATAAGTCCACATAGGAGAGTCCCGGCGCTGGCAGGGGAGGATGCGCCGCCGGAGCATAATTTGGACCATGTTGGCCAGCTCGATTTTGTCCTTGATCATGGAGGCGATGCGCCTCTGCAGGTCGTCCACCTCTGTATCCGACCCCCAGTCGAGGCCCTTTCGGACCCATGAGGTCAATCTGGTCGGGGGACCGGATCTGAATTCGGCAGGAACAGTTCCGCCCTCCTCCCTTGGCTCGGTGATGTAAAACCACTCTTTTTGCCAAGTCTTGATGGTGTCGATGAAGGTGCCGGATGGCCATCCTGCGCGGGGAAGCTTGCTGATGACCGCCCCGCCGCAGTCTGCGTGTTCGCCTGCGACACACTTCGGCTTGATATTGAATATCTTGAGCCATAGTCCGAAGTGTGGTTCGACCCGCAAGAAGGCCTCGCAGACGAGGATAAAGGCCGATATGTGCATGAAGGAGTTCGGCGGGAGGTCTTGGAAGTCGAGTCCGTAGAAGAACATGAGGCCCCTGACGAAGGGGTGGAGCGGGAAGCTCAGTCCTCGGATGAAGTGAGGAATGAAAACCACCCTCTCGCCTGGTTTGGGGGTGGGGATCACCTGGCCCTCCTCCGGGGCGCGGTGGAAGATGTTGGCGGGGAGGTAGCCGGCGTCCTTGAGGTCCCGGATGTCCTGGTCTGTGACCGGGGAAGCCTCCCACTTGCCGTTGGAACCTGAGCCGGCCATGGCTGGGCTCGGAGGAGGAAGGGTGGAAAACCTAGATCTGAGCTCTGGAGGCTCAGGAGATTGGGGTTTTCTTTCCCTTTTATTGGGCTTGTCGCTGGTTAGCCTCCCTTCACTGCGCCGTGAATCCCTCCGCTTTCCAAGACGTGCGTGCCGTTATACGCGCATGATTAAACATATCCCGTGTGAAACAGAGCACGATCTGTGCATTGATGGATCGTGCTGGTGAAAACGGCCTCGAACCGTGAATCGAGTTTTTGCGACTGGTTCAGCGGTCGTGGTGGGCCGTGACCTTTCATCTGAAAGGTTGTCAGGGAGCACTATTTACTCCTTGACGTTTGGCCTTCAGGGCCGAGTTATTCATGGTGTTCGGACGATCCATGATCGGGAAACTACACGTCGTCGGAGGCCGAACTAAACTCGGCCGATCACTATTTGGAGAAAGGAACTCGCCTCGCAAGCCAAAGACTCTGATCATATGAAGCAGCTAGAGCTAGGACCCTTGGCGTTGGAGGCTAGTTCGGGGGCTACTGAGGGAGTCTTGGTTTAAGGGGTCCTCGGGAGGTCGACCTATTTCTTATGGGCCGGACTATATGGGCCGCTTGCCGAGCATTGGATTGATCGAAGACCCTGTCTCCAGGAAAGAAGCTTCGGGAATCGTGGCGTATCCTCCACGTTTGGAGTAGTGAATAGGCATGTTTATCCCTTCGACGTGTAACCGACCATGTGTAAACCCTAGGTACCCTCGGCGTCTATATAAGCCGGAGGGTTTTAGGTTGTAGAACAAGAGAGAACTCATATAGGGTTTTAGTTATTCGATCTCGAGGTAGATCAACTCTGTAACCCTTATACCATCAATATAATCAAGCAGGACGTAGGGTATTACCTCCATAGGAGGGCCCGAACCTGGGTAAACATCGTCTCCCTCGTCTCCTGTTACCATCGATTCTAGTCTCACAGCTCGGGACCCCCTACCCGAGATCCGCCGGTTTTGACACCGACACCAGTTGTGCCATGAGAGTCCACCATACCTACCTATGGATTGAGTAAGGTCCTTCAAGTAAGTTGTCATCGGTGCAAGCAATAAAAATTGCTCTCTAAATATGTATGATCTATTAGTGTGAGGAAAATAAACTTTATACGAACTTGTGATATGGAAGAAATAAAAGCGACAGACTGCATAATAAAGTTCTTTATCAAAAGGGGCAATATAAAGTGACGTTCTTTTGCATTAAGGGATTGCGCATCCAACTATAAAAGCGCATGACAACCTCTGCTTCCCTCTGCGAAGGGCCTATCTGTTACTTTCATTTTCTAGTACTTACCTTTATGCAAGAGTCGTGGTGATCTTCACCACTTCCTTTATTTCGCCTTTCTCTCTTGGCAAGCGTCATGTGTTGGGGAATGATCTAGACACATATATCCACTCGGATGTGGGTGAGCATGAGTTATTTCTGTTGACATTACCCTTGAGGTAAATAGTTGGGAGGCAAAACTATAAGCCCCTATCTTTCTATGTGTCCAATTGAAGCTTTGACCTCATAAGTACCGCGTGAGTGTTAGCAATTATGAAAGACTAAAAGATGATTGAGTATGTGGATTTGCTTTACAAGCTCTTATATTGACTCTTTCCGATGTTATGATAAATTGCAATTGCTTCAATGACTAAGATCATAGTTTGATGGTTCTCAATAGAGTTCTTGATTCATACTTTACCTTGTGAATGAATTGTTACTCTAGTATAAGAAATTATATATCAATAAGTATTGTTGTTCTAAAGATGATCATGATGCCCTCATGTCCGTATTTTATTTTTATCGACACCTCTATCTCTAAACATGTGGACATATTTATCGATTTCGGCTTTCGCTTGAAGACAAGCTAGGTCTAAGCTTGGGGGAGTTGATACGTCCATTTTGCATCATGCTTTTATATTGATATTTATTGCATTATGGGCTGTTATTACACATTATGGTACAATACTTATGCCTTTTCTCTCTTATATCATAAGAGAGCTTTCGGTATGAAGCGCCGCCGTCTCGAGGCGGAACTTGGACAGAACCAATCTAGGGCTCCGGCGGAGCTGTTCTGCCGGGGAAACTTCCCTCCCGGAGGGGGAAATCGAAGCCATCGTCATCACCAACGATCCTCTCATCGAGAGGGGGTCAATCTCCATCAACATCTTCACCAGCACCATCTCCTCTCCAAACCCTAGTTCATCTCTTGTATCCGATCTTTGTCTCAAAACCTCAGATTGGTACCTGTGGGTTGCTAGTAGTGTTGATTACTCCTTGTAGTTGATGCTAGTTGGTTTACTTGGTGGAAGATCATATGTTCAGATCCTTAATGATAATTAATACTCCTCTGATTATGAACATGAATATGCTTTGTGAGTAGTTATGTTTGTTCCTGAGGACATGGGATAAGTCTTGTTATAAGTAATCATGTGAATTTGGTATTCGTTCGATATTTTGATGAGATGTATGTTGTCTCTCCTCTAGTGGTGTTATGTGAACGTCAACTACATGACACTTCACCATTATTTGGGCCTAGGGGAAGGCATTGGGAAGTAATAAGTACATGATGGGTTGCTAGAGTGACAGAAGCTTAAACCCTAGTTTATGCGTTGCTTCGTAAGGGGCTGATTTGGATCCATATGTTTCATGCTATGGTTAGATTTATCTTAATTCTTCTTTCGTAGTTGCGGATGCTTGCGAGAGAGGTTAATCATAAGTGGGAGGCTTGTCCAAGTAAGGGCAGCACCCAAGCAACGGTCCACCCACATATCAAATTATCAAAGTAACGAACGTGAATCATATGAGCATGATGAAAACTAGCTTGACAGAAATTCACATGTGTCCTCGGGAGCGCTTTGCTTTATATAAGAGTTTGTCCAGGCTTGTCCTTTGCTATAAAAAGGATTGGGCCACCTTTCTGCACCTTTGCTACACTTGTTACTTGCTACCCGTTACGAATTATCTTATCACAAAACTATCTGTTACCGATAATTTCAGTGCTTGCAGAGAATACCTTACTGAAAACCACTTGTCATTTCCTTCTGCTCCTCGTTGGGTTCGACACTCTTACTTATCGAAAGGACTACGATAGATCCCCTATACTTGTGGGTCATCAGGAAGCCATTTTCAACGAGAAAAATGGTGGGGGACTGCTCGGCACGTACCCGCGGAGCCGGACGGTCCCGGCTGTACGGGGCCTTCCCCCATCGCCATTCACCCTCATCCATCTTGGCGGCTGAGACTGCATTCACCCTCCTCGCCACCTGCACCGCCTTCAGCTCCTTGGTCGAGAGCCGGCAAGGGTCGCGCCGCCCACCCATCTGGCAGATGAGGTGCGGTCGGCGCTACAGAGGCTGCACCCGGCGCGCCACCATCGTAGCCAGGAGGTCCGCGGCCAACAGCCCCTCCGTCCTGTTCATCACCGCCAGCCGCTCGCAGAGCCGGTTCGCCATCTCGGGCGCTCCGGCCGGAGGCGTCCTCTAGTTCAGCATTGCGACTGGCGGCTGGTTGATGAAGGCGGGGAGGTTGATGTAGTCCTCCTTCGGCTTCACGTCCTTCACATAGAAGAACCCTTTCTGTCAGTTCTTCACCGAATCCTGCAAGGGGGGTTGCGGGAACCCGGCTCCGGCGCGGAAGTGGATCAGGGCGGCTCCGCAGGCGGTCATGACCTTCTGGCCTGTTGCCGGGTCCTTGACCGTCTGGCGCTTGAGGTAGAAGAGCCAGCACTAGAGGTCCAGGCGCGGCTCCACCCCCAGGAAGCCCTCGCAGAGGGAGACGAATGCCGCCAGCTGTAGGACGGCGTTGGCGGTCAGATGGTGCGGCTGCAGCCCGAAATACGTGACGAATCGCCGAAAGAACGTGCTCGCCGGCAAGCCGAGCCCGCGGAGGAAGTGCTCGGCAAAAACCACCACCTCGCCCTCCCTCGGGGTCGGCGCGTTCTCCGCCTCGGCGATGCGCGCCTCCAGGTGCTCTGCCGGCGGCAGCTTGCGGCGATGGCGGAGGTGCTCGATGAAATGCTCATCGACGTCGCTGCCGTCCCACGCCCCTTTGCTCGCCATCACCCTCGAGGGTCTCGTGGCCGCGGCGGTGGGGCGCAAATGCCCGGTCTTGGTGCGGCTTCCGGCGGCGGCGAACGGCGGCGCGGCGAGCGCGCGGCTTTCGTTCTCTCTCTCTCTCTCTCTCTCTCTCTCTCTCTGAGCGGGGAGGGGAGGGGCGACGACGAAGAGGTGCTGGGACAGAGGAAACGAGCGTGACGTTCCGCTCCTCTTCCCCCCTTTTAAACCCCCACGCGGAGGTAGTGGGGAGCGGATCCGTCGCGCACGACCCCCACTACTTCCGCCACGCGCGGGAGAGGCATTAACGAGCTCCGGGAACGCCAACCGACGGCCCAGGCCGCAGAAGATCCGTGCGCACGGGCCGAGGCTGCGGCTGAAGTGGGCCCCGCCCCACGGCCCGGTCTTGTCTTCCGCATGGCCTGTCAGGTCACGGCCCGCTGCGCCCCCCACGTGGCGCGCCTCCTCTGCCCGACGGGGCACTCGAGGTGTCCTGCGAAGCGTCGGCCGGCTATGGAGCTGGCCGCCGCGCTCCCGCCTCCTCTGGTGCCAGGACCGTGCGTAATACGAGACAAGACCCAAGCCGGCGAGGTCTGCCGCCGTTCACCGGCAGGCCTCCCCTGCTTCGGGGACTACTGACGGGGGGATAACCCCGGGGTAGCCTCAGCCGCCTCCTTCGACTTTTCAAAACGACCGCAGGACGAGCCGCCTCCCCCTACAGTCCGGCTCCGCGCGGCCGGCTCCACCAATCGGCCGGCTAGGGGCCGCACGGCTGGCTACACCAATCGACCGGCTAGGGGCGGAGACGCTTAGCCCCCTAGCCGGCGGCGCTGCAGGTACTACTATCAGGGCGCGCGTGGCTACAGAGGCCCCCGTCGCATCGGGGGTCAGCGCCCGCATGGCCGCAGTGAGGCGACAGTGCCTCTGACTCTAGCCGACTGCGACCTGGCGAACGGCACAGTGCCGGCCTGCCCTCAACCACTCCATTACCTGCCCCGGCATGGCTACAGTGCCGCCGGCCGTACCGCTGACCACGCCCGGCTGCCGCAAGACGACGCCCCGAAGGACGACCCGTGCCGCGACGAGACGGGCAAGGGGGCCCGTCGGGCGGGTCCCCTCTGGCTCCCGACGGGACCCCGCAGCCGGCGGGCCCTATCAGCGACGAGACCCCTCAGCCGGGGGCCCCACGGCCGGCTAGACAGACCGCCAGCTGGGCCCCCCCGGAGCCTTCTACTCATATTGTATTCTGGTGGGTTGGCCTATAAAACCCCCCGGAGCTCCCCCATGCAGGGAGAGGCTTCTTCCCGAGCATACTCACACACTCCCCCACGTAGAGAGGCAGAGAAGGCGAGCTGGCCCCTTCTTCCTCCTCTATCCATACAGCTCAAGGAGCACCATTGTAGCCCCCTTTGGTTCTTCAACCAGACCGGCAGGACTAGGGGTATTACCTCCCACGGAGGGCCCTGAACCTGGGTACATCGTGTGTCCCTCACCGCTTGTGCTTAATCCCGCTCCCGGAGTCCGTCGGCGTCCTTCGGCCCCAACCACTCTCGATAAGCCAAGCCATGGCATCTGTCGTGAGAAAACGACGACAACCGCGGTCCCGGCGGGACCCTCTTCGCCTCAACCACCGTGACGCCGGCCACCCCGACGCCCCCGCGTCAATACGCCGCCTGCGTCCACGTCGCCGCGCCGGTGCAAATCCCGCGACGCCGGCCTCCCGGCGCCCCCGCGTCGCTGCGTGGTCGGCGCCCCCGTCGCCCCGTCGCTGCGCCGTCTCCGCGCCAACTCCGGCGCACCTCCTACGGCGCCCCCACGCCGCGCCGTGCCCGGCCCCGGCACGCCCGTCCGCCTCTTCCAGGCACCCCTGCTGTTCTCCGGCCACCGCGCGGGCGTCTCCGGCGTCGCGCCCTCGACAGTCTCTCGCTCAAACCCGCGTCCGACGCCCATGATGCCGTCGCCGCTGCTGCATCCCGCGGGCAGCATCCACGGCGCCCGCATCTTCAAGCTCCAGCGCCAGCTCCGCGCATCCGCGCCGCTGCTGGCGACCTCCGCCCCGTACGCGCGTACGCTAGCGACTAGCTAGCTAGCTAGCTAGCAGAGCCACTCGATTGAGCTGCGTGCTAGCTAGCTTGGCTAGCTAAGCTAGCTAGCTCGATTAAGTTGCGTGCTAGCTAGCTTGGCTAGCTAGCTTGGCTCGCGCCCAAGGCCGGCCGGCCGTATGAGCCTCGCCGTCGCTCCGTCCGGCAACTCCGTCGTGTGACGTTGCCTCCACGCGCGCCCGCGATGGCCTTGCCCTGCCGCCGCCTCGCCGCGCTGCTCCACCTCTCGCCGCCGCTCCGGCCGCGTCACCTAGGCCCACGGCTGCGTGCGCGCGCATCCGCGGCGCCGCGCTCTCTCCGCTCCGCTGTCGCTATGGATCGTCAGCTCCGCGTCTGCGTGATGTATTCCCTTGCCTCGCGTAGCCGGCTGCGTCGGCTGCGTCGTCCGCGCACCCGCACGCCGGCCCGACCCGCACCGGCTCCGCCGCCAGCCACGGCCGGCTCCGCCAAGCGCCCGCCGCGCCGTGCTCGGACAGGCTCCGCTGCGCCCCGCGCGGGCTTCCCATCTCCACCCTCGCGCGCACCCGCGACCCTCTCCGGCTCCGCCCTCAGCCGCCGCCGGCTCCGCCGAGCTCCCGCCGGGCCGCGCTCGGACAGGCTCCGCCTCGGCCCGCCCGCGCTCCCGCGCCGCTCGGCCGCCTCGTCACGCCTGCGCCGCTCGCCCAGTCCTGCGCCGGCCGGCCGGCTTCGCCGCGCCCCGGCGGCTGCGCGCCTGCACCGTGGCTGCCCCCTGCGTCCGCGCTCGCGCCGCTCCTCCCCTGCGCCACCCCGGCTTGCCTGCACCGCAGCAGGCCGCGCTGGCCCCGCGTCGTCACGCGCCGCGCTGCCCCGCTCCGCGCCAGCTCCCGCGCCCAACTGGTTGGCCGCCCCGCGCTGGCCGCTCCCCGCACTCGCTCCGGCTGGCCGCCTCGCGCCGGCTCCTCGGCCGCCTCGCACCGGCTCTTCCGCCGATCCGCACCGGCCCCTCCTCCAACGCGACCGAAGGACGGCGTCCGCCGCCTCGCCTACGCGCCAACACCACTACGGCCGCCTGACCCGCGTCTGCGCCGCTGCGCGGTGCCTCCCTCCGTCCCGCCATCGGCAGGCTCCGCGCGTCCGCGCCCCTGCTCCCCCGCTCCGGGTGCTGCCGCGAGCCGCGTCCCCCGCTCCGCACCTCCGCGCACGCATGCGCCCGCATGTCGGCCGCTGCTCCGTCCGGCTCCACTTCCGCCTCCGCGCGCTGCTCCGCGGCCGGCTCCGCGCGCCCCAGCGCCGGCTGCTCCACCCCGCCTCCACGCGCCCGCGTCGCCTCACGACGCCGGCCCGGCTGCCTCGTCCCCGTGCGCCCTGGCTGGTTCCCGCGCTGCTCCGGCTTCGCTAGCTGCGCATGGGGATACAGAGAGAGCCGGCTCCTTGACGAGAAAGAGAAAAAAGGGGGAGAGAGTTAGGTTATGCAAAACACTCACACTGCTCTATTCACTGTAGCCGGCTGTACATATAGAGTTACAATGGAGAGAGAGAGCAGAGAGATCGTGAGTAGTTACAACGATAAGCTAGCTATCTCTAACATGCAGGGAGAGATGCGCACGTAGTGCACGCGGACGTTGAGGTCCTGGTGAAGCGGTCTGCACGGTTTAGCCACTTCGAGGAAGAGGCCCGTCGGCAAACCCTGGGTGAAGATGTCGGCGAACTGCGAGCTCGTAGGCACGTGGAGGACGCGGATCTCACCAAGGGCGACGCGTTCGCGCACGAAGTGAAGATCGATCTCGATGTGTTTCGTGCGCTGATGTTGCACCGGGTTGCTCGACATGTACACTGCGCTGATGTTGTCGCAGTAGACCACCGTGGCGCGCGACGGCGGTTGATGAAGCTCGCCCAGAAGCTGTCGGAGCCACATCGACTCAGCAACGGCATTGGCCACCGCCCTATACTCCGCCTCAGCGCTCGATCGCGAAACGGTGCTCTGCCGTTTGGACGACCATGTAAGGAGGTTGGAGCCGAGGAAGACACAGTAGCCCGAGGTGGACTTGCGCGTGTCGGGGCAGCCAGCCCAGTCAGCGTCGGAGTAAGCCACAAGCTCAGTGCCGGCGTCGCGATGAATCCGGAGACCGAGGTGAGTCGTGCCGCGCAGGTACCGAAGGATGCGCTTCACGAGCTGGAAGTGGCAGTCGCGGGGCACATGCATAAACATGCAACACTGTTGGACGGCGTAGGAGAGGTCGGGGCGGGTCAACGTGATGTACTGTAACGCCCCGGCCAAGCTGCGGTAGAGCGACGGGTCGTGGAAGAGCGGCCCGGTGTCGGTGGAGAGTTTGGCCAACGTGTCGACCGGAGTGGAGATGGGCTTGCAGTTGAGCATGCCAGCTCGGTCGAGGATCTCCAGGGCGTACTATTCCTGGGAAAGAAACAGGCCACGTGCGGTGGTGGTGACGTTGATGCCGAGGAAATGGTGAAGTGCGCCGAGGTCGGTCATGGAGAACTCGCGATGAAGCGCCTGGATGACGGAGTCGAGTACCGCGGCGGAGCTTGCGGTGAGGATGATGTCGTCGACGTACAGAAGCAGGTAGGCGAGGTGATCACCCCGCCGAAGGACGAAGAGCGACGAGTCCGAGCGAGACGCGACGAAGCCGAGCGTCCGCAGGTAGGAGGTGAACCTGGTGAACCACGCTCGAGGCGCCTGCTTGAGACCGTACAAAGAACGGTTCAGCCGGCACACAAGCGACGATGAGGTAGCATCGACGAACCCGGACGGCTGGTGACTGTAGACCGTCTCGGCAAGGTGGCCGTGGAGGAAGGCGTTCTTGACGTCGAGCTGGTGAATGGGCCACGACTGGCCGGCGGCGATGCTCAGGACAGTCCGGATGGTGGCCGGCTTGACCACCGGACTGAAGGTCTCGGCGTAGTCGACGCCGGCCTGCTGAGTGAAGCCGCGAAGCACCCACCTCGCCTTGTACCGAGCGAGCGTCCCATCCGGATGAAACTTGTGCCGGAAAATCCATTTGCCCGTAACAACATTGGCACCTGCAGGACGAGACACTAAACACCACGTATCATTCTTCATCAGTGTGTTATATTCCTCTAGCATCGCAGTGTGCCAGTTGGGGTCTCGAAGGGCAGCGCGATAGGACGAGGGAATGGGACTGATGGAGGGAGCAGCGGCGTGAAGTGCCTTGGGCTGGGCAAAGCCCGACTTACCCCGTGTACTCATACTGTGGAGGTTCGTAGGTGGTGCAATGGGAACAGCTCGCGCGGGGAGATGCTGGACAGGTGGCGCACATGTACCGGTTGCATGGGAGCTATCGGGTGTGGGGGTAGGCGTGCTGGAAGAAGCAGGCTTGGGCGGGGAGGCAGGAGAGGCGGGATTGGGTGCGCGGGGCGAGGGAGCTGGTGGGCCAGGGGAGCTGGTCGGCTCGGTGGTGGGGTGGAGTGGGCTGCCGCTCGGGCGTGGCGTGCGCGGGTTGGGCGAGTTGAGCGGCTCGGTTGGAGAGCTGGAGGGGCCAGCTAGTGATCCGAGACGCGGGGGGGTAGCGACGGGAGGTGGTGCGGGGAAAGGCACGATTCCCGGAGGGATTCGCGGACGGGAGGTAGTTGGCGCACGAATAGCTGGGAAGATCGGGGCGCAGGGATGTTCTGTGGCCGATGGGAGAGGAGAGGAGCGTGGGTGATCGGCGGAAAAGTAGGGAAAAACGCTCTCATCGAACGTGACGTGCCTGGAAATAATAACCTTGCGATTGGACAAGTACAGGCAGCGGTAGCCCTTGTGCTCTAGTGGGTAGCCAAGAAAAACACACCGTGACGACCGCGGGGTGAGTTTGTGCGGACTAGTGGCAATGGTGTTGGGGAAGCAAAGGCAGCCAAAAGCGCGCATGTGGTCGTATGTGGGGTGCTGTCCGAGGAGAAGGAAGTGGGGCGTCACAAAATTTATGGCCGAGGAGGGTCGCCGGTTGAGGATGTAGGTGGCGGTATGTAGAGCCTCTACCCAAAACGGGGGCGGGAGGTTGGCATGGATGAGGAGGACACGAAGAATGTCATTGGTGGTTCGAATGATTCGCTCGGCCTTGCCGTTTTGCGGCGAGGTGTGCGGGCACGATAGGCGGAAGGAAGCGCCGTGTCTAGAGAAGAGATTACGCAAGGAGGAAGTAAGGAATTCACCACCGTTGTCGCACTGCATGCATTGAATAGTGACGTGAAATTGCGTGAGAACATATGTAAAGAAACGAGAAACGGTGTCGGCGGTGTCGGATTTGTTTCGCAACGGGAACGTCCACGAGTAGTGCGAGTAGTCATCAAGGATCACTAGGTAATACTGAAAACCAGAGAAGCTATAGACGGGCGAGGTCCATAAGTCACAATGAATTAATTGGAAAGGTGCACTGGTTTTAGTAATTGACTGGGAAAATGGCAGCCGGGGCTGCTTGCCTAGTGTGCATGACGAACAAACTGAATTTCTAGGCATGTCTTTATTACAACTTGGAAGGAAAGTACGAGCTAGAATGGAAAACTGTTTTATTGCTAGCATGTCCTAAACGAAGATGCCATATGTCATTGGTGACGACAGAGAGCGCTGCTTGGACGCCGGAGTTGCTGAAGAACGGATAGAGATCCCCATGGCTATTGGACCTCATGATTAGCCTCCCCGTGGCTAGATCCTTCACGGAAAAACCGAAAGGGTCAAACGTAATAGAACAGAAATTATCTTGTGTGAAACGACGTACAGAGATCAAGTTCTTGATGATTGTAGGGGATATAAGCACGTCATTAAGAGAGAAATTGGAGAGCGAGGTAGAGCCTACAGCAGTAATAGGAAGACGGGACCCGTCGCCGACTAATATGCCAGAGGAATGACGCAATGAAGGAGAACCATACGAGGTGAGGGTGTCCGTCTTACCAGCGACGTGCGACGTAGCGCCCATGTTGAGGAACCAGTCCGGCGTGCCGCCGGCGTGCTGCTGCTGCATGGAGAGGCCCTGGAGAGCAGCGTACAGCTGGTTGTACTGCTCCCAGGTTGGCCCGCTCGAGGACGACGCCGCCACCGGGTAGGCCTGATGAGGTGCAGGAGGCCGCGGGCCTAGGACGCCCGCAGCGGCGCGGCCCAAGGAGTCCGTGACGCGGGCAGTCCAGGGAGGAGGGCGCCGTAGGAGCGAAATAGCCCGTTGGGACCTGCGATCCCGGTCCTGAAGCAGCTCCACGCCCAGCAGGAGCGCCATCGGAGGACGGGCCGCCGCGGCCGCGGCCACAGCCGCGCCCACGCCTGCGCGAGCCGTTGCCCTTGTCGTTGGTCGGAGAGGCAGCAGGGCCCTTGCCCTTGTCGGTGGAGCCGCCGCTCGCACCGCGATCAGAGGAGGAGGAGCCGCCGCTCGCCCCTTGCCCGATGGTGAGCGCAGCAGCGGGTAGCTCCGGACGGCCGTCCAGCCGAGCCCTCTCGTTGACGGAGATTTCCTCCATGAGGAGGCGAGAGCGGGCCTGCACGAAGGAGGGGAATGGCGACTGCATCGGGAGGAGCGTCACCATGATCTGAAACCTGTGGTTGAGACCGCGTATGAGCTGCAACGTCAGGGCCTGATCGGAGATGTGCTCGCCGACGTCCTTGAGTGCGTCGGCCAGGGACTTGAGCCTCCGGCTGTACTCGGCGACGGAGAGGTCGCCCTGGACGAGGTTCCGGAACTCAGCGCCGAGAACGACGGCGCGCCCCGGCTGATTGTCCATGAAGAGGATGTGGAGCTGCGTCCAGATATCGTGGGTGGAGCTGGCCGGGGACGCCACGACATCCATGAGCTTCTCGGCGACGACGCCGTGCATCCACAGCACCATGGTCAGGTCGTCGTTGCGCCACACGGCGCTCTGGCCGAGCGGCTCGGTGGCGGCATCAAGATGGTGCTGGACCTCATGCTTGCAAGCAATGATGTAAAAGAGTTGGCGCCATCGCGAGTAGTTACCGGATTCGAGTTGGAGCTTGGTGGTGAAGTAGTGCGCGATGGAGGGCGGGAGGCCTGTAGCGGAGGAAGGACCGGCGTCGGAGCCGCCGAGGCCGAGCAGCGGAGCCGGGGCGCTGGTGGGGCCGCCCAGCGCGAGGCGCGGAGCAGGAGTGCTGCCGGCGGTCCGGAGGATGCCCGCGGGCGGCGGGGACGCGAGGGGCGCCGCGCGGGGCGCCGAGGTCGAGGAGGAAGGAGCCGCAGCACCTTCGGGGACAGGCGCCTTACCCAGATCGCCGAGAAGCGCGCGGCGCGGCGCTGGTGCAGCCGGGGTGGGGGCGACCGCAGTGGCGGGCGCGGCCTGGGACGGGGTGACCGCGGCGGGAGCAGTGGTGACGACGAGGATGGGGGCGAACGGATTGGACGCCGGCGTGTCGAGGTCCGCCGAGCGGGTGCGGCGGAGGAGACGATGCATAGCGGAAGCTGGAGAGAGAGAGGAGGATCGGAGATGCTCGCGTCTGATACCAAGTTAGGTTAGGCAAAACACTCACACTGCTCTATTCACTGTAGCCGGCTGTACATATAGAGTTACAATGGAGAGAGAGAGCAGAGAGATCGTGAGTAGTTACAACGATAAGCTAGCTATCCCTAACATGCAGGGAGAGATGCGCACGTAGTGCACGCGGACGTTGAGGTCCTGGTGAAGCGGTCTGCACGGTTTAGCCACTTGGCGAGTGGAGAGTGGGCGTTTTCCAACAGAGAGGCCGGCTGTCCAGCCGGCTAGAAAAAAGAAAAAGTGGAGCCAGCTAAAAAAAAGGGACGTACATGCATGCATGCATATGGTATGTGCGTGACTCATCCGGCTGCACTACTCACGTCCGTCATGGCCGGCTGCTGCCTGCGTGCGTGTGCGTGCGTGCATGGCCGGTCGGCCGCACTGCGTGTGTGCGTGCCTGGTCCCGGGCGGCTGCACTGCGTGCGTGTGCGCCTGGCCGGCTGCCCGTCTGACCGGCTGCATGCTTGGCCGGCAACGCTACATACGTGCATGGCCCGGCCGCCTCTGGTCCCCGTGTGCGCGCTCCGACCAGCTCCTGCCTCACGCGCTCGGCCGGTTCCCGCGCTCCGGTTGCCCGTCGGCGACTACCGCTCCGCGGTCAGCTCCCATCACACGCGGCCCGCCGGCTCGCGCCTCCGTGCGCCCGCACCGGCCCGCGCTGCTCAACCTCTGTTGCCGGCCGCCCACGAATACCAAAGGAGGCCGGCTCCCCAAAAGAAGAAGAAAAGAAGGCCAGTTGCGCCCGCCTTCGACACCGGGCCGGCTGGAGAACCGCCTCGACGCCCGGCCAATCGGGTCCGGCCGGCTGACACGCCATCGACCGCCAGAGGCTCGACGGCTACACCCAACGGGTGTGCCAGCGCACACCGCTGGAAAAAAGTCGCGCTGACTGTCATCAACAACAACCGCCTCGCCGGCACCAAAAAAGCAATGTGAGCTTCCGATCACCCATCCTCATGCCACGCACAAACAACGGATACCCCGAGCGACCCTCAGGGGCATCCCGCATTTGTTTCAGCTACTTTACTGTTCACCCCGGCGCTAGCTAGTCTCGCCCGGGGCCGGCCGCTTGGCCCGATATGTGCGTTCCCACGAAACGGCTTAGTAGTGTGTATGGTACCAAAGGCCCACTCTTTGTCTCAGCTACAGACCGCACCGCGGCTGTCCGGCTAGCAAGAGCAAAAGCTGGAGGTCACCACACGCGAAAAACGTCCAGGGAGAAAACGGCTTGGGCAACGCGCTCGTTTCATTTGTGAGTATCTGCTCGGTCGAGTCTGCTCCCAGAGTCAGAGTACTGTACGCTCCACTCCGCGGCCCACTCTTCGCCTCAGCCACAGACCGGCTCCCGACTGTCCGGCTGGCAAGAGCAAAAACCAAAGAGTGGAGAGGACACGAAAAACACTTAAGGGAGCTCGGACGAAACCGAGCCGACACCCTCTGCGTAAACTTGCACTACCAAAATCAAATGTTTGATGTATCTGCGCCGACTAAACCTTGTCTTTTGCACGATCATTTCCATGAGGAACCTCCTCG
The DNA here is from genome assembly GCA_039707655.1 of Elymus sibiricus. Taxonomy (NCBI): domain Eukaryota; kingdom Viridiplantae; phylum Streptophyta; class Magnoliopsida; order Poales; family Poaceae; genus Elymus; species Elymus sibiricus. The sequence goes on from CM077665.1 coordinate 515,989,322, forward strand.
CCCGGAGGCTCGGAGGCTACTCCCGGCAGGGCCCCGCGCCCGTAAGCCGGTGGGCCCCACGTCCGCCCTCAGCAGCGCCTCACGCTCATCAGCCGGCGGACCCCGCGTCCGCCCTCGGCAGGGCTCCGCGCCGTTCAGCCGACGGACCCCGCATCCGTCATTGGCAGGGCTCCGCGCCATTCAGCCGGCGGATCCCCGCGTCCGTCCTCGGCAGGACTCCACGCCCACCAGCCGGCGGACCCCGCGTCCGCGCCCGACAGCGCCTCGCGCTCGACAGCCGGCGGACCCCGCGTCCGCCCTCGGCAGGGCTCCACGCCCATCAGCCGGCGGACCCCGCGTCCGCGCCCGGCAGCGCCTCGCGCTCGACAGCCGGCGGACCCCGCGTCCGCCCTCGGCAGGGCTCCACGCCCATCAGCCGGCGGACCCCGCGTCCGCGCCCGGCAGCGCCTCGCGCTCGACAGCCGGCGGACCTCGCGTCCGCCCTCAGCAGGGCTTCACGCCCATCAGCCGGCGGACCCCACGTCCGCGCCCGGCAGCGCCTCGCGCTCGACAGCCGGCGGACCCCGCGTCCGCCCTCGGCAGGGCTCCACGTCCATCAGCCGACGGACCCCGCGTCCGCGCCTGACAGCGCCTCGCGCTCGACAGCCGGCGGACCCCGCGTCCGCCCCCGGCTGGGCTCCGCGCCCATCAGCCGGTGGACCCGGCGTCCGCCCTCGGCAGGGCTCCACGCCGTTCAGCCGACGGACCCCGCGTCCGTCCTCGGCAGGGCTCCGCGCCATTCAGCCGGCGGACCCCGCATTCGCCCTCGGCAGGGCTCCATGCCCACCAGCCGGCGGACCCCGCGTCAGCGCCCGGCAGCGCCTCGCGCTCGACAGCCGGCGGACCCCGCGTCCGCCCTCGGCAGGGCTCCACGCCCATCAGCCGGCGGATCCCGTGTCCGCGCCCGGCAGGAACAATAGTAACTACTCACACCTCATCAACATGTTCAAGATCAGAGGTGCAATAGTAATAATTAAGGATCTGAACATAATTTCTTCCACCAAGTAATCCAACAAGTATCAACTACAAGATGTAATCAACACAACTAGTAACCCACAGGTACCAATCTGAGGGTTTTGAGACAAAGATTGAATACAAGAGATGAACTAGGGTTGGATATGAGATGGTGCTAGTGAAGATGTTGATGAGGATTGGTCCTCCCACGAAGGAGAAAGCGTTGGTGATGATGATGACTTTGATCTCCCCCTCCCGGAGAGGAATTTCCCGAGCAGAATCTGACTGTCGGAGTGCAAAAGGGCCTCTGCCCAGGTTTCCGCCTCGAGACGGCGGCGCTTCGTCCCGAAAAGTTGCTTATGATTTTTTATAGGGTAAAACTCACCATATAGGAGAAGATGGGCGTCGGGAGGCCAGCCAGGGCCCCACAAGCCATCAGGGCGCGGCCTGGGGGGCGCGCCTTGTTGGCTTGTGCCTGGCTGGTGGCCCCGCTCTGGTATATTTTTGGCCCACAAATTCACATATATTCAATAAAAATTCCGCGTGAAGTTTCAGCTCATTTGGAGTCTGGTGATTTTTTTGCCTTTTTCTCGGTTTTCCGGTCCGGAATTCCAGTTTCCAGATAATTCCCTCTTTGTGATGTACCTTGTATATTCAGAGAGAAAGAGCATAAGAATTGTATGATAATAGGGAATAATGGACAAGAATATCATAAATACAAATAAGAAATCATGATGCAAAATGGACGTATCAAGTAGCACTAAGCAATTATATCTGGCTAACTTACGAGTACAAGAATAAGAAGAGTGATCTACGCATAAACGGACGTGAACTAGTAATGATCAAGAAGTGATCCTGAACACCTACTTAGGATTCAATCATAACCCCACCATGTTCCCTTCTTGGTTCAAACCTCACAAGAAGAGACGGTCACGGTCACGCACACGGTTGGTGTATTATAATTGAGTTTACTTCAAGTTTTCTATTACTAGGTATTATAAAATTTCCACGTTACCACATAACCGCAGGCATGGCTCTCAGAAAGATTTAACCCTGCAGCGGTGCTCCAACTCATCCATCACAAACTAGCCACAAGCTGCAGTGGAAAACCTCAACCTTGAGATAGCCCAAAGTATCCTCGGAATCTCGGTGCACAAGACGTCCGTTAAAGGTAAAACAAATCCAGCAAGACTGCCCGGCAGGCCAGATCCCAATAGGAGTCGTGTGTATCTCTTTCTCACGGCACTACCGTATGAGTAGTACATACGGTGGCCTGATAGAAATCACCCGAGTTGCCCCGGGGTGGCCCCACAAGTGTCTCAATTTTGGACCAACACTCATGAGGAGCATTGGCCCGGGTTGTTGATTAATTATCCACGGGTGCCGGCGGGTCCCTATGCAAGTTTTATTAGTTATTAGGCAAATCTAGTACCAATGTTGGGCCTTGCCGGAAGAGTTTTATCCCAAAACAAAAATCAAGGGGGTCCCCATAACAACCCCAAGCATGTTAGGAGCGCTCAATATGGAACATAACACCGGTACTCGAAAACTAAGGCGGTAAGAGTAGAACAAAACATTAAGCAAAAGGCCAAGCCTTCCACCCTTTACCAAGTGTGTAGATGCATTAAGTGAAATATGAAGAATATTGTGATATCCCAAGATATCCATGTTGTCACATGGAAACAACCTGCACCTGCAACTAGCAACGCTATAAGAAGGGCTGAGCAAGCGGTAACTTAGCCAAACAATGGTTTTTTAGTACGTGAAGGGGTTAGAGGCTTTTCATGGCAATGTTGGGAGGCTTGACATTCAAGTGGTAGGTAACGAGACATAACGATAGAAATGAGACAACTAGCATAGCATTGATACTAGTGATATCCAGGGAAATGGTAATCTTGCCTGAGATCCCGCTTGGAAGAAGAACGAATCCATGAAAAAGATGAACCAACGTAGTCGAACGAATCCTCACACTTCGAAACGCTTTCGGAACTCTATCGAGAAGAAGCAACCCGGTAACATGCAAATGACACGGTAAACACCACAACATATTCATGACATGATGCTCAAACAAATATGATGATTGCCCATTTAAATATGCATGACATGGCAAACACAACAATCAAATAATTCACATTAAGTGAAGCTCAATATGCAACGAGTTGCATATCAACATAACTCCATGTTCAAATTATTTAGTTCACTCTCGTTTAGGTACCCAACAAGTTTAAATGTTTTTAAACATGTCAAGAGGTGAAGCATAAACAAGTACATCATCTAGGCATTTTAAATGAGACCGGAAACAACATATAGTATTTCCGAAACGACCCCATATGTAATTTTCGAAATTGATTCAGATGTGCCCTAAACATATCTTATATTTATTAAAGAGGGAAACAAAATGCATCATGGGATTCTACACGTTTTTCTAAGCAACTTATATATATATATATATATATATATATATATATATATATATATATATATATATATATACATATATATATATATATATATCATTTAATTCGGAGCTACAGTTATTTAGATATGAGACAACCCATCTTAATAGGTCATTAATGCAAATTAAATGCAAACAGCAAGTTAAACATTTTTATCATGGATGAAAGTTGAATATTGTGAAACTACATAAAATTCTACATGTTTTAAATATATGACACGTTTTATTTAGATGCACGGTTATTTAGTTATGAATTTTCAAAGTTTGATGCCAATAACCCTCAATAATTTACATGCACTTCAACTAGGCAAAACAGTAGCTAAACAATTTTAGACAAGTGTGGAATTGTACCAATATAAAGTAGATCAAATTCTGAGCATGCAAATATATAACATGTTTTTTATTGAGTTTCCTTAATAAAGATATGGCCAAACAAATTATGCATGAATTCTGCCCAAAGAACAAAAGAAAATCTAAAGTGGGGGTGGTGGCGACTCGATGGCTGGTTGGATCGAGGGGATCGGCGCTGGTTGTGTGGACTGGTGGGGAAGATGGAGGTTGCTCGCTGGTTGGAGGGATGGGGAGATCGAGGAGGATTTGGTGGCGGCGGAAAGGATGGATGGATGGGACAGCCATCCAAGATTTTAGGGTTGCACTAGTAGATGGTCTATATATAACGAAACCTAGTAGGTTTGGACCCTCCGATTAGATCAAACGGTCGAGATAAAAGGTTAGGAGTGTCCAATGAACAAAGCAAATATGTTTGGGGTATTTCGGGGTTGAACCAGACTAATCGGTCATGACCAACCGGTTCGGGTTCGGGAAGGTATTGAGCGCAAGCGAGGGGTTTGTGCATTGTGATGAGAGGCTAGGCATTTAGCGGAGAGGGAAATCTGGCAGCTCGGCAACAGTTTTAAATACCGAGAACGCCTGCGATTTCACCGATGATAGTTTCGTTATTGTTATCCGTTGGGGTATCAAACGACCTCCAAATGCGACGAAATTTGGCAGGCGGTTTACCTACAATAAACCAAGGCTGCACACCAACTTTAAACCATATGATGCGAATGATGCGATGATGAATGCGACAACCAAATGGAACACATGGCGCAACTCGAAATAAATGGAAGGCATGTGGAGCATCGGTCTCGGGCTGTTACAACTCTCCTCCACTAACAAGAGATCTCGACCCGAGATCTTAGAATGAGAAGAGGAAGAGGAAAAGGAAAGGAAGAGGTAAAACTTAGTTGCTTCTTTTACAAGCGAGTGAAACCAATGATCCTTGAAGGTTGCAAAGAGATGAAGAATGACACGAGGAACAAGCAAGAATACAAAAGAAATTTGGGCAGCACTTCGATAGAAAAGAGAGGCAAAACTTGATAAGATGGATATGACTTGAAAAAGAGGGCACAACACTTCGGTTAATTGATAAGCAATGAAGAACATGATCTTGACAAAACGCGATGATGGGTCGAAGGGAGCAGCATAACACGCCTCCGGAACAAAAGAATAGAAGCTAGATCGTTGGAAAGACAAGAACGGAGAAGAAAATGACAACTTCTACCACACTTGAATTAAAAAGCATCCTTACGAAGAAGGATTGAACGGGGTTGTTGGGAAATCAACAACAAAAGAATAGGCTTGTTGTGGGCTTATGGAAAACATCTCAAAATTATGAGGTGACAACCGGCCACTAACGGAAACAATTGATTGGTTGGGAGCAACACGATATGCAAAACTTCTTTTATCGAGAGCAGGAGGAGAAAACTTGGATCATTTATGAGCACCGCAAATAGCAACAATCCTTAGGAAAGGCTTTAGGTGAAGTTCAATCCAAGATAACTCCGAGAAAAAAAAGATGGGTTTACATATCTCATTCTTGACAAATTTTCTTCGAGACTCCTCATGAATCAAGAATTCTATAACACCATATCAAAAGATAAGGGAAAATGAATTGCACTTTGAAATGCAAGGCAAAGAATACTCGAGGCACTACCACAAGAATCTTCAAGAATACTTCGAGAATGAATAAAATCCTTGACGAACCAAGATGAAGAACCTCCGTATACAAAAGAATGATCAAACATAAATCAAGGTTGAAAATAATAAGATTGAGGCATTGCAAAGATTTAGATGAAGCTTCACAACAAGATACTTGAGAAAACTTGGAACTCCGGAAAAGAAAAGATGAACAACTTAGAGTCGAGAATTGATATCATGAACAACTCTCGAAGAAGGATTGAAAACACCTTGATGAACAAGAATAAGAATTATGTTATGCTTATCCTTCATCAAGTTAAATAGATGACAAGCAACGGATTTCACATACTACTTATTCTTCTTGGAAAAAAGATTGGAGAGAGATAAGAGCACCAACTTGAAGAAGTCTTCAACGGAACACCGGTAGGAATGTGAAACGAATGAGGATACTACGAATGAATGGAGATACACGAGAATGAAGAGATCATGATTTGCCTAGCAGAAAACTTGAACGAAGCACCGGAATAATTGAGATACGAACGAAGAGACAACAATTGAGAAGAATTTGAGAACGAAAGCTGAAAGCTGAGAGCAGGGAAATCTTCTGAAATGATGGCCTCCAGAGGACCGAGATATGGAAACAACTATGAAATGCTCCGGATAGATATGGAAGGAATACTCATGATCGAAAGCAATTCGAGAGGATGGCATGAATCTTTAACCATGAAACTTCATGAGAACGGACAAAGATTTAAGAGAAACTCTCCTCCGGCCTTCAACGTTGAGAATGATGACGAGAAACCACACCATGAATTACTGAGAAACTCCGGAATAATGAATAATGAAAGGTTCAGCCATTGATGAAAAATAATTTGAAGCGATCTTGGACAAGGAATATGACTGATTGAGGGAGTCCTGGACTAAGGGGTCCTCGGGCCGCCGGCCTATCTTTCATAGGCCGGCTTGGTGGGCCGCTTTTTGGTTATCACCAGCAGGGACAGGGTATGCGGCGACCCCGTATTCTCGAAGGAAACCCCCGAAGACGCGGCGTGTACTCCAAGTCAAGATGAGAGGATCAGCGTCTTTACTCCCGGCAGGAAACTTACCATGTGTAAACCCTAGGTACCCCCAGTGTCTATATAAACCAGGGGGTTTAGATTGTAGAGGGCAGACAAGCTCATCTAGGGTTTAGCAACTTGATCTCGAGGTAGATCGACTCTATAATCTTCATACACATCAATATAATCAAGCAGGACGTAGGGTTTTACCTCCATAGGAGGGCCTGAACCTGGGTAAACATCCTCTCCTTCATCCCCTGTTACCCATCGATCCTAATCCCACAGCTCGGGACCCCCTACCCGAGATCTGCCGGTTTTGACACCGACATTGGTGCTTTCATTGAGAGTTCCGCTGTGGGGTCGCAAGAGGAATTGATGGCTCACTTAATCATCAGCGATGAAGTCCGCAACGGGGGCTCTTTCGCCCCCGGACAGATTCTCGCTTTTGGCAGCATCGTGTTGCACACCGACCCGACCGGCCACCCTGGTCGGATTGGGAGTCTCGCCCCCGACCAAGAGATCAAATTCGGGAACCTAGAGTTCTCCGTAGACTCGCGGGGCGATCTTTCATTCGCTGGGCTTGCGATCTCGTCCGACGAGCCCGAAGTCTCCGAAGCCTTAACTTCGGATCTCCTTCTCGGCTTCGCCCTCGGGTCTATCCCTGCCGATGATCTGGCTATTAGTCCGGATCCGGTTACAGTACCTGAGGGCCAGGGGTCGGCCCCTGCCGAACAAACTCCCTGCACGGGCACATTGGAGGTTAACTCCGAAAGTCCTAGGAAGAGCCATCCGATCGAGCTCTCGACGATCAACGAGACGATAGATCGGATCCTATCAAAAAAAATCGCAGACGACCCGGCCTCGACCCACACTCGGATCGATCTGGAGGCGGGTCATTGGGAATCTTTCGACCCACCCACCACCCACTTAGTAGCCACTATCGAAGACTTAACCGATATGCTGGATTACGCCTCCGAGGAGGCAGAAGACATGGATGAAGAGGACGGCGCCCCCGCCCCTGTCAACACTGGGCGATGGACTGCCACCTCCACCTACGACGTCTACATGGTAGACACCCCCGACGATAAGGGCGATCGCACCCCTCAGAATAACGGTGATAAATCCGGTGAGGCGCCGTCAAGGCATTGGAAACAGCGCAAACGATCTAAAGCGAACAAGGGAAGGAAAGCCTTTGCAGGCACCGGGGAAAATGACACCCCGGAAGACCTCGGTGACCCCGAAGACCCCGAACAGCCACTGGAGGACCAGGAAAGGCCCAATGATCGGCGCGACACCGAGGATCCTGACGATTCCCAGGACCACAACTACCTCCCCCCTGACGAAGAGGAAGATAGCCTGGAAGCCGAAGACCTCACCTTCCCCGACAACCCTGCGGATTAGGCGGCAGCTTTTAGCCACCGCCCGAAGCCTGAAGGCAAAGGAACGGCAGCTCAAGGCCGAATAGGATACCCTCTGAAAGGATCGATATGGTTGACTAGAGGGGGGTGAATAGGCAACTACCAATTTTTAGCTTTTCTTAACAAATTAGGGTTAGCAACAAAATAGGTTGTCTAGATATGCAACTAGGTGAGCAACCTATATGATGCTAACAATCACAACACAAGCAAGCAAGCAAGATACAATACAAGTAAAGCATGCACAAAGTAAAGGTAAGAAGTAACCACAAGTGGAGCCGGTGAAGACGAGGATGTGTTTCCGAAGTTCCTTCCCTTTGAGAGGAAGTACGTCTCCGTTGGAGCGGTGTGGAGGCACAATGCTCCCCAAGAAGCCACTAAGGCCACCGTATTCTCCTCACGCCCTCACACAATGCGTGATGCCGTGATTCCACTAGTGGTGCCCTTGAAGGCGGTGACCGAACCTTTACAAACAAGGTTGGGGCAATCTCCACAACTTAATTGGAGGCTCCCAACACCACCACGGAGCTTCACCACAATGGAATGTGCCTCCGAGGCGACCTCAACCGTCTAGGGTGCTCAAACACCCAAGAGTAACAAGATCCGCAAGGGATTAGTGGGGGGAATCAAATTTCTCTTGGTGGAAGTGTAGATCGGGGCCTTCTCAACCAATCCCTAAAGAATCAACAAGTTTGATCGGCTAGGGAGAGAGATCGGGCAAGAATGAGCTTTTGGAGTAACAATGGAGCTTGGGAGAAGAGGTCAACCTTGGGAAGAAGAAGACCCCCCCTTTATATAGGGAGACAAAAATCCAACCGTTTTCTGCCCTGAGCCCGCAGCCAAGCGGTACTACCGCTCCTAGGAGAGGTAGTACCGCTTAGGCGGTACAACCTCGCACTAGCCTGAAACACACTAAGTGTACCACGGTAGTGCTGCCGGAGCAGTACTACCGCTGCCCCTGGCGGTACTACCGCTTAGGGGGTTTAGACCAGGAGAGGCAGCAGTAGTAGAGGCAGCCAGGACGGCAGTACCGTGCGAAGCGGTACTACCGTCCTAGTACCGCACTACTACCGCTTAAGGGAAAATGGAAACAGAGGCATGCACTGAGGAAACCCCTCAAGCGGTAGTGGCGGCGGTAGTAAGGGCGGTAGTACCGCCAGAGAGGTACTACCGTGCTACTACCGTGAATGGCAAACTGGCAACAGAGAGTTGCACGCTCGGGGAAACCCCAAGCGGTAGTGCCATGGAAGTGCCCAGCGGTACTACCGCTTGCATAAGCGGTACTACCGTGGGCACCAGCGGTACTACCGCTTGCAAGCCTCTGAAACTCCACAGAAAACATAGGAAAGGCTCTAGAGAAGGGAAAGGAGGCTGTGGGTGCATATGGGGCTGTGTACGTGTTGATTCCACCCATACCTTTCCAACGCGGACCCCCTCTTGATAGTACGGGTTTCCTACGACTCAAATCCACCAAAAAAGAAGTCGTCGGAAAAATAACCGTCTTCACTCTTTACCATCGAGGGGAGATAAACCGTCTCGTGCCTATCAATGTAATCTCTGAAAAGGTCAATGCACACGATTAGTCCGCAAAGCGCATTGTCATCAATCATCGAAACTACTGGGGTAAAATATGCCCTAACAATCTCCCCCTTTTCGGTGGATTGATGACAACACGGGATTTGCACAAAGGAGATAAGAGATAAGAATGCAAACCAACTATCTACAAAATATAGACAGGCTCCCCCTAGATGTGTGCACTACTTGAGTATGCCTTTGGAATGCAAAGTGCACACACTAGGATCAACACTCCCCCTATATTTTATAAATAGGGCAACACTTGCGACAACATAATATACAATGCTAAGCATGATTGCAATACGAACAATGAGTCATAAACTCACACATAACGAGACATAATTAAGATAACTAGAGTAGCATATGTCTTACACCATATGAAAGAGTCTCACACCAAACCAAAGCAAACGAAGATAAAGGAGTTCACAAGCAAGAAATCGAAGCAAATAAAGGCAAGCTTGTGACTCAGCAACACCCTGCAGAAAACAAATGCAAACCCCGGTCCTAGACTCTCTCCCCCTTTGGCATCGAGACACCAAAAGGGCAAAGAGTGACACTACGCACCGACAGGTGGTAGCACTAGTCTCCTCCCATGGACTCGTCCGAGTCCTCAGCATCGGACTCCTCGTCAGACGTCTCCTCCGAGTCTTCGGGATCCTCAGACTCCTCCTCTTCGTGCTCCTACTCCGGAGCGGGTGCCGATGCGCCGGTGATGGAATCATCTGAGTCAGTCCAGCGGGAGTGAGATGAAATCCAATTGTCTTCAGGAGTGATAACTGTCTCAGAACCGCTCTCAACAGCAATATCAAGTTTCCTCATGATGGCCTTCCTCTGCTGACGTGCCTTCTTGGCATCCACATGTGCCAAGTACATCTTGTGCTGAACATCCGTCTGAAGACAAAACAGCTTCTTCACCTTGTTCTTGAGCTTGGCAGCCCAACCAGACGAACCAGACGAGTGCACGGGGTCGGGCACATAGTCAGAATCCTCCACATCCTCCTCAGAAGCAAGTGGCACGCTCGCAGCACGACGGGTGGGAGCCCAGAGCTCCTTCTGGCGCAAGTTGATCGTCTCATGAGAAGTCAGAGGCCCGGTTTCAAGCTGCTCCCCAGGGAACATGGCAGTCCAAGTGTTCACAATGAGTCTGAAAATGAAAGGAGCATAGATCGGCACGTGATCACCATATGTTGCATTCACAAGCTCCTTCCACATGACATGAGAGACGTCCAAAACAGCCCCCGTGCCCTTCTCAGAGTGGCACAACAATAGCATATCCACCAAGTGTCCGTGCACCATGTCCAAGTTGCCAACTCGAGGAAAGAGAGTCTGTCGGAAAATGCGATGCATAATATCAAAGAATGGTTTCAGCTCCTTCTTGGATCCCTTATCTGTCGGAGTGATGGTCATGTGGGGAAGCAGATTGTCCTTGTGAGAAGGTCCACCCTCATGGTGAGGGCGCAGACCATGGGGCTTCTTCAGCCCCTCATCGGGATAGCCCAGAAGACCCATGAACTCACCCCAAGTGGCACGAAGCTGTCTACCGTGAGTCATCCAAATCATAGTCCTGTCCTCACTTGTCCCAAACCACACGGTTGCAAAGAACTGTGCAACCAACTCTGCATCAAAGTCATAGTTGAAGGTCATGATGGGCACAATGTTGAACTGCACACAAAGGTCAAGAGCTTCTCCAAAGTATGCACGGTCCTTCTCCATATGCTCAATGTTGATAGACTTGGTCTTGACAAACAGATTTTTCTTGGCCTTGATCCTGTCAAAATACACCAAAGATTGATCCTTGGTCCAGAAGGGATGGCTCACAAGAGATGCGTCTTGAGGACGACAGTAGGGGTTCCTCTCGCGGTACTGCCAATACTCATTTTGCTTCATCTCAGCTGCAGTCTTGACAGGAGACTTCTTTTTGCGAGCAACTGACTTGGCACTAGACTTGCCCTTGTTTCTGGCTGACTGACGACGAGCTGGTGGTGGTGTCGGGGCAGCCACTTCTTCTTCCTCTTCTTCAGAATAGACAGGCCTGGCGTAATGGGTGCGCCCACGTTTGGATGGAGGATTCGCATTCTTGCGACGAGCCTTGGAGCTACTATCACCTGAACCAGACACAACACAGCGAGAAAGAACATGAATAAAACCTATGCATAAGCCAAGAAGAAACAAAACTGAGAAATGAACTGTTAGTGGATAATTCTGGAATTGGGGACCTCGAGCGGTAGTACCGCGGACCTGGGGCGGTAGTACCGCCCGAGCGATAGTACCGCTTAACTGGAGCGGTAGTACCGCTCTGGGAACTTGCTCTGGGAACTGACGCACGACCTTTCCCAGATCCGGTAGTACCGGAGATCACAAATTCAAAAAATATACCACTAAAACTTCAATCCTCCTATCTAGCAGTCAACCAACGTCCTACTCAAGCCCTGATTTAGCCAAAAATCGAGAAACCAACATGCATTGCCCTAGAAACCTAGATTCAAAGGAGAGAACCGTAGGAATAACGAAAGGGGGCAATACCGGGTTCCATGGCGAGAGGAGATGGTGGGGATGGACTCCACCGGACGGAAACGTGGAGGACGGCACGGAATCGGCCAGCCGGAGCGGCGACCGGGGCAGTTCTTCGTCGCCTGTGAGAGAGAGAGAGGCGTGGGGAGGAAAAGTGAATGGGTATGGGGGAGTTAGAACTCCCCCTGCCCGACACTTAACCCCACTGCATCCCTCTAAGCGGTAGTACCGCTAGGAGTAGCGGTAGTACCGCCCCGGTACTACTGCCGGGCAGGAGGCCCTGTAGTACCGCTCAAGCGGTAGTACCGGTGGCAGGAGCGGTAGTACCGCTTAAAGCGGTAGTACCGTTCCTAGCCAGCGGTAGTACCGCGTCCATGAGACAGAACAGCCCAGATCAATGAGGAGAAAAGATGGCTTATGCAGAAATTAGAGCTTTGAGAGAGGAAAGGCTTAGGTTGGAGACTCGAAAACACCGCAAATGGGAAGGGATATTCCATGGTCAAAGGCAACCAAAAACAAGAGCACACATGGAGAGATCCAACACAGGAAAGCCTAGAACGAGAAAGCACAACTCAAACCAAATGAACAAAACCTCTCAAAGAGAGGGCGGTGACCGAAGTCACCTATGTTTGAGTCAATTGGTATGGCACCGCGAAGATTTTAACCTTGGGCCCATGACCAAAACTCATCTTTGAAGCACATGAACCATCAAAGATGGCTAAAGTGAAAGACTTGATCAATTTATGCATAATGGGGGGAGGGAGAGTTCATTGAGAGAACAACACTCCCCCTATGTCCATGCCTACATCTAGAACAAGACAATCATGATGAATGTGGTGGGGTGTGACGAGATTCAAGACACGTTGCTTGAATCAATGATATTTAGCTCATGCCTTAACTCGCGAAATCTTGCTTCATCCAATGGCTTCGTGAAAATATCCGCTAGTTGCTCTTGAGTTTCAACATGAATAATATCAATCTCTCCACGCTTGACATGATCCCGGATGAAATGATGACGAATCTCAATATGCTTCGTCTTGCTATGTTGCACCGGGTTGTAGGAGATCTTGATTGCACTTTCATTGTCACAGAAAAGAGGCACTTTGTCACAAGTGACACCGTAATCCTTTAACGTTTGCCTCATCCATAGCAATTGAGCACAATAACTTGCGGCGGCCACATACTCGGCCTCGGTGGTGGAGAGAGACACACAATTTTGCTTCTTCGAAGACCAACTCACCAAAGAGCAACCAAGGAATTGGCACCCTCCGGAAGTTGACTTCCTATCCACACGGTCTCCCGCCCAATCTGAGTCTGAATATCCCATGAGATCAAAGCTTGCTCCTTTGGGGTACCATAAGCCAAAGTTTGGGGTATGAGCCAAATATCGAAAGATTCGCTTGACCGCCACCAAGTGACTTTCCTTAGGCGCGGCTTGAAACCGTGCACACATTCCCACACTCAACATGATATCCGGCCTAGATGCACAAAGGTAAAGCAAGGACCCAATCATGGAACAGTATACCTTTTGATCCACCGCTTTACCATTGGGATCGATGTCAAATTGGCACTTGGTAGGCATTGGAGTCTTGGCCGGCTTGACATCTACTAGCTTGAATCTCTTGAGCATGTCTTGGGTATATTTGGCTTGGTTGATGAAGGTTCCTTCTCTTCTTTGCTTGACTTCGAACCCAAGAAAGAACTTCAACTCTCCCATCATAGACATCTCAAACGTCTCGGTCATGAGTGCGGCAAACTCATCATTGAAAGCTTTGTTAGGAGAACCAAAGATAATATCATCAACATATAGTTGGCATATGAACAAATCCCCTTTAACCCTCTTAGTAAAAAGAGTGGGATCGATTTTCCCAATTTCAAACCCACGGTCTTGCAACAACTCGTTAAGGTGCTCATACCACGCACGTGGGGCTTGTTTAAGGCCATAGAGTGCCTTATCGAGCTTGTATACATGATTGGGGAACTTGGGATCCTCGAAGCCCGGGGGTTGTTTGACATATACCAACTCATTAAGAGCACCATTTAGAAATGCACTCTTCACATCCATTTGTTGCAACTTAAAATCATGATGAGAAGCATATGCAAGTAACATACGAATAGATTCAAGACGAGCAACGGGAGCAAAGGTTTCACCATAGTCGATACCCTCGACTTGGGAGTAGCCTTGTGCCACCAATCTTGCCTTGTTTCGAGTGACAACACCGTTCGTATCTTGCTTGTTCTTGAAGATCCATTTGGTTCCAATGACATTATGATTCTCCGTTGGCCTTGGCACCAATGTCCACACTTTGTTGCGCTCGAAGTTGTTGAGTTCATCATGCATGGCTTCAAGCCAATCCGTGTCCTCGAGTGCTTCATGTACCTTTTGGGGTTCAACACAAGAAACAAACGCGTGATGCTCACAAAAGTTTGTTAATTGACTACGAGTGGTTACCCCTCTTTTCAAGCTTCCATAAACATTCTCCAAGACATGTTGTTGATGCTTGAGTTTAGAAGCAATCTTGGCGGCACGACGCTCCAGTCGCTCCTCCGAAGTCACTTGAAGAGGATCATCTTGAACATCTTGAGCGTCATCTTGAGCTTGCTCTTGATCATGAGCTTGCCCTTGATCTTGAGCTTGCTCGGTGTCGTGATCTTGATCTTGGGCATCATTTGGTGCATCACCATCATCTTGAGGTTGATCTTGCCCTTGATCTTGATCACTTGGTTGAGGGCCTTCGGTTTGTTCTTCGGAAGCGTGTGGGTCAATGGTTGGTGATGGCTCCACTTGCGTACAGCATTGTCCTTCTCCTTCGGCCACAAGGGGTTCCTCAATGGGGAGTATTTGACCAATCCCCATTCTTCTTATGGCTTGGGGAGGAATTTCATCACCTACATCACAAAGACCACTTTGCTCCACTTGGGAGCCATTATTTTCATCAAACTCTATGTTACACGTTTCCTCAATAAGTCCGTTGGACTTGTTGAGGACACGGTAAGCATGAGAGTTTGTAGCATAACCAACAAATATGCCCTTTTGAGCTCTAGATTCGAATTTAGACAAACGAGTGCCTTTCTTGAGAATGAAACACTTACATCCAAACACCCGAAAGTATTTGAGGTTGGGCTTGTTACCGGTAAGTATCTCATATGGAGTCTTGTTCAAGCCTTTGCGGAGGTAGAGCCGATTAGATGCATGACATGCGGTGTTGATGGCCTCGGCCCAAAAGTTATACGGAGACTTGAATTCCGCCATCATGGTCCTTGCCGCGTCCATCAACGTCCGGTTCTTCCTCTCCGCTACACCATTTTGTTGAGGGGTATATGGTGCGGCGTATTGATGCTTGATCCCCTCATCACTAAGAAACTCATCCAAGGTGTAGTTCTTGAACTCGGTACCGTTGTCACTTCTAATCATCAAAATCTTTGCCTCATGTTGACGTTGAGCTTCATTGGCAAAGTCGATGACGGTTTGTTGGGTCTCACTCTTCCTCTTGAAGAAATATACCCAAGTGTATCTCGAATAGTCATCCACAATCACCAAGTAATACTTTCTTCCCCCAAGACTATCAAAGGATGGAGGTCCAAAGAGATCCATGTGAAGGAGCTCCAAGGGCCTCTTCGTGTAGATGATAGTCGTGGGTCGGTGAGTTGTCTCATGTAGCTTTCCTTCGATACAAGCACTGCAAGCACGATCTTTGGCAAAACTCACATTTGTTAGTCCACGAACGTGGTCCCCCTTGAGGAGACTTTGCAAAGATCTCATATTGACATGGGCTAGTCAGCGATGCCAAAGCCACCCCACATCAACTTTAGCCATTAGGCAAGTCGCGGTCTTAGTGGGTCGCTCCGAGAAGTTAACCACATAGAGACCGTTCTCGACATGCCCAACAAAAGCTACTTTAAGAGTCTTGCTCCACAAAAGGGCCACGGTATCAAGGTCAAAGAATGTGGCAAAGCCCATAAGTGCAAGTTGACGAACGGAAAGTAAATTGAATGCAAGGGTCTCAACAAGCATGACTTTCTCGATTGATAAATCATGAGAAATCACAACCTTGCCAAGACCCAATACCTTAGATGTTGAGGCATCACCGAATTGAACATGGGTGGACATAGATGAGCTTGGTTGCACGTCCGCCACCAAATGCTTGCTCCCGGTCATATGATTTGTTGCTCCACTATCAAGCAACCATGATCCTCCACCGGAAGCAAACTCCTACAAGAGATCAATGCTTGGTTTTAGGTACCCATTTTTGAATGGGTCCTTTGATGTTAGTAACAAGGGTCTTAGGAACCCAAATAGACCATTCAATGTACTCATAATAAGAACCAACAAATTTGGCATAAACATGCCCATCACTAGCACGGCATAAAACATAAGCAGGGTTAAAGTCGCCGGCTTTGTTCGATGAAGTGGGATTGTCCTTCTTGACATTTCCACACGCCACCTTGTTCTTCTTCTCCTTATGAGCACCCTCTCCCTTCTTGACAAATACCTATTTGAGAGGGAGAGATTTTTTGATCTTGTTGTTGTTCTTCTTCTTTGACTTGGGCACAAACCCAAGTCCCTCCTTTGCCACAACTTCCTTTTGATTGCTCAAAAGTTCGTTGAGATTCTTCTCGCCTTGTATGCAAGTCACAAGGCCTTTCTCGATTTGCTCTTTCAACTTGGCATTCTCCTCCACAAGATGCTCATGCTCACAACAAGGGTTAGTAGCATTGGCATTATCAATTAAAACAAAAGGAGGACAAGTGGCTATTTCCTTAGTGAGCTTCGCTTGGAGTTGATCATGAGACTCCTTGAGAGTAGCATGTGCACCTTTCAAGGCCTTGTGAGCCTTGTCAAGTAGCTCAAACTCCTCTTTGAGTCTAGCATGGCCAACCCCAAGTTCGGCATTCTCGGATTTAAGCACACGAGCAAGAACTTGAGCATGATCATGATCTTTCTTTAGTTGAGCAAGGTCAACGTTTTGCGACTCCTCAAGAGCCGAACGAAGACCTCGCTCTTCCTCAAGAGCGATGGAAAGATCCGCAATTTCATCGGCATAGTCACGACTATGGCCTTCCAAGTTAGTGATGTTCTCCTCGTGAGACTCAATGATATCATTGGCCTCACCAAGTTGTTCCAAGAGAGCAACAAAGTGCTTCTTGGTCTCACCTTTGAGCTTACCCAAGAACTTATCAAACTCATTCTCATCCACCTCCACCTCCTCTTGATCATCCACACAATCCAACAATGAAGGATTAGGAGATATGGAAACTTTGATGTTGGAGGTTGAGGTTACCTTGTTGACGCCTCTTGCCATTAGGCACTTGGGGATGATGTTCTCGTTGGGGGCGTCGAAGAGAGACACCGAGGTTGGAGAAGAGGTGGCAATGGCCACGGTGGGCGTTGCTAACACTTCATCACTTGTATCATCATCATCATCGGAGTTGTACTCTTCTTGCACCACCAAGCCCTTTGGAGGCACCTTCTTGTTGAAATTGTTCTTGTTGGGGAAGGATTTGTCCTTGTCTTTGCGGATGAGCTTGCCACCATTGACCTCCCTCTTCTCATACGGACAATCCACCACAAAGTGACTCACATTGCCACAATTGTAGCAAGTCCTTACTCGTTGCTTGCCCTTTGAGTTGTTCATGGAGGAGTTGGGCCTTGAGTTTCTCTTGTTGCCCCAAAATTGCCTTGACGCAAGAGCCATGTGCTCGTGGTAAGCATATTTTGTGTCTTCGGGGCAACTCTCTTCTTCCTCCTCTTCTTCTTCTTCCGGAATACCCTTGGCCTTCAAAGCAAGGTTGGGTGAGCCTTTCTTTGACCGGACATGAGCTAGAGCATTGTCGGCGGTCTTGTTCATGATGTTCATGGCAATAAACTCATCCAACACTTCACTTGAATACAAAGTGTGGAAGTCCGGTCTTTGACGGATCACGGAGGACATTGCCTTATTGAATGGCATGATGGCCTTGAGAAACTTGCGCTTGATCCAATTATCATCCGTATCCTTGCTCCCATGATCTTTAAGAGCGACCGCAAGAGTTGTCAATCTCCGGTAGAGATCCCGAGGATCCTCATCTTCATTCATCACAAACTCATCGGCCTCATCAAGCACCACTTCAAAGTTAGACCGTTGAATGCTTGAGCTCCCCTTGTACAAAGATATAATGTGTTCCCAACAATCCTTTGCACGGGAGAAGGGGTGCAAGTGAGCTAGATCTTCGGGAGGCAATGCGGATTGGAGGATGAACAATGCGGAGTGATTGTATTGATTGTCCGCCTCTTCTCTTGGGGTGAGGTTGCTTGGGTCATGTGGGTAGAAGCCTTGCTCGATGATTCTCCAAAGATTTGTTGAGCTGTGATTCAAATGAGACTTGATACAAAAAACCCAATTAGCAAAATCACCCTTCACAAGTTTAGGAGGAGGACCAAGGTTGTTAATATGCGGTGTAGGGACCGGTCCTCCATAGACCGGGGGAGGGGGAACCGAGGCGTAGGTTCCCGTCCCATTCTTACCATGAGGGGAAGATGTTTGAGTGTCTTTAGCCGCTTCCTTGCCGGAATTGGCCTCCGACGCCGATGCGGTGGGATTAACCACAAGCAACGGATCGGGAGTGGACTTCAACCCCTCAAGGAGTTATTTAAGCATGGACTTGACCTCGGCCGTCATAGACGTCTTAAGTGAAGCCATAGCTTCATTTAAGACGTCTCGGGTGACCGTGTTCAACTCCACGGCCTCGGGCACTTCCTCATCCCGATCCCCGTCGTCAACCATACTCTTCGGGTGGTGAAACCCTTAATAAAGATACGAGGCTCTGATACCAATTGAAAGGATCGATATGGTTGACTAGGGGGGGGTGAATAGGCAACTACCAATTTTTAGCTTTTCTTAACAAATTAGGGTTAGCAACAAAGTAGGTTGTCTAGATATGCAACTAGGTGAGCAACCTATATGATGCTAATAATCACAACACAAGCAAGCAAGCAAGATACAATACAAGTAAAGCATGCACAAAGTAAAGGTAAGAAGTAACCACAAGTGGAGCCGGTGAAGACGAGGATGTGTTTCCGAAGTTCCTTCCCTTTTAGAGGAAGTACGTCTCCGTTGGAGCGGTGTGGAGGCACAATGCTCCCTAAGAAGCCACTAAGGCCACCGTATTCTCCTCACGCCCTCACACAATGCGAGATGCCGTGATTCCACTAGTGGTGCCCTTGAAGGCGGCGACCGAACCTTTACAAACAAGGTTGGGGCAATCTCCACAACTTAATTGGAGGCTCCCAACATCACCACGGAGCTTCACCACAATGGAATGTGGCTCCGAGGCGAACTCAACCGTCTAGGGTGCTCAAACACCCAAGAGTAACAAGATCCGCAAGGGATTAGTGGGGGGAATCAAATTTCTCTTGGTGGAAGTGTAGATCAGTGCCTTCTCAACCAATCCCTAAAGAATCAACAAGTTTGATCGGATATGGAGAGAGATCGGGCAAGAATGAGCTTTTGGAGTAACAATGGAGCTTCGCGACGAGATACTTGAGAAAACTTGGAACTCCGGAAAAGAAAAGATGAACAACTTAGAGTCGAGAATTGATATCATGAACAACTCTCGAAGAAGGATTGAAAACACCTTGATGAACAAGAATAAGAATTATGTTATGCTTATCCTTCATCAAGTTAAATAGATGACAAGCAACGGATTTCACATACTACTTATTCTTTTGGAAAAAAGATTGGAGAGAGATAAGAGCACCAACTTGAAGAAGTCTTCAACGGAACACCGGTAGGAATGTGAAACGAATGAGGATACTACGAATGAATGGAGATACATGAGAATGAAGAGATCATGATTTGCCTAGCAGAAAACTTGAACGAAGCACCGGAATAATTGAGATACGAACGAAGAGACAACAATTGAGAAGAATTTGAGAACAAAAGCTGAAAGCTGAGAGCAGGGAAATCTTCTGAAATGATGGCCTCCAGAGGACCGAGATATGGAAACAACTATGAAATGCTCCGGATAGATATGGAAGGAATACTCATGATCGAAAGCAATTCGAGAGGATGGCATGAATCTTTAACCATGAAACTTCATGAGAACGGACAAAGATTTAAGAGAAACTCTCCTCCGGCCTTCAACGTTGAGAATGATGACGAGAAACCACACCATGAATTACTGAGAAACTCCGGAATAATGAATAATGAAAGGTTGAACCATTGATGAAAAATAATTTGAAGCGATCTTGGACAAGGAATATGACTGATTGAGGGAGTCCTGGACTAAGGGGTCCTCGGGCCGCCGGCCTATCTTTCATAGGCCGGCTTGGTGGGCCACTTTTTGGTTATCACCAGCAGGGACAGGGTATGCGGCGACCCCGAATTCTCGAAGGAAACCTCCGAAGACGCGGCGTGTACTCCAAGTCAAGATGAGAGGATCAGCGTCTTTACTCCCGGCAGGAAACTTACCATGTGTAAACCCTAGGTACCCCCAGTGTCTATATAAACCAGGGGGTTTAGATTGTAGAGGGCAGACAAGCTCATCTAGGGTTTAGCAACTTGATCTCGAGGTAGATCGACTCTGTAATCTTCATACACATCAATATAAGCAAGCAGGACGTAGGGTTTTACCTCCATAGGAGGGCCCGAACCTGGGTAAACATCATCTCCTTCGTCCCCTGTTACCCATCGATCCTAATCCCACAGTTCAGGAACCCCTACCCGAGATCTGCCGGTTTTGACACCAACACTGATGAAATTCATTCTAACGTCATATTTGAAAAGAACTTGAGATCTCCGGAAAATATTAGAAGAGCCAGGTAAGATCTTGTGGAAAACCTGTGGTTATGGGCCCACTCAAGGAAAACACCGTTGAAACGATTGCTTAGAAAGAGTGGTTGCACCAGAACAAATAAAAACTTGATGAGGTCAGAACCTCGAAAAATTTAAGCGGACTTTGAATGGGAACACGAATCTTCTGAGATATCTTTGCCACTCCGGATAGAATAGAGAGAGGTGAATAAATAAGATAGGCTTGGATAAGCATTTCCAACACGGGAAATCATTTAACGAATGAAAAGGATATGTTGAACACCGAGAGGTCGAATCGAATCCACCAGGGAAGAAAACAAGAATGAGGAATGATGAACTTAGCACTTGAGCATCTTCACAATGAATCATGGGATACAATATGGAAGAAAAGATAGCGGAAGCATCAATGAAAAGAAAGGCACTTGGATGATAATTTATTCATTGAAGAAAAAGGGTGGGAGGGTGGGGAAAAACAAAGAAAACTTAGGACGGATAAAACGAACTCCGGAAAGAAATACGAGGATTGATCTTGCGAATATTGGAAAAGATAGAATTATCTTGAAGAGAAGCACTCCGGATGGAAAAGAATTGACATGATAATTTGATTGAGCAAAAAGATTAGCACTCCCATAGAAACATGAGAACACCGCTTAGGAAAGATAAGAAATCAACACTTGACATCGGATCAACTCGAATTACCATACCCAAACAAATGATGAGGCTTGCGAATTAAGCCGGCAACAAATATATGACAAATATTTCGCTCGATATTTTCATGGTAAGGCTCACACGGGCTCGATCTTACATTAGCCATCATGTACAAGGCAGTGCACATGACATACGAAGCTTCCCCAAATCGTAGCAAGCTACAATGATTCTTTAAGACACAATGAGAACTGCTGTAAGAAAGATCGTCAAAAAGTGAACCACTATATGTCGAACCCCAACCTCACATCATGCATCTGTTGGAAGATAAACCTAGATAACTACTTGAATTCCCACCTAAGAACTCCCGAAATTCTTTGGTTATGCAATCTGGTCCACGGATACAAGGAGTAAAATCCATCACTCAACTCCTAGCATGATACTACGCTTCAATGTATCACATCCGTCAACACATAACCAGAGGTCTCAGAAACTCATTTACATCAGACCCTTGTAATCACAATGATACTAAATATGGCAGTACATCTGGATGCTCTCCCCAGTACTGAGTGACGCCAAACTCCTCTCGCCACAAATAGTATTGAAGCGATTTCGAACATCTTTGTCCCGAGATACTAAGGAAACTGAACGATAGCGAGTGTGACAAGAATACCCTGGAGCTCAACTCCTTGCGACACTTCTACCCCAAATTGACAGGTGGCACCAGGAACAAAATCCCGGTCACAACAACATCGTAGCGGTTCCAAAATACCCGCGTGGTCCTAAAAAAATTGAGTGAGAAGAGGGATAGTCCTACGTCATGAATCCTTACCAGAGCGACGAAGGGAAGAGGAGTAAAAAGAATTTTTACTCTCTGATATATAACTAGACTCAAAATATAGTTTTTTAGACTCGACAACGGCCAAGTTCAATCAATCAAGGGGGCTCCTAGGTCGGTATGGCTCTGATACCAACTTGTAACACCCAAGATGCGGTCCTATTCTTATTTTGGCTCGAGGGCCTCGATAGGGATAGAAGCGCATCTCATCGTTTCGCAAGAATGGGTATCGTTACAAGTAAATGTAAAGAAGAGATGAGTATATGGAATTGGCTTAGACTCGCCACAAGCTAAATCATGATCATCTCAAATGCAACAATACATTCAATCACCATACAGAAGAGCAGGGTCCGACTACAGATGAAATCAAACGATAAAAGCGACATCCATCCTTGCTAATCCCAGGCTGCCGGCCTGGAACCCATCCTATGATCGATGAAGAAGAAGAAGAAATCCAAATCAAACAAGAATCACTCTCACGTCAAAGCATCGCATTACCTGTACCTGCAACTGTTGTTGTAGTAATCTGTGAGCCACAGGGACACAACAATCTCATTTCCAAGGGTATCAAGACTAGCAAAGCTTAATGGATGAGGTATGGTTAAGTGCTGAGGTTGCAGCAGCACTAAGCAATTATATCTTGCTAACTGACGAGTACAAGAATAAGAAGAGTGATTAACGCATAAACGGACGTGAACTAGTAATGATCAAGAAGTGATCCTGAACACCTACTTACGAGTCAATCATAACCCCACCGTGTTCCCTTCTTGGTTCAAACCTCACAAGAAGAGACGGTCACGGTCACACACACGGTTGATGTATTTTAATTGAGTTTACTTCAAGTTTTCTTTTACCAGGTGTTATAAAATTTCCAAGTTGCCACATAACCGCAGGCACGGCTCTTAGAAAGATTTAACCCTACCTCGGTGCTCCAACTCATCCATCACAAACTAGCCACAAGCTACAGTGGAAAACCTCAACCTCGAGATAGCTCAAAGTATCCTCGGAATCCCGGTGCACAAGACGTTCGTTAAAGGTAAAACAAATCCAGCAAGACTGCCCAGCAGGCCAAATCCCAATAGGAGCCGCGCGTATCTCTTTCTCGGGACACTACCAGATGAGCAGTACGTACGGTGGCCTGATAGAAATCACCCGAGTTGCCCCGGGGTGGCCCCGCAAGTGGCTCTATTTTGGACCAACACCCATGAGGTGCACTGGTCCGGGTTGTTGATTAATTATCCGCGGGTGCCGGCGGGTCCCAATGCAAGTTTTATTAGTTCTTAGGCAAATGTAGTACCAATGTTGGGCCTTGCCGGAAGAGTTTTATCCCAAAACGAAAATCAAGGGGGTCCCCATAACAACCCCAAGCATGTTAGGAGCACTTAATATGGAACATAACACCGGTACTCAAAAACTAAGGCGGCAAGAGTGGAACAAATCACCAAGCAAAAGGCCAAGCCTTCCACCGTTTCCCAAGTGTATAGATGCATTAAGTTAAATATCAAGAATATTGTGATATCCCAAGATATTCATATTGTCACATGGAAACAACCTGCACCTGCAACTAGCAACACTATAAGAAGGGCTGAGCAAGCGGTAACTTAGCCAAACAATGGTTTGCTAGGACGTGGAGGGGTTAGAGGCTTTTCAATGCAATGTTGGGAGGCTTGACATTCAAGTGGTAGGTAATGAGACATAACGATAGAAACGAGACAACTAGCATAGCAATGATAGTATTGGTACGCAGGGAAATGGTCATCTTGCCTGAGATCATGCTTGGAAGAAGAAAGAATCCATGAAGAACACGAACCAACGTAGTCGAACGAATCCTCACACTTCGGAACGCTTTAGAAACTCTATCGAGAAGAAGCAATCCGGAAACAAGCAAATGACGCGGTAAACACCACAACATATTCATGACATGATGCTCAAACAAATATGATGCATGTCCATTTAAATATACATGACATGGCAAACACAACAATCAAATACTACACATTAAGTGAAGCTCAATATGCAACGAGTTGCATATCAACGAAAATGCACGTTCGAATTATTTAGTTCATTCTCGTTTAGGTACCCAACAAGTTTAAATGTTTTTAAACATGTCAAGAGGTGAAGCATAAACAAGTACATCATCTAGGCATTTTAAATGAGACCGGAAACAACATATAGTATTTCCGAAAAGACCCCATATGTAATTTTCGAAATTGGTTCAGATATGACCTAAGCATATCTTATATTTATTAAAAAGGGAAACAAAATGCATCATGGGATTCTACGCGTTTTTCTAAGAAACTTACATATATATATATATATATATATATATATATATATATATATATATATATATATATATATATATATATATATATATATATATATATATATATATATATATATATATATATATATATATATATATATATCATTTAATTCGGAGCTACAATTACTTAGATATGAGACAAACCATTTTAATAGGTCATTAATGCAAATTAAATGCAAACAACAAGTTAGACATTTTTATCATGGATGAAAGTTGAATATTGTGAAACCACATAAAATTCTACCCATTTTACATATAGGACATGTTTTATTTAGATGCACGGTTCTTTAGTTATGAATTTTTGAAGTTTGATGCCAAAATAACCCTCAACAATTTACATGCACTTCAACTAGGCAAAAAAGTAGCTAAACAATTTTAGACAAGTGTGGAATTGTACCAATAGAAAGTAGATCAAATTCTGAGCGTGCAAATATATAACATGTTTTTTTATATGGAGTTTCTAAAATAAAGATATGGACAAACAAATTATGCATGAATTCTGCCCAAAGAACAGAAGAAAATCTAAAGTGTGGGTGGTGGCGACTGGGTGGCTGGTTGGATCGAGGGGATCGGCGTTGGTACTGTGGATTGGTGGAGAAGATACCGGATGAAGTGCTCACCATGCTGAAAACTGCGGAAGGAGGAGTGCGGAAAAATCGCAAGCAAGTGCTGCTTGTGACTAAAGCCGCCAGTTTCAAAAAGAAAGGCAAGCCAAAGAAGGGCAAGGGATAGGGAAGATGGAGGTTGCTCGCTGGTTGGAGGGATGGGGAGATCGAGGAGGATTTGGTGGCGGCAGAAAGGATGGATGGATGGGATAGCCATCCGAGACTTTAGGGTTGCACTAGTAGATGGTCTATATATAGCGAAACCGAGTAGGTTTGGACCCTCCGATTAGATCGAACGGTCGAGATAAAAGGTTAGGAGTGTCCAATGAACAAAGCGAAGATGCTTGGGGTATTTCGGGGTTGAACCAGACTAATCGGTCATGACCAGCCGGTTCGGGTTCGGGAAGGTATTGAGCGCAAGCGAGGGGTCTGTGCACTGTGCTGAGAGGCTAGGCATTTAGCAGAGAGGGAAAACGGGCAGCCCGGCAACAGTTTTAAATACCGAAAATGTCTGTGATTTTAACAACGATAGTTTCGTTATAGTTATCCGTTGGGATATCAAACGACCTCCGAATGAGACGAAATTTGGCAGGCGGTCTACCTACAATAAACCAAGACCGCACACGAACTTTCAACCCATTACAAGAATGTTTTATAAGCACTTTAAAAACAATATTTTAACGATGTCGCGGGTGCGTGCATGTGTGGTTGATCACAAAACGGTCAACGACGAGAACGGAGAGAACCGACAACTACGGACGGACGCAAGTTTTGAAAAAAAAATTACGGCAACGGAGTGCTGATGCTATGCAGATGATGCGAAAGATGCGATGATGAATGCGACAACCAAATAGAACACACGACGCAACTCAAAATAAATGGAAGGCATGTGAGCGTCGGTCTCGGGCTGTTACATCATGGCCGGGGGGCCTAAATCCACTCATGTACTATGTAATTCTGTGGGGTGATTAATACAAAAGTCAGTGGGAGCCTCTCCCGCTGTCGTTCATGGTCAAAAAAGGAGAATTCAGTACACGCGCGTGTGCTTTCTTGCCATTTTATTTTGCTTTTACACATCAAAAAAATTGTGAAAACCTTCTCGAATTTTACCACACTATACTAAGGTCATATATTGACACCATGTTAAGTGTCGTATTTATTACACGTCATTAACATTTACAGAATTAAAATATCAATAAACTTCATGTTCACGGTTGATTCTTGCCACATAGATATTTATATTTTATATTTATTTCTTTTATGAGGCATACACATAAACTCAATGCCGTGAATATGATTTTTCAAATCATTTTTGTATACTGTTTTTTGTACTCGTAGTTCAAACTTGAATGTATCCGTTAAATGACTAGAAATTACAAACCTCCTCAAATTTTTATCACATAATCATGACACTATGTCAAGTTTCATATTTTTCATACTTCATTTACAATTTTTATAATTTAAATACCAATAAACTCCATGTTCGTGGTTGATTCTTGCCACATATATCTTATAAATTTAAATTCATTTCTAATATGAGGCTACAAATATACTCGATACCCTAAATATATTTTTTCAAATCATTTTTTATACTGGTTCATGCACTCATAGTTCAAATTTGAATTATATTCATTAAATGACTAGAAATACAGTTAATGACTCAAATATAGCAAATGAGCTTTGAAAAGGCCTAATTTAACATGGATGATTCTATGGTGCATGTTAAGTGTAGAAAAAAAATTCAAAGTCAAACAAAGAAGCAAAATACCAGTTCGCCTTCAAACATATCGCGGAAACCATTATTCTTTAGAAAAATAATAATTTCAGGGATTACACACGGTTCCATTTATGAAAATGTGTGCGATGAGACACTACATCGCACACACAATATATGTAAAAAAACGTGTGTAAGACATCACACACGTTTGTATTTTTAACACCATGTGCAATGATATGCTACATCACAGCAAGGTTTTGGGTACCGGGCGGAATATTCGGATACCGCCGGGTAACCGCGTTTCTCGCCACCCCACGAGAAACCTATCTACCGAGTGGATTTTTTTGAATTTAAACTCTGATAGTTAGATTGGATAGGTTAGGAACTCAGAAAGAACAGCCAGTCAGCCGTGTCGTATTGGTAAGCGAGGGCTTCCTTACTATAATTCAAGTGTCATAGTTGTCGTTTTTTTCTTCGACAATTTTTATGATAAAAGGAAGATGTTGCGAAAATAAATGTTGTTGTGATGATTCGATCTAGCAACCTCAAGGCAAGAGAAATTGTTGTGATGATTGGATCTAGCAACCTCAAGGGAAGAGAAACACATATACTCCGTACGACCAAACCACTGCACGATACGGTGGTTGTTGAAGAAATTGAGTCCAGTGCAAATCTATAGATCATTTAAAATTTTGAATTCAAAATTTGAATTCAAATTTCGTCCAAAATTTTTCCAGGATTTAGCGGTTACCGTGGTAATCGAGAATTTCGGTGGCCCGCTAGAAAAACTGTGCACCCGGGATCCGAATCCTCGCATCACACACACACTTTTTGTAAAAAACTGTGTGCATAGCATCACACACTGTTGCATTATAATAAATGTGTGCAATGATACACTACATCACACACACACATCATTTTCAAAAACCGTGTGCAAAGCATCACACACGTTTACGTTTTTTTCAAACCGTGTGCAATAATAGGCAACATCACACATAATTTTTTGCAAAAATTGTTTGCGTGACATCGCACACAATTATGTTTTCGAAATGTGCACACGTTTTTTTATGTTACATCGCACATGCTATGATGTACATCGCAAACAGATTCGTCGAAGGGTATCTGATACATGTGTTGTCTTTGGACCATCCGGTAATATAGCCCTTGGATGAAGCCCGTCAAGTGAGGAGGCTAGGGAGGCTCCATATATACACCTCCTCAACCCTGGGCGCCGCCATCTCATCTCATTCACCAAGAACACATCCAAAACCACCTTCATTGCTGCTCCACCACCTGAGAAGAAGGGACAACACCAAGGGAAGAAGGAGGAGGCTCCATCACCATCGGGCCGGTGTCATTGCGTCGGTGCTGCCACCACCGGTGGTGCCCCCATCACCATCACCACCGGCGGCGGCGTCATCGTCATCACCATCATCGCCGGGTTGCCGTCCCTCCTACCTTCACCGGCTTCATGCCGGCTTGTAACTTGTCCCTAACCTTCATGTATATTTTTGAGTAGCTGTACTAGTTCTTGAGATATGGTTGAACCCTACATGGTATTTGATATGATCCAATATTACATGTTCATGATTCGAGTCAGTAGCCTTCGCGCACATTTTTGCCTAGTTGTTGTGAAGTATATTACTGTCATTGTGAAGGGTTGGGGCGTTGGGGTAATTCAAGGTGACAGTAAAACCTTTGATTCCTCGCCATCACAATTGATAGGGGAGTTACGGAGGACCCTTAGGGAGGCTACGTCCATGGGGTAACCCTTAATTATCATGAGTTAAAACCCTATGGGGGAGACTATGATGGTGGCGTGTGTGGCACGAAGTCTACGTTAGAGTAGAACGTGTTCTGTACCCGGCTCCGACCACTTATGCATTTGACGAGTGACTAGAGGATATGATAGTTCATATGTTGTAGTGATTCCGGACCCCTCGAGAACGTTTACTACTCAAGCGCCATCCCTACTAACTTAGTGTCTTTTATTTCCTGTTTTTATTCTTCTTGTTATATTAGTAGTTTAGTTAAATCCCTTTTTATCTTGTTTTCCTAGAAATGATGGAATGGGCTATTTTCAAACTCCCCTTTGGGTGCGTACGTGGCTGCGTGAAAATGACAGCATAGTTGCGGGGTTTGTGGTGCCTTCCTATCCACTCCCCGTGGGTTCGACACTCTACTTATCACAATAAAAGTGCTACAACAGCCATGTGCACTTGCAAGACATCAGTACTGATGTTCTTGCTTTCCATGTTGACGTATGTTGCTATCTCTAGATGAATCGTCACTCTGCTGAGAATTCCTTCTTTCAGTGTTGGAGATGGTTGTAGCAGCTCACAATTACTAGGAGACATGAGTTGCCAAATCATTCTGCTAGCATTTGTTTGTTTTTAGGAATGTCCTGATCAGTTTCATGTGCATGTGTGAACCCAAGGGCGTATCCTTGATACAAATAGGAGAATGGAAGGGGGGACTCCCACCTGGCACCGCCCAGCTTCCTCTCAGGTGACGCCACAGGATGGCGCCCCAACCTCTAGTATTGGACAAAGAGGGAGAGAACAACAAAAGCAGGACATCATAACGGTGCAAGAAAGTGTCTCGTCAAATATTATCTATTATTATTATTCTTCCTAAATAGTTGATCCCCACTAACTAATCTTCTCAACATGCGACCTTTCAGCTCACCAAGTGTGACACGTCAGCATCCACTAACAGTATTTTATGACCATATGCAAACAACATGCATACTCTTTGTTCACACACATTGTAAGAATGAAACATTTCTACATTAAAAAAAAGTAGTAGTTTTTGATTTAGATCATTTTCTTTATACACAATTCATATGAAATTAATCTATAAATTCCCGTCGCAACGCGTGGGGAAATCACCTAGTTCTTTTAGTATTCGTTGCAACTGCTTAATGCTCAATATGACTAAGACATATATACACCGAGAACACACAAATAACTGAGTGTCACAAAACAATACACCTAGATATCTCTTGAGTCATGCATAATGGGCAACAATCTGCATCATAACAACATCGACTCCTCTCACGTATCGATCATCATGGAATTATCGGACCAAAGGAAAAGCAAGATTGCAACATGGTCAAAATTTCAAACTAGCCGCATATATTGAAGCCTGGTTTCCCTAAAAAAATCATTTTTTTTGTCCAATCATTTTGCATAGTGTGTCATGTTTAGTCTAATTCCTCTATTCCACTAAAAAAATCCCTAATTTTGTAGTTTAGAGAACCTACTTTATCCACAATCCCTAAATTTGGAATATAAGCATAAAATCTGTAGTCCTCTGTTCATCCCCTCTACTCGATTGTGTCGATCCTTTCAATAACGAACGATGAAATACTTAAATAACTGAAGAAAGATGGCTTACCAAATGTCAAACATATATTTATAGAGAATACAATACACTCACATATACTAGGATGAGTAGGCAAGACCTAACACTTAGAGGCGGATAAAATAGAAACAAAGATTGGAGACCATCACATTGCTTATCTTGCAACCCAACTGACATAAAAAATTTATGATGGACTGAAACTGAAGAATAAAGGAATGAAGGACTGAATAAGGCTGTCGAACGTTCCACACCGATGTTACAAGCTCTATCTTTCTCGAGACCGAGGACAAAGGGACTGAAGAAAGTGAGACAAGAGTAAGACTGAAAAGAGATTGCCTACCGCATAAATGTTTATTAAGAAATGAGAAATGACAAGGCAAACTAAGGGAATACTTTGTATACTCATAGAGCCTTTTCTGGTGTAGGAGTGACTAAGAGGAAATACTACGATTCAAACTGGCTCGATAAAGAACGAAGGTAGATGAGCTCTTTGCATGCTTGTTAATGCACAAGCCTTCAATATGCATGCATGTATGGCATGCCATCTTAAAAAGAAATTTCAAAATGAGGAATGAAAAATACAAAGGCTAAAGATAATTAGGGATGAACAAACTGAAAACTGATGGACCGAACATTGCAAATCTAATAACTAAAGGTCTAAAATTGATACTCAAGAAAACTCTCGACTGAGAAAATCAAGTAATTATTTAAAAAATAACAGACATGGAAAATTCAGTTCTGAATGATAATTGAGTAATGATTGAGACTGTTGGATGATGAGGACAAAAGACCAATGAAAGATAAATACCTATTTTTTACCCCACCCCTCTACCTACATTTATTATGATTGGCACATGGTTTTCTAGCAATGGGTACACTGTAACCTGTTAATCTTCAGAGTTACGTATAACCTATGCTACTAACACCCGGTGTACATTGTTGTTTTATGTCTTCCTATCGCCATATTTTTTCTTCGGCAATATCTCTGCAACATCATGGTGTGCCTTTGCACGTGCGATCTGTTTCTTACTTATTAGTTTTAGATTTTACGGATAATCACTTTCTTTACTATGTTGTGAACCGATATGGTTAGCGCAGTGAAACTGTTATGACCGGCGTGCACTACAGCCGGAGGAGGCCCATTGGCGCGTCCAGTTAGGGGCATGGCCCAACTTATCTTTATTTTCAGCACATATAGGATTATATAAACTCTTGTAAGGACTCGTTTTAGAATCAAGCAATAAGACATATCTATTGCCCGGCTCCCTCAGGAGCCGGAACCCTAAACCCTAGCCGCCGCCGTCTCTCTCCCTCTCCCTCTCCATCGCGTGACCACGGCGCCCCAGTGCCGCCGCTCGCGCCCATCGCCCCGGCAACCTCCCTTCCACCCCTACAACCTGCGGGCTAGACCCGGTAGGAACCTAGCTCCTACCAATCTGGTATCAGCTGTCTCGGGATCGATCATGTCCGCTCTTCCGCCCACCGCCACCCTTCCGCTGCCGGTCGCCACCTCGCCGCCGATGACCACCGCGGCCGGCGCGCCGTCCTTGTTCGGGCCGGTCTCCTCCGCCGCCTGGACGCCACCCGCGGCTGCCCCCACCGTCTTCACCCCGGAGGAGATGTCGGCGGCGCTTCGGGACCTCACCCAGGCGGTCCAGGGCATCCGCCTCTTCCTCGCGGGGCCATATGCGCTGCAGCCGCCCGCTCCCGTCGCCACCATCATGGGGCTGCCGCCGCTTCCGTAGCAGCGGCCGCAGCCGGCGATCTCCGTCGGCCCCACCATGCCACTGCTGCAGCAGCAGCTGCCACCGCCGCCGCCACCGGCAACCTCGGGGCCGGGGCTTCCGACGACGGCGCCCTGGGTGCCCATCCACCAGGTTCGGTTTCCCCCGTCGCCGTCCCCGCTGCCGGCCTGGCTCTCCGGGCCCCTCGAGCCGGTCTACACGACGGCCTCGGGCCAACCGCACGTGCCCCCGCCGCCCACGCCCCTGCAGTACGGGGGACCCTCGAGCTCCACCGGCCACTACGGCGGCGTCGACGGGCCCCTGTTCCAGGGCGGCACCCTGATGCCTGCCTGCTCCGCCCCGCCTTCCTCATTGATCCACGCTGACGAGGCGTACCCGCCCCTCGTCCATGCCCAGCCGCCGCCGCGGTTCTCCAAGCTGGAGTTCGCCACCTATGACGGCACCGTGGACCCCCTGAATTGGCTCAACCAGTGCGACCAATTTTTCAGGGGGCAGCGCACGCTCGCGTCCGACCGCACCTGGATCGCCTCATATCACCTACGGGGGGCGCCTCAGACGTGGTACTATGCCCTCGAACAGGACGAGGGCGGCATGCCTCCATGGGAACGCTTCCGCGAGCTCTGCCTCTTGCGTTTCGGACCGCCGATACGCGGGAGTCGGCTAGCGGAGCTTGGGCGCCTCCCATTTCTCTCCACGGTGCAAGACTTCGCCGACCGCTTCCAGGCCCTGGCTTCCCACGCTCCCGGCGTCACGGCTCGCCAGCGGGCCGAGCTCTTCATTGGCGGTCTGCCGGACCACATCCGCGTGGACGTGGAGATGCGTGGGCCCCAGGACCTCCAGACGGCCATGTACTATGCCCGCGCCTTCGAGCGTCGCGCGGTGGCCATGCAACAGACGCCACCATCCCGGGCCGCCCGACAGCTTCCCCGGCCGACACCACCATCGCCGGGGCGCCCTGCCCAGGCTCTCGCGACGCCCCCCGCACCGGCCGCGACGCGACCCTTCCGTCGGCTCACCCCGGCCGAGCAGCTCGAGCGCCGCCGTCAAGGGTTGTGCTTCAACTGCGACGAGCCCTATGTCCCGGGCCACATTTGCCCGCGCCTCTTCTACTTGGAGGCTGCCGACTACGTCGAGAAGGACGCAGCCGACGCCGGGGCCGGCAACCCGCTCGCCCCGATTGACGCCGCTGTTCCTCCGGGGCTCGACCAGGCGAACGCCCTCGTGGTCTCCCTCCATGCCCTCGCGGGCATACGGACGGAGAAGACTATGCTCCTACCGGTGATGATCAACGGGGAACGGTTCCTCGCCCTGCTGGACACGGGCTCCACCCACAACTTCATGCCCGGGGCCACCATGCGCCGCCTGGAGCTTCAACCAACTGGCGGGGAGCAGCTCCGAGTTAACCGTGGCCAACGGTGACCGTCTACACTGCCAGGGTATTGCTCGGCACGCCCCCCTCATCATCGGCGACGAGCACTTCACCATCACCTGCGTCGGTATTGACTTGGGCTGCTTCGACTTCATCCTCGGCGTTGATTTTTTGCGGACCCTGGGTCCCATCCTCTGGGATTTCGATGCCATGACGATGATCTTCTGGCGCCAGGGTCGCCACGTCCGGTGGGAGGGCATAGGCACCGTCGCCCCGACCCCAGCTGACGGCGGCCGCTGTCGACGCCGAGCACCCCCTGTTGGCCAGCTTGTTGCAGCAGCACAGCGGCCTCTTCGACGAGCCATAGGGCCTTCCGCCAGTCAGGCCCTACGACCACCGCATCCACCTGCTGCCGGACACCGCCCCCGTCGTCGTGCGGCCGTACCGCTACCCCCAGCTGTAGAAGGACGAGCTGGAATGGCAGTGTGCGGTCATGCTCGCCCAGGGCATCATCCGGATCTCCACGTCACCGTTCTCCGCGCCGGTGCTCCTCGTTCGCAAGACTGACGGCTCATGGCGTTTCTGCATCGACTATCGCGCTCTCTACGCCAAGACGTCCAAGGACAAATTTCCTATACCGGTCGTTGATGAACTCCTGGACGAGTTACACGGGGCCCGCTTCTTCACGAAGCTCGACCTCCGTTCGGGCTACCATCAGGTGCGGATGCACCCGGAAGATATCGCGAAGACGGCCTTTCGCACTCATCACGGACACTTCGAATTCCTGGTGATGCCCTTCGGCCTCTCCAATGCCCCGGCGACCTTCCAGGCCTTGATGAACGACGTCCTATGGCCCTACTTGCGTCGGTTCGTGCTCGTTTTCTTTGATGACATTCTGATCTACAGCTCCTCGTGGGCGGAGCATCTGCAGCACGTGGCCATCATCTTCAACGAGCTTCAAGCGCACCGACTGCACCTCAAGCGCTCGAAGTGCTCGTTCGGCACGACCTCAGTCGCCTATCTCGGCCACGTCATCTCGGCGGAGGGTGTCGCCATGGATGCCGACAAGGTCGCGGCGGTCGCGGCGTGGCCAACGCCACACTCGCCGCGGGCTCTCCGTGGATTCCTGGGCCTCGCGGGCTATTACCGGAAGTTCATCCGGGAGTTCGGCCTCATCGCGGCACCGCTCACGTGCTTGTTACGCCGCGACGCCTTCTCCTGGGATACTGAGGCAACCGAGGCTTTCCAGACCCTCAAGCAGGCTCTCACGACGGGGCCGGTCCTCCAGATGCCGGATTTCGACAAGCTGTTCATGGTAGACTGCGACGCCTCGGGCGTCGGGTTTGGCGCCGTCCTTCATCAGGGCGACGGGCCGCTCGCGTTCTTCAGCAGGCCTTTCGCCGCACGCCATCAAAAGCTCGCGGCCTATGAGAGGGAGCTCATTGGCTTGGTGCAGGCCGTGCGCCACTGGCGGCCGTATCTGTGGGGGCGGCCGTTCCGTATTCGCATGGATCATTACAGCCTCAAGTTCCTGTTGGACCAGCGCCTCTCCACCGTGCCGCAGCATCAGTGGATCAGCAAGCTTTTTGGCTTCGACTTCACCGTCGAGTACCGCCCGGGTCACCTCAACACCGTGGCGGACGCGCTGTCTCGCCGCGATGCCGACCTTGACACGGGCGACGTCGACACCGAGGGGGTGGTCCTCTGCACCCGCTCGGGACCCTCCTTCGCCTTCATCGATGACCTCCGCCGCGCCACCGCGAGCGCCACGGATGCACAACACCTCCGCCAGCGCCTCGAGGCCGGCGAGTTGGAGGAGCCGTGGCGCCTGGACGACGGCCTGCTCCTGCACGGGCGGCGTCTCTTCGTGCCGGATCACGGGGACCTCCGCCACCAGGCCATGCTGCTGGCCCATGCGGCCGGCCATGAGGGCATCCATAAGACCCTGCACCTCCTCCGAGCTGATTTCTACATCCCAGGTGACCGTGCGCTTGTACGGGACTGGGTGTGGTCTTGCGTGACGTGCCAGCGCAACAAGACGGAGACCTTGCAGCCGGCAGGTTTGCTACAGGCCCTTGAGGTTCCCTCCCAGGTCTGGGCCGACATCTCCATGGACTTCATCGAGGGCCTTCCCAAGGTGGGCGGCAAGTCCGTCATCCTTACGGTGGTCGACCGCTTCTCCAAGTATGCGCACTTCATCGCACTCAGCCATCCCTACACCGCCACCTCTGTCGCACGTGCCTTCTTCGACGGCATCGTTCGCCTCCACGGGTTCCCCTCCTCGATCGTCAGCGACCGTGACCCGGTCTTCACTGGCCACATCTGGCGCGATCTTTTTCGGATGGCGGGCGTGAATCTGCGCCCGAGTACGGCATTCCACCCTCAGATGGACGGCCAATCCGAGGTGGTCAACAAGGTTATTGCTATGTACTTACACTGTGTTACAGGTGATCGTCCCCGTGCTTGGGTGGACTGGCTTTCTTGGGCGGAGTACTGCTATAACACCTCCTATCACTCCGCCCTGCGTGCCACCCCCTTCGAGGTGGTCTACGGCCGCCCTCCACCGCCCATCCTGCCGTTTCAGCCCGGGACGGCCCGGACGGAGGCGGCAGGCAATCTTCTTCGCAGCAGGGATGAGATCCTTGCTGAGGTGCGCCAGCGTCTCCTACAGGCCCAGCAGCTGTCCAAGAAGTACTACGACGCCAACCACCGCGAGATGGAGTTTGCGGTGGGTGACTGGGTGTGGCTGCGTCTCCATCATCGTACCACGCAGTCACTGGACCCGCGCGCCAAGCGCAAGCTGGGTCCGCGCTACGCCGGACCGTTTCCAGTCTTGGAACGCATCGGCAAGGTCGCCTACCGACTTCAGCTTCCACCTGGCGCCCGCATCCACGATGTCTTCCATGTGGGCTTGTTGAAGCCTTTCCGCGGCGATCCGCCGGCGGCCGCGCCGGCGCTCCCTCCGGCCTCCGATGGACGTCTTCTTCCTGGTCCGGAGAAGGTGTTGAAGGCCCAGCAAAGCCGCGGTGTTTGGCGCCTGTTGATCCAGTGGCAGGGCCTTCCGGAGGAGGACGCCCCTTGGGAGCAGCTCGAGGAGTTCCGCCAACATTTTCCAGACTTCCAGCTCGAGGACGAGCTGTTTGCGCAGGCGGGGAGAGATGTTATGACCGGCGTGCACTACAGCCGGAGGAGGCCCATTGGCGCGTCCAGTTAGGGGCCTGGCCCAACTTATCTTTATTTTCAGCACATACATGATTATATAAACTCATGTAAGGACTCGTTTTAGAATCAAGCAATAAGACATATCTATTGCCCGGCTCCCTCAGGAGCTGGAACCCTAAACCCTAGCCGCCGCCGTCTCTCTCCCTCTCCCTCTCCATCGCGCGACCACGGCGCCCCAGCGCCGCCGCTCGCGCCCATCGTCCCGGCAACCTCCCTTCCACCCCTACAACCTGCGGGCTAGAGCCGGTAGGAACCTAGCTCCTACCAGAAACATCATGCTTAGAATACATGACTTACGATCAATGATCTATGTGATGGTCACTTTTAGCCTATGAATGGTAGCTATTCTGCTCTTTGTTATTTTGGATTTGACACCGTTTTGAGTTTGACACGCGGAACCAATTGGATGCACCAGGCAAGGTGCGTCAAGGCACACTCCTTATCCGTGGTTGCATGAATCAAACTAAATAGACATGTGTAAATTATTCTCTTATATGCTCAATCGGCCATTTATAGACATGTTGTAATGTTATCTCGTCCCGCTTATTTGTTGTTCAGTTATTTTAGAGCAACGGTCTTATGCTGACATTTTTTCTAGTTCTTTCAAGAAAGCTCGGAAAGTTCAGTGTAAGATCGCCTCCTTCTGTAACTTTTAGGGGGAAATCGCATCCTTCTGTTGGCAAAGTACCGAATGTGCACTTAAAAGTATTACTCCCTCCGTCGTCCCACGATATAAGAGCGTTTTTGATACTAGTGTAGTGTCAAAAACGCTCTTATATTATGGGACAGAGGGAGTACAACGCTATGGTTTAGGGTTTACTCTTTTTTTGTTTTTTAGTAACTGTTTAGGGTTTACTCTGTTGGCAAAAATAATCAGTTTTGTGGCAAAGCTTCTTGGGCCTCCGCTATGGCGTTCTTTTCAAGAGCAATCGAGCCCACCTTACACACGGCAAAAAAATTCGCCCCGGTGCCCACGACGGCGGCGAACGCCCAAAAATCCCGCCGCCGCGCGCCCATTTCCTCCCCCTCTTGAGCAACAGCGCGGCCCACCGAAACCCCAATCGAAGCTCGCTCCCCAAAATCCCCGCCCCCAATGGCGCCGTCGCCGCCCACCGCCCCCAAGACCATCGCCGACTTCTTCGTCCGCCCCGCCAAGCGCCTCCGCTCCGGCGCAACCAAAACCACTGCCGCCGTCCCCGCCGCCTCCCTCTCCCCCTCCTCCCCCTCCTCCAACCCCTCCCCGCTCTCGCCGGAGCAGCGCCGCAGGGCCGACACCAACCTCGCGCTCGCCCGCGCGCGCCGCAACCTCCGCCTCGCCGAGTCCAAAGGTACCGCCCTCTCCCGACCATGCTAGGGTTCCATTCGCGCCCGGCTCCTCGGTCCTGCGAGTAACTTTTGGGATTTTGGTGGTGGGGGTTTCCATCTAGCGGCCGGCGGTGCCGCGAAGCTGGAGGAGCTGCTCGTGGAGGAGACGTGGCTGGAGGCGCTCTCCGGGGAGCTGCGCAAGCCCTACGCGCTCGACCTCTGCCGCTTCGTCGCCCACGAGCGCCTGCACGCCAAGGTGCCCGTCTACCCGCCGCCCCACCTCGTCTTCCACGCGCTCCACACCACCCCCTTCCACGACGTCAAGGCAGTCATCATCGGCCAGGTACCCAAATACCAAAAGTCACTGAAGTCTACGAATCCCTGTACTTGTTCACCTGCTGCTTCACTGTGAAGAAATGTGCGACAGTTTCACTAATTTAACTTCATTCTGAGGATCATATAGCGCTTATTTACATACTGTTTTTGCCATTTGCTCTGACTTTGGCCTGAAATTTCTTTTTTTTACAATGCTGCTTGCTGTATGCAGTGATGCCATCAAATTGAAATATGGATAGGAAAAATTGGTAATGCCGTATGCAGAAATGGAAATTGTTGCTTCTGTTCTGCATATTCATATTATGCTAGAATAACTGATTTGTGGTTACTGTGCTGCCTGCTGGATGGAGTAATGACATTAAACTGAAACATGGATAGTATAATCTGGCAGTGCCATATGCAGGGACCGGAACTATTGCTTCTGTTCTGCATTTTCATATTATCATGCCAGAGTAACTGGTTTGAGACTATTTTGTTTGTGTGATCACATTGTGGTGCCTGGCATATTTGCCGCAACATGTTGTAGCCAGAAAACATGTCTGTCATATGCATGCCTTTCATTCAACTATTAGCCGGTGATCCTATTTTGCTTGCTGTACTTACCATATGGTCTTCATTTGTCTTTGAACCTACTTTGCATCTGTATCATGCAGTAAGTTTCTGATTTTAGTATTTTCAGTCTATTTTTCTATTTCTGCTTTAACACAATGGAATAACTAACGGTGGCTGCCTAATGATCACAGACTAAGTTTCTGGAAAAAAAATCTTATAAAAGTGTAGGTTCATTGGTAGCAATTGTTTTTAGTGTCTCATGTTGCAGATTGTCTACTTTTCAGGATCCATACCATGGTCCTGGCCAGGCCATGGGATTGTCATTTTCAGTACCAGAGGGGATCAAAATTCCTTCCAGCTTACAAAACATGTTTAAAGAGCTGCATAAAGATCTAGGGTGTACTATACCATCCCATGGTAATTTGGAAAGATGGGCTGTGCAGGTAAAATGGTTTGAGTAAAACGTTAGAGTAAATAACATATGCACACAAACAACAGGTTTATGTTCTTAGTTTACCTTAATATTAATTCCTGTTGCAATACTAGCATTGGTATGTATTAATATACCATGGAACAATGTGCATCTTCTCACATGTTACAACTGCAAAGGACTCAGGCAGCCTTGCAGTTGTATTGCAGAGGGGATATCTATCAAGTCCGCAAAATCATGTGCCTTTACTCTAGAAGTCCACAAAAACAGTTTTGTGTTTGTTTTGTGTAACTTTAACTGCCCCCCTCTTATATTCTAGTTTTGGCCAAATCCATGTCAACATGTCACTACAGTTATCAACTGAACTAGGTAATTTTACAGTAGTATTGCAGAGGAGATATCTATCAAGTCCGCAAAATCATGTGCCTTCACTCTAGAAGTCCACAAAAACAGTTTTGTGTTTATTTTGTGTAACTTTAACTGCCCCCCTCTTATATTCTAGTTTTGGCCAAATCCATGTCAACATGTCACTACAGTTATCAACTGAACTAGGTAATTTTACAGTAGTATTGCAGAGGGTAATCTATCAAGTCCGCAAAATCATGTGCCTTCACTCTAGAAGTCCACAAAAACAGTTTTGTGTTTATTTTGTGTAAATTTAACTGTCCCCCTCTTATATTCTAGTTTTGGCCAAATCCATGTCAACATGTCACTACAATTATCAACTGAACTAAGTAATTTTACAGTAGTATTGCAGAGGAGATATCTATCAAGTCTGCAAAATCATGTGCCTTCACTCTAGAAGTCCACAAAAACAGTTTTGTGTTTATTTTGTGTAACTTTAACTGCCCCCCTCTTATATTCTAGTTTTGGCCAAATCCATGTCAACATGTCACTACAGTTATCAACCGAACTAAGTAATTTTACATTTTCTTACCACTTATCCCAATAGGATGCCACAGAAGCAATTGGTTTGGTACACTATATTTTGTTAATCGACTTGAATGTACAAGAAGGCGATGATGAACCTGAAACAAAGTAGCTTCATGAGAATTAAGAAATATAGAAAACAATGCCTGCTACAGCCTATGGCTAAATTTGTGCTCTTTCCTCATTTCCCAGCAGCACACAACAAATTTTCTTCTAACATTCTTTGGAGATGTGTTTACTAACTCGAGAAAAAAAAACATGTATCTTGCAGGGTATTCTTATGCTCAATACCGTGCTAACAGGTAAGCCTGTTTTTCTCATCAGGATGAAACATTGTTGTTCGTTAGCTCTTATTCGTGCATACCAATTTAAATCACTTTCTGCACTTCAATCTTGATTACAGAAACTATGTTACCTTTTGTTCTATCTAGCTGCACTTCACTGTATTCTTGTAGTTGCAGCTGTATTTTTCTTTTTTTGTTGTGTTTGATGTTATTAGCTTACTCTAGCTTGGTGGAAAATTGTGGACCCTTTTCTTTTTAGCATTGTAGACCTAGAGTTGTCTTTGCAAGGATAAGGGGTATCTTGCCAAATCTATAACAGCTATGTTATGGTTGTGCATGGTAATAATTCTTTATTTTTTATTAAAGCTTCCCATGGCCTTAATGCTGAATAGGTTTGTACGACTTGTTTTCCAGTGCCTCGTTCACTCCTGCCAGTGTGGAAGTATGACCTAGTTAATTTCGAATTTATCTCTTCAGAACTGTACTGCTGCAATACAGCAGATACTGTTTAGTTTTTAGATACAACTAGCTGACAAACCTAAAGCCAGTATCACAATATTCATTGTTCAGTGTGAATTCATCAATAGTTTACAAAGGTCTGTGTTAAAAAATGGAAAATGTCCATAGGAGAAGAGATTTCAACTGTACATATTTACCTAAAAGCAAAATTTAGCATGATCTATACCTAAATCGTCATACTTTTTAGGATCCAACTAGAAATACTGCAACAAGCCAACAAATACCACCATTTAATATAATTGCTCAGAAGTACACAGGGAAAACAATAACGATCGAAAATGATTATATAGATTCTAGAGAGAACAAGTTAATTTCATATACAGAGTACAGACTCGACAGTACAAAATCATCACCTGCAAAAGACTTTGGGCAGCACAATCTGTACTGAGTGGCTTTAGGCAGATATCAGCCAAGGTGTCAGACCCTGAACCTGATCTAGTGTCGAATTCTTCAGTTAGGTGTAGCGCGCCCAAAAATGCTTTGCTGGATCCAACGGCCATCAGCGCTCGTGTCAATCCTTGCTCGACGGCCGAGATTTATTGAGACAACTACTATTTACTTTTTCGAATCGGAACTACTACTACTATTTACTTTGACCATAGTCATTACTGAACCTGCATAACAGCCGGGTTGTGGGTGAGATCGGGCATCGAGAATCATTCTTCTTTCTGGCCATTGGCTTAGAACAACACTTTACCGATACGCTCACCTTAATACAGATCTGGACCTCCTGATTCGGCCAGTTCTTCCCCGATATTTCCCTTGAATTACACCCATATACTTGTCTGATCTTGTTCATATAATTGGGATCTGACACAAGGATACTGTCGATCCAGAATAATTGGCACGTAGATCATCAATGTTTGCAATTAAAGAGACATTAGAACCACTAAGCAGTTCCAGTGCAAAATTTACATGACTGGATTCCATACCTTTTTCTGAATCTGAAATAGCAATTTGAAATTGTTACTATTTACTATTATAGGAGCTTCATGCTGGTCAGATGTGGTAGTGGCTAATACAAGCTGCTGTTAAAACAGTAATTAAAAGAAATACTCACTGCAATAGTCGCCTTAAAACGTAAAACACGACAAAGAAAGATAGACAAGAGGTTAAGAGCAACACAGCGAGCATGTTGGTTGATATGCAGGAACTAAGTTGGTATACAATCTGTAACAAATGTTCATCTAGTTGAACAAAAACAAAGCCATGAGTTGAAAAGACTTGGTCAATCCTATAAAATGGTGCAAGATGACTGTCAAAATATTGCTTTTCATAGGCAGTCTGACTTCCAGGACTAGCCCAAAGCTGCAAACAATTAAGTTAAAAATCTCTGAAATGTATGGCAGTTGTATCTTGCTAAATAGTTTTTATTTTTTTCTGAGCAGTGAGGGAACACCAGGCCAACTCACATGCGAAGAAAGGATGGGAGCAGTTCACTGATGCTGTCATTAAGACAATATCACAAAAGAAATCAGGATTGGTCTTTATTCTCTGGGGAAACTCAGCCCAAGCGAAGATAAGGTCTGCTTACTTTCATCTGGAACTCCGCAGACTGTAACACAGTCATGCCGAAAGAAAAAACAGACCATTCAGAGTACATGCATGTTATCTATGGTCTTTAAAAATAGACATTCATAGTGCATGCTTGTTCTTTGCAGATTGATTGATGAAACAAAACATCACGTTCTAAAATCCGCCCATCCGTCAGGCCTGTCTGCAAACCGAGGATTCTTCGGATGCAGGTTTGTTTTCTCTTCAAACTTATCTTCTTCAATGTCTTTTTCCTGGCTATAAATGAAATCTCAACTCCACCCTCGAAACTAAAAATTGAAAAGGATGGAAAGATAAGAGAGATTTCCCAGTTGCATGCCAGTATGCCACTAGGGGAGATTTTGGTGGTCACAAGAATACAAAGGACGATTACCACTGACAATATTGAATTGCTATATTTATCACCACCTGTTTGAGTGAGGCTAGGCGGTACTACGAAACCCCACTAATGGCTCGCATCTGTGTCATGGTACATGTTCTCTAGTAGTGGGTTATAATGACTTATCCTGGGAACAAACCTTTAACTCTACCTGATCCATTATCTAATGCTACTGTCCGTCCGCGCCCATGAACACCCGTCGCTTTCTTTCGCCTGCCAGTGTCCTGCCTTAAACCTTTCGCAACTGGATATCACCTTCGCCTTTTCACTCACTGCTGTTAATGGCTCTGCATAATATTGAACATCAATTAGATCGCGGCATCTCATGCCCTGTTGTCATGGGGCCGGCCGGCCCATCCAAGCAAATCAAACGCTACCTTCCCCTGTGGTGGTTATCTTTGAAGAATTCTCTGAACACTCGTAGTAAACATCCACCACATTATGACTTGTCCTGTGTGTGTGTATATCTTGAACAGGCACTTTTCGCAGACGAATCAGATCCTGGAGAGGCTCGGGCTATCCACCATCGACTGGCAGCTCTGAGGATCTCGCCATCGGAAGGCACACACCATGTGACATGTCTGCCCGACTGACTGATAACCACCGTTATGATTTTGTGGAAGCTGCCTGCCTGCCGTCTTCGGCCGGTCATCGTTTTGGCTTTGGAGGCAACTTTTGGACTCGGTGCTGCTGCTGGGAGTGAAGTGCCGCTCTGCTTGCTGTTGCACGTAGTAAAGCCTTGCTAGCCCTCCGGTCATACCCTATGATGGATGATCTATTAGTTACGTTATGTACTGCTCGTGCCAAATGCTGGCTCCCCAAAATGGTTTGGCCGCTTCGGTTGTCGTGTATGAGTACGTGCACCTGCTCTGGGTGACGTATAATTGGATTTTTCGTCAAAAGAGACCACCTGCCCGATCGAAATGACAAAAAAGACCATCTTCGGGTCAGATTGACAAAAGAGACCCCCTCGCCGTGGCGGCAGGCACGCGGGGCGACACGTGGCACCTGCCGCCACGGGGTAAGGCGGCAGCACTGTTCATGTGCACTGTTCGCGCA
This sequence comes from Elymus sibiricus, assembly GCA_039707655.1. Taxonomy (NCBI): domain Eukaryota; kingdom Viridiplantae; phylum Streptophyta; class Magnoliopsida; order Poales; family Poaceae; genus Elymus; species Elymus sibiricus. The sequence goes on from CM077665.1 coordinate 516,033,282, forward strand.
GGGACGTTTTTCGCGTAAGCAAAACGGAAACGGACGAGCGAACAGTACATGCCGCCTCAGGGCGTGGCGGCAGTACTGTTCATGCAGGATGAACAGTGATTTTGAAAAGAAAAAAAAAGCGGAAAAATTCAAAAAAAACTGAAATTTTGCACCCACTTAGAACACTCGATCGTCTTTGCTGCCAAAAAAGTTCAGTATTTTTTTGAATTCTCCTGCTTCAGACTTGGAATAATCGTCAGCTGTCAAGAGCAGGTATCGAGTCAGTCTCCGTTCTAGAAGAAAAAGAAACTGCTAGAGCTCAGACTTCACGCTCCAAAGTTTCATCTATATCGATAGGTCAGTCTCTCTCTCACACCGTGCGCCACCCGAATCTTTCGTTTCAGGATTCAGCCGGACAATCGGATCAGCGCCGTTGAAAACAAACAAACAAACAAACAAACACGCACAGCTACATTACATGATGGTGCGGGGTACGGCCGGCCGCCATTAACGATCGATCGATTTGGTCCATCAGCAGCTACATACGTACGCTACCCGTCCGTCCAACAATGCATGCACGGTGGGTGGTGCGTGCTTCGCTTGCTACCAAACGTACGTGTCACGTCGCCACCGATACGGCACATGTACAGGCAGGCAGGCAGGCAGGCACACCCGTGAGTGATCTGAGTACGTACGCTGACACGGTAACATCCACAAGTATACTGGTAGAGTCTTCTGCATTAATCGCAGTCCCCTTAGCTCTCTGTCATACTTATCTCGTTAACGAACCGAATGACATGCGTCTCCAGTACGTTCTTTAGTCATGGCGGGGGCCAATTCGCCCGGGCCAGCGCCGAGCGGCCGGCGGGGTCGGGTCGGGTCAGGTCGCTGCCGTCCACACCGTGACCCCGATCGACGTGCAAGCTGCCAGGGTCTTCTCCAATATCGTGGACGGGGAGGGGAGGGATCGGGCTCGTGCTGCCGGTATCGTTGGCCCGCCGCCGGGTTAATGCATGGGTGGTGGATCCCGCCGCGGGCTGGTCAAGTCCGGCGAACCTGGCGACCCCCGAGCCCCACCCGCCCAGACCAAGCGAACCAGCCAACGAACCGAGCCCCGGCATGGCATGCCCATGCGCGCAGGGGCGTAGGCAGGCCCCGGGCTGCCCTGGCCGTGGCCTGGGGCGTATAGAGCCAGCCCTAGCTACGGCACTGCCCATGCGCGCCGTGGCTTTCCTTTCATGCTGCCGCCTCGCTCCCCTCGTGTAAATAGGCCTACTGCCCGCGAGGCTGGCCCTTTTTGGATGATCTCCTGTGATCCTGTCCGTGCCCTGGCCCCGTGGCGTCACGCACACCTGATGGCTCCATCCCCTGTGGCTGAGGCCCTACTCGCGTCTCGTCATCATCACCTTTGATTCCGCCCGTGATCTGGATGTCGCTCCGACGCATGCATGCATGCGTGGACCGTGGAACAGCGACTGCGGCATTGGCCTTGCACAGTTCGGCCCAGACATGGCACATGCCCGTTGGATCCTCATCCATCGCGCAGAGGCGCTCATGGCGCTCACTGACGTCTTATTCCGAGGGTTCCAGGTAAATCTCAGCCGATCTGATATTAAAATCCATGGGACAAGTTACAACTAGGATCATCGAAGATACTAGTACAAGAGAAACATGAACTACTACGATTACCGATCAAAGTAAGGGTTGCATCAAGATCATGATTTAGTTTTGCTCCTACTAGCATTCTAGTGTTGCCAGACGTTTTAGTCTCGGTGACGACCTGTGGTGGTTACGCGAGCTTCTTTTTTAGACACACACGTGACACAAAGAGCATCATATATGGCCGCCACGATAGCCTGTGAGCGAGCCCAAACTATTTGAACATGAATACTACCCGCATAAAAATGGGCCCACCAGCGACGCACTAAGAACCAACATTCCCGGGGAGTTTGGAATGTGATAACAAATTTCAATTCATATTTTTTAAAATCCATAGACATTTTTCTGACCAAATAAAGCGACACATCGATCGTACCCTCAAGTAGACATTTTCTGACCAAATATAGGTACAGTACAACCAAAAGGCGGTTGGACAATACACATAGAAATTAAATTTGATGAAGGCGGAACATTCTGAAAATGTCATACGGGATCCATGACCCAACCGAACTCTTACAGAAGGGGTCCAAAACAATGAAGCTTTGCTAGACCTATATTCTTAGGAAGCTTAGTAATTGTAAGGACTAGTAGTAATCACATAATAGCCAGGCGTGCTACGCTTCTTTAACCGTATAATATACTACCTCCGTCTGAAATTAGTTGTCGCTGAAATGGATATATATAGACATATGTTAATGCTACATACATTCGTTTGAGTGACAAGTAATTCTGGAGGAAGGGCATAACTAATACTAACAATAAGTGAGATCGACCACTCTCTATCCAGCAACTCGCCCCCGACCTTTATTAGATCTGCTCCTAGACTCGCCACCAACTCGAAGATCTATGAAATTAAACTCCATTGATCACAAGAAATGTAGTCCTTAGAGCATCTCCAATAGATGATGTAAATTTGAAGATGTAAATCTGGGTGTTGTATAATTTACATCACCAAAAAGTGCCTTTTACATCTCCAAAAACGCCCCAACTTCAACAGATGATGTATATTTGGTGATGTAAAATCCAACTCCATTAGATGATGTAAATTGAAGATGCAAAACGGCCGGCGACCACGCAACAGAGGCGCATGGAGGCGCCGGAGCTGTCCGGGGCTGCGCGGCGGGGCCACAACCACTAGTAGAAAACATGCCTTTGGACCGGAGCATTAGTCCCGGTCGGGTTTTGGACCGGGACTAATGTGACCACAAGTCCCGGTTCATGAGGCTAGGCTTTAGTCCCGGTTCGTGAGGAACCTCTAGTCCCGGTTGGTGTTACCAACCGGGACTAAAGGGGTGGTGGCAGGCTGGCGTCAGGCCGGGGCCCCTACGATCCCCTTTAGTCCTGGTTGGTAGCACCAACCGGGACTAGAGATGGACCTTTAGTCCCGGTTGGTATCATAAACCGGGACTAAAGGTATCACTTTATATAGTGCTTAGTGCAACCCGAGCCGAAGCTCTCCTTTCTCTCCTCTGTTCTCTCTTCCCCTTGCTCGAGCTCATCCTCCATTTTTGCCAAGATTTGTTAGGATTTGAGGCACCCCATCTATCCAAGTGTTCACAAAGGTTAGCAACTTTGTCCTTTCATCTCTCATTGCTAGATTACCTCGTGCAATGCTCTATAAGTATAGTGATTTGTGGGTTTTAGTTTGGGAGTAATTATGTGGGAGTTTATTTGATTGATATGCAATTTGAGCTCAAATTAACTTCTTAGTTTGCATATGTGTAGGTGTGGTTTACTTAGTGCCTTCCCGTCCCCGTCCTAACCACCGACGATCGCCCGCACCGTCCCGTCGCCGGCACCACCTTGGTGAGCCTCTTGTTCTTGTCCTTTTTATAAAAAAATCTTATTTGTATGATTTAGATAGTTACTTGTATAATTTTCTTACTTGTATGATTGTTTGTTATACATAGTGCCATGGTTTTGATATCCGTGCCCGTCGGCCATCGTCCGGTTTATGATTCGGATGCAGTATATTCTCTTTTATAACTATTTATTGCATTTCGTGTTTATGACAATTATGCCCATCAAGTTGACATAGATATTTTTATCTAGGAGGTATGTGAACCAGAAATTGCAACCGACCCTCTTGTCGAGAAGTTAAATTTAGTTGAAAAAGAAAACGAGTATTTGAAAGAAAAATTGAAAAGAATTGAAGAAGAGAAGATGAAATTGGAGTTGTATGTTGCCGATGTCGTCGATGATCACAAGATCAAGATGGATGCAATGCACTTGAAGATTAGAAAGATTAGAAAATATGCCGTTAATAAAGAGGCTTGGTATCATTATGCTGTTGGATCAATTATTACTTTAGTTGAGATTTTGATCGCATTTGTTGTTGCATTTAAATGCTTTAGGTAGATAGTTTTATGTTGTTTTTATGAGAATAAGTGTGTATGAACTTGTATTAATTTGGTCTTTTCGGTGTTGTGTAATGAAGATGAGTCGGCAATGGATGTACGATGACCGACGCTCTACCCAGTTCATTAATGGCGTGGAGGGTTTTCTGCGTGCGGCTGAGGCAAACAAGCGGGGTGGTTTTATGTGTTGTGCATGTGGTGTCTGTAAGAATGATAAGAATTACTCTAGCTCAAAAGTCATTCACGTCCACCTGTTTACGTCCAGTTTCATGTCCGGCTATAACTGTTGGACCAAGCACGGAGAAAGAGGGGTTCTAATGGAAGAGAATGAAAAAGAAGAGGATGATGACAACTATCCTGGGTCCTCTGAATACGATGGTACAACAATGGGGGAAGAGAATGAAGAAGAAGAAGCTAAAGAAGAGGCATTAGATGAGCCCGCTGATGATCTTGGTCGGGCCATTGCTGATGCAAAGAGAAACTACGAAAGTCAAAAGGAGAAGTTGAAGTTGCAGCGCATGTTAGAGGATCGCCAAAAATTGTTGTACCCAAATTGCAAAGATGACAAGAAAAAGTTGGGTACCACACTGGAATTGCTGCAATGGAAGGCGGAGAATGGTGTATCTGACAAGGGATTTGAAAAGTTGCTGAAAATAATGAAGAATAAGCTTCCAAAGGACAACGAATTGCCCGACAGTACGTACGAAGCAAAGAAGGCTGTCTGCTCTCTAGAATTAGAGGTGCAGAAAATACATGCATGCCCTAATGACTACATCCTCTACCGCGACGAGGAGTACGAGATTTTGAATGCATGCCCGGTATGCGGTGCATTGCGTTATAAGATCAGTCGCGATGACCCTGGTGATGATGTTGAGGGCGAGCGCCCCAGGAAGAGGATTCCTGCCAAGGTGATGTGGTATGCTCCTATAATACCACGGTTGAAACATTTGTTCCAAAACAAACAGCATGCCAAGTTGTTGCGATGGCACAAAGAAGACCGTAAGAAAGACGGGAAGTTGAGAGTACCCGTTGATGGGTCACAGTGAAGAAAAATCGAGAGAAAGTGGCCGGAGTTTGCAGGTGACGCAAGGAACTTATGGTTTGGTATAAGTGCAGATGGCATCAATCCTTTTGGGGAGCAGAGCAGCAATCATAGCACCTGGCCTATGACTCTATGTATCTATAACCTTCCTCCTTGGTTGTGCATGAAGCGGAAGTTCATTATGATGCCAGTGCTCATCCAAGGCCCTAAGCAACCCGGCAACAACATTGATGTGTACCTAAGGCCATTAGTTGATGAACTTTTACAGCTATGGGACACAAAAGGTGTATGTGTGTGGGATGAGCACAAATAAGAGGAATTTGACCTACGAGCGTTGCTGTTTGTAACCATCAATGATTGGCCTGCTCTTAGTAACCTTTCAGGACAGACAAACAAGGGATACAATACATGCACGCACTGTTTAGATGAGACCGGAGGTATATATTTGGATAAATGTAAGAATGTTGTGTACCTGGGACATCGTCGATTTCTTCCGATCAAGCATCTCTTAAGAAATAAAGGCAAGCATTTCAAAGGTGAGGCAGATAACCGGAAATAGCCTGACCACCATATTGGTGATCATATACTTGATATGGTCAAGGATTTAAAAGTAATCTTTGGAAAGGGTCATGGCGGACAATCTGTTCCGAATGACGCTGACGTACACGCCCCCATGTGGAAGAAGAAATCTATATTTTGGGAGCTAGAGTATTGGAAAGTCCTAGAGGTCCGGTCTGCAATCGACGTGATGCACGTGACGAAGAATCTTTGCGTGAACCTGCTAGGCTTCCTGGGCGTGTATGGGAAGACAAAATATACACCGGAGGCACGGGAGGACCAGCAATATATGCACGAAAAAGACGGCATACATCCAAAGCAGTATCAAGGTCCTGCCAGCTACGCTCTTACCAAAGAAGAGAAGGAAATCTTTTTTGAATGCCTGCTCAGTACGAAGGCCCCGTCCGGCTTCTCGTCGAATATAAAGGGAATAATAAATATGGTGGAGAAAAAATTCCAAAACATAAAGTCTCATGACTGCCACGTGATTATGACGCAATTACTTCCGGTTGCATTGAGGGGGCTTCTACCGAAAAATGTTCGATTAGCCATTGTGAAGCTATGTGCATTCCTCAATGCAATTTCTCTTAAGGTAATCGATCCAAAAATCCTACCAAGGTTACAAAATGATTTGGTGCAATGTCTTGTCAGTTTCGAGTTGGTGTTCCCATCCTTCTTCAATATCATGACGCACGTCCTAGTTCACCTAGTCAAAGAGATTGCCATTCTGGGTCCTGTATTTCTACAAAATATGTTCCCCTTTGAGAGGTTCATGGGAGTCTTAAAGAAATATGTTCATAACCGTGCTAGGCCAGAAGAAAGCATCTCCAAGGGCCATGAAACAGAGGAGGTTATTGAGTTTTGTGTTGACTTTATTCCTAACCTTAAGCCGATTGGTGTTCCTGAATCGCGGCATGAGGGGAGACTGAATGGAAAAGGCACACTAGGAAAGGATTCAGTAATATGTAGGGACGGGTATTCTTGGGCCCAAGCACACTACACAGTTCTCCAAAATTCCACCTTGGTGGACCCGTATATCGATGAACACAAGAATATTCTACGCTCCAAACACCCGGAGCAGTCTGACGACTGGATTACATGTGAACACATCGGGACTTTCAACGGTTGTTTGCAAACACATCTCATGAATGACGACGGTGTTGGAGATGAGTTATACTTGTTGTCCAAGTCACTATCTTCGACTATATTAACTTTCAAAGGGTACGAGATTAATGGGAATACATTTTACACGATCGCCCAAGATAAAAAGAGCACCAACCAAAACAGTGGTGCCCGCTTTGATGCAACAAACAATAATAGGGAAAAGGACACATATTATGGTTACATAGAGGAGATATGGGAACTTGACTATAGACGTGATTTTAAGATCCCTTTGTTTCGGTGCAAATGGGTCAATCTGACAGGGGTTAAGGTAGACCCAAAGTACGGAATGACAACAGTGGATCTCAACAATCTTGGGTACACAGAGGAACCATTTGTCCTAGCCAATGATGTGGCGCGGGTTTTCTATGTGAAGGACATGTCTACCAAACCGAGAAAAAGGAAAGATAAGGAAGCAAATACATCATGCGGTGAGCCAAAGCGCCACATAGTTCTTTCAGGGAAAAGAAACATCGTGGGAGTGGAGGACAAGACAGACATGTCAGAAGATTATGAAAAGTTTCATGAAATTCCTCCCTTCACAGTGAAGACTGACCCAACCATCCTGTTAAATGATGAAGATTGTCCATGGTTATAGCACAAAGGGCCACACGCGAAGAAAAAGTTTTATACCCCAAGATCCTACTCTGGGATGTGATCGGCTTCACCGTCATCACTTTCTTCTCTAGTGAGTAGCCGAGATAGGCCAGTTTGTACCTGAAGTGCATCTAGTTTTTTGTCGTAACCCTCTCAACGTTTTAGCACATGCTATGTGGGTGAAATGATGATACCATGCCAAGTTTCAACCTATTCAGAGTTCATTTGTACTGCTTTCCAATTTCAGGGTCATTCAACTCCAAAAAAAATCATTAAATGCATGAAAAATAGCAAATGAAGTTAGAAAGGGTTGAAATTTGAGTATGTTACTTTGAATGGTGCATATTGAATGCACAAAAAGTATGGAGTTTAAATAAGTTTTAAAAAATGAAATGACTTTGTAACAGATGAGTTTTCGTCCGAAACCCTCATACTTCGAAAGAGATGGTCCAGTTTATACACGTAGCGCATCCAGTTTTTGCCGTAACCCTCTCAACTTTTTAGAACATTCTATGTGGGTGAAATGATGATACCATGCCAAGTTTCAACCTTTTCAGAGTTCATTTGTACTGCTTTTTAATTTCAAGGTCATTCAGCTCAAAAAAATTATTAAATGCATGAAAAATAGCAAATGAAGTTAGGAAGGGTTGAAATTTGAGGATGTGGCTTTGAATGGTGCATATTGAATGCACCAAAAGTATGGAGTCGGAATAGGATTAAAAAAATGAAATGCCTTTGTAACAGATGAGTTTCGTCCGAAACCCTCGTACTTCGAAGGAGATGGTCCAGTTTGTACACGAAGTGCATCCAGTTTTTGCCGTAACCCTCTCAACTTCTTAGCACATGCTATGTGGGTGAAATGATGATACCATGCCAAGTTTCAACCTTTTCAGAGTTCATTTGTACTGCTTTTCAATTTCAGGTTCATTCAGCTCAAAAAACCATTAAATGCATGAAAAATGGCAAATGAAGTTAGAAATGGTTGAAATTTGAGGATATAGCTTTGAATGGTGCATATTGAATGCACAAAAATTCTGGAGTTGAAATAAGTTTAAAAAAATGAAATGCCTTTGTAACAGATGAATTTTCGTTCGAAACCCTCATACTTCCAAGGAGATGGTCCAGTTTGTACACGAAGTGTGTCCAGTTTTTGCCGTAACCCTCTCAACTTTTTAGCACATGCTATGTGGGTGAAATGATGATATCATGCCAAGTTTCAACATTTTCAGAGTTCATTTGTATTGCTTTTCAATTTCAGGGTCATTCAGCGCAAAAAAAATCATTAAATGCATGAAAAATAGCAAATGAAGTAAGTAAGGGTTGAAAATTAAAACTCCTCATGTTGACTAACAGAAACATAATATAATCTGGCAAAAGAATAACAAGAAGACATAAACTAAAATATTAAAAACAAATAAAGGTATAAAACTAAAAGAGTTAAACAGAATCTGGTTTTGATTAAAACACCTATTTAAAATATCCTAAAAATTCCCAAATTGAACATACTGATAAAACATACTGATATTAAACAACAAGAAAAACAATCAATCAAAAATCTATTTTTTAAACTAAAGTTATTCACAAACTAGTGATTCCCACAAATTTCAAAAGAATTCAAATTTAAACTATTTAAATTTGAAAACTACTGGCACTAACAGAAAGTTTATAATTTTTTTGACCTAAAGCAAAAAGATTCATTCACAAACTCTAAATATTCTAATAGTTATTCAAAATCTAAAAACAGAAAATGTCCTGTTTAGAAAAACAAAAATGAAAAAATAGACCTTTCGTCCCGGTTGGTCTCACCAATCGGGACTAAAGATCCCTCCCGCGCAGAATTTGGGCCGCCGAAAAGGAGACCTTTAGTCCCGGTTGGTGGCTCCAACCGGGACTAAAGGTCGACCTTTCATCCCGGTTGGTGATACCAACCGGGACTAAAGGTGTCTTTAGTCCCGGTTGGTGCCACCAACCGGGACTAAAGGTCTCTCATTATATATAGCTGCGATGTCCCGGTGCCAGTTACAGCCCAGGAGAACTCATCGACGTCGCGAGGACGCCTCGACGCCAAACCGCTCTCGTCATCGTCGCCGTCGCCGCTCCTCGTTTCCGACCCCGGTGCCGCCACCTGCATCTACCCTGGTGCCGCCACCCGACCCCGGTACCGCCGTCTCCATCGACCCCCGTGCCGCCACCTCTTCTCCGTCCGGCCGGCCCGTTCGTCAAGGTGAGGCCCTTGATCCCCAAATTCATTCACATCATCTTAGATTGGTATCGTGTCCTTTGTAGAAATGTGCTTGCATGCTGTCTAAATCTGATTCAGTTGGACAAATTAAGAGATGTATGCTAGATTTGAATCGGTTGGACAAATAATAGATGTATGTTAAATAGATGTATGTGCTCGTCAAAATCTGATTCAGTTGGAAAAATAGATGTTGGGAAGGAGTTGGAACTTGGAGGGCTTGCACACACTACCAATTTCTTTTTTGTGAATTATGACATCAAAAGCAATTCCTTTAGGAAGGAGTTGGATTTTGGAAGGCTTGCAATATTTCATCATATATAGAAATACCTTTCAGCTTGTTGGGAAGAATGGAGCTCCAAACAAATTGATAGTTGTATTGGTAGCGTGCTATGCCAATTAATTTTTAATAAATGGCTAATAAACTGCTTGCATTTGTTTATATATACTAAAAATAAACAATTTGCATTTTAAACACATAGGTCTTTGTGGTGTCTCATCAATGCGGATTATGCTTGTTATTGTGGTTATTGTAGTTAAATGAGATGTTATTTGCTAGCCACAATTTGTATATGTAGTATATGCTTCGACAGATATTGTGCAAGTGTGTGCGTGTGGATTTGTTGTTAAATATGTTATTGTTGTTAAATGAAATGTTATTTGGTAGTCACAATTTGTTCTCGTCGACGATGCCCATCCTGCATCCTCGTCGTCGACTCGGTGGCGACAACCTGCTTGAGAGGCGCCATGTCCGGGACTGGGCTCCGCCGGGCTGGCACTGGGAGGTGCTACCTTCCGGGGTGCGCAGCTTGGTGAGGAATTAGGCTCCCGTCGTTGACCCGGAGGTTCTTTGGTGGCGGTCGCGTGGACCACTATCGGTGTGGAGGGAGCCGCCCCCCGCGGAGGTGGTACGTCGCCGCGTCAGGGAGGAGGACGAGCACGTCCGTCGCTACATGGCTGCGTTTGACGCCAGGTTCTCCAATACCTGGCAGGTTCTTCAGGGATCTCACCCGAACTATGATCCTGTCATGGTTCCTTCTCTTTGGGTGTCCACCACCCGCGCCTCAGGAACCGCGAGTCAACTGGATTATTCGATGGTATTCGAGTTGTATTAGTGATGTTATATGATAATATTCGAGATGTATTAGTGATAATATTCGATGATGCATTAACTGGATTATTCGAGATGTATTAGTGATATTATATGATGAATACTAAATTGTTTTATCTTTCATCTGGATTAGTTAAGCTATGGACGATAGCGGCAGAGACCGTGAAGATGATCTCTTCAGGATTATATGCTCCCAAGACCCAGAGATTGAACTAGATGACGGCTCACAATGGCTGAACGATTCCGATGAGGGAATTGAGGAAGAACCAATAGATGACGGGCACACAAACAATGATGGCGAAGGAAATATTCTTCAATTCACAAAGTCCGGCGAGGTATATATATATATATATAAATATATAAGGCCTCTGGTGATCATTATATGTATTAATTGATTTATATATATATATATATATATATATATATATATATATATATATATATATATATAAACGAATCTTTCTTCTTTTAGCCCTCCGGATCGAGCAAATCTTCTACAAGGGTAGTACGAGGCCCGGCTAAAAAGTTAGACGCGGGCATAAAGTACAACATCGATGAAATCAGTTCGGGTGGCCAACCGATTGCTCCTAAAAAGAATGCGGACAAATTTATACGTCAATGCGGAGTTATTGTTAGGGACCAAGTCCCGATCAGCGTTCAAGAATGGAATAAGCCAAAGGAAGATCGAGGAGTTAGTTTTGTCGACGAAAGAGCAAAAAATACGCTTGGGGATACGCTCATGTCACATTTCACCCTACCAGAGGGTTTGGCAGATCGCCAACGGGAGAAAATCAAGAAGTGTGCTCTTAAGAAGATGGCCACACAATTCCAGAGTTGGAAGAAAAGATTATGGTCCAGGTACGTCAGTGCGGGAAAGAAGACTCTAGAATTCAAAGGAGAACTAGTGAAGGTAAAAGATCACTGGGACTTATTTGTGCGGCGCAAGGAATCGGAAGCAGCTAAGGAACGGTCGAGAATAAACAAGATAAATGTTGAGAAAAAAAGTTTCACCATGTTCTGGGGCCAGGTGGCTACAAGACTGGGTTGCCTTAGTGGGATGAATTTGAGAGAAAGATGATTGCTGCAGGGGTCACTCCAAAAACAATGGGTTAGCCCGACAGGTGCACGACTTGGTTTTATGCGCATGGGGGAAAGTTGGACCCACAGACAGGGGAGATTATTGAACTCACAAGTCTTAAAGAATCCTCGGACGCTTTAAATGAAGCAATAGAAGAGGCTCTAAGGGGGACGTTCGTTCCCGATAGGGAGAACGACGAGCTTACACGCGCCCTCAAGAATCCTGAACACCCGGAACGAACACGGGGCAAAGGCGTTGTTCCGTGGGTTAAGGGGTTTGCGGGGTGGAACGACACTTATAGAAGACGTGCAAGAAAGTAGAAGTAGGATGTAGACCGGCTTCAAAAGTTGAAACGCATTGTCATGCGGCAGCAGGAGCAGATCGACACACTTAGCCAGCAAAAGGCGTCTCAGCGGCAGGATGAGCAACCAGATCCAACATTGGATAGTACCATCCTATCTATTCCGAAAAGCAGCGTGGGTTCCACGGGGGTCCCGGGCGATGGTGCACTGCTGGCTCGCTACCCCGTGGATGATATCCAAGAGTCTACACCTTGTGAGCTACACATGAAAATGAAGAACATATCCATGAAGGTGGTGAACGGCTTTGCTTTACCGAATCCACCTGAAGCAACCATCCACGACAATCCGATTCCACTTGGCTATGCTCGTGTCGGGGTGGACGAAGTTCTGTCGGGATATGACTCACTAGAGCTTGACTATCATGGAGGTCAAGGGGAGCAGACACTGGGAGAAGCCATACGTGGTCTCATTATATGGAAAAAGGAATGCATCGTGTTTCCAAACTCAGTGCCAAGGGCACTGACTCCTCTTCCAAGTCCGCCGCGTCAGCCGACTCCAACCCACCCCGAGACAGAGCGCAGCGCGAGTCCGCCGCGTCAGCCGACTCCACCCCACCCCCAAACGGAGCGCAGTGCGAGTCTGCCGCGTCAGCCGAATCCACCCCACCCCGAGACGGAGCCTAGCGCGAGTCCGCGATATCGATCCCCGCCGCGTCAGCCGACTCCAAAGTGGAAGAGAGGAGCAAAGAAGAAACCCGAGCCTCCTGCCAAAAAGAAGTTAGCTTACGAGATGTCTGTGAAGGAAAACAATGCCGAAGTGGCTGCCCAACTGCGGGCCCATTTTGGACCGTAACCGCCCCCGTCGCCAAAGGAGAAAATACCTGAGAAAGTCGTACAACACTTTGTGGATCTTGCTAAACCGTCTGTGGAAAAAAAGCGATCAGACTATGAATGCTCTATTAGCAAGTCATATCATGAACAAAAAAATCAGCAGTCGAGCCTTACAGGTAGTAATAAATGCGGGAAAACTGTTCCCCAGCTCGGAGAACAGGAAGTGCAATCGATACCCCCGCTGAAGGTGAGTACCGAGAAGGCGGTAACCGACGCTAATAGAAAGAAGGCTAGCAGAGCTGGGTATCACTGTTGAACAACTCCTAGGCATGGAGGAAGTCTCCACTGTCGCTGAGAATGAACTAGCAAGGAAATATGTCCTCGGGGAATCTCTGGTCAGTAAAGACGAGGAGAAGCTTCTGTCAACGCAAATGTGCAATTTGCATGAGTGGTACCTGAGAGAAATAAAGGTCGGGCGAGAGAGCCTCATGGTGAAAGTCAAGCGAGAGCATTACTACCATGAAAAAGATTTGTGGATTGAAAATGAAGAATTATTTTAGTTATTCGATCAAGACACACTCGACAAATCTCTCGTTAGTTGCTATTGTCTGTAAGTGATTTCTTTCTGTAATTTAAGTCTCTAGCTCAGCTCGTTCATTGCCTATAATTATCCTCACTATATTCTTTTGTGTGGTATTATGCAGAATGAAGATTTTTGAAATGAAAAGAGACGGAGTCTATGGCATTGGGTTCATTGACCCAAATACCGTTAATGAAGAGGTGTTAAATAAGTTCAAACAAGACACGGAGAAAAGCTTGCTAATGTTTTTGAAGGAACTAAATACCAAACCAGAAATACTACTTCCTTACAACTTCAGGTGAGTGTCACTGTCTTGTACTACAAATTCTATTTTTGCTTACTCGATGTTAAGTGTAGTTGATGAGTTATGCATGCCCGCTTATACAAACGTGTTCGCAGACACCACCGGATCCTGCTAATCATTAGAGTTGACGAAGGAACTGTTGAAGTACTGGACTCACTAGGTAAAGACCCTAAAGAATACAAAACCCTGGTTTTGATGCTCGACATGTAATTTCAATCATTATCGCACATGTCGGCCTCTTTAGTTCATTTCCTGATATATCAAGTAATTAATAACTCCTTTATTTATTTTCTTTGCCGGGAAGGGTTTGGGAAAAGTTCACCAAATAGGTTGTCGGTGATTGGGAACCACAGCTGAAATGGCGACGGACCAAGGTAATTAAGTAGTACTAGCTATGTCCGCGCATCTCTTTAATTCTAGTTTCAATACTATTATCATGCTTGATTATTATCTAATTGAATTCTATTCTCGTAAAGTGTATGAGGCAGCCACAGGGGACTAATTTATGTGCATACTACGTTTACGAGAACATTCGCTTTATGACCGAAAGGAGCCGAGATGCAAGACATCTTTGGGTACGTAAACACTATTCATATTTTTTTTATCATGATCTAATATATATATACACACAACTAATATATTCATATTGATCTCCTTCTTTAAAGATGGTGGAGATGCGGGATAGTCCCCTACCAAGGGACCGCATACGAGCACTTCAAGAGGAAATGGCGGGATTTTTGCTTGAGCAGGTCATATCTCCCGATGGAGAATACCATTTCACCTAATGCCTGCATGTAATGATCTGCAAATTGTATGAGAAATTGTATATACCAAATTGTATATATATGTGTATGCATGGTCGTACGAGAAATTCTATGATATATATATATATGATCGGTTCTACGAAAAATTCTATTTTATATGCATAACGTATACAGTATGTAGTAGCGTAAAATATGTTTGAAATGAAAAACAATTAAATGAAAAACACAAAATAAAAAGGAAACATAAACAATAAACCCTAAACCCCTAAACCCCTAAACCGTTAGTCGGGACTAAAGGTCCCCAGCCCCCGGCGCGCGCTACCGGCCACGTGGCAGGGATTTAGTCCCGGGTCGTGCCCAACCGGGACTAAAGGCCAGTGGGGGCCTTTAGTCCCGATGTATTAGTCCCGGTTGGGGAACCGGGACTAAAGGCCCTTCCCAACCGTGACTAAAGGTCGTTTCTCCACTAGTGAACAGCGGCAACCCGGCTGACCTCCATCTCAGAGCGTGGGTAGCGGGACGCCGCCGTCAGCCACGGCCAACGGCATATCCGAGCGGCGGCAACGCCCCGTGAGCCGAGATCGGGCCATGGCACCATGGCGGCTACCCTCGAGAGCGGCGGCCCTCCTCGGCGCGCCGTCGAGCAGCTGCAGGCCTCCCCTGCTCGCGACCACTCCTCTACTCGCAGCGTGGCGGATGGCCGGATTCGGGCGGCGGGGATGGTCGGCGGCGTACTGGAATGGGTAGGGGAGGCGCCGGAGCGACAGGGCGGTGCCAGAGCTGGCCTAAATCGGTCGTCGGCAACGGTGGCGGAAAGGGGATCGGGCAGTTGGGAACTTTCATGGTGGCGGTTGGGTTGGCGCGCGGCTGGCCGTTTTGCATATGGATTTACATCTCGTGTGGTTGGTGATGCAAATTTGCACCGCGAGGTGTTATAGTTTACATCTTCGAAACGCGAAGATGTATTTTTTTTACATCTACATCATTTATTGGAGCACTGTTTTTGACCTTTGAAGATGCAAAAGGTAATTATTTTTACATCTACATCATCTATTGAAGATGCTCTTAGAAGCAGGACAACTACATCGCCAATCAATATACTCCATCTCATCTCCTTCGTTGTACTTGGTAGCAATATATACTTGGCTAAGCTGGCAATGGGGTACACGTCCATCCCCTACCTAGTGTATGTACGTGACTACGTGTTTGTGTGTTCCACAAACCAAGCCTGCTTCGAGAGGACACGCAGGACACTGGACACGCGAGCTCCATTTGTACTTCGCACGAGTGACTCTGACATTATGGCGCACGTAACACTTCTGATCCTTCTTTTTAGCATATACTAACAAGCTTTACTGAAGAAACTTCAACAAATCGCACCCCGACTCCATCGATGCAAACCGGTGCATGCATGCATGGACGCCTTTGGTCTCGATCGGCGTCCCCATCGCCTCTGTTCTCTTCCGGCGTCCGCCGCGCCTCGTCTTAATCGTGAGATCTCCTGGTGACAACTGCATTTGCACGGCGATCACGCGGTCCGGACTTGAAAGTGTCAACACTGCCAAGAGCAGAGCACCCGGCCTCCGGCATAGAAGGAAAATTCGCCGCGGTTGAAACTTCAAGGTATACCGCGGCACGAGCTCATGGACAGGTCCCTGTCTCTCCCACTGTGCGTAGCGTACGTATCCCATGAGAACGACGGGTGTAGGTGTGGGTGATGGCGACGAGACCAGCCTTCTCCCTTCTTTGGCTTGTCACATGTCCTCGCCGAATCTTCAAGGATTTTCAACTGGACAATCGGATCGCGTCATTGAAAACACGTACCTGCTCTCCTCGTGTGGGCTACGTCCGGCCGGTAGAGCCAATAACGTGGGCGGGCGTGGCTGGATCGGGATCGGGCTCGGGCTCGCGCTGCCGCTATCCGTAGGCCCGCCGCCGGGTGGACGGGCGGTGGATCCCGCCGCGATCTCATCCGCGTGTCAAGTCCGGCGAACCTGGCAGCCAAGTGGACACCCAGCTAACGGCACGATCCCGAGCCGCATGCCATGCGCGCCGGCCGTGGCTCCCCTCGTGACTAGCTGGCGTTTCCCGGCGGCGGGCCAGCTCCGGATGCATGATCCAAACCGAAGCTCCCTGTCTGTCCCCTGCCCATGGCCCGCCGGCGTCACGCACACCTGACCTGATGGCCGATGGCCGCTCTATCCAACCCACCACGCCCTCGTCATGACTGGCTTTGATTCTGCCCGAGATTTGGGTGTCGGCCGATGGGCTCTACACATGGATGGATCGATCGGTCTTTGGATAGGTGCATGCATGCATGCAACGGGCAGTACTACTAAGAAAAACGGCAGTAAAATGTGCGTGAGAACCGCGAAAGGCGAGCAATAACGTCCAGAGCATAATTTGCAGTCCAACCTTGTATGCACTTGACTCGCTTCAGTAACAAGCCACGCATTGGAGTGGAGTAGTTTTCTTTTTGGGAGAACCAACTCACGTATTTCGGGTGTTGTTCCCTGGTCCCTGCACTTTGTCTTTCTTTCTGATGAAGCAAATGTACCCTGTAATTGACATTTGCACTTAATACTGCCGCCCCTACCATGCTGTACTAGTCCATGTACAAATGTCTCCCTACGTGATTTCAATAAATCGGGTAGCTTTCGGTGGACTGCCTTTGGAGGATCACCAAGAAAGTAGTAGGCTGAACTGAAGCAGCCAACGGCCGGCGAACCAGTTGCCGCCCGTACGTGCGTACAAACGTGGCATCAGTGGTAAGGCGATACGCGGTACGGGGATGGTACGTACGGCCACTGTCTTAACACGGCCACGGTCCGTGGGATGATCTTCTCCTTGTCCGAAGATCACACCGGGCCAGTGCCCAGTCGTACCGTACGTACTCCTCTCGTGGTCATGGGTTTATTATACTACACTTCTAATCAGGGATTTATGGCATATTTGGGCCTGAGGCATGCGGAGTTTTTGCTCCGGGTAGGGGGAGTAGGCTCAGTCCGAGTGGCGCGGTTGCTCTTCTCGCAGGCACGGTGGGCTACAGTAGTGGTCGTAACATCGTTGCCTCGTTGGACGGATTGGCGCCGGGGACCGAGGACATGGCGTCGTGCAAGCTTGCCTCGACCATGGATAAGGGCTTGCTTGGCGGTGACTGGTGACAGTCACGGAGTGGTGTCCTCCTCCCAGTCCACTGGGATTGGTTGGGGACGCAGGCGTTGGTGCCTCCTATGGTGGAGGTGCTCACCCAGACTCAGTGGCTGATGTGGAGCTAGGAGTAGAGGGGGTTTCTCTGCTCGTCCTATCGTGGTTGGATGTGATGTAAAGTGTGCGGTGTCTCATGACAGGGATGTCAGTGCGGTGGTCTCGGATGGCGGGCTTCATGGTTGGTTTTCCGGCGGGCTCTGCGATAGTTGTGGTGACTTCACCTCTTGGCCGTGTGGGCGAAAAGGGGTGTAGTGGCGGGAGGCTCGGCTATGCTCTCGCAATGCCCATATCTGGTGGGGATGGGTCGGCCCTCGATGCGGTTGTGTATGGGACTACTCTCGATGGTGCTGGCGAGTGTCCGAGTGAAAGCTCACATTTCTAGTGCCGTCAACGGTGGCGCCTGTGGGTGTTGCTTGCTTCCTGAAGATATCGTCGTGGGTCTCTCCCTTGTGCCAAGGCTCCTGGTGAAACCTCTGTCTGGTCGGACTAGACAGCGGCGATGCTTTGCACAGTCACCCTCTTAGGGGCGTTGTTGTGGAGCTCGGGAGCCTTCGGCAGGGCCACGGAGTGGTGCTAGGCTTGTTCTAGGTCTATGGTGTATCTTGCCATCTTTTCGGTAAGGGGGTCTCCCCACCATGTCGTATAATTTGATCGTGTTGTTGTGTTGCTTTATATATACAGTGGCCAAAACCCTCTTTCGAGTCATCCCCTGTCCAGTGGTCATCCCTCTGCTCTTGACACAAACATTGGCATGAGCGTGTTTATTTTGTCCCTTCCTTTTTCCAGTAATGTTTGGTTGACGACCAAGCTCCCGCTGCCCGTTAGTCCGCCGTCGGATGGGTGGATCCCGCGGTCAAGTCTGGGGAGCCTGGCGACCCCAAGTCCGAATTTGAGAAAGCCGACCAACTGCTTACTGGCCGACGAACTGAACCCGAACTTAGCCGAGTGAAACATTAAAAGTCCTAAAAACTAAGGCACAAATGCAAGTTCTTTCAACCAAAATTCAAATACAAAACATCAAAAAAGCAAAAAAGTCTTGGAAACTGCTAACATAGACTCTGCAACTTTAAATGCTTATTTGATGCTCACTCCCTATCCTGTTGGACTTTTCTTCTCAGCAACCAACCCAACTATTCCCACAAAAGTGGAGTACTGTTACGAGTAGTACCACCTCTCCATAAACCAACCAAATTCAACATACACGACTTTGACGTTCGAGAAGATCAGCACAGAATCAGATAAAATCAAGGACCCGAACTCAACTGACCTGACCTGACCTGACCTAACAGCCGCAGCGTTCCGCACACACCAATCTGTCAATCTAGGGGATCTCTCCCTGATCTGCATGCTTTCTCCGATTTAGTCCAGCTCCGTCCCACACACTGTACATGTCGCGTCGACGATGACACGCCATTTGCAGCAACAGTTCTGCATCACCGGTTCGCCGGGTGGATCCGGCCCAGACCGAGCCAGCCAAGTGGCCAACGAACCCAACCCCCGCACGCCATACCAGGCGCGCCCTGGTTTTCACGCCGGCGGCCCCGCCCACGTTTCACTCGTGAACAGAACCGAACCGCCAGCGGGTGGCCGGCGTTTCCCGGCGGGCCATTTTCGGATGATCGATCCCCTGTCTGTCCATACGGACCGGCCCCGCCAGTGTCACACACACCTGATCCCCTCTGGCCTATCCACCTCCCTTTCTTGATCGTGACTTTGATTCTGCGCGAGATCTGGATGTCGTCTAGACACATGGACCGTAGAACAGCGATTGCATTGGATTTTGCATAGTTGCTACTCCTACACACATGCATGTACGATTTTTTCTTTTTTTTGCGAGGAAAAAGAAATTCATTAATCAAGCGGCGGCCAAGTCTGCATTACAAAGGTCAGGTACCTCATCCGGTCCTGAACGAAGCCACACCGCGGTGTGCTTTTTTATTCTACCATAGTTTGCTAAAAAGTGACTTACAATGTTTTGTTCTCGCCTCACTTGCTTGACTATGAATTCGGAATTCCCTCTGCTCCTGAAGAAGCAACGTTTTCATTTCCTGCACCATCATCATGTATGCAGATCTGTCCTCTCCCTGTTCGGTGGTCATCATGTATGAAGAAGCAACGTTTTGATTTCCTACACACATGCATGTACGATTGATCGGTAGCGTGGAGATGCTCGTGACTTGCAACGAAGGTCACCGGCGTCTTCCATTTTGGACCACCGAGGACATCTACGATGTTAAAATATACTACCTCCGTCCAGTGGCGGTGCCAGAAATGTAGTCTTGTGTAGTCAGTTTCAAATTGTGTAGTCAAATATATGAATTTATACAAATTTGTTTCAATATTTCTACACCTATATATGCTAGTTTCATCAAAAAGCTGGGTAGTCCATCGACTACCCAGCTTGTACGTGGCTTCGCCACTCCTCCGTCCGGAAATACTTGACGATCTAGATACATCCGTTTGAGCGCCAAGTATTTCTAGATACTCCCTCCGGTCCTTTTTACTTCGCATATTAGCTTTGTGTCAAGTCAAACTTTACAAAGTTTGACCAAATATATATTAAAAAATATCAACATATGCAAAACCAAATATACATTCCATGAAATTACATTTCTCAATGAATCTAACAATATTAATTTGGCATTGAGAATGTTGATACATGTTTCTATAAGTTTGTTCAAAGTAGAGATACTTCGACTTCGGACAAAGTTAATATGCAGACTAAAAAAACACCGGAGGGAGTACATCCGTTCTAGCAACAAGTATTTCCAAACGAAGGGAGTATGTCATATCAAAACTTATTTCATGATAGACCTACTTGTGGTGTTGATATATTATTATATAACTTGAAAAAAATCAACAAAATTTAGCTTTTAGAAAAGAGAAAAAAATAGACCCTCAAATTCACAAAAAGTCTACATCTCGTCCCTCAAGAATTTTGGACGGCATTTGGTCCCTCGGGTTTCAAAACCGGTTCAAGCTCATAAAAGAAAACTCTCGAAACCGGTTACAATTAGTCGAAAACCAGACTATAGAGGAAAACCAACCAAGTGTCCTTAGTTTTCTCTCTCCCCCAGATGTGTAATATATTGCTCATGCCGCTGGCGCCCTAACCCCACCAAACCATCCATATGTGCCATCGGTCGCGCGCCGCCGCGCTATACACCTACCCCAACCTCGGTTGCATCGAGTACCCGCATCGCACCACCCTGCCACACAACGCCCGCACCCCCCGTCCCTTCCCTCCGCCACATCCCTAATCCGGTGAGCACCTCCGGGTCGCTCGGGTCCGTCGATGGCCGGGGCATCGTCGACCACACCTTCGTCGGTCCCTATGTTGACGTGAGGCACTGATGTTGATCTTCCTCCTCCCGCTAGTGGTGGATACGCCGCGGAGATGAGCCGACGCAGGCATGCCTGAGATCCGTTTCACGTTGATGGATGTGATGATCGACGCTAACAATCCCATCCCAGGGAGGGTCAGCAAGGGGAGGACGTGGGAGGAGGGGTGAGGCCCCGGTGGCGTGGGAGGAGGGGATGGGTGGGGGAGAGGGAACGAGTCCCACTTCAAGATACAACCCAACTAGATCCGGACGGGATGAAACAAGCCCGTTTGGTTGCGTGCAAAGATCCAATCCTTACATAGGCAGTACTCAGTGGCCGAGCTTCATGGGGGCCGCCAACCCTGACGGTGCCCCCCCCCCCCCCCCCCCCTCCCCACCCCCACCCAGCCCAAGAAAAAATCAGGCTAAACCACATAGTTTGTGTGCCGTATATTCAGTAAAATCAGGGTAAATTATGTAGTTTTGCCCCTCCTTAGCCCATTGCCCCTCCACAGATTTGGCCCAAGCTCCGCCACTTACCATGTACACAGTACAGGTACAAGGTACAGAGAAATTACTCCGGATCAGAACCTGCACTGGCTCCATGATATCCAAAATACGGGTACCTTTCGGTGGACTAGCTTTAGAGCATGAGGCCGTAATCAAGCAGCATCAACCGGGGAGTCGGTTGTACCCGGTACGTACGTACGTACGTACGTAGGTACAGCATCGATCGACCAGTGAGACGCAGATACGGTACGCAGGAAGCAGTAGGCTACATAGGCGAGACGCGACACCCGCCGTGCGCTCCACGTACTACGTACGTGCCGATCTCTTAACTCGGGTACGGCCACGGCCCACGGGCATCAGTCCGTGCGATCTTGTCCGACTTTTCCTTCTTCCCCGAAGATCACACTGGGCCACTGCTCACTCTAATGCTAGTGGTCATCAGTTTATACAGTTCCTATCAGAACTTTATGTCTCTGCTTCACGTAGTGATCTTGACATTTCTCCTCTAGCTCCCTGTTTACTGCACACAGGAGCCACTGCCACTCCCAGCCGGTGCAAGCTCTCCTCGGGACCTCTGAATTACCAGGCCAAGAGTTTACCTAGGCCAGGTGAAAATGTTTACCCGTGATAAACAAATGTGAAGTCAAGGTGAGACATGCTCACCCAGCAGCACATGAGAAGCATTGTCCCAGCAGCACGGTGACCTGATGATGGACTTTTCTGCTTTCAAACCAACAAAACTATTCCAACAAACAACTGCTACTACTGCTTGTCCACAAACCAATCAAAGCTCAAGGATAAACATAAATACATACATATATATCCGACTTTGACATTCCACGAGACAGGACACAAGAATCGGATAAAATCAGGACCCGGCCTACTAATTAACACACAGCTGCAGCGGCACCAATCCGTGAGATCTTCTCCCTGATCCGCATGTTTATTCCCAGTTTAATCCAGCCCAGCAGGACACATGGTGGCCACATACAACGCTCCCTCACCTCACACACCTTCTCCAGAATCTGGCACCAGGTAAGCAGATCTCCGGGGAGATCCTTGCACAGTGCCCCCATTCATTACCATATCCTCCATATATGCTCCAGCCTTTGGACTTTTCAGTTTTTTATACGCCGCGTATAACAACAGCTCACCTAAGACAACTCGGAGCCCATTGTATATGTACAATTACGAGATACGCACGTACGAACGAGATTGCGCTTCCCCTATTGTATATACTGCCTCGTCGACATCAGCAGCAGCAGCACAACTAATTATAATTAGTTAACAAACAATCAGGGAAAATGTATCGCGCGTGGCAGACAAAGCATGATTAGGGACAGACACATGTATCAACTGCGTGCGGAGACCATGTGCAAATTGATCAAGGAGATGGGACACAGACGATGATGGCTAATTGGTGATTATGAAACTGTCAACAAGTTTGCTCTGATCTGATGCCATTTCAACATGTAGCCAAGAGGGGAAAGTTCTCTGAACAACATTCATTCAGAAGATTTCCTTTCTTTTGGCTGAATGAAACTCTGTTTTTCTTTCTTGGCATCTGTGAAGCAGAGCACACAAGGGGACGAACTAACATCCTAATCTAATCATCATCTCCTAGGACCCCAAAAAAGCTAAGCTGTTGTTTGAGGCGGCAGCGGCGGATCTATGTCCATGGGAAAGAACACCGAGAAAAGAATTTGAAAATCCTACTTCTAAGAATTAATCCTCCTCCGTCGATCCGCGACGATTGGATGGTTGATCACCGGATGCGGTTGCAGAGGCGGGAGACGTCGGAGGGGCGGACGGGCTTGAGGAGGAAGTCCTCGGCGCCCTCCTCGAGGCAGCGGGTGATGCGGTTGGGCACGTTTTCCGACGACATGATGACAACGGGGATCTCCCGGAGCTCCGACGACTCCTTGACGCGCTTGAGCAGTTCGTACCCGGTCATGCCGGGCATCCAGTAGTCGGTGATGATCATGTTCACGTCCGTGATGAGCCCCAGGCCCAGCAGCTCCAGAGCCCGAGTCGCAGAGTCCACAGTAGTCACTGCAAATACAGAGGAACAGGGGCACGTTAGAACATGCATCGATCGATTGCTTCGCCGTCCAATTTCATCAAGAAGGATCGCCGGAGCGCGCGGCAAGATTGATTCGATTTCTCACCTCTGTACTTGGAGCTGCGGAGGATCTTGGCGATGACGGCGCGGTCGACGACGCTGTCGTCGACGGCGAGCACGTGTAATTCCGCCTGGACCTGGACCTGGACGACGACCTCGTCGGCGTCAGTCATCACCGGCACCACCTTGCGGTCGCCGCCGCCAGCGGCAACCTTCTGGGAGGGCACCTTGGCAGCCATGGCGAGCGGCAGGGTCATGGCCGGAGCCTGGGTGGGAGCAGCCGCGGCCATCGAATCAGCCAAGTCAGTCGATCAAACTCGCCGGAGCAGCAGTAGTATGGAACGGCGGCGAAGAACCCTTCTTGACTTGGATGGATGGATGAATGCGTTTGGGTGTTGTGAGTTGGTTGGGTTGGCCGCGACGCGCGGCGGTATATATACAGGGTTTGTGGGAGGAGGAAATTAAATGCGGGGGAAATCCGGCGAGATCTCGAAAGGGATCCTAGGCTCGGGGATCGAGCGAAGCCCAGCCCGGGTGGGGCCCCGGGCCGATCCGGGCGCAGATCCGCGGGCCCCGCGGCCCAGCCCGGGAGATCCCCGCCGGGATTTTCCTGCCGCGACCCTCGCTTTCGCTCACGCACACAGCCTATGTACGTATGCGTATCTTCGGTGCGACCTCCCTTTTTTCTTTTCTCTTCTCTCCGTTTTTTTTTTTGAACACAGTACGGACGCAAGCGCTCATACATACGCGCATACACTCACCCCTATGAACGCACACACGCACACTCTACCCCTATGAGCACCTTCGAGAGACTGAGCCGGCATATCATCTTGAGATTTATGAAGTCACCGTAGGCGCCTCGATGTCGACGGGAACGTCTCCTCCCACTAAAAGCGCATCGCCGGAAATCCTGAAATAAATCCAGGAATAATGCGAGCACCAGGACTTAAACCCTGGTGGGCTGGGGATACCACTGTCCCTGTAACCATCCAACCACAGGTTGGTTCTCTTCTCTCCGTTGGGGCGTGGGCAAGTGGGCAGAGAAGATCTGCATTGCATGGATGGGGCACGCACAAACTGCATCTCTTTTTCTGTTTTTTTTTTGTTTCTGCGACTGTGCATGTGTTGGGCCGACTGGGTAGGATTTGATATGGTCTTTTCGGCAGCAAGCGATCCGTACCGGGTGGGCTCGGGGATTTGCTTGGAAATTCCGATCTTTTTGGGTGAGCGGCGGCAGGGGATAAGTCGGTCTTGATATCGGAGATGAGATCCCGTGATTCGTGAGATCATCTCCGGCCGGACAGCCGGTTTGGTTTCCTTCCGTGCATGGAAGGGTCACTTGCCCCTTCGATACGAGGAGCCCTTGCATCACGGCTGTCGGTGATCGATCTCACACGCGATCTCTTCCTTGCACCCCGAGCGCACGTATACGTACGTACGTAACGCACCATCAACGTCGTGCCGTGCCGTGCGTGCGTGCATGGCAGGATCCCCGGATTTCCTTCGCGATCGCGTCATTTAGAGCATCTATAGCCGGACATAGCAAATATGACCCCCTAAACGTCCGCGGACGCGCCCGGTCAGTGACCGGGCGTGTCCCCTATTTGTCCGTCCGCACAACCACACTCCTTATTTTCTTCCTCATATGTCCGGTCACTTGCACGTGATTGGTGGAGAGGAAGAGAGAGAAAGAAAAAGAAAAGGTGGTCCGGTGTGGGGTCGCGTCCTACGTGACGAATTGACCGGGCATGCTCGGGCGCGTCCGCAAGCCTTCATATCCTTCCTATATTTGAGATGAATATGAGGGTTCGCGGACAGCCCGGACGTATAGGGATGATATGAGGGATCCGGTTGGATCACTTTTTTCCTTCTCTTTCCTGTCCGGTCACGTCCGCGGGCATATGAGGGGTCGTTTGAGGTGTCCGGCTTTAGATGCTCTTACGCCGGGCGTCACCTACCGGTCGCTCGTCATGCCGTATCGCGTCGCGTGATCTTCCTTCCACCGGAGGCGGACGGGGACCAACAACGGCAGGCGAGCGACCCGGTCCGTACGCGTCCACGCGTCCCATGATACGATGCAGATCTCGGGTGCGGGGATCGGCGATGATGTCGACCGGACGGACGGACGGACGGACGTCGGTGGCGTGGAAGAGTACTGCTGGTGGTGCTCGTAGGCAGCGGCGCTGGAACGTAGGGCTTCAGAGCGAGTGAATGTCCGTGACAGAGTACCGCCAGATTCGGATGCTGCTGTACTGGAAAAGGTGATCGGAGGATCGGTTGAGGCAGGGCCGTGCGATATGAATGAGTGAGTGAATGAGTGAATGCTCGTGACGTGCGTACGTACGTACGTGCGCACCGGGATACAGGAACCTTCCTCGCTACGCAAGCCGTGATCACGGATCGCGGACAGCTAGCTGCGTCCTGCATTCGTGGATGGATGCAGATCTTTCTATCCTCGCAAGAGGCTCTGATCAATCACAGGATTACTTTTCCGGATTAGTTTTGTGAGATAGTAGTGTTAACTTCACTGTTTCTATTAAAACAACTTTCCATTTTTGTCGTCGAGCAAACGCCAAGAACTTTGGCTATTCCTTCCTTCAGTAAAAGGTACTCGCTCTATCAACTAATGTAAGAGCGTTTAGATCACTAAAGTAATAATCTAAACCCTCTTATATTAATCACGAGAGAGAGTAGATAGCGAGCAGAGAAATGTACACGTGAGTAAATTTTGGTGTACTGGAACAAGCGGTAGAGTACTTTGCTACAATTTGGTGTACTGGATCAAGCAGAGAAAGGTACTAGTGTTTTTATGATAAAACATGTTTTCTAAGGACGAAGATTTACGGCACGCAAGTGCAAGGGCACCCGGGTCCCCTGTGCCAGCTTTTTATTTTGGCTTCCGATTTTCAAAGTTTTATATCTTTTAAACATAAATTTTCAATTAAGTTATGTTTTCATATCCGTGTTTCTTGCGATCAACGCCTCAAATAAGATCCATTTTTGACGTATTTTGATGACTTTTGGAGAAAAAATGTTAAATTTCAATGTTTAAATTAGTACGAGCAACAGGTGAAAATCAATTATTTTGTGTCTACGATCGACATAAATAATTGCTTAAAATTATATCTCTGAAACTTGTTGAAGCTGGACATTCTTTTATGCAAAAACCGTAAGTTTCATAGTTTAAATTTTAAGATTTCTGAAATTTTAAGCTTTTTGAGAGATATTCTTTTTTACTATGCCTTAATGCGGGATTCAACAACTTTGTGAATCGCGAGGCAAATTGAGTGGACGGCAGCACTTTGCATGTGAGTGCCCCGCCACTTACGTGTCCCTATCAATTTCCAAGTTTTTTTCACATATCTATACCCCTACTAATAAAGAAAATAGATATTCCTCATATCTATACCCCTACGGTGTTAAACATTTTTTTTATTACCAAAGGAATTCAGCCATACCCCACTGCATGCACATAAAAACAAAATTGATGACATCACCTATGATTCTATTAAAACTGAAAACTAAAAATGTTTTGTATCTCAAACCGTCCGTCGGATTGAAAAACCGTTTTGACATAAAAAAATCGTCTCGACGATACCTTCAAAACTAGATCCCATGTTGATATATTTCGACGACTTTTTTTCGAGTAAAAAGTTACCATGCCTTGGATACGTACGTTATCACGTCTATGGTACATAAATTACCACGATGTATACATAGGCAAATTCCGGGCATAAAAATGATTTCCTCCAACCTTCTCACCACATGCATTAGAAAAAAAGAAGAAGCAAATGTCATCCTGAGTTGTTCCCCCTATTTCTAAACTTCAAAATGTTTTCTAGCTCAAACGTCGATCTGATTAGAAAATCGTTTTCATGTAAATAATCCATCATGACGAGATACTCAAAACTACATCCCATGTTGGTATGTTCCGATGACTTTTTGGGTAAAAAGTGATCATGCGCAAGCTATGCATGTTATCAACACTGTTGTGTGTATCTTATCGTACTATTTACACGTAAATTACCATAGGATGTTTTTCAAAAAATTTCCCATGTCAAAAGTCACCGCGATGTTAGTATGTGAGTTATCGGGTATGCAGTGCGTATATTACCGTGTTGTTTACACAGAAGTTATCGGGGAATGTTTCCAACAACTTTTTCCCTCGTGTCCAAAGTGCCCGTGGTATTGTATTAAGTTATCAGCAATGCAATGTGTATATTACCATGTTATTCCACAGAAGTTATCGGGAGTATGTTTTCAATAACTTTTTCCCCATGTCAAAAGTTATCATGGTGTTTGTACGTAAGTTACAAGGTCAGCAGTGTGTATATTACCGTATTATTTACATAAAAATTGTCAGAGGTATGTTTTCAATAACTTCCTCCCCCCACCCCACCCAGGGTCAAAGTTACTGTGGTGTTTGTACGTGGGTTATCAAGTCTACGGTGTGTATATTACCGTGTTATTTACACGAAAGTTATCGGAAGGGGGTATGCATGTTTTCAAACAACTTCCTCACCCCCATCCCGGGTCAAAGTGACCATGGTGTTTGTGTGCGAGTTATCACGTATACGATGCGTATGGTACCATGTTACTTATACATAAGTTATCCGAGGGTATGTTTTCAAACAACACCCCACCCCTTTCGGGGTCGAAGTTACCATGGTATTTGTGCGTGAGTTATCAAGTCTACGCTACGTATATTATCATGTTATTTACACATCATGGTGTTTTCTAACAACTTTTTTTTCCAAATCATAAAGTTACCACGACTGGGCTAAGTAAGTTATCCGCTCTTATGTTCGTATAATATTATGCTAGTACAAATGAGTTATCGAGGGTGTGTTTCAATAACTTTATCCCCGAGTAAAAAATAGTTACCACGTCCGGGCTAAATAAATTATCAGCTCTGTTGTGCGTATGTTACCGTTCGAGTACACATGAGTTACAGGGGTGTTTTTTCAATAATTTTTCCCTCGAGTCAAAAATATTTACCACGCTGGGCTAAGTAAGTTATCAGCTTTGTCGTGTATACATTACCATGCTAATACACATGAGTTATCAGCTCTGTTTCAACAACACCCCCTCCCTCGCTCAAAGTTATCACCGTGTTTGTACGTAAGTTATCAGCCATGTTATGCGTAAACTATCATCATATTTATAAAAAAGAAGTTATCGGTATATGTTTCATCACCCCACTCCCCGGACTACGATGCATGGAGTTTTCATATGTTAGTTTTCTTGTATTTAGATCGGACGATAATTGAGTCATTCGTATCTTCTACGAAAAGTAGGGTGTTCGTCCATCAACTTTTCCGATACTTAAAAAAAGTTAACATGATAGGCAAATGCCAAGTTTTTGTTTCACTTGACAAAACACATGGAGTGGTAAGTTTGATATTGGCCGTGTTGCTTTTTGCCTGATTTGATTTTGAGTTCAACATGTGTGAAGTATCAATTTCTATGTATAGAAGAATGGTCAAAAGAAATATTTTCTTCCTTTTGTACAACAACGTGACCTTGCTTAGTTGGTTGCTCGTCCCGTACTTTTCTTTTTATCTGATGGTAGCGACGCGGGAACACATTCGTGGGGCGGCAACATTGGGAAATAGGGAATGGTAGTAATGTGGGAACTCATACGTGGGGCGGAAAAATCGGGAAACATGAAACTTCAACGAGGGCGAGTGCACCCCGTGAGATCTAGATCTGACGGTGAACGTAGCATTCAGATCTGATCACAAAATCCGAACGTTTGGAAGTTACAAATTTTCAAGGGACACGTAAAATTCACATGAAAGGTTGATAGGCATAACATGGACTATGCGATGTGCATGGTAATACACACCACTAGCAAATCGTTTTGGAACTCATTCATTCCACGCCATAGCTCTTCTTCACTCCCACTAAAATGCACATAGAAAAAAACACTATCATTGGCACTCGATGAGTGAATCAAAAGATCACGTGGAATAAAAAGCCGTTGGCATTAAATGGGATGGTTGCACGTACAAAAATCAAATGGAAGAAGATAATGGCTTGAAATTAATTTCGTGAATCAATGCACGTAAACTAGCAAAAAAATCGTGCTTTAATTGTGTTGACGTGGCTCTAGATGGTCAAGTAAGTTGACTGTCATTTAGCTGACCAAATGAGCCATAGTAGCGTGGTGGTAGCTAGCAATAGCTCTTCTTCATGATGCCCGAGTTCGAATCTTGGCTGCGGCATTAATTTTTCTCGTCCACGATGGCAGTTTTGAAGCGGGAGAAAAAAAGGAATCGGGAGCGTCGTCGTAGATTTCCGAACGTTCGGAAGTTAGAATTCTCGTAAAGAAAATAGATATTCCTCATGTTTGTGGTAACCAGCCTGCAATCAACTTTTAAGTCAGAATTTTGCTTTTTTTATAAAACCCCTCGTGTATCTGCAAATCAACCTTCATACTATTTTTAAGTCAATTTTTTTTGCAGGAAACCCCCTGATATTTAGGTTAATCATCTCGTAGTAAATATCAAATGGTTTTTTAGAATATCCATATCTTTTAAACCCTACCTCAAAATTTGATATGTTATGTATGAAATTTGATTAGAAAAATATCTAGATATGAATATGATGTTATTTTACCTATCAACCATTTAAAAAATACTATGTAAGGTGCAGTCATAATCAATATCGCTTGATTCATCTTTCTTTCACATCAGTGCGGTTCCAGATTAAAAATGAACACATCAGCAAAACTAGAATGGGAGACGAAAAACATCTATAACACGCATGCTCGTCAAGACCTCATAAAATAGATTTATCATCTTATGCCGAGAGAGACGTCTCAGAATTGAAGCCACCGTCAGACATGGACCTTTTGGAGTCTGGAGTCATGGTTATTGGGTTCGGTGGTGTGGTATTTTTTCACCCGTTACAAAGTACAGGCTCTTTTGCTAGTATCATATAAGTAACAATACTGAAGGGGAAGCCTTTGGTTTTTCTTGGTTTTTAACCATTTTCTTATTGTCTCAAGGAAGAATCATGTGCATGGATTATGTGGCTGTGTTAGAGCATCTACAACCGCGGCCCGTGCGGCTGGCGGGCCCAGGGGTAGAGCGGCCGCGCGCGTCACCGTCGCGGGATGATGCGCCCCCCGCGCCCCCTGGTTGTGTACGCCGAATCTGGAAGGCCTTGCCGACCGGATCTGGCGCCCTGGCGACTGAGGGTCTGGACGCGGCGTGGTCGGCGTGGCTGTGGGCCTCAAGCCGTGCGAGGGAAGATGTGGGAGATGAATGACACCCTACTCGGTGTTACATCCTCCTGATGGTGATTCAGAAAGCTCGGCGCTGCTGCAGGTGGGAGGACGAGATGGTGGTGGTTGGAGGGAGAGGAATGGTGTCATGGCGGTTGTTGCATCCTTTGTCGGGAGATGAATGGCTCCTAGACGTTGCATCCTCGAGGAGACGAATGGCGTCCTGCTTGGTTGCATCCTTCCGATGGGAGAAGAATGGCGCCGTTGCGGGGTTGCATCTCTGTCCAATGGGGGACGCGGATGCAAGGTTTGGAAACATGTCGAGCTTGTCGGGGATGTGTGGTTAGCCGTGGAGGCATGGGTAGTGGTTTGGTATGTAGGTTGATCAGATCCTGGGCTCGAGCTGTGTAGGTGAGACGGCTGGCGAAAGTCGTACTCCGGTTGTGGCCGGAGTCGTCGATGGCGGTGCCTTCTGGCGTGGCTCCCTCGTTTGGAGGCATAGATGTAGCTGCTCCCACCTTACCTTTCCTGTCATGCTCCGAGGGAAACCCTTGATCTAGTTTAGATCGGATGATGGCGGCGCTATCCGGTGTTGAGTTCCCTCTTGGGGGCATCGTCCTGGAGGTGGATCCGGTCAGAGGGACCCGTGCCTCGTGAGGATGTGTGTGTTGTATGCCGAAAGGTGCCATTTGTGTGGCTTTTGGTTCCTTTTTTCCTCATAAATTGGACCAACCTTCTTTCCCCTAATCAATGAATTTTGTAGACAACTACCAACATTCGTAAAAAAAATACTAAAGGGGAAGCCTTTGGTTTTTCTTGTTTCTTTTTACCTTTTTCTTACTGTTTGATGGAAATATTACGTGCATGGGTTATGTGGTTGTGTTAGAGCATCTATAGCCGTGGACATCAAATCCGGGCCCTCAAACGCTCGCGGACGGGACCAATACTAACGGGGGAAGCCTTTGGTTTATTTTTGGCTTGTTCTTACTGTTTCATGGAAGCATTGCGTGCATGGGTCATGTGGCTGAGTTAGAGCATCTACATCAACAGACATTAAATACGGGACCTCAAACGCCCGCGGACGCGCTCGGTCCGCCCTCTTCGTGTTGGGCGCCGGGTAGACGGACTCGGATCCGCTGCCCGTCATGCGGGAGATGGCCGAAGATCGCCGGACAGGAGTTTAGGTTGCGGAGTGGAATGGAGGGAGTTGGAGTGGAGTGGCTAGGGTTTGGTCCGGGAAGGGGATCATAACGGATATATGTGGAGTCGGGTGGGCCAGCTTGGGCCGGGTCCGACGTGGCGGACGCGCCCGGGCCTCCCTATATCTGCCTCATATTTGTGCTGGATATGAGGGGTGCCGGTCAGCGCGGGCGTTTGAAGCCGGTTTGAGGCGTCCGTCTGGGTTACTCTTTTGTGACCAAGCCGTCCGTCCAGGTGTTTGAGGCTGGTTTGGGGCGCCCGACTTTAGATGCTCTAATAGGTCCCTACGAAAAGAAAAGTCTAAATGTTCTTGTTCGAAAACATGTGCGATTGCAACAACTTGATTTCTAACAATCCGATAGTTGCTAGGGTATTGCACCATAAGTGGGGTGGTGAGATCCTCCCAGAATATAACCTGAAAACCATTCCTAAACAAGAAAGTTCTAAACTGGAAATTCCTTGGCCTTTACTGTAGAACTTATTTCGGTAAGTAAAAGAATGACAAAATGTATAAAACCATATTTTTAGGTCTGAATTTATCAAAAACAATCGTTCTGATAAGACAAGAGTTTGGTCTTTCAATTGGCTAGACGTTTATCAAGTCTCTTTTTCACATATTTCCACTCAGCGAAAGTTAAACACCAATAGTGAATCGGAGTACCCAGATACCGAATTGAAGACTTTCTTGAGCTTGCGGCTGAAAATTTCAACATACTCGCTTGCCGATTCCGCAGCTTCACCGAAGCAGAAAAATCGACTCTTACGTAAATTATTTTAAGACCAGAAAAGCTCGTCGAAAGCACATAATAAGAGGTTGACTTTCTCACCCGTATCGTTGAAAATCAAGGCGAAGCCCAACCACCGTCTAGATGCAAACCTGCATTGACCTCGCGCTCCCTTTCCTTGTCCGGGCCAGTCAGGTGTAGAGCTGCCTTTAGTCAAAGGTTAAAGAAGGATAACGGAAAACAGTTCAGAATAATAATTAGGCGGCATTAATATAATGTAATTTGGCGTGGCCAATCAGTGAAGTCCACATCTCGCTCACATGGGACGGGAGCCTGCTCTGCTCTGCTCTGTGGGTGTGTGGCCGGCCATATGGGCTGCGACGCGGGTGTTTTTTTTCTTCAGAAAATGGGAATCGCCGCACGTAGCACGTAGCTTCCGGTGACGCCCAAATCTCCTTGCCTGATCCATTTGGTCAGTACGTACGGTACGGGACTAGTACACGCCAGATCGTGACCAGAATGCTAGTGTATGATCAGGTATTGAAGATGGACATGATCTTTAGCATGTGGACGAAGGCGTCCAGTGCATGCAGTCCTCCAGCCTTGTCATCCAACCGTCCTACGTACTAGGCCGTATCTTGTGCTGGTCATCTGAACTCGAACTGTAAATGTAAAAGATGAGCATTCTCCTCGCAATGCTCATAGGCGACAGCTGCTGGTGCAGCCAAATCCATCGCTGTGGACAAATAGATTCGTGATCGATGTGAACGTAGCGTAGCACGTTTGGACACGCCCGCCCAACGCATAGGTGTGTGGTATGTCCGTGTGTGTCCGCACGCATCGCTTTATACTAGCTTGTTTCCACGCCATTTCCCGACTCGGATACTGACGATCCTTGGCCCTGTGGTAGCACGTGTAAAGCTGCAACTTGCTGTACTCCAAGGACAAGACGAAACAATTTCGCTTTCTCCCAAAGGAATTCACTGCCTTGCCGGTTTCGGAAGTTGAGAACCACCTTCTCCATTCGCATGTGCTACTACAGGTATGACCGTATGAATAATCCTCGAGGGACGAGCACGCACAACTTTGAACGGATCACGGACAAGAGTTACTAGTAGTATTCTATCGCCTGCAACGTGCATCTCACGCTTGCTTTCGTTCCCGAATCAACATAGCAAAGCACACAGTAAACAAAAGCGCTTTGGTGACTGACATAGCATCTCACGCTTGCTTTGCTGGCATAGGGGCCTCGTTTGGCTCGAGGATCATGTGAGGCGAATCCTCGGTTTGGCAGGGGCAATGCGAGTTGCGAGGACATGACTGCTGCCCACCTGACCTGGAGATACGCTGAGCTGGAAGGCGCTGCCAAAGTGCCATGGAAAGCGAGAACGATTCTTTCCCAAAGCTGGCCGCGGCGCCGGGTTCAAGGTCGATGACATTGTGCGTGCGCGAGTGAATGCCATGAGTACACCGGATGTGGTTGATGCGGTCCTGTGAAAAGGAAAATGTCGACCGGAGGATCGGTTGCGCCAGGCCGTGCACTCGCGTCGTGACATGAATGCTGGCCATGTGCGCATCCACTCTTGCCTGCTAGTACCAGCTGCAGAAAGCTTTGCCTGCTTTTTTTTTTTCTGAACCCTGGGCAATTGTTCTACGGTATATTGTCCTTTGCCTGCTAAACTAAAACGACAATCTTAGCCTGCTTAATTAATTTACGGCCTTCACTTGGCAGTCGCAGGTAGTGCTAATTTTCTGTCTCTCTGCTATTGCTCTGAGCTGTTTATGCTATTCTGAACGTAATCAGATAATTGCTTTTAGAATCGGACAAGGCCACTAGGATTTTTATTCTCTCGGAAAAAAGATGTCAACAGCGAAGGGAAGGATGAGATCGGCATCCGCTCCACGCCATTGACCAGCTAGAAGATCGTTTTAAATATCTGCAGAGAATCCCGGTTGTGCAATCCATATCGTGGTGTCACACCCGATAGCAGCACAGATTCTTCTCTTTTCCTTTCCCTGAGAATATCTTCCACGGAATAAATAGTTTCTTCTTCGTTTCTCTTGCCAAGAATACATTTGCTATTTCCATATGTCCAGGTGCACCGTTGGGCAGGAGGTCCAACGAGCCTCTTCATCTACACCGAGAGGTACTCTTACCCCTACTTCTGATGTGGGGGTGGGGTCGGACAGTCGTGGGCAGGAGGCCCGACGATCAGCTTCGCCTCTGCCTCGACCATCTTCTAGAGGGGCGGTTTCTGAGGGCCGCGGGCAGGAGGCCCGTCCGCCTTCACCTCGCACCACGACTACCTCTCTGGCGGCCGTGGAGGGCCAGCTGGCGTAGGGACGGCCGTTGGAGGTGGTCGCTCGAGCAGCGGTTGCGGCCGACTCTCCGGTAGCTGCGACGTCACCGGTTCACAGACTTGATACTGTCAGGAATGAGGCAGGAGGCCCAAACCCAATAGAGGTCTCCATGGAGGATGT
This sequence comes from Elymus sibiricus, assembly GCA_039707655.1. Lineage (NCBI taxonomy): Eukaryota > Viridiplantae > Streptophyta > Magnoliopsida > Poales > Poaceae > Elymus > Elymus sibiricus. The sequence goes on from CM077665.1 coordinate 516,068,645, forward strand.
GATCAGCTTCGGAGGAATTCCGGATCCTACTTCCGGTGGTCGGCGATACAATCACCGCATCCAGGGACAGCCGGATGCGGACGACATACAGTTGGGGCGCGCTATGAGGGCCGCTAAGCTTCGCGATATCGAGGCCAATACAGGTATGTCGGTTAATACAAGTTGTTCCATTCTTCATTTTTCTGAGAGTGAAATAGTAGATAATGCAAGCAACTCAGGGATTTCTCTTGGTGGTAATGGGAAAAAAATAGCTAAATCAATTAATGACATTCTAGACTTAGAAGCGGATAGAGCCATGGAGATTATTACAAACTTAGCGGCGGTAAAACCGATGAATGAGGCGGATATTAATAACCTTGGAGTCACATCACTACAGAGTTTTTGTGAGGATTTAATACCCACAGAGGGAGTTGAGGTGGAAGAGGAAGACGGGGGATTGGAGGGGTATATGGCTCCTTCGATGCTCGACAGTCTTCCTCACGTGGCATCCGCCCATGAGGACACCTGCATGATACAGGATAAACCTAAGAGACCTTGGAAGAGGAAGGTTTATCCTGTATCAGCGATACGGAGGAGTGCGAGAGTTAAGCAAAAGAAAAAATTCCATGATGAAATATGAAAGGAATCTTTTGGAATAGCAGAGGTCTAGCAGACTTGGCTAAAAGGAGATTCCTTAGAGATGCATCTTTAGAGCATAAGCTTGATTTTATGGCTCTACAAGAGACGGGTAGAGATAACTTCACGCCACAATTTCTCAACACCATTTCAGGAGGTGTTGAGTTTGATTGGCATTGTTTACCACCAAGGGGTAGATCTGGGGGGTCTTACTTGGGGTTAAGTGCGAAACACTAGAGGTGTTGAGTGTGGTCTATGGAGAGTTTGCCGTCAAATTTCGTGTCAGGTCGAAACTTGATGGCTTCAGATGGGCTCTGGTGGCCGTATATGGGGCGGCGCAGCCTGAGCTTAAATCTGAGTTTCTCGCCGACTTAGTGAGAATGTGTGGAGATGAAAGACTCCCCATTCTGGTTGGGGGAGACTTTAATATCATTAGAAGACAAGAGGAAAAAATAATGACAACTTCGATGGAAGATGGTCATTTATGTTCAACATGATTATCGAGAGTCTCGATTTGAGGGAGATTGACCTTACTGGTAGACAATTCACATGGGCTAACTCATTACCGGTACCAACTTATGAGAAGTTGGATCGGGTTCTGACGAGTGTAGAATGGGAGCAGAAGTTTCCGCTGGTCACAGTCCATGCCTTGCAAAGGGCCATTTCGGACCACACACCACTACTGGTCGATTCTGGGGAAGCGACTCATGTGGGTAACATAAATATTTTCTCTTTCGAATTAAGCTAGTTCGAGAGAGAAGGATTCATGGATCTCATTGCTACTGAATGGGCCAGGGAAGCTGGCGGGTCATCTAATATGGATAGGTGGCAAAACAAAATTAGACACTTGCGCAGTTCTTGAGAGGTTGGGCCAAGAATCAAAGTGGAAAAAGAGAGGCTTATTCAGCTCATTAATGAGTTGATGTGAAAGCAGAGTCTACACTTCTTAATATGTCAGATCGGAATATTAAGATTGAGGCTGGGAAGAAGTTGCAAACTCTTTTGAGAGAGGAGGAGATGAAATGGGCCCTTCGAGCAAAGGTGACGAAGATGGTCCATGGGGATGATAACACGCAATTCTTTCACATGATTGCGAATGGCAATCATAGAAAGAAGAAAATAATTCAACTCGAACAGGATGAGGACACGAGAACCTCAAATTGTACATCTCCGAATACTATAAGAAACTGTTTGGTGCACCCGAAGAGAATTTTGTTTCTTTGGAAGAGAGCACAACAGGTGACATACCTCAGCTCAGCGCAGGTGAGAATGAGGTATTGTCAGCTCCGTTTACTGAGAAAGAGGTGTTCGACGCAATAGCACAAATGAAACATAACAAGGCACCGGGACCGGATGGGTTTCCGGCGGAATTTTATAAAAAGTGTTGGCATATTATAAAGGGTGATCTTTTGCCTATGTTCCATGACTTATTTAATGGCCAGTTACAGCTATTTCACCTTAACTTTGGAACAATAACATTGTTGCCAAAGAAGGTGGAAGCCATTCGCATTGAGCAGTTCAGACTGATTTGTTTGCTTAATGTCAGTTTCAAAATCTTTACAAAGGTTGGCACGAATAGGTTGACACAGATTGCCCATTCGGTAGTCCAACCGATGCAGACAGCTTTCATGCCTGGGAGACACATCCTAGAAGGGGTCGTCGTCTTGCATGAAACGTTGCACGAAATCCATACAAAGAAACTTGATGGGGTTATCTTTAAAGTGGATTTCGAGAAGGCATATGATAAGGTCAAATGGCCATTCCTTCAATAGGCCTTGCGTATGAAGGGGTTCAACGAATCCTGGAGAGACCAGGTGGATGCTTTCATTCAGAAAGGTAGTGTTGGAATTAAAGTTAATGATGACATAGGTCATTACTTTCAAACACATAAGGGACTGAGACAGGGAGATTCCATGTCTCCCGTGTTATTCAACATAGTAGCGGATATGTTGGCAATCCTTATTGGTCGGGCTAAATAGAATGGCCAAGTAGGAGGACTTGTCCCACACCTTGTAGAGGGAGTGTCCGTACTACAATACGCGGATGACACAATCATCTTCATGGAACACGATATCGCAAAAGCTAGGAATATGAAGCTTGTTCTTTGCCTATTTGAACAATTGTCTGGACTAAAAATTAATTTTAACAAAAGCGAATTGTTCTGCTTTGGGAGAGCAAAGGAGGAACAAGATTCTTACAGGCAACTATTCAGATGTGAAATGGGATCATTGCCGTTTAGTTACCTAGGGATTCCCATTCATCATAGACGTTTGACGAATAGGGAATGGAAATGTATTGAAGATAGATTCGAAAAAAGACTAAGTTGCTGGAAGGGCAAGCTTATGTCCTATGGAGGTCGGCTTGTGTTGATAAACTCGGTTTTAACAAGCCTACCGATGTTCCTTCTATCTTTCTTTGAAGTACCGGTAGGGGTACGGAAAAGACTAGACTTTTATCGATCTCGTTTCTTTTGGCAGTGTGACGAGGCTAAGAAGAAATACAGATTGGCAAGATGGGATATTATTTGCAGACCCAAAGATCAAGGGGGTCTCGGCATTGAGAATTTAGAAGTGAAAAATAAATGCCTACTTAGCAAATGGCTTTACAGGTTATCTACTGAGACCGAAGGGATGTGGGTACAAATCTTGAGGAATAAATACCTACAGTCTAAGACATTGGCCCAGGTTACTGCTAGACCTAATGACTCACCCTTTTGGAAGGGGTTAATGAAGGTGAAGGTAACCTTCTTCCAGCGGGTGAAGTTTTTAGTTGACAACGGTACCACAACCAGATTCTGGGAGGATACATGGCTTGGGGAGGCGCCTCTAGCTCTACAATATCCTACTCTATATAATGCTGCACAGCGTAAGGAAGATTATGTTGCCACAGTATTATAGTCGGTACCTCTGAATATCCAATTCAGGCGATCTCTAGTGGGAGAACGCTGGAATTCTTGGCTACACTTGGTCAGACGATTGATGGATGTTCAACTCTCTGATTAGGCAGACAATATTCACTGGAAATTAGCTACGAATGGTATTTTTTCAGTGAAGTCGATGTACATGGATCTAATAAACTCTGGGCCTCTTTCGAGATCGTTACATATTTGGAAAATTAAAGTGCCACTTCGAATTAAAATTTTCATGTGGTTTGTACACAAGGGAGTTGTACTAACCAATGATAACTTGATAAAACGAAGATGGACAGGCAGGTCTACATGTTGCTATTGTGATCAGAATGAAACTATAAGACACTTCTTTCTCGATTGCCCACTTGCAAAATTATTATGGCGCACTGTTCATATAGCCTTTAACATTAATCCACCAACGAGCATTAATACGCTATTTGGGACGTGGCTCAATGGAGTAGACGTAACTATAGCGAATCATATCCGGATTGGTATAAGTGCTTTATTTTGGGCTACATGGAACACTAGAAACGATATGATCTTTAATGGCAAGAACTTCAATAATTTTTTGCAGGTTATCTACAGAGCCACGTCTTGGATCCGTACGTGGTCGTTACTCAACCATGCGGGCTCCAGGGAGCTTATGACTATTGGGTGCAACCGGTGGGAGACGGTCGCACGGGCTATCTTCAGCCGATTTGGATGACAAGCTAATAATAGGCTAGGTGTATAGGCATCGTAGCCTACTTTTGGTTTCGCCGGCTGTGGCAGATTTTATTTACTTTAGCACTTGTTTTCATGCTCAGTTCGTGAGCTCATTGTGGATCTAAGACTTTGTTATTGTTTTTTTTTAATAATATGGCTGCATGCATCGATTGATGCAGAGGTCGGGGGCTTTGTTCCTCCTTTTCAAAAAAATAAAAATAAATATGTCCAGGTGCATTCTCAAACAAAATAAAGAAATGAAGTCCATGTGCATTCTCAAAATGTCAGGCTCTACGTAGTTGCCTCACACTTGCTTGCGTCAACCACGTATCTCCATTTCGCAAAAAAGAAAGAAAACAAGTATCCTGGCGGATTCGATCTCAGCGTTCATACCAGAGTACTTCTCACCGGTCCCGTTGAAAAGCTCAACCCCAACAAACCGTGTGGGCGTGAGGTCCATCGTTTCGTGCAAATCTTGCTCAGATGGGAGGGGCTGACACTAGAGCAGAGAGGGAAGGGAGCATGCCATTTGCAATTGCACGCAGCACGCAGCTTCCAATGACACCCCAAATCTCTCTCTTTGCCCGATCAATTTGGCCAGGGTCGTCGACACTACTGTACTCCAGGCCAGGGACCTTGCATTGCATTGGTAGCCGTGCCCGGTCCTGCTGTCTCTGCTTGCCTGCGACCGGAATGCTACCGTAGAAGGATTTGTGTCGACATCAGCCATGATCTTCGGGATTTCCGATCGCTTTTCGACAGCGGAGGGTCGGGAATTGGCGTGCGGACAAACGCGCCCAGTGCAGTCGACCGGGAATTGGAATTGTCACCTCCAGAAACAAAGAAATCTGAACGCTTGCCGGGTTTGTTTTTCACACTACTCAGCCACGCAGGGCATCGTTCGGGCGTCGGAAGGAACACGACCTGCATTGCTCACATGCATGTTCTTGTTCTTGTGTGGAGATAGGCGATCGTGTCGTGTGTGTACCCAACCAAGCGGTGCCAAGCAGCTAGCATTTGCACGTCTAGTAGAGTAGCAAGAAGACTCAATATATTTGCCCCGTACCGTAAAAAGCAGCGGCAACTTGGCTCCAGGATTCGCTCTCTCGCAAAGGCAATGCGAAAAGCCTTGCCGGTTTTGGAAGTCGAGAACCGTATCTCAAGTAGAGCATGGATATGTATCAAGTTGCGCGTCAGAATAATCGTCGGGGAGAGGAAAGGGCACGCGATCAAACTTGAACGGATCAGGGACATGAAGTACTCCTATATTGTATCGTTCCAGAAAGCACACAATAAAGAAACCGTATCTGGAATCGTATCGCATCCTCTGCTGGCCTAGGGGCCTCGTTTGGCGAGACGAGAGGATCTCCCGTCGCACGAGCAAGGCCATGACTGAGCAGCTCGAACCCACCTGACCCGCAGATACGCTGAGCTGGGAAAGGACGGAGCTGCCATGGAAAGCGAGCAAGATTCTTTCCTTTCCTTTCCTTTCCTAAAGCGGAGCGCGGCGCCCGGTACGAGATTGGCGATACTACTATTTGTCCGGGGAGAATCAGATCAGACGCGATCGAATCTCCGTTCATCACAGCACACCGTCACTGCTCGGGAATAGAAGAAGCGGATCGCTGCGCGTTATGGATCAGCGTGCCATGGTGGCCTGTATGCACTGTACGGTTCGTCTTGTCGGCACCATATTCGTTAAGTTGGGTGCTGCTCCACCATACTCGTTTTGTCGGCACCAAGGTTTTAGATCGCTGCCGTTGGCTCGTCTTGTCGGCACCAAGGTTTTACCGGGGAAGAAAATGCCAAGTATGCACTGTACGGTTAACAACTCTGCCGTTCCACTTGCAAGGAAACGTCATGAGAGGGGTGGGTGATGCCGTACGGCACGTCGCACCTCACCGCTAGATGCCGTGGACGATCTTGTCCAGACCCATGATCCCGTATCACCGTTTCAGTATCTCCACGATGCGATCCATCCGCAACATTTCACCGCCGAAATCAGCATCCAGTCGACAACTCTGCACCAGTACCAGGCAGTTTTCCATCGGAGAGGCCACGAGGAGCCGGCAGCATGTCGCACTATCCTATCCTGCAGATCAGAATCGCCTGATCACAGCTATACCGCATTGTTTAGTGCGACTAAACGGGATCCGTATCGGGATTAATCAGGACATAATAGTTAGAACTGATACAGGCCAACAGTGTCAACGGCAGAGAGGGAGAAATTTTTATACAAGTAAACTACACATAGCAGCAGCACTCACACGGCCGGCCCACCTGGATGAATTTTCTGTAGAACTTGGGCGGTCGATCAGTCAGATAGTATAGATATATAAAACTCTCTTGTCGGCTGTATGTTCGTCCCGTGTACGAAGTGCTTGTCATGCGAGAGATCTCCTTGTTTCTTTAACCAAAGCCAATGTCAACTCCTGAAATAGCCGGTTGAGAAGAATACTCTTAAATCATACATCCGGACCTTTTAAACCCGTCTTAAACGCTTTGGCAGGTCGCCCGGTCACAAAAAAACGATTCATACTGACGCCTCAAACGAGCCTAAAACGGCCGGGCTGACGGGCACCCCTCATATCCAGCCCAAATATGGGGCGGATATGGAGGCGCTCAGGCGCGCTCAAGCATCCGTCACGTCGGTCTGACGTTTGTGTCCGTCCAGACCCATTTCGAGACCAAAATTGGGTCACATTTGGGTCATGCGCGGACACAAAGTTGACGCTTTCTGCGTCCGCCTCGTCCGTTTGTGTCCGCACCTGGCCCACTGTCACCCACCCATCCACCTCCCTTTCTTTATTTTATTCGCTGGCCCACCCACACCCCACCTCTCTCCTCCATGGAGATATTAAAAATGGGTCGGCCACCGGTTGGATGCATAGGCTGACCCAAATAAAAAAGCGGACAAATTCGTCCGCTTGGCCGACCCAAACGGACAAAATGCTGCGTCCGTTTGGGTCGCTGCGTTGGAGTTGCTCTGAGAGGCCCGGTTGGCTCGCATTTTCATGACCGGGCGGCCTTTCCGAACGTTTGAGACGGGTTTAAAGGTTCCGGTTGTAGATGATGTCACGTTGTCGACCACTGCGGCTTGTGCGCGCGTACGTCAACCGCGAACTGACGTACACATATCTGATCAGATTCCCACGTCGTAGAAACTTCTCACCCGTATTGTTGAAAATCAAGGCGAAGCCCAACCACCCTCTAGATGTAAACCTGCATTGACCTTGCACTCTTTCTCCTTTTCCGGACGAGTCAGGTGTATAGCTGCCTTTAGTCAAAGGTTAAAGAAGAATAACGGAAAACAGCTTTGAATAATAATTAGGCGGCATAATTATATATAGCATTATAAATTGGCGTGGCCAATCGGTGATGTCCACTGTTTTGCCTGTGCGCATCTCGCTCACATGGTCGGGAGCGTGCTCTGCTCTGCTCCGTGATTGTGTGGCCGGCCATATGAGCTGCGACGCAGGTGTGTTTTTCTTCAGAAAATGGGCATCGCTGCACGCAGCACGCAGCTTCCGGTGACGCCCAAATCACCTTGCCTGATCCATTTGGTCAGTACGTACGGTACGGGACTAGTACACGCCAGATCGTGATCAGGGATGCTACTGTAAACATGGGACGGGCAGACAAGAGGATGTCTGTGTGGACACCGGAGATGATATTATCAGGTACGTATTCATTCAGGTTGGGCATGATCTGTTCAGCATGTGGACGAAGGCGTCCAGTGCATGCAGTCCTCCAGCCTTGTCATCTGCCGAGGAACAATAAAATAAACCGGAAAGATACTATACTACTCCTACCGTCCTACGTAAGCTGTATCTTGTGCTGTTCATCTGAACTCAAATTGTAAATGTAAAAGATGAGCATTCTCCTCGCAATGCTCATAGGCGACAGCTGCTGGTGCAGCCAAATCCATCGCTGTGGACAAATAGATTCGTGATCGATGTGAACGTAGCGTAGCACGTTTGGACACGCCCGCCCAACGCATAGGTGTGTGGTATGTCCGTGTGTGTACACATGCATCGCTTTATACTAGCTTGTTTCCACGCCATTTCCCGACTCGGATACTGACGATCCTTGGCCCTGTGGTAGCACGTGTAAAGCTGCAACTTGCTGTACTACTACGTCGCCTCCAAGGACAAGACGAACAATTAGCTTTCTCCCAAAGGAACTCACTCACTCACCCATCCTTGCCGGTTTCCGAAGCCGAGATCCACGTTCTCCATTCCCCTGTGCTAGTACTGTCTACAGGCCGCTCGTGAGAGCAACTCCAATGGGAGGATCCATTTCGTCCGCTCATGTTCATTTGGGTCTACGTAGACAAAAACGATGACCCAACGCAGAGACCCATTTCTATTTTGCGTCCGCGCGGACCCATTTTTGGTTCAAATTTAGGTCACATTTGGGTCGCAGGCGGACACAAAGCGGACGCTTTCAGCGTCTGCGTCGTCCGCCTATATTCGGGCAGACCGACTTGTCACCCACCCACCTCTCCCTTCTTATTTAATTCGCTGGCCCACCCCCACCCACCTCTCTCCTATTATTCTTTTGCCACGCCCATTGGGTATCCCGGCTGACCCATTTAAAAAAAACGGACACGGACAGGCGGACGGGCGACCCAAACGGACGAAAAGCGGACAAACCACGCGTCCGTTTGGGTCTCCCCGTTGGAGTTGCTCTGAGTGTGACTAATCCTCGAGGGACGAGCAGGGCACGCACAACTTTGATCGGATCACAGACAAGAGGAGGTATTCTATCGCCTGCAACATCCATGTCATGCCGAAGCAACATAGTAAAGCACACGGCACGAGCAATGCGAGGGCATGACCTGGAGATATTGCTGAGCTGGAAGGAGCTGCCGAATTGCCATGGAAAGCGAGAAAGATTCGTTCCCAAAGCTGGCCGGCTCAAGATCGGCGATGTTTTCCGAGAGAGCTATGAGATATTTGTGGTGCGTGGCATATTGCACGCCTTGGTTGATCACGTACCGGCGGGGCGGCAGGCCACGGGCGTGTCCGTCGGCGCCGGCGCGGCCCCCGCCGACGCCAGCCATTCAGCTGCCGACCAGAATCTCCGATCTACCGAATCCTCGGTTTTCGTTCGGTCACCACCGTTGGTTCGTCTTGTCGGCATCAAGCTTCTTCGGGCAAAAGAACAAAAAAATCACGTGCGTACGATACGTCCTACTACTTGCTACACATGCTGCGTAGTACTGTCACAGGCCGGCCGCTTCCAGATTTTCCGGTGCGGGAGATCGACGGTGATCCCGACCGGGCGTGGGCAGCGGCGGTCGATCGTACTGTGCGTGCGGGAGTGAATGCCCACGGGTACACCAGCAGTGGTACCACCGGGTTTGGTTGATGCGGTCCTGTGAAAAGGTGGATCGACCGGAGGATCGGTTGCGCCAGTCCGTGCACTCGCGTCGCGCCACCACATGAATTCTGGACATGTACGTACTTTTTGTCGAAAGAGACCCTCTGCTGAATCGAATTGCTAGAAAGGATCCCCTGGACACAGATTGACAAAAAGGACCCCCTCCTCAGCTGGCGGCAGGCGCGCCAGGTGACACGTGTCACCTGCCGCCACGGGCCGAGGCGGCCCGCACCTGCCGCCACCACCTGAGGCGGCCGGCCCGTTTTCCGTTCCCGCCACTGTTCCGCAACGGAACTGCTACAGGACGGCGGGCCCTGTCGCCACCGCGGCTGGCGGCAGCCCTGTGCACCGTGCGCGCCGACAACCGCGTCTAAGGGCGCTGATTCCAACGTCTGACGGCGCTGATTTTTAGGCTGCCAGTGTTTCCCGCCTAAAACTTCGTCCGTTCGCGCCTTATTTTCCCGCCTTCACGTCCGTCTGTTGCTGCGGCGGACGCGCGTGTTTTATTTTCTTCTACCGACAACACAGTGCTCCTCCTCTTTATATACGAGATGACGTTGCCTGCTCTCTCACGCTCTTCGCTATGCTTCTGCCGCACTTCAAAACACCAACGAGCTAGTCATTATGAGTTTGCCTTGCTCGGATCAAAGCATTAGGCCTAAGAAAATGAAGAGTGCGACTTTGCCTCGGGGGGTGGAAGTACTTCGTTGTTGGCATGCGAACACAACCAACAAAAATGAACTGCTCTTACCTTGATCTTTCGTTTCTTCAACTACAACATCTTCAAAATCTTACTCTAAACCGTCAGAATAGTGTACTGTGATGGCGAGACAGCAGACAGAGTAGTGTAGGAAGAGAGCAGGCAGATTAGCGAGAGAGCATGCAGTTTATGTAGGAAGCAGCGGGATCGGATCAAATATAAAAGGAAGGGGACTGTAGTGTCGGCAGAACAGTTATCGTAGCAATCAGCAGCAGCGGCAGCATCTTTCAATCAGCCTCGCAATCAGCAACGGCAGCATCTTTCAATCTGTGTCACCGGCCTCGAAATCAGCGCCGTCAGACGTCGGAATCAGCGCCCTCAGACGCGGCTGTCGGCGCGCGCGGTGCACAGGGCTGTCGCCAGCCGCGGTGGCGGCATGGCCCGCCGTCCTGTAGCAGTTCCGTTGCGGAACAGTGGCGGGAACGGAAAACGGGCCGGCCGCCTCAGGTGGTGACGGCAGGTGCCGGCCGCCTCGGCCCGTGGCGGCGGGTGAGACGTGTCACCTGGCGCGCCTGCCGCCAGCTAAGGGGGTCCTTTTTGTCAATTTGTGTCAGGGGGTCCTTTCTAGCAATTCGATTCAGCAGAGGGTCTCTTTCGACAAAAATTCCGTACTACGTACCTACCAGCTGCATGAAGCTTTGCCTGCTATAAACTGAAACGACAATATGAGACCGCTTCCTTATCTAATTCACGACCTCCACTTAGCCGTGTTTGCTAGTGCTAATTTTCTAGTAAGTCTCTGCTGTTGCTCTGGGCTGTTTACATGCTGTTCTGAACGCAATCGGATAATTCGTTTTGGAATGGGAATCGGTCACTAGGATTTTTGTTCTCTCGGAAAAAGGACGTCAACAACGAAGGGAAGGATGAGATCGATATATATATCCGCTCCACGCCATTGACCAGCTAGAATATCTTTTTAAATATCTGCAGAGAATCCCCATAGTACTACTAGAATCGATATCGTGGTGTCACACCCGATAGCAGCACAGATTCCTCTTCTTTTCCCGGTTCCTTGAGAACGAGAATTTCTTTTTTTACGGAGTAAATTGTTTCTTCTTATTATTTTCCCTGTTTGCGGAGAACACATTTGAGCAACGGGCAGGACACGTAGTACGTCATCGTCTTGGTCGTCTGCTAATTCCATATGTCCTCCCGCAAAACAAAACAAAACAAAAATTCCATATGTCCAGGTGCATTCTGGAAAATGAAATAAAAAATCCATGTGCATTCTCAAATGTCAGCCTCTACTCTACGTACGTAGTTGCCTCACACTCGCTTGCGTCAACCGCGTATCCTGGCGGATTCGATCTCATCGTTGATACGGGACTAGTTCTCACCGGTCCCGTTGAAAAGATCAAGCCCAACAACCGTGTGGGCGTGCGTCCTGATGTAATGCAAACCTGCATTGACCCTTCCCTGCGTTTTTCTTCCTCTTCCGCACACCGCGGTCAGTCGGTCAGGTGTGCTGCGCTTTAGTCAAAGGTTAAAGAAAAGGAATCAGTGAGGTGAGGTCCGTTGTTTTGCTTTGAGCAGATCTTGATCACATGAGATATCCTCTTTGCCTGTGCTTGCCTGCGACTGTAAGAAGATCTGTGTGGACGGAGGAAATGCAGGCTGGGATTCGTTTTTGACAGCGGCATGTCGGGAACACGATCGACATTGTTGCCTGGTCGTCCGAACACGACCTGCTGCCAATCTTGCTCACACAGAGGTTCTGCTGTGGACATACGGTATGCGCTTGTGTGTACCCAAGGTCTGCCAAGCATGCAGCTAGCATCTCCACGCCATGTGTGACTGTCGTCAAGACTCGAGATCTTGCCCAGTAGGCCAGTACTACTACCGTAAAGCAGCTGCAAGTTGGCTCGAGGATTCGCTTTCTCCCAAAGGCAGTGCGAGAGCCTCGCCGGTTTTGGAAGTCGAGAACCATACCTGCTTTTCCTTGAGCTACTCTTCCTCCAGAGTACAATCTATTGGCAGGTTGCACGTCGGAATAATCGTCGGGGAGAGGAAAGAGCACGCGACCAAGAGTGAACGGATCAGGGACAGCCGGACAGGAAGTAGTATATTGTATCGTTCCCGAAAGCACAGAAAGAAAGCGTTTTGGTGAGTGACGGGGAATCGTATCGTATCCTCTGCTGGCCTAGAAGCCTCGTTTGGCGAGAGGATCTCATCTCCCGTGGCACCAGCAAGGAGATGACTGATGCATGGCCAGCTCGAACCATGGAAAGGACCGAGCTGATGCGCTGAGCTGAGAAAGGACGGAGCTGCCATGGAAAGCGAGCAAGATTCTTTCCTTTTCCTACGCGATCGAATCTCCGCAAAAAAAAAAAAGTATGTGCTGTACGAGTGCACGTAGTAGCAGGATCCTCTTCTTCCCCGCCGGCAAGAGCGCTGAGCGTCAGGCAGGACTGCTCACGTAGCCAGCCGCCGCGCGGTACTCATGATGCGGGCGGCGCGGTCACTTGCGTGTGCGGCCCCCCGTCGCCGCCGGACATGATGCAGTCCTGGAGCGCCGACCAGATTGATCCTTGGTTTTCGATCGCTGCCGTTCGTTCGCCTTGTCGGCACCAAGGTTTTACTGGGAAAAAAAAATGCTACGTATGGACTGTACTGTCAACAACTCTGCCGTTGCACTTGCGAGGAAACTTGATGAGGCCGGGTGATGCCGTACGGCGCGCCGTACCTTACCGCTCGATGCCGTGGACGATCTTGTCCAACCCATGATCCCGCCGTATCACCGTCTAAATATTTCCCTTGGGACAGGCCACGACGAGCCGGCAGCATGTCGCACTATTCTATGCTGCGGATCAGAATCGTCAAATCACAGCTACTACACCGTATCGGGGTTAATCAAGAGATTAACAGTGCGATTGATACAGGCCGGCAGCGTCAACGGCAGGGAGGGACAAAATTTTATTCAAGTAAACTACGATTGGCAGCAGCACTCACGCGGCCGGCGCACCTGGATGAATTTCTTTAGAACTCGGGCGGCCGATCGGTCTGATAGTACATCCTTTTAAAGCACTGCTGTCAGCTATGTTCCTCCCCTGGAGTGCGCCTGTGCTTGTCATGCGAGAGATCTTCTTGCTTGTTTAATCCAGGCCAATGGTCGTGTATCGATGTCAACTGCTGAAATAGTGTCAGTCCAGAAGAATACTGGAGTGCTGCCCCTATGGCGACTATTCAGAGCAGGGCAGCTGCATTGTTCGGATTTGGCAGTATCTTTGGAGATATCTTTTTCGGTGATTCTTCTTTTTTCTTCCGAGGATTCATGTTTTGTGCAGGGATGATTTGTGAGCTCTTTGACTGATGCAGGTAGAAGGCCAGAGTTTCCTGCCTCATACTATGCTTAATTGTTTATGCGTGTGAACATTATCTGTACTTGTTGTGATTTACCATGCGCAGCGTGCACATACCTCAGAACAGAATCACGTCTTTATTTTAGTCTTTTCGTACTTCATTTTTTTTTTCCAATTTTTTTCCTTCTAAAAGATTGCTATTCACTTTTACTAGTTCGATTTTAATTTGGTTCAACCCTATAGCAGTACCCCAAGATGAAACAGCGTTCAACGATGAATCTTTCATGTAGTCCAGCTGTGTTTGGAGATGTAGTGTAGCTGTTATTATAATATTCTACTCAAAACTGAAATACAAGATACTCACGAGGGATTTTTTTAATATATAATATGTTTTTATTGACTTATACTGAAGTATCAAAAGAATACAAACATAATACGAATATATCTGGCCTCTGCAGAGTTATGATGTACACATTCAACACAAATGTACATACACAAATGATCACATCGACAAATAGAAAAGTTATAAAAGAGGAATGCTATGCCTAGGACAAATAAGAAGAAGAAAAGGAGTTTTGATCCTGGTTGAGGAGTTGCGGCCACAAAAAAGGTTGTAAGAGCATCTACAGCCCGGCGCCTCGAACGCAACTCAAACGGCCGGGCGGACGGACCGGTCACTAACCAGTCATAAAATATATATCCACCCGTGCGTCTCAAACCGGCCGCAAGCGTCCGGGCTGTCTGACATCCCTCGTATCCAGTTCAAATCTAGGGAGGATATAGGGCGGCCCGGGCACGCCCGGGCCAGTCCGCCACATTGTAGCTGATAGGCCCGACTCACCACCGACCCCATCGTTGTCCCACAAAATCCCCAATCCGGCGCCTCACTCCGAACCCTAGCTCACTCACTCGCCTCTCTCGCTCTGTCCTCTTCTCTCCCCTTTCGGATTCTAGTACAATTCGACGCAATGTTGAGCTCCAGCTCCGACCTCGACTATGAGGAGGAGCTGGCCCTCCGCATTGCCTTGGAGCGGTCCAAGGTAGACACCGAGTGCAGCTTCGGATCTGCAGCGTCGCCGCAGCTCCCACGCCGGCGCAACGCGGGCGCCGGAGCTGGACCTTCCCGGCCCGTTCGCACCGCCCCTTCCCCCGTCGGCCGCTCCTCCGCGCATGCAACAGTGGGTGCTAGTGCCCGCGTCGTCGGCATGCACGCACACTCCGAAATTGGAGGTGCGCGCCGCCCGTCGCGAGAGGCAGCGGGCAAGGGAGAGGGACGCGGTGGAGCAGTCGGCGCGCTGACGCCGCGGGATGCAGTCGGAGCTCAACGAGAACAAGACTCCTCGCATGGGTCTACCGTCGGTTGCTCACGATGGCGGAGACGGACACTCGCCGTCTACGACGGAAGAACGTGAAAGCGCTCCGCTTTGCTATTGAGCAGTCAGACCGCGAGGCGGAGGAGGCCGCGGAGGAGGCGGCTCGGGTTGTGAAGTTGAAGTGGCAGCAGAACATGGCCGTCCTCCGGAGGAAGGAGTTGGTCATCCTCTCCGACTTCGACTCCGACGACGGCGACGACCACAGCTCCACCTCCTCCACCAGTCGCGGACGCATACAACTACGTCGGTGACCGGAAGGACAAAGGCCCGACGTGGAAGTGGTGATCCCGCTCCTCCTTATATGTTTAGAACGTTTTTAGTTGTTGAAGTTTAAGAACTTGTCTAGCGAGGAACTCAGATGATCTTTTGGATGATGTGAAGTTTTTTTTTATGTCTGTTTGCAGCCGATTTTGTTGTCTGTTGTTTTCTCGCGTAGAGTAGCTCATGTTGCATGTGTAGTACAGTTATAAGGTGCCAAATATGAAATACGCAGATGTGGAGAGGGAAATATGAGGCATGCCCGGCTAGTGTGCCCATGGCTATAGGTGCTCTAAGCGCACAAGGTCCAAACGTGATATCCACACGAGTTGAAAACCATGCATCCATCAAGAATATAGCCAGTCACCTTTTTTGGAAAAGGAGGATATACCCCCGGCCTCTGCATCTGGACGATGCGTTCTGCCATTTTATTAATTATTCATAAAGACCATACAAAGTAATACATCAGTAAGCCTGAAGCCACCATCTAGGCAGCACCTATTGCTACTCCTATCCCTTAGATGAAGGGGTGCCGAATATCCGAGCCAAATACCAAGACATCGCACCAAAGCCTAACATCTAAAGCCGGATGCCCCAACCCGGCCACATACCGGGATAGGGTCACACACCGGACCGGCGCACTCTCAGAGGTTGTCGCCGCCATCTTCCACCGGTCCATCTCCACAGCCGGAACTGATGCATCGACCTTGCCTAGCCTGCCGTCGACGCCACCACGGCGCCAGACAACGCCACCGTCCTGCACGTATCCGTCCACATACGCCCGTCGCCGAACCTCCGTAGCACCATGCCACCGGGATCCGCTGTCGGCCTTGCGGTAGATGTAACAGTGCTCCTCCTCTTGTCCCCTCCAGCCATCACGTGCTCCAAAACGATGCCCCCAGGAGGGACAACGACATCGAAGGTGCCATCATCGTCCGACCGGGTAGACCTAGATATAGGGTTTCCCCCGGAGCATCACGAGTGGGGTGCCACGACCTGCAACAACGATGCCTCTAGAAGGGAACGACGTCACAGATGCAGCCATCGTTCGCCAGTCACCTAAAGCCGAGTGGAGCCATTGGTCTCACGTCAAGAGAAGACGATGCCACAAAAATCCTTCTCGAAGATGATCCGACAATCCCACGCTTCACGTCGACAGTGTCGGTCAATGATAAATCAGGGCACCCCAAACAATGCACCATGAGCTATCATTCATGCCGAGGCCTTAATTAGACATTTATCACTCGCAAGTGGCCACACACCATCTTCGTAGGATCGTTGCCATGCCCGGTCTCGGTGTCTCAACCACCCAAAACAGGGTGCCGACGAAACGTGGAAGTAACAGTGTCGATATAGGGGTCAATATGAAGGTTCAGGGTTCCGCTATTGATTATTGATCGAAAGATGTTCCGGTCATGTCTGTACTTCATCGAACCTTAAGGGTCACAAGTTTAAGGGTCATCTATCCGTTGAGTACTAGGTTTGGGGTCCGGGATAAAATCACCGAAAAAGTTTTGGAGAGAACACCAGAAGTGTTACGGAGAAACCGAAAGTGTTTTGGAGAAACCGGAAAAGTATCATGCAGGTGGTGGCCCACATGTCATTCAAACAGAAGGGGCCCACCACCCCCACCCCACCGCTCTCTTTCTCTCCTCCTTTTTCACCCAACACCCCACCCACGATGCAAGACCGGCGACAGTTGTGAGGCGCCACGATGCGGCGCTCGAGGCTGGGGTCAAAGGTGCGCGATGGCAGCATGGGGTGAGTGAGGGCAAACCCGGTTGCTACGGCCGGCGACTGTTATCGCTGCCCCGAGGAGCGTAGCCTTGCCCAACTGCTGTTGCGAGCAAGCTATGGGCATGAGCAAGGGCGCAAGCTACGGGCGCAGGCACGAGCGAGCGCAGAGATGCGGGCGGTGGCACAAACGGTGGCCGTGGGCATGTGTGCTAGCTGCGGGTGTCATGGGATAGAATCTGACAATAAGAGAGGAATAGGATGATGGAGCGTGGTCTAGCTACATCGGAGGTGCGTCACGAAGGATTTACGAGTTCAGGCCCCTCTCGGAATAGGTAAAGGCCCTACATCTCGAGCTCTTGGAGTTGTTTTATCTTGCGTCTGGATATTACGAAGGATTGCCAACCCCTGTAATGGAGCTATGGAGTGGCTTATATAGAGTGCGCCGTTCCTTGTTCTAGCCCATTACTAAGGGAGCATTTATGATGATTATTACATACATTGCTACTTGTAACTGAAGCTATAAAGAGTAGTAATGCCTTTAGTTGCACAACTTCGGACGTTGCAGAACCCACGCTGGGCTTTGCTCTTCTATGCTCGAATGGTTCTAGACGCGACCGAGTGGGTCGATGACCATCTGAGTGGATCTTCATCAGCCGAGTGGATCTTCATCGTCCGAGTGATATATGTCTATCTGTTCGTCTGGATATATTTATGACCTTGAAATCTTAATGATTGATGATGTGGAGCCCTGTCCTGTTATGGGACCCTACATATAGTAGGTGACCACATCAGCGGGTGAGTGCGCGCGGGCACGGGCGAGGGTGAGTTGCGGGCGCGGGGCCGGCCACGCGTGTGCTGAGGTCGCCATCGACGTGCTTCGATGCGGCCAGCAGCTCGAGCGGCGGCAGCGCAGAGTCACCCGTGCTTCTTGAACGCATAGCTTGAGCAGCGGCGACCACGTGGAGGCGACGCTCGTGCTCCGGCTGGGAGGATCTGGAGGCAGGGGCACCGAGGCTGCGGGAGATAGCTCCTCCTAGCTCCGTCGAACTTTGGAGTGATTCTTTGTTGCACGTTGAGGGGTGACATATGATTCAACTATGTTAGCATTGTTGGGAGATTGCACCAGTGAAAGTATGAACCCTAGGCCTTGTTTCCAAGCATTAATATATCGTTTTGCTCGTTGTTTACTATTTGTTACCTTGCTGTTTTTATATTTTCAGATTACAAAAACCTATATCTACTTTCCATATTACACTTCTATCACCATCTCTTCGCCGAACTAATGTACCTATATAATTTGCCATTGTATTGGGTGTGTTGGGGACACAAGAGATTTCTTGTATTTGATTGCATGGTTGTTTGAGAAAGACCATCTTCATCCTACACCTCCCACGAATTGATAAACCTTAGGTCATCCACTTAAGGGAAAATCGCTACTGTCCTACAAAACTCTGCGCTTGAAGGCCTAACAAAGTCTACAAGAATAAAGTTGCGTAGTAGACATCAGACAGCTACTAGACGTCGATAAACACATGATTAATAATTCCTACTCGTCCTCGAGTAGGTAAATGATAAAAACAGAATTTTTGATGTGGAATGCTGCCTAACATGTTCATCTCATATATATTTTTTGTAGCATAGACATTTGGACTTTTAGATGATTCAAAGCAATAGTCTAGTTTTAACATAATGACTTCAATACTCAAGCATGCCAACAAGCAACCATGTCTTTCAAAATTATCAACACTAAAAAAAGTTATCCCTAGCCCATCATGCTCAATCATTGATCCATTCATGAAACACACTTAAATATTAGCTATACCCAATGCTCAAGTACGATCATAGTGCCCCCTAGTTGGTGATTTATAAGAGAAGATGGAGACTCAAAGTAAAAATAAAAATTTGCATAAAGTAAATAGATAGGCCCTTCGTAGAGGGAAGTAAGGATTCTTAGAGGTGCCAGAGCTCAAAGTTTAAATTGAGAGAGAAAAATATTTTGCGTGGCATGCCTTTCCTGTCAACGAAAACGACAAAGTAGTTCACAATACTTTCCATGCTAGATATATCATAGGCAGTTCCCAAACAGAAAATAAAGTTTATTCTTTTTTCCACCATTCTTTCACATTCCATGGCTGGCCGTATCCACGGTTGCCTTCCATACCAACAGTTTTCAAGGAATTTATTATTTGACAACATAAAGTAAATATTTTTTTCTTTTTTATTTTGGGAATGGGCATCCCTATTACCACCGCACTCTCGTGCAATGACAAGTGAATAAAACTCATCTTGAGAATAACACATTTAGCATGGAAAAATACTGGACACTCCCTACCGTTTCATGAGCGGTACGAGCACACAAAAGAGAAATTTATTTTGAAAATTAGAGATGGCACATACAAATGTGCTTGGAACGGCATGTAAATACCGCATATAGGTAGGTATGGTGGACTCATAAGGCAAAACTTGGTTTAAGGATTTTGTATGCACAAGTTGTATTTCTACTTAGTACAAATGGAAGCTAGCAAATATGTTGAGAAGCAACCAACACAGAAAGAAAAATTCACATAAGCGAGCATTGAGCATAACTTACACCGAATAATGCACCGTAAGTAGGATGTAATTTCATTGCATAACTATTGACTTTCGTACTTGCATAGAGAATCACAAACCTTAACAACAATATTCTTACTAAAGCATAATTACTCACTAACATGACTCACATATTACTATCACCATGTCTCAAAACTATTACAAGGAATAAAGTTTAGTTTGTCCAATGATCTTCACGAAAGTTTTTATTATATCCTCCTTGGATATCTATCACTTTGGTACTAGTTTCATATATTGCCATTGCTTTTGACAAGCTCGAACAAATTTAAGTGAAGCACATGAGCATAAAAGATTTCATCTCTCAAAAATGTTTAAGTGAAGCATGAGAGGATTTCTTCAAAATTTGCTAACTCTCAAATTAATCTAAGTGAAGCATGTGAGTATTTCTTCAAAAGTTTCCAAGCACACCGTGCTTAAAAAGATATAAGTGAAGCACTAGAGCAATTCTATAGCTCAAAAAGTTTAAGTGAAGCATATAGAGCAATTCTAACAAATCATAGCATAATTTTGGCTCTCCCAAATAGGTGTGTCCAGCAAGGATACAAGTGACAAACTAACAAGCAAAGCAAGCAAAGACTTAAATAATACAAGACGCTACAAGCAAAACTCATGATATGTGACGAATAAAAATATAGTTCCAAGTAAAATACCGATGTCGTTAGAAGAAAGAGGGGATGCCACTCGGGGGCATCCCCAAGCTTAGTTGCTTGTTTCTCTTTGGATATATCTTGGAGGTGCTGTAGCATCCCCAAGCTTAGGATCTTTTCACTCCTTATTCCTTCATCCATCGTGATCTTACCCAAAACTTGAAAACTTCAATCACACAAAACTCAACAAAATCTTCTTGAGATCCGTTAGTATAATAAAGCAAATCACTACTTTAGGTGCTGTTGGAAACCCATTCATATTTTATTATTGCATTATACTTACTGTATTTTAACTTTGTCATGGCTCATACCCTTCAATATAACCCATAGATTCATCAAAACAAGCACACAATGCAACGAAAATAGAATCTGTCTTAAACAGAACAGTCTGTAGTAATCTGTATTCTAACCATACTCCTGTAACTCTAAAAATTCTGAAAAATTAGGACAACATAAAGAATTTGTATAGCAACACTGTGTTAAAATTTCAGCTCAATATCGCGTTCCAGTAAAAATAAAATTCGAACACTGGACGCAAAGTTTCTGTTTCAGATTCAGCATCGCTTCTACGCATCTTATGAATCATCCTAAAGGCTCTACTTGGTACAAACACTAAATAAAACATAAAAACACAATCATGACAGAGGCATAATTGTGTCAACACTCAAAAACAAAAGGTAAAGGCAAAAATAAATTTATTCATTGGGTTGCCTCCCAACAAGCGCTATCGTTTTACGCTCCTAGCTAGGCATAATGATTTCAATGATGCTCCTATAAAAAGTAGTAATTGAAATATGCAAAAGAGCATCATGAATAGCATGACAAACACATTTAAGTCTAACCCACTTCCTATGCATAGGGATTTTGTGAGGAAACAATTTATGGGAACAAGAATCAACTAGCATAGGAAGGCAAAACAAGCATAACTTCAAAACTTTGAACACATAGAGAGGAAACTTGATATTATTGCAATTCCTACAAGCATATGTTTCTACCTCATAATAAATTTCAGTAACATCATGAAGGAATTCAACAATATAACTATCACATAAATCATTCTTTTCATGATGCATAAGCATAGAAATTTCACTACTCTCCACATAAGCAAATTCCTTATCATCCATGGTAGTGGGAGCAAACTCAACAAAATAACTATCATGAGACACTTGATTGACATAACCATATTGCAAATTAAAACCATAATGATCAGTTTCATGGTTATCATTACTCATTATAGCATACGTGTCATCATCATCACCATAAATAGAAGGCAATCATCAAAATAAATTTGCTCATCAAAACTTAGGGGACTAAAAATACCATCTTCATCAAACATAGCATCCCAAGATTGTGACCTTGCATATCCTTAACATAATTGACATTAATAGAATTTATAGTAACATCGTTGCAATCATGCTTTTCAATTAAGGAGCTATCATGAATCACATTATAAATTTCTTCTTTCAATACTGCACGTTTTTTGGCATCTGCTGAACCAATGTTGGTCCGTCGCACTAAAATTACTACAGTGACGCGCTAAAATAATTTTAGGGCGCGAAATTTTTGTGCACTTGTTAAAGATGCTCTTACTGCTCGCCTTTTGTGGTTCTGACATTTTACTGGGATTTTTTTGGAAATAGTACTTTTTTCTGAACAAATTCGGAAAATAAGATCCAAAAAACAGATATTGCAAAACTAGCACACGGTCGTCCTGCAGATGGACGAAACCTCACGTTTCGGTCAACCAGTGACCGAAACATGACGTGTCCTTCACCGGTTGGACGAAACATCTGTTTCGTTCTACGAAAAGCCGAATCATCTGTTTCGTTCTAAGAGAAGCCGAATCATCCATGCATTCGGTACCGAAACCAGTTTCGTTTTCTAGAGAACGAAAACTCTATTTTTTTCCCCGCCTTACGTTGTATCTTAATTTCCCGTTGTAGTTGGATTTTTTTTTCAAAACTAGGTCGTTTTTATAGCAAATTTGAAAAGTAGCAGTGCGAACCTCTTTTTTGCAACGCCAGTGGCTGCAACGTCAGTAGGAAGGCGTGGACGTGGCCGAGGCAGTCGAGGACGACGGGAAGGGAGAGGGTGAGGGAGAGAGACTATGTTTTACTTTATACTATGTGCGGACTATGTTTTACTTTGTAATATGTGCGGACTATGTTTAACTTTGTAATATGCACACACTAATTGAATTTTGCATTCTTATTTTGCAGGCTAGCTTGGGCAGGACTTTTACCTTTGGCACGTATGGTTGAGGCCACTAGAGAGGAGTGGGTTCACATCCCAGCATCTGAGGAGGGCGATGAGGACATCGATGAGTACATAGAGAAGCACAAACGTTTCGGTTACGACAGGTCACTGCTCACATGCTTAGTGGACCGATGGAGGCCTGAGATGTGAAAAAATATTCTCTGTCGTCCTCGACTGCCTCGGCCACGTCCACGCCTTCCTACTGACGTTGCAGCCACTGGCGTTGCAAAAAAGGGGTTCGCACTGCTACTTTTCAAATTTGCTATAAAAAACGACCTAGTTTTGAAAAAAAATCCAACTACAACGGGAAATTAAGATACAACGTAAGGCGAGAAAAAAAATAGAGTTTTCGTTCTCCAGGAAAACGAAACTGGTTTCGGTACCGAATGCATGGATGTTTCGGCTTCTCTTAGAACGAAACAGATGATTCGGCTTTTCGTAGAACGAAACAGATGTTTCGTCCAACCGGTGAACGACACGTCATGTTTACCGAAACGTGAGGTTTCGTTCATCTGCAGGACGACCGTGTGCTAGTTTTGAAATATCTGATTTTTGGATCTTATTTTCCGAATTTGTTCAGAAAAAAGTACTATTTCCAAAAAAAAATCATTTTACTGCCTGTATTCTGAGTACTACTGCCGATTGCATGCATGCACCTATCCAAGGTCGACGCAGTTGCTTTCCCACGATCCCATCCATCCATGTGTCGAGCCGATCGGTCGACACCCAAATCTCGGGCAGAATCAAAGCCAGTCATGACGATGGCGTGGTGGATTGGATAGAGCGGCCATCGGCCATCAGGTGTGCGTGATGCCGCCGGGCCATGGTCAGGGGACAGACAGGGAGTTTCGGTTTGGATCATGCATCCTGAGCTGGCCCGCCGCCCGGGAGACGCCAGCTATTCACGAGTAACGAGGGGAACGTGGCGGCGTGGGAGCCACGGCCGGCGCGCATGGCATGAGGGTCGTGGTCGGGTCGTTCGCTGGGTGGGTGGCCACTTGGCTGCTTTGGTCGGGCCGCCAGGTTCGCCGGACTGACCCGCGGAGGAGATCGCCGCGGGATACCTCTGCTCCGGCGGCGGGCCAACGGATAGCGGCAGCGCGAGCTGGCCCGATCCCACCACGCCCGCCCACGTTATTGAAAAACTGATCTGTGTCACGTACTCAACGGCGTGCATGCAAATATGACATGTACCCACCCACCGAACCGTCCGTGCATTGGACGCTAGCGGCTGATCTATCGACCGGCCGGACGTAGCCCACACGAGGAGAGCAGGTACGCGTTTTCAATGACGCTGATCCGATTGTCCAGCTGAAAATCCTTGAAGATTCGCCGAAGACATCACCAGCAAGAGGAGGGAGAACGTTCGTCTCGTCGCCGTCACTCACACCCATCGTTCTCAGGGGATACGTACGCACAATGGGCTACAGTGGAAGAGACAGAGACCTGTCCATGGTTGCTGCGGTATACCTTGAACTTTCAATCAACTGCGGCGATTTTTCCTTCTAGATCGGAGGCAGGGTCCTCTGCCCTAGAGAGTGTTTACACTTTCAAGACTGGACCGCGTGATCGCCGTGCAAGTGCAAGTGCAAATGCAGTTATCACGCGGAGATCTCATGTTTAAGACGAGACACGGCAGACATTGGAAGAGAACAAAGGTTATGTGGACGTCAAAATGCACAGGTCTGAATCTATGGAGTTTCTTCAGTAAATCTAACTTTCATGTTTGGGTAAAAACAAGGATCAGAAATGTTACGTGCAACCATGTCAGTGTCACTCGTGCCAAGTGCAAATGGAGCTCACGGTCACGGGTCCAGTGCCCTGCGTCTCCTCTAGAAGCAGCCTTTAGAAGCAGCCTTGGATTGTGCACTACTCTGCCCAGGATGCAACCACCGGCTGTACGAAAACACAAGCACGCACGTACAATACAAAAGTTAAGAGCATCTACTGAATCATATCCGCTCCGCCCTTCAAGCGGAGGTGACTGCTTGTATTCGAGCGATCGAGGGAGCGGCTGACCTGGGTGCACATCGGGTCATTTTTGAATCAGACTGCCTGACGATGATCAAAACATCAAAGGTCGAGCGTTTGATGCTGCGGAGCTGGGTGTTCTCTTCAGAGAAGCAAGGAGTTTATGCTACATATCTTTTGAGCGTCATGACTTTATGTTTTGTCCTAGGGACTGTAATAAGGTTGCACATGGGTTGGCACGATACGCCATGGGTGCCGATGTGCCCCTCCTTGTTTGGGCAACTGATGCCCCAGACTTTGTCTCTGTTGTGGTGACTGCCGAGATGGCAGCCCCAGTTTAAGTGGAATACAAGCTTATTCCCGTCAAAAAAAAGAAGAAGGTAAGAACATCTACAACCGAATTTTGTAAAACCGACCCCTCGACTCAAACGTACGTGGACGGACGCGTCCATGGATGCTGATCGGTCAAGTCTCACATTTTCCTTTTTACAACCGGGCATCTCATATGACGAATCTTAAATACATACAAAATTATGCATACCACGTGCTACGTAAATTAACTATCATAATCCTTATCGGAGATGTACATTATCTCTGTGCCCGATTCCGGATACATGGCCGACACCTGCAGCTTCGGCACCTGCTTCTCCTCCGGCTGGTCCGCCTCCGGGTCCAGTTCGATCAAAAGAGCGTCGGTCGCCGCCCTCCCCTGCCGGATGAAGCGCCGGTTGGCCCCCGCATAGGCTTCATCCTGAATGGACTCCAAGATAGCCTGTTGCTCCGCCATCTCGTCTGCTTGGACGACCGCAAACTGTTGGGGAACGTTGCATGGGAAACAAAGAATTTCCTACGCACACGCAAGATCTATTCATGGTGATGAGCATCTACGAGAGGGAGAGTGGATCTACGTACCCTTGTAGATCGCTAAGCGGGAAGCGTTAAGAAACGCGGTTGATGTAGTCGAACGTCTTCGCGATCCAAATCGCAAGCCGTCCCGCGATCCAATCACGATCCGTCCCGCGATCCAATCACGGTCCTTCCGATCTAGCGCCGAACGGACGGCACCTCTGCGTTCAGCACACGTACAGCTCGATGACGATCTCCGCCTCCTTGATCCAGCAAGGGAGAGCGGAGAGGTAGATGAGTTCTCCGGCAACACGACAGCGTGGTGGCGGTGGTGGTGGTGCTATCCCGGCAGGGCTATGCCTAGCGCTACCGAAACCGCGAACGGAGGAGAAAGCGATCTAGGGAGAGAGAGGGGCGCCAAGGGCTTCGTGTGTGCTCTTGGGGCGCCCCCTCCCCTCTATATATAGGTTGAGGGGCGTGGAGATCAGCCCCTCCAAGCCCTAGGGCGCAGCCAAGGGGGAGGAGTTGGACTCCTAGTCCAATTCCCTCCCTTTCCATAAACAGGTGGACTTTCCACCTCTCCCAAGCCACATGGGCCTTGAGGGACTTGTGCGCCTGGCCTAATAAGGCCAGGGCGCCTCCCCTCAGCCCATGCAAACCCTTGGGACGTGGTAGAACCCTTGGTGGACTTCCGAACTCCTTCGGAAGTTTCCGGAACCTTCTAGAAGCTTCCCGGTACAATACCGGAAAAACCCGAAACTTTTTCGGTCGCCAAAATATGACTTCCCATATATAAATCTTTACCTCCGGACCATTCCGGAGCTCCTCGTGACGTCCGGGATCTCATCCGGGACTCCGAACAACCTTCGGTCACCACCATGCATAACTCAATACTACCGAAACGTCACCGAACGTTAAGTGTGCAGACCCTGCGGGTTCGAGAACTATGTAGACATGACCGAGACACCTCTACGGTCAATAACCAATAGCGGGACCTGGATGCCCATATTGGTTCCTACATATTATACGAAGATCTTTATCGGTTGAACCTCTATGTCAAGGATTCAGTTAATCCCGTACGATGTTCCCTTTGTTCATCGGTATGTTACTTGCCCGAGATTCGATCGTCGGTACCTCCATACCTAGTTTAATCTCGTTACCGGCAAGTCTCTTTACTCGTTTCGTAATACAATATCCCGTGGCTAACACTTTAGTCACTTTGCTTGCAAGGCTCATTATGATATTGTATTACCGAGTGGGCCCTGAGATACCTCTCCGTCACACGGAGTAACAAATCCCAACTTGATCCATGCCAACTCAACAGACACCTTCGGAGATACCTGTAGAGCATCTTTATAGTCACCCAGTTACGTTGTGACGTTTGATACACACAAGGTATTCCTCCGGTGTCAGTGAGTTGCATGATCTCATGGTCATAGGAACAGATACTTGACATGCAGAAAACAATAGCAATAAACTGACACGATCATATGCTACGTTCACAGTTTGGGTCTTGTCCATCACA
Source organism: Elymus sibiricus (assembly GCA_039707655.1). Lineage (NCBI taxonomy): Eukaryota > Viridiplantae > Streptophyta > Magnoliopsida > Poales > Poaceae > Elymus > Elymus sibiricus. The sequence continues at coordinate 516,095,540 of CM077665.1, forward strand.
TCATTCTCCTAATGATGTGATCCCGTTATCAAATGACATCTCATGTCTATGGCTAGGAAACCTTAACCATCTTTGATCAACGAGCTAGTCTAGTAGAGGCTTACTAGGGACACTTTGTTGTCTATGTATCCACACATGTATTTGAGTTTCCAATCAATACAATTATAGCATGGATAATAAACGATTATCATGAACAAGGAAATATAATAATAACCATTTTATTATTGCCTCTAGGGCATATTTCCAATAGTCTCCCACTTGCACTAGAGTCAATAATCTAGCTCACATCGCTATGTGATTTACATTGTTATGAGTCTAACACCCAATGAGTTCTGGGGTTCGATCATGTTTTGCATGTGGAAGAGGTTTTTAGTCAACGGTCTGCAACATTCAGATCCGTGTGTTCTTTGCAAATCTATATGTCATACTGCAGATGCTACCACGCTCCACTTGGAGCTATTCCAAATGGTTGCTCCACTATACGTATCCGGATTGATACTCAGAGTCATCCGGATTGGTGTCAAAGCTTGCATCGACGTAACCCTTTACGACGAACTCTTTATCACCTCGATAATCGAGAAACATTTCCTTAGTCCTCTAGTTACTAAGGATAATTTTGACCGTTGTCCAGTGATCGACTCTTGGACCACTCTTGTACCCCTTGACAGACTCATGGCAAGGCACACACCAGGTGCGGTACACAACATGGCATACTATACAGAGCTTATGGATAAGGCATAGGGGACGACCTTCGTCCTTTCTCTTTCTTCTGCCGTGGTCAAGCTTTGAGTCTCACTCAACTCCACACCTTACAAATCAGGCAAGAACTCTTTCTTTGACTGATCAATTTTGAACTCTTTCAAAATCTTGTCAAGGTATGTACTCATTGAAAGTCTTATCAGACATCTTGATCTATCTCTACAGATCCTGATGCCCAATATTTAAGTAGCTTCATTCCAGGTTTCCTTTGAAAAACTCCTTTCAAACAACCCTTTATGCTTTCCAGAAATTCTACATCATTTCCGATCAACAATATGTCATCCACATATACTTATCAGAAATTCTATAGTGCTCCAACTCACTTTATTGTAAATACAAGTTTCTCATAAACTTTGTATAGACCCAAAAACTTTGATCACCTCATCAAAGCGTATATTCCAACTCCGAGATGCTTGCTCCAGTCCATAGAAGGATCGCTGGAGCTTGCATATATTTTAGCATACTTAGGACTGACAAAACCTTCCGGTTGTATCACATACAACCTTTCCTCAAGGAAACCGTTAAGGAAACGATGTTTTGACATCCATCTGCCAGATTTCATAATCGAAAAATGCAGCAACTGCTAACATAATTCCAACAGACTTTTAGCATCGCTACGGGTGAGAAAGTTTCATCGTAGTCAACTCCTTGAACTTGTCGGAAACTTCTTTGCGACAAGTCGAGCTTTATAAATGGTGACATTTACCATCAGCGTCTGTCTTCTTCTTAAAGGTCCATTTGTACTCAACGGCCTGCCACTTAACGGGCAAGTCTACCAAAGTCCATGCTTGGTTTTCATACATGGATCCTATCTCGGATTTCATGGCTCCTAGCCATTTGTTGGAATCCGGACCCACCATCGCTTCTTCATCGCTCGTAGGTTCACTGTTGTCTAACAACATGACCTCCAAGACATGATTGACGCACCACTCAGGGGCGGTACGAGTCCTTGTCGACCTACGAGGTTCGGTAGTAACTTGATCCGAAGCTTCATGATCATCATCATTTGCTTCCTCTTCACTTAGTGTAGGCGTCACAGAAACATCTTTCTGCGTCGTGCTACTATCCAACTGAAGTGACGGTTTCAACAACCTCATCAAGTTCTACTTTCCTCCCACTCAATTCTTTCGAGAGAATCTTTTTCTCGAGAAAGGACCCGTTTTAAGCAATAAACACTTTGCCCTTGGATCTGAAATAGAAGGTATACCCAACTGTTTCCTTAGGGTATCTTATGAAGATGCACTTTTCCGCTTTGGGTTCGAGCTTATCAGACATAAGCGTCACATTCCCAAACTCTGAGAAATGACAGCTTAGGTTTCTACCAAACCAAAATTCATACGGTGTCATCTCAACGGACTTTGATGGTGCCCTAATTTAAAGTGAATGTAGTTGTCTCTAATGCATAACCCCAAAACGATAGTGGCAAAACGATAAGAGACTTCATAGTACGCACCATATCCAATAGAGCACGACTACGACGTTCGGACACACCATCACACTATGGTGTTCCAGGTGGCGTGAGTTGTGAAACAATTTCCACATTGTCTTAAGTTGCATACCAAACTCGTAACTCAGATATTTACCTCCACGATCATATCGTAGACATTTTATCTTCTTGTCACGATGATCTCAAACTTCACTCTGAATTTGTTTGAACTTTTCAAACGTTTCAGACTTTGTGTTTCATTAAGTAAATATCCCCATATCTACTCAAATCATCAGTGAAGGTAAGAAAATAGTGATATCCACCGCACGCTTCAACACTCATTGGACCGCATACATCAACATGTATCATTTCCAATAAGTCACTTGCCCGCTCCATCAAGCCGGAAAACGGGGTTTTAGTCATCTTGCCCATGAGGCATGGTCCGCATGTCTCAACTGATTTGAAATCGAGTGAGTCCAAAGATCCATCAGCATGGAGTTTCTGCATGCGTTTTACAACAATATGACCTTTAGCGGCAGTGCCACAAGTATGTGGTACTATCATTATTAACTTTGCATCTTTTTTGCATCAATGAACATGTGTATTACTACGTCCTCTAATTGTTGTTGCAAATTTTACGTGGCTGCTACGGGTTTGCAAGAACCGTTCTTACCTACGCAAAACCACAACATGGTGTAGTGATTGCTTTTTGATCTTCTAAAAGAACCCTCTTCATTGAAATCGATTCAACTAAAGTGAGAGAGACAGACACCCGCTAGCCATCTTTATGCAACGAAGTTTACATGTCAGTTGAAGGAACCTGTCTCGCGTAAGCGTACGCGTAATGTCGGTCCGGGCCGCTTCATCTCACAATACCGCCGAATCAAGTATCAACTAGTAACGGCAAGCAATATGTATACACCCACGCCCACAACTCGTTTGTGTTCTACTCGAGATCTCATCTACGCATAGACCTAGCTCAGATGCCACTGTTGGGGAACGTTGCATGGGAAACAAAAATTTTCCTATGCACACACAAGATCTATCCATGGTGATGAGCATCTACGAGAGGGAGAGTGAATCTACATACCCTTGTAGATCGCTAAGCGGAAGCGTTAAGAAACGCGGTTGATGTAGTCGAACGTCTCCGCGATCCAAATCGCAAGTCGTCCCTCGATCCGATCACGAACTAGTGCCGAACGGACGGCACCTCCGCGTTCAACACACGTACGGCTTGATGACGCCTTCACCTCCTCGATCCAGCGAGCGATGATGAAGTAGTAGATGAGTTCCGGCAGCACGACGGCGTGGTGATGTTGGTGAGGAACAATCTCTGCAGGGCTTCGCCAAGCACTACGGAGATTATGACAGGTGAACTTGAGGGTTAGGGTTGTCGACACACGGCTTGGGAAATCTTAATGTATCTCGTGTGCTAGCCCTGCCCCTCTATTTATATGTTGAGCCTTGGGGTCTAAACTTGGAGTAAAAGCCTCCTCCAGGTCGGTTTTGCCCGCACAAGGTCGGTTTGGCCCGCAGGGAAAGAGTCCAACTCGGATCCCTGCAGTACCGCGCACAAGCGGTAGTACCGCTCACGAGCGGTAGTACCGCTTGAGCGGTAGTACCGCTTCACACAAGCGGTAGTACCGCTTGGGCGGTAGTACCGCTTCCAACAAGCGGTAGTACCGCTTACGCGGTAGTACTGCCTTTACCAGCGGTAGTACCGCTTAAGGCAGTAGCAAAACTTCCTTTTGCACTTTCCAATACCTCATGGGCTCTACCCCTTTGGCTCATATAAAGTGTTGCTGCACCCGAACACTTCGGTAAACACCCGGAACCCCTTCCGGTGAATTCCGGAACCTTTCCGTAGATCAAAACACTATTATCACATATATTAATCTTTACCTCCGGACTCTTCCGGAGATCCTCGTCATGTCCGGGATCTTATCCGGGACTCCGAACAACCTTCGGTCACCAACACTATAACTCAACTATACTAATCGTCACCAAACGTTAAGTGTGTAGACCCTGCGGGTTCGAGAACTATGTAGACATGACCGAGACACCTCTACGATCAATAACCAATAGCGGGACCTGGATGCCCATATTGGCTCCTACATATTCTACGAAGATCTTTATCGGTCGAACCTCTATGTCAAGGATTCAGTTAATCCCGTATGCTGTTCCCTTTGTTCTTCGGTATGTTACTTGCCCGAGATTCGATCGTCGGTATCTCTATACCTAGTTCAATCTCGTTACCGGCAAGTCTCTTTACTCGTTCCGTAATACAAGATCTCGTGGCTAACACTTTAGTCACATTGCTTGCAAGACTCATTGTGATGTTGTATTACCGAGTGGGCCCTGAGATACCTCTCCGTCATACGGAGTAACAAATCCCAGTCTTGATCCATGCCAACCCAACAGACACCCTCGGAGATACCTGTAGAGCACCTTTATAGTCACCCAGTTACGTTGCGACGTTTGATACACACAAGGTACTCCTCCGATGTCAGGGAGTTGCATGATCTCATGGTCATAGGAACAGATACTTGACATGCAGAAAACAATAGCAATAAGCTGACACGATCATATGCTACGTTTATAGTTTGGGTCTTGTCCATCACATCATTCTCCTAATTATGTGATCCTGTTATGAAAAGACATCTCATGTCAATGGCTAGGAAACCTTAACCATCTTTGATCAACGAGCTAGTCAACTAGAGGCTTACTAGGGACACAGTGTTGTCTATGTACCCACACATGTATTTGAGTTTCCAATTAATACAATTATAGCATGGATAATAAACGATTATCATGAACAAGGAAATATAATAATAACCAATTTATTATTGCCTCTAGGGCATATTTCCAACAGTCTCCCACTTGCACTAGAGTCAATAATCTAGTTCACATCACTATGTGATTTACATTGTAATGAATCGAACACCCATGCAGTTCTGGTGTTGTTCATGTTTAGCCCTTGGAAGAGGTTTAGTCATCGGATCTGCAACATTCAGATCCGTGTGTACTTTGCAAATATTTATGTCGTCCTTCTTGATGTAATCGTGGATGGAATTGAAACGTCGCTTTATGTGTCTGGTCCTCTTGTGAAATCTTGGTTCCTTGGCTAGAGCAATGGCACCAGTATTATCACAAAACAGAGTCATTGGGTTAAGCGCACTAGGCACTACTCCAAGATCTGTCATGAACTCCTTCATCCAGACACCTTCCTTCACCGCCTCCGAGGCAGCAATGTACTCCGCTTCGCATGTAGAATCAGCTACCACGCTTTGCTTGGAACTGCACCAGCTAACCGCACCCCCGTTAAGAATAAATACGTATCCGGTTTGTGACTTAGAGTCATCCGGATCAGTGTCAAAGCTTGCATCGACGTAACCCTTTATGACGAGCTCTTAATCACCTCCATAAACGAGAAACATGTCCTTAGTCCTTTTCAGGTACTTCAGGATATTCTTGACCGCCGTCCAGTGTTCCATTCCTGGATCACTTTGAAACCTTCCGACCATACTTATGGCAAGGCTGACATCGGGTCTTGTGCACAGCATTGCATACATGATAGAGCCTATGGCTGAAGCATAGGGGATGACACTCATCTTTTCTCTATCTCCTGCAGTCACTGGGCATTGAGTCTTACTCAACTTCACACCTTGCAATACAGGCAAGAACCCCTTCTTGGACTGATCCATTTTGAACTTCTTCAAAACTTTGTCAAGGTATGTGCTTTGTGAAAGTCCTATTAAGCGTCTCGATCTATCTCTATAGATCTTGATGCCTAATATGAAAGCAGCTTCTCCTAGGTCCTTCATTGAAAAACTCTTGTTCAAATATTCCTTCACGCTTTCCAACATTTCTATATTGTTTCCAATCAGTAATATGTCATCCACATATAATATAAGAAACGCTATAGAGCTCCCACTCACTTTCTTGTAAATACAAGCTTCTCCGTAAACTTGTATAAACTCGAACGCTTTGATCACCTCATCAAAGCGAAGATTCCAACTCCGAGATGCTTGCACCAGTCCATAAATGGATCGCTGGAGTTTGCAAACTTTGTCAGCATTCTCTGGATCGACAAAACCTTCTGGTTGTATCATATACAACTCTTCCTTAAGGAAACCGTTAAGGAACGCTGTTTTGACATCCATCTGCCAAATTTCATAATCGAAAAAGGCAGCTATTGCTAACATGATTCTGACGGACTTAAGCATCACTACGGGTGAGAAGGTCTCATCGTAGTCAACTCCTTGAACTTGTGAAAAACCTTTTGCCACAAGTCGAGTCCGTCTTCCTCTTAAAGATCCATTTGTTCTGAATGGCCTTACGCCCTTCAGGTAATACTTCCAAAGTCCATACTTTGTTTTCATACATGGATCCCATCTCGGATTTCATGGCCTCTAACCACTTCTCGGAATCCGGGCCCATCATCGCTTCTCCATAGCTCGTAGGTTCATCGTTGTCCAACAACATGACCTCTAAGACAGGGTTGCCGTACCACTCAGGAGCAGTACGCGTCCTTGTCGACCTACGAGGTTCGATAGCAACTTGATCCAAAGCTTCATGATCATCATCATTAACTTCCTCTTCAGCTGATGTAGGCTCTACAGAAACATCTTTCTGCGCTGCGCTACTTTTAGGTTGAAGTAAAGGTTCAACAACCTCATCAAGTTCTATCTTCCTCCCACTCAATTCTTTCGAGAGAAACTCTTTCTCAAGAAATGTTCCGTTTTTAGCGACAAACACTTTGCCTTCGGATATGAGGTAGAAGGTATACCCAACTGTCTCTTTTGGGTATCCTATGAAGACGCATTTTTCCGCTTTGGGTTCCAGCTTTTCAGGCTGAAGCTTTTTGACATAAGCATCACATCCCCAAACTTTAAGAAACGACAGCTTTGGCTTCTTGCCAAACCAAAGTTCATATGGCGTCGTCTCAACGGATTTCGATGGTGCCCTATTTAAAGTGAATGCAGCTGTCTCTAATGCATAACCCCAAAATGATAGTGGCAAATCGGCAAGAGACATCATAGACCGCACCATATCCAATAAGGTTCGATTACGACGTTCGGACACACCATTACGCTGTGGTGTTCCAGGCGGTGTCAATTGTGAAACAATTCCACACTGTCTTAAGTGACTGCCAAACTCATAACTCAGATATTCTCCTCCTCGATCAGATCGTAGGAATTTAATCTTCTTGTTACGATGATTCTCAACTTCACTCTGAAATTGTTTGAACTTTTCAAATGTTTCAGACTTGTGTTTCATTAAGTAAATATACCCATATCTACTTAAGTCATTAGTGAAGGTGAGAAAATAACGATAACCACCGCGCGCCTCAATGCTCATTGGACCGCACACATCAGTATGTATGATTTCCAATAAGTCACTTGCCCGTTCCATTGTTCCAGAGAACGGCGTTTTAGTCATCTTGCCCATGAGGCATGGCTCACATGTGTCAAGTGATTCAAAATCAAGTGACTCCAAAAGTCCATCAGCATGGAGCTTCCTCATGCGTTTTACGCCAATATGACCTAAACGGCAGTGACACAAGAAAGTGGTATTATTATTATCAATTCTACATCTTTTGGCATCAATGTTATGAACATGTGTATCATTACTATCGAGATTCAATAAGAATAAACCCCTCACATTGGGTGCATGACCATAAAAGATATTACTCATATAAATAGAACAACCATTATTCTCTGATTTAAATGAGTAACCGTCTCGCAATAAACAAGATCCAGATATAATGTTCATGCTTAACGCAGGCACTAAATAACAATTATTCAGGTTCATCACTAATCCCGATGGTAATCGAAGAGCGAGCGTGCCGACGGCGATCACATCAACCTTGGAACCATTTCCCACACGCATCGTCACTTCGTCCTTTGCCAGCCTCCGTCTATTCCGCAGTTCCTGTTTTGAGTTGCAAATATGAGCAACCGCACCGGTATCAAATACCCAGGCACTACAACGAGAGTTGGTAAGGTACACATCAATAACATGTATATCATATATACCTTGTTTGTTGTTGGCCGCCTTCTTGTCAGCCAAATACTTGGGGCAGTTCCGCTTCCAGTGTCCAGTTCCCTTGCAATGAAAGCACTCAGTTTCTGGTTTGGGTCCAGCCTTGGGTTTCTTCACGAGAGGAGCAACTGCTTTGCCACTCTTCTTGGAGTTACCCTTCTTACCCTTGCCATTTTTCTTGAAACTAGTGGTTTTATTGACCATCAACACTTGATGCTCCTTCTGAATTTCAGACTCAGCGGCTTTCAGCATCGCAAACAGCTCGGCGACTGACTTGTTCATCCCGTGCATGTTATAGTTCAACACGAAGCTCTTGTAGCTAGGTGGCAATGATTGAAGAACTCTGTCAGTGATAGCCTCTGGTGGAAGGGGCATCCCCAATTCTGCCAGACGGGTGGAGTACCCAGACATTCTGAGTACGTGATCACTGATAGACCCATTCTCCTCCATCTTGCAAGCATAGAACTTATCGGAGATCTCAGATCTCTCGATCCGGGCATTCTTCTGAAAGATAAACTTCAACTCCTGGAACATCTCATATGCTATATGACGTTCAAAACGTCTTTGAAGTCCCGGTTCTAAGCCATACAATATTGCACATTGAACTATTGAGTAATCTTCAGAACGAGCCTGCCAGGCGTTCACAACGTCTAGAGACTCAACTGGAGCGGGTGGATCACCAAGCGGTGCATCAAGGACATAAGCCTTCTGGGAAGCCGTAAGGATAATCCTTAGATTACGGGCCCAGTCCACAAAGTTACTTCCATCATCTTTCAACTTAGCTTTCTCTAGGAACGCATTAAAATTCAGGGGTGCTACTGCGCGAGCCATGATCTACAACATAAATATAGCAAAGACAACTTAGACTATTGTTCTAGATAATGAGTTTAGTTAATCATATTATTTAAAAACTCCCACTCAAATTGACATCCCTCCGGTCATTCGAGTGTAACATGATCCAAATCTACCAACTCAAGTCCGATCATCACGTGAGTTGAGGTGGTTTCAATGGTGAACATCTTCATGTTGATCATATCTACTATATGACTCATGTTCGACCTTTCGGTCTCTTGTGTTCCGAGGCCATGTCTGTACATGCTAGGCTCGTCAAGTTTAACCCGAGTGTTCCGCACGTGCAACATGGCTTACACCCGTTGTATGTGAACGTAGAGTCTATCACACCCGATCATCACGGCGTGTCTCGAAACGACGAACTTTCGCAACGGTGCACACTCGGGGAGAACACAATTTTATCTTGAAATTTAAGTGAGGGATCACCTTATAATGCTACCGTCGTCCTAAGCAAAATAAGATGCATAAAAGGATTAACATCACATGCAAATCATAAGTGACATGATATGGCCATGAACTTCTGCTTTTGATCTTCATCTACAAAGCACCGGCATGATCTCCATCGTCACCGGCATGACACCATGATCTCCATCATTTTGATCTCCATCAACGTGTCGCCATGAGGTTGTCGCGTCGACTGTTGCTTCCACGACTATTGCTAACTCATAGCGATAAAGTAAAGCAAAACGGCGAAAATAATTAAAGACAACTCTATGGCTCCTGCCAGTTGCCGTACTCATCGACATGCAAGTCGTGATATTCTATACAACACATGATCATCTCATACATCACATATATCTCATCATGTAATTGGCCATATCACATCACAACATACCCTGCAAAAACAAGTTAGACGTCCTCTAATTGTTGTTGCAAATTTTACGTGGCTGCTACGGGTTTGCAAGAACCGTTCTTACCTACGCAAAACCACAACGTGGTGTAGTGATTGCTTTTTGATCTTCTAAAAGAACCCTCTTAATTGAAATCGATTCAACTAAAGTGAGAGAGACAGACACCCGCTAGCCATCTTTATGCAACGAAGTTTACATGTCAGTTGAAGGAACCTGTCTCGCGTAAGCGTACGCGTAATGTCGGTCCGGGCCGCTTCATCTCACAGTACCGCCGAATCAAGTATCAACTAGTAACGGCAAGCAATATGTATACACCCACGCCCACAACTCGTTTGTGTTCTACTCAAGATCTCATCTACGCATAGACCTAGCTCAGATGCCACTGTTGGGGAACGTTGCATGGGAAACAAAAATTTTCCTACGCACACACAAGATCTATCCATGGTGATGAGCATCTACGAGAGGGAGAGTGAATCTACATACCCTTGTAGATCGCTAAGTGGAAGCGTTAAGAAACGCGGTTGATGTAGTCGAACGTCTCCGCGATCCAAATCGCAAGTCGTCCCTCGATCCGATCACGAACTAGTGCCGAACGGACGGCACCTCCGCGTTCAACACACGTACGGCTTGATGACGCCTTCACCTCCTCGATCCAGCGAGCGATGATGAAGTAGTAGATGAGTTCCGGCAGCACGACGGCGTGGTGATGTTGGTGAGGAACAATCTCTGCAGGGCTTCGCCAAGCACTACGGAGATTATGACGGGAGAACTTGAGGGTTAGGGTTGCCGACACACGGCTTGGGAAATCTTAATGTATCCCGTGTGCTAGCCCTGCCCCTCTATTTATATGTTGAGCCTTGGGGTCTAAACTTGGAGTAAAAGCCTCCTCCAGGTCGGTTTTGCCCGCACAAGGTCGGTTTGGCCCGCAGGGAAAGAGTCCAACTCGGATCCCTGCAGTACCGCGCACAAGCGGTAGTACCGCTCACGAGCGGTAGTACCGCTTCACACAAGCGGTAGTACCGCTTGGGCGGTAGTACTGCCTTTACCAGCGGTAGTACCGCTTAAGGCAGTAGCAAAACTTCCTTTTGCACTTTCCAATACCTCATGGGCTCTACCCCTTTGGCTCATATAAAGTGTTGCTGCACCCGAACACTTCGGTAAACACCCGGAACCCCTTCCGGTGAATTCCGGAACCTTTCCGGAGATCAAAACACTATTATCACATATATTAATCTTTACCTCCGGACTCTTCCGGAGATCCTCGTCATGTCCGGGATCTTATCCGGGACTCCGAACAAGAACTTCGGTCACCAACACAATAACTCAACTATACTAATCGTCACCAAACGTTAAGTGTGTAGACCCTGCGGGTTCGAGAACTATGTAGACAAGACCGAGACACCTCTACGATCAATAACCAATAGCGGGACCTGGATGCCCATATTGGCTCCTACATATTCTACGAAGATCTTTATCGGTCGAACCTCTATGTCAAGGATTCAGTTAATCCCGTATGTTGTTCCCTTTGTTCTTCGGTATGTTACTTGCCCGAGATTCGATCGTCGGTATCTCTATACCTAGTTCAATCTCGTTACCGGCAAGTCTCTTTACTCGTTCCGTAATACAAGATCTCGTGGCTAACACTTTAGTCACATTGCTTGCAAGGCTCATTGTGATGTTGTATTACCGAGTGGGCCCTGAGATACCTCTCTGTCATACGGAGTAACAAATCCCAGTCTTGATCCATGCCAACCCAACAGACACCCTCGGAGATACCTGTAGAGCACCTTTATAGTCACCCAGTTACGTTGCGATGTTTGATACACACAAGGTACTCCTCCGATGTCAGGGAGTTGCATGATCTCATGGTCATAGGAACAGATACTTGACATGCAGAAAACAATAGCAATAAACTGACACGATCATATGCTACGTTTATAGTTTGGGTCTTGTCCATCACATCATTCTCCTAATGATGTGATCCTGTTATCAAATGACATCTCATGTCAATGGCTAGGAAACCTTAACCATCTTTGATCAACGAGCTAGTCAACTAGAGGCTTACTAGGGACACAGTGTTGTCTATGTACCCACACATGTATTTGAGTTTCCAATCAATACAATTATAGCATGGATAATAAACGATTATCATGAACAAGGAAATATAATAATAACCAATTTATTATTGCCTCTAGGGCATATTTCCAACATCTAGAGGGTACTCCCCTGGTAGAAGGGACGAGTACCGGCCCTCGCTCGACCGAACCAACAGAGTTCGGGACCAAAACCGGGCCAGAACAGACGCCGACTACCGGCGAGATATAGCCCGGGTCAGAGGCGCTGCCCACCCGCTCTGCTTCACTTACGAGGTGATGCAGCATCAGTTCCCTGAAGGGTTTCCTCCTCCACATTCACATGGCACGAGGAGACGACCTCCACGCCATCATGTACCTACCCCTTAAACTTAAGGGGGCAGCTCGGCACTGGTTAAACAGTCTCCCCGAAAACTCTATCGGGAGCTGGGAGGACCTCGAGGATGCATTCTGATCTAACTTCCAGGGCACCTATGTACGGCCCCCGGACTCCTCCGACCTAAGCAATGTCGTCCAAAAGGCAGGAGAGTCCGCTCGACAATTCTGGAATCGGTTCTTGACCAAGAAAAACTAGACCGTCGATTGCCCGGATGCCAAGGCTATAGCTTCCTTCAGGCACAATATCCGGGACGAATGGCTGGCTCGCCAGCTCGGTCAGGATAAACCTAGGACCATGTCCGCCCTCACATCACTCATGACCCGCTTTTGCGTGGGCGAGGATAACTTGCTCGCGAGACGAAGCCACAACCCCGAAGACCCCGGCACCTCTGAAGTCCGGGATGGAAGCGGGAAACCACGACGTAATAAAAACAAACGCCGGCACAGCACTAGCGACGCCAACGACACGGCCGTTAACGCCGGCTTCCGCAACCCTCGATCAAGGCAAAGGAAGAAGCCTCCTAAAAGCAACCGCGACGGGCCCACCCCGCTGGACAAGATCATGGAGAGGCCTTGCCAGATCCATGGCACTCAAGAAAAGACCGCCAACCACACCAACCGTAACTGTTGGGTGTTCAAACAGGCCGGCAAACTCACAGCCAAGGAGCAGAGCAAAGGCCCACGCAGCGAGGACGACGAGGAGCCCCGCGGTCCGAGCAATGGAGGTCAGAAGCAATTCCCTCCAGAAGTAAAAACTATGAACATGATATACGCCACTCATATACCTAAAAAGGAGAGGAAGCGCGCCCTTCGAGAGGTCTACGCCGTAGAGCCTGTAGCCCCGAAGTTTAACCCGTGGTCGGCCTATCCGATCACTTTTGATCGACGAGATCACCCGACCAGTATCCGTCACGGAGGTTCGGCGGCCCTCGTCCTAGACCCCATTATTGATGGGTATCACCTGACTAAAGTCCTAATGGACGGAGGAAGTAGCCTCAATCTGATCTACTCAGATACGGTGAAAAAGATGGGCATAGATCCGTCAAGGATAAAGCCTAGCAACACTACCTTTAAAGGAGTGATCCCAGGCGTCGAAGCCCGGTGCACAGGCTCTGTTAGCCTGGAAGTAGTGTTCGGTTCGCCCGACAACTTCCGCAGCGAGGAATTGATGTTCGACATCGTCCACTTCCGCAGCGGTTATCATGCCCTGCTGGGCCGAACAGCGTTCGCTCGCTTTAACGCCGTCCCACACTACGCATACCTCAAGCTCAAGATGCCTGGACCCAAGGGGGTCATCACCGTCAACGGCAACACAGAGCGTTCCCTCCAAACTGAGGAGCATGCATTGGCCCTGGCGTCCGAATTCCATTATGAGGACGGTCGGCAAACACCCAAATCGGCCATAAAGGCCCGTAAGGTCGACAAACAAGTTCGGTTTCAATCCGAACTCCCAGACTCTTCTGCTCCCCAGAAATAGGGATACGCCCCCCATTGCACAGCCCCTAACAACCGCCAAACATGTGCCAAGAAGGCACAACTTCGCGCTCAAGATTCCATGGGTAGCAATGGGGAGCAACCATCAAATGGTAAGTGTTCGGCTGGACCGACCAATACCAATACACGTCCTTGGACAAAACACAGGTACCATCAAGGACCTGCTAAAAAGCATAAAGCCCATCAATACTTCGACGACTTCTCAAGACCTTCTTCCCAAGGTCCGCTCGGCGACAGCATCACTCTTAATGGGATGCAACCCCCACAGAGGAACATGAACGGACAGGCGACAAGGCACATCGAGGACGTCATGTCATCAATCGAAGACTCCTGGTACAGCCTCCCCTCTGTAAATTTTATATTTCATCTACCTGTAAACAGTTGCTTCGGCAATCCAAGTTATAAGAATTATTGTGCAAGTACAAAACCATTATATATGGCCACTTCGTTGTCTTTTATACATCCTCTGTTCTTCCCTTGGTCACGCTTCTTGCGAAAACTGTTCGGTATATATTATGATGCAACCGGCTAATAGACCGTCGGCTCGAATTTAAAATCGCCTTGAACATCACCCCAGTACAACTAGTTGTGTGTTCGGCGTCTTGGGTTTTGCTTTATATGCATCGGATCCGAACTATGTCTTGGGTCAATAGTTGGGTTGCCCGGCTCCTGTGCTTGCCCTCTTACGTTCCGCTCGTTCGGCTAAAAGGGCAAAGGGAGAACCACTGCGATTGTGCTTCCAGCTCGTCTGGTCAAGCACCTCAGGGGAGAAAGCCGAAAACTGACCGTCATAGTAAGCGAGAACCGGTCTGCAAATCCGAGCATTAGTGTCATACTAAAAAGATCGATAGAGGTTATTCCGTGTTACACGATGGGTTTCGTTCTAGTACAAACCATGTGATGCTGGCTTCGGCCCCGAACATCACACTGGGGGCTGGTTATCAGCCCCCCGCATTTTTCTACACTCCCACGGCTAAGTGAAAGCGATAGAGCACCATAGTCCGATTGCCTTGTCCCGCTCGCACTACCGCCTTCGGGCACCAATACCTCGGCTAAGGGTAGAAGTGCGGATACAGAGACACCCCGCGTAGTATCTACATGGGGGCTGAAGCCGACGACTCGCTGCTTTCAGATGAACCGGCCACATAGGAGTCTAAATAAACATAAACTACTTATAAGACATGATAAACCATGCAACACTAATTATAAAGCATTAAAGTCTTCGGACATATTACATCACGCTCATTCATACAAAACATCTTTGGAGCATTGGGCCTCTATTGCCCGAGCACCCTCCATTACATGGGGGAAGTACAGCTCGGGGCACCTATGACTCTTGTCAGGAGGCGGAGGTGCGGTGGCCATCTTGGTCGGCTGGAGCTTCGGCCAGTGCACCATGGTCCTTGCAAAGGCCATCCGCGCACCCTCGATGCATGCTGAGCGTTTTAGCACATCGACCTGAGGCGCAGCATCACATAGCTTCTGCACCAGGCCGAAGTAGCTGCTCGGCAACGGCTCACCGGGCCACAGACGGATGCAGAGGTCCTTCATGGCTGGCTCCGCCATTCTGTGCATCTCCATCAGTTGCTTCATGTGATCAATGAGGAGGGGAGAGCGCTCGGGGGACTCAAATTGTGCCCAGAATAGCCGGGCCTCATCACCCTCCGCCCGCGAAGCATAAAGCTTGTTCGCATCCGCCGCACTCTTCTGGAGATCCGCACGAACGCCTAAGGAATGCCACACCTGGGTGAGCAAAGCAAATTTGCTACCACCAAAGGTGCATCGCAGCGAATATGGCTTACCATCGATGACAGCCTTGACTTGGCGAACCTCCTCTTCGAAGGACCGCCTGTCCGCCCGCTCCTTCTGGAGCTCGGATTTCAGCGCGTCTAGCTCGGTGGCTTGTTCCTTGCCTTTCTGCTCAAGGGCATCGCACTTCGTGCCGGCATCCTTGAGCTCTTGCTGCACCTCCTCCACCCGGGCCTCATGCTGGGCGCTTGCAGCCTTCAAACTGGAAAGCGCGGCTGCTGCTTCTTCGGCGGCCGTCTTCTTCTCCTCGGCCTCTTGCTTCATTTTCTGGAGCTCGGCCTTGAGTGTTTCAACCTCCGCAGCTGAAGCTGTGGAAGCAATAATAAGCAAATCACACTGGGTCACCAGTGCGGATCATTATCAATATACAGCTCGGATATTAGAATTCGGCTTACCTTGTGCCTCGTCGAACCTCTTGTTCAGGCTATCAAGCTCCTCTTCGGATATTTTGAGCTTCCGATTCAGCTCGGTCAGCTCAGCGGCATTACCGGCCGCCGCCGATGACGAGGCCTACAAAAAACTACATTCATTTATGTGCACCCCAACCCCCGAACTGTCAAGAACGTGGCTCTATGTTCGGTCCTCTTAAGGGCTTTTAGAATATTGCAGGACTAAATGGCACCTTGTACGTCATTATTCATTCCCTTTTATCTAACCCCCGGATGCGTTTTTGTAATCCCATCCGGGGCTCGGGGGCTACTACATATATAAAGATAGCACAAACTTAAAATTAAAAGTTGTTCGGGAAAAGGTATTACATGACTCACCTGGAAGGCCGACAAGAGACCATTGAAGGCCTCTTTCAGTCCGTTATCGACGGACTGAATTCCTTGCAAAGCCGCACCCATAAGAGTGCGGTGATCCTCGGAGATGGGGGCGCTTGCTAGCTCCTCCTCCATAACCGGCCACCCAGCCGTTGGTGGCATCGGTGGAGACCGGGCAGTCCGATCTCTGATCGGGGACTGAGCCGGTAACTCCGGAGGCACAGAGTGCTCCGGAGACGTCCTCGGAGGGGACTGGGCATTTCTTCGCCCTTCCTCTTCGGCGACCGGGGGAGCATTCTCCGCCTGGTCCTCAGCAGCCTGGGGAGTTTTCTCTCCCTGGCCTTCGGCGGCCGCGGGATCAGCCTCGGCCATGGCATGGTCACCTCCTCCACCCGTGTTCGGCTCCAACGGAGCCTGGCTGGATGACACCTCCGCGGTATCCTTCGCGACCCCTGGAGGTGTAGGATGCGATGCGGTCCCACTCTCCGCCAGCTCGGCGGGTGGGGACTCCCTGTCCGATATTTGGTCGGTGGGGAGAATGCACGGTGGGCTACAGATCAAAAGACGCGCTTGTGTTTAAAACATTGAAAAACCCTGCATAAATAACCCGGGAGTTTTCGGACTCATACCTTTGAGCGGGGGGCTTGACCCTCAGGCTCCTTCGTGGAACCCTCTCAAACTCCTCGGATTCTGTGTCAGAATCCGAGCTATCATCGGGCAGGATCAACCTCGCCTGACGCGCCCTCTTCAGGGCAGGAGGGGCAGCATCCTCCGCGGCGTCCGATGACGCCGCCCTCTTTATTGTGAGGTGGGAAACGCCTTCCCCCCATCTTCGTGCTCCTCCTCATGACTAGAGGAGGCATGGGTCTCCTCGGACTCAGCGTCTGGCTGGTCCTTTGTGCGGAGGCCCTCTCTGGCCTTCTTTTTCTTCTCCTTCTTCTTGGGCGCCGAGTACGGCACCGCGACAAGCATCGCCGCCAACAGCTCCGACCTGAGGTCTTCGGGTTGTGGAGCCGGGTAGTTAACCTTCGCGGCTTTGCTCAGCCACTTCTGCGAAAGTGAGGGAGAAGGCGTTCAGACTTTTTGCCGAAGAAACAGAGTCAATGAATTGAAATTATACCATACCTTGGTCGGTGGGTTGACGGTGCTTAGGCCCGTATCCTCTTCCTTGGCCGGCCAGCTTTTCTGAGGCTTGAACAAAGCCCTCCACAGCTTCTCAGGGGTGGTGCGGAAGAATTGGCGCACGGTAGGCTCGTCATCAGGACGGTAAGCCCACATGGGGGATGCCCGGCACTGGCAGGGGAGGATACGGCGGTGGAGCATGACCTGGACCACGTTGACCAGCTCCACCTTGGCCTCGATCACCGAGGTAAGACGCTTCTGCAGCAGCTTCACCTCAGCATCCGACCCCCAGTCAAGGCCCTTCCTGAGCCACGAGGTTAATCTCATTGGGGGTCCGGATCTGAATTCGGCAGGCTCCGCCTAGCTCTCATCCCTTGGCTCAGTGATGTAAAACCACTCCTTCTGCCAGATCTTGATTGTGTCGATGAAGGTGCCGGTAGGCCACTCGACGCGGGGGAGCTTGCTGATTACTGCCCCTCCGTAGTCTGCGTGCTCACTGGCCACGGTCTTCGGCTTGACATTGAAGACCTTGAGCCACAAGCCGAAGTGCGGTACGACCCGCAGAAAGGCTTCGCAGATGATGATGAACGCCGATATGTGCATGAAGGAGTTCGGCGGAAGGTCGTGGAAGTCCAGCCCGTAGAAAAACATGAGACCCCTGACAAAGGGGTGGAGCGGAAAGCTCAGTCCCCGGATAAAGTGGGGGACGAACACCACCCTCTCGCCTGCTTTGGGGGTGGGAACCACCTGGTTTTTCTCCGGGGCGCGGTGGAAGATGTTGGCGGGGAGGTAGCCGGCCTGCTTTAGGTCCCAGATATCCTGGTCGGTGACCGTGGAGGCCTCCCACTTGCCATTGGAGCCCGAACCCGCCATGGCTAAGCTCGGAGGAAAGGGCGAGGAAGAACTGGATCTGGGCTCTCGGAGCTTGGAGAGATTGAGGAGGCGGAGGATGCGAATGGGAAGCATGGATAGGCCTTGGGGGTTTTTCCCTTTTTATGAGATGTGCCGCCAATTAGCCTCCCTTATCGCGCCGCAAATCCCTCCACTTCCCAAGACATGCGTGCCGTTATGCGCGCATGAAGATTAATCATATCCCGTGTGAAACGGAGCACGATCTGCGCATTGATAAGTCGTGTCACTGTAAAGACGGCCTCGAACCGCGAATTGAGTTCTCATAACTGGTTCGGCGGTCGTGGTAGACCACGACCCTTCGTCAGAAGGGGGTGTCAGAAAACACTGTTTACACTTTGACGAGTGGCCTTCGGGGCTAAGCAATTCGTGGTGTTCGGTCAATTATATGATCGGATGAAATACGTGTCATCGGAAGCCGAACTAGTCTCAGCCGATCATGGAAAGGGAAGAAGAACTCACCCCGCAAGCCGAAGACTCTGATCATACGAAGCAGCTGGAGCTGAGACCCTTGGCGTTGGGGGCTAGTGCGGGGGCTACTGAGGGAGTCCCGGACTAAGGGGTCCTCGGGCTGCCAGCTTATCTCTCAATAGGCCGGCTTGATGGGCCATTCTCTGAAGAAGGGCCAGACACATCAAGACTCCACGTTCCAGAAGGAAGCCCTGAAGGCGGGTCGTGCACTCCAAGTCAAGATGAGGAAATCGCCATCTCCATCCTGGCAGGAGGCCCATCATGTGTAAACCCTAGGTACCCCCTGGTGTCTATATAAACCGGGAGGGTTTTAGATCATACGACACAGAAACTCATCTATGGTTTTAGCTAGTCGATCTCGAGGTAGATCAACTCTGTAAACTTCATATCATCAATATAATCAAGCAGGACGTAGGGTTTTACCTCCATAGGAGGGCCCGAACCTGGGTAAACATCGTCTCCTTCGTCCCTTTGTTACCATCGATCCTAGTCTTACAGCTCGGGACCCCCTACCCGAGATCCGCCGGTTTTGACACCGACAAGCACCCAGACAGTCTGAGCACATGCTCACCGACTGAGCTATTCTCCTTCATCTTGCAGGCAAAGAATCTTGTTAGAGGTCTCATACCTCTCAACACGGGCACGAGCCTGAAATCCCAATTTCAGCTCTTAGAACATCTCATGTTCCGTGACGTTCAAAATGTTTTGGAGCCTCAATTCTAAGCCATAATGCATGACGCACTGAACTATCAAGTAGTCATCAGAACGTGCCTGTCAGATGTTCACAACATCTACAGACGACGCTTGAGGGGGTGGCGCACCGAGCGGTGCATTAAGGACATAAGCCTTCTGTTCAGCAATGAGGACAATCCTCAGATCACGGACCGAGTCCGCATTATTGCTACCATCATCTTTCAACTCTATTTTCTCTAGGAACGTATAAAAACACAAGGGAGCTACAGCGTGAGCTATTGATCTACAACATATTTTGCAAAGACATTTTGACTATGTTCATGATAATGAGTTTAGTTAATCATATTACTAAAGAACTCCCACTTAAATTGACATCCCTCCGGTCATCCGAGTGTTACATGATCCAAATTCACCAACCCAAGTCCGATCATCACGTGAGATGAGCTGGTTTCAATGGTGAACATCTCCATGTTGATCATATCTACTATATGACTCATGTTCGACCTTTCGGTCTCTTGTGTTCCGAGGCCATGTCTATACATGCTAGGCTCGTCAAGTTTAACCCGAGTGTTCCGCATGTGCAACACTGGCTTGCACCCGTTGTATGCGAACGTAGAGTCTATCACACCCGATCATCACGTGGTGTCTTGAAATGATGAACTTTCGCAACGGTGCACACTCGGGGAGAACACAATTTTATCTTGAAATTTCAGTGAGGGATCAGCTTATAATGCTACCGTCGTCCTAAGCAAAATAAGATGCATAAAAGGATTAACATCACATGCAAATCATAAGTGACATGATATGGCCATGAACTTGTGCTTTTGATCTCCATCTCCAAAGCACCGGCATGATCTCCATCGTCACCGGCATGACACCATGATCTCCATCAACGTGTCGCCATGAGGTTGTCGCGCCAACTGTTGCTTCTACGACTATTGCTAACTCATAGCGATAAAGTAAAGCAAAACGGCGAAAATAAATTAAAGACACCCCTATGGCTCCTGCCGGTTGCCGTACTCATCGACATGCAAGTCGTGATATTCTATACAATACATGATCATCTCATACATCACATATATCTCATCATGTAATTGGCCATATCACATCACAACATACCCTGCAAAAACAAGTTAGACGTCCTCTAATTGTTGTTGCATGTTTTACGTGGCTGCTACGGGTATCTAGCAAGAACGATTCTTACCTACGCATAAACCACAACGGTTGTAAGAGCACATTTATCCATGTGTGGTTTTGGTAATTGATGACAATCCCTATGGACTAATGGTTGCCTTGATTTATATTCGAAGGATTTGTCCATAGGCACTTCTTGAAGTACATGTCTTGGTTTCAAGGAGTTTATATGGTGACCAAGGTGGCATGTAAGGTTTTATCCAAAGATTGGTCATGTGCGAGTTGATCTCATTGCAAGCATGTCTTGAAGAAGAAGATTGTGTGAACATTCATGTTTACCTTCAAGACATCATCTTTGTGAAGAGAGAAGAGAAGACACAAGGTTGATCAAGATTAAGGCAAAGAATGATTCAAGTTGATCAACACACAAAGCGTAGAAGATGTACCAAGTGGGATCAAGTGATCCCATGGTATGGTAAGCATTGTCCATTACGCTTTGTGTACTAACCCATGGTCTACGTGAGAGTTTGTTGTAAGGTTAGTTATATTTCCATGGGCTTGCGTCAAGAGGAAGATCTCATACAACCCATGGAGGATGACATCAAGTGGTGATCGTCATCAAGGTTGCGGTGTGCAAGTTCAAGTGAAGCATCACGGAGAGATCATGATTGAATCTTGCCGTCCATTGTGGTGACAATGGACTTGTGAAGATGTGCCAAAGAGTGGCTCACCCATAGTGGAGTATGGGGGAGTAATCAACTAGTCTTCATCGAGCCAACGTAATCAAGAAAGGTGGTCCATCTTGAGAAGGACAAGATCGTCATCATCTAGCTCAAGTGGACTATGCACAAGGCAAAGGTTTGACCTTGATAGGGTTTTCTATTTTACCGGTCTCATGGTGGTAGTTGGGAGACCGGATTATAGGATCGATAGCCGTACTATCAAGGGGGGCTCTCAAGTGACTAGCTTGATCGTATCGTTCGTTGAGAGCTCAAGTGACTAGTTTTCTATTGCATTCTTGGCATCATCATATTTCTTGGTTCTTGGTTGGCTTTTTCTCGTTGTGGGTTTTAGAGCTTATGGTCATCTTCATGACAAGCTCGAGTTCATCAAAAACGGAGTCCATATGCATCTTCTATGATGTTTTCGATGTTGGAGCTTTTGCCGGTTCTGCATTGATAGAGGTTTCACATCTCTTCGTTGTTGGATAGCTCTTGTCGTCCTGAATCCAACAAGCTTGAGTTTGCTCAATTCGGAGCTCGTATGCGAAAGTTATGGCAGTTTTAGTGCCAGAGCTGTTTTTCTCTGAACAGGCGGTAGTACCGCTTGGTACCACGGTAGTACCGCTTGGGCGGTACTTCCGCTATGTACTACCGCTCTACTTCCGCTTAAAAAAAATAAGCGGCTCTTCAGGGCGGTAGTACCGCTCTCTACTTCCGCTTATATTTTGTTCTCTGGTCAGGGTGGCTTTCTGGACGGTAGTGGTGGACGGTAGTAGGGCGGTAGTACCGCCCGCGCGGTACTACCACTCTCTAGTACCGCTGCTACTACCGCTTATTTCTAGGGTCTACTGTCTTACTGCATCCCAGCGGAAGTACCGCTGGGTAGGACGGTAGTACCGCTCCGGCGGAACTACCGCCTCGTGTTTTCTGCCATTTTGCACGTTTTCCCTAAAAACTACCGCGCGGGCGGTAGTACCACTCAGCCGAGCGGTAGTACCGCTTGTGCACGACCTGTGCACATAATGGTTGGATTTGGGGAGGCCTATAAAAGGGGGTCTTCTTCCCCATTGCTCCCTAACCTTTGAGCTCGTGTTCTTCCCCCATTGTTGACCTTCTTTGAGCTTGCTAACTCTCAATCTCTCCAATGATTCTTGCTAGTTCTTGAGGGAAAAGAGAGAGGAGATCTAGATCCACATTTCCACCAATCACTTTCTCCTCTAAGTGAGGGGAACCCCTTGGATCTAGATCTTGGAGTTCTTCGTGTTCTTCTTCGTTCTTCCTCTCATTTCCTCCATAACATTTGTTGTTGTGGTGGGATTTGGGAGAGAAGGACTTGGGCACTCCGTGTGCCCTTGCTATTGCATTTGGTGCATAGGTTTGAGTTCTCCACGGTGATACGTGGAAGTGAGAAGTTGAGAAGCTTATTACTCTTGGGTGTTTGAGCACCCTAGAGCTTGTTCCTCTTGGGTGCCTTGGCGCCCTAGATGGTTGGTGGTGCCTTGGAGCTCAATCATTGTGGTGTAAAGCTCCGGGCAAGCGTCGGGATCTCCAATTAGGTTGTGGAGATTGCCCCGAGCAATTTGTACGGGTACTGGTGAACCGCCCCCAAGGGTTGCCAAAGTGTACGGTACCGGTGACCGCCCCCAAGGGTTGCCATTTGTACGGGTTCGGTGACCGCCCTCAAGGGTCCCTTAGTGGAATCACGACACCTTGCATTGTGCGAGGGCGTGAGGAGATTACGGTGGCCCTAGTGGCTTCTTGGGGAGCATTGTGCCTCCACACCGCTCCGAACGGATATTAGCATCCGCAAGGGTGTGAACTTCGGGATACATCATCGTCTCCTCGTGCCTCGGTTATCTCTTACCTGAGCCCTTTACTTATGCACTTTACTTTGTGATAGCCATATTGTTTGTTGCTATATATCTTGCTATCACTTAGTTGTTTACCTTGCATAGCTTAAGTTGTTTGTGCACATAGGTGAGCCTAGTTGTTTTAGGTTTTGTTCTTGACTAATTAAACGCTAGTTTTATTCCGCATTAGTTCAAGCCTAAACCGTAATTATTTTAAAGCGCCTATTCACCCCCCCTCTAGGCGACATCCACGTCCTTTCAACGGTGATACACAAATTGCTATTCAACCATCTCAAGGACCGCCTTTGTCGAATCCGATCCAATTAAAGTGGGAGAGAAGCCATCTTTATGCAACAAAGTTACATGTCAGTTGATGGAACAGGTCTCTCGTAAGCGTACGAGTAAGGTTGGTTCGGGTCGCTTCATCCCACAATACCGCTGAATCAAGAAAAGACCAAGGGAGGAAGCAATCTGAATATCAACGCCCATAAACTCCTTTGTGTTCTACTCGTGATCTCATCTACGCATAGACCTAGCTCTGAGACCACTGTTGAGGAACGTTGCATGGGAAACAAAAAAATTCCTACGCACACGCAAGATCTATCCATGGTGATGAGCATCTACGAGAGGGAGAGTGGATCTACGTACCCTTGTAGATCGCTAAGCGGGAAGCGTTAAGAAACGCGGTTGATGTAGTCGAACGTCTTCGCGATCCAAATCGCAAGCCATCCCGCGATCCAATCACGATTCGTCCCGCGATCCAATCACGGTCCTTCCGATCTAGCGCCGAACGGACGGCACCTCTGCGTTCAGCACATGTACAGCTCGATGACGATCTCCGCCTCCTTGATCCAGCAAGGGAGAGCGGAGAGGTAGATGAGTTCTCCGGCAACACGACGGTGTGGTGGCGGTGGTGGTGGTGCTATCCCGGCAGGGCTACGCCTAGCGCTACCGAAACCGCGAACGGAGGAGAAAACGATCTAGGGAGAGAGAGGGGCGCCAAGGGCTTCGTGTGTGATCTTGGGGCGCCCCCTCCCCTCTATATATAGGTGGAGGGGCGTGGAGATCAGCCCCTCCAAGCCCTAGGGCACAGCCAAGGGGGAGGAGTTGGACTCCTAGTCCAATTCCCTCCCTTTCCATAAACAGGTGGATTTTCCACCTCTCCCAAGCCACATGGGCCTTGAGGGACTTGTGCGTCTGGCCCAATAAGGCCAGGGCACCTCCCCTCAGTACATGCAAACCCTTGGGACGTGGTGGAACCCTTGGTGGACTTCCGGACTCCTCCGAAAGTTTCCGGAACCTTCTAGAAGCTTCCCGATACAATACCGGAAAAACCCGAAACTTTTCCGGTCGCCAAAATATGACTTCCCATATATAACTCTTTACCTCCGTGTCACGCCCAAGATGCGAGCCTATCCTTATGTTGGCACGAGGGCCTCGACAGGGATAGAAGCGTACCTCGTCGTTTTGCAAGAATGGATATCATTACAAGTACATGTAAAGAAGAGATGAGTATATGGAATTGGCTTACACTCGCCACAAGCTACATCAATATCACATCAATACAACAACATATCCAAACATCATAGAGAAGAGCAGGGTCCGACTATGGACGAAAAACAAACGATAAAATGACATCCATCCTTGCTATCCCAGGCTGCCGCCTGGAACCCATCCTAGATCGATGAAGAAGAAGAAGAACTTCAAATCAAAACAAGCATCGCGCTCACGTCAAATCATCGCATTACCTGTACCTACAACTGTTGTTGTAATAATCTGTGAGCCACGGGGACTCAGCAATCTCATTTCCAAGGGTATCAAGACTATTAAAGCTTAGTGGGTGAGGTAAGGTTAAGTGGTGAGGCTACAGCAAGTAATAAGCATTTATTTGAGTGGCTAACTTACGAGTACAAGAATAAAGGGGGATGATTGTCGAATAAGCGGACGTGAACTAGTAATGATCACTAAGTGGTCCTGAATACCTACTTACGAACAAACATAACCCCACCGTGTTCTCTTTCGGAGCAGGCCTCATGAAAACAGACGGTCACGGTTACGCACACAGTTGGTGTATTTTATTTGAGTTTACTTCAAGTTTGCTATGACCGGGTGTTAAACAAAGTTTCCAAGTTACCACGTAACCGCGGGCACGGCTTTCCGAAAGATTTAACCCTGCAGGGGTGCTCCAACTCATCCATCACAAACTAACCACACGCCGCGTTGGAATTCCTCAACCGCGGAATCACCCGTAGTATTTGCGGAATCCCGATGGAAAATCTCAACTTCGGGATAGCCCGAAGTGTCGTCGAAATCCCGCGCACAAGACGTTCGAGAAAGGTAAAACAAGTCCATCAAGACCGCCCGGCAGGCCAGATCCCAATAGGAGCCACGCGTATCTCTTTCTCAGGGCACTACCAGATGGGCAAGATGTCGAGTTGGCTGAAACCCCGGGTGACCAGGGGGCGCCGGACATCGCCCGGTTTGGACCAACACTCATGAGGAGCACTGGCCCAGGGGGGTTGATTAATTATCCACGGGGTGATCATGCCCTATGCAAATTTTAGTTGTTATTAAGCAAATAGTACCAATGTTGGGCCTTGCCAGACAAGTTTTATCCTAAAACGAAAATCAAGGGGTCCCCATAACAACCCCGAGCATGTTAGGAGCGCTCAATTATGGAACATAACACCGGTACACAAGTAACTAGGGCGGCAAGAGTGGAACAAAACACCGAGCAAAAGGCCAAGCCTTCCACCCTTAACCAAGTATATATGTGCATTAAATTAAATAGCAATAATATTGTGATATAACAAAATATCCATGTTGCACATGGAAGAACTTGCACCTGCAACTAGCAACGCTATAAGAAGGGCTGAGCAAGCGGGAACATAGCCAAACAATGTTTTGCTGGGTTGTGGAGGGGTTAGAGGCTTTTCATGGCAATTTGGGAGGCTTGACATACAAGTGGTAGGTAGCGAGACAGCGATAGAAACGAGACATCTAGCATGGCAATGATAGTAATGGTATCCAGGGAAATGATCATCTTGGCTGAGATCCCGCTTGGAAGAAGAACGAATCCGTGAAGAAGACGAACCAACGTAGTCGGACGAATCCTCACACTCCGAACGCTTTCGGAACTCTATCGAGATGAAGCAATCCGAAAACAACAATCAACACATGATCAACACCACAACATATGCGTGACATGATGCACTTCAAATATGATGCATGTTATGCATGACATGGCAAGCACAACAATCAACTTCTACACATTAAGTGAAGCTCAATATGCAACGAGTTGCATATTGACGAAACTCCACATTCGAATATTTAGTTCACTCTCGTTTAGGTACACAACAATATTAAATGTAGTTAAACATGGCAAGAGGTGAAGCATAAGTAAACTACACATCTAGGCAAGTTTAAATGAGGCCGGAAACAACATATATCATTTCTGAAATGACCCCATATGTTAATTTCAAAATTGGTCCAGATCTGAACTAATCATGTTTTATATTTATTGAACAGGAAAATAAAGTATACCATGCAATTCTACACGTCATTATAGTCGATTTACATATATGGAACATCTCAAACGGAGCTACGGTCTAAAAGATATGACCTTCACAAGATGAACATGACATGAATGCAAAATGCATGAAAATGACAACCACAAACATTTCAAATCATGAATGCAGCAAGATATTATGATACTACATGAAAATCTAAGCAAGTTTCATATATGGCATGACCAAAACGGAGCTACGGTTCAACCACAATTACCAATACAAGTTTTAGTTCAAATCTGTCCAAAACAGCAAGATAGCATATTGCACACATGAAAACAACAAGCTACAAGATTCTAATATGCACAAACTAAGCATGGGACAGTAGCATATAACACATACTTCATTTCATCTTCACATATCATACTCAAAAAAGTCATGGATCACATGGTAGGAAGCTCACAACATGGCAATAAAATATAGCAGATTAGGACTTAGTGAAAATAACAGTTTTAACATAGCAGATTTTCACGAAGGCATATTGGCAGCAATAAAACTATATGCTACAGGGCATATATTGGCATGAAACTTAACAGCATGGTAGTAGACATGATGCACTACAAATCATTACATGGTGGCAAGGTCTAATTATGCCTAGAAACATGACTAGCATCATCACAACATGGCATTATGAAGAAAACAGATTCTCAGACTTAATGAAAATTAGGCTAGACTTGAGCTGCAGTTTTTAACAGATTGCCATGTTGGACAGCAGAAATAATTATGATGCTAAACCTATTCATGCAAACTATTGGCACAACATGATAGGCAACAACATGCTTAACAAAAGACTCCTGGGTGGCAACCACAAAAGACTCCTAGATCAATAGCAAATCACATGGCAACAGAACAACATAGCAAATCACAAAAGACCCCTCAAAACAGCACATTTTTATGGCATGTTGACAACAAGAAAATAACACCTAAACATGCATTTCTATCACAACCAAAAAGACCAGGGCCTAGTACACATGTCCAAGGGCATATCTCATGTTCAAAATTATTTCATATCATGCATGGATTAATTCACACAAAATAAACAAAACGGCATCATAACAAAATAATCATGCACACAAAAATGCTCAAATGCCAAAACTAATTGCACAGATAAATCCTATGGATTTTCCTACCCCAAATTCATATATAATATGTGGTTTTTATTAGAAAACAAATGACACAACATTTATGCAAGATTAGGACATAAACCGTTTTAGCAAGTTATGTATGCAAATTAAATGCAACCATCACATTAAACATTTTTAGCATGCAGGAAAAAGGCATATAAAAAATGCTACACATTTTACATACACAAGTTTTGTAACCGATGCACCATTTAATAAATATGTGCAATGCAAAACATGGCTTTTACGCAATATAAATAAAACATCATGTTAAACAATTTTATCATCGATGAAAGTGGGACATTGCGAATCTACACGAAATTCTACACATTTAACATATATAAAACATTTTAATCCGATGCACGGTTAATTAATTATTGGCATTTTAAAACATTAGCATTTTTTTCTGTAGTTATAAAATGCACTGGATAATAGCTAAATTCGCAGATAGAAAAAAAACATATTCGGGCCTAATTTGAAACATGGTCAAGCATCGGATAGTATGTCACGCCTACGGGCGACCGATAGAGCAAAGGGGTTGGGATGGGGTCCTCACCACGGGCCAAAAGCCCGGATCTGGCTGTTGGGCTTGAGGAGGCTGGCGCTGACTGGGCCGGTGGCGTTGGGCCCACGCGGGGCCCATGCGAGCGTGGTCATCCCCGACCTCTGGCTTGAGGCGATGGCGACCGGGGCGCGGCGCTCGGCGATGGCGGCTGGCCGGCGGCTCCGGCGTGGCCGGGTCCGGCGATGGAGGAGGCCGGGAGGGCGCGGAGGCGGGCGTCGGCGGTCGGATCCGGCGGCGGCCGGTCCGTTCCCGACGGAGGCGAGGGCTGGCGGCGCGGGGCAGTTGACGGCGGCCTCCGGGCTGGCCGCGGCGGTCGCAGGACGGCGGGGCGGCGGCTTGTCCGGCTGCGGCCCATGCGCGGGGAGGCGAGGAGAGGCCGGCGCGGCCATGGGTACAGGGCGCACGCAGGAGGCCCCTTTGGTCGCGTGGACGCGTCCGGCGGCGGCGGCTCGGGCCACTGCAGTCGGGCGGACATGTCCGACCAGGGGCGGACAATGTCCGGGCGGGCTAGAAGACGAAATCTGAGCCCCAGATTTCAGATCTGAGGGCCAGATTTGGCTTGGGGGCTAGGGTTTCGGGATTGGGAGGAGGTGGAGCTAGAAGGTGAGGTTTTCTAGGGGGGTGGCTGCAATTTGGCAAGGGAGAAACCCTAGTGAGTGAGAGGGGTCTCTCCATGGGTGGTTTTTATATAGAGAATGGACTAGGGTGGGTTGGATCTCATACGTCCGATATCAATCCGATGGCCACGAACGGAGGGGGGCTAGGTTGGGCTAGTGGGGGGGTTGTGGGCTGAGAAGAGAGGGAGGTTTGCGGCCCGTGACACGAGTTTTAAAACACCGAAACGTCCGACAATTTGACCGATGACGGTGCCGCTACAGTAGTCCGTTCGGGTATCAAACGACCTCTGATTGTGACGAAACTTGGCAGGCGGTCTACCTACAATATAACAAGACCGCATGCCAACTTTCGACCCAATACGAGAATATTTTTCGCGCACTTTAAAAACGCTATTTTTTCGATGCCGCGGGCGCGTGCGTGTGTGGTTGGTCGCGAAACGGTCACCGACGAGAACGGAGAGAACCGGCAACTACGAACGGATGCAAGTTTTCAAAAACGAGTGATAATGCTATGCAGATGATGCGAATGATGCGATGATGAATGCGACAACCAAGCAAATCACACGATGACAATGGAATAAAAGGGGAATCTTCTCGGGCGTCGGTTCCGGGCTGTTACACTCCGGACCATTCTGGAGCTCCTCGTGACGTCCGGGATCTCATCCGGGACTCCAAATAACCTTCGGTCACCACCATGGATAACTCAATACTACCGAAACGTCACCGAACGTTAAGTGTGCAGACCCTGCGGGTTCGAGAACTATGTAGACATGACTGAGACACCTATACGGTCAATAACCCATAGCGGGGCCTGGATGCCCATATTGGTTCCTACATATTCTACGAAGATCTTTATCGGTTGAACCTCTATGTCAAGGATTCAATTAATCCCGTACGATGTTCCCTTTGTTCATCGGTATGTTACTTGCCCGAGATTCGATCGTTGGTATCTCCATACCTAGTTCAATCTCGTTACCGGCAAGTCTCTTTACTCGTTCCGTAATACAAGATCCCGTGGCTAACACTTTAGTCACTTTGCTTGCAAGGCTCATTATGATATTGTATTACCGAGTGGGCCCTGAGATACCTCTCCGTCACACGGAGTAACAAATCCCAGTCTTGATCCATGCCAACTCAACAGACACCTTCGGAGATACCTATAGAGCATCTTTATAGTCACCCAGTTACGTTGTGACGTTTGATATACACAAGGTATTCCTCCGGTGTCAGTGAGTTGCATGATCTCATGGTCATAGGAACAGATACTTGACATGCAGAAAACAATAGCAATAAACTGACACGATCATATGCTACGTTCACAGTTTGGGTCTTGTCCATCACATCATTCTCCTAATTATGTGATCCCGTTATCAAATGACATCTCATGTCTATGGCTAGGAAACCTTAACCATCTTTGATCAACGAGCTAGTCTAGTAGAGGCTTACTAGGGACACTTTGTTGTCTATGTATCCACACATGTATTTGAGTTTCCAATCAATACAATTATAGCATGGATAATAAACGATTATCATGAACAAGGAAATATAATAATAACCATTTTATTATTGCCTCTAGGGCATATTTCCAACACAAACTCCGCCTCCGCGTCCTCCATGTTGAAGCCCGGAGCCGGATCCAGCTCCTCCTCGTCCTCCTCCTCTGTCGAAACCGGATGTTGCTGCTCCTACTCTGGCTCCTCCTCCTCCTCCTGCTCCTGCTTCAGCGAGTCCGGAGGCAGGCCGACAGCGATGCGGGTGACGCGCCTATCCTGGATCTGCTCCTCGATCTGGAAACGACGGTCCGGCGTGAGCATGGCATATGTAGTCTTCTTCTGTCGGACCATGGCGAATCCGAACGACATGCGGCGCACGGCGGAGCGTAAGAGAGGAGGTGGATGGGCTCGGGTGGCGGCGAGGAAAGGAAGGAGCGGATTTGGCTAGGGTTGGGGGACGCCGGCCGGCTTAAATAGCCGGATTTGGCCTCGGGCGTCAGGCCGGAGCGACGCCACGCGGCGTTCACGTCCCCACCGGAGGAGACGTACGTCGGACCGATGGGTTTTCGGACGGTTCCACGTGGAAACCCATCGTCAGTCCGACGTGCGGACGCGCCCCGGGAGCGTCTAAGCGCTCCATATTCGCCCATATTTGGGCTGCATATGAGGGGTATCGGTCAGCCCGGTCGTTTGAGGCTCGTTTGAGGAGCCTGGCCGAGTCGCATTTTCATGACCGGATACTGACCGGGCCGTCCGCTCGGGCGATTAAGGCGGGTTTAGGACGTTGTAGATGCTCTAAGGGAGAGATGTGTATGTTGTTGCCAGCTTAGCCAAGTATACGCTCCTACTTAAGTACAATAGACTTTGAAGGACGCCGCGAGCCGGCAGGGGCACAACGGAGCAGAAGCGTCCTTGCCGGCCACGAGCCGCAACCGAGGGCATGTCAACTTGCATGCGGGAGATCGGTGTGGCCTTCACCGAGCACGAGTACGTTGTACAGCAACCAACGAAGGTACTTCCGCCCCCCCTGCAGCTTCCCACCCCACCTGTAGCTTCCCACTCCCACGGCCTCGGTCGGTCGTGGTTGCGGCTTGGGGATTGCGGCCGGTTGCGGGGGCGCTCGCGGCCTGCCTCCCGTGCAGGCGGGCCCCCTTGTCTCTGGCGGCCCTTCCTGTCCCCCTGAGCCACGTCGACGGCTCTTGTGTCCAGGCGGCGAAGCATCTGTGGTTGTGGCTGGTACCGGGCTACTCGCGGTGGTCCTTGTCGACGCTATTCCGGCCCCGGCGGCCTTGGGCCCGCATCTCTCTCCGGTGTCCCCCGCTGTCAGCGTCCGCTACCAGGAGCTCCGACCTCGGCGACCGGGTAGCTGCGTCCCTTCCAGCTCACTGATACGTCTCCAACGTATCTATAATTTTTGCTTGTTCCATGCTGTTATATTATCATTCTTGGATGTTTTACAATCATTTTATAGCAACTTTATATCATTTTTTGGGACTAACCTATTGACATAGTGCCAAAGTGCCAGTTGCTATTTTTGCTTGTTTTTTACTTCGCAGAAAATCAATACCAAACGGAGTCCAATCGCGACGAAACTTTTTGGAGATTTTTTTTGGACCAGAAGACACCCAGTGGGCCAAAGAAGTGCCGGAGAGGTAGGCCGTGGAGACCACAACCCACCAGGGCGTGCCAGGGGGGCCCAGGCGCGCCCAGATGGGTTGTGCCCTCCTCGGGGCCCCTCTCCACCGCCTCTGATGCCTATAAATTCTCAAATATTCGGAAACCCCCAAAAATAACCCTAGACTCTCCGGTACGTCGCCGCAACTCTCTGTATCGACGAAAAACCAATCTGGAGACGTTCCAGTACCCTGCCGGAGAGGGGAATCCATCTCCGGTGGCCATCTTCATCATCCCGGCGGAGGCCATGATGAGGAGGGAGTAGTCCACCCTCGAGGCTGAGGGTATGTACCGGTAGCTATGTGTTCAATCTCTCTCTCTCTCGTGTTCTTGAGATGTCACGATCTTGATGTATCACGGGCTTTGTTAATATAATCGGATCATATGATGTGTTTCCCTCTCTATCTAGTTGTGATGAATTGAGTATTCCCTTTGAGATTTCGTTATCGGATTGAATACTTTTATGGATTTGAGAGCACTTGATATATGTCTTGCATGCGGATACCCGTGGTGACAATGGGGTGTTTTATTGATTCACTTGATATATGTTTTGGTACTCAACTTGCGGATTCCCGCGGTGACATTGGGGTAATCTATGCATAGGGGTTGATACACGTTCTTCTCCTACTTTCTCCGATAAAAATCTTGGGTCGCTCTTTGAGGTTCTTTGTGTGGATTGAGTATTATGAATCTGAAATTGTTTAATGCATATCGTATAATTAACTCATGGATGCTTGTGGTGACATTGAAGTATCTAGGTGACATTAGAGTCGGTTGATGCGTATCATATGGTGTTATTCTAGTACGAACTCTTAGATAGATCGAACGGAAAGGATAACTTGATGTTATCTTAGTACGAACTCTTGAATAGATCGATCGGAAATGATAACTTTAAGGTGGTTTCGTACCCTACAAACAATTTCTTCTTATGTTCTCCGCTAGATAAGAACTTTGAAGTGATTCTTCATTGCACGTTGAGGGATGGTTGTGTGACCCAATTATATTAGCATTGTTGAGAGATTGCACTAGCGAAAGTACGGACCCTAGGCCTTGTTTTCAAGCATTGCAATACCATTTGTGCTCACTTTTGTTACTTGCTACCTTGCTGTTTTTATATTTTCAGATTATAAAAACCTATATCTACTATCCATATTGCACTTGTATCACCATCTCTTCGCCGGCCGCGTTCACTAGGTATTCGACAAAATGCGAGGGCGAACATCTCGCAAAATGGAGCAGCCTCGTTGGGTACATGTGCACCAAACCGGATGCGTTCGTCCGTTTGATGTCTGTTTTTTGTCCCAAACGGGCAAAATCCGGACGTTTGTTTCTTTTCTTTTTGTCATTTTTTTCGGAATTGGTTGTGTGCATCCTAGTTATGCAGAGGTCAGGTGTTACTCATAATGCTTCGTATACGCTTGATGTTACATTTTTCAGATAATAAAAGCACCGTTTATTAAAAAAAAAGGGGGTTCAATGGGCTAAACCCGCGGTCTCGTTGCTCACGACATTCAACATGGGTTGGGCGGGGGCTCGTCCCTCGCCTAAACCACTA
This sequence comes from Elymus sibiricus, assembly GCA_039707655.1. Taxonomy (NCBI): domain Eukaryota; kingdom Viridiplantae; phylum Streptophyta; class Magnoliopsida; order Poales; family Poaceae; genus Elymus; species Elymus sibiricus. The sequence goes on from CM077665.1 coordinate 516,129,503, forward strand.
TGGGGTGCGGGAAGCATGGTGTGCTCCTCCCCATCATCCAGGTGGTGGTCTTAACGTCGGAGCCGGACGTGCGTCTCCTCCTCGGCTGGTGTCTACCATCTCTGTCACTTTGGTGGCATGCTAACGCCATTTGTCGAGTTCGTTTGGAATAACTATGCCTCCAGCCGGGTTCGCTTCTTCACATAGCTCTTGGTCCAGGCTCGAATTCACACGAGAGATGTGGCGGAGCTATGTTGGGACCAGGGAGCCCCCCCCCCCCCCCCCCCTCCCCAAGCCTTTGATCAATCCCTGAAGATTTTTTTTCAGGGATGCTTAGATTAGATTTTTTTATTTAGCTAAGTATGTATTATATTTGATAAAAAAATATGTGTAGAAACTACATTCGTTTAAAAATTCAATGATATACTTTTGATAACATATAACTCATATTTAACTAGGAAAATCGATGACCTAGAACTACGCGCACGTCCTATAAACCAAAACAGAGGGAGTATACGGAGTAGTATGATCTGTAGACAAGTTGCAGCATCAGAAAACAGAATAATCGTCGGGCAAAGAGCACGCGATCAAGGGTGAACGGACCAGGGACAGGGGGTATATTGTATCGCGGCAACATGCGTTGCACGCTTTCCTACCCGAATCAACAGAAAAAAGCACAGAAAGAAAGAAAGCGCTTTGTGACTGACGGGGAATCGTATCGTATCCTCTGCTGGCATAGGAGCCTCGTATGGCGAGAGGATCGGGCCTCGCGTGCACCGGGTAGGCGATGACTGACCAGCTCGAACTCCTCACCTCTCACCTGCAGATACACTGAGCTGGGAAACGACCAAGCTGCCATGGAAGGCGAGCAAGATCCTTTCCTTTAATTTCCTTTCCTAAAGCGGGGCGCGGCGCCCGGTACCAGATTGAAGGAGATATTTGCCTGAGGAGAATCAGATCAGACGCGATCGAATCTCCGTTCATCACAGCACGCCGTCTCTGTTCACAGGAATAGAAGCTGCAGATCACTGCGCATGCCCGGCCTCCTAGGTGGAGGAATCTCTGCTTCCAGGTATACGTAGTGGCCTACACCTACGTAGTGTACTACAGATACGCTGTATCGGCTGGTTTGTAGGATGCGCTCGCGTCATAGACGATGCAGACGTGGAGCGCCGACCAGAATGACCATCTCCCAAGTCGCTGGTTTTCGATCGCCGCCGTTCACCTTGTCGGCACAAGGTTTTGTTATTACGGGAAAAAAAAAACTAGTACTACTACTATTTAGAACATCTACAGTCAAAACTTGCAAATTCGACCCCTCAAACGTCCGCGGACGCGTCCCGGTCATCTCTTAAATAATACATTCTACACCCGGATATCTCAAATTAGAAACCTCAAATCCATATTATTACATGCAACCTAAACCTAATACTAAACGAGGCTTGTCTGGCTCTGCCGTGTCCATGTCCGGCGGCTGGTTGCGCCCCTTATTGCGTCGGTCCGGTCGTCGACGAGTTAGAGTAGGATATGGGATACTAACAGGCTCACGGGACTCGAGCTCCCGCCGTCTCCCATGCCCTACTCTTCCTCGTCGGAGTCTGTAACCCGGACGGGGCCGGTGGTCGTGAGGTCGATGACGGATCCTTTTTGGGTGGATCCGACGTCCACCACGACGCGGTTGCACCCTATGGGGCATCGGAGAGTGTGACTCCGCCTCTCCAACATCCACTGTCACGAGGGCCTCCGCCGCCTCCCGCACCCGCGGCCTCGCATGGCAGGCACGCCGCGCCATGTTTGTGTCCGCGGCCGCCATGGCGCGTCCTCGGCGCACCAACGGAAGGGTTGCGCGTTCGCCACGGCGTTCGGACGCCAGACGGACCGCACCGCCTCCGGCGAGGCAGTGACGCCGGATCCAAGCATGGGTTGTGCCAACGCAATGGATTCCCGATGTTGCGAGTCCGAGCGCTGCCGAAGGGCGGACGCCTCCCGAGACCGGCAAAGTGCAAGCCGAACGGCCATCTCCTCCTCGGGGCCCCGTGGGATGAGCTCGTGGTCGACGGATCTGGAGGTGAAGGGCTCGGATCCGCTGCTCGCCATGCCGGAGAAGGCCGAAGATCTCCGGATGGGGGCTTACGTGGCGGATGGAAGTGGAGTGAACTGGCTAGGGTTTGGTCCGACGAGCAGATGGGGACGGATATATGTGGGGTCGATCCGGGCCAGACGGGCGGGCCAGGACGCGGCCGGACGCCCCCATATCCGCCTCATTTTTGGGCTAGATATAGGGGTGCCGGTCAGCCTGGCGTTTGAGGCCGGTTTGAGAGGCCCGGCTGGATCGAAATTTCATGACCGGTCAATGAACGGGCGGCCTGTTCGGGCGTTTGAGATGGTTACAGAAGGTCTAGATGCTCTTATGTACCGTACCGTCAAGTGTCAACAAGTCTGGCGTTCCACTTGCAAGGAAACATCATGCGGGGGTGCCGTACATCATGTCGTACTTCGCGCTCGATGTCATGCCGTGGACGATCTTGTCCTCTCATGATCCCGTATCACCTCCACGATCCGATCAAGGATCAATTTATTTATTTCTACGGACCTATTTGGTTCATGACTAATTTTGCTACGACTAAGCTTAGGCAAAGTATAGCTGTCACAGAAAATGTGGCTAACAAAATGGCCATCATAAGTATGGCAAGATTTGACAAAAAATTAAGCCTAAGACATGTGGATCATGTTGCTAGAGAAGTGTGGCAAGCCACAAGTATGACAATGAACCAAGCACATGCCTATAATGTTATGGCACGATTAAGATTAGGCATGACAACCTTAGGCCGTAAACCAAACAGGCCGTACGCAGCTCTCGTAATAGGCTTGCGTCCCGCTTTATAGATAAAGCAAATACCAGTACACGACCGAACGATACATGAGGTGAGGTAGCCCTCTTACAAAGCAGATCTCAGGATAAACGGAGTACATAAAATGCACGTGACTACGCTACCAAAAGAAAACACAGGAAGGTCTGCAAACACTACCACACAATGCCCTAATACACCTAAGCTTCATGACAACGCCCACACGTGGGAGAACGGCGCTTAACGCCGTCGCTGCCGAGTCCGATATGGACAAGGGTTTTCACCTGGAACCTTGACACGGAGAGGAGAGCCACAACGACATCTTCAAGAAGAGAGCGCCGCCCGCAAGCGCCGCCGCTGTCGGTGCCAAAGCGCATCGCTTTCGCTTAACAGCTCATCCATGCCACCAAGAGGTCTTCAGGACAACCGCGATGAGTTCAGACCCTGCTAATGCCCGAGCTACCCAATGCTGCACCCCTCGCCGCCCACACGACTGAGAGGCCAAGCCACCACCGTCATCATGGTGTCCGCGGGAGAGCCAACCATGTGAACCACCTCCCAGGGCCGTCGCCCCGGCATCCATGCCACGTGCCACCGTTGACCATCCTCAGCATGGCACACCAACCCCAGCAGGACAAGCAGATGACAATCCATCCACTCCTAGCCCGGCATTAGTCTGAGAGTCTGGGTCGACACCTTCACAGTAGGAGGTGTTGACGCCTGCCCATCCAGTCTTGGTGGACCGACAGGGACACGACCCCAAGACTACCGACGGACGCCATCAAGCAGGCCCCATCAAAGCCCTTGGTATGGACTAGGCAAGCTCGAACAACGCCAAATCCGAGGCCATCGGTGCCAAGCCATTGGACGGCAGAACGATGTCACGACCACCACCTGCAGACACCACCCGGACCAAACCAAACCTCGCCTACCCGAAGCAACCGCCCCGACCCGTCTCGGGCCCAAATCTGGTCCGCCCGAGCACGAGCCCCAAACAAAAGCCACCGCCGCCGCGCGTGCGTCAAGCCCGGCACCATGGCCGGAACCCGACCGGCCCCGCGCGCTGCTGGCTCGGATCCAAAAGAAGGGAGGCAGCCGCCACCACCCTGCATGACCAAGCAAATCACAGCCGCGAGACGCCGCCGAAACTACACTGGCCCGCACCACCACCAACGCCCACGACCAGCACAGTAGCAAGCGAACCTGCCCACCACTGGTCACCAGAGCCCGCCAGCGGCCGAGCCATCACACCAGGAAGGGCACGACGCCGGCTCCCGCGCCGCCCGCAGCCAAATCTGATCCTGCAGCACAGCCGCCGCCGGTGCCGGCGTGCACCACCGCCACGCAGCCGTCCGCGCGGACGTCGAGGCCAACCACGACCGCGACGAGACCTCAGGACCACGCCGCCGCGCCCCACGAGCAGCGCCGTGCCACAGCCCAGCTACGCCGTCCCGCGTTGGCCACCACAAGGGAGGGAGGAGGAGAGGGGCCCCGCCGCCGCCGGCGCTGCACGGGCTTTGCCCGGCCGCGTCCTCCGACGACGGCGAGGGAGGAGGCAGGGGGTTGGAGGAGACCGGCGACGGTGGGTAGGGTTGCCTCCCGGTCGCGCGCGGGAGCGACGCCACCGGTACGTAGCTGGAGGCTGGAACTAGTAGCCTGTTGACAACTCTGTATCAGCACCAGGCAGTTTCCGTTCGGACAGAGCACGAGGAGCCGGCAGCATGTCGCAGTATTCTACTATCCTGCAGATCAGATTCGCCACATCACAGCTACACCGCTTTGTTTAGTGCGAGTAAACGGGGTCCGTATCCGTATCCGGATTAACCAAGACATAAAAGTGGGATTGATACAGACATGCAGGGAGAAAACTTTATACAAGTAAACTACACTTAGCAGCAGCACTGACGCGGCCGGCCCATGGACGAACTCTTTTAAACTCGGGCGGTCGACCAGTCAGATTTCGAAAAGGGGAATATGTTAATATCGCGGAGATATCAGTTACATTAATCCTCTACACCAACTAGATATTGAAAGAAATAAAGGATGCACATAGCTAATAAAAAATAAAAAGAGAGAAATAGAAAAAAAGAAGGCCCCATCAAGGTGCTGAAACCATGCTCTAACCATCAGACAACACACGGACCATAAAAGAGGTTCTTCAAAAGCGACGCCTCCAAAAAAACAATGCACAAGCATTCTGGTCGTCCGATCAAAGATCTTGAGTTTTCACCCTAGAGAAAGACATAGTTCCCAAAACAATACCTTTGGAGAGGGTTCATATTTTCAATTTTCTCCCCATTTGTTCTTGTGCTTTTCTATTTGACCTTATCACGTTTTTCTTCGGTACACCGTAGTTAATTAGTCAGGTCTGTTGCGTTTAGTCAAAGCTTAAAGAAGAAAACCAAAACCAGCTTATTAAAAACTAATCGTAAGAGCATCTACACCCGAACCCCTTATACCCGTCTCAAACGTCCGGGTAGGCCGTCCGGGCAGCGCCCGGTCAGGAAAAATCAACCCAAACAGACGCCCTAAACGGTCCTCAAACTACTGGGCTGACCGACACCCCTCATATCCAGCCTAAATATGGGGCGGATATGGGGAAGCCCGGCCGTGTCTGGGCATGCTCGCCACGTCAGCCCGACCCACCACGGACCCCGCAAAATACCCCATTCCGGAAACCCTAGATATCCGTCACTCCGTCCACTCCACTTCCAATCCCCCACCCTCCGATCCGATGGTCGGCGACGAAAGCAGTTCCGATGGATCGAACATGCATCGATGTGAAGGAGGTGGCCCTCGGCATCGCGTTGCGTCGGTCACTGCAGGACCAAGGCGGCCCCAACGGCAGCGGATCTTCATCCTCCGGGCCCCTCTCCCGTTGACGAAGCGCCGGCGACGTCGCACGCCCTTCCCGCGAGGCGCGCAGCTCAGGCCGCTCCCGCTCCGGCCAGTCCGCTCCAGGTCAGGTTCGCCGCCCACCTCCACCACCTTCTGCTCCGAAAGCGGTGTCCGGCCACCACTGGGTCCTCATGCCCGCGTCGGGGACGGGGCGCACGAGGGCGTCAGAGTCCGAGGCGCGTGCAGCCCGGCGCGAGCAGCAGCGGGCAAGGGAGGGGGGGCGCTGGCCGCACGGCGTTCGACCTCGAGCACGCTGGTCGACCCCGAGGACGCGCTCCTCGCCGGCGTCCTGCGTTGCTCGCTGACGACGGCGGAGACGGATGGGCGCCGCCTCCGCCGCAAGAATGCCGACGCGCTCCGACTGGCCATCCAGTTATCGGAGCACGAGGCAGCGAAAGAGGCAGCGGCGAAGGCGAAAGCGGCCCGCCACGTGAAGGAGCAGGACCGCCTGCTCCGCAGCCTGTCCAGCATGCGGTGCAGCTCCGACGAAGGCGACAGCGACGCCTCCACCTCCGGCGCTCCACCGCACGCTGACGCCTACACGGAGGAGGGGCACAACCGCGTGGACGACCGGAGGGGGAAGGGGGAGGCGAGAAAATGGTGATTTCCTCTGCTCTTCCCCGTTTGATGTACGCCTCCACCTACGAAGTATGTTTAAGTAGTTTGTAGTTTGGATTTGTCGATGAATTGCTTCTTTTGTTCGGCGACGCAATCCGATCCGATAAACTATGTTTGATCTACTATCTTTGTGTTGCATGAATTATATGGATATGAGGGTTCAGATATGAGGGATGCTGATGTGGAAGTCAGCAGATGAGGCGCTGATAATTGGAGAATAATAATTGTATTGATTGAGGCCTCAAAGGGCTGTTTATATAGATTACAAAACTTGGACTCCAAGACTAATAGAGATAGATTACAATCCAAAACCGGCCGGCCATACTATTCGTAACCGACCTATACTCTAATATCCCCCCGCAGTCTCAGCATCAGGAGTAACGATGTTGAGACTGGAGCGTATGTCGGTGAAAGATGCAGTCGGAAGTCCTTTGGTGAAAATGTCAGCAAATTGAGCACTGGTAGGTACATGAAGAACACGGACCTCGCCAAGAGCCACCTTCTCTCGAACGAAGTGTATGTCAATCTCAATGTGCTTGGTGCGACGATGCTGAACTGGATTGGAAGCCATGTATACTGCAGAGATGTTATCACAATAAACGATGGTTGCACGATCAAGTGGGCGATGAAGTTCCACGAGAAGCTGACACAGCCACACCGCTTCAGCCACAGCATGAGCAACCGACCTATACTCAGCCTCAGCAGAAGACCTGGAAACTGTTGCTTGCCTTTTAGAACACCAAGAAACAAGATTATCACCCAAATAAACACAAAATCCGGATGTGGACCGTCGAGTATCTGGACAACCTGCCCAGTCTTAATCAGAATAAACTGTCAAGCTTGTTGGAGAAGAAGAATTAATGAGAAGACCATGATCAAGAGTTCCTTTTAAATAGCGAAGAATGCGGTGGACGTGAGCAAGATGAGGAGCACGAGGATCATGCATAAAAAGACAGGCTTGCTGAACGGAGTAGGAAATGTTGGGCCTAGTGAGAGTGGCATATTGAAGGGCACCGGTGATGCTACGATACAAAGTGGGGTCAGAAACAGGATCACCATCAGCCGACAATTTGGCACCAATGTCGGCCGGGGTACGAGAGGGTTGACAATCAGACATACCAGAACGAGAAAGCAAGTCTAAAAGATAGGATCGTTGAGAGAGAAAAAGGGTAGACTTTGTGCGAAAAACAATAACGCCAAGAAAATGATGAAGAGGACCAAGATCAGTCATGAAAAATTCATGACTAAGAGAGGAGATTATATGTTGGAGAAAAGAGTCAGAGCTAGCCGTGAGAACTATATCATCAACATAAAGCAAGAGATAGGCAGTGTGAGAAGAGGAGCGAAAAATAAACAATGAAGAATCAGATTTGGATGGAATGAAGTCTATTGTTTGAATAAAGGCAGCAAAACGTTGAAACCATGCACGAGGAGCTTGTTTAAGACCATAAAGAGATTTGTTAAGAAGGCATACAGAATTGGGAGAAGAGGGATCCTCAAAACCAGATGGTTGCTGACAATAAACTGTTTCATTAAGCGTGCCGTGAAGAAAAACATTTTTAACGTCTAGCTGATGAATGGGCCAAGAGGAGGAAACAACAAGACTAAGAACAACGCGAATAGTACTTGGTTTAACAACGGGAGAGAAAGTTTCATCAAAATCAATGCCATGTTGCTGAGAAAAACCACGACACACCCATCTGGCTTTGTAACGAGCAAGAGTGCCATCCGAATGAAATTTATGAAGAAAAACCCATTTTCCAGAAACAACATTAACACCAGGAGGTTTGGAAACAAGAGTCCATGTATTATTTTGCTGAAGAGCGTTAAACTCATCGCGCATAGCTGAGAGCCAAAGAGGATCAAGAAGAGCTCGTTTGTAAGAAGTGGGAATAGGAGAGAGGGTTGGGGTGGCTGTGAGGTTGAGGCGTTTTGTGGGTAGAAGGAATCCGCGTTTGCCGTGGGTGCACATGACGTGATCATTAGTGGGTGGTGGAATGGGTACGGCGTTGGGTGGAAGTGGTGGTTGGGATGGTGGAGAAATTGTGGTAGGATGGGGTGAGCAGGGTGCGTCGGGTTGCCGGTTGCCAGGCCTGCCGGCTGCCTCGCTAGCCACGCCGGGCTTGCCGGGCCTGTCGGTTGCCGATCTTGCCGGGCCTGCCGGTGCCGGGCTTGCCGGGCATGCCGGGCTTGCCGGTCCTGCCTGTGCCGGGCTTGCCGGGCCTGCCAGTGTCGGGCTTGCCGGGATTGCCGGGCTTGCCGGGTCTGCCGGTGTCGGGCTTGCCGGGATTGCCGGGCTTGCCGGACTTGCCGGGGCTGCTGGGCTTGCCGGCTGCCTCAGGCTTGCCGGCCTCACCGCGGGAGAGGGAGAGGTGTTTTCATCGAATGTGACATGGCGAGAGACAAGCACGCGACCAGAAGATGGATCGAAACAGCGATATCCTTTGTGATCGTCAGAAAGACCAAGATGAATGCAAGGTAGTGAACGTGGTTCAAGTTTGTTGGAGGCGGTAGAAGCGGTGTTCGGAAAACAAAGACAGCCAAAAGCACGCAAAAAAGAATAATCGGGATGGGAGAGAAAAAGAGATTGAAAAGGCGAATAAAGAGGACATGTCTTAGTTGGTCGAATATTTAGAAGTAGTGTGGCAGTGCGAAGGGCTTCGGCCCAAAAACAAGAGGGAGGAGAAGCTTGTAATAGCAAGGTGCGAAGAATATCATTAATGGAGCGAAGAGAGCGTTCAGCTTTACCGTTTTGAGGGGAGGTATAAGGACATGAAAAACGAAGAAGAATGCCTTGAGAAAGAAAGAAGTTGCGGTTTTGAGTGTTGTCAAATTCTCGACCATTATCACATTGAATAAATCTAATTGGCAAGCCAAAGTGTGTAAGAACATATTGTCGAAAATTGAGAAAGATGGCATGTACTTCAGATTTAGCACGAATAGGAAAAGTCCAAATATAATGAGAATAGTCATCCAAAATCACAAGATAATATTTGTAACCAGAGACACTAGGGATGGGATAGGTCCATAAGTCACAGTGAATTAATTCAAACGGAAAAGTGCTACGGGTAGTAGAGGTTCCAAAAGGTAATCTAACATGTTTGCCGCATTGACAGGCATTACAGAGAGAGGGATTATGAGGAACAGTAGAACTAGGAATACAAAATTCTTGAAGCAAAGATGACAAGGTGGTTTTATTGGGGTGTCCTAGACGACGATGCCACAGATCAACTGATGCAAGCATGGCTCGGGGAGTGAATGTAGGTGCGCCATGAAGCGGATAAAGATCGCCCGTGCTATTGTACCGAGCGGGGACCTCCCCCGTTGTCAGATCCTTCACAGACAAACCAAAAGGGTCAAAAGCCAAAATAACTTTATTGTCAATGCAAAATTGGCGAACAGAAATAAGATTTTTGATTAGGGAAGGGACAACAAGAATATTGCGGAGAAGAAAATTGGCGTAAGAGGAAGAGATGTAAGAATGACCGGTGCAGGAAACAGGTATGGTAGAACCATCATCAATGGTGATCGTAGAAAAGACAGAAGGGAAACAAGCTGACAGCAAATTCATATTTGAAGACATATGCGAGGAGGCACCAGAATCGAAAATCCAATCCGTACCTTCGTTATTGAGAGTAAAGTTGTTCATGGCGTTGATGAAGGCGGCTTGATCCCAGGCCGGCTGCGGTAGAGGAGCAGAGGGGCCAGGAGCCTCCATGGGAGCGTAGGGCAGAGTCGGCGGCTGGTAGTATGCTGCCGGGGCCGGCAAGGTGCCGTTAGGAGCCGGCAAGGTATAGTAGGGTGGCAGTAGTCCTGGCGCGCTGGGAGGTGGTGTAGGGGTGGCGTTGTAGACGTGCGCCGGCGGCTTGGGCCCAAGAAGTCCAGGAGAACCGGTGGCCGGTCGGAGACCGGGGCTCCACGTGCCCGTGTATGCAGGCGGGGCCCCGTACGGTGATGGAGCCGACCAGGGCATTGGCCAAGCTTGGACAAGGCCGGTCCAGGGATCGTGCTGAGGAGGCCATGTCGAAGGAGCTGGTGGCGATGGAGCGGCCGATGGCGGAGCTGGTGCAGTGCCGGTGGGGCGAGGAGCAGGGGGGCGGTAGATCGGATTCTTGCCCCGGTAGTTAGGGCTCGGGCGCCATCCTGGCGGTGGTGAAGGAGCTGCTGCCGCCGCGGGAGGAGGAGCGGGTGCAGTAGATTGGCGCGGCTGCCCAGGCGCGGCAGCGTGAAACACCTGCGATGGCCGTTGAGCCTTGCGAGCTTGGTTCTTCTCTTCTTGCTGGAGGAGGGAGCGGACCTCCTTGAAGGTAGGGTAGGGCTTGAGCATGGGTATGAAGGACTGCTGCTTCTCGAACTGCTCGCCAAGGCCGACGAGGAGGGCGTTGATGAGGGCGCGGTCGTCGACGTGATCACCGAGTTCACGGAGTTTGTCGCCGATGGCCTTGATCCTCTGGCAGAAGATGGTGACCGGGACATCTCCCTGGACGGTCGTACGGAGCTCGGTGTTGAGGGCGTTGATGCGCGCGTCGGAGTTGTCCTGGAACAGCTGCTGAAGGGAGGCCCAAAGCTCGGCGGCGGTTGCATCGTCGGAGGAGACCAGATTGAAGAGCTCCGTGGAGATGCGGGTGTAAATCCACTGGATGATGGCGAGATCGTCTTTCACCCAGCGTGGATCGGCGGGCTGCGGAGGGTAGGACGGGTCGATGTGGTGGCGGAGGCCGCAGCGGCCGAGGTGAATGTTGAAGAGGTGGCCCCAATGGTAGTAGTTGTGGGCGCCAAGATCGAGAGAGATCGGGATGAAGGGGGAGACGTCAGCGATGGTGTCGGCTAGGGAGAACATTGGTAGTTGAGGAGGAGCTAGTTGGGTGGTTGTAGAGGAAGAGGAGGTAGGGGCACTGGCGGCGCGGAACTCGGCTATGGAGAGGAGGGGCCGAGTCGGCCGCGGCGGCGGCGTTGGCGGCGGTGCCATGCCAGGTGCGGAAAAACCTAGGCGTCTGATACCATGATAATTGGAGAATAATAATTGTATTGATTGAGGCCTCAAAGGGCTGTTTATATAGATTACAAAACTTGGACTCCAAGACTAATAGAGATAGATTACAATCCAAAACCGGCCGGCCATACTATTCGTAACCGACCTATACTCTAATAGGCGCGTCTGGTCAGTGTCTGCGGACGCGACGTATGAGGACCCATATTAGCAAGTTCGGGCTGTAGAAGCTGTCCACTGTTTCTGTGCAAATCTTTCAATGAAAAGGAAAACTAATCGGTAAGGAGATCCATTTGGTCAGTAGGGATTGGCTTTGCGTTGGTAGCCGTGGCTGGTCCTGCCTCTGCTTCCCCGGGATTAGAATCATAGTACAGTAGTACTGTAGGAAGATCTGAGTGGACACCGGACGCGGTCGATCTCGGGAAATGCAGGTTGTGGATGGATTCGTTTTTGCCATCGGCAGCAGCCGCCAATATATTTCCGTCAGCAAATGGATTTGTAGTGTGAACATGGCTGTCCCAGCGAGCATGCACGTTCTTGCGTGCACATAAAGATCCTTGGCAATTGGCATGTAAAGGTGCAACTTGATGCCGATTTGTTCAGCTTGTATTTCCACGGGGTTTAGGGTTTAGGCGCGTGTGTTCTGACCATCGTAAAGATCCTTGGCAATTGACATGTAAAGCTGCAACTTGCTGTACCTTTGCCTCGAAGAGCAACACGAACAATCCCCCTTTCTCCCAAAGGGCATTGACAGAGTAACGCGAAAGACACCCTCTCAGGACATCTCCAATGGTTGTAAGATAGTTGTTGGTAAACTTTGCCATCTAGGATATATGATGACATGGCAATAAATAAATGAGGAGAGAGAGTAAAGCTGTATGTAGATTAACCAACAGCTCTTGCACAAGCTCCAAGGCTATGTAGAGAGCAATTGCATTTATTTTATCTTCTCCTATTGGATAGTATAGATGCAACCATTGGAGTAGTTGTATGATCCTTTGTTGGTTGATGACATGGACAATTTTACCAACAAGACTACATACAAACTATTGGAGATGCCCTCATGCCGATTTGGGAAGTTGAGAACCATATCTGCTTTTCTTTTCTTTTCATTGTGCTACTCTGCAGGGAAAGGGATATTTCGATATGGTGATCCCTGCAAGTTGCAGCATCAGAATAATCGTCGGGGAAAGGGCACACAATCGAACTGACCGGATCAGGGACAGGAAGTATATATTGTAATATCGTGGCAACATTCATGGCAATCACACTTTCCTTCCAAAATCAACAGAAAAGCACACAAGAAAGAAAGTGGTTTGGTGAGTGACGGGGAATCGTATCGTATCCTTTGCAGGCCTAGGACTAGGTGCCTCCTTTGGCGAGAGGATCGGATCCTCGGTGGCACGAGCAAGGCCATGACTGGCCAGCTCGAACCCACCTGACCTGGAATCTGCACATACGCTGAGCTGGGGGTGTCCGTAGTTCCTGTGCTTGGCGTTAGGGTGTTCCCGCACCGGCACTATCACCAATGGCGGCACCACCTCATTGTCCTTGTCCAATGGTGACACCACCTTCTTGCCCTTGTACATCTGCATCATCAACAACACGCAGTTCAAAGGTCAGCATTCAATACTATCGGCCTAATGCTTCTATAATTACCAACACTTCGTACCGAGCACCGCACTCAAACCCTCTCTCATTTTCACCCCCTCGCTTCTTCAACCTCTCTCTGTTTCACCGCCTCTCCCTCACCATAAACTCCAACCCCAACCCTTTCCCCTAGGGCATGGGATGGAGGGCATAATTCCTCGGGTGCTCGCTCAGAGATCGTGCTAAGTTCGAGGAGACAATGAAAATGTGCTCGAACTTCACCAACATGGAAGAACTGCACAAGGAGGCCGACGCTGTGGTGAAGAAGGCGGCGGTAGATGAGTTGAAGACGCTGATTCCTGACCCAGCGAAGGGCGCTATGTCAGTTGACACCTGAAGCGCCAGAGAGTGAGAGGCCACTCCTTGCTCTATGCTGATTACTTTGAGAATACCGCACTCTTCAAACCGGAGAAATTCCGTCGCCGTTTTCGTATGTCAAGGCATGTGTTCAATCGCATCCGTGAGGGAGTGGTTCAGCATGACCCATTCTTTGAGTGCAAAACGGATGCCCTTGGCAAGCTTGGATTCTCCTCTTATCAGAAATGCACCGCCGCCATTCGCATGCTTGCATATGGAATTCCAGGCGATCTTGTGGATGAGTACGTGCGCATGAGTGAGTCCACATGTCTGCTGTCAATGTACAACTTCTGCAAGGCCGTGGTAGCGGTGTTTGGCCCCGAGTACTTGAGGCAGCCAAATGCCGCTGACACAGAAAGGCTGTTGGCGATCAACGCCGATAGAGGCTTTCCAGGCATGCTTGGCAGCATAGATTGTATGCATTGGGAGTGGAAGAACTGTCCATTTGCTTGGCAGGGCCAGTACAAGGGGCATGTGAAAGCGTGCACTGTCATATTAGAAGCGGTGGATTCGCACGATCTTTGGATATGGCATTCTTTCTTCGGCATGGCCGGTTCTCACAATGATATCAAACGTGCTGCAGCGTTCCTCAGTGTTCGCTAGGCTTGCAGAAGGCCACTCCCCACCTGTCAACTTTGAGATCAATGGCCACCACTACACCAAGGGATACTACCTGGCTGATGGTATATATCCTCAGTGGTCAACTTTTGTGAAGACAATGTCAAACCCCCAAGGAGAGAAGAGAAAGAGATTTGCCCAAATGCAAGAGAGTGCTAGAAAGGATGTGGAGCGTGCTTTTGGTGTGCTTCAATCCCGATGGGGTATCGTTTGAAACCCTGCATTGACATGGGATGAAGGGAAGCTTTGGGAGGTGATGACTGCTTGTGTGGTCATGCACAACATGATCATCGAGGACGAGCGTGATGACTCCATTTTCGACCAAGGATTTGATTTTCAAGGTAACAATGTTGAGCCCCTGCACCAACAACCGGCCACGTTTGAGCAGTTTACCCAATTCCATCGTGAAATCCGTGATTGGCACACTCATTTGCAGCTTCAAAATGACTTGGTTGAGCACATGTGGGATCACATTAGAAACCAATAGATGTATTGGTTAATTATCTATATTCAAGACAATTTCGATTTGGTTGTTATACTATTTTATTCGAGACAATTTCGATTTGGTTGTAAAACTATTTTATTCGAGACGATTTCGATTGGGTTGTTAAAACTATTTTTGTTCGAGACAATTGATATTTGAACGTGCAAACTTGTTTAAAACATTGATAAATATAAATATATGGGCATATTGGCCGTGGCGAACAGGATGCGGCCGAAGGATGTCGGACGCACGGCCACCGCATCCCAGGACAGGCCCGGACACGACCTCATCGCCCGCCCCAAACGGACAGAATCCGGGCCAAATGGACGTCCGGATGGGGTCGCACGGTGGAGTTGGCCTAAGGTAACCAAACGCGTTCCAAGTTGTCATCGAAAGCAAGAGAGAGATTCCTTCCTTTCCTAAAGCGTGCCGCGGCGCCCGGTACGAGACTGGCAATATTTGCCTTGCCAGTGGAGAATCAGAATCAGACGCGCGCAGGGGCAGCTCGAGCAAATCTCCATTCAGTCACGGCAGACGGGAGCGTCGACCAGATTTTTTCACCGAATCCTTGATTGATTCCATTAATTCCACAATCACCGCTTCACGATCTAGACGATCCCTCGCATCATGCCTAGATAACATAGTACCAGCTAGAGGCACAACGCATTGTTTAAGTGCGACTAAACGGGATCCGTATCCGGATAAATCAAGAGAAAACAGTGCGAATATGATACAGGCCGGCAGTGTCAACGTCCGAGAGGAAAACAGCATACGGGTAGCACCTGGATTAATTCTCTTATTTAAACTCTCAGTCAGATGGTATACCTCTGTGTTGTCAGCTATGTTCCTCCCGCGTACGTAGTGCTTGTCATGCGAGAGATCTCCTTGCTTGTTTAATCAAAAGCCAACGGTGGCCGATCCATGTCAACTGCTGAAATAGTCAATCGAGAAGAGAAACTGGAGTGTGATGTTTATGGCGACTATTCAGAGCATAACAGCTGCAGTGTTGCGGATTTAGCATATCTTCGGAGATATCTTTTCCGGGGATTCGACAGTATGTTTTGTGCAACAAGGTTTATGAGGTTTTTTTTTTTTTTTTTTTTTTTTTTTTTTTGCGGGTGTGGTTTATGAGGTTTTCGACAGTTCCAAGTCGCAGACTCGCAGGACGGAGTTATTTCCTGTTCTCCGGTCAATGAAGCTGTGGTGCTTTAATTCACACGACAATTTTAATTCTAAAACACTTTTGCTTATGTTCACATTATGATTTTAAATTGCACGAACCTCAAAACATGGGCACTTCTCCTTTGATTTAGACATTTCTATACTCTTAAGTTTGCAAAGTTCTTTTGGTCTAAAAGATTGCTATTCATTTGTATTCTCTGATCTTAGTTCGCCGATGGGACGAAAGAAGGCGGCGTGCATCGCGGACTGACTGAGCAAAGGAGAAACTCGGGGTCGAGGGGATAGCGCTGACAACAAAATACATGGAAGACCTAACTGGACATGTTTGTACATTAAGTGAAGTTTGTTTTAAACTAAGACGGTAGAATGCGACGCAAACAAACCCCCATGTCCAAACCCTGAAATCAATACCCTGACTTTATCGATCCCAGTCAATTGTAACCCTATACTGACCCTAGACCTGTTTGGAAAGACAATCCCGACCAAGATCCTTCTTCCTCGACCTCTTTCTCCTTCCGCCTCGAGGTCCATCTTCCTGGCCCACCGCTCAAGCACCAACTCGCCCCGCCTACGGTGGATCCTCTTTGGCGCCAATCTTTCTCAGTTTCGCACCGCCTCGTGCCCAAGTGGAGCGGGAGGACCACCAAGATGAGACCGGCCGGTCTCCTCTATACCGCGACTGCCGGTGCCCTAGCGGCGGAGTGTGGTCGTCCCATTCTCGCCGGTGAGCTCCTCTGCAGAGCATCACCACAGAAACGGGGGTGCGCCCTGCACGGAGGTGGCGGCTGCTCTAGATAGGCTGGCGGGAAGAGAGGGCCAATGTACCAGAGGGGGATTGAGATAGAGGATGAATATGACAGTGGGCCAACGTTGTCAGTGAGAGTAGCTATTGATTCTGGCCTGGATCATCTTTTTCCCGGTGCGCCAAACGGATCCAAGGTCTAAATTGATCGGGATCAGCGAGGTCAGGGTACCGACTTTAGGGATTTGGACGTGGAGGTTTGTTTAGGTCGCCCTCTGCAACCTCAGAGTTTAAAGCAAACTTCACTCTTGCACATTCGACTGGACCTAGGCCTTTGATCCTACGACCCGATTACAGATAGAAACCAAAATTCATTTTGCGGAAGCGTCAAGCTGTGACAAGAGAAAATTCTGTGCGTACGTAATACTAATCAGACGGCAGCGAGCTTCAAATCGTTGTGGAGGGTCGTAGGTAGCTAAATCTTGCCGTTTTGTAATTTTTAGTTCAACGCTAAAAAGGCACTTTTGTATTCGGAGATGCAATGTAGTTTTTTATTTTTATCTATTTGGCGAAAGTGTTGTTTGTATCTTTACGCCCCAACAAAGTTCACGACATCCGACGTGGATCGTCAGCTACCGCAAATTCAGTTCGAACATTCTACCACAGTTGTTAGTGCAAACTAAGGAACTGAAGAAAAATGTTTTTACGTCAAAAGATTTTGTTGTTGTCGTAAAGAAACAGTTCAAAACATAACTGAAGAGTGACAAAAATGCCAAAAAAAGCGATGAAACAACAAAAAAAATGGAAGAAGAAAAACTACGAATAGCCAAAATGGGCCTAAGCCGACGACATTTCCTCGCAGAGAGACGGGAACAGTCATGTTGGAAGTCAAATGGGTCAGCCCACATTGCCACGTGATTTGCTTTGATTTTCTTCTTCTTGTGTTTTTAGTCGTTTCTTCATTAAGAAAACGCCTGCTTTATTTTAGGAGATGTTTTGCAAACTTACTAAAAATATAAAAATATATTTAAGAAACATGTTCATTAAGTGTTTTATTTAAAAAGGAAGGAAGGAAGAAGTTAGAAAAAGCAAACCACCATCTCTTTCCTCCTCCACAAGAAAAGCTCTTCTCCTCCCGTCGGCGCCGCCGCCGGTCCGCCCCATCTCCGATGGCCTCTAGGCTATGGAGGTGCGGAGGATCTCGGCCCCCCGCCGGCGGGAGGGACCCCGTTCTCGTTCTGGTTAGATTCAGCGTCTTGGTTGGGGCTGTGTGGCGGCGGCGATATCCCTTAGTAGGAATAATGTCTCCCACGTTCTATCCCCGTCCGGATGGTGTGTCTAGCATCGTCGGAGGGCGTGTGGAAATTTGTCTCCGTCGGATCTCGCGGGATTCGGTCGGTGCTGGTCTTCGGTGGATCTGTTTGGATCCGGTCTTCGTTCGTCTTTGTTTGGGTGTTTACAGGTTTGATCCTTCTGATCTACGACTTTCTTCATCGGCGATGGTTGCTACTCTGGTGCGCTGGTCCTATGGGGCCTTAGCACGACGACTTCCCGACTGTCTACTACAATAAGGTTTGTCCGGCTCCGGTGAGGGAGGGGCGATGACGGCGGCGCGCCTTCGGCTCGCTCCAGTGCTTGTAGTCGTCGCTAGGTGGTCCACGGACATGGTTGTAATTTTTATTACCTCTGTTGTTCTTTGTACTGCCATGATTGAAGATGAATAGATTGGAAGTTTCTCGCAAAAAAAAA
This sequence comes from Elymus sibiricus, assembly GCA_039707655.1. Classification (NCBI taxonomy): domain Eukaryota; kingdom Viridiplantae; phylum Streptophyta; class Magnoliopsida; order Poales; family Poaceae; genus Elymus; species Elymus sibiricus. The sequence goes on from CM077665.1 coordinate 516,147,619, forward strand.
AGTGTTTTATTAAAAAAGCAGTGTATATTATAAAAAGTTCAACTTCTATTAGAAAATGTTCAATATATATTAAAAAAATATTCAACGTAAAATCTAAAAAGTTTTTCTATATTGAAAAATGGTCGATGTATGTAACAAAGACACGCATCGTATATTATAAAAAACATATTTACAAAATGTCACCATATATTGGTAAAAACGTTCATTGTTTATTGCAAAACCTATAAAACTAAATGTGTAAAAATAAACAAACGAAAGAAAAGAATCCTATATTTTTAAAAAGATAAAAATGTAAAATGAAAAACAAGACAGAAACATAAACCACACACACACACAAAAAGGAAACAGCCAAAAAAACCGCTGAAAAAAAACAGAAATAAGGCGGGCACATCTCGACGTTCGCTTCATTGAAGTAGTGAGTATATGCCGCCCGACGGCATATAGGATTGGCCCTGCTGAGTTGATAGCATCGTTTGGCGAGGTTGTTCCGTTTTTTTTTTTGTCCGTATGGCCTACAAGAATGACAACGCAGGCAGGACACTGCCAGGCTGCCAGCATGTCGAACTTCTAATGAAAATGATTTAAAATGCACAAAACACAAAACATGGGCACTTCTCCTTTGATTTAGATATTTCTATACTCTTCAGTTTATAAAGTTCTTTTGTTCTAAAAGATTGCTATTCATTTGTATTTTGCGATCTTTATTTTAGTTTAAGGCTATAGAGGCACATTTTTCTTTGGAGATGCAATGTAGTATTTTTTAATCTAAATGTTGAAAGTTTTGTTTCTATGCTTACGCCCAAACAAAGTCCACGACGTTCGATCTGGATCGCTCAGCTACCGCGAATTTTAGTACGAAACAGGCTTCCACACCTTTTTGTGCGAACCGAGGAACTGAAGAAACATGTTTTTAGGTCGGAAGGATTTTTTTATATATAAATAAACAGGTCGGAGGATAACTGCAGAATAAAAGAAAAAAAACTGGGACAAAATCGGTGAAACCACATAAAAAATGGAAGAGGAAAAGCTAAGAATAGCGTAAATGGGCCCGGGTCGACGACAGTTACTTGTAGAGAGTGAGTGATGGGAATAGCCAGTGTGCAAGCCGAATGGTTTGGCCCATTTTGTCACGCGAGCTGCTTTTGTTGTTTTGTCTTTGAATTTTTTACTCCGATTTTCGTAAAACTAACATTTTTGTATTTTAAAAGCTTCATATTTTGAAACTTATTAAAAATAGAAATTATATCTTCGAAATGTTTTCAGTAAATGTTTCATAATAGAATCAATGTATATTATAAAAAGCCAACCTTATATTAGAAAAATATTAACTGTGCATTAAAAAAATTCTTCATTGTGCATTAAAAAACGTTATATATAACAAATATATGCATCATACATTACAACAGAAATCAAATATTTTTATCGTATGCCAAAAAATTTACTGTGTATTTGAAAATGTGTTCCCCATATATTGGAAAATAATTCACAGTTTATTGCAATACATATATCAATATGTGTAAGAATAAAAAAAATCTAAAATCAAAGCCAAGATTTTTGAAAGGGACAAGTAAGAAATGAAAAAAAATAACCAAAAACTATAGACAAAAAAATGGAAACAATCGAGAGAAAAAACAACTGAGAAGAAAACAGCCGAAAAAGGCCTGCCCATCTCGATCCTCGCTTCAATGAAGTGAGAGCATATCCCATCCGCGGGAGGCATATAAGATTGGCCGCCAAGCATGTCGCATGATTCTCTGGTGCACGAATCATTAGGATCGCCTCATCATACGGCTGGACTTCATTGTTTAGTGTGACTAATTAAGCGAGATCCGTGTCCGGATTATGCAATAATAATATGTGTGACATAGGCAGGCAATGTCAACGACAGAACACAAATCTTAATCATCTATAGTCATGCACCGCAGGTTCTTTTAAATCCAAACGGTCCATGTGATGATATCGTTTTAATACTCTGGTGTCAGCTCTGCTTCTTTTCCGGCGTACATAGTGATTTCCATGTGGGCGAGGGAGATGTTTTTGCTTGTTTAATCAAAGCCAACGGTGATGTGAAGTAGAATCCTTAATTAATACTAGTATGACTCAAAAGATAATACTTATAATACAAGTAGTCGGTAAAATAAAAACTAAGAAAATATGTTTCTTTGCATTCATGGTATCTGGATTCAGCAATCTGTCGGATGATTAGTTTGGTGATTTGATAACATAAATATTGGATTAACTGTTAAGAGACTTCGAGTTTTCCTAGTTCAACACCAACTATGTATTGTTGCTCGGTCTACTTGTCATGTACAACAACAACAAAACCTTTAGTCCCAAACAAGTTGGGGTAGACTAAAAGTTATGCGCGATGGAGACATTGAACTCGCGACCTCCTTCTCATGATCGAGTGCTACTAACCAACCGAGCTAGTGAGTTCTAGTGAGATTGCATACTATCATGCTAGGTTTTTCAATCTCCTTCTGACATTAGGTCTTCTTTTGGGGAGTGATTTGCATTTCCTTTTCTTGCAGAACAAAAAGTCCACCAGTGTGGCCTTTCCTTACATTTAGAGCCCATGAAAAATTACACAAACACATATTTTCATGGGCCGTGCTATGTCTCACTTGGTAGATCCTAGTTGGACCGCGGGTCGCGGCCTACCGACATCGCGTGCGCCCCCCAATTGACGCTACACTTTGTTTGGGCAGGGTCAGTTAGCCGTTTCCGGTTTTCGGAAGGTTTTAGAACCTTCCCAAACCCGTTTTCCTTTTTTCCTTTATATTTTAATTGTGCTTTTTCTTTTATTTTTTTCTTTACAAATTCACTAACATTTTCAGAAATCTGGGAACACTTTTTTTAAATCGGTTAAAAAACCTTTGAAACTCGCTTATTTTAAAATCAGTGCACATTTATTAAAATTATTTTTTCATAGGAGTATTTTGGTCATCAAATTCAAAAATGTTCGGCGAACTGAAGAAATGTACTTGAATTCCAAATTTGTTCATCCAATTGTTTTGAATTTAAATCTGTTCGTCAAATGCAAAAAAGGTTAATCATAATTCAAAAAATGTTGATCCAAAATTCAAATTTTGTTTCACAAAATGCAATTGTTTTCATCAGCATATAAAAGTCTTCCGTAAAATTGAAAAAATGTCCATGAAAATTTAAAAAATGATCATTTTGTAGAAAATAGGAACATTAGTTTGAATTCTTGAATATTTATTGCATTAGTGAATATTTTCTGAAATTCTAATTCTTTTTAAATATCCGAAACATTTTTAAAGAAACAAAAAAGGAAATATATTTTTTATTCTTGAACATTTTAGAAATCTGTTAACATTTTTGTGCATTAGTGAATATTTTCTTCTAAATATTTTTTCAAATGTGGAACATTTCAAAAGAAGCAAAATATACTAGAAAATAATGAATGGAAAAAATGTGAGGAGCCCGTCCCGCACCTGGGACGGCCAGGGGTCGCACCTCGGACGACCTGAGTTCCGAAATCACTAATTGAGGAGTACTCCTTTCAAATATCACTGTCACCTCCACAGGTTGTGACAAGTGATGCACTACATGCGTGTCACCTGCCGCAACCCGAGAGTTTACCTTTTTTCGTAAATCCATTATTTCAAAACGTTTTATCGTTGAAATCACGTGTACAAATCTCGAACCATTTTCACCGTTGGATTTGTCGCGTCGAGATCTTCAAAACTAGATCCCATGTTGATAGGTTTTGATGAACTTTTTTTCACGAAAAAACCGTACTTCTCACGTTTTTTTTTCGTTTTCTGAGAGGCATGATCGTGCCTCTCGCAGAAGCAGATCCGTGCCTCTCGCGGAAGCAAAACCGTGCCTTTCGAGGAAGGAAAAAAAGAAAACGCGTTTTTCCCTTTTCGAGAGGCACGATCATGCCTCTCGCGGAAGCAAATCCATGCTTCTCGCGGAAGGAAAACCGTTCCTCTTGAGGAACGAAAAAAAAACGCGTTTCTAACGGAAGCAAAATCGTGCCTCTTCAGGAAACAAATCTGTGCCTCTTCAGGAAACAAATCCGTGCCTCTAACGGAAGCAAAACCGTGCCTCCTGAGGAATGAAAAAAAAGCAAACACATTTTTTCCATTTTCGAGAGGCACGGCCGTGCTTCTCACGGAAGCAAATCCGTGCCTCTCGCGGAAGCGAAACCGTGCCTTTTGAGGAACGGAAAAAGGTTTTTTTTCCTTTCGTTGAGGCATGGTCGTACCTCTCTCGGAAGGAAATCCGTGTCTCTAGCGGAAACAAAACCGTGCCTCTCGAGGAACGAAAAAAATGCAAACGCATTTTTCCACGAAAAAAATTGATTTTTTTTGTCCAAAAGCAAAGAAAGACCTGTGAAAAACCAAAATGCCGAAAAAAACCATCTAAAAAACTGAAAACGCGTGCGAAAAAATAAAAAAAAAATCTAGAGGAAACACCCAGAGCCCGACATATGCAGCTGAGAACGCGCCAAGTGACGGCACCTGAAAGCGTCCCTTCATAGGCTCCCGAAGGAGCGCTCCTCAATTAGTTGCTCCCCTGAGTTCCCTTCTCGTTTACGGGGATCCACCTCTTTCAGCTGCATTTGTACCTCTTCTCAAAAGCTGTGTTTGTGCCGGCCTCAATGAATCTTCCCGGAACTTTTTTTTCTTAGGTTTTTTTTTCCATTTTTTCATTTTCGTTTATATTTTCATTTCCTTTTCATTTTTCTTTTTCCCACTTTCACATTTATCTTTTTTCTGAACAATTTCGCAATTTTTGAACATTTTTTACAAATTACGATTTGTTTCTTGAAATCATAACATTTTCCAAATTCATGAACTTTTTTTTAAATCTTGAACAAATTTAAAATTTTGAACATTCAACTGAACCTACGAACATGTTTTGAAATTGTTAAGATTATTTTAAATATTATGAGCAGTTTTCCGAATAGGATGATATTTTTGTACCGACCATTTTTTTATAAATATGAAAACAAATTTTAGAAATTCTTGGGCATTTTTTGAATTTTGCGAAACATTTTTTGAATTCTTGAACATTTTCGGAAATCACAATCATTTTTTATATGTGTGAATAGTTTTTATGAAACCATAAACATTTTTTAATACACGACTATTTTTTATAGGTGGGGCCGAGCAAGACCGCCCGCCCTCAGCGGATCGGGGGGTAGGTATGGTCGGGCGCCCGCGACGCCCCTTCCTAACAGGGGCATCGGCGGTGTCAGAGTTCCGTGAGGGAAGGCCGACACTAGCGCCACGCTCCTCCACCCTATGTTCCGTAGGATGGAGGCGTGTGGGTGGACTGCCCCGCGGTACCCTGCCTACTGCAGGGGCTCCACGGACGACCTGAGGTGGGCCCAGGTCACTACTCTGTCCTCGACCTTGGGCTCTCTATGCCCAGAGTCGATCCGGGTAAGGTGGATCGATGGCCCACCAAGCTTAGGAACAAGGTGGATGGTGTCGTCTTCAGCCCTCAGCTCTGCACGAGCACGAGCCTCAGCCAACACACTATCCAACCTTTCCTTGGCGCGGATGGCTGAGATCTGCTCGAGGCGCGGACCCTTCTCACCACGGAACACGATGTCACAATCGAAAGCCACATTTCCCAGGTGACCTAGCGGGACGGAGCCAAGAATCGCAAAGCGGGAGTTAGAATAGGATAGAGCGGGATCAGGCGGGGGAGTACCTATGGGGAGGTCGCGTGCAGCCGCACGCAAGGTCGCCTTCTCCGTGATGGTCGGGACCCGGCCGTCGGTCAACGCCCTGGAGCTAGAGAGACGGGCGCTTTGGCGGGCGGCGACCGATGGAGAGGCGGCCGTCCGGGACCTGGCTCCGTCCTCGGGAGCAACGAAGTCAACCGAGGTCATCTCAGGCCCCGACGACAGAGGGGTGGTGGGGAACAGCGCCGGGGACCCCAAGGCTAAGGCAGGGGAGTCCCAGGCGAGCGAGTGTGGCAGACTGCTCCAAGGGACCGCGTCGAGGATGGAGGACAAACGTCCAACCCCGGGCTCCTGGTACCCACCTCCAGAGCCGTGGAGTGCAGGAAACCCAGGGGCGACTGGCTCGGCCGACGGCCCCTCACCGGCGGACGCGCCGGGAGGACCCTGTGCAGAGGCAGGGGGAGCCACCCTCGCCCGAGTCCGCGGAGCTGTCCTCCGACTGGCCTCCCTCCCCCTCCGGCCCCCTGGCCCCGCCCCCACCGACTGCGGGGGCGGGGGAGGGGGACCGGCGGCCATCCGAGCCTCCAAATCATCCAGGTCCAGCTCGTAGGTGAGGCAGAGCCCTCTGGACCCCCCGAAGTAGAAGATCAGAGAGAGGCCCTCAACCTCAGCGGAAGACTGGCATAGGATCTCAAAGCGAGCGGGCCCATCGCCCACCAGGGAGTCCACATCAACCGTCAGAAGTTTGCCCACCGGCTCAGAGACCACCTTGAGAATGTGGTCATGCTTGCCCCCCTAAGGGAGACCGAAGATGTAGATCTAGACCTTCTCGAGGGGAGGAACCGGGTCAGGGATCTCCTCCGCCTTCTTGATGGAGATCAGGAACTTGCTGATGGGGCATTTGATGATGTCGCGGGTGCATACGTTGATCATCTGAGCGGAGGGGAAGGGGACGGAGAAGACCAACGGGGCCGTCTCCGACACCACCCACAAGAAGGAGCTCCAGCTATAGTCTCCAATGTAAGCAGAGAGCTCCTCCTTAATGACCTCGGCGGTGACGATCACAGCAGGGGGGGGGGGCTCCTGCCCATGGACGAGGGACACTGTGGCGAGGTGCGTCCTGGGCGGCGGGACATCTAGGGTGGCGTCCACGTAGTAGAACTCACCCTTTCCCAGTAGCCCATAGCCCAGGTAGGCAAGCGGGGAGGGGCACCGGGGGGGCTCGCACTCCGACCGGAAGTGGCCGGCATATCCACAGTTGAAGCACATACTATCCTCGCACGAATGGTGGCGGCTCGCCCTGGCCAAGGGGGCCTCCGGAGCCGCCTGCTCCAGCCCCCAGCCCGGGGACGAACCAACCGGCCCGGTGGACCCCTCGCCGGTGATGGGGCCACTAGGACCGTTCACCTTCTTCTTCTTCTTCTTGGTCTTCTTCTTCCGTGGAGGAGGCGCCCCCGGCCCCGAGGGCTCGACCAACCGAGGCGGGGCAGGGGGGGGGATCGCGAGGGGACCCCGACGCACGACGGCGCCAATCGCGAGAATCGCCACGGTCCGTGGCTAGCCGACCACGGCCCTTATCGCCCCACGCGCGGCGCACACCACCACGCGAACTCTGCCCCGGGTCATGCCGCATACGATCGCGCTCGAGGGGAGGCGGAGCCGGGGCCAGCGGCCGGTGCTGCAGCTCGGCCCGGATGTCGGCCTTTCGACGGAGGTCCTCCTCGCGTGCCCAAGCAGTCCTGCCCCGAGGCTCAGCCTCGCGACGGAGGTCGGGGTCATGCGCCGGCGCCGCCTCCTCCCGGAAGTGGCAGGCGGGTGTTGCGAGGAGGGGACAGAAGGGCACCGGAAGCGCTGTTGCGGTGCGCGGGGGGGGGGGGGGGGGGGGGGTCCGGCCGTCCGCGCCGGAGCGGGCCTGAGGAGGATAATAGGTCGGGGGAGGGGGCGGGGGCTGGAGAGGAGCGCGACGGGAGGCGCTCCAGTCCTCCCTCGGGGCAAGCCGGCGGTCGTCAGGGCCGCGACGAGCACAGTCCCCAGCCGGCGGTGAAGGGCCGCGGGGCGGACAGGATACCTCGGGGCGTTCCAGCGGCCGTTTGGGTCGGGGGGCCTCGTCGCCCGGGAGGCGGGGAGCCATGAGGGCCGTCGCGTAGGAGGGATGACGGCCGGTTGGCGGCGGCGGGGGGGGGGGGGGGGGAGGTGAGCGCAGGAGGGGGTGTCGGCGGCGGCGTAGTGAGAGCTGGCTACGAGGGGAGGGGATTCGCGCGATGAGCGACAAGGCTAGGTTTGGGGAGGGGACGGGCGTTGCCCCCGAGCCGGTCCACCTCACCCCGAGTGGCGGGCGCCCCTCCCATCGCCAGCTGGGCCCCACGGGGGAGCCACAGCCAGCAGGGCGGGTCAGCCTCGGCAAGGGCCCACGACCGGTTCGCCAGATCCAGCGCCTGCTGGGCCTCAGAAGACATGGCCGGCCGCAACCGGCCCCAGGTCACCTGCCGGTTAGCAAGTCCGCCCAGTCGTTCTGCCCTAGCCGACCCGGTCCACAGGGACGGGGCGTCCTCCCGAACCTCCACCCCCGCGACCCCCGGCAGCGGCGGCCCCGACGCGCCCGGCCGGCGCATGGGAGCAGCCAGCGCACCCCATGGCGACCGCGGCCCGGCCGCAAGCCGGGGCATCGCCTCCAACTCCGCCGCCACTAAGGCAGCGAGCCGGACCCCTCTGCTAGGGCCCGCCGCCGGCGCCATCGCCCTCCTCACCGAGTCCTGGCCCTCACCACCACTGCCCCGGCGAGCCATCTCCCGAGAGCCGCCCCGCACAGCCGCCGGACGAGCCAGCGCAAGAAACTCGCCAAACAGCGGTGACGCGAGCGTGGCAGGCAGCTCCACACGGCCGCCCGCCTCGGCCTCATCCTCGTCGTCGGCGACGTCCGCCCAGCAGAAGGGGGCGGGATTCGTCCTCCAGGCCCAGGACGACCGCGGCGCGGGAGGGGCACCCTCTACGTGCCCACAACCCCGGCCGGGCACGACTGCAGCACCGGCGGCCATGTTGCCGGCGACCGCAACAGGCGAATTTCAAATCGCCCTAGCCCTCCGTGCCGTACAATTCAGTCTCCCGACCGATCCCACCATTCTTTAGAACTTCCTCTGGTCACCTTCACAAGATAGCTACTGCTGTCACAAGAATCTTCGATAACAAGCGAGATGCCATGGTGACATAGTGTAGTATACCAGCACAAATAGGCTGCGAGTGAGCGCTATGCAAAACCACTGAAATCATTGCGAGGAAGTGCTTGCAGGAATGAAGAATCAAATCACGTCCCTCAGTCAACATGAGCAATTCATTGATTTATCCCCATATCCCATCGAAATATAATCACTACGGGTCACTCGAGCTAACCTAGTAACTAACGTCCATTTGGCCTTTATATAACCTGAAAATTGTTAGTATGGAAGTTGAATCTACCATACACAATTAAGATCTTGTACTGATTGGTGCTTCACATGAGAATTTTGACAAGAGAAGCTTCTTATCGCACGGGTCGGGGCATAAGAAATATCTTCTCCGTTACACGGATAAATCCATTGATCATCTCTCTTCTCGTGTCAAATTGCACGTTTGTATGGACAGTTGTTCAATGTGCACTGAATTCTCTCTGTGTACCTGGTTTTATCACATTTATGTGATGCTTGTCTTTTTTTTTACTGTAAAAGAAACTTCCCTTTGAATGAAAGTAAGATGTATGTGAGTATAGCAGCCACCGACTATTTCCTAATGACATTGATCTCAATGCAATTGTTGACAAATTGTTTCCACATAACTCATTCTACCATTGCATCATTGATCATCTCTCTACCATTGCATCATTTTAAGTAATATACATATTCTCTTTAATAAATACATTTAATCGCTTTAAATCTATGTAAGTTTAGTCGCAAAGATACATGGGTGGGTCATCTATCTGGAAGTTGAAGTATCTCCTAACCCCTCCCGTGTCGCCCCCGCGCGGCGATCGGGGGGAACCCTAGCGCCGCCGCGTCCTCGACTCCCATTCCCACCTCTCCTCCCCGCCGCCACAGGGGCGCGCCGCCGGGCAAAGCTCGATCGGCGTCGGCGGCGGCGGGACCTCTCCTCCCCTCAGCTGCAGGACATGGCGCGGGCGGCGTTCGGCGGCGGTTGGCTGCGCATTGGCGGCGGGGCGCGCCGGCGAGAACTCGGGTGCGGGGCACACTCCCCCTGGTGGTCGCGTGGGGGGCCGCTCGGGGCGCTCCTGTGGTGGCCGGTGGTCGATCTGTTCCAGATCTGGCCGCCGGTGCCTCGAGCGGCGCGGGGCTACCCTCCGGTGGCTGGTGCGTCGCAGTCGCCAGGGACGGCGGCGGCATGACCAGATCGGTCGGCAGCGGCGCGGCCGGATCTGGGCCCTGGCGTGGGCCTTGGTCCCTGGATTGCGATCGGCGCGATGGCGGGTGCGACACGTCGGCAGATTGCCGGATCCGCCGGGATTCTACCATTATCTGGTCCATGACAGCGCAGGCAACTCCGGGGGAAACCCTAGTTCTCCTTGGGATCGAGCGATGGCGGTGCTTTTGCTTCGTACTCCCTCTTCAGGGCATCGTTTTGGAGTTTGCTTCGGTTGAAGGGACGAACGACGCCGGCGGCGCACGCCTGGTGGCGCAACTGCCGATGAAAATCACGTCGACTACGGTCATGGCGGACAATGGCGGCGTCTTTGATGTCGTACCCTTGTCGAGGCATCGCCGTTGCAGTTTGCATCATCAGGCTCGGGATGCTCCGAGGGAAACCCTAGATCTGGGTCTCCCGGATCGGACGATGATGGCATTCGCAGTATCGCTTTTCCTCCTGGGGGCATCGTTTTGGAGCAAGTGATGGCTGGAGGGGACAAGAGGAGGAGCAGTGTTGCATCTACCGCAGGGCCGACGGCAGATCACGACGGCATGGTGCTGCGGAGTTTCGGTGACGAGCGCGTGTGGATGGACACGTGCAGGATGGTGGTGTTGTCTGGCGCCGTGGTGGCGTCGACGGCCGGCCAGGCAAGGTCGATGCGTCAGTTCCTGCTATGGAGATGGACCGGTGGAAGATGGCGGCGGCAGCGAGAGTGCGCTGGACCGGTGTGGGACCCAGTCCCGGTATGTGGCTGGGCTAGGGCATCCGGCTATAGATGCTATGATTTTTGTGCGATGTCTGTTTGGTATTAGGCCCGGATATTCGGCACACCTTCATCAAGGGGATAGGAGTAGCAACATGTCTTGCCTAGATGGTGGCTTCAGGCTGACTAATGTATTACCTTGTATGGTTTTTATAATAAAATGGTTGCATGCATCGTCCAGATGCATCGTCTAGATTAAAAAAAAAAAAAACGGCGTGCTCTATTTAGATGCGGCTATGGAAATTCTATGGCTGTGACATGTGTGTATCTATAATTAACGTAGTCTAGATGTTGTGGAGTTATATTTAAGTAAAATTATGGAGATGTGACTCATCGTTTACTTTTCACGGTTTATCTTTGGACTTGTTCTAGACACTTGGTATTGTTAATGTCCAGTTAAATTGGCGACAGCTACTTTTCATACCAATAAATCGAGCTACCCTACCTAAAATTTACAATTTCAAGCAAAATTAAATCTTTCGTCAAGCGTTCGCATACGTGTTCGCAATTGCAGCCGCACAAATATGTGGAAAGTGACAAGCTGATATGATCACATAGGCAGCCACCCACACTTGCAACAATTTTTGCTATGTCCAGCTATGTAGCAGGACACGTATGCTGCAGCTCTTAAAGGCATATCTCTTCCGTGATGAGCTGTTCATGCAATTGATTTCTAGTTTGTGGAAATTTCACAGAAGCCGTGAAGAGAAGAAAAGTCTACAACCATATCCACGAGCATCTCATCTGACGCGCCGCGTTCCATCCCACCTCTATATAATAATGGTGGCGGCGAAGAGCGATTCCCATTCCAATCCAGTGCCAGCAGCTGCTAGCTACTCCTCTCTGGTACGATCATCCTCCTCTGCTACGTCGACGAGGATGGCCGCACGCCTTGCGCTGGTGGCGGCGCTCCTGTGTGCCGGCGCCGCGGCCGCCGCGGCGCAGCAGGCGAGCAACGTCCGGGCGACCTACCACTTCTACCGCCCAGCTCAGAACGGCTGGGACCTGGGCGCCCCCGCGGTGAGCGCCTACTGCTCCACCTGGGACGCCGGCAAGCCGTTCTCGTGGCGGTCCAAGTACGGCTGGACGGCGTTCTGCGGCCCCGCCGGCCCCCGCGGCCAGGCGTCGTGCGGGCGGTGCATCCGGGTGACCAACACGGGGACGGGGGCGCAGATCACGGCGAGGATCGTGGACCAGTGCGCCAACGGCGGGCTGGACCTCGACTGGGACACCGTGTTCGTCAAGATCGACACCGACGGCATGGGGTACCAGAGGGGCCACCTCATCGTCAACTACGAGTTCGTCAACTGCGGCGACAACCACATCGAGTTCCATGGAAAGAACGAGACGCTACCAGCCAGCACTGATGCTGCTGAGTAATTAAAAGCTACTGGTAGCACATGCATGATGCTCAGATGCTGCATTGTTGCGCTGTACGTACGCACACATGTGTGCATGCATGGCACGAAAGTGGAATAAATCAAACGGGAAGTGGAATAAATCCCATGTATGCATCTTAAGATTGTAACGGCGGGAAGTGGAATAAATTTCAGAACTTGGCAGAAATCAAGTGCGTGAAGTAGCAGCTGAAACAATGCTAGTAAAGTTTGGGAGTTGTATTAGCCTCAGCAGTCAGGTCAGTCCGGTTGCTGGCTTGGTTGGCAGCGGCGTTCTTCAACTCCCTTTGGAAACGTATCCCGGCAGGGTTTCTGTCGTATGGCTGCCGGTGGTGCCCCGGATCATAACGGCGTGCAGCAACCGTGTAGCAATGGAGATAGTGACGAGGCACCCGATGGACGTGACGTTTTTTTTTTAACCAGGCATAACCCTTTTTATTACTTTTGTAACGGAAATACTCCTTCCGTTCCTAAATATTTGTCTTTTTAAAGATTCAACTACGAACAACATGCGAAGTAAAATGAGTGAATCTACACTCCAAATTATATCTACATACATCCGTATGTAGTCCGTAGTGAAATATTTAAAAAGACAAATATTTAGGAACGGAGGGAGTACAAAAGTCTAATCGATCATTCAAGGAAACTAGGAAGGGTAAAACGAGTTCAAAGCATCCGTGAAAAACCCACTATAAGCATTCGTCATCGAGCAGCTCACCACGGGGCGAAAACCCAGAGACATCAAAAGAACCATCTAACCTATCCAATAATGTCCAGAAACCATCCGAAGGTTGCAAGCTAAACAGGAACATAAAAGAGGCTCACAAATGAGCAACCACTACTAGAAAAAGTCTAGTAGCAGCAGGGTAAAGGACTAGTAGTAGCGCGGTCTGCCACCCCACGCTACTACTACGTCTGCTAGTAGTAACGCGGGTGCCACCCGCGCTACTACTAGTTATCTATAGCGCGGGTCAGTTACACCACGCTACTACTAACTAATTAGGAATTAAAAAATCCATCCATGGCTGCTGCTGTTGGGCGTCATTGTCCTCTCCATCCATGGTTGATGCTGGTCCTGGAGGGGATGAAGTTGTCCATGGTGATGGTGCTTCCCCAACCAACTCGTCCCCACACCTCTCCTTTGCTGCTGCTACAAAAGAAGAGAAAAAAATTAGAATAGGAAAAGAGAAATAGAGAGGAGTAGGAGGAGCAACTCACCCGTGATCGTCGGAGTTGGAGCCGACGCCCGGTGACCTATTGCTGCCTTTCCTGGGAGGGCCCTGTCTCGGCGAGGAAGTGCAAGTGGTTGCGTCCATGGCAGATCTGGCCATCGCCATGGACGGCGCTATGCTGGATCTCCCTTTCCTTCCAGCAGCGGAGAAGGAGGAGGAAGGAGGGGGAGGGGAGGGGGCTGTAGGGGGAGATGAGGTCGCCGGGTTTGGGGGAGACACCGAGGTGCGAGGCCGGTGGTGGCGGTGGGTGAGGAAGGGAATTACGGGTGGGAGGGAGGAAGGGAATCGAGAGAGTGTGGGTTTGTGTTTGGGCCTCTGCACACTATGTGTACACATGTGTTGATGGGTCGATAGTAGTAGCGGCGGGTTTATACCCCCATGCTACTACTATGGCATGTCCTGGGGGCACGGTGGAGACCATTTAGTAGCAGTGTGGGGTTTATAGCCCTCGCTACTACTATCAATTTAGTAGTAGCGCGGGGTTTATACCCCGCGCTACTACTATGGCTTGTCCCGAGGGGCACGGTGGAGACCACTTAGTAGCAGCGTGGGGTTTATACCCCGCGCTACTACTATCAACTTAGTAGTAGCGTGGGGTCTATACCCCACGCTAGTACTAATTAGTAGCAGCACGACCATATACCCCTCGCTACTGCTAAGCATCTATCTATAACGTATTTCCTAGTAGTGAACCAACCAAAGCTCACACGAGAGCAACATGCTTAGGGGAACATAGTCTAAGGAGTGCATGTAAGAGAAATATCAGGGAGGTATCCAAAGCAGCTGGGACAACATCATTCTTTAGCCGACGTCCCCGGAGCTGCGCAGATCCCCATCATGTTCGAGGCATTGATCTTCACCATCTTGGATCCATGCTCCATCTCCTCACGATCAACACTAGCCATGAAACCTGTCCAGTAATTAAGATAACCACAAGCAGAATAAACCACATCAAAAGGAGATCTCAACTTCTTGTCCTCAAAGGTAGCTCGGTTGCAACAATTCCACATTAACAAAAGTGTAAAATTTCACTCCATCAGGAAGAAATGCATAATACCAGGAAAAGTATTGCCAAATATTGTTCGGACACAAATTCGTGCCCAAGACACAACGTACAGTCCTCCAGGCTACTCTAGCCACCGGGCAGGTAAAGAAAAGATGTTGAGAAGTCTCTCTCTCTCTCTCTCTCTCTCACACACACACACACACACACACACACACACAGTACAGAATGAGCACCCAGGATTGCCTGTCCATTTTCTCCTTTTCATGACATCTCTAGTTAAAATAACATCCTGGAAAATTTGCCACAACAAGATCTGAATTTGAAGGGGAATTTTTTATTTCCATATCCATCTATAATTACACCCAGCAACATTTCTTTCCAAATACTCATAAACAGAACTGGTTGTGAACCGTTTCTTCTTTCCTAGTCTCCACACAATCTGGTCTGGGTCGCCAAAAAGTGCCCAGGAACCCACCAAGTTTTTCAAGGTCTCCCACTGCTCCATCAGTGGAGAGTGAAGTCATCTCCTGAAGAAATTGCCATCAACCCCATCATTGAGTTGAGCTACTATAACTTCTGGATCGTTGCAAATATTGAACATGTCAGGGTATTTGTCTTTCAGGGGAGGATTATCATTCAGGGGGTCAAACCATAGTCTAGCAATGTTGCTAGACTTCAGATCACTCCTTAGCAACTAGGTAGTTTTCCTTGACTTCCATAATAGCTTTCCAAATCGTCGAGTCACCAAATCTACTCTGCACCGAGGTTATTGTTTATTTTTTAAAATATTTGGCCTGTATCACTTCTTGCCAAAGGCCTTGCTGTGTCTCAAGTTCCCACTACCATTTGGTGAGTAGGCTAATATTTTGCTTGCGAAGGTCTTTCACCTCCAAGCCGCCTTCATTTGGATCTACAGATACGGGCCCATTTCACCAAATGGTATCATTTGCGCCCCTCGTGTTCTTGCCAAAAGAATCTCTTGCAATGTTTATCTAGTTTGTAGATACCCTCCCTCCCCCGAGGATGCTGCATTACCAATCCATGATTCACAACATTTAAGGAATATCTCATCAACAAAGTTCCAATCTAGATTACGAAGGCTGGAGTAGCCGACTGGAACTCTCAGATATTTCATAGGGAAGGTGCCCAATTTGGCAATTGAATAACTCCGCATAGAAGTTCAACATATTATCATCTCCCCCAACACACATGATTTCACTTTTCAGGAATTTAATTTTGAGTCCAGACATCAGTTCAAAATATAGAGAAGGAGTTTCAAATTAACATTAACTTTTTTATCATGTTCAAAACAGATGACCGTATCATCAGCATATTGGAAAATGGCCACACCATTCTCAATAAGGTTGGACCAAGCCCAGTGATCAGTTTCTCTTTTTGTGCATTCAAGATCATTTTAGAAAGCGTTTCAACAGCCAGGTTGAAAAGAAAGGGGGGAGAAGGGGTCGCCTTGGCGCACCCCTTTGTAACTTTTAAAATAAGGTCCCACTTCATTGTTTAATTTAATACTCACTGTGTCATTGTCAATAATTTTTTCAACCCACCCACAGCAGGTTGCTCCAAATCCACGATTACGATGACATTCCAGAAGGAAATCTGAGTTTATTTTATCATACGTCTTTTCGAAATCAAGCTTCAACACAACCCCAACTTTTTCTTGCGGTGAGTATGGTGCCAAACCTCGTGAAGAGTAAGGATACAATCCATAATAGTTGTATGCTTTATGAAGGCATTTTTATGTTTGTTGATGTGAAGATCAACTTTGAGGATGAGGTGCAAGCATTGTTGCTGCTGAGTTCCATGCCTGAAAGTTGGAACACGCTTGTTGTGTCACTTAGCAATTCAGCTCTGGATGGGAAGCTGACTTTGGAGATGGTGAAGAACAGCATGTTGAATGAAGAAGCCAAAAAGAAGGAAAAGGGTGATGCCTTTTCTTCTTATGCGTATGTGGCTAAAACCCATGGGAAGAATGAGAACCGTGGACGCGGTCACACCAGATTTCAGCAAGGCACACACAAATCCAGGGGGAGATCAAAGTCAAACCAGAGAAAAGATATTACTTGCTTTCATTGTGGCAATCCGGGGCACATAAAGAGAGAGTGCAGGAAGTATAAAAGAGATCTTGCAGAGGGGAAACTTGCAAAGAAAACCGAGCAAAAGGCTGAGAGCAGCTCAGCCATGACTACAACAGATGAGGACCATCTAGTCATTGAAGATGATGAATGCTATAGTGTTGTTCGTGATGATGCCATGAGTTGGATTGTGGATTCAGGTGCATCCTTCCACATCACATCACACAAGGAGTATTTCACATCTTACACTAGTGGTGTTACTGGCCAAGTGAGGATGGGAAATAGTGGTTCATCAATAATTGTTGGCAAGGGCTCTATATGCATTGAAACAAATACAGGTTGCAGGTTGGTGCTCGATGATGTGAGGTATGTTCCCGATATAAGGCTGGATTTATTGTCAGTGAGCAAGCTTGATGATATCAAACATCCCAGTTATTTTGGTGAAGGGAAGTGGAAGCTCACCAAAGGCTCTTTGATTGTGACTCGAGGAAGTAGGCAAGGTAATCTCTATGTGACTAAAACCAAGTTGTGCAATGAGGTGTTGAACATTGCTTAAAAAGACACTTCGGTGGAATTGTGGCACAAGAGGCTTGGGAATATGAGTGAGAAGGGCATGCACGCTCTTGCTCACATGGAGTACCTCTCTGAGTTGAAAGGTATATCCTTGAAACCCTGTGCACATTGTTTTGCTGGCAAACAACATAGGGTTGCATTTCGTACACTCTCTCCACATCGTGCAGAAAATGTTCTTGATATTGTGCACACTAAGTTTGCTCCATGACTGAAAAATCACATGGTGGAACATTATACTTTGTGACTTTCATTGATGACCATTCCAGAAAGGTTTTTGTGTATGTGCTGAAACACAAATACCAAACACTTGAAGCCTTCAAGGAGTTCCATGTCAAAGTTGAGACAGAAACTGGCAGGAAATTGAAGTGCGTGAGATCAGAAAATGGTGGTGGATACCGAGGTCCCTTTGAAAGGCATTGTAGAAAGTTTGGTATCAGGCTTGAGAACAGTCCACCAAAGACACCTCAGCTCAATGGTCTTGCAGAGAGAATGAACAGGACACTCATAGAGAGGGTCACAGCTATGCTCTCTCATGCTCATTTGCCTAATTCATTTTGGGCTGAAGCATTAATGAATGCTATGTATGTGGTTAACCTATCTCCCTCAGTTCCTCTTGCAGGTGATATTCCTCAGAGAGTTTGGTCAGGGAAGGAGGTATCATACAGGCACTTAAAGGTTTTTGGTTTCAGGGCATTTGTACATGTTCCAAGGGACGAGAGATTCAAGCTTGATAGTAAGACAAAGCAGTGCATCTACCCCAGCCAACCAAGTGAAGAGTTTGGCTACAGGTTGTAGGATCTAACCAATAGAAAGATTGTGAGAAGCCGAGATGCGGTGTTCATTGAAGATGAAATAGTAAAAGATATTGGGAAACCAGAGAAGCCAATGACCAACACACCTCAGGTTGACATGGATCCAATCTGTCCTCCTCTCGTGCATGACAATCATGGGGGAGATAATGACACTAAAGACAGTGGAGATGCAACTGACCAAGGAAGTACAAGTCAAAGTGACGAGCAACCGTCAAGTGATGATGATGATGATGAAGTTAGTAATGATGACGCCAACGAAAATCCACCTGATTCACCACCAGTGGAGCATCAAAGAAGAAGTGAAAGAGGTCGCATTCCTTCTTCTAAGTATCCATCACATCAATATGTGTTGATGACTGATGCAGGTGAGCCCTCATGCTATGAGGAGGCAATGTCTGATGAGAACAATGATGAATGGTCAGAAGCCATGCAGGATGAGATGAAATCCCTGTATGAGAATGATACTTTTGAGTTAGTAAATCTGCCAAAGGGCAAGAAAGCACTCAAGAACAAGTGGGTGTACAGAGTGAAGACTGGAGAAAACACCTCACATCCAAGGTACAAGGCCAGATTGGTTGTGAAAGGTTTTAGTCCGAAAAAGGGCATCGATTATGATGAGATATTCTCTCTGGTGTTCAAGATGTCTTTGATCCGAGTTGTGCTTGGCATGGCTGCCACCATGGACTTGGAAATTGAACAACTTGATGTGAAGACAACATTCTTACATGGCGACCTAGAGGAGTAGATATACATGGAGAAGCCAAAGGGATTCATGGTTGCAGGCAAGGAGCACTTAGTATGCAAATTGAAGAAGAGCTTGTATAGCTTGAAGCAAGTTCCTCGGTAGTGGTACAAGAAGTTTGAGTCTTTTATGACTGGGTTTGGTTACCATAAAGCACAACCTGATCATTGTGTCTTTATGAAGAGGTATGCCGAGGGTAATTTCATTATTCTCTTGCTGTATGTTGATGATATGTTGATTGTTCGAAATGGCACAAAGAGGATTGCTCTCCTCAAGAAGGCTTTGAGTAAATCATTTGCCATGAAGGATTTGGGACCAGTCAAGCAAATACTTAGCATGAAGATCTCCCGTGATAGATCAAACAAGCTGCATTGGCTCTCACAAGAAAGATACATTGAGAAGGTACTTGAAAGGTTCAACATAAAGATGCAAAATCTGTTATCTCTCCGCTTGCAGGCCATCACAAACTGAATTCAAAACAGTGTCCTACAAGTAAGAAGGAGAAAGAAGAAATGAGGAAAGTACCTTACCAATCTGCTGTGGGCAGTTTGATGTATGCCATGGTATGCACTAGGCCTGATATTGCCTATGCTGTTGGAGTTGTTAGCCGGTTCATGAGAAATCCAGGTAAAGCTCACTGGGAAGCAGTGAAGTGGATTCTCAGGTATATATCTCAAGGGAACTTCTACATCTTGTTTATGCTTTGGAAGCGGTGAACCTGTATTGCAAGGCTATACAGACGCGGATTATGTAGGTGACAAGGATCGTAGGAAGTCCACATCTGGATATCTGAGGACTTATGCAGGGGGAGCAGTGTCATGGCAATCAAGATTGCAGAAATGTGTTTCTACGTCAACTACAGAAGCTGGGTACATAGCAGCAGTTGATGCTGGCAAGGAAGTGTTGTGGATGAAGAACTTCTTGCAAGAGCTCGGCATGAAGCAAGAGAAGTATGTTTTATTTTGCGACAGTCAAAGTGCTATTCACCTTGCCAAGAATTCAAGCTATCACTCTCGAACCAAGCACATTGATGTGAGGTATCATTGGATTCGAGATGTTGTGAGTTCCAAATTGCTGAAACTTGAGAAGATCCATACCGACGACAATGGTTCGGATATGATGGCCAAGATATTGCCAAATGAGAAGCTACAAGTATGCTGCAAGGTAGCGGGCATGGCGGTGCCCCCCTCATGAGTCGGATGGGGAGATTTGTTGGGATATCCTCCTCGTGTGGGCTGTGAGGAGATGACCATTTGAAGCCTTTTTGGCAGCCCAAAGAGGTGCATAAGCCCACTGCCCATTAGGGTTATGACCTAGGGTCATTTTGGTCTTTGCATGTGAGAGGATGGGGATGCTTACCCTCCATCCAGCAGCCACCACCAAGTGTGACGAAAATCAGTTCAGCTTCCATTAGAGAAGAAGAGAGAAAACCAAGTGAGAAAGGGAAGAAGAGGAAGATTGAAGGAAGAAGCAAAGGGAGTTCCTCCCCAAGGTTGTGATGCTCCAGATCCACCACCTTGTCTCCTTCAAGCTCCGGTTCCACCATATTTGGTGAGATTGTTCCAATCCCTAGCTCTTGATCCCCAAATCCTATTGTGTTCATCCAAGATTCAGAAATCTTGATGTATGAGCTAGAGAAGAACTTGTTGTATCCCACGTTTGATAATAGTGGAAGAGGATTTGGGTGGCTTCGGCCCGTGGTTTTTCCCCTCAAGTTGAGGGGCTTTCCACGTAAAAATCTGGTGTCTCATTGTTGATGCTTGCTGCCGTCCAGAAAGTTTCTCCTACCACAAGACACCCCAGAGAGGAGTGTCCTGCCTGTTGCGAAACACTTTACCTCCATATATGCTGCTGCATATGTTTCCTTCCGTGCTAAGCAACAATCCTTGAATTAGTACATGATGTGGTGCTGAGATTACTTTGTTTCTGCTGCAGTTTTCAGTTAACCACAAGTGCATTTGTGTGCTAATTCCCAACATTACTAAACCAAAGTTGCCATGCAAATTCGGAGTAAAAAGTCCATTAAGTACCTCCTATATCTCTGATCTTTAAACCTTTCAGTTTCAAGCTTTATTATTGGTCTCTCTTTGATTGCCGCACTTTTTTATTAAACGATTTGCAATTATTCTCATTATTTTCTATGTGTTATTTAAATGCTAGGTCATGGGAAGCATAAGAATCTAGATATCAGTTTACACGTACGAAGATCCAGCTTTTTCTAAGAATATCTTCTAAGCATCATGGCATTGCACGACGAGTGAACAGTTTAATGTACATGGCTCGAGGGTAAAAGCACGTGGACAGCTGGAATGAACATACACATTTAGTAACTATTTCAAAAAAATGAAACCTCATGATGAAGAAAGCAACTTGATCATTAGCCTATTTGCCATTCTTTCTTATATCAGATTTCTTACTTGCTTTGTCTTAGTTTATCGACTGTATTTTTTTATAAATTATTAACTATATCCTCTGATGAATATGGAAGATATTTGACGCTCCAAGAGAAAACTCCATGGTTATAATCCAAATTGTGTTGAGATGCAATGCCAAGAAAATGGAATATAACAGTTTGTACGGGCGAAAGGTTAATTACTGTACTTTGCCCCACTAAAAGAGAGATATTATCATTGTCCATGGTGCATTTCGTTTGCATTTTCCTGTGATAGAAACGGGTACACTTTGTCATGCTTGCCTACAATTCATTTTACTAAATTTACATGGCAGTTGAGAACTGATACATTACTGCCCTCAGTCCTTCTTTTTTTCTGTATATTTAGGAACATGATACTACACTTGGTCTTTTTGCAAAAATAATAATTCTTGCAACCAAGATGATGTATGTGATTTTAGTCAGCTAATGCTGATGCTATATGGGATTCTTTTGTATTGAAGGAATTGTGTACATAATGAACCATATATTACTTATCCAGTGATGTATGCTCATTACTAATCCAGTGTGTTGTTTTCTTGTGATGAAAACTACTGCATTTCTTATCCATTTTGTCATCGTGAGCTCCAGATAACTACTTTGTGTGCAAATATGGCAATGGATAACATCCTCTGGATTAACAAGTTCTGTGTTGTTGCTCTTACTATCTACCTGTTCTAACAGTGCTATTGATGCCTTTTTCTTCTGGAGTACCAGAAAAAATAGCAGGTAATAAAAACCTCCTTTTGTGACCTCTCAAATGTTTGTTTTTAGAATGAGTTCATTTGTTTGGTATTTCTCTGTTTATTGAATGGTCTGTGGATGCTAATTGTCTAGCTGTTTTTTTAACCATTAGTGAAGAAGGTTGGTGATTATACTTAGTTTGTACGTCAGTACAGGCTGTATGTTAAGTAGTGAAAAAGCAGTAACATACTAATTAGATTCTTCTATATTTGTATTTGCTTTGCCTTTATCTTCCTACAATAGTTAGTTGTTTTAGGCAGTCTGTGCAAGTATTCCCATGGCACATCATGGATACGCATTGGATCAATGTTTTGTTTATTTGATCGGTTTTTTTAGCTACCCAATTTACGTCTTGACGGTTGTCCAAGATGAGTTTCACTTGTTTGTTCAAATCATCCCTATAGTACAAGCCATGCAAACGCCATGTAAAATGGTTTTTAATCGAACCGAAGCCATCTATTGGAAGTAACATTTGTAGGGACTGAACCTGTATGGCACTCCTAATAATATAGAGTAAAGGCAATAACAACTTTGTTTGTTGTTGGCTTATAATGGGCAAGTTCCTACTCCACTACAGGAATCAGGTACTTTGCCGTCTGCCATGGCAGACGGCAAAGGATAGGCCTGCGGACGGTAAAACCCTTTGCCGTCAGCCAGCAGACGGCCCCACGTCCGGCACAGAAAATTCCAGTAAAGGGGGGCTTTGCCGTCAGCTTTACAACAGCAGACGGCAAAGACATTTGCCGTCTGCCATCCAGGGCCTGCACAAGAATCAGGTTAGCCCCGTTAGGTGGCTAACGACAGCCTTTGCCGTCCGCTGGCAGACGGCAAAGAGAGCAGCTCCTTTGCCGTCTGCCAGCGGACGGCAAAGTGACCAAATGGCTCAGACCTTTGCCGTCTGTAGCAGACGGCAAAGAGCCCTTTGCCGTCGGTGGCACATGGCAAAGAGCCTGTATTGCCCCTTTTTATTCTGTTTTTTGTTATATCCAATCATTTTCACAAGCAAATATATGATATATATATATATATATAATTCACAGAAACTATATCCCTGCCATATGGATATGATCATCCAACAAACATACTAAATCAAAAGTGCAAGTTTCATCCATACATGCATAGTTTCATCCATATTACAATAGTTTCATCCATATTACAATAGTTTCATCCATAGGTAGCAAGTTTCACATTGTTCATCGATACAAAATCAAAACAGAAAGTAAACACAAGAACTCCATCAATGCAAGCTTCCGTGAAGTGAATCAAATCTGCAAAATGGGAATAAGAAAGTTAGAAGAAGAATACTAGAAGAAGAAGAAGAAGAAGAAGAGGAAGAAGAAGAAGAAGAAGCGTTTTTCTTCTCTTTCTCTTTCTCCTCTTGTTTTTCTTTTTCTTATTGCTTATTTGTGTCATTTTAGAGCTAAACTAGGTAATTATGCCATTTTGACCTAACTAAGCTTATTGTGTCATTTTGCAAGAAAATAAGCTAAGTATATGACATTTATGAGGTTGCCAAGGTTATTATGCCATTTTTTTACCTAAGTAAGCTAATTATGCCATTTTTTTACATAAGTAAGCTAAGTACAAGTCATTATTGAGCTAACCTAGGTAATTATGCCCTTTTTGAGTTAACTAAGCTTATTATGTCATTGTGGAGGAAACAAAGCTAAGTATAGGTCATTTTAGAGCTAACTTAGGTAAAATAGGTCATTTTGGAGCTAAGTAAGCTTATTATGTTATTTTGGAGGAAACAAAGCTAAGTATAGGTTATTTTAGAGCCAACTTAGGTAAAATAGGTCATTTTGGAGCTAAGTAAGCTTATTATGTCATTTTGGAAGAAACAAAGCTAAGTATAGGTCATTTTAGAGCTAACTTAGGTAAAATATGTCATTTTGGAGCTAAGTAAGCTTATTATGTCATTTTGGAGGAAACAAAGCTAAGTATAGGTCATTTTAGAGCTAACTTAGGTAAACAAGGTCATATTGGAGCTAAGTAAGCTTATTATGTCCCTTTGGAGGAAAATAAGCTAAGTATATGACATTTATGAGCTAACCAAGGTTATTATGCCATTTTTGACCTAAGTAAGCTAATTATGTCATAAATGAACTAAATAAGCTAAGTATAGGTCATTATGCATTTGTTAAGCAAAACACTAGAGAAAACTTACCGTCCTCGTCATCACGGAAGTCAAGCACCGGGGTTGCTCGGGCCGGTTTCACCTGGAGAAGGATGCCCTGGAGAAGGGTCGTGCGATGCGGCTCGGGAGTTATGCTGCACCAAAGATCATTTGTAATGTCTCGTTAGCATGATGGCACTGAAATGTTAAGACTAGTAACTAATGACCATTCAAATGAAACTCACCGTTCCCGTAGTGGTAATGACTGGCATCGGCGGAGGGGTCTGGCCGGACTTCCCACACATAGACATCACATTTGGTTTTGACAAGTCAATCATATTAGTTATTAATGAAACGAACATTACATGCATGATTTGGCTAATATGAAGAAGAAACTTACCACGAAGAGCTCGTACATGGCCCGATGAGACGCCTCGTTCCGTGCCCTCTCCTCCTCCAACAACCTAGCCGTCCTCTCCTCGAACTCCCTCTCCTTCTCCACCGCTTGCCGGTCCCTATCCTCCAGAAGCGCCTGGGTTGCCTCTCTATCTTTCTGAAGAGCAGCCCGCAAAACAACTCCTCGTTAGCATTGTAATCATCTTTGTTCGCACACACAATGTAACGGAGGAAAGCTATCCGAGTCCTCTTTTTGAAGTTGTCGCACCGGACACAGGGGCACCAGGTTCTTTCCTGGCCATTTGCAAATGCGGCTCTCACAAACCCCTTGGTTTTTGTTAACCATTCATTGGTCATGTCTTCCTGACTAGTGTGACCGATGTACATCCACGCACGATCACTCATCTTGCCTAGCTACTGGACACACACAATATATATATATATATATATATATATATATATATATATATATATATATATATATATATATATAATTCAGCATATATATTTATTAGTTAATCAAGTTTGTCAGTTTTATTACGTCCATGCAACCTACACGCTAATAGGTAAAGATAGGTCCTAATCCCACCCGAGTATGTGTACATTGGGTTCGTTTTCCCATGCTCTGCTCCGGATCCGACGCAGAATTTCGGCAGCACCTCCCCGCTGTTGTCCTGATACACGTCTCGGCAATAAGCAGAGAGGATGTGTACCCAGAGAAAAACAGGGAGGCACTGAAGAAATTCTGCATCGGATCCGGAGCAGAGCATATGGGAAAA
This sequence comes from Elymus sibiricus, assembly GCA_039707655.1. NCBI lineage: Eukaryota > Viridiplantae > Streptophyta > Magnoliopsida > Poales > Poaceae > Elymus > Elymus sibiricus. Next base: position 516,172,760 of record CM077665.1, read on the forward strand.
CGAACCCAATCTACACATACTCGGGCTGTCCATGGATAACGTTGGACAATTCGAAAGAATCACGGTTATAAATATGCAAATGCATGCATATTTATAACTGTAACCCTTTCGAACGGGAGACACATACTGGTCACGCATACTGATGATTCAATCTACCTATAGCTAGCAAGTTTCATCGGCACGAAGACCGGAACAGAGCAAATGAAGGGGGAGGAGGAGATGTCATTTGTGCTCACCCACGAACGCAGGGGCGGAGCTCGTCGAAAACCAGACCCTCGCAGCGACGAAAACAACTGCACATTTAAATCCAAAGATGAGTAGCATAGCATTATTGTTTTTTCCGTCAACCTAACTAAATATTTACAATAGGATGCCACTGCCAAGTTGTAAAAAAACAACTCGCACTGCTCGTTCCGTCCACGCGGAGGCACCCCTACCCTAAATATATGTCATTCAGGGTTCCGTCGACGTCGAGGCACCCCTAACCTATATAGATGTCATTTAGGGTTCCATCGACGTCGAGGAACCCCCTAACCCGCTTGTCCCCGGCGCTCTCAGGTATGGCGACGCACGGTCGACGGGTCAGCACGCCATCTCTTCCAGTTCCGAAGACCTCTCCTCTCCTCTCCGAGGATGCTCCTGATGAGGTCCGCCGCCGCCCCCTGCTCCTTCACCTCTCCATGCTCCTCCACCGCTTCACCTTCTCCTCCTCCGCTTCATACGCCATCCGCCGACAGGCCACCCTGGCCCTGTCTTCCCTATCCTCCTCCTCCTCCTCTTCCTTCTCTGCTCACCACCTGGTCCCCTCCCCCTCTTTCCGGCAGCACCCGGACCAGGGGATTTTCGGCCTGGGCATCAGCGCCGGGACCGGCGGGACCCACCACCATCACGGTAAATCCTATCTATCTATCTATCTATCTATCCAATCTATCTTTCTATCTAACTATATATACATCTATTAAAAAAACAGAAAAAACAGAAAAAAAAACAGAAAAAAGAGGGGGGAGAGGCAGGAGCGCACCAGAGGAGGGGGGGGGGGCAGGGGGCGTCGAGCGGCCGGCGTAGGGGCCGCCGGCGTCGGGGCGGCGCCACGGTGGGGCGGAGGGCGCAGCGGAGGGGCGTCGGGGCAGAGGGCGCGGGGCGGCGGCGGCGACGGGGAAGCGGCGGGGCGGGGGCGCGAGCGGGGCGGGGTAGCGGCGGGGCGGTGGCGGCGACGAAGACGGGGGCGGCGGCGAGAGAGAAAGGGAGAGAGGCCGGGGGCGCGGGGCGGCGGCTGGGGCGGGGAGCGGGGCGGCGGCGAGATGAAGAGGGAGAGAGGCCGAGGGTGCGGGGCGGCTGCTGGGGCGGGGAGCGGGGTGACCGCGGGGCGGGGGAGCGGCGGGGAGACGGCGCGAGGCGGCGGCGGCGACGGCGAGAGGGAGAGGGAGAGAGATGAGCGAGCGGTGTGGCGCGGGGCAACCGTTAAGGATGCCCTCTTTGTCGTCTGCTAGCAGACGGCAAAGAGGGTCGTCCGTTAGATGGCCCACTTCCCCTCTTTGCCGTCTGCCTTGGCCTTCTTTGCCGTCTGCTAGCAGACGGCAAAGAGGCAGCTGATGGCAAAGAGGTGACCTAGTCAACGCCGTGCCCCAGTGGGGCCCACCATCCTCTTTGCCGTCTTCCATAGGCCTCTTTGCCGTCAGCTAGCAGACGGCAAAGAAAGGACTGATGTTGTATCTTAAAATTTGCTGCAAGTCGGGATCATTTAATTATGTGTACAGTATTTTTCATTACTTGGCCATTGTTTATTTCTGATATGCACATCAATTTTTCAGATATTATTAATAGTGGTTGTACCTTTAAGCTTTTGTGAAATATATGTGCATTGAATACGATGCATGTACTAATCAGCGGATCATTACTATAGTTTGTAGAGTGTCAAAACCTTACACTCTATGCATTCTTTTAAGTTTTCACTTAGAGCTAGGGTGTTCCTCTGTTTATCGTTTATATAGAAGCGAATACTGAACCACCTCCATTTGTTGTCTCAATAGGATCTTTTAACATTGTTTTTCAACTGTGTTCAATCTGGCTTATCAGTAAAACATAATCAGTGTTTTGCGTTCCACCTCTATCCGTTGGCTACATCTTTTTGATTGGGTTGGTGCAGGTAACTGTGGCCAGGCTGCTTCGCTCACTTTCGTTGCCTTCTGTGGGTTCTTGTGTGTGTTGTGGTTGTCATTCTGGGCGTTACTGCTTGGAAGAGAGTCACTGACGTTTGCTGCACGAGAAGAGGGGTTGTCTGTGGGGGTATTGGCCAAAAGCAAGTAAATTAAAAAAAAAAACTAGACTCCATCGTTGGTACTTATGGTACTTCTGTTCAGACAACTAAATTTGCCCCCCTTACTCATTTCTCTTTCACTTACTGCATGTGAAGCTATACGATTTTATTTCCGTTGCTTCCATCTTCCTTTTCCTGAGCTAATTTTATACAAACAATAGATCATTTATTGTAATGAGTGGACAATGGCCTGATAAGAGAGTTTTCATGACCATGGAAATTTACATCTTGACATAAGAAAGTAAAAAAGGTGTGTGAGCTTCTAGAAACAAATTGTGGCAGTTGTTAATGTCCTAGGTCTCTGATGTTCCAACATACGTAACTAGCAGAGAATAACGTTGCTAAAATGTTGCTGAAAGATGTATCATGCAAGGCAAGATACTTAGGTGGTATGGTTCACAAGAGGACCTGCGTGTGGCCAGTTTATGTGGTGTATAGTTTTTTTAATTCTTTATAGTCTACAGTGAGGCAGTGAAATTTCAGGATCTTTTTTTGTATTTGTTCAATATGTCTGCGTCCAAGTATGGTATGCCAACTATATACTATGTTGCAATTTATAGGTTAGATTGGATTTCTTAGACTAATCAACCTGAATGGTGTGTTGTATCTAATTTCCAACTATTCAGCCCAGTACAGTTAAGTCGACTGAAATACATCAGCTAAAAATTCATTGTGAGCCATAAATAAAAAATATCAGACATGAAAAAGTTTACCACCACTACAAACAACCCGATGAAACTGTCACTGAGCTCACGATTTGGTCCTGTTCTCCATTCGTACATTTAACGTGATCAACACCAAAAATTTAAACGGGCATTACTACGGGCGCGGCGTGCATCGCGCTTTTCGGCGCTAGTCCATGGTTAAAAAAGCAAGGACGTTGCACTTGTTCGTGTGGGATTTCTGGTGTCCATGCATCATATATTTGTTCCTAAAGCAACCATTGTACTGCCACCTCCCACCAATGAGAAGACGATAGTTGCGCGTTCATATTGGCTGCCTGCTGGCTTCACCGAAAGCAAAAGCTGTAGGATTTTCCTCGCACGTGCCCGTACCTGGTTCATTGGATACTCGTACTACCTCCGTCCAGGTGTATAGGGCACGTGCGTAGTTCTAGGTCGTTAATTTAACTAGCTAAATATGTATTATATGTTATAAAAAATATACCATTAGATTCATACGGAGGTGTAGTTTTTAAATATATATTTTTATCGCATATTATACATATTTAGTTAGTTAAATTGACGACCTAGAACTACGCGCATGCCCTATACACCTGGACGGAGGTAGTACATGGCGCACATCCTCTTCGAGCAACTGGCCCGGCCCGTAATCGTGAAAAAGCTTCCCTGCCCGTTTTGGGAAGCTTCTAGACGATTTTCGACTGGTCTTTTCTTATTCTTTTGATCTTTGTTTTTGTATTTTTTATATTTCTAAATTTCCTTTTCTTTTCTTTTTCATATATTCGTTTTTCTTTTTTTGAATTTACTTTTTTCTTTTGCTTTACTTGTTCCCTTCAAATGTGTAAACTTTTTTTCAAATTATTTTTTTCTAGAATTCTTTAAAGTTTCTTTGAAATTTATGAACTTTTTTCAAATGCAAGAGTTTTAAAATTTTGTCAACATTTTTTAAATGCATGAACTTTCTAAAATACGGAAAACAGTTTCAAATCTGCGAATATTTTCTTCAAATTCATGAAATTTTTTGAATGCAAAAACTTTTTCAAATACATGATTTTTTTCCAAATGCGTGAACTTTATTCAAATTTGTTAACTTCTTTTTCAAATCCGTGAACCTTTTCAATCGCATGAACTTTTTTCAAATTGCTGAACATTTTTTAAATCAGTGAACTTCTTGCAAATCTTCAAACATTTTCAAATTCATGACTTTTTTTAAAATTCTTTAAATTTTCAAATGCGTGAACCTTTTTCAAACCCACAAACTTCTCCCAAATGCATGAACTTTATTCAAATTTGTGAAGTTTATTTAGAATTCATTAACTATTTCAATTGCATGAACTTATTTGAAATATATTAAAAAATATATTCTAACATTTCAAATTTAGGAACTTTTCAAGTGCGTGAACCCTTTTTTAATCTGTCAACTTTTTCCAAGTGCGTGAATTTTGTTCAAATATGTGAACTTGATTTCAAATTCCTGAACTTTTTCAATTGCATGAACTTTTTTCAAACCTTTGAACATTTTCAAATTCATGAAATTTTCAAATGCCTGAACTTTTTTAGAATCTGTGAAATTTTTCCGAATGTGTGAACTTTATCCAAATCCAGTTTTTTGAATTTTCGTGAACTTTTCAAATGTGGGACCTTTATTCAAATCTGTTTTTTTTCGTGATTTTTTTAAATGCGTGAACTTTTTCAAATTTTGTGAACATTTTTCAAGTCCTTGAACAAATGTTGCAATTCGTGAACTTTGAAAATTTTATGAACATTTTCTAATTCCTGAAAAAATGTTCAAATTCATGAAATTTAAAAAAATTGTGAACATTTTTTCAAATTCATGAACATGTTCTAGTTAATCAAAAAAATTGAATTCCTTTTTTTCTAATTCCTGAACTTTGTTCAAACGGGCAAACATTTTTGTGTTTCACCAAAAATTTAAATACTTTTAAACCGTTCTGGTTCCTCCTTCCAGGACCAAAAGATTTGTAGAGAACGAGCGGAAAAATGCGATCTGTAGACGACGGTTGCAGTGAGCGGGTTTCTTTTTCTTAAAACGCGAGCGAGCGAGCGACAAAACTGGCGAGTCATTGGCCGGCCCATGTCCGCACGCCCTTGTAGGTTGCGGCAACAAAACGGGCGCTTAATGTGCTAAATAGGCGCTCCGCATGTCGCCGATGCAACCTCACCGAATATCCACGTCAGCCCATTTAATCCATCCTCGCTCTGTGCAATGTATTTTCCCTGAAATTTTTGAAGTGGTTCAAGCATAGAAATTTCCTCTTTTCAATCACTTGTCCATCTTTGTGAATGAACTGGTGTATTGGGATGGCGATCCACCCACTTTTATTCTTTCGGACATATTATTTGATATAACTTTTCGTAAGATGTTTTAATAAAGTGCGCCTGAAAGGCTTTCCCTCAAAATATATCAGTTAGGTGAAGACAACACAACATTGAAGAGAAAATCTTGATACCTTGGCTGGAGTATGCAATGTAGGAGTAGTACTCAGCGCCTCGGGCACAAACATGTGGCGAATCGTGCCAAAAGAAAATGTTGGCGAATGAGGGCTGCCAGAAACCGCCGGAATCATTGTGATAAGTACATGAATCAGGAATCTCATATCACACTTTCAAGTCAGCACGACCGACTGATCTGTATATCGACTCCGGCTCCCCCACTTTCCGGCGAACAATGGAAGGTGGTATCTTTTTCGTAAAGAAAAGAGAAGAACGCTGTAGGAGTGTACTGGAACATTATCGCTACAGCGGAGCTAGCTAGCTTATATTCCTCCACTCCCAAGCGACCCATCATCTGCAATTTGTAATCGATTTCCTTTGCCTCTTTGAGACTATATTTGATCTTGTAGACTGTAAGTATAAAAGCCGGCCGGAATCAGACCATCTCACGTACCCATCCGTGCTCGTTTTACCTCCTGGGAAAATAGGAACTCATGGCCGGAGAACGTCGCGTTCGTGCTCATTTTTCCATTTTCCGTTTTTTTTTTGCTTTATTTTTGTACTTTCGTTTATAGTTGAAAATATTCAAAATACATATATATTGCAAAAAACGCTCTACAAAAAACATTTGAAAAATATTGAACAAGTATGTGAAAAATGTTGAACATGTATTTCTAAATTTTTAAACAAGTACTTGAACTTGTTTAATCCAGCATTCAGAAAAATGCTGAATGTGTATAGAGAATTTTTTGATCATGTATTAAAAAAGATATGATTTTTTCTCATATATATATATATATATATATATTAATCAAGCATTCTGAAAAAAATTAACAAGTATTTGAAAAATGTTAATTAACAATTTTAAAAATGTTAAATGTGTATAGAAAAAATGTTGACCATGCATTAAAAAAATATGACAAAAATTGGAGCATGTATATAAAAATGTTAATCAGCATTTGGAAAAATGTTGAACAAGTATTTGAAAATATTAATGTAGCATTTTAAAAATGTTAAATATGTATAGAAAAAATGTTTACCATGATTGTAAAATGATGAATTTGTATATAAAAATGTTAGTCGGCATTTTAAACTATGTTGAACAAGTATTTGAAAATGTTAATCAAGCATTTGGAAAATGTTAAATGTGTATAGAAAAAAATGTTGAACATGTAATAAAAATGATACAAAAAATTGATCATGTATATAAAAATGTTAATCAAGCATTGAAAAATATATTAAACAAGTGTTTGAAAAATGTTAATCTAGCGTTTGAATTTTTTTAAATGTGTATAGAAAAATGATGACCATGTATTCAATAAATGGTAACATTTTTATGTCAAACTTGCTAATCAATAATTCGATTTTTTTAAAAAAATGCATAGACAAATGTTAACCATGTATTCTAAAAATATTAATCCTGTTTTTGAAAAATGTTAATGAAGAATTTGATTTTTTATAAACGTTTATATAAAAAATGTTGATCATATATTAGAAAATTATTTATTTTTTATTGAAAAAATGTTAGACATGTGTTGATTTTTTTTTTGAGGTATACAAAAAATGATCAATAATAACCAAAAGAACAAAGAAAACCGAAAAAAGAAATAAAATTAACAAAGGAAAAAAATAAATGGAAAAAAGTAAGAAACAAAATGCAAAAAATAATAATGAATAAGACGGAGAAGAAAAAGGCGCTCCCCATGTCGCCAATGCAACCTCACCAGATATCCATGTCGACCCATTTAATCCATCCTCCTCTGTGCAGTGTATTTTTCCTTTTTTTTTTAAGTGGTTCAAGCATAGAAATTTTCTCTTTTCAATCATTCGTTCATCTCTGTAATACTATCAGTTTGGTGAGAACAACACAACATTGAAGAGAAAATCCAGATACCTTGGCCAGAGTATGCAATATACAGTACTAGTAGATGTACGCGCGTACCGGCCGGCCAGGACGAATAATACTTTTGCCCTGTGTGGTTCACCGCGCGAGACCGTGGCATGTTTTAGCCTTCGCCACACGCGCGAAAACAACCTCCTCAAAGCAGCCGGCCAGCCTCTTTGATTCCATCTTTATCCCGGCCAGTCGAAGCGTCTCTGGTGCTAACCACTCTTAGAGAAAACAAAAACAGTTGGAACTTAACCACCCGTAGCATGCGTGTTGTATGAGTGGCGGGACAGGTACAGTGTACTGGCAATACGAGACAACAAACAGACAAGTCTCAAGAAGACAAGATGGCAAAGGACACCACTAGTCCCATGCTTAGATTGCAACTGGAAGAAGTTAATTAGCTAAACTATCGTTGATTAGCGAGCGAGTGACACAGCTTTATCTCACGTATGTGCAGACATACAACGATAGGCTGTTTTTTCCTAAGAAAGTGACAGAGACTGACAGTGATCGATGCAATGTACTTACCAATTACTCTAGCTTAACTAGCATCACATGGCCTGTCACTTGGCTCTGTGAATTGACCGGACTAATTAGCAGTCGACAACAAGCATACAGGCTAATTCTTTTCAATTAGCAGTCGACAGACAGAGTTAAGAGAGCAGTGACGACGACATCAGCATGGACGATGGCTTCATGGAAACTGAATACTTTGTAAGTTCCCCCTCTCCTTTGTTTTGTTAGGGTTCTTGCATTTGGGGATTGTTTTGAGCTTCTCTACACCAATTCACAATATATTTTGTTGATCTAAGGGGTTATACATGTAGGAGACCCCGGAGACAATTCATGAGGCCATGTACTGCGGATATGCACTGAATGATATACCCAAGTGTATGCCGCACAAGTTTAGGCCGGAGAAATTTGTTGCTCATGAAGGAGCACATACTGGAAGAAGGTTCCTTGGCTGCCCTGTGAAGGTGAGTAGTTTTTGTTGTTGCGCCAAATGTGATAGTAGGGTAGGAGACAGAATAGGCACTCTCTCTCCTCTGTTAATCTGAGAGTAGAGTAGAGTAGCGTAAATTTAATTGGTCAATGTGAAAGTAGAGTAGCAGAATCGGTGCAATTTCGTTGCTAATTCACACTATAATTTAGTTGCGGTTAGATAAGTGTCAATTGCATATTTTTGTTGAATGATCACTGATCATCAAGGTGAATTAGTAATGACAAATCATTTCATAGTCAGTAAATTAGGTGTAAATTGAATAATGTTGTAGTGAAAAAACATTTCATATTCAGTGAATTAGGTGTAAATTGCATATTTTTGTAGTGACAAAGCATTTCATATTTGGTTAATTAGGTGTAAATTGCATAATTTTGTAGTGACAAATCATTTCATATTCAGTACAAATTGCACATTTGCGCACTGATCATTAAGGTCAATTTGTAGTGACATAGCATTTCATATGCATCACACATTGCACATTTGCTCACTGATCGGAAATTACAGATTTTTTTAAATGTACACATATCTTAAATTTAGTAACTTTGACAGGGGGTGTAAACTGTTGAGTAGTGTAGTGGGTTGATGCTCCTTGGCCTGCATACTACATAACTGCTTGAACAAGTTATGGGGCATGTTTCGTGAGCAAAACTTTGACAAGGTGACAGATAAAGTGGGCTATCTGAAAAACCTAGCCAAGATGAAGAAGCACTATGATCATGTCTGCGGTGAGAACCAAAAGATGGTGGATGATGTAAGCAAGATGTTTGATTGGCAGGATGGTGTTGAGAAGGTGGACTATCAGATGGAGATGGAGAAGAAGAAGAAAGAAGTAGAGGTGGAACTCAAGATGGAGAAGCTTAGGCTTGCAAAGGAGCAACGGTGTATCCTGAAGACCCATGAAGATATCATTCAGAACACAAGGAAGGCCATGCATGAGATCCGGGTGGATAGAGACCAACTTGTAGAAGAGAAGAAGGAGCTTGGGAAGGTTATTGCTGACCTGCTAAATGTTGGGCATGGGGGCAAGGAGAAGTTGGAGCAGATCAAGGCAATCCTGGAGTCATGAAGATGATGAAGGCTAAGTTGGATAGGTAAATATCAGGCCTCTATATATAGCATGCCTTGGAAGGATGGGATGGATGCATATCTTGGGGACTGTGATGATGCTACTTAAGTTAAAGTTGCCTGCTAATGTGATGTACTGCATCTGAAGAACAGTAGGTGTTATGTTATGTTATGTTATGTTATGTAATGCACCTGATGAATTTATGTTTTGTTTAAATTCATTTCCTCTTCGTCTATATTGTGTGGCATTATCAACTATCAATGCATCATGTTGTGTGGTAGCATCTCGATGCATTAACATAGATGTTGCCAAAAGTAGATCTGAATATGCTTCCAACATTGCCCAACAGGTGTTGCCAAAAATGGATGACAAGGGCTACAAAAACATGAAGCAAATTGGCAAAATAGTGCCCTAACTGACAAACATAGATGTTGCCAAAAATTGGTCCTGACTGCCACTGACATGTTGCCAAAATTCAGACAAAGACAAGTTGTTAAAACAAAACAGTTGTTAAAACAAGAGATCTCTTAAAACAATGATAGTTCACTTCACTCATGGTTGCCATTGGTTGTTAAAAGAGTTAACACCAGGAGATCCCTTAAAACAAGACAAGTTCCATCATAGGTAGTTCACGTTCCTACAAACTACTACTGACATCATAAATAGTCTCTCCAAGCTTACATACAAATATAATTTAACTACTACTATTAAATGCTACTAATAAATGCATTTTATTCTTCAGTAAACCGACATAACTTCTTTCGTTGAGTTGAGCGGACTGACGTGGGATCAATATGCCACTCAGGCATGTAAAGCGGGGCTGAGCATGCATATTGGCCACCCTCTTCTTCTTCTTCGCCCTCTGCACCTCCTCAAGTGGCTCCTCCTCCACCCATGGCTCCTTCTCAGTCTTCACCGGAAGATCGATGGGCGCCTCCTTGTGGCCTGCCACGACAGGCCAAGCGACGACCTACACATCAGGCGAAGCATCCTGCAGCTCCTCCACATTGATGGACGCTTGCTTGTTATGGCGTGGCCTGTTAGGCCCATCCCAACACTAGTACATCTTCTATCTACCTCTCTCATCTAAAAAGCCTAACTCTTAGATTCACCGCACCTCTTTCGCTTCCCCTCTCGACCAGAGCCGCCACCGCCACCTCTGAACCTTGCCGCTCGTCGCCGTCGGACCAGTGCGGCCACCACCACCTCCGGGTCAGCAGGTGTGATCCCCTCCCCTCACACATCTTATTCCCCTCCCCTCGCCCCTCCCTCATCCGCGGACTCCATGGAATCCGTGGTTTTGTTTATTTGCGTATAAGATAATAGTGTAGAATTAGATTTAATAGTGTAGAATCTGATTATACTTAGTAGAAATTGATTTGTTAGTGTAGAAACAAATTTTGTACTTATGGTAGAATTTTTTTTTGTTGAATATGTTTTAGTGTAGAATCGGATGCTAGTTTTTTGTGTTGATTTAATAGTGTAGAATCAGGTTATACTTAGTAGAAATTGATTTGTTAGTGTAGAAACAGATTTTGTACTTATGGTAGGATTTTTTTAGTGTTGAATATGTTTTAGTGTAGCATACGGATGTTGGTTCTTTTTGTTGATTTAGTAGTGTAAAATCTGATTATACTTAGTAGAAATTGATTTGTTAGTGTAGTAATCGATTTTGTACTTAGGTATATTTTTTTAGTGTTGAATATGTTTTAGTGTAGAATCGGATGCTAGTTTTTTGTGTTGATTTAATAGTGTAGAGTCAGGTTATACTTGGTAGAAATTGATTTGTTAGTGTAGAAACAGATTTTCTACTTAGGGTAGGATTTTTTTAGTGTTGAATATGTTTTAGTGTAGCATACGGATGCTGGTTCTTTTTGTTGATTTAGTAGTGTAAAATCCGATTCTACTTAGTAGAAATTGATTTGCTAGTGTAGTAATCGATTTGGTACTTAGGGTAGAATTTATTTTTAGTGTTGAAGATGTTTTAGTGTAGAATCGGATGATAGGTTTTTGTGTTGATTTAGTAGTGTAGAATCCGATTATACTTGGTAGAATTTGATTTATTAGTGTAGAAATCGATTTGGAACTTAGGGTAGAATGTTTTTTAGCGTTGAATATGTTCTAGTGTAGAATCGGATGCTAGTCTTTTGTCTTGATGTAGTAGAACATTGTCAACAAAACTATGCATATAGCCTAGTGATCACATGAGGCTAGTGATCAACAAAATTATACACATCCGGCTAGTGAGCAACAAAACTATGCACATCCGCTAGTGAGCAACAAAACTATGCACATCCGACCAATGAACTTAGTTGCTCGATAGTTTAAACACCATTAGAGCATCTACAGCCGGACTTAGCAAATATGACTCCCTAAATGCCCGCGGACGCGCCCGGCCAGTGACCGGGCGTGTCTCTTATTTGTTCGTCCGTGCAATCACACTTCTCATTTTCTTCCTCATATGTCCGGTCACTTGCACGTGATTGGTAGAGAGAAAGAGAGAGAAAGAAAAGAATGAATAAAGAAAAGGAAAATGTGGTCTGAGGTGGGATCGCGTCCTACGTGACGGACTAACCGGGCGCGCACGGACGCCGTCCGCGAGTCCTCATATCATCCCTATATTTGAGATGGATATAAGGGTACGCGGACAGTCCTGACGCACAGGGATGATATGTGGGGTACGGGTAGATCACTTTTTTCCTTCTCTCCTGTCCGGTCAGTGACCGGGCGCGTCCGCGGAAGTACGAGAGTTTTTTTGAAGCGTTTGGTTGTAGATGTTCTTAGATCGTCGTGCGTGAGATGCGGCAAGTGGCTGCAATACTTCGATCGGCCTCGGAATGATTGGGGCATGACGGTGCGGCGTGCTAGGACTAGTATAGGAGGAGGAGCAGTACCTGCAACACAATGACGAGATGGGACGAGATGCACACACAGGAAACTGAAAGTCTTTTTTTTTTTTGCCGGGAGGAAACTGAAAATCAGAAACCCCTGCCTGGCCAGTGGTCGCCAGAGCAGAGCCAGGTACGACGTACATACGGCGATACGTAATGCCAAACGTGGGTCGTGCGGAGAGTCGACGGAAACAGGGTGCCGTTTGGCTGCCGGCCCAGATGACGACGGACAGTAAGTACGTAGGTCTCTCCTTGCCAGACAACAGTTGAGAGAATTTCTTATTTGGTCCTTTTTAAAAATTTGCTTCCCTATTTGGCCTAAAATAAAATTTTCTTTTCAATTTGACACCTAAAGTTAATTGTGTTCCTTATACGACACTTCCATCCATTTTAGACACTAACGGCGTTAAATGTGAGGTGAAAAGACCATTTTGCCCTTACTGCATTTTGTAACTATTCTGGGTTTAATAAAAAAAGTAATCAGTTCAGCCATGTTTTAGGTATGTTCAACGGAAGCTGAGCATGTATATGTCTGTTTCAATATTTTGTTCCTTAGGTATCTGGTCTGTACGGGTAAAACCCATACAAAACATACGTAGACCTTGTACTGGCATATCTATGATCAGTACAATACCATATTTTGATTAGTTCATCATGTTCTAAAGTATAGTATTACAGATAATCACATACTAGTAAATCCTCTAATTAACACATCATGCTGAATTTGATTACACATAATACAAATCGGCAGCCGTAGACCTTACGCACGGCCCGCAAACAAGGACGACAACAATCAACCTGCGTTTTGCTTGCCTATATATACCGAGGCAGCCGCCGCCCACGGTCGTCCGGCCACTCGCAACTACCACCGACTCCTCTCTCTTACGATGCACGACGGACGCCTGCAGCCTGAGCCTGTTCTGTTGGAATTAACCACGATGGACAGTCTATGTCTGGCTTGGACTGAAACAATCACCCGAGTCGTGTAAGGGGAGGTTAGCTTTGTACGTTACGACCGGGTATACGTGCCTGTATTGGGTTCATGTCATCATGTGGAATCAATCCACCTGGTTGTCTGCCTGCTTGGTATGTACGTGCATGTCAACTCCGACGGAATCAGCTGGCCCGTGTCTCGACGGAACCAACTTACGTATCTGCAGTCTTGCGTACGACCGGAAAGTAGTCGACCAGTTCGACGACCGCACCTCAAGGCATCACTGTGATACGGGCAGCCGCGCCGCGCCCGTGGCACCATGTCTGCGTGGATTCTCGCCCAAGCCCGAGCCCGACTCAACGCCACATCCACTCTACAGACTCCAGCAGCACGCGCACGTAGCAATCTAACCAAAAATATGATATTTGGTACCGTACTTATTCGCAAAATAAGAGGTACCATACTGATCATAGATATGCTAGTATAAATTCTACGGATATTTTGGAGCACTTTTACACGCTCAGACTAGTTTTTCTAAGGAACAAAATATTGAAGCGTGCATATACATGCGCATCATCCGTTAAACATCTCTAAAACATGGCAAAACCGATTCCTTTTCACTAAATCCAATCCAGGATAGTTACACAATGCACTAGGGGCAAAATGGTTTTTTCATCTCACTTAACACCGTTAGTGCCTAAAATGGACGAAAGTGTCATATAAGGAACAAAATTTACTTTAGGTGTCAAATAGGGAAGAAAAATTATTTTGGGCCAAATTGGGAAGCAAATTTTTAAAAAGGACCAAATAAAGAATTCTCTCTTTTCAGTTTGGCTCGTTGCGTCGGCCGATGGGCCTCGCCCTGCACATGCACGCACCCGTGCGCCTGGCTAGCTAGTAAGTACATTACCGTACGTACATCTGAACTTGCCAACAATGTGCATGGCGTCGCTTTCAAAAAAAAAAAAAAAACAATGTGCATGGCGTTGTGCACTTGGACCGTGCACGCTGTTGTCGCACGGTGTCTAATCATTCAGGCATGCTACATTGGTACTACTAGCAAAAGGGCCCATGCGTTGCAACGGGGCATACAAATTTTAGTTGTTTTCTAGTGGTTCGACATTTTTGTAAAAGCACAAAAGACCATGTGTTACAGCGAAAACAAAATAAATAAGCGTGTGCTTAGAAACCTGAAAAATATTTTACCAATCAAACAACTTCTATTATTTGGTGGTTCAAAATGAATGGTGTCAAAGATACACATCAACATTGTCAACTATAGAATTTGCAAATAATGCTAGCTCAGTAGTCATGTTTATATTATATGAAGTAGTTTTATAATTTTCTCCGATCGGTATGTCAACCATTAGATGTGACATTCTACTCGTTATGTTTTCGTTGAGTGATGTATTCTTGTTGCAACATTGCATGAAATTGGTTTACACTTAATTGACTCATACTGAATCCTCACACTTAGTTATTGAGTGAACCCAATGACCAAATTTTCTGGCTCCGCCCCTGGTCTGAGCTGGTTGAACCTTTGTTTTAGACTGTCTTTTTCTGCTTTTACGCCATGATGCTACTGGTATGTGTTGTTCCGTTATCTTTTGATAGTGGAACCAGATCCACTCTAGGTCATACAAAAAAACACAACATCATCAGTTTGGACTAAGATAACCAATACGAATCTTGCATGAGATTGTGTGGCGCTCAAACAAATGTATAGAGATCAGACGTCAATATTGAGTACTCGTACAGGCATACACCATGTGTAACAATTAACAAATGGGAGTGTAGTCCTAACATTGAGGTTATGGTCTGAAATCTGTCACGAGCAACAATAAAGATTTGTCTAGATTATGATCCGTTCCGACCAAGTTTTGGATCACTCTTCATTTACCCAGAAGAGGAGATTGCCAATGCTACAGTTGTTATTTCAAGGCAACAATATCATAAGGTATGTTACCTAAACTGAACACGTAAGGCTCTACAGTGGGGTATCATCAATTTTCACAAGAACACATGGAAAAAAAGAGTTTGTAAACAGAAAAGTCTGTCGATCAATGTTCGACAGTGATCGAGAATGCATAGTTAGGAAACGGAGTCCAGAAAATCTGCAAGGCTCTCTATAGTTTGAAACAACAAAAGCAAAACATATGCCACGCATATAATTTTTTCCGTTCAATTTAAAAATGTTTCTTCAATCATAGCAATAGATACATTGTCACACACATACTCCCAAACTATGTGTGCCTCACAGAAGAGGCTCCGCAGAAGTCAAAATGTATGAACAGACTAATACAAACTAATTGAATTATAAGAAGCAGGGCAACATACCTCTTTCATTGGTTGTAGCATACACATTGGGGTTGGTCTCTAACAGTGCACGTGAACTGAGCTAACAAAAGTTGATCCAAACTGAACAAAGGGCATACCTACCGTGTATGTAACCACTAATCAGAATCTATTTTAAATTATCCCCAGGTCTCCTCTTTCTTTGACCTATCACTGGAATTCACTACAGTATATGCAACTATAAAATAAAACTTCGAAATAAAATGCTGGATCAATTGCAATACATGAACGACACGTGATCTTCAGAGATTGATGCTGTACTTATAATATCCAAGTCTAGTCTCTAGATTTAGAAGATGAAATATAAGTAGCAATAGGAAATGCTTTTGATAGTTCACACCAACAAAGATTCATGTACACCATGGTTACTTATAAACTGACTCATACCATAGTCCAGTGTGTAGCTCAGATCAACATGAAACTACATGAGGCTCCAGTTTCAACCAGAGAAATCTAATCAAAGGTGGAAAATTAATGGGGAAGGGAGACGGAATGTACCTTATGTGTGAGAAAGAGATGAAGCAGGGGATGACGAAGATGCAGAGTGCCCGGGAGATTAGGGAAAGAAGAGAGATGGCTGAGGGGATAAGGCATGTGAGGGGAATAGACAAAGGCCGACGAAGGCGACGGGCGTTGCACGACCCCGAGCGCCTCAGGCCGCGAGGGAGCAGAGCTCCCTCGATCTCGGCGCCTCCGCGCGCCTGAGCTCCACCTCGCACCAATGGCCGGAGCAGCATGACCACCGCCGTACCTCACCGCTCTCTTCTCTCTCCCTCCAGCCTCCCATCTCCTTCCTCCCGTCCTCCCTTTCTCTCCCGCTCATCTCTCTCTTATCTCACAAGTACACGACGCCATGCGCGCCGGCCAGCCGTCGTGCTCCAAGCTCCGCCGCTCCGGCCGCCCCCGCGCGCCACTTCGCCCGCAGCCGCGTGGCAGCGCGCTCCGCTCCGGCCCAGCCGTCCGCATCGCCGCGCCGCCCCTGCCCGCTGGCCTCCCGCGCCGCCCCGCGTCGGCCCGGCCGTCCGCGTCGCCACGCCCGGCCCTCTCTGCCTCCGCGCGCCCGCCCGGGCGCTCCGCTTCGTTGGTGACAAGGCCCCTCCGGGGTCTCCTCCAGCTCCCTCGCCTCCAAGCTCCATCGCCTCCTTGCCTCGCTCACGTGGTCGGCAGCGAACGCCCGCAGCGACGCGCCGGGGCCCCCGTCCTCCCCTGGGACCGGCGCCCCCGTCCTCCCCGGGACCGGCACCGCCGTCCCTCGCCTCGCTCACGCCCGTCGCTGCGAAAGGAAGCGTGTGGATAAGATAGAAGAAAGGATCACGGACAAAATACTTACAAATGTAGGGGTGTTTTTGCAAAAACGAAACGTTTTCTCAGGAACCCACTTAAAACAGGACTGCGGGTTGAATACTCAGAAACGCGGGGACTTTTGGGCAAAAACGCCACAACGTACGACCAGAAGCTATCAGTGCTTTATTATTAGGTAGAGATTAGAGCATCTCCAATCAGACCCCTCCACCAGTAGAAAACAGGGCTTTGGTCCAGGCTGAATCAGAGCTTTAGTCCCGGTCGTGTTACGAACCGGGACTAATGTGAGCATTAGTCCCGGTTCGAGCGGCTAGGACGCCGGACGGGGCTCGGCAAGCATCAGTCCCGGTTCGAATGGGACCTTTAGTCCCGGCGTCCCGGTT
This sequence comes from Elymus sibiricus, assembly GCA_039707655.1. Lineage (NCBI taxonomy): Eukaryota > Viridiplantae > Streptophyta > Magnoliopsida > Poales > Poaceae > Elymus > Elymus sibiricus. The sequence continues at coordinate 516,190,039 of CM077665.1, forward strand.
GGTGTCTCCAACCGGGACTAAAGGGTCTATCTTTAGTCCCGGTTGGAGACACCAACCGGGACTAAAGGGTATCACCCCCTTTAGTCCCGGTTGGTGTCTCCAACCGGGACTAAAGTGTTATGAAAAAGTAAAACGGCTATAACTTTTGCATATGGTGTCGAAAAAAAAACTTTAATATATCAAAATGTTCAGCACGAGAAACTGGTTTAATTACTAAAGGTCCTTTTCCAGTTTTTTTTGTTTTTTGCTTTATTTATTTTCTTTTGTTTGTACTTACAGCGAAATATTTAGAGTTTTTGAGCGAAATTTGTATGAATCACTAGTTTGTGAATAACTTTACTTTGAAAATAGATTTTTGAGTGATTCTTTTTCCTGCTGTTTAATATTAGTGTGTTTTATCATTATATTCAATTTGGTAATTTTTAGGTTATTTTAAATAGGTGTTTTAATCAAAAATAAATTCTGTTTAGCTCTTTTAGTTTTATAGCTCAAAAAATCAATAAATGCATGAAAAATAGCGAATGAAGTGGGAAAGGGTTGAAAATTGATGATGTGGCTTTTAATGGTGCATGTTGAACGCACAAAAAGTTTGAAGTTTAAATAAGTTTAAAAAAATGAAATGCCTTTCTAACAGATGAGTTTTCGTCCGAAACCCAGATACTTCGAAAGGGATTGTCCAGTTTGTACACGAAGTGCATCCAGTTTTTGCCGTAACCATCTCAACTTTTTAGCACATGATATGTGGGTGAAATGATGATACCATGCCAAGTTTCAACCTTTTCAGAGTTCATTTGTAGTGCTTTTCAATTTCGGGGTCATTTAGCTCAAAAAAAAAATCAATAAATGCATGAAAAATAGCGAATGAAGTGGGAAAGGGTTGAAAATTGATGATGTGGCTTTGAATGGTTGATACGTCCATTTTGCATCATGCTTTTATATTGATATTTATTGCATTATGGGCTGTTATTACATATTTTGGTACAATACTTATGCCTTTTCTCTCTTATTTTACAAGTTTTATCTGAAGAGGGAGAATGCCGGCAGCTGGAATTCTGGACTGAAAAAGGAGCAAATCTGAGATACCTATTCTGCACAACTCCAAAAGTCTTGAAAATTTACGGAGAATTATTTTGGAATATATAAAAAATACTGGGCGAAAGAAATACCAGAGGGGGCCCACCAGGCAGTCACAAGTCAGGGGGGCGCGCCCTACCCCCCTGGACGCGCCCCTGTGGCTTGTGGCCCACCTGGCAGCCCTCCGGTGCCCATCTTCTGCTATATGGAGGGTTTTGACCTGGAAAAAATCATAACAGAGCTTTCGGGGTGAAGCGCCGCCGTCTCGAGGCGGAACTTGGGCAGAACCAATCTAGGGCTCCGGCGGAGCTGTTCTGCCGGGGAAACTTCCCTCCCGGAGGGAGAAATCGAAGCCATCGTCATCACCAACGATCCTCTCATCGAGAGGGGGTCAATCTCCATCAACATCTTCACCAGCACCATCTCCTCTCCAAACCCTAGTTCATCTCTTGTATCCGATCTTTGTCTCAAAACCTCAGATTGGTACCTGTGGGTTGCTAGTAGTGTTGATTACTCCTTGTAGTTGATGCTAGTTGGTTTATTTTGTGCAAGATCATATGTTCAGATCCTTAATGGTCATTAATACTCCTCTGATTATGAACATGAATATGCTTTGTGAGTAGTTACGTTTGTTCCTGAGGACATGGGATAAGTCTTGTTATAAGTAATCATGTGAATTTGGTATTCGTTCGATATTTTGATGAGATGTATGTTGTCTCTCCTCTAGTGGTGTTATGTGAACGTCGACTACATGACACTTCACCATTATTTGGGCCTAGAGGAAGGCATTGGGAAGTAATAAGTAGATGATGGGTTGCTAGAGTGACAGAAGCTTAAACCCTAGTTTATGCGTTGCTTCGTAAGGGGCTGATTTGGATCCACACGTTTCATGCTATGGTTAGATTTATCTTAATTCTTCTTTCGTAGTTGCGGATGCTTGCGAGAGGGGTTAATCATAAGTGGGAGGCTTGTCCAAGTAAGGGCAGCACCCAAGCACCGGTCCACCCACATATCAAATTATCAAAGTAACGAACGCGAATCATATGAGCATGATGAAAACTAGCTTGACAGTAGTTCCCATGTGTCCTCGGGAGCGCTTTGCTTTATATAAGAGTTTGTCCAGGCTTGTCCTTTGCTATAAAAAGGATTGGGCCACCTTGCTGCACCTTAGTTACACTTGTTACTTGCTACCCGTTACGAATTATCTTATCACAAAACTATCTGTTACCGATAATTTCAGTGCTTGCAGAGAATACCTTACTGAGAACCGCTTGTCATTTCCTTCTGCTCCTCGTTGGGTTCGACACTCTTACTTATCGAAAGGACTACGATAGATCCCCTATACTTGTGGGTCATCAAGACTCTTTTCTGGCGCCGTTGCCGGGGAGTGAAGCGCCTTTGGTGAGTGGAACTTGGTAAGGAAAAATTTATATACTGTGCTGAAATTTATTGTCACTTGTTACTATGGAAAGTAATCCTTTGAGGGGCTTGGTCGGGGTATCTTCACCTCGACCAGAAGCACAAAGAGATGCTCCTCAACCTACTACACCTATTGAAAATATTTATTATGAAATTCCCTCGGGTATGATAGAGAAACTGCTAGCTAATCCTTATGCAGGAGATGGAACACTACATCCTGATTTACATCTAATCTATGTGGATGAAGTTTGTGGATTATTTAAGCTTGCAGGTTTGCCCGAGGATGATGTCAAGAAGAAGGTCTTTCCTTTATCTTTGAAGGAGAAGGCATTGACATGGTATAGGCTATGTGATGATATTGGATCATGGAACTACAACCGACTGAAATTGGAATTTCATCAGAAGTTTTATCCTATGCATCTGGTTCATCGTGATCGGAATTATATTTATAATTTTTGGCCTCGTGAAGGAGAAAGTATCGCTCAAGCTTGGGGGTGGCTTAAGTCAATGTTATATTCATGCCCCAATCATGAGCTTCCGAGAGGAATTATTATTCAGAACTTTTATGCTCGGCTTTCTAATAATGATCGGTCCATGCTCGATACTTCTTGCGCTGGTTCTTTTATGAAGAAAGATATTGAATTCAAGTGGGACTTATTGGAAAGAATTAAATGCAACTCTGAAGATTGGGAACTCGACGAAGGTAAGGAGTCAGGTATAAACCTTAAGTTTGATTGTGTTAAATCTTTTATAGACACCGATGCTTTTCGTGAATTTAGCATTAAATATGGACTTGACTCTGAGATAGTAGCTTCTTTCTGTGAATCTTTTGCTACTCATGTTGATCTCCCTAAGGAGAAGTGGTTTAAATATCATCCTCCCATTGAAGTGAAAGTAGTTGAACCTATTAAAGTTGAAGAGAAAACTAGTACTTATAATGTTGATCCTGTTATTCCTACTGCTTACATTGAGAAACCACCCTTCCCTGTTAGGATAAAGGAACATGCTAAAGCTTCAACTGTGGTTCGTAAGAGTTGTATTAGAACACCTACACCCCCTGAACAAATTAAAGTTGAACCTAGTATTGCTATGGTTAAAGATCTCCTGGTTGATAATATTGATGGGCATGTTATTCATTTCTGTGATGAAGCTGCTAGAATTGCTAGGCCAGATACTAAGAGTAAACATAGACCAGTTGTTGGCGTGCCTGTTGTTTCTGTTAAAATAGGAGATCATTGTTATCATGGCTTATGTGATATGGGTGCTAGCGTGAGTGCAATTCCCTTTTCCTTATACAAAGAAATTATGCATGATATTGCACCAGTTGAACTAGAGGAAATTGATGTTACTATTAAGCTTGCTAATAGAGATACTATTGCACCAATGGGGATTGTTATAGATGTTGAAGTCTTGTGTGGGAAAATAAAGTATCCTACTGATTTTCTTGTTCTTGGTTCCCCACAAGATGATTTTTGTCCCATTATATTTGGCAGACCCTTCTTGAATACTGTTAATGCTAGGATTGATTGTGAAAAGGAAACAGTTACTGTGAGTTTTGGGGATGTGTCTCATGAGTTCAATTTCTCTAAATTTCGTAGACAACCCCATGACAAAGAATTGCCTAGTAAAGATGAAATTATTGGTCTTGCTTCTATTGCTGTGCCTCCTACTGATCCTTTAGAACAATATTTGCTGGACCATGAAAATGATATGCATATGAATGAGAGGAATGAAATAGATAAAAATTTCTTTGATCAGCAGCCTATTTTGAAACACAACTTACCTGTTGAAATACTTGGGGGATCCTCCTCCACCCAAGAGTGATCCCGTGTTCGAGCTTAAACAATTACCCGATACTTTGAAATATGCTTATCTTGATGAAAAGGAGATATATCCTGTTATTATTAGTGCTAACCTTTCAGAGCATGAAGAAAAGAGATTATTGAGAACTCTGAGGAAGCACCGTGCTGCTATTGGATATACTCTTGATGATCTTAAGGGCATTAGTCCCACTCTATGTCAGCATAAAATTAATATGGAGCCTGATGCCAAACCAGTTGTTGATCACCAACGACGGTTGAATCCTAAGATGAAAGAAGTGGTAAGAAAAGAAATACTAAAGCTTCTGGAGGCAGGTATAATTTATCCTGTTGCTGATAGTAGATGGGTTAGTCCCGTTCATTGTGTCCCTAAGAAGGGAGGTATCACCGTTGTCCCTAATGATAAAAATGAATTGATCCCGCAAAGAATTGTTACAGGTTATAGAATGGTAATTGATTTTAGGAAATTAAACAAGGCTACTAAGAAGGATCATTACCCTCTACCTTTTATTGATCAAATGCTAGAAAGACTATCCAAACATACTCATTTTTGCTTTCTAGATGGTTACTCTGGTTTCTCTCAAATACCTGTGTCAAAAGAGGATCAAGAAAAAACCACTTTTACTTGCCCTTTCGGTACTTTTGCTTATAGACGTATGCCTTTTGGTTTATGCAATGCACCTGCTACCTTTCAAAGATGTATGATGGCTATATTCTCTGACTTTTGTGAAAAGATTCTTGAGGTTTTCATGGATGATTTTTCCGTTTACGGAACTTCTTTTGATGATTGCTTGAGCAACCTTGATCGAGTTTTACAGAGATGTGAAGAAACTAATCTTGTCTTGAATTGGGAAAAGTGCCACTTTATTGTTAATGAAGGTATTGTCTTGGGGCACAAGATCTCCGAAAGAGGTATTGAGGTGGATAAAGCAAAAGTCGATGCTATTGAAAAAATGCCGTGCCCTACGGATATCAAAGGTATAAGAAGTTTCCTTGGTCATGCTGGTTTCTATAGGAGGTTCATTAAAGATTTCTCTAAGATTTCTAGGTCTCTCACTAATCTTTTACAAAAAGATGTTCCATTCGTTTTTGATGATGATTGTGTAGAAGCATTTGCAATCCTAAAGAATGCCTTGATTTCCGCACCTGTTGTTCAACCACCTGATTGGAACCTACCCTTTGAAATTATGTGTGATGCTAGTGATTATGCTGTTGGTGCTGTTCTAGGACAAAGAGTTGATAAGAAATTAAATGTTATTCATTATGCCAGTAAAACTCTAGACAGTGCTCAAAGAAATTATGCTACTACTGAAAAGGAATTTTTAGCGGTTGTGTTTGCTTGTGATAAGTTCAGACCTTATATTGTTGATTCCAAAGTAACTGTTCACACCGATCATGCTGCTATTAAGTATCTTATGGAAAAGAAAGATGCTAAACCTAGACTTATTAGATGGGTTCTTCTGCTACAAGAATTTGATTTGCATATTATTGATAGAAAGGGTGCTGATAACCCTGTAGCAGACAACTTGTCTAGGTTAGAAAATGTTCTTGATGACCCACTACCTATTGATGATAGCTTTCCCGATGAACAATTAGCTATCATAAATGCTTCACACAATGCTCCATGGTATGTTGATTATGCTAATTACATTGTTGCTAAATTTATACCGCCTAGTTTCACATACCAACAAAAGAAAAAGTTCTTCTATGATTTAAGGCATTACTTTTGGGATGATCCACACCTTTATAAGGAAGGAGTAGATGGTGTTATTAGACGTTGTGTACCTGAGCATGAACAGGAACAAATCTTACGCAAGTGTCACTCTGAGGCCTATGGAGGACACCACGCTGGAGATAGAACTGCACATAAGGTACTACAATCTGATTTCTATTGGCCTACTCTCTTCAAGGATGCTCGTAAGTTTGTCTTGTCTTGTGATGAATGTCAAAGAATTGGTAATATTAGTAGATGTCAGGAAATGCCTATGAATTACTCTCTTGTTATTGAACCATTTGATGTTTGGGGTTTCGATTATATGGGACCTTTTCCACAATCTAACGGGTATACTCATATTCTAATTGATGTTGATTATGTTACTAAGTGGGTCGAAGCTATTCCAACTAGTGGCGCTGATCATAACACTTCTATTAAAATGCTTAAAGAAGTTATTTTCCCTAGATTTGGAGTCCCTAGATATTTGATGACTGATGGTGGTTCACACTTTATTCATGGTGCTTTCCGTAAATTGCTTGGTAAGTATGATGTTAATCATAGGATTGCATCTCCTTATCATCCTCAGTCTAGTGGTCAAGTAGAATTGAGCAATAGAGAAATTAAATTGATCTTGCAGAAGACTGTTAATAGATCTAGGAAGAATTGGTCTAAGAAACTTGATGATGCATTATGGGCTTATAGAACTGCTTATAAGAACCCTATGGGTATGTCTCCGTATAAAATGGTTTACGGTAAAGCATGTCACTTACCTCTTGAACTAGAACATAAAGCTTATTGGGCAATTAAAGAGCTCAACTATGATTTCAAACTTGCTGGTGAGAAGAGGTTATTTGACATTAGCTCACTTGATGAATGGAGAACCCAAGCCTATGAGAATGCCAAGTTGTTTAAAGAAAAGGTTAAGAGATGGCATGATAGAAGGATACAAAAGCGTGAATTCAATATAGGTGATCATGTCTTGCTATACAATTCTCGTTTAAGATGTTTTGCAGGAAAACTTCTCTCTAAATGGGAAGGTCCTTACGTTATCGAGGAACTATACCGTTCCGGTGCCATCAAGATCAACAACGCCGAAGGCACAAACCCGAAGGTGGTGAACGGTCAAAGAATCAAACATTATATCTCAGGTACTCCCATAAATGTTGAAACCAATATTATCAATACCATAACCCTAGAGGAGTACATTAGGGAGACCTACCAGAACGTTTCAGACTCCGAAAAGGAATAGGTATGTGGTACGGTAAGTAAACCGACTCCAAAACTCTTTCAATGGCAATTTTTATCTGTTTTGGAATATTTAAAAAATTAGGAAAATTTAAAGTAGTCTGAATAGTGCACGAGGAGGCGACAAGCCAGGGGGGCGCGCCCTACCCCCCTGGGCGCGCCCCTGTGGCTTGTGGCTACCTCGTGTACCATCCGGACTCCGTTTTCTTGTGGTATACTGCTTCGGGTCGGCAAAAATTCATTATATAACATCCCAGAGGTTTTGACTCTCGTATCACGCCAATACCTCCTGTTTTCTTTTTGAGCTGTTTCCGCAGCAGATTTAGAGCAATATGTCGTCCCAAGATTCTGATGGGGAGAGCTATATATCGCATTATCTTGCCAATCCCAAACTCTACGGGGACTTAGATCCTTACGGATTGTTCTCGGAGGAGGAACAAAAAGGCAAGTACGAGGAAGAAAGCTCGGATGAAGAAGAGACCCCCCTGCCTCAGTCTGGAGATATGCACGTGGAGTTCAAGAAATCAAGCCTCCCAAACACAAGGCGAAAACCCAAGGTTCTATTTATCCCTTCTCGTTTCCTGCAGGAGAGCAAGGAAGAATTATGTCAAAGGATATTAAAGCTCGAGCAGGAAGTGGACGATCTGAGGGAACAGAATTTTATGCTTAGGAGGAAACTAGACAAGCCTCCAACCTCATCAACAACTCCCTCATCACCCCCTCCGAAGCAACACAATTAAACATATGGGTATGGGCACTCCCCTTGGCTTGTGCCAAGCTTGGGGGAGGTGCCCCGGTATCGTATCACCATCACATCTTTTATTTTTATCGTTTTTCTTAGTTCGATCCTTTTGATTATATCTTGATCTAGTAGAATAAAGTTTTTAGTGTGATCTAGTTTTGAGTTTTGCTTTATGTTCCCCCTATGTAAGCAAGTCCGAGAGTTATATAATAAAGAGTAGTTTTAAGTTGAGGGCTTTGCTTGTTTGCTATGATCTTGAGAAAAAGAAATAGAAAGAAGTATAAAATAAAAGCAAAGAGTATATATGATGATCTTATGGGGAGTGATGACTTCACATATAAGAAGTATGTCGATTGAAACTTGTTGTGGGTTGACAAACATAACTATTGGTCATTGTGGCAATTAAAAGGAAGTAATAAAGAAAGAGAGGTTCACATATAAATATATTATCTTGTACATCTTTTATGATTGTGAGCACTCATTAAAATATTATATGTTAAGAAGTTGATGTTGGACAAGGAAGACAACATAATGGGTTATGTTTGCTTACTTTCGAATAGAAGTTATATGGTTATAGATCCCTCAACATGTGTCGCTTGCTTCCACCTCATATCAGCCAAAACTTCCGCACCAAGTAGAGATACTACTTGTGCATCCAAACACCCTTAACCCAGTTTTGCCATGAGAGTCCACCATACCTACCTATGGATTGAGTAAGATCCTTCAAGTAAGTTGTCATCGGTGCAAGCAATAAAAATTGCTCTCTAAATATGTGTGATCTATTAGTGTGAGGAAAATAAGCTTTATACGAACTTGTGATAGGGAAGAAATAAAAGCGACAGACTGCATAATAAAGTTTTCTATCACAAGGGGCAATATAAAGTGACGTTCTTTTGCATTAAGGGATTCTGCATCCAACTATAAAAGCGATGACAACCTCTGCTTCCCTCTGCGAAGGGTCTATCTGTTACTTTTATTTTCTAGTACTTACCTTTATGCAAGAGTCGGATCTCCATCACTTTCTTTATTTCGTCTTTATCTTTTGGCAAGCGTCATGTGTTGGGGAATGATCTAGACACATATATCCACTCAGAAGTGGGCGAGCATGAGTTATTACTGTTGACATTACCCTTGAGGTAAATAGTTGGGAGGCAATACTATAAGCCCCTCTCTTTCTCTGTGTCCGATTGAAGCTTTGACCTCATAGGTACCTCGTGAGTGTTAGCAATTGTGAAAGACTAAAAGATGATTGAGTATGTGGATTTGCTTTACAAGCTCTTATATTGACTCATTCCTACGTTATGATAAATTAGAATTGCTTCAATGACTGAGAGCATAGTTTGTGGTCCTCAATAGAGTTCTTGATTCATACTTTATCTTGTGAATGAATTGTTACTTCAACATAAAAAATTATATGTCAATATATGTTGCTGTTCTAAAGATGATTATGATGCCCTCATGTCCGTATTTTATTTTATCGACACCTCTATCTCTAAACATGTGGGCATATTTATCGATTTCGGCTTTCGCTTGAGGACAAGAGAGGTCTAAGCTTGGGGGAGTTGATACGTCCATTTTGCATCATGCTTTTATATTGATATTTATTACATTATGGGCTGTTATTACATATTTTGGTACAATACTTATGCCTTTTCTCTCTTATTTTACAAGGTTTATCTAAAGAGGGAGAATGCCGGCAGCTGGAATTCTGGACTGGAAAAGGAGCAAATCTGAGATACCTATTCTGCACAACTCCAAAAGTCCTGAAAATTTACGGAGAATAATTTTGGAATATATAAAAAATACTGGGCGGAAGAAATACCAGAGGGGGCCCACCAGGCAGTCACAAGCCAGGGGGGCGCGCCCCTGTGGCTTGTGGCCCACCTGGCAGCCCTCCGGTGCCCATCTTCTGCTATATGGAGGGTTTTGACCTGGAAAAAATCATAACAAAGCTTTCGGGGCGAAGCGCCGCCGTCTCGAGGCGGAACTTGGGCAGAACCAATCTAGGGCTCCGGCGGAGCTGTTCTGCCGGGGAAACTTCCCTCCTGGAGGGGGAAATCGAAGCCATCGTCATCACCAACGATCCTCTCATCGAGAGGGGGTCAATCTCCATCAACATCTTCACCAGCACCATATCCTCTCCAAACCCTAGTTCATCTCTTGTATCCGATCTTTGTCTCAAAACCTCAGATTGGTACCTGTGGGTTGCTAGTTGTGTTGATTACTCCTTGTAGTTGATGCTAGTTGGTTTATTTGGTGGAAGATCATATGTTCAGATCCTTAATGATCATTAATACTCCTCTGATTATGAACATGAATATGCTTTGTGAGTAGTTACGTTTGTTCCTGAGGACATGGGATAAGTCTTGTTATAAGTAATCATGTGAATTTGGTATTCGTTCGATATTTTGATGAGATGTATGTTGTCTCTCCTCTAGTGGTGTTATGTGAACGTCGACTACATGACACTTCACCATTATTTGGGCCTAGAGGAAGGCATTGGGAAGTAATAAGTAGATGATGGGTTGCTAGAGTGACAGAAGCTTAAACCCTAGTTTATGCGTTGCTTCGTAAGGGGCTGATTTGGATCCACACGTTTCATGCTATGGTTAGATTTATCTTAATTCTTCTTTCGTAGTTGCGGATGCTTGCGAGAGGGGTTAATCATAAGTGGGAGCACTAGTAGAAAAAGGGCTATTTGTCCCGGTTCGTAAGGGCCTTTAGTCCTGGTTCTGGAACCGGGACTAAAGGGTCGGGACTAAAGCCCAAAACCTTTAGTCCCGGTTTGCTTACGAACCGGGACCAAAGGCCCTTCACGTGGTGCTGCCTGGGGCGGGGTTGGAAGGACCTTTAGTCCCGGTTGGTAACACCAACCGGGATTAAAGCAGCACAAGCGGTACTACCGCTTACAAGCGGTACTACCGCGTCCTACAAGCGGTACTACCGCTTACAAGTGGTTCAAAAAAAATTCAAATTTTTTTGATTTGTTTTTAATTTTTTCCTGATTTTCACAATTTTGAATTATTTGACAATTTAATCTCTAATCACCCCTCCTCACTGCTTCAGAATTTAATCTCTAGTCTCTAATCAGCACTCATTCCAAATCGTCTAACTTCCCGGCCGGTCACCCATCCTGTCACTACTCCAGCCCCAGCACGCTTAACTTTCAGGTTCTATCTCTCCTAGTTTCCAAGTCCGCACTTGTTGTTTTCCTCACAACCTTAAGCTATCAATCCTGTTAACCCTTAGGTCTTGATGTCACATGATTTAATTTTTTGAATTCTAAACAATTATTAAAATAAACAAAATAAGTACTAATAATATTGAATTTCAATGAAAATAAAATAAGTAATAATATTATTTTATTCATTTTTTTGCCATTTATTCATTTAATATGACATAATTAATATCTTTAAATCTGTAAATCAAAATTCGACAAATAATATATCCATTATTATCAGAAAAATGTGAGGAATCCAAATATGACATCTTATTTTTAAATAAAATTAATTTTTAAAATTTTTAAATTTTTTTTGATTTGAAATAACTTTTTTTACTTTTGGATTTTTGAGAATCTGAGAAAACTTCACCGGGTAAACCCGGGTGAAATCGAGTCCCAATTTTTCTCTAGTTTTTTTTATATATTAAACTTTTTTTTGACGTCGTATGCAAAAGTTATGGCCGTTTATTTTGTAAGCCACGCTATTTTCTACAAAACTAAAAAAGGCGATCCACGGGGGGGGGGGGGGGCGTGTAGAGTTTGAAAATTTCAGAACCCCTTTAGTCCGGGTTGGTGTCCATCCAATCATACCGTCGACTACACATCTGCTAGCACCGTGCCAGCCAGAGTCACAACTAAGGTTAACCAAGTCAGAAAGGTATGCGGCCGTCGGCTTCGAAGTATCAGGGTTTCGGACGAAAACTCGTCTGTTACAAAGGTATTTCATTTTTTTAAACTTATTTCAACTCCAGACTTTTTGTGTGTTCATTATGCACCATTCGAAGCCACGCCATCAATTTTCAACCCTTTCTGACTTCATTTGCTATTTTTCATGCATTTACTGATTTTTTTGAGCTAAATGACCCTGAAATTGACAAGCACTACAAATGAACTCTGAAAAGGTTGAAACTTGGCATGGTATCATCATTTCACCCACATAGCATGTGCTAAAAAGTTGAGAGGGTTACGGCAAAAACTGGATGCACTTCGTGTACAAAATGGACAATCTCTTTCGAAGTATCAGGGTTTCAGACGAAAACTCAGCTGTTACAAAGGCATTTCATTTTTTTAAACTTATTTCAACTCCAGACTTTTTGTGTGTTCAGTATGCACCATTTGAAGCCACGCCATCAATTTTCAACCCTTTCTGACTTCATTTGCTATTTTTCATGCATTTACTGATTTTTTGAGCTAAATGACCCTGAAATTGAAAAGCCCTACAAATGAACTCTGAAAAGGTTGAAACTTGGCATGGTATCATCATTTCACCCATATAGCATGTGCTAAAAAGTTGAGAGGGTTACGGCAAAAACTGGATGCACTTCGTGTACAAAATGAATAATCTCTTTCGAAGTGTCAGGGTTTCGGACGAAAACTCGTCTGTTACAAAGGCATTACATTTTTTTAAACTTATTTCAACTCCAGACTTTTTGTGTGTTCATTATGCACCATTCGAAGCCACGCCATCAATTTTCAACCCTTTCTGGCTTCATTTGCTATTTTTCATGCATTTACTGATTTTTTTGAGCTAAATGACCCTGAAATTGAAAAGCCCTACAAATGAACTCTGAAAAGGTTGAAACTTGGCATGGTATCATCATTTCACCCATATAGCATGTGCTAAAAAGTTGAGAGGGTTACGGCAAAAACTGGATGCACTTCGTGTACAAAATGAACAATCTCTTTCGAAGTGTCAGGGTTTCGGACGAAAACTTGTCTGTTACAAAGGCATTTCATTTTTTTAAACTTATTTCAACTCCAGACTTTGTGTGTGTTCATTATGCACCATTCGAAGCCACGCCATCAATTTTCAACCCTTTCTGACTTCATTTGCTATTTTTCATGCATTTACTGATTTTTTTGAGCTAAATGACCCTGAAATTGAAAAGCCCTACAAATTAACTCTGAAAAGGTTGAAACTTGGCATGGTATCATCATTTCACCCACATAGCATGTGCTAAAAAGTTGGGAGGGTTACGGCAAAAACTGGATGCACTTCGTGTACAAAATGAACAATCTCTTTCGAAGTGTCAGGGTTTCAGACGAAAACTCGTCTGTTACAAAGGCATTTCATTTTTTTAAACTTATTTCAACTCCAGACTTTTTGTGCATTCAGTATGCACCATTCAAAGCCACGCCATCAATTTTCAACCCTTTCTATCTTTATTTGCTATTTTTCATGCATTTACTGATTTTTTTTGAGCTAAATGACCCTGAAATTGAAAAGCCCTACAAATGAACTCTGAAAAGGTTGAAACTTGGCATGGTATCATCATTTCACCCACATAGCATGTGCTAAAAAGTTGAGAGGGTTACGGCAAAAATTGGATGCACTTCGTGTACAAAATGAACAATCTCTTTCGAAGTGTCAGGGTTTCGGACGAAAACCCATCTGTTACAAAGGCATTTCATTTTTTTAAACTTATTTCAACTCCAGACTTTTTGTGTGTTCATTATGCACCATACTACAACATGTCAAAATCTATAGAAAGAACTAACTAAAAATAATAAAAAACAACAATTAAATGACTAAAACAACTATATAAGCAAAACAGTATTGTTTTAATTAAAATACTAATTTAAATTATTCTAAAAATAACCAAATAAATCTTACTATGACTACAATCTAACACGTGATTAGGAGCAAAAAGAATTAAATTAAAAACTATTTGTAAACTCAAGTTATCTAGGTTTTGAAGCAAATTTGAATAAATTCAAATTTAAACCATTCAAATTTGAATAAATTCAAATTTAAACCATTCAAATTTGAAAAATAATGACACAAACAGAAACTAGACAAAAAATTGAATCCAATGCAAAAAGAATCACTCAAAAACATCAAATATCCTAAAAGATATAAGCAATTTAAAACAGAAACTAGTGGACGGAGCAATACAAGCGGTACTACCGCTTACAAGCGGTACTACCGCTCAACCCCTTTAGTCCCGGTTGGTGTCTCCAACCGGAACTAAAGGGGGGGGCCTTTAGTCCCGGTTGGAGATACCAACCGGGACTAAAGGGTCTGGCACCGTTCGAAGCCGGTCACAAACCCTTTAGTCCCGGTTGGTCTCTCCAACCGGGACTAAAGGTCCCGTTCGAACCGGGACTAATGCCTGCGCCGCTCGAACCGGGACTAATGCACCCATTAGTCCCGGTTCGTAACAGAACCGGGACTAATGCTCTGTTCTGGGTTGGACCAAAGCCCTGTTTTGTACTAGTGGAGGCTTGTCCAAGTAAGGGCAGCACCCAAGCACCGGTCCACCCACATATCAAATTATCAAAGTAACGAACGCGAATCATATGAGCATGATGAAAACTAGCTTGACAGTAGTTCCCATGTGTCCTCGGGAGCGCTTTGCTTTATATAAGAGTTTGTCCAGGCTTGTCCTTTGCTATAAAAAGGATTGGACCACCTTGCTGCACCTTAGTTACACTTGTTACTTGCTGCCCATTACGAATTATCTTATCACAAAACTATCTGTTACCGATAATTTCAGTGCTTGCAGAGAATACCTTACTGAGAACCGCTTGTCATTTCCTTCTGCTCCTCGTTGGGTTTGACACTCTTACTTATCGAAAGGACTACGATAGATCCCCTATACTTGTGGGTCATCAATGGTGCATGTTGAACGCACAAAAAGTCTGGAGTTGAAATAAGTTTAAAAAAATGAAATGCCTTTGTAAATGTTCAGCATAGGATGGCAACCGTCGTAGGCTGTTTTGTAAATTTTTAGAATTCTCAAATTCCGAAGGGAAAAAAAGTTATCCTTAAATTTAAGTTTTTTGAATTTTTGGTCAAACTACTTATTCAATAAATATTAGTGTTACTAAATAATTATTGTTTTTTAGAATAATAGTTTCAAACTCAAATGGTGAAACGTGTGACATCATGCTCAAGGGCTTAATAGGATTGATATGATACATATAACATAAATTAATTGAATAAGTAGTTTATTTTTTTAAACGTTTTTTATATTTTTAGATTTTTGAAATTCGAAAAGATTAAAAATTCAGATTTTAAAAGTTAATTTTATTTTTAAAAATAAATAAATGATGCCATATTTGGATTCCTCACATTTTTCTGATAATAATGGATATATTATTTGTCGAATTTCGATTTACATATTTAATGATATTAATTATGCCATATTAAATGAATAAATGGCAAAAATTAAATAAAATAATATTATTACTTATTTTATTTTGATTGAAATTCAGTATTATTATTACTTATTTTATTTTAGATTTTTTATTATTTTGGATTTTTTTTGTTTTTTGAGAATTTTTGAATTTTTTGCCTTTTTTGAAGTTTTTGGAGTTTTTAAATTAATCATTGTTGTTTGTTAATCATTGTTGTTTATTTTAATAATTGTTTGGAATTCAAAAAATTAAATCATGTGACATCAAGACCTAAGGGTTAATAGGATTGATAGCTTACTATTGTTAAGAAACAACAAGTGCAGACTTGGAAACTAGGGGAGATAGAACTCGAAAGTTAAGCGTGCTGGGGTTGGAGCAGTGAGAGGATGGGTGACCGGCCGGGAAGTTAAGCGTGCTGGGGTTGGAGCAGTGAGAGGATGGGTGACCGGCCGGGAAGTTAGACGATTTGGAATGAATGCTCCACGCTGGAGCAGTGAGGAGGGGTGATTAGAGAATAAATTGTCAAATGATTCAAAAATTTGAAAATCAGAAGAAAAAACTTTAATACAAATAAAAAAAATGTCGATTTTTTTTTGAAAAATTCAAAAAAAAAGTTTCAAAAAAATACCACCAACCGGGACTAAAGGTCCTCCAGCCCCCGCTCCAGAAAGCTGCCACGCGGAGCCCCTATAGTCCCGGTTCGTAATCCAACCGGGACTAAAAGTCGGGGCCTTTAGTCCCGATTGCTTAGTCCCGGTTGGAAAACCGGGACTAAAGGCCCTTACGAACCGGGACTAAAGGCCCGTTTTCTACTAGTGCTCGTACCTCCCTCAGACGTCCGGATAGGCCGTCCGGTCACTGACCGATCACTAATTTTTGACCCGGCCGGACCTCTCAAACCGGCCTCAAACGTGTGAACTGACCAGCACCCCTCATATCCAGGCCAAATATGGGGCGGATATGGGAGCGTTTGGGCGTGCCCGTGCTGGCCCGCATCGACCCCACATATATTCGTCCTTATTCGCTCGTCGGACCAAACCCTAGCCAATTCACTCCACTCCCCTCCACTTCCAACCGCCACCCAAGCTCACCTCCGGTGATCTCCGGCCTTCTTCGGCATGACGGGCAGCGGATACGAGTCCTTCACCTCCAGATCCGTCGACCACGAGCTCATCCCACGCGGCCCCGAGGAGGAGATGGCCGTCCGCCTCGCACTCCGCCGCTCCCGGGAGGCGGCCGCTCGACGACAGTGCTCCAACTCGCAATGTCGGGAATCCATTACGACAGCACAACCGGTGGCCAGATCCCACTTTCTTTAATCAAGCGGGCAAGGGATGGATCCGGCATCCTGCCTCACCGGAGGCGGTGCGGTCCGTTTAGGGTCCGAATGCCGTGGCGGACGCGCAGCCGCTCCATTGGCGCGCCGAGGACGCACCATGGGTGTCCACGGACGCAAACCTGGCGCGTCGTGCCCGCCGTGCGAGGCAGCGGGTGTGGGAGCGGCGGAAGCCCTCGCGACGGTGGACGTTGGAGAGGTGGAGTCACACTCTCCGGCGCCCTGTATGGTGCACCGCAACCGTATCGTGGTGGATGTCGGCTCCTCCCAGGAGGGATCCGTCATCGATCTCACGTCCATCGGCACCGCCCGGATTACGGGCTCCGACAAGGAAGAGTAGGGCATGGGAGATGGCGGGACCTCGAGTCCCGTGAGCCGGCTAGTATCCCATATCCTACTCTACCTCGTCGGCGACTAGACCGACACTACGAGGAGCGCAGCCAGCCGTCAGACATGGGCATGGCTAGTGGCAGACTAGCTCAACATGACAGGGTGGTCTAACAGTGTAATTCTTCATAGAAATATATTGTTTCTATTTTTTTCTATGATATGTAGGCTACGTGGAAATCTCAGGGTGGTCCATGGACCACCCTGTCCACCCCCTAGATCCGCCACTGGGCACGGCGAAGCCGGACTAGCTCTGCTTAAAGATTGTTTTACCTTGCATGTAATAGTATGGATTTGAGATTTCTAATTTTAGTTATCCGATTATAGAATGCATTATTTGAAACTGTGACTGATCAATGTCCACGGATGCACACTGACGCGTCCGCGGACGTTTGAGGGGTCGGATTTGCCAAGTTCGGCTGCCTCAGTGGTGGAGGTCGGTCCCTCCCGTGTGTGTACAGTGCTGCTGCTCCTGGTTTCCAGTATATATGGGTGCATCTCTTTCCTTCAGGCCTTGCGTATTAGCTTTGGTGAGACGGCGTCGATGATGACAAGGCCATGGTGGCGCATGCTGGTTGATGGTGTGTGTGGTGGAGGGCTTCGAAGCGTCTGGGGGTGGGGTGAGGGTCGGGAGAAATACATGTCGAGGTTCAATGCGGACGTGGGGACGCCTGCGGGTGCCACCATCCCTTCTTGGAGGGCGCCGGTTTTTACCCCCACCCACCTGCCTCGGCGTATCGGGGGAAACCCCAGGACTTGTCCGGGCAGCAGTGTCGTCGCCGTCGCTTCCCCTCCCGAGGATGTTGCTTGTTTCGTGACGGTTCGAAGCAGTAGGAGCATGGTGGGACAATTTCGGCGGGCGCAGCGGTTGCATGCCTTCTCCCTCTTGTTGATCCGGCATTGTTTTCTTTTATGTTTTCTCTTTCTTTTTATTTTGGGCGGCGTTGTGCTGTTTGTGCGCCAGCATTGGATCGGTTGTATCGGTAGTTGCTATATTAATATAACGGGATGCAAGCCTGTTTCGAGATGCTCTTACATTCTTCCTAATTTGCCATGCAAATAATTTGTCCTTCCTCATCTTCGAAAGTGAGCACGACTGCACGGACGGATGTTCTCCGGCCACGAGTTCTTATCCTTCCAGGAGGCAAAACAAGCACGGACGGGTACGTGAGATGCTCTGCTTCCACCCGGCATTTCTTTACAGTCTACGAGATCGAATATAGTCTCAAAGAGGCAGAGGAAATCGATTACAAATTGCAGATGCTGGGTCGCTTGGGAGTGGAGGAATATATGCTAGCTATCTCCCCTGTAGCGATAAAAAATATTCCAGCACACTCCTACAGCGTTCTTCTCTTTTGTCTTTACGGGAAAGATACTTACATTCCATTATTCGCCGGAAGACAAATCAGTCGGTCGTGCTGTCTTATATTCCTGATTCCTGCACTTGTCGCAATGATTCGGGTGGTTTCCTTTAGCACGATTTACCACCTGTTTGTGCCGGGGGCGTTTAGTATCTCTCCCAGAGCTTTCAGCGACGTGCCAATAGAAAGAGCCTTCGCTTTGGTGATGCTACTGAGAAGGTGTATAATTATGCTATCTTTAGAGCATCTCCAACAGGCACGCAACTCGCGGCGCGTAAAAAACGGTTTTACAGTGCGAAAATAGCAATTTTTAGCGCGCCGGACGATGGCTCCAGCGACCGCCGAAATTTTTTGCGCGCGCGCGGCGCTTTAGCAGACACGCTAAACTACAGCGCGCGATACACATACTTACGCAAAAAACAATATCATATATAGTAGAAATAAAACGATATATAAATAGTTCATAGCATAGGTAGATAAAAATAAAAACGATACATAGATAGTTCATTTACTCCGACTACTACTCGTTGTGATCCTCCTCCTCCTCCTCCTCCTCCGACTCCGACTCGGTGTTGTTCTCCTCCGACGCAGTGATATAGGCGTCATTATACCGGTCATCGTTGCCGTCCCAGGTCGACGCTTCTCCAAGCTCGATGTTAAAGAGCGCGGCCGCCTTCCGCGTACGCCTGTCCTCGCGATAGGCGGCTCGCTCCACCCTCCTCTCCTCTCGCGCCGCCCTCCTCTCCGCCCTTCTTTGCGCGAAGAACTCGCGCTCGGCGAGGATGTCCTGCGGGAACCGTTCGCCCCACGCCGCCATGGCCTGCTCGTCCGTCTCGGCGATGCCGAGGCGGCGCTCCCGCCTCCGGTTATCGCGACGGTCCTCGTCGGTGACAAGCCGCGAGGGAGGCGCGAGACGCTGCGCCCACTCCTGCGTCATCACCTCGGAGAAGTTCATCTCCCTACGAGGCCACCGGAGGCGCCACGCCGCCGCGTCGTACGTGCGGGCGGCCTGGTCGGCGGCGTCGAACGTGCCGAGGCCAAGGCGGATATCGCCGGAGCGGATCTCCGCGTAGAAGGTGCCGGAGGGGCGCGCGCGGACGCCGCGGTACCCTGTGACACCCTGGATTTTTGCTACAGTGATCATTGTAATTAAGCACAGTGATGACCATGATCAGTGCCTAATCATTTTGCTAAAGAAGATATGATCAAGTTGAAAATTCATATCTCATTTCAAATTCCATTAAAAAGGGGCATTGAATTTTATGGTGATAAAATAAGTTGGCAAACAGCAAAGGAAAAATGTTGCACACTTGTGATAAATCACAAAACAATTGGTGTTAAGGAGAACAACATCACCAAACATATGGTGTGGACCCCACCTCCAATAACGACAACAATTTGCATTTTAAAAGTGCTCTTAAATTCTTTTGGATATTTCAAACAGATTTGAAAATTCTTCAAACTTGGTGAGGTATTGCTGGATATTGCAAGACATTACTTGGAGCAAGTCACCTATTTTTGCAGTAGAGGATTATTGCAGAAAATAAATGAAACAGAAAAGAAATAAAAAGAAAAGACTTACCGGGCACTGTGGCCCATGTGCTACAGGCTGGCCCAGCCCATTAAGGCCAGCCTTTCCCTTACCTCGCTCCACAACAGGAGAAGGCCGCGGCAGCGCCATGGCGACCGACTCGCGCGCGCGGTCATCGAGCCTCCCCTGCTGTCGTGGAGGATAAGAACGGCCCTCACGGCGTCCTCTCTCCACCCCGCGTGCCCTAGGACCCCGTAGCCCCCTCTCTGATCCCCTCCCTTGCTCCTGTTCGAGCTCGCCCGAAAACGCCCGCCATCGCCGCCGTCGATCCCGCGCTTTCCGTCGTCCCCAGCCATCGCCGAGATGCCGTAGGGCATCACCGTCGACCGCTGCGTCGATCGGTGCACGCCATTGGAATCGGGAACCCCCGCCGCGAGCGCCACGACTTCTTCTTCTTCCTCGGGCTTCTTCTTCTCCGTCTCCGATTCGCCGCCGACGAGCCTCCCCGAGCAGGCTAGAGCACATCTGCGGGCTCACTGTAAGCCCTCCCGTCTTTCCCCTCTCTCTTCCGTGCGATTGCATCGACGTAGCTGCCACGTTGAAGACGCCCGAATACCTCGCCGCCGATGAGCTCCTCGCCTTGGCCGCACTGCCCGTCAAGCTCAAACGAGCTCGGGTTCGTGCTCAGCACGCCCGCGCGAGTCCAACACGTTAGGTCTCTCCGCTTGCCGTGCCGTATTGCCGCCGTTTGCGAGATGGCCGAAGTCCGGCGACGCCGCGGTGGTCGCCGTCGACGTTCCCGTCCTCCTCGCGCGCTACAACCACCGCCATCGGACGCGGCTCGCTCCGCCTGATCCAACAAGCCCTTGCGCGCGTCGAGTAGCCCCCCCCTACGCGATTTCCGACCGGTGCCCGAAGTCGCGCCGCCGCGAACGAGCTCGCCGGCGTGATTCCGGCGAGACGCCGGCCACCGCTGACCTGGCCTGATGTGAGGGGCCCCCTGTGTCGTTGACGGGTGGGTCCCGTTGACTAGTTGACTGGGTCAACTCACTGACAGGTGGGTCTCGCGCGATTAAACGAATTTAAATAAAAAGAAAATCGGTTAATTCATTAATTAATTAGATTAAACGCTAATTAGACACTGACCAGTAGGCCCCACCTCTACTTAAAATGTAATTAGATTAGTATTAATACTAATTAGCCACTGTAAGGCTGACCAGTGGGTCCCACTGGACCCACAGGCCAGGTTTGACCTGGCCAGCCGACTGTTGACCACTGACGTTAATATGACCTCACGCTGACGTCACTAGACACTGTTCTGGATAATGTTGATTTAAATAAATAAAATAAATTACTGAAATTCAGTAAAACTTTAGAAAATAATATCTTCTAAACCGTAACTCGGATGAAAATAATATATATATGAAAGTTGCTCAGAAAAATCCCATGAATCCAAATACGCTGTCCGTTCATCTGTCACATGCTCCTAGCATGATGAACTTGGACATTTAGCATTAGGATCATCTGTCCGGTAGTAGCCCGGGACCCGAAAAATATCAGCAGGTATTCTTCCGATCTGTCTGCGACGTATAGTACTACGTTAGTGCATGCCTAGCTCTGCATATTGCCATGTCATGCATCGTGATGCATTTGTATGCTTTATATTTATTGTTTCTCCCCCCTCTTCTTACCGGTAGAGCCCGAGACTGACGCTGCTGCCGGGTACGACTACACCGTTGACGATCAGGCCTTTGCAGCAGAGCAGCAAGGCAAGCAACCCCCCTTGAGCATTCCGATATCGCCCATTCTTCCCTCTTATCCTTGCATTAGATTTTGCTACTGTATTAGTTAGCTCCTATTCTGATGCATAGCCTGTTTTTGATAAACTATTACTATACCTGCAATCACATCAACTGCTTAGTATAGGTTGATCAGTGAATCCCCTGTGACCCCCTTAGTCCCAGTTGCCCCTGCTTCTTCATCGACGACTCGAAGACTCGGTCAACCGACTGACGAGCCAGGCCCCTCACATCACCGCACACCCCTTATTTGTACGACTCTGCAGAGCTACTATCGAGTACCGAGGGTGACACCTCGTGAAGTACTCATGATGCTAACTCTGTAGTGCAGCTAGTCGGTCGCGGTTATCGAGGGTGATTCCTCCTTCGCCGCTCCCGACGATGACTCTGTCGTGCAACCCCTCAAGTGTGGGACCCTCGAGGGTGATTCCTCTAAGTCCACCTTGACGGTTTTCATCGAGCGGGGCCCCTTGAGGGTGATTCCTCAGGTTTCGTCTTGATGTTTTATACACACAGTTACTATGACCTGGTTACAGAAACATGTTGGTGATGGATCGGCCCTGAGGGATACCCACGGTTTGATGTTGATGAGGCGTGGACGGGCAGGAGAGGCCCTTGCCACACATCCTCGAGACGGGGCGACGGGACCGCACTTCATGGGTCGCGCTTGCCCCGCATTAATAAAATGCTAATGGGTTGGGTATTTGATCTGAGTTGGGTCATTGGCCTTTTTACGCACCAAACCATCGCGTGGGAGAAGTTATGGGTACTCAGCGTCGTTGTATCAGCGGAAGCTCTTCGGACGTCAGCAATGGAGCGGCGCGCGCCCGAGTGGCCTGGACGGTGCAGCTCTTGGACTAGAGTGTACTAGGGCTAACCTCAGCCGCCCTCGCATCGTGCAGGATTGCAAAGGGTGATTGGGCCCATGACCCCTGCGCGCTTAGGATTTAGACCGGCGGGCTGGCCTCTCTGTTGAGCCTAGGTGGGGCGACGACGTGTTGATATCCCGAGGCCGGGCATGACCCAGGAAAGTGTGTCCGGCCGGAGGTGATCAGGCGTGTTGGAAATGCGGTGCACCCCTGCAGGGATGAATAATCTATTCGAATAGCCGTGTCCACGGTAACAGGACGACTTGGAGTTGTACCTTGACCTTATACAACTATAACTGTGATTTAAAATTGAAATGAATGTTGGCTCCGAGATTGCTTCCTCGCAGGGAGTCGAGGAAGAATCTCTGGGCGTGGTTACTTAATAAAATTGCTACAATACACTACTGGAATCAGGGACTTTGCCATCTGCCAGCTCTTTGCCGTCTGCTGACAGACGGCAAAGAGGTTGTTTGCCGTCTGCTTTGGAAAAGCAGACGGCAAAGATCTGGCTGATGGCAAAGGCACTGTTTGCCATCAGCCAGCTCTTTGCCGTCTGCTAGCGGACGGCAAAGTTTCTTTGCCATCCGCTAGCAGACGGCAAAGAGGTGGGGTGGGGCCCAGTGGAGGCCAGTTAACTGCAACGGCCCACCCCACCTCTTTGCCGTCTGCTAGCGGACGGCAAAGAAACGTTGCCGTCCGCTAGCAGACGGCAAAGAAAATACCTACTAACGGCCCTAACGGCCCACCCCCCCTCCACTCTCTCCACTCTGTCTGCCTCTCCCCTCCCGACCCCGACCCCATGCCGCCGCCGCACCCGCCGCCGCCCCCGACCCACCCCGGCCCGCCGCCCGCCGCTCGCCGCCGCCGCACCCGCGACCGCCGACGCCGCCCACTGCCCCGCCCCACTGCCCCGCCCCGTGCCCGCGCGGCCGCGCCCAGGCCTGCCCCTCGCCGCCCCGTCGCGGCCCGGCCGCCCCCTCGCCGCCCCGTCGCGGCCCGGACGCCGGCCAGCCCCGTCGCCGCCCCCTCGCCGGCCAACCCCTCTGCCCCCCTCTGGTGAGCTCCCCCTCCTGCCCCTTTTTTCTGTTTTTTTTATTTTTTCTGTTTAGGTTTTAGATATTTAGACATTTAGGAGTTTAGATACTTAGATGTTTAGGTTTTTAGATATTTAGACATTTAGGTAGAAAGAAACCTAGAAGAAAGAAAAAGAAGAAAAGAAAAAGGAAAAAAAGGAAAAATAAAAAGGAAAAGAAGAAAAAAAAATAAGAAGAAGAAGAAGAAGAAGAAGAAGAAGAAGAAGAAGAAGAAGAAGAAGAAGAAGAAAAAGAAAAAGAAGAAGAGGAGGAGGAGAAGAAAAAATAAGAAGAAGAAGAAGAAGAAGAAGAAGAAGAAGAAGAAGAAGAGGAGGAGAGGAGGAGAAGAAGAAGAGGAAAAAGGAAAGGAAGAAGAAAAGAAGAGGAGGAGGAGAAGAAAAAAGAAGAAGAAGAAGAAGAAGAAGAAGAAAAAAGAGGAGAGGAGGTGAAGAAGAAGAGGAAAAAGGAAAAAGGAAGAAGAAGAAGAAGAAGAAGAAGAAGAAGGAAAAAAGGAAGAAAAGGAAGAAAAGGAAGAAGAGGAAGAAGAAGAAAAGGAAAAAGAGGAAAAAAAAGACCCCGACACCCGGACCCCGACCCCGACACGACACCCCGACCCCGACACGACACCCCGACACCCCGACCCTGACATGACACCCCGACACGACATCCGACACACCCCGACACCCCGACACGACACCCCGACACCCCGACACCACGACACCCCGACACCCCGACCCGACACCCCGACACCCCGACCCGACACCCCGACACCCCGACACCACGACAGCCCGACACCATGACACCCCCTATGCCGACACCTCTTCGGCCTCCTGTTGACCGAAAAGGTGCTCTTCGGCCTTCCAGAGGCCGACGGGGTCATATATTTCCCTATTTTGTTATGAAAAACATCATATATATTTGTGTTGATCGGGTGGATTTAAATGTGCAGTTCTTTTGTTGCTGCGAGGGTCTGGTGTTCGACGACCTCCCCGTGCGTACGACGAGCTCCGCCCCTACGTTTGTGGGTGAGCACAAATGACATCTCCTCCTCCCCCTTCATTTGCTCTGTTCCGGTCTTCGTGCCGATGAAACTTGCTAGCTATAGGTGTCAATCATCAGTATGCGTGACCACTATGCGTCTCCCGTTCGAAAGGGTTACATCTATAAATATGCATGCATTTGCATATTTATAACCGTGATTCTTTCGAATTGTCCAACGTTATCCATGGACAGCCCGAGTATGTGTAGATTGGGTTCATTTTCCCATATGCTCTACTCCGGATCCGATGCAGAATTTCGTCAGTGCCTCCCTGTTGTTCTCCGGGTACACATCCTCTCTGCTTATTGCCGAGATGTGTATCAGGAGAACAGCGGGGAGGTGCTGCCGAAATTTTGCATCGGATCCGGAGCCGAGCATGGGAAAACGAACCCAATCTACACATACTCGGGTGGGATTAGGACCTATCTTTACCTACTAGCGTCTAGGTTGCATGGACGTAATAAAACTGACAAACTCTATTAACTGATGAATATGGTTTGCTGAATTATGTATATATTTCTTGTGTGTCCAGTAGCTAGGCAAGATGAGTGATCGTGCGTGGATGTACACCGGTCACACTAGTCAGAAAGACATGACCCATGAATGGATAAGAAAAACCAAGGGGTTTGTGAGAGCCGCATTTGCAAATGGACAGGAAACAACCTGGTGCCCCTGTGTCAAGTGCGACAACTTTCATAAGAAGTCAGAGTTTGAAATGATCAAACACCTACAGAAGTTGGATTTTACGCCTAATTATACGGTCTGGACATTTCATGGTGAGTCTGCCCAACGTGCCAGAGCTGAGGAGGGCCGTCGTCGCACCGACGAGCATGGTACCGGGATGGAAGACATGGTGGAAGACTTTGATGATGCTCGGGATTCGGACGATGAGATGGAGGAATCTGCAAAAGCCTTCAATGATATGTTGGAGTCTTCAAAACGTCCTCTCCACGAGCACACTGAGCTTTGTCAGCTGGATGCCATCGCACAAGTAATGGCTCTGAAGGCTTAATTCAACTTAGGCAGAGAATGCTACGACGTGATGATGACACTATTTGGACGTTTTCTACCCAAAGGCCATGTAATGCCTGCAAACCTGTACCAGTCGGACAAAATCCTCCGTGTACTTAAGATGCCCTATGAGAAGATAGATGCCTGTGAGAAAGGATGTGCCTTATTTAGGCTTGAGTATGCGGACTTGAAGTATTGTCCCGTTTGCCAGTCTTCCAGGTATGTTGAGGTAGACAACGGTATGGGTGAGAAGAGTCAGACAAAAATTCCTGTTAATGTTCTTCGGTATATGCCAATCATACCAAGACTTCAACGTCTTTTCATGGTCGAAGAGACGGCCAGACAGATGACATGGCACAAATTGGGCAAAAGAACCGAACTAGATGCAGATGGGGAGCCGATGTTGGTACACACATCGGACGCTTTTGCGTGGAAGCGCTTCGATGCAATACATCATGCTAAAGCGGCAGATCCAAGGCATCCTCGAATCGCCATAAGCACGGATGGGTTCAATGTGTTTGGTATGATGGCAGCCCAATATAGTTGTTGGCCTGCATTTGTCATTCCACTCAATCTCCCCCCGGACAGATTATGCAAAGAAAGAACATTTTCCTGACGTTGATAATTCCGGGGCCCAACTATCCGGGGAAGAGTATGAATGTGTACATGCAGCCGCTTAAGGATGAACTGCAAGAAGCTTGGGATAATGGGATCAAGACATACGACGCCGCTACAAAAAAAACTTCCTAATGCGTGTGTGGTACATGTACTCGATGCATGACTTGCCGGCGTATGCGCTATTCGTTGGCTGGTGTGTGCATGGAAGGTTCCCGTGCCCCACATGCAAGGCAGCTCTTGAGTTTCGTCGGCTGCAGGCGGGTGGCAAGTTTTCTTGCTTCGACATGCATAGACAGTTCCTGGATCCTCGCCATAAGTTCAGAAAAGACAAGAAGAACTTCATCAAAGGTAGAGTTGTCAAAAACTCTACACCACCTGCGTTGACAGGCCAACAGACCCTGGATCAGTTAAACTCTCTCGAGCCGGATCCAGAGCATCCATGGTATTTCAAGGGGTATAATTCGGAACACGCCTGGACTCACAAGACATGCTTGTGGGATCTGCCTTACTTCAAAGACCTCCTTTGCCCACACAACATCGACGTGATGCACACTGAAAAGAATGTCGGCGAGGCCCTCTTTGGTACATTGTTCGGCATAGAGGGGAAAACAAAGGATAATCCTAAGGCTAGAGTCGATCAGCAGGCTCTATGTGATAGACCACTACAAAACATGCGACAACCGAAAGGAAAGAAGAACTGGACAAAGCCAAAGGCATGGTTCAATCTTGGAAGGCCAGTTATGAGGGAAATACTCCTGTGGGTGAAAAATGAGTTGATGTTCCCCGATGGGTATGCAGCGAATCTAGAGAGGGGAGCGAGCCTTGAAAAATTGAAAATATTTGGTCTCAAGAGTCATGATTGGCTAATATGGCTTGAGCGGGTAATGCCGGTGATGTTGCGTGGCTTTATCCCTGAGGATGAATGGCTAGTACTGGCAGAGCTGAGCTATTTCTTCCGTGTTCTTTGTGCGAAAGAACTATCGCCTGGCTTGCTAGAAGAACTGGAAGAGTTGGCGCCGGAGTTGATCTGCAAGTTAGAGAAGATCTTTCCACCAGGCTTCTTTAATCCAATGCAGCATTTGATTTTGCATCTCCCGACCGAGGCACGATTGGGGGGCCCGAGCAGAATCGTTGGTGCTACGCAA
Source organism: Elymus sibiricus (assembly GCA_039707655.1). Taxonomy (NCBI): domain Eukaryota; kingdom Viridiplantae; phylum Streptophyta; class Magnoliopsida; order Poales; family Poaceae; genus Elymus; species Elymus sibiricus. Next base: position 516,217,582 of record CM077665.1, read on the forward strand.
CTGAGAGGATGCAGAAGACGCTTCGAGAAAAATGTAAAAATAAACGTCGAATTGAAGCATCGATGGCCGAGGCATTCATTACTGAGGAGGCGGCAAACTTCGTGACAGCACACTACGAAGCCAAAAATCGTCATTTGCATAATCCGAAGCCTCGGTACAATGCTGGCAACCCTAAAAAGGGTGGATCCAACCTCAGCCTATTCAAAGGGAAGCTCGCACCAGCCGGTGCTTATACTTCCTTACCGTTGGATGTCGACGAATGGCGGACCATTACGTTGTATATCTTGAACAACCTAACAGAAGTGCGGCCGTACATCGAGTAAGTTCTCGGTACATTGTTTCGCAACCTCTAATTCCTTTGAACTGCTCTTATTCCCGGATATTTGATACAGTCGATACGTCGCCGAATTCTCGTATGGAGCGGTGATCCAAAAGGATTCCGTCGAAGAGTATGAGCTTCTGGCAATGCATGGAGGCGGCTATCCCGGTTTCATCTCTTGGTTCAAACAAACGGTAATTTCCATTAGACCATTTCATTTCTTCGTCTAATTTCCGGCTAATGCAACAATCCTTTCGTATTAAACTTGTAGGCTAGTTCAGAGTCTATGGACGCCGAATTGAGACAAGTCGCAAATGGTTTTGACTATAAGGTCCGTTCATTTGACAAATACGACATCAACGGGTATCGCTTTCGTACCTATGGCAAAGAGCTATCTATGGCCGACCGAAAGTCTACAAATTGTTGTGTCTCTGCTATCGGCGAAGGAGGTACCGAGTATTATGGAAGAGTTGAAGCAATTTATGAACTTCTATTCTATGGTGCAAACCCACCGAACGTCGTAGTCTTCAAATGTTATTGGTTCCAGCCGAAGGAGACTAGAAGGACTCATGAACATCTAGGGCTAGTCGAAATCAAACAAAGCACCCATTTGGATGTTCCCGATGTCTATATTACGGCTCAACAGGCGACCCAAGTTTTCTATCTACCGTGGGCCTGCCAAACTAATCCAAATCTGAATGGTTGGGATGTCGTTTATGAAGTGCCGCCACGTGTTAGACCACCTCCCCCCAATGAAGAGGATTATGAACCTCACATTAACCCAGACACATATGAAGGAGAATTCTTCCAAGAAACACGTCTTTCCAAAAAACGTTTCAAGAACCGCTCTACTTCACACCAGAACATTGAAGTAGACAGCGGCAGTGAATCCAAGCCTGAGCCGGAACAAGAAGAGCCGGAACAAGAAGAGGTTACTGCTGCGGATGACCTGTCAATGCTTGACCGATTACGTACAGGAGGCCTTCCACATGTTGATGCATTTATTGATGATGATGATGAGCACGTCATTACTGATAGTGATGATGATGATGATGCATTTATTGACCCCGAAGCATATATAGACGATGATGATGCATTTATTAATGATGACGATGAAGATTAATATTATAGTTCATGCCAGGTATTCAATTATTATTATGTAAATATATATTATTAATTAGTTCATGTTAGGTATTCAATTTTTTATTATGTTCATGATGATGATACACTTAAATTATATACATATTATTCATGTCAGGTATTCATTCTTTAACCTAGGATAGGTCTAAAATGACCTATACTTAGCATTTATTCCTCCAAAATGAATTTATATGCTTAGCTAGCTCAAAAATTACATAACAACCTTAATTAGCTCCAAAATGACCTATTTAACCTAGGATAGCTCTAAAATGACCTATACTTAGCATTTATTCCTCCAAAATGACTTAATATGCTTAGGTAGCTCAAAAATGACATAATAACCTTAATTAGCACCAAAATGACCTATTTAACCTAGGATAGCTCTAAAATGACCTATACTTAGCATTTATTCCTCCAAAATGAATTTATATGCTTAGCTAGCTCAAAAATGACATAATAACCTTAATTAGCTCCAAAATGACCTATTTAACCTAGGATAGCTCTAAAATGACCTATACTTAGCATTTATTCCTCCAAAATGAATTTATATGCTTAGCTAGCTCAAAAATGACATAATAACCTTAATTAGCTCAAAAATGACCTATTTAACATATGATAGCTCTAATATGACCTATACTTAGCATTTATTCCTCCAAAATGAATTTATATGCTTAGCTAGCTAAAAAATGGACCTATTTAACCTTGGATAGCTCTAAAATGACCTATTTAACCTAGGATAGCTCTAAAATGACCTATACTTAGCATTTATTCCTCCAAAATGACTTAATATGCTTAGCTAGCTCAAAAATGACATAATATGCTTAAGAAATGACCTATTTAGCTCCAAAATGACTTAATATGCTTAATTAGCTCAAAAATGGCATAATTACTTATGTTAGCACAAAAATGACCTATACTTAGCTTTTTTTAGTTCATTTTTGATATACTTAGCATATTTAGGTCAAAAATGGCCTATTTACCTAGGTTAGCTCTAAAATGACACAAGTAAGCAATAAGAAGAAGAACAAGAAGAGGAGAAAAATTCTAGTCTTCTTATTCTTCTTCCTCTTCTTCTTCTTCTTCTATTCTTCTTCTTCTAACTTTCTTCTTTCTCATTTTGCAGATTTGATTCACTTCACGGAAGCTTGCGTTCATGGAGTCCTTGTCCTTCCATTTTGTTTTGATTTTGTAGGATCAACAATGTGACACTTGCATATGTATGTATAGATGAATGAAACTTGCATATGTATGGATGAGACTTGCATATGTTTTGATTTGGTATGTGTTGGATGATCATATCCATATGGCTTGCATATTATTTGCATATGTGTTGTTTATTATGTGGTGGATGAGACATATTATGTGGTGGATAAGACATAATGTTTTGCCTTATTATGTGATTCTGAATATATATATATATGTGTGTGTTTGAATTTTTGTGAAAATGAATTGATATAAGAAAAAACAGTTGCTATATAGCCACTTTGCCGTCTGCTAGCAGACAGTAAAGAGGTTTGCCGTCTGTTAGCAGACGGCAAAGTGGGCACGTGGCAGCAGCCTGTGCAACCTGGGCTGGCCTATTTGGCCTCTTTGCCGTCTACTGCCAGACGGCAAAGACCTTTGCTTCTTTGCCGTCTGCTAGCAGACGGCAAAGAGCGCCGTTAGCCCCCTAACGGGGCTGGCACCTTTTGTCTGCTGTCCAGGTGCTTTGCTGTCTGCCAGCAGACGGCAAAGAGCTTTGCTTCTTTGCCGTCTGCCAGCAGACGGCAAAGAGGCCTTTGCCGGCAGCCGTTCAGCCGGAGTGTTGGCCGTCTGCTGGCAGACGGCAAAGGCTTTGCCGTCCGAAAGTATGCCTTTGCCGTCTGCTATGGCAGACGGCAAAACAGCTGATTCCTGTAGTGATAATATTGCTATATATGAGATACCAGTCTAGTCTCTTCTAATGCTGCAAGATGCTGAAGATGCTAGTCTTCGATAGGACTAGGCCTTCCCCCCTATTCTTGCTTTCTGCAGTCAGCCCAGATATAACCCCATTCCTTGATACTGATGCATACTTAGCATAGTTCTGATGTCAGTCTTGCGAGTACTTTGGATGAGTACTCACCGCTGCTTTGCTTCCTCTTTTCCCCTCGATACGATTCTGCGTTCAGACGATGGAGCCCAGGAGATGGAGTATGCCGGAGACGACTACTACACCACCGCTGGAGCCTACTACTACGTGGAGAGTGCCGACGCTCAGGAGTAGTTAGGAGGTTCCCAGGCAGGAGGCCTCGCCTCTTTCGATCCGCTGCTTATGTTTGTGCTAGCCTTCTTAAGGCAAAACTTGTTTAACTTATGTCTGTACTCAGATATTATTTGCTTCCGCTGACTCGTGCTTGTCGAGCTTGGTATTCGAGCCCTCGAGGCCCCTGGCTTGTAATATGAAGCTGTATGACTTTAATTTGTGTCTAGAGTTGTGTTGTGATATTAATTAGTGAGTCACTAATCATGGTCGTACGCATTGCGTGTATGATTAGCGTACGGTCGAAATAGGGGGCGTCACAAGTTGGTATCAGAGCCGACTGCCTGTAGGTAGCCCCCTTTCCAACTCCTTGGCCGAAGTTGAGTCTAGTCATTGAAAAACTTTTACTAACATTGTTGTGTGGCTTACGGGCCCACATCTCAATCGGGTGGTATTAGGATCTTTTATTCCTCATCTATACTCTGGGTTCTGATCTCTCTTCTCTTTCGGGTTAAAGATTTTATTAACTCTAACTCTAGGTTCTCGTAACTACTTCCCCCGGAGAGCCCCTCATTCCAGATGATGGCTTGATTCATCAGAAGACTCCGAAGATACTCTCTCATGTTCTCCCGAGAACTTGTGCTCGTCGATTTTGCGATTTCCTTCCATCGCCAACCCCTGCGGATAACTCCTCATCATTATCGAGGATTCGTTCGTCCCCAGTTGTTCTTGTCTTTCATAAAATTCTTCGAAACTCTATCCGGTCTTTCGAAATCCTGAGCAGCCTATTGCTCTTGACTTTGCGCACCTGCTTACATGGTGGTTAATTCCATATGTCAAGCAATATCCATTAAAATCCTCTGTGATTTTCATTTGATTTTATTGATTCAACCTGTGTGTGGATGCACGCAGTCATCAGTTGTTTATCATAAATTATCCGTCCAGCTCAGACGTCTTTCCAAACATGGGTTGGTTCCCGACAAATCAATGCTCCAGCAACTTTCGGCTTAACCAATGCTCCAGCAACTTTCTCTCGCCTGATGAACTATATAATCATGGATTACCTTGATAAATTTGTCGTGGTTTATCTGGATGATATCCTGGTTTACTCCAAGAATAAAGAAGAGCATGCTGAACATCTTCGTCTTATACTGGAGAGGCTTCAAGAACATCAACTTTATGCAAAGTATTCAAAGTGTGAGTTCTGGATGGACGAAGTAACCTACCTTGGTCATGTGATCTCCAAGGATGGTATTGCGGTCAACCCTGAACGAGTTCAGGCTATTCTTGACTGGACTCCCCCGAAGAATGTCAAGCAAGTCAGAAGTTTTCTCGGACTCGCCAGCTATTGCCGTCGATTCGTCGAGAACTTCTCCAAGATTGCGAAGCCCTTAACCAATCTGCTTCACAAAGGTGTTAAATATGAGTGGACAGAAAAATGCCAGGAGAGCGTCCAGGTACTGAAGGACAATGCTGACGTCTGCTCCAGTGCTTGCTCCTCCGGATACTCGTAGGGACTTCATCATCTATTGTGATGCTTCATGTCAAGGCATGGGCTGTGTCCTAATGCAAAAGCGCAGAGTGGTTGCTTATGCATCTCGTCAATTGCGTCCTCACGAAGAGAACTACCCAGTTCATGACCTTGAACTTGCTGCAATAATTCATGCACTGAAAGAGTGGCGGCAGTACCTTGTTGGTAATCGTTGTGAGATCTACACCGATCACCAAAGTCTGAAGTACCTGTTTACTCAGCCAGATCTGAATCTCCGTCAACAAAGATGGATGGAACGAATAGCAGATTACAACGTGGGAATTTCTTATACACCTGGCAAGGCTAATGTAATGGCTGATGCCTTGAGCCGCAAGTCTTATTGCAATCACCTTCAAGTTCACAAGGTTCACCCCCTTCTTCAAAAGGAATTCCGCAAGCTGAACCTCCATATTGTTCCTCAGGGTTATCTCGCTCCCCCTCCTGAATGGTCCTACAAAATGAACTTCCACGTTGTTTCCCAGGGTTCTCTTAATACCCTGGTTGCTAAACCAGATCTTGTGGATGTCATCAAGTGGATCCAGAAGTGTGACAATGAAGTCGAGAGGATTAAATACGATCTCGCAGAAGGAAAGCCCTCACCCTTCACTATTGCTGAGGATGGCGCTTTGTACTTCAAAGGCCGCCTAGTGGTACCGAGTAAGGAGAAAAACCATGATATGACTCAGGAGGTCATGAAGGAAGCACATGACACTCCGCTGTCTATTCATCCTGGTGGTACCAAGATGTACCAAGACATTCGTCAAAGATTCTGGTGGTCTAACATGAAGCAAGACATTGCACGCTATGTTTCAGAATGTGACATTTGCCATCGAATCAAAGCAGAACATCAAAAGCCTGCTGGAACTCTACAACCTATTACGGTTCCTGAATGGAAATGGGACCATGTTGAAATGGACTTCGTCACTGGTTTTCCCAGATCGCAGAAGGTAATGATGCTATTCTTGTCGTCATTGACCGACTGTCCAAAGTTGCACATTTTCTGGCTGTCAAGGAAACTATTACTGCTAGTCAGCTAGCAGATCTTTACATGTCCAGAGTTGTTTCACTCCACGGTATTCCACTGGTGATTAGTTCGGACCGTGGCAGTTTATTCACTTCAAGATTCTGGGCAAGTTTCCAGGAAGCTATGGGGACTCATTTGTCCTTCAACACCGCTTTTCACCCTCAATCCCAGGGACAAGTTGAAAGAGTCAATCAGATTCTCGAAGACATGCTTCGAGCTTGTGTCATTTCTTTCGGCAAGAAATGGGAGGAATCACTCCCGTATGCTGAGTTCTCCTACAACGCTTATTGGTCCGGATATTATCCAACATGCCGAAGATCAAGTCCGCATTATTCATGCAAATCTGAAGGCTGCCCAGTCTCGTCAGAATAGTCAGTATGACCGTCATCACAAGGATATGGTCTATCAACCTGGCGAAAAGGCTTATCTTCGAGTCACGCCAATGAGAGGTACACACCGTTTTGGAATTAAGGGCAAGCTGGCTCCTCGTTATATTGGTCCTTTCACTGTTCTCGAAAGGCGTGGTAAGGTGGCATATCAACTGGAACTACTGTTGGAAATATGCCCTAGAGACAATTAATAAAGTGTTTATTATCATATTTCTCTGTTCATGATAATGGTTTATTATTCATGCTAGAATTGTATTGACCGGAAACTTAATACATGTGTGGATAATAGACAAATACTGAGTCCCTAGTAAGCCTCTACTAGACTAGCTCGTTGATCAAAAGATGGTCAAGATTTCCTGACCATGGACATGAGTTGTCATTTGATAACGGGATCATATCATTAGGAGAATGATGTGATGGACTTGACCCAACCGTTAGCATAGCAAATGATCGTTCAGTTTATTGCTATTGCTTTCACTATGTCAAATACACGTTCCTCTGACCATGAGATCATGCAACTCCCGGATACCGTAGGAATACTTTGGGTGTATCAAATGTCACAACGTAACTGGGTGATTATAAAGGTGCACTACAGGTATCTCCGAAAGTGTTTGTTGAGTTGGCATGGATCGAGATTGGGATTTGTCACTCCGACTATCGGAGAGGTATCTCTGGGCCCTCTCAGTAATACAGCATCACAGAAGCCTTGCAAGCACCCTGACTAAAGAGTTAGTTGCAAGATGATGTATTGCGGAACGAGTAAAGAGACTTGCCGGTAACGAGATTGAACTAGGTATTAGATACCGACGATCGAATCTCGGGCAAGTAACATACCGCCGGAAAAAAGGGAACAACGTATGTTGGTTATTGACCAGAGAGTTGTCTCGGTCATGTCTACATCATTCCCGAACCCGTAGGGTCCGCACACTTAAGGTTCGATGACGATATAGTATTATATGAGTTATGTGATTGGTGACCGAATGTTGTTCGGAGTCCCGGATGAGATCACGGACATGACGAGGAGTCTCGGAATGTCCGAGAGGTAAAGATTCATATATTGGAAGGCTATATTCGGACGTCGGAAAGGTTCCGAGTGATTCGGGTATTTTTCGGAGTACCGGGGAGTTACGGGAATTCACCGGGAGAAGTAATGGGCCTTATTGGGCCATCTTGGAAAAGGAGAGGCAGGCCACGTGAGGAGGCGCGCGCCCCCCCCTTGCCGAAACCGAATTGGACTAGGGGAGGGGGCGCAGCCCCCTCTTTCCTTTCCCTCTCCCTTCCCCCTTTCCTACTCCGTATGGGAGGTGGAATCCTACTAGGACTAGGGAGTCCTAGTAGGACTCCCCACACTTGGCGCAGCCCTAGGGGGCCGGCCTCCTCCCTCTCATCCTTTATATACGGGGGCAGGGGGGCACCCCAAAGCACAACAACTGTTCCAAGCCGTGTGCGGCGCCCCCCTTCACCGTTTACACCCTCGGTCATATTTTCGGAGAGCTTAGGTGAAGCCCTGCTGAGATTACTTCACCGTCACCGTCGCCACGCCGTCGTGCTGATGGAACTCATCTACTTCCTCAACGTCTTGCTGGATCAAGAAGGCGAGGATCGTCACCGAGCTGCATGTGTGTAGAACTCGGAGGTGCCGTACGTTCGGTACTCGATCGGTGGAGCTCGAAGGATTGTTCGACTACATCAACCGCGTTGTGAGACGCTTCCGCTAACGGTCTATGAGGGTACGTAGACACACTCTCCCCTCTCGTAGCGATGCATCTCCATGGATAGATCTTGCGTGAGCGTAGGATTTTTTTTGAAATTCATGCTCCATTCCGCAACAGTGATATCAGAGCCAGGTCTATGCGTAGATGTGATTTGCACGAGTAGAACACAAGTGAGTTGTGGGCGTGGGTGTATACATATTGCTTGCCGTTACTAGTTGTTACTTGATTCGGCGGTATTGTGAGATGAAGCGGCCCAGACCGACATTACGCGTACGCTTACGCGAGACAGGTTTCACCGCTACGTGCACTCGTTGCATAAAGGTGACTGGCGGGTGTCTGTCTCTCTCACTTTAGTTGAATCGGTTTCAATGAAGAGGGTTCTTTTAGAAGATCAAAAAGCAATCACTACACCACGTTGTGGTTTTTCGTAGGTAAGAACGGTTCTTGCAAACCCGTAGCAGCCACGTAAAACTTGCAACAACAAAGTAGAGGACGTCTAACTTGTTTTTGCAGGGTATGCTGGTGATGTGATATGGCCAAGACATGATGTGATATAAGTTGTTGTATGAGATGATCATGTTTTGTAAGTTATCAGGCAACCGGCAGGAGCCTTATGGTTGTCTCTTTATTGTATGCAATGCCAACGCTATGTAATTGCTTTACTTTACCGCTATAAGTTAGCAGTAGTAGTAGTAGCAATAGCCGGCGAGACGACCATGACGCTACGATGGAGATCAAGGTGTCAACCCGGTGACGATGGAGATCATGACGGTGCTTTGCTGATGGAGATCAAAAGCACAAGACGATGATGGCCATATCATGTCACATATATTGAATTGCATGTGATGTTAATCCTTTTATGCATCTTATTTTGCTTAGGACGACGGTAGCATTATAAGATGATCCCTTCACTAAATTTCATGATAAGTGTTCTCCCCTAGTATGCACCGTTGCGAAGGTTCGACGCTTCTAAGCACCACGTGATGATCGGGTGTGATGGATTCTTTCGTTCGCATACAACGGGTGTAAGCCAGTTTTACACATGCAGAATACTTGGGTTAAACTTGACGAGCCTAGCATGTACAGACATGGCCTCGGAACACAAGAGACCAAAAGGTCAAACATGAGTCATATAGTAGATATGATCAACATGAAAGATGTTCACCATTGATAACTAATCCACCTCACGTGATGATCGGACGTGGTTTACTTGATGTGGATCATGTTACACTTAGACTACTTGAGGGATGTTAATCTAAGTGGGAGTTCTTAAGTAATTTGATTAATTGAACTTCAATTGTCATGAACACAGTCTTACTTGTCTTAGCAAATTTATGTTGTAGATCAATAGACCGCGCTGTAGTTCCCCTGTTTTTATTATGTTCCTAGAGAAAACGAAGTTGAAAGTTGATGGAAGCAACTATGCGGACTAGGTCCGTGATCTGAGGATTGTCCTCACTGCTGCACAGAAGGCTTATGTCCTTAATGCACCGCTCAGCGAAATACCCCTACGGCTTCGTCTGAGGACGTTATGAATGTCTGGCAGACAAGAAAAGATGACTACTCGATAGTTCAGTGCGCCATACTTTACGGCTTAGAACCGGAGCTCCAAATATGTTTTGAGCAACACGGAGCATATGAGATGTTCCAAGAGCTGAAAATTTGTTTTTCAAGCTCAAACCCGGGTCGAGAGGTATGACACATTCGACAAGTTCTATAGCTACAAGATGGAGGAGAAACAACTCCGTTAGTGAGCATGTACTCAGAATGTCTGAGTACTTCAAACACTTGAATCAAGTGGGAGTTAGACTTCTGAATAAAGTGGTGATTGATAGAGTTCTCTAGTCACTATCACTAAGCTACTGGATCTTCGTGATGAACTATAAACATGCAAGGGATAGAAGATCCTTAAGCTATTCGCGATGCTACAATCTGCGGATGTAGAAATCAAAAAAAAGGGAGCATCAAGTGTTGATGGTTGATAAGACCACTAGTTTCAAGAAGGGCAAGGGAAAGAAAAGGGAACTTCAAGAAGAACGGTAAAACAGTTGCCGCTCACGCGAAGAAACCCAAGGCTGAACCAAACCCGAGACTTAGTGCTCCCATTGCAAAGGGAAATGTCACAAGGAGCGGAACTTCCCCAAAGTAACTGGCAGATAATAAGACTGGCAATGTCAACAAAGATATTTGATATACATGTTATTGATATGTACCTTACTAGTACTCGTAGGAGCACCTGGGTATTTGATACTTGTTCAGTTGCTTACAACTTGAAACATGGAGCTTCGGAATAAACGAGGGCTAGCTAAGAACGAGGTGACGATGTGCATTGGAAGTGTCTCCAAGGTTGATATGATCACCATCGCCACGCTCTCTCTACCTTCAGGATTAGTGGTGAACCTAAATAATTGTTATTTGGTGCTTGCGTTTAGCATGAACATTATATCTGATAGTGTTTATTGCAAGACGGTTATTCAATTTCAGAGAATAATTGTTATTCTATTTATTTGGATAATATCATTGATGATCATGCACTTAAGATGAAAGGTTTATTGAATCTTGATCGTAGTAATACATATGTTCATAACACGAATGCCAAAAGATAATGATAGTACCACATATTTGTGGCACTGCCACTTAGGTCATATCAGTGTTAAACACATGAAGAAACTCCATGCAGATGGGTTTTTGGAATCTCTTGATTATGAATCATTTGAGACATGTGAACTGTGCCTTATTGGCAAGATGACTAAAACTCCGTTCTCCGGAACAATGGAGCGAGCAACCAACTTATTGGAAATAATACATACCGATGTATGCGGTCCGATGAGTGTTGAGGCGCGCGGTGGATATCGTTATGTTCTCACGTTCACTGATGATTTGAGTAGATATGGTTATGTCTACTTGATGAAGCATAAATCTGAAACATTTGAAAAGTTCAAAGAATTTCAGAGTGAAGTAGAGAACCATCGTAACAAGAAAATAAAGTTCTTACGATCTGATCGTGGAGGAGAATATTTGAGTTACGAGTTTGGCAATCACTTAAGACAATGTGGAATTGTTTCACAGCTCACGCCACATGGAACACCACAGCGTAATGGTGTGTCCGAACGTCGTAATCGTACTCTATTGGATATGGTGCGTTCTATGATGTCTCTTACCGATTTGCCACTATCATTTTGGGGTTATGCATTAGAGACAGCTGCATTCACTTTAAGCAAGGGCACCGTCTAAATCCGTTGAGATGACACCGTATGAACTGTGGTTTGCAAGAAACTTAAGATGTCGTTTCTGAAAGTTTGGGGATGCGATGCTTATGTCAAAAGGCTTCAGCCAGATAAGCTCGAACCCAAAGCGGATAAATGCGTCTTCATAGGATACCCAAAAGAGACCGTTGGGTACACCTTCTACCACAGATCCGAAGGCAAAGAATTCGTTGCTAAGAATGGATCCTTTCTAGAGAAGGAGTTTCTCTCAAAAGAAGTGAGTGGGAGGAAAGTAGAACTTGATGAGGTAATTGTACCTCCTTTGGATAGTAGTACGCCACAGAAAGAAATTTCTGTGACACCAACATAGACCAGAGAAGAAGTTGATGATGATGATCATGAGGCTTCGGATCAAGTTGCTACAGAACTTCGAAGGTCAACCAGGACACGTTTCGCACCAAAGTGGTACGGAAATCCAGTCTTGGAGGTTATGTTGTTAGACAACAGTGAACCTTCGAACTATGAAGAAGCGATGGCAGGCCCGGATTCCGACAAATGGCTTGAGGCCATGAAATCCGAGATTGGATCCATGTATGAGAACAAAGTGTGGACTTTGGTAGACTTGCCCGATGAACGGCGAGCTATTGAAAATAAATGGATCTTTAAGAAGAAGACGGACGCTGATGGTAATGTCACCATCTATAAAGCACGACTTGTTGCTAAAGGTTATCGACAAGTTCAAGGAGTTGACCACGATGAGACTTTCTCACCCGTAGCGATGCTAAAGTCTGTCAGAATTATGTTAGCAATTGCCGCGTTTTATGATCATGAAATCTGGCAAATGGACATCAAAACGGCATTCCTTAATGGATTCCTTAAGGAAGAATTGTATATGATGCAACTGGAAGGTTTTGTCAATCCTAAAGGTGCTAACAAAGTATGCAAGCTCCAGCGATCCATCTATGGACTGGTGCAAGCATCTCGGAGCTGGAATACTCGCTTTGATGAAGTGATCAAAGCGTTTGGGTTTATACAAGTTTATGGAGAAACTTGTATTTACAACAAAGTGAGTGGGAGCTCTATAACATTTCTAATAAGTATATGTGATTGGAAATGATGTAGAATTTCTGGAAAGCATAAAGATTTAATTGAAAGGAGTTTTTCAATAAAAACCTATTTTTGAGTTATCCATGGTTTGGGCATCGAGATCTATAGAGATAGATCAAGACACCTGATAAAAGATTTTCACACACCTTGATGAGATTTTGAAGAAGTTCAAAATGGATCAAGTCAAAGAAATGAGTTCTTGCCTGGTGTGAAGTGGAGTAAGACTTGAAAATCTAGGTAAAGGTTGTTTTACATGTTAGGCATCAAAATCTATAGAGATAGATTGAGACGCCTCATAGGACTTTCACGAAGCACATACCTTGACAAGATTTTGAAGAAGTTCAAAATGGATCAGTCAAATAAAGGGTTCTTGCCTGTATTGCAAGGTGTGAGATTGAGTAAGACTCAAAGCCCGACCACGGCAGAAGACAAAGAGAAGATGAGTGTCATCCCCTATGCCTCAGCCATAGGCTCTATTTTGTATGCCATGCTGTGTACTAGACCTGATGTATGCCTCGCTATTAGCTTGGTGGAAAGGTACCAAAGTGATCCAGGAGTAGATCACTGGACAGCGGTCAAAAATATCCTGAAGTACCTGAAAAGGACTAAGGAAGAATTTCTTGGGGATAGAGGTGATAAAGAGTTCGTCGTAAAGGGTTACATCGATGCAAGCTTTAAACACCGATCCGGAAGACTATGAGTCTCAGACCGGATACGTAAAGTGGGACAGTCGTTTTTGGAGTAGCTCCAAGCAGAGTGTGGTAGCAGCATCTACATATGACATAGAGATTTGCCAAGAACACACGGATCTGAATATTGCAGACCCGTTGACTAAAACCTCTCTCACAAGCAAAACATGATCAGCCCTAGAACTGATTGGATGTTAATTACATGGAGATGTAAACTAGATTATTGATTCTAGTGCAAGTGGGAGACTGTTGGAAATATTCCCTAGAGGCAATTAATAAAGTGTTTATTATCATATTTCTCCGTTCATGATAATGGTTTATTATTCATGCTAGAATTGTATTGACCGGAAACTTAATACATGTGTGGATAATAGACAAATACTGAGTCCCTAGTAAGCCTCTACTAGACTAGCTCGTTGATCAAAAGATGGTCAAGATTTCCTAACCATGGACATGAGTTGTCATTTGATAACGGGATCACATCATTAGGAGAATGATGTGATGGACTTGACCCAACCGTTAGCATAGCAAATGGTCGTTCAGTTGATTGCTATTGCTTTCACTATGTCAAATACACGTTCCTCTGACCATGAGATCATGCAACTCCCGGATACCGTAGGAATACTTTGGGTGTATCAAACGTCACAACGTAACTGGGTGATTATAAAGGTGCACTACAGGTATCTCCGAAAGTGTTTGTTGAGTTGGCATGGATCGAGATTGGGATTTGTCACTCCAACTATCGGAGAGGTATCTCTGGGCCCTGTCGGTAATACAGCATCACAGAAGCCTTGCAAGCACCGTGACTAAAGAGTTAGTTGCAAGATGACGTATTGCAGAATGAGTAAAGAGACTTGCCGGTAACGAGATTGAACTAGGTATTAGATACCGACGATCGAATCTCGGGCAAGTAACATACCACCGGACAAAAGGGAACAACGTATGTTATTATATGAGGTTCACCGATAAAGATCTTCGTGGAATATGTAGGAACCAACATGAGCATCCAGGTCCCGCTGTTGGTTATTGACCAGAGAGTTGTCTCGGTCATGTCTACATCATTCCCGAACCCGTAGGGTCCGCACACTTAAGGTTCGATGACGATATAGTATTATATGAGTTATGTGATTGGTGACCGAATGTTGTTCGGAGTCCCGGATGAGATCACGGACATGACGAGTAGTCTCGGAATGTCCGAGAGGTAAAGATTCATATATTGGAAGGCTATATTCGTACGTCGGAAGGGTTCCGAGTGATTCGGGTATTTTTCAGAGTACCGGGGAGTTACGGGAATTCACCGGGAGAAGTAATGGGCCTTATTGGGCCATACGGGAAAAGGAGAGGCAGGCCACATGAGGAGGCGTGCCCCCCCCCTTGCCCAAACCGAATTGGACTAGGGGAGGGGGCGCAGCCCCCTCTTTCCTTTCCCTCTCCCTTCCCCCTTTCCTACTCCGTATGGGAGGTGAATCCTACTAGGACTAGGGAGTCCTAGTAGGACTCCCCACACTTGGCGCAGCCCTAGGGGGCCGGCCTCCTCCCTCTCATCCTTTATATACGGGGGCAGGGGGGCACCCCAAAGCACAACAATTGTTCCAAGCCGTGTGCGGCGCCCCCCTTCACCGTTTACACCCTCGGTCATATTTTCGGAGAGCTTAGGCGAAGCCCTGCTGAGATTACTTCACCGTCACCGTCGCCACGCCGTCGTGCTGACGGAACTCATCTACTTCCTCGACGTCTTGCTGGATCAAGAAGGCGAGGATCGTCACCGAGCTACATGTGTGTAGAACTCGGAGGTGCCGTACGTTCGGTACTCGATCGGTGGAGCTCGAATGATTGTTCGACAACATCAACCGCGTTGTGAGACGCTTCTGCTACCGGTCTACGAGGGTACGTAGACACACTCTCCCCTCTCGTAGTGATGCATCTCCATGGATAGATCTTGCGTGAGCGTAGGAAATTTTTTGAAATTCATGCTCCGTTCCCCAACAAGTACCGCCAAACCATTCTCAGGTTCACGATGTGTTCCATGTGTCACCGCTTCGTCGCTGCTTCAAGGATCCTATCCGAGCAGTGGATCATGATATGCTTGAGCTGCAACAGGACCTTTCTTACAAAGAGCAACCAGTCTGCATCCTCGATGAAACTGAACGTTGGACTCGTCAGAAGGTTACCAAGTTCTTCAAGGTGCAGTGGGCAAATCATTCTGAAGATGAAGCCACTTGGGAACGCGAAGATTATCTTCGTGCAGAATACCCCGGGCTCTTTCCTTCTACTTCTTAATTCTCGGGACGAGAATTCTTTTTAGTAGGGGAGAGTTGTGACACCCTGGATTTTGGCTACAGTGATCATTGTAATTAAGCACAGTGATGACCATGATCAGTGCCTAATCATTTTGCTAAAGAAGACATGTCAAGTTGAAAATTCATATCTCATTTCAAATTCCATTAAAAAGGGGCATTGAATTTTATGGTGATAAAATAAGTTGGCAAATAGCAAAGTAAAAATGTTGCACACTTGTGATAAATCACAAAACAATTGGTGTTAAGGAGAACAACATCACCAAACATATGGTGTGGACCCCACCTCCAATAACAGCAACAATTTGCATTTTAAAAGTGCTCTTAAATTCATTTGGATATTTCAAACAGATTTGAAAATTCTTCAAACTTGGTGAGGTATTGTAGGATATTGCAAGACATTATATGGAGCAAGTCACCTATTTTTGCAGTAGAGGATTATTGCAGAAAATATATGAAACAGAAAATAAAAAACAGAAAAGAAATAAAAAGAAAAGACTTACCGGGCACTGTGGCCCATGTGCTACTGGCTGACCCAGCCCATTAAGGCCAGCCTTTCCCTTACCTCGCGCCAGAATAGGAGAAGGCCGCGGCAACGCCATGGCGACCGACTCGCGTGCGCGGTCATCGAGCCTCCACTGCTGTCGTGGAGGATAAGAACGGCCCTCACGGCGTCCTCTCTCCACCCCGCGTGCCCTAGGACCCCGTAGCCCCCTCTCTGATCCCCTCCCTTGCTCCTGTTCGAGCTCGCCCGAAAACGCCCGCCGTCGCCGCCGTCGATCCCGCGCTCTCCGTCATCCCCAGCCATCGCCGAGATGCCGTAGGGCATCACCGTCGACCGCTGCGTCGATCGGTGCATGCCATTGGAATCGGGAACCCCCGCCGCGAGCGCCACGACTTCTTCTTCTTCCTCGGGCTTCTTCTTCTCCGTCTCCGATTCGCCGCCGACGAGCCTCCCCGAGCAGGCTAGAGCACATCTGCGGGCTCACTGTAAGCCCTCCCGTCTTTCCCCTCTCTCTTCCGTGCGATTGCATCGACATAGCTGCCACGTTGGAGACGCCCGAATACCTCGCCGCCGATGAGGTCCTCGCCGTGGCCGCACTGCCCGTCAAGCTCAAACGAG
Organism: Elymus sibiricus; assembly: GCA_039707655.1. Classification (NCBI taxonomy): domain Eukaryota; kingdom Viridiplantae; phylum Streptophyta; class Magnoliopsida; order Poales; family Poaceae; genus Elymus; species Elymus sibiricus. Next base: position 516,234,343 of record CM077665.1, read on the forward strand.
CTCGGGTTCGTGCTCAGCACGCCCGCGCGAGTCCAACACGTTAGGTCTCGCCGCTTGCCGTGCCGTATTGCCGCCGTTTGCGAGATGGCCGAAGTCCGGCGACGCCGCGGTGGTCGCCGTCAACGTTTCCATCCTCCTCGCGCGCTACAACCACCGCCATCGGACGCGGCTCGCTCCGCCCGATCCAACAAGCCCTTGCGCGCGTCGAGTAGCCCTCCCCCATACGCGATTTCCGACCGGTGCCCGAAGTCGCGCCGCCGCGAACGAGCTCGCCGGCGTGATTCCGGCGAGACGCCGGCCACCGCTGACCTGGCCTGATGTGAGGGGCCCCCTGTGTCGCTGACGGGTGGGTCCCGTTGACTAGTTGACTGAGTCAACTCACTGACAGGTGGGTCCCGCGCGATTAAACGAATTTAAATAAAAAGAAAATCGGTTAATTCATTAATTAATTAGATTAAACGCTAATTAGACACTGACTAGTAGGCCCCACGTCTACTTAATCTGTAATTAGATTAGTATTAATACTAATTAGCCACTGTAAGGCTAACCAGTGGGTCCCACTGGACCCACAGGTCAGGTTTGACCTGGCCAGCCGACTGTTGACCACTGACGTCAGCATGAGCTCACGCTGATGTCACTAGACACTGTTCGGGATAATGTTGATTTAAATAAATAAAATAAATTATAGAAATCCAGTAAAACTTTAGAAAATAATATCTTCTAAACCGTAACTCGGATGAAAATAATTTATATATGAAAGTTGCTCAGAAAAATCCCACGAATCCAAATACGCCGTCCGTTCATCTGTCACATGCTCCTAGCATGATGAACTTGGACATTTAGCATTAGGATCATCTGTCCGGTAGTAGCCCGGGACCCGGAAAATATCAGCAGGTATTCTTCCGATCCGTCTGCGACGTATAGTACTACGTTAGTGCATGCCTAGCTCTGCATATTGCCATGTCATGCATCGTGATGCATTTGTATGCTTTATATTTATTGTTTCTCCCCCCTCTTCTTACCGGTAGAGCCCAAGACTGACGCTGCTGCCGGGTACGACTACACCGTTGACGATCAGGCCTTTGCAGCAGAGCAGCAAGGCAAGCAACCCCCCTTGAGCATTCCGATATCGCCCATTCTTCCCTCTTATCCTTGCATTAGATTTTGCTACTGTATTAGTTAGCTCCTATTCTGATGCATAGCCTGTTTTTGATAAACTGTTACTATACCTGCAATCACATCAACTGCTTAGTATAGATTGACCAGTGAATCCCCTGTGACCCCCTTAGTCCCAGTTGCCCCTGCTTCTTCATCGACGACTCGAAGACTCGGTCAACCGACCGACGAGCCAGGCCCCTCACATCACCGCACACCCCTTATTTGTACGACTCTGCAGAGCTACTATCGAGTACCGAGGGTGACACCTCGTGAAGTACTCATGATGCTAACTCTGTAGTGCAGCTAGTCGGTCGCGGTTATCGAGGGTGATTCCTCCTTCGCCGCTCCCGATGATGACTCTGTCGTGCAACCCTCAAGTGTGGGACCCTCGAGGGTAATTCCTCTAAGTCCACCTTGACGGTTTTCATCGAGCGGGGCCCCTTGAGGGTGATTCCTCAGGTTTCGTCTTGATGTTTTATACACACAGTTACTATGACCTGGTTACAGAAACATGTTGGTGATGGGTCGGCCCTGAGGGGTACCCACAGTTTGATGTTGATGAGGCGTGGACGGGCAGGAGAGGCCCTTGCCACACATCCTCGAGACGGGGCGACGAGACCGCACTTCATGGGTCGCGCTTGCCCCGCATTAATAAAATGCTAATGGGTTGGGTATTTGATCTGAGTTGGGTCGTTGGCCTTTTTACGCACCAAACCATCGCGTGGGAGAAGTTATGGGTACTCAGCGTCGTTGTATCAGCCGAAGCTCTTCGGACGTCAGCAATGGAGCGGCGCGCGCCCGAGTGGCCTGGACGGTGCAGCTCTTGGACTAGAGTGTACTAGGGCTGACCTCGGCCGCCCTCGCATCGTGCAGGAGTGCAAAGGGTGATTGGTCCCATGACCCCTGCGCGCTTAGGATTTAGACCGGCGGGCTGGCCTCTCTGTTGAGCCTAGGTGGGGCGACAACGTGCTGATATCCCGAGGCCGGGCATGACCCAGGAAAGTGTGTCCGGCTGGAGGTGATCAGGCGTGTTGGAAATGCGGTGCACCCCTGCAGGGATGAATAATCTATTCGAATAGTCGTGTCCACGGTAACAGGACGACTTGGAGTTGTACCTTGACCTTATACAACTATAACTGTGATTTAAAATTGAAATGAATGTTGGCTCCGAGATTGCTTCCTCGTAGGGAGTCGAGGAAGAATCTCTGGGCGTGGTTACTTAATAAAATTGCTACAATAATATTGCTATATATGAGATACCAGTCTAGTCTCTTCTAATGCTGCAAGATGCTGAAGATGCTAGTCTTCGATAGGACTAGGCCTTCCCCCCTATTCTTGCTTTCTGCAGTCAGCCCAGATATAACCCCATTCCTTGATACTGATGCATACTTAGCATAGTTCTGATGTCAGTCTTGCGAGTACTTTGGATGAGTACTCACCGTTGCTTTGCTTCCTCTTTTCCCCTCGATACGATTCTGCGTTCAGACGATGGAGCCCAGGAGATGGAGTACGCCAGAGACGACTACTACACCACCGCTGGAGCCTACTACTACGTGGAGAGTGCCGACGCTCAGGAGTAGTTAGGAGGTTCCCAGGCAGGAGGCCTCGCCTCTTTCGATCCGCTTCTTATGTTTGTGCTAGCCTTCTTAAGGCAAAACTTGTTTAACTTATGTCTGTACTCAGATATTATTTGCTTCCGCTGACTCGTGCTTGTCGAGCTTTGTATTCGAGCCCTCGAGGCCCCTGGCCTGTAATATGAAGCTGTATGACTTTAATTTGTGTCTAGAGTTGTGTTGTGATATTAATTAGTGAGTCCCTAATCTTGGTCGTACGCATTGCGTGTATGATTAGCGTACGGTCGAAATCGGGGGCGTCACAAGTTGGTATCAGAGCCGACTGCCTGTAGGTAGCCCCCTTTCCAACTCCTTGGCCGAAGTTGAGTATAGTCATTGAAAAACTTTTACTAACATTGTTGTGTGGCTTACGGGCCCACATCTCAATCGGGTGGTATTAGGATCTTTTATTCCTCATCTATACTCTGGGTTCTGATCTCTCTTCTCTTTCGGGTTAAAGATTTTATTAACTCTAACTCTAGGTTCTCGTAACTACTTCCCCCGGAGAGCCCCTCATTCCAGATGATGGCTTGATTCATCAGAAGACTCCGAAGATACTCTCTCATGTTCTCCCGAGAACTTGTGCTCATCGATTTTGTGATTTCCTTCCATCGCCAACCCCTGTGGATAACTCCTCATCATTATCGGGGATTCGTTCGTCCCCAGTTGCTCTTGTCTTTCATAAAATTCTTCGAAACGCTATCCGGTCTTTCGAAATCCTGAGCAGCCTATTGCTCTTGACTTTTCGCACCTGCTTACATGGTGGTTAATTCCATATGTCAAGCAATATCCATTAAAATTCTCTGTGATTTTCATTTGATTTTATTGATTCAACTTGTGTGTGGATGCACGCAGTCATCAGTTGTTTATCGTAAATTATCCGTCCGGCTCAGACGTCTTTCCAAACATGGGTTGGTTCCTGGCAAATCAACCTTGATTGATTGTCCATCTAAGTCCATTCAGCTTACTTGTATTTGATCGGAGCTTCTGATTCCGATACACCAATTGAGAAATCTTAATTCCTTTGGTTATTTAAGCATCAAATTATTTGGATGTTCTATGATCTGATGCCTTACATTCCTTCTTCCTCTGATTGGGTACCGATACTCACATCAGGTCCTTTGTGGACCGCCAGACCCAGTGTTGGGTTATTATCCGATAGCATCCTTCACATTCAAAATTCTTGTGATGTTCTTCCCATGATACATGATGCCATTGGTAAACTATGGCTTCTCCCTCTGATAAGTTGTATCCTATGCTTTCGTCAGCCATGCTCTGTTTGCAAGCATGTGTTAATTACTCTTGAAGCTTGAGGTATATGTTCCTAAGATGCCCCGATGGGTTGAACCTATGCCATCCTTAATTCGTGTGAACTCAAGAGTTTTCACAAGTCATACTCTCCTGGTGTTTTGCCAGTTAAACTTTCAAAACTACAACTTCATCAAAGGCGAGGTGTAAATGGAAGGTGATGCATTAATGAAGTGGGAGTCGACCTTTAACTTTGTGCTCATGCCCATGGAAGCAATGTTGATCTTATCATAGGAGCTTCTCGTAATGATAAATTTCTCTTGGCATAATTTGATCCGGTATATGTGATCTTGTCCTTTGCAATCGTGGTTCCGACCATGTTGTTCTACTTTGATTTCATTCTCAGACAAGTTAAAGTGCTTGTCCTCCACAGATCAATACGCTAGTCTAACCTCTATTCTGATCATTATCCCTAGTATCTTGATAAATATCATGGGGCTTTATAACTTCTTATGAGCTCCTAATCAACTATGATGTTTCACTGATTCCAGTTTCCTCGTGTTCTGAGTTGTTGGACAATCAAGGATATTGATATCTAAATCGAGTACGCTTTGCGATTCAACAACTCTTAGAATCTTCCTTGCTTATGATTTTGTACTCAATCATGTCTTTTCAAGCTGTTAGGCCCCATCATTATCGTCATGCTAGAGCTTGATCATGCTCACCTTGTCCGGAATGCTGAAGCCCGACTATATGCCTTGAATGCAATTAAATGAGTCGCCTCTTGAAGGGATTGAAAACATTCCAGTTGTCCGGGACTTCCAAGATGTTTTTCCGGAAGAACTTCCAGGGATCCCCCCTGCTAGAGCTGTCGAGTTTGTCATCGACTTGGTACCAGGTACCACTCCTATAGCCAAGCGTCCGTATAAGATGCCACCACATGAACTCCTTGAACTTAAGCAAGAAATTGACAATTCGCTTCGTCTGGGTTTCATTCGTCCAAGTTCCTCTGCTTGGGGAGCACCTTCTCTCTTTGTCAAGAAAAAGGATGGAACAAATCGGTTGGTCCAAGATTACCGTCCCATCAACCAAGCTACAATTCAGAACAAATATCCGTTGCCTCGGATCAACGACCTGTATGATCAACTTGCCGGTTCATCAGTGTTTTCAAAACTCGACTTGAGGTTGGGTTACCATCAGATCCGGGTTCGTGAAGAGGATATTCCCAAGACTGCATTTATTACTCGCTATGGTTCATACGAGTACACCGTCATGTCCTTCGGCTTAACCAATGCTCCAGCAACTTTCTCTCGCCTGATGAACTATATATTCATGGATTACCTCGATAAATTCGTCGTGGTTTATCTGGATGATATCCTGGTTTACTCCAAGAATAAAGAAGAGCATGCTGAACATCTTCGTCTTATACTGGAGAGGCTTCGAGAACATCAACTTTATGCAAAGTATTCAAAGTGTGAGTTCTGGATGGACGAAGTAACCTACCTTGGTCATGTGATCTCAAAGGATGGTATTGCGGTCGACCCTGAACGAGTTCAGGCTATTCTTGACTGGACTCCCCCGAAGAATGTCAAGCAAGTCAGAAGTTTTCTCGGACTCGCCAGCTATTGCCGTCGATTCGTCGAGGACTTCTCCAAGATTGCGAAGCCCTTAACCAATCTGCTTCACAAAGGTGTTAAATATGAGTGGACAGAAAAATGCTAGGAGAGCGTCCAGGCACTTAAGGACAATGCTGACGTCTGCTCCAGTGCTTGCTCCTCCGGATACTCGTAGGGACTTCATCATCTATTGTGATGCTTCACGTCAAGGCATGGGCTGTGTCCTAATGCAAGAGCGCAGAGTGGTTGCTTATGCATCTCGTCAATTGCGTCCTCATGAAGAGAACTACCCAGTTCATGACCTTGAACTTGCTGCAGTAATTCATGCACTGAAAGAGTGGAGGCAGTACCTTGTTGGTAATCGTTGCGAGATCTACACCGATCACCAAAGTCTGAAGTACCTGTTTACTCAGCCAGATCTGAATCTCCGTCAACAAAGATGGATGGAACGAATAGCAGATTACAACGTGGGAATTTCTTATACACCTGGCAAGGCTAATGTAATGGCTGATGCCTTGAGCCGCAAGTCTTATTGCAATCACCTTCAGGTTCACAAGGTTCACCCCCTTCTTCAAAAGGAATTCCGCAAGCTGAACCTCCATATTGTTCCTCAGGGTTATCTCGCTCCCCCTCCCGAAGGGTCCTACAAAATGAACTTCCACGTTGTTTCCCAGGGTTCTCTTAATACCCTGGTTGCTAAACCAGATCTTGTGGACGTCATCAAGTGGATCCAGAAGTGTGACAATGAAGTCGAGAGGATTAAATACGATCTCGCAGAAGGAAAGCCCTCACCCTTCACTATTGCTGAGGATGGCGCTTTGTACTTCAAAGGCCGCCTAGTGGTACCGAGTAAGGAGAAAAACCATGATATGACTCAGGAGGTCATGAAGGAAGCACATGACACTCCGCTGTCTATTCATCCTGGTGGTACCAAGATGTACCAAGACATTCGTCAAAGATTCTGGTGGTCTAACATGAGGCAAGACATTGCACGCTATGTTTCAGAATGTGACATTTGCCATCGAATCAAAGCAGAACATCAAAAGCCTGCTGGAACTCTACAACCTATTACGGTTCCTGAATGGAAATGGGACCATGTTGAAATGGAATTCGTCACTGGTTTTCCCAGATCGCAGAAAGGTAATGATGCTATTCTTGTCGTCATTGACCGACTGTCCAAAGTTGCACATTTTCTGGCTGTCAAGGAAACTATTACTGCTAGTCAGCTAGCAGATCTTTACATGTCCAGAGTTGTTTCACTCCACGGTATTCCACTGGTGATTAGTTCGGACCGTGGCAGTTTATTCACTTCAAGATTCTGGGCAAGTTTCCAGGAAGCTATGGGGACTCATTTGTCCTTAAGCACCGCTTTTCACCCTCAATCCCAGGGACAAGTTGAAAGAGTCAATCAGATTCTCGAAGACATGCTTCGAGCTTGTGTCATTTCTTTCGGCAAGAAATGGGAGGAATCTCTCCCGTATGCTGAGTTCTCCTACAACAATAGTTATCAAGCAAGTCTGAAGATGGCTCCCTTTGAAGTGTTATATGGACGTAAGTGTCGTACTCCTCTGAATTGGTCAGAAACTGGGGAACGTACGCTTATCGGTCCGGATATTATCCAACATGCCGAAGATCAAGTCCGCATTATTCATGCAAATCTGAAGGCTGCCCAGTCTCGTCAGAAGAGTCAGTATGACCGTCATCACAAGGATATGGTCTATCAACCTGGCGAAAAGGCTTATCTTCAAGTCACGCCAATGAGAGGTACACACCGTTTTGGAATTAAGGGCAAGCTGGCTCCTCATTATATTGGTCCTTTCACTGTTCTCGAAAGGCATGGTAAGGTGGCATATCAACTGGAACTACTGCCAAACCTTTCTCAGGTTCACGATGTGTTCCATGTGTCACAGCTTCGTCGCTGATTCAAGGATCCTATTCGAGCAGTGGATCATGATATGCTTGAGCTGCAACAGGACCTTTCTTACAAAGAGCAACCAGTCCGCATCCTCGATGAAACTGAACGTCGGACTCGTCAGAAGGTTACCAAGTTCTTCAAGGTGCAGTGGGCAAATCATTCTGAAGATGAAACCACTTGGGAACGCGAAGATCATCTTCGTGCAGAATACCCCGGGCTCTTTCCTTCTACTTCTTAATTCTCGGGACGAGAATTCTTTTTAGTAGGGGAGAGTTGTGACACCCTGGATTTTGGCTACAGTGATCATTGTAATTAAGCACAGTGATGACCATGATAAGTGCCTAATCATTTTGCTAAAGAAGACATGATCAAGTTGAAATTCATATCTCATTTCAAATTCCATTAAAAAGGGGCATTGAATTTTATGGTGATAAAATAAGTTGGCAAATAGCAAAGGAGAAATGTTGCACACTTGTGATAAATCACAAAACAATTGGTGTTAAGGAGAACAACATCACCAAACATATGGTGTGGACCCCACCTCCAATAACAGCAACAATTTGCATTTTAAAAGTGCTTTTAAATTCATTTGGATATTTCAAACAGATTTGAAAATTCTTCAAACTTGGTGAGGTATTGCAGGATATTGCAAGACATTATTTGGAGCAAGTCACCTATTTTTGCAGTAGAGGATTATTGCAGAAAATAAATGAAACAAAAAATAAATAAAAAGAAAAGACTTACCGGGCACTGTGGCCCATGTGCTACAGGCTGGCCCAGCCCATTAAGGCCAGCCTTTCCCTTACCTCGCGCCAGAACCGGAGAAGGCCGCGGCAGCGCCATGGCGACCGACTCGCGCGCGCGGTCATCGAGCCTCCCCTGCTGTCGTGGAGGATAAGAACGGCCCTCACGGCGTCCTCTCTCCACCCCGCGTGCCCTAGGACCCCGTAGCCCCCTCTCTGATCCCCTCCCTTGCTCCTGTTCGAGCTCGCCCGAAAACGCCCGCCATCGCCGCCGTCGATCCCGCGCTCTCCGTCGTCCCCAGCCATCGCCGAGATGCCGTAGGGCATCACCGTCGACCGCTGCGTCGATCGGTGCATGCCATTGGAATCGGGACCCCCGCCGCGAGCGCCACGACTTCTTCTTCTTCCTCGGGCTTCTTCTTCTCCGTCTCCGATTCGCCGCCGACGAGCCTCCCCGAGCAGGCTAGAGCACATCTGCGGGCTCACTGTAAGCCCTCCCATCTTTCCCCTCTCTCTTCCGTGCGATTGCATCGACGTAGCTGCCACGTTGGAGACGCCCGAATACCTCGCCGCCGATGAGCTCCTCGTTGTGGCCGCACTGCCCGTCAAGCTCAAACGAGCTCGGGCTCATGCTCAGCACGCCCGCGCGAGTCCAACACGTTAAGTCTCGCCGCTTGCCGTGCCGTATTGCCGCCGTTTGCGAGATTGCCGAAGTCCGGCGACGCCGCGGTGGTCGCCGTCGACGTTCCCGTCCTCCTCGCGCGCTACAACCACCGCCATCGGACGCGGCTCGCTCCGCCCGATCCAACAAGCCCTTGCGCGCGTCGAGTAGCCCCCCCTACGCGATTTCCGACCGGTGCCCGAAGTCGCGCCGCCGCGAACGAGCTCGCCGACGTGATTCCGGCGAGACGCCGGCCACCGCTAACCTGGCCTGATGTGAGGGGCCCCCTGTGTCGTTGACGGGTGGGTCCCGTTGACTAGTTGACTGGGTCAACTCACTGACAGGTGGGTCCCGCGCGATTAAACGAATTTAAATAAAAAGAAAATCGGTTAATTCATTCATTAATTAGATTAAACGCTAATTAGACACTGACCAGTAGGCCCCACCTCTACTTAATCTGTAATTAGATTAGTATTAATACTAATTCAGTAAAACTTTAGAAAATAATATCTTCTAAACCGTAACTCGGATGAAAATAATTTATATATGAAAGTTGCTCAGAAAAATCTCACGAATCCAAATACGCTGTCCGTTCATCTGTCACATGCTCCTAGCATGATGAACCTAGACATTTAGCATTAGGATCATCTGTCCGGTAGTAGCCCGGGACCCGGAAAATATCAGCAGGTATTCTTCCGATCCGTCTGCGACGTATAGTACTACGTTAGTGCATGCCTAGCTCTGCATATTGCCATGTCATGCATCGTGATGCATTTGTATGCTTTATATTTATTGTTTCTCCCCCCTCTTCTTACCGGTAGAGCCCGAGTCTGTCGCTGCTGCCGGGTACGACTACACTGTTGACGGTCAGGCCTTTGCAGCAGAGCAGCAAGGCAAGCAACCCCCCTTGAGCATTCCGATATCGCCCATTCTTCCCTCTTATCCTTGCATTAGATTTTGCTACTGTATTAGTTAGCTCCTATTCTGATGCATAGCCTGTTTTTGATAAACTGTTACTATACCTGCAATCACATCAACTGCTTAGTATAGGTTGATCAGTGAATCCCCTGTGACCCCCTTAGTCCCAGTTGCCCCTGCTTCTTCATCGACGACTCGAAGACTCGGTCAACCGACCGATGAGCCAGGCCCCTCACATCACCGCACACCCCTTATTTGTACGACTCTGCAGAGCTACTATCGAGTACCGAGGCTGACACCTCGTGAAGTACTCATGATGCTAACTCTGTAGTGCAGCTAGTCGGTCGCGGTTATCGAGGGTGATTCCTCCTTTGCCGCTCCCGACGATGACTCTGTCGTGCAACCCGTCAAGTGTGGGACCCTCGAGGGTGATTCCTCTAAGTCCACCTTGACGGTTTTCATCGAGCGGGGCCCCTTGAGGGTGATTCCTCAGGTTTCGTCTTGATGTTTTATACACACAGTTACTATGACCTGGTTACAGAAACATGTTGGTGATGGGTCGGCCCTGTGGGGTACCCACGGTTTGATGTTGATGAGGCGTGGACGGGCAGGAGAGGCCCTTGCCACACATCCTCGAGACGGGGCGACGGGACCGCACTTCATGGGTCGCGCTTGCCCCGCATTAATAAAATGCTAATGGGTTGGGTATTTGATCTGAGTTGGGTCGTTGGCCTTTTTACGCACCAAACCATCGCGTGGGAGAAGTTATGGGTACTCAGCGTCGTTGTATCAGTCGAAGCTCTTCGGACGTCAGCAATGGAGCGGCGCGCGCCCGAGTGGCCTGGACGGTGCAGCTCTTGGACTAGATTGTACTAGGGCTGACCTCGGCCGCCCTCGCATCGTGCAGGAGTGCAAAGGGTGATTGGGCCCATGACCCCTGCGCGCTTAGGATCTAGACCGGCGGGCTGGCCTCTCTGTTGAGCTTAGGTGGGGCGACGATGTGCTGATATCCCGAGGCCGGGCATGACCCAGGAAAGTGTGTCCGGCCGGAGGTGATCAGGCGTGTTGGAAATGCGGTGCACCCCTGTAGGGATGAATAATCTATTCGAATAGCCGTGTCCACGGTAACAGGACGACTTGGAGTTGTACCTTGACCTTATACAACTATAACTGTGATTTAAAATTGAAATGAATGTTGGCTCCGAGATTGCTTCCTCGCAGGGAGTCGAGGAAGAATCTCTGGGCGTGGTTACTTAATAAAATTGCTACAATAATATTGCTATATATGAGATACCAGTCTACTCTCTTCTAATGTTGCTAGATGCTGAAGATGCTAGTCTTCGATAGGACTAGGCCTTCCCCCCTATTCTTGCTTTCTGCAGTCAGCCCAGATATAACCCCATTCCTTGATACTGATGCATACTTAGCATAGTTCTGATGTCAGTCTTGCGAGTACTTTGGATGAGTACTCACCGCTGCTTTGCTTCCTCTTTTCCCCTCGATACGATTCTGCGTTCAGACGATGGAGCCCAAGAGATGGAGTATGCCGGAGACGACTACTACACCACCGCTGGAGCCTACTACTACGTGGAGAGTGCCGACGCTCAGGAGTAGTTAGGAGGTTCCCAGGCAGGAGGCCTCGCCTCTTTCGATCCGCTGCTTATGTTTGTGCTAGCCTTCTTAAGGCAAAACTTGTTTAACTTATGTCTGTACTCAGATATTATTTGCTTCCGCTGACTCGTGCTTGTCGAGCTTTGTATTTGAGCCCTCGAGGCCCCTGGCTTGTAATATGAAGCTGTATGACTTTAATTTGTGTCTAGAGTTGTGTTGTGATATTAATTAGTGAGTCCCTAATCTTGGTCGTACGCATTGCATGTATGATTAGTGTACGGTCGAAATCGGGGGTGTCACATAACCCGAGCTTCCCCGGGCGGCGCGGCGGCATGGTGGCGCGGACGGCGGTGAGGCGAGAAAGAGCGGGGAGAGAGCGGTGGGAGGGGCGCGTGGCGAGGTGGAAAGCGGTGGGAGGGCGCGTGGAGGTTGCCGCATTTATAAAGCGCGCCGGACACCGCGCGCCAAAACTTGCGCGCGCAGGGCTGCCTTTTCACGCGCGCGCGATCTTTTCCCGCGTACCTGACTTTCCCGCGCCCGCTGGAGCGCGGGAAATCGCTTCACGCGCGCTAAAACCCCCGTTTACCCCGCGCGCGCGTTTTTTACAGCCACCGGTTGGAGATGCTCTTAGAGCATCTACAACCGGAGTAGGCAAATGTTGAGTTGAGGCTGCTCTGCTTTCTTGTCGTCCTCTGGATCAGCCACCTCCATCGGAGCCAACTGCTCCTTCTCTGCCTTCTCCTCCTTCTCTCTCCTTTGGCTCCGGCGAGTCCAGAGGCAACCTGGCAGCGATGCAGGCGACGCGCCTCGCCCGAATCTCCTGCTCGATCTGATACCAGCGCTTCGGCATGATTATAGCATAGGTGGTTATCTTTTTTCGGACCATGGCGAAGCCGGAGAGCATGGAAAAAGCGGTGGAGCGAGAGAGAGGAGGTGGATGGGCTCGGGCTGGTGGCGCGGAGAGGGAGGAGGTGGATGGGCTAGGGTTGGGGGACGCCGGCCGACTTAAATAGCCGGATTTGGCATCAGCCAGCGAGCCGGACCGGCACTACGCGGCGTTCACACCCCCCACCGGAGGAGATGTCCGTCGGACCATCGGGTTTTGGGCGATTCCGCGTGGGACCCCGACGTCAGTCCGATATGATGGACGCGCCTGGGCGTCCCCATCTCCGTCCAATATTTGGGCTGGATATAAGGGTGCCGATCGACCCGGACGTTTGAGGCCCGTTTGAGACGCCCTTCTGGGTCGAATTTTCGTGACTGGTCAGTGACCGGACCGTTCGCCCAAGAATTTGAGACGGGTTTGGAGTGTCCGGTTGTAGATGCTCTTAGGCGTGTCACAAGTGTTGAGGTGGAGGAAAAGAGTTAATTGACCAACATCACCACTTTGCGGCTTGTTCTGCGGAAAATGACCTGGTCCCTAATTTTTTGCCAAATCCACCGCGTATTCAGTAATCTTTTTGCAGAAAACACTTATCGTCCGCTTTGGCACGTTTAAGCAAGTTTATGACAGGTGGGACCAGATCGTCAGAGTCGACTAGGCAACAAAAAATAGTCTTCTCTAATCACTTTACATAGAGGCCCCTCGATCAAATAGCAAAAAAGCAATCAGATCCCCCCTCTCTTTCTCTCTCTCTCTCTTTCGATGTGCAGCCACGGAGCCGGAGCACAACGTCGCGGGAGCAGCTGTGCGGCGGCCGCTGCGTGGACTTCGCGGAGGCAGCCCGGGAGCTTGCCTTGAAGCCACGATGGCGCGCTTTGCCATGTCATCCACATGGATGTCGTGGCCACGTCTCGGTGGTCCGTCGGGGATGCCCAGGCCGCTCGACGCCATGGATGGATCCCAGTCTCCGTAAGCTTCGGTCGCCGCCGCCTCTTTCCCTGCTCCTACATCTCCCGCTGCCCCTCACTCGCGTCGCAACGAAGCTTCCACGCACATAGGCCCATGCGCACGTGCCACCGAGCCTCGCGCCGCTCCGATTGGACTTGCCCGCAGCTCGCCGCCGCCAGTTACTCGGTGTACCGGGCACCACCGCCGCCCTCTGCCTCTCCTTCCTCACATGTCTCTCTCCCTCCCCTTCTCTCTCTCTCTCTCTCTCTCTCTCTCTCTCTCTCCAGGATGGCCTAGGCGCGCTGGCTGAAGCCGGATCCGCCGGCGGCCATGAGCTAGCAACCACCAGGGGAAGGTCCCTTGTACCGTACCGTCCGGCCATGAGCTCCATGAGCTCCGGTTGGTGGCTACCCTGTACACGCGAGGAGGGAGATAACTTTATCCTTTGAATGTTTTACAATTTTGTCCTTTTCTGTTGTTTACTAAAAAGCCCATTGTTCAGTGTTTTTGCCAAGTCAGCTCCTTATAGCCAGGACCCACTGTCAGAAAGTGATCAAATAGGAAAAATCACCTTGTTAGTGCTATTTGCAAAAAGTTTACTACAAATGCGGTGACTTTTGTAAAAAAGTAGGGACTAAGTATCTTTCTGCAGAACAAACCGGAAATGTGGTGGTTTTCTGCTTTTAACTCGAAGGGAAAAGAAACTAAGAAAACAAAGATTGTTCTCTCTTAATTAAGAAATAATCTCTTAGCATAATATGTCTCATAAAATAACAAATTATTTTTATTCCTTTACAGGAAAGAATAGCTAGTTACTAAAGATAAAGCCAAAAGATAATTCATTCTACACATGTTTTTATTATCATCTCTAAATTACGTGAAAAGGTTGAAATAACATTGTCTTATTAACCATGTACATGTCGTGATGTGCATATCATGCGGCCCGATGGCTAGTGGTGGTAGTACATGTTCGGATAGATCGAGCTATACATGAATGCTTTCTCCACGGAGCAATGGGCGCCCGTGCGTGGGGGAGGGATGAACGCTCGGTTATATTGGATGCATGCTTTTTTGTCGGGCGGAATGGTGATGCCCGACGATAGGTGCACTAGGAATTGGAACCCCGGCTAACCCAGCAGGCAACTGAGGCCAACTCTAGCGTACGACCCATCCTGTTCGGGTGCGTCCGTTTGGGGCAAAACGGACAGAGGAGACGACCCAACGTGCGACCCCATCCGTAAAATCCGTCCACTTCGCGTCCGTTTGACCCCATTTTCACCCCAAACTTGGTCTGGATTTGAGGCCAAAACAGACAGAAGGCGGACGTTTTCTGCGCCCGTGCGTCCGGCTGCGTCCGCTCATGCACATGGTGGTCCCGTCTGTCATCGAAACAAAACAGACCCATCACGCACCCACCGCTCTCTCTCTCCTCCTTTTCACCCACCACCCCACCCAGGCACACAGCACGCAAGGCCGGCGCGGCGGTCGGCGGGTGCGCGAGCGGCGAGTGCGGCGGACGCTGCGGGTCGGGGCGGGGCACGGCAGGACGCGGCGGGGCGGTGGTTAGCTTGACGAGGGGTGACGCTGGAGCTTCTCCCGGCGCAGATCGATGAGGTGCGGGCGCCTGGTCGCGGTCGAGCAGCAGCTGCGGCGGAGGCGAGCAGGAGGGCGAGCGCGCAGGCGAGGGTGCGTGGGCTCGCGCGGCCTAGCGCGCATGCACGGGGCACCTTGTTCCCGTGCGGTCGGCGACGCGAGGCTGCTCCCGGCGGGCACGACGGGGCGGAGCGCGGCGCGTGCTCAGGGCGAAGCGGGACGGAGCACGGGGCGCGAGACAGGTGCACAGAGCGGCGCGGTGCGATGGGCGGAGCGAGCGCGGGGCGGAGCGGGACGGAGCACGGAGCGCGAGGCAGGAGCACAGGGCGGCGCGGTGCGGCGGGCGGAGCGAGCGCGGGGCGGGCACGCAGGGCAGAGCGAGCGCGGCGCGGGGCGCGGCGGGCGCACTGGCTGGCGGGCGCGTAAGGCGCGGGCGGAGAGCACGGTGCAGGGAGCGGGCGCGGAGCTGGACGAGCGGGCAAGCTCGCGGGCTGCCACCGCTGCTGCTCGCGGGAGACGGGGTCAGCTGCTGTGACTGAAACTCACACTCAATGCCTGCTAGCTTGTGGCAAAGCACGCGGAATGAGCTGTTGTGGCTAGCCAGGCGGCATGTGCGTGCTAGCTTGTGGACGAGCGCGGCTCAGGCGCGGTGAAGGGCAGACGAGACTGGCGTTGCGGCGGGGCGACGAGCGGGGCGGCGAGCGTAGGCGGGCGGACAAAGCCGGAAAGTGTTTGGGGTGAGTTGCTGCGTTGGGCGCACCCACGACCAAGCGGACACGGACGTCCATTTCCCACCCCAAAGCTACCCCAAACGGACAAAATCCGAGCGAAACGGACAGCCGTTTGGGGTCGTGCGCTGGAGTTAGGCCTGACACCGCGACAGCACGTAGTACTTGAACTTGCTTCAGTTGCGTGTCTGCTGCACAGCATCAATGTCGGGGCCGGGCCAAGTTTGCTCGCAGTTTTGTAGGACGTCTGCGTGTCATAGAGAGGCCGGGTGGCCGGTAATAACCAATTACTCCCTCCGTTTCATAATGCAGCGCATATAGATTTTTAAGAAAATCAAACTTTACAAACTTTAACCAAACATATAGAGAAAACTATTTATATCTACAATATCAAATATATACAATATGAAAGTACGTTTTGTGATGTATCTAATGATATGTATTTGGTATTCTAGATGTATATAATTTTCCTTACAAACTTGGTCCAGGTCTATAAAATTTGAATTTTCAGAAAATCTATATGCACTACATTGTTGAACAGAGGGAGTACTAAATATTATGGTAGCACATGCACGGCCCAAATCGTCCATGAAATGCCGCAAACAATCGGCGTAAAAACTTTAATTTGGAGGTACAATGCAAAGAAGCACTGAATATGACGTCATGATTGTTCAAAGGAAACTTATTAGTGTATAAAAAAAACTTTAATCCAACTTGGAGTTTTGCTACGGTACACCCCCTCGAAACTTTGCACAAATATTAAAGTTAGTTAACATGCTATCGTCATATTAGCCTGCAAATCAAATGTATTGAATAGATTAATTTAGATACAAAAGACTGTATTACCCTATTTTTAATTGAAAGGGTACCTTCTAATCTCCACCTTATTTGCATCGATATCCATAAAACTTTCTAAGCGAGGTGTACCGAAGCAAAGTTTACCGACTTGTTACTCCCTCCGTTTTTATTTACTCCACATATTAACTTTGAATGAAGTCAAACTTTATAAAGTTTGATTAAGTCTGTAAAAAAATATATGAACATTTATAGTAATAAATTTATATGATGTGAAAATATATGCAATGATGAATCCAATGGTATTGATTTTGGGGTGTATATGTTAATATATTTTTTTACAAATTTGTTGAAAGTATTTAAGGTTTGATTTTTGACAAACCTAATATGCAGAGTAAATAAAAACGGAGGGAGTATCTCTGAATCGATTGGAAAAGAAGTATTCGTTTTTTTAGAAGCAAGGCAAGTATTCGTTACTAGTGCATAATACGTATGTAGATTTCAATGTACGTAGATAGTGTAGCACCCGGTTTTCATTATTCAATATAAGGCTCGAAATAGACATCACTGAAAGGAACGATGTAAATCACTATCGACAAATGGTGCTCAACCATAGGATATGTATTCATTTCATCATTTACAAAGAAATGTGGAACCTCTGAGATAGGAACTAGACAAATGAAAGATTGGATGCTCCACTTTTCGAGATCGTGTGATGGGATTTGGTTCTTTTCCATGAGGTTAGGGAGATGCGATCATCCATGGACGTGATCCTCTTTTACTACCACTATCTCTCTTTCACGTGTTTCTCTTTTACTCGCATAAATTCTTTGGTCAATTTCCTCAAAACTTTGTTATAACTGTGCTGTCATAGTGCCGTTGCGTGAGTTTTACTTCAAGTGTCGGGGCTGACAGGTGGTCAACCTTAAACTCGACGTGATGATTCGTGATTGGTGGTAGTGCTGCAGCTAACAAAGCTTAATACTATTTAGAATTGCGTTGCGCACCCATGCTAATGCAATGATGATGCCGCCCAACTATCCGGCAACTACCTGGATGATGGCGTGCTTTGGAAGATTTTTTCTTTTCTTTTTCTTGCTACCGCTGAGATGCGCTTTGGGTTTTTATCTACTCGCTTAAAGATATTTGTGCTGAAATCTTTTTGGCAATCTGATCATCAATTTAATTAATGCCGGTGCAGTATAGCGTTTCGCTTGCCTGCTGAAGCGAGGGGCTCTGGCTGGATGGCACTCACGTCAAGCTTGGTGGCAATAATGGCCAGGGTAGGCCAAGTCCCGTCTTTTTCAACCTAATGTTAATGCTACTCCCTACGTTTACAAATATAAGATGTTCTATCTTTTTTCCGATTCAGTTGTATATAGACGTATTTTAGTGCGTTTGTTTAATCATTTCAGTCTGTATGCAATTTATATTGAAATATAAAAAAATAGCCTATATTTTACATAAAAGATGCTGCTCTCTCCTCACATTCTCTGCCCGTGGTTGCGTTAATGAGTTGTGCAAGTTACCCCGCAAAAAAAAATGAGTTGTGCAAGTGTAGTACACTGATACTACTACCACTTCACAAGAAAATTTATATAAGCCGATTATTCCTCACCGACCTATATGTTTGAAAGGCCAAAATTCCCCATGAATCTATTAGGCTGCCCATTTCTCCACGTCGGCAGAAATTAGTTAATAGGGTTCCCTCGCTTCAAGATGGGATATCACTTTCGCGCAGACAAATAAGGACTTTGTAGTTAAACAGTTAGTACTAGACGTGAGGACGTACAATAACCTATGTTGTTCTAGTCTTCCAGGAGTATATTTGTAGTGGTAACTTCATACTACTCTCCAGAGTCGGATGTATCAATAATCATTGAGGTTTCCTACCCTACGGGTGGTCCTATGTATACACTGGATCAAAACCAGAGTAGTACCGGTGCAGCTTGAATCAGTCGAAGGCAACACGCAGACTGAACCAAAAGCTAAGGGCGTGTTTGGTTGTGTGTATGGTGGTTGGTACGCTGCATATTGAGGGAATCTTTTACTTCGTCTCGTGTTTGATTGTTTGGCTCGCATCATTTTCCTACATCGCACGGTGTTTAAAACATTCCAGGGAAGGAATGGCTGAATTGACAGTTTTCCCTCATGCAGTCTCGCGCAGATCACGAAGTGAGAAAGATTCTCTCCTTTTCTATGGCAAGCTGCCTGTTCCTCTTACAGCGCATGCGGGAAGTCGCCGCTACGAAACGTGCAAGCCTGTATGTTACGAATCAATATGCATACTTCATTTTTTGCACGGTTTTTCTTCAATCAGGCCCTGCTCAGGCTGGTTCGTTTTTTTTTACACACCCTGCCTCAATGGCTGCAGGCAACCAAACACGCCCGTGAACCAACTGCAACATTCCAAACCGAGAAAAAACTACAACTAGCATGCTGAGATCTGTGCTTTCCAGGTACGATAACCATCAACATGCATGTGTTTCCCAGCTCAAGCTTTGCTGAAAACACAAGCCTTCTTCCTCGTGCATGCTGTTGGAAGTAATCAGAGGCACCCAGCAGGTCAAGTACTCACCCCAGCCGCTTTCTCATATTGTGGGAATCAATAAATGTTACCGGTATATTCTATGGAATTTCTCCTTATGCGTACTCGACAGCGAGCATGCATAGGTAAGAGTTGGGACAGGCTACGTGACGGTGGTTAAGCTAAGAGTAATTGATACTATCAATCACCGCCAGTCTCTGTCATTTTCTTACAAATGAATACCACTCCCCCCGCTAATTGACTGTACTTTAGTTAATTAACTTGGCCCATTTTCAGCCTAGGTAAGCATGCGATTAGCGGTGTCTTCTCCTGCCTTGTCCGTTTGCTGTCTTGTAGTAATACCAGTACACTGTATCTTTCCCGCCACTCATATTCAACACGCATGTTACGGGTGGTTAAGTTCCAACTGTTTTCTATGGACTATGGAGTGGTCACGTCTCACGCAGGGGAGATGCTTCCACTGGCTTTGACGAGGTTGTTTTAGCGGCTGGCGAAGACCGGATGCGCCACGGTCTCGCACGGTGAACCACACAAGGCAAAAGTTACGGTATCATTCGTCCTGTCCGGCCGGCGTGCGTCGAGAGCGTACCTCTCCGAGCATTCAGCGACGTGCCAAAGGAAAGAAAGAGCATTCGCTTTGCTTTGGTGATGTTTACTGGATACTGGTGTGCATATCATGACATGACGGGTTGTGGTGGTGGCGCGTACATGTCCGATTCTATCAAGTTACACACATGCACTAGTCTCTCCTCGGAGCAATTGGAGTAATGGTTTCTGTTGGAGAACTAATGGCATTTGCAAGGTCGCTGTCCAGTAGCAGAATGGTGAGGTGATGCTCATTGGAACCCTGGCTAAATCAGCGGAGAGCTGACACCGCGATGGCACGTACTCCCTCCGTTTCTAAATATAGCACCTTTTAGATATTTCAATAGGGACTACATAAGGACGCACGTAGACGTATTTTAGAGTGTAGATTCACTCATTTTGCTACGTATGTAGTCTATATTGGAAGCTCTAAAACGTCTTATATTTAGGAACGGAGGGAGTACAAGTTACTTCAGATGTTTGCACACGTGTCTGCTGCACACTACTTCCTCCGTTCCTAAATATAAGTCTTTGTAGACATTCCAACAGAGGACTACATACGGAGCAAAATGAGTGAACCTACACTTTAAAATATTTAAAATATGTCTGCATACATCCGTATGTAGTCCAATAGTGGAATCTCTAAAAAGACTTATATTTAGAAACGGAGGGAGTATATATCAGTGTCGGGCCAGACAAGTGACTGGACGTCTGTTTGTCACGCAGACAGCAGAGAAGATGCCGGCTAGCAGTAATAACCATCTAGCGTCTACCGACATTGGTAATCAAGTAAATAATCCGGGTAGCGCATGGCCCTAGCGTCCATGAGGTGCAGCAAAGGATCAGCATACAGACTTTAATTTGGAGGTGTCTAAGAGTATCTACAGTCGGAGTGGGCAAATCGAAGCCCTTCATATTTCGGTCCCTGCATCCACATATTTCATATCCAGACTCTTAAATTCATGTAAAATCATGCACGTCGATCACAGAAACTAAATGTCACATGTAAATAATAAATGTTTGTACCGAACATAAGTAGTGTTACATCAAATTTATTTGAAGTGCACAATCAATCATCTGCTCATTGATTTTCATTATGGGTCCACATATGCTCCACCAGATCATTGACTAGTTGCATGTGCACGTGATGATCTCGGAGATTCTGATTCATCTGCAGAAAGTTCATAAACTGAACTGTATCTTGATCTTCCGGGATTTCAACTTGTTCTCCAGGTGCTTCAAAATCACTGGTTTGAGCTACACCCTCATCCTCGACGATCATATTGTGCAAAATAACACAACATGTCATCAGCTGCCACAAAATTTCTGATTCCCATATTATTGCAGCCCCACGAACAATCCCCCAACGCGCTTGCAGCACTCCGAATGCCCTCTCCACATCCTTCCTAGCTGATTCCTACATTGTTGCGAAGTGCTTTTGTTTTCTGCCATGTGGTTCGGATATGGTCTTCACAAATGCAGCCCACTGAGGGTATATGCCATCGGCAAGATAGCATCCCATGTTGTAGTCTCGGCCGTTGACGGTGTAGTTGCACGGAGGTGATTCCCCGTTGCAAAGCCTCTTGAACACCGGAGATCGTTGAAGCACGTTGATGTCGTTGTGAGAACCCGGCATTCCAAAGAAAGCATGCCAAATCCATAAGTCATGTGATGCCACCGCTTCTAGTATGATGGTGGCCTCTTTGGTGTGGCCTTGATACATTCCTCACAAACCTTTGGGGCAGTTTTTCCACTACCAATGCATGCAATCAATTGATCCCAACTTTCCTGGAAACCCCCTAGCGTCTTCGATTGCCAACAACTTCTCTGTGTCCTGCACATTTGATTCTCTCAGATACTCTGTTCCAAACACCTCGACCACAGCATGGGCAAACTTGACAGTAGTCTTCAGGCATGTGCTGTCCCCCATCCCGACTATCTCTCCAACGGCATCTGCCGCAATACCAAGTGTAAGCATCCTCAGAGCAGCCGTGCACTTCTGCTTTGCAGAGAAAGAGAGTTGATTGCAACAATCCCTTGTGAGCTTGAAGTAGTCATCGTGTGCCTCCACTCTATTCACAATGCGCAAAAACAATGGTTTTCGCATGCGAAAACGACGACGAAACCATGGATCATCCGGAAAAGTTGGGTTCGGACCAAAATAATCCTTTTGCAGTAGCTTTGCTGCGGATATCCTATTCCGATTGATGACTCTTCTCCCTTTGATTGAGCCCTTGAAATTGAGAATATGCTCCACTTCCCGGTCCATTTCCTCTTGCATGCTCATGAGCATGATCATGTCCACTTCTTTGTCCGAATCAGATGAATCGAAGAACTCATGTTCAATCAGTTGATCAAGCTCCGTCGGTCCATACCTCGCCGGACGAAGCATTGGAATCCATAATTTCCCCTAAAAATGTGACCAAAAAATCCGGTCAGACATTGTGTGGAACACATTCAGCGCAAGGAAGAGCCATAGAGTTGCCGGTCGTACCGCGGTGTCTTCCGGGCCGGCGACGACGTCCTCCGCAGCGAGGTGGGGAGAGATGATTCCTCTGACGGAGCGGCGGAAGGGGCAGAGGCTACTAGGCGACGGAGCGCGCGCGGCCGCCGAGCTGGGAGACGGACGGCGCGAGGAGGAAGAAGAGAGTAAAACAGCAAATGGATCCAACAGTTCTGCAGGATGGATTTGGTGCAATTTGCGGTGGGGTCGGGATGTCGGGTCCGACGTGGCGGGCGTGCCCGGGCGCGCCAGGATCCCCCATATCCGCCCCATATTTGAGTTGGATATGAGGGGTGCCGATCAGCCCGGACGTTTGAGGCCCGTTTGAGGGGGCCTGCTGGGTCGATTTTTTGTGACCGGTCAGTGACCGGACGGCCTGCCCGGGCGTTTGAGACGGGTATGAGGGGTCCGGCTGTAGATGCTCTAATGCCCCCTCTGTTCCATACTATTAGGCGCATTTTGAGGGGTATGTATCACTCTCGTTAAACAGTGCACCATTTAGCATCCACCGACATTGGTAATCCATGGTAGCGCATGGCCCAAACATCCATGAAGTGCAGCAAGGGATCAGCGTATATATAGACTTTAATTTGGAGGTGTCTAATGCCCCCTCAGTTCCATACTATTAGGTGAATTTCGAGGGGTATACATCACTCTCGTTAAATAGTGCAACATAGGATATGTATGCATTTCAGTGTCTATAAAGAAACGTGGAATCTTTGAGATAGAAACCAGATGGACGAAAGATTGGATGCTTCGCTTTTGTAGATCATGTGGTGGGATTTGGTTCTTTTCCATGAGGTTTGGGAGATGCAATCACCCATTGATGCAATCTTCTTTTACTACAACCATCTCTCTTTATTGTGTTTGCTTCTTTTATTCGCACTCGTTCTTTGTGCGGCCTGCTCGAAACTTTGATAGCACCGTGCGGCCATTTGAAGTTTCTCACAAGAAAATAAATTTTGACAAGAGTACACACATGTCAGTGAGTTCACTAGTCGCTAAGAAAATTTATAATGCACCGTCTCATCTATCAAGGGGGCAAAAGGTATGGTTGGATATCAAGGATTGTGCTTTCAAACTATCCTATGGTGCAAAGGTCGGGGACTCCCCTTTTCGAAAACAAACATATGCAATATACAACGTCCCCACACAAACGGTTGGCGAATTGATAAGCTTCATGCACTAACCAACGCAATCAAATTTCCGAACTGATGAAAAGGGCTAGGCAATCCACATATACACTTCAACACCCCCTCTCACGTGTGACGGGGAAAGTCAACACGTGGATAGACTCAGAGGTATGGCTCAAGAGGACTATACGTGGACAAAGGGGGGCGGCAGCAATTTTTGGATAAATTGCGAAAGCCAGAAATTGAACTCAAGACATTGGTCTCTGATACCATGTTAAGCTTCATGCACTAGCCAACGCAATCAAAAGTCCGAACTGATGAAAAGGGCTAGGCAATCCACATATACACTTCAACACGAATGAAATCCGTTCAAAATTACCTGAATCATTGCAGGAATGGGGAATCAGATCACGTTTTGGAGTGACCAATTGGATCGTCGACCTCCGCATTTCTGGCGAACAATAGAATGTATTTCCTTTCTGTAAAGAAGAACGCTCAAGGATCCGAATATTATCTCTACAGGGTACTAGAAAGTTAGCTAGCTAGCGTATATTCCCCACACCCATGCGACCCAAGCAACATTTGTACATGGGAGTAGTATATAATCAGTTTCGTCCTCTCTTTGAAATTATTCGATCTGCCTGCAGAATGTAAAGCCGGAAGCAAGCATCACGTACCCGTCCGTGCTCATTTTGCCCCCTGGAAGAATAAGAAGTCGTGGCCGGCCTTGCTGCCGGAGAAGTAGAAGAGAAGAGGAGGAAACTATTTGCATGCCGTGTTGGGGAACAATGATTAGACACTGGACGTAGCTACCAGCATCTTCGTTTGCCAGGAAACTGAGTATGTATCACAGCCCGTTTCAGTTTTCCGTTGATGTCATCAGGCGTATCGTGCGTACTTCCTCCGTCTCAAATTACTTAACACGGAAATGAATGTATATAGATGTATTCTTTGTTCTAGATACATCTATTTCTCCTTCTCAAAAAAAAAAAGATACATCTATTTCTATGATTCTATCCATTTCTATGACAAATAATTCGTGACGAAGGGAGTACATCCTTCTGCGAGTAGGTATGCCGCCACTCCAAATTCTGACTTCATGGCGTGTGGCCTCCACGTCGCGCCGGCCAGAGGCGACGGACGGACGGTGCCGCCCGTCAGTGCGGTCGCGCCCGGTTTAGAGCATGGTTAATAATACAGCCAACAATCGGTTATAAGGAGTTGCCATGTCATTTAGAGCTAACCTAATAGCCGGCATGTACAATAGTAAGTTTTAGATGTGTACTATTTTATTAGTAGTTGGCCCACCTTACAACCTCACAAAGCGTCTTCGGTCTCGTGCTGCAGCTGGCTACTCATCAAGAGTCCGCTTCTCTTCTCTCACCTCCAACTAAGTAAGGATATAATATTCTATTTCGTATAGGCTGCTTATGTCACCTTATTGTACTTGCTCTTACTTAGCGTGCATTCCGGATGGCGACTCTGTGATATTTTTAGTGCAGTGGTCAACCTTAAACCCAACGTGATGACTCATGATTGGTGCCACTGAAAAAGCTTAATCACTCAGTTTTGCGCAGGCACTCACGCTAATGCGACGATGACGCCGTGCAACTATCCGGCAACTATCTGGATCCCAACTCGTTTTCTTGCTGCCGTTGGGGTCGATGGAATAGCCAGCCAGCACTCAAGGTGCTTTAGGAGTGCTCTTTTTCATTAGTCTAATCGCTAGTTTGATGGGATCCGGTGTGGCTTCTTTGTTGGCCAGCTCTCACGTCATGCGTGGTGCCAATAATAAGTTAGGTCAAGTCCTGTCCTTTTCAACTAAATCATATACTACTCCCTTTGTAAAGATATACAAGAGTATTTAGATCCAAACGCTCTTATATTTCTTTACGAAAAGAGTACAAAATACTGGTGATCGATGTGCCCTTTCTCGCGCCCGTGAGTCGTGCGAGGCAAGTACGGGTGATCGTGCCACAGTGCTATTTTTTCATATATGTATTTCATACAAGGTTGACGATTCCATCATGCGAGCAGCGGCGTGACGGTGGTGTATATAGGTTCGGAGGGCAGAAGATTTCCCATGAAATTCATGCTAACCTGCCCCGTTTTTTGTCACGCTAACAAGAATAAGTAGCGGTCCCTTCCCTCGCGCCAAGTTAAGATCACGCACGCACGCACACACCAATTGATTCTCTCGTTGCGGTAACCGATCAAAATATATCAATGGCTCAACATCACCTTATTAGACATTTCGAGTACGGCCAAGCCAGGATTGATCGACCAATGGCCGTCCGGCTGTTAAGCATGATCTAAAGCTACATATCCTTAGTCGACAGCGAGCATGGCAACATGCATAGGGCTAAATTTTTTTTAGTTTAACTTAATCCCGGTCGATTCATGGATCAAATTGACAACCCATGTGAACGATAGCTGTTAGGCTAAACCAAAAGTAATTGCTGCATCACATATCGACGATCACTGTCAGTCCCTGTCTCTGTCTCTGTCTCTTTCAAGAGAAAAAAAAAACATGTCATTTTTTTCTTTTACGCGAAAAGCATGTCGTTGTGTGTGTGTGCACATAGGCAAGATAAAGCTGTCGCTCGCTAATTAATTGTAACAATATACGTACTTTACTCAATTAACTTCTCCCAGTTGCAATCTAGCATGCGATTTGGGGTGTCTTCTCTTGCATTGTCCATTTGTTGTCTCATATTGCTGGTACACTGCATCTGCCCCGACACTCATATACAACACGCATGCTACGGGTGGTTAAATTCTAACCCATTTTTATAAGTAGTTGTTAGGACGAAAGATTGTTTTAATTTACAGAGGAACTAGTGGCAAAGATGACTCAATTCCACTGGTTGAAAGAAGAATCGAAGAGACTGTCACGGTGAACCACACGGGGGAAAAGTCACAGTATCTGCTGGCGGTGCACGCGTACATCTTTCTGTCTACCTCTCCGACCTTCCAGTTGTTGGAATTATGTGTCCTGTAACTATATTCAAATTAGTATGAGTTACTAATATTCGGAATACCTCATTATGGAATTATACATGTATTTATACATGGAATTACTTTACATGATTTATCATGGAATTATCACTTGTTGGAACATACTTAAGTTATATGCTTAAGAAAGCTGGTCGATTATCAGTGGAATACAATATACTATTTATGTTGAAAAGACTACCCGGGTACAGTGATAATCGGAAAGAGCTAGATCATATAGTTAGATTACAGCCCTAATGTTGATCTACATAATTAGAGGAATTTCCACTCTATTATGGCGCGTTGCTCATAAGCGTGTGCTCCGGGGACATAACGGGTAAAATCCGTTAACAGACAAATATGATCGTGGTTGGTAATTTGCTCTGGACTCTATCCCTGAAACTAGTAAAAAATACTAGGAATCTTATATCTGTATAAAAGATGGACTCTTTGGAAAGACAGTATGAGAAGGTCCCTACCCCTTAGCCTCATATATGCGAATTGTGAACGGCACCACGGATAAGCGTAAAGGAATAGGGGGTAGATCACAACCCTAAAATTTTCTAACATTGGTATCCTGAGCCAGGTTCGACCACCGTCGCTTGAACCCAGAATCCGCTGCGTACTCTGCCGCTTGTTGGTCGCCGCTCATGATTGTATCCGCCGGTGGGATGGACGTGTTTCTTCAATCGGGTAAATGCAGCGCGTCAGCGATCGATTTCTGAATCGCAGAAGTCACGCGCGAAGGCAGCGCTGAAGCAGATCAAGGCGCTTAAAGTCTGGTGCAGATTGGCCCACGTCCAGGATGTTATTTCCCCCCCACCGATCAAATCAAAGGAAACAAGCTCCAAGGTTTCTAGCTGATCGTTTTTTGTTGGCGAGAAGACAAATTGTGGGATAGCCGGAATAGCTGCTGAAAATCCTTTATCGAGGAGATCTACTAGCCCTAGCTGACTCGGTTACAGTTTAACAATCATATACGAAAATCGTCGAAGGGAGCGTCCTGTGTCCCCCCTCCCCCCCCCCTCTTGCGACGCGCCCCGCGCACGCGTCACGGGAGCCGCCGGCGCCGGCCCTTCTCCTCTCCCCCTCGACGCTCCTTCCCCCTCGCCGCCGCCGGAGGGCGTCCGCCGGGCGAAGCCTGTGCGACGCGGGCGGCGGCGGGGCCTCTCCTTCCCTCCCCTCTTCGTGGTGGCGGCGGCGCGGGTTAGCTGCTCGGCGGCAAGGGGCGCGGGGTCCGGCGGGGCTCCTGGCGGCGGGGACGGCCGGATCCGGCGGCTTCTTGGCGGGGATGCGGTGGTACGTCGCCACGGCGCGGGGGTTGGGGATTCGGTCGGGAGCGTCCCGATCTGGATCTCGATCTGCGTTGGAGGCGGCGCTGGTTTGCAGGTGGGGGTCTCGCCGGCGGGGTCGACTGGTTGGGCAGGCGCGGCTGGGAGGGCCGGCGCCTTGCCTTTCCTCGGCCGTGGGTCGCGCCGTGTTCGAGCCTGCTTGTACCCAGCTCGGGGTCAAGCAGGGCACTTTGACCGGGTGGGGGGTCACAGCCACGGGGCTATGGCCGCCACCTTCTTCCCGAGGTGGGCGCGAGCTGCGCCGGTATCCTCCTCGGCCGGACTTGTGCCGGGGGCTCCTGTCCGAGGACCAACTACCATGCTTCCCGGTAGTTTGGGGTCAGGTGCCGGGCGGTTGGCCGTGACCAGGGGGTCTGGGTTGCCGACATCCGCTCGTCTGGCGTGTTTCCGTCGCCGGTAGGGGCCCAGTCCGGATTGGCCGGGTGGATGGACAAGGACTGGTGGTGTTCTCGGGGCGTCACACGGTGGTTTCTTCCTCGTCTTGGTGTCCCTGCTGTGCCTTGGGGAGGACGGCGCAGTGAAAGCTGTGCAAGGCCTTGGCCGTTGCTGGCGACGTTGACGTCTT
The DNA here is from genome assembly GCA_039707655.1 of Elymus sibiricus. Lineage (NCBI taxonomy): Eukaryota > Viridiplantae > Streptophyta > Magnoliopsida > Poales > Poaceae > Elymus > Elymus sibiricus. The sequence goes on from CM077665.1 coordinate 516,262,453, forward strand.
CAGACGCCATTCTCCTCCTCGGAGGCGTTGCTTCCCGACCATCCTCCCCAGGCCATCTGACTTCCTCGACGTTGTTGCGTCCTCCGTCCATGGCGTTTTCTTCGGTGGTCCTCATTTGAATTCGGTACCAAGGTTCCCCTAGGTGCCTCTCTTCGCCGGCAATTTACCCCGATGTGACCGTGGCCTCTTTTAGACGTCAGTCGGCTTGGTGTGCGAGGTCATCCCAGGACCAGGGGGTTGTTGGGATCGGTGTCATACGGGTAGGCTGCCGGTGGTATTCTTTAGTCAGGTTGCATCGGGTGCGGTTGTGTGTGCAGTGATGCTCTCTCGGGTTGGTTGGTAGGGCGCCGGCGAAAGCTGTGCTTGATCTTGTCAGGCCGACGACGACGACGTCTGCGGACGCCGATCCCCTCCTTGGAGGCGTCGTTTATTGGCCCTCCCGCCGTCAAACTGAGGGTTTCCGGTTCACCTGGCTCGTCGTGTATTGTGCCTTGGAGTGGTGGCTTGCTTGTTGAGGCCTGTTGTGGCGATCTGAGGAGACTTGGGCTTATTGCCAGGAACTAGCTAGCTTCCTTAGTTTTGGGCTTAGTTTAGCGTAGCTTAGTCCCTGTTTTTGGTTCTTGTTGTAGCCATTGGTGCTTCCTTGTATAGCTGGTATCCCCAGCAGGGTTGTGTGCGTTTGTATCCCTCATCTGTAATGGTCGTGGCTTTATTTATAAAGCGGGGCGGAAGCCTTTTTCGGTTAGCTGACTCGGTTAGACGGAATCAAATGAGTAGTACTACTACTTCTGCTTAGCACACGGACCGAGGAAATCAAAGAACAAGCTAATTTCACTTAATGGATGGAAGATCCAGGAAGCTTGGAAAGCGAAGGTCGCACATAATCTTCACACGCACGTGGATCAAGGATGAATATTTTTTTTTCTGCTCAGATTCTTGTGGCAGTTCTCAGGGAAGGCGCAGGAAATTGATTCACGTAACTGAAGTTTGTCAATGTCGTCTTTCTTTGTCGAGTCTACATATCGGTAACACTTTTCTTCCAATGGCATTTAACAATTTATTCCCTATAAGTTTGTACCCATAATCAAATGGATCTAATATCACGGTTTGGAATGTTATGAAGTTTTTTTTTAAGATAAAACAAGCCGGAAATTGTTGAATTAAAATGTCATTGCTGAGGAAAAGGAAATATATGCCGAGACTGTGCATATGTATACCGAATGGCTCATCTATTCTGAATCATTATATTAATTTTTGGTTGCTCAATAAATGAGTAAACAGATTGCATGGAAATTATGTGCAACCTCGAATATTTATTTTTCATTGAAATATTTCTCATAAACTGCTCAATAATATTTATGGTATTCTGTCTTCATTGAAGAATGAAAGTGTTTCTTATTCATGGGCATCTCAGCGTACTCTGTGTATGGGTAGCAGAGGAAGCATATTACTCGTTGTATTTTATACATTCAAAACTCTAAGCCGGATTGATCAAAACTACTCCATTTGATGTTTGTAATTTGAGAGACTATATGGAGGAACATATTAACTTTTCAAGGGAAGGATCCGGTCAAATACTGTTGACTGCACTTTGGAAAGGAAATTTCAGTATTTATCATTGGAATTGGCAAAGAGGAAGTGGATAAAAAATATGGTAATTATAACTTTGTATAAAAGGATTTCAAAAAAGTGTCTACCATGTCAATCACTTATTTACGAAGGAAGTTGGGAACCACTCCGTGAAAATTGGAGGAAATCTGCTCTCACTTGACATGCTAACAATACCAAAGGAAATCATATATATTGTGTATTGTTTCATTGCTACTAAATCTTATACACTTTGGAATTGGAATTTTTTTTTGCCATGGAACTCCATGGTGGAGGAAAAGCATTATTGTTATAGGACACTCTATATGCAACTTCAATGTGAAGGGATTTAATATCTAGTTCTATCTTGGAAATCATTGTTTATGAAATACTATTTGGAAAATAAAGAGTGGAAATATTGCACAATGGTTAAATTAGTGCATTATGGATTTTCACACAATGGTCATCTTTCTTGTTGTCCATTGGAAGTTGGAAACCAACTTGTTCACGAAATAGGCTTTCGCCCCGCTATATATATATAGCAACCACCCGATACAACATGAATCATTGCTGGGGCAAACAGCACAACCACGCCCAAAAGAAAAGAAAGAGAAAACAATGCCAACACCTGCGGATCAACGAAAACAACAATGACTCGCAACCGCTGCGTCCCCTCCGGAGTATTCCCACCACGAGCCTAGCACTCTGATTCATCACGTACCAAGCAGCACCTCCAAGAAGGATAGTGACGACGACGACACTGCTGCCCGGACAGGTCCTAGGGTTTCCCCCGGTACGCTCCGAGGAGGTGGAAGGAGGTACACCCGACACCCTTCAGGAAGGAAGGGCGACACTCTCAAGCGTCACCGTGTCGGTGTCAAATGACAAGGATTTCTCCCGACCCCCAGAACACCACCTCCCGGACAATCAGAGGCGTTCCACCAAGCGTGCCATCCACCAACTTGTTTATTTTGAAAAGATAACTCCATATGGAGGAATACCGACAGTGGGAACACATGCTTGGAATCATGCTATTTATATCATCCACGACTTGGTGACATACCTTGGAACAGGATCAGGAGGCTTATTGATTCTGGAATTTTAAACTTTAGTGGGAGGACACCTTTTTTGTGAAGGTGGAAGGTAAAAAAATGAGGCTTCACATCGTTATTTACTTGGATATACTTATGGTATTTCTTTTTCACTCCCACTAGAGGTCTGATTATTTATTTTATCTCACTCTTCGATGCACTCTTCGATGATTACACTTTTATATGGTTATGTTTATGTTTTTATTATACAAGTCGGAAGGTTTTATTGTGCTGGTCACATGTTATACTGAAGTGGAAAATCAATTGATTAAAGAATATCATAGTTTTAACAACTGATTGGTGGGGGAAGTACACTTCAGGAATATATCGTTTGTATGTAAAGAGCATGGAATAATTCACCATTGTAATATATCGTACACTCCACAATTGAATGGAGGAATTGAATGTCACTTATACTCCCTTGTTTTTTATTAAAGAAACATTGCATATATACTGTTTTTTGTCTATATCGCACAGTCACTCCTTATGGTTTGTAGATTGGACGGGAATCTTTTTATTTTGACAAGAAATTCCTAATTACTACAAAGCACACACCAGGAACTTTGTAATGATAGTGGATCAAACTGGTGGAAAAGTAGGAACACAGTGATTATTATGATCAAGGGTGGAAATATTGACATTCATACTAAAATATAATCTTGGCCCCAATGGAAACTACAAGTGAAACTCCCGATACTAATATGCTTAGGATAAGTGGGAGGAATTGGCTTGGAATATCATGTTTGTATAATTGTTATGTGTTGTTGTGGGACATCACTCAAAATTTGAGAGGAATGATTAAATTCTCTTAAGAAGGTTTTTTCATCAATGACAACTATGGGTGGAAGAATTGCGGGAAGGAATAAACTCATATGAGGAAGAACATAGTTTGGGAACTTAATATCATACCAAACAACCGCAAGCCTATTGTCTGGAAGTTATTTTGTTTGTAAGGAAATTTTGGCTCATTGGAATATTATAATGTCACTCTTGCTATTCAGTTCTTCACACAAAGGGAAGTATACTTTGTGGAAACTCTCTCTCCTGGAATTTTGGGAAAGAGGAACTAAAGACATAGTTTGCTCATTTAATACATTAAATGGATGGTCATATAACAAGCTTTACATCAATGGAATAGCGGGTCATATGATTTTCTAAATGATGCAAGACGGTCGTCTACAAATGTAAGTGTAAAACCTTTTTAATTTATTATTGTATATGTTAACATTGTTTTGTTGTCTGCAATGATAAAGTCACGTTGATGGAAATCAAAGCTTGGTCATGTTTTAACTTTCATATGAAAGGAATGTTTGAAGCTTCTTGTGTTTTGGGAGTGGAACTACATAGGACATGTTTTTTTGAAATGTTTTCTATGGAAAATTGCAAACTTATTAAACTACCTGGAACCAAACTCAGTGAGGAATTATGTTTGAACTCCTGAGGACAAAGGGATAATACCGGTGTTGGAATTTACTATATCTTTGTTATACAATCATACTTTAGTTTTCGGAATTTATACTGCATTGAAGCAATGGGAGGAAAGACGAACAGCTAAGGGAATCTCACACATCGTTTAAGATTGTGGAAAGTGCATCACAACTTGTCACTTGTTCTGGAATTTATATTAAAGGTTAACATATTGAGGAAGCTATTACTATATCTATGAGATGAGAAATAAGTCCAGGTACGCATATTCAATTATTATTTTTAGTGCTAATATGGTGCAGGTTCACTGACTAAAGTGAAGAAATTCTTTCAAAACATGGTTACTCATGAAACTTCATTTACTGATTGGATTTGATATTTATGTGGTTCTGAAAATTTATCCAACATGGTTATCATATATTTTGACTCAATGTGGAATTATACATATTATTGATTGTGTGACGGAAAATAATTGATGTGGAATTTTCACTTGAGGAAGTAATACTCAAGGTGCCTATAAAGGTGGAATTACACTCGAGGAAATAATACTCGAGGCGCCTAGGACAGCTATGCTGGAATAATTAGGCGGAAACTAAAGGTCTCTAGTGATCTTAAGTGTCACAACAAGGAAACATATTGAAGGGAAATATCACCGTATGTTTTCTTTGTGAGTTTTCAACATAGTGTTAATATGATTGTTGGTCCCTTGACTAAGCCTCTTAGTCAGGAGGTATTTGGCAAGCATGTTGAGGTTATGGATTTAGGAATATTTGAATGATCGTTTGAAACAAGTGGGAGATGTTGGAATTATGTGTCCTGCAACTATATTCAAATTAGTATGAGTTACTAATATTCGGAATACCTCATTATGGAATTATACATGTATTTATACATGGAATTACTTTACATGATTTATCATGGAATTATCACTTGTTGGAACATACTTAAGTTATATGCTTAAGGAAGCTGGTCGATTATCAGTGGAATACAATATACTATTTATGTTGGAAAGACTACTCGGGTACAGTGATAATCGGAAGGAGCTAGATCATATAGTTAGATTACAGCCCTAATGTTGATCTACATAATTAGAGGAGTTTGCACTCTATTATGGTGCGTTGGTCACAAGCGTGTGCTCCGGGGACATAACGGGTAGAATCCGTTAACGGACAAAACTGATCGTGGTTGGTAATTTGCTCTGGACTCTATCCCTGAAACTAGTGAAAATTAATAGGAATCTTATATCTGTATAAGAGGTGGACTCTTTGGAAAGACAGTATAAGAAGGTCCCTACCCCCTAGCCTCAGATATGCGAATTGTGAGCGGCACCACGGATAAGCGCAGAGGAATAGGGGGTAGATCACAACCCTAAAAATTTCTAACACCGGTAACGTCCCAAAGGAAATGAGAGGAAATGCACTTTGCTATGCTTTGGTGATGTTGCTGATGTGGATATCATCCGTGTGGTGGCTGGTCCGACAGGTGGTGCTCATGCCTACATCTCCGGTTCGATCGAGTTATATCATGCAACATGTATCCTTCTAATTAGGAGCAATGCTACATCTACTGGTTTTTTTTATGTTATGGATGGGACTTACGGATTCATGCGCCATAGTATTTGGTAATTGAAGCTCACGTCAACTAAACATTGACAATTCCTATTTCAACAGCCTAGCTGAGCGAGACTTCTGGACTGGCCTCCGTGCCGTGATTGGCCTCCGTGCCGCCCCTCGCCTCTGACCCCTCCTTCCACCTCTTGCTCCGGCCCCTCTCCCTCCCATCTCCGGCGGCCATGGTGGCCGGCGGTGTGTGGGAGAGGGGCTTGGTTCCTGTGCTATATGTATAGTTGTTGGTCTTTCCCTCCAAATAAACCAGATTTGTGCTCATCTTTCTTGCTCCTTTTGATCTTCGTTTTGGCCATGGTGGCTGGAATAAAGGTCGCCGGAGCTGACCTTATGTCCGGATCTGAGGCCCTCCCCCAGCATAGAGTAGTGGAGGAGGGTTGTGGTGTGCTGGATTCGGTCTGTTCTTCCTCCCTAGTTGCTCTATCCATGGAGAAGAGAAGAGAATCTGGGAAGGAGAGGAAGGTCTGGATCTGGTGTTGCAGGTTGTGCATAGCCCTGATGTGGAAAAGGATCCTCCGCTTGTCTTCGACTCCGGGCGCCGCCGCGGTGGTGGACAAGGATAAGGAGAGGAGTAGGGACATGGAAGCAACGAATAGGGTTAGAGCTCATCATCCACGGTGCTTCAGGCGAAACTACAACGCCCACGATTGGCAGCCGGCTTTCACAGCCACTCCATCGATTCTTCTGGCCGAAGGGCGGCCATGCTTATTCCTCCCGACATGGATGCCAAAGGGGAGGCAGGTCAGTTTCTGCTTGGAGTCTATGGCTTCTTTCTCCGGCGAGCTTGGCTACTGGAGGCGAAGTAGTAGAGATCGCGACGACCCAAGTGGTTTCGTCCCCGGTGTCGTCGTGGTTGAATCCGGTTGGAAACTCTGTTGGACCCGATTGCTTTTTTCATTCTCTGTATGGGGTCCTTTCTGCAAAAGTCAGAAACTATGTGTATTTTCTCTTTTCTCATGGGTTCTTTTGTAAAATGTACTGCAATGCCTATCTAATGAAATCTGGGTCCTTCGGGACTCTCCCTCTGTTAAAAAAAAAACATTGAGAATTCCTTTCCATAAATCTCAAGAGCTTTCCGTCGCCCATCTCATACGCACAAATATTAGTTTGACGCCAAAATTACATATGAAATAAGTGATTTTGTCCTACTTCTAGTTGCCCGCCCTATGAAATGTGCACAAAGGAGAATTTCCTCCACTTTGCAATTATATTGTGCACATATGAGGCCTCAGACCTATTCTTCTCGGATTGGCTACCTCAGATGCTTCAACTTGTGCATTTACAATTAGCTAGCTAGTCAGTACACCGTTGATCAACATTATGCCAATAAGTGCAGCAACCACGGACATAAGACTTTGTAGTTGACCAAGAAAAATAGTACTCATCCTTCATGTATTGTATAGTACTTATATTCTATTGTGTCTAGATCTTATTATTTTTCAGAACCTTGTAAGGAGGAATGCATGTGAAATATATTAAGGGAGAAAATGAAGTTCAACAAGTACATTAACATAATTAATCTTAGAGAGTAAAGAAGTAATTGATTGACGAGCGGCGAGTATATCATATGGATGCTCGTTTAGTGGAATGTTCAATGACTTGTGACATGAAACTAGTACCAACTGAAGAAAAATGGGTATTGCAATAATAGTATATATGTTTGCGTTTTATAAGGATGCCTGGAGCCAAAACAAATTGAAGGTTGGCAATTGCGTTTTAAAAAAATGTTTGCTAATTTACATACATGTACACATCCAACATACTTCGACGATAACAAGAAAACAATAGGTGAAATACACCGCGTGCACATCCATGCCAAATAGCAGAAATCACATAATCTCGCTTGTCGGAAAAATTTATGCTACGTGGGAATCCATGTCAGCATGACACCAGTTGAAATGTTGGCAACCGTGGACACTACATTGTCATATACTACTATTGCTAAATACACAAAGGACGGCATTATATGCAAATAATCAATCATTTGACTGAAATCACTAGTAGAAAACAGACCTTTTGTCCAAAGCATTAGTCCCGGTCTGGTTTTGAACCGGCACTAATGTGACCATTAGTCCCGGTTCGGGACGGGCATCATTAGTCCCGGTTCGTTCCGGACCTCTAGTCCCGGTTCGTAACACGAACCGGGACTAAAGGGGTGGTGGCAGGCTGGTGTCAGCCTGGGGCCCCACGATCACCTTTAGTCCCGGTTCGTGGCACGAACCGGGACTATAGGCTCACCTTTAGTCCCGGTTTGTGTCACGAACCGGGACTAAAGATCCCCTATAATAACCCTTCGGCCAGCCCGAGCACACTCCTCCCTGTTTTTCCCCTTCTTCCTCTCCTTTGTTCTTCCCCTTGCTCGAGCTCACCTCCATTTTTGCCAAAATTTGTCAAGATTTGGAGGCACCCCATCCATCCAAGTGTTCACAAAGGTTAGCAACTTTGTCCTTTCATCTCTCATTGCTAGATTAGCTCTTGCAATGCTCTATAAGTATAGTGATTTGTGGGTTTTAGTTTGGGAGTATTTATATGTGGTAGTTTATTTGATTTATATGCAATTTGAGCTCAAATTAACTTCTTACTTTGCATGTGTAGGTGTGGTTTACTTAGTGCCTTCCCGTCCCCGTCCTAACCACCGTCGATCGCCCGCACCGTCCCGTCGCCGGCACCACCTTGGTGAGCCTCTTGTTCTTATCCTTTTTATAAAAAAAATCTTGTTTGTAAGATTTAGATAGTTACTTGTATAGTTTTCTTACCTATATGGTTTTTTGTTATACATAGTGGCAAGGTTTTGATATCCGTCCCCGTCGGCCCTCGTTCGGTTTATGATTCGGATGTGGTATATACTCTCTTTTATAACTATTTGTTGCATTTCGTGTTTATGACAATTATGCCCATCAAGTTGACATAGATATTTTTATCTAGGAGGTATGTGAACCGGAAATTGCAACCGACATAGATATTCTTGTCAAGAAGTTAAATTTAGTTGAAAAAGAAAACGAGTATTAGAAAGAAAAATTGAAAAGAGTTGAAGAAGAGAAGATGAAACTGGAGTTGTATGTTGCCGATGTCGTCGATGATCACAAGATCAAGATGGATGCAATGCGCTTGAAGATTAGAAAATTTAAAAAATATGCCATTGATAGTGAGGCTTGGTATCACTATGCTGTTGGATCAATTGTTACCTTAGTTGCGATCTTGATCGCATTTGTTGTTGCATTTAAATGCTTTAGCTAGAGAGTTTGTATGTTGTTTTATGAGAACAAGTGTGTATGAACTTTATGTATGAACTTGTATTAATTTGGTCTTTTCGGTGTTGTGTAATGAAGATGAGCCGGCAATGGATGTACGATGACCGATGCTCTCCCCAGTTCATTAATGGCGTGCATACTTTTCTGGTTGCGGATGAGGCAAACAAGCGGGCGGATGGTTTTATGTATTGTCCATGTGTTGGCTGTAAGAATGATCAAAATTACTCTAACTCACGAACCATTCACGTCCACCTGTTTGAGTCCGGTTTCATGTCCGGCTATAACTGTTGGACCAAGCATGGAGAAAGAGGGCTCCTAATGGAAGAGAATGAAGAAGAAGAGCATGACGACAGCTATCCTGGCCATGGGTTCCATGAATACGATGGTACAACAATGGGGGAAGAAGCTGAGCCGGCAATGCGGGAAGGAGCTGAAGAAGAGGCATCAGATGAGCCCGCTGATGATCTTGGTCGGGCCATTGCCGATGCAAAGAGAAACTGCGCAAGTGAAAAGGAGAAGCTGAAGTTGCAACGCATGTTAGAGGATCACAAGAAATTGTTGTACCCAAATTGCGAAGATGACAAGAAAAGCTGGGTACCACACTGGAATTGCTGCAATGGAAGGCAGAGAATGGTGTATCTGACAAGGCATTTGAAAAGTTGCTGATAATGTTAAAGAAGAAGCTACCAAAGGACAACGAATTGCCCGACAGTACGTACGAAGCAAAGAAGGCTGTCTGCCCTCTAGGATTAGAGGTGCAGAAGATACATGCATGCCCTAATGACTGCATCCTCTACCGCGGTGAGTACGAGGATTTGAATGCATGCCCGGTATGCTGTGCATTGCGCTATAAGATCGGCCACGATGACCCTGGTGATGTTGAGGGCGAGCGCCCCAGGAAGAAGATTCCTGCCAAGGTGATGTGGTATGCTCCTATAATACCACGGTTGAAACGTCTATTCCAAAACAAAGAGCATGCCAAGTTGATGCGATGGCACAACGAAGACCGTAAGAAAGACGGGAAGTTGAGAGTACCCGCTGACGGATCGCAGTGGAGAAAAATTGAGAGAAAGTGGAAGGACTTTGCAAAGGACGCAAGGAATGTATGGTTTGGTTTAAGTGCAGATGGCATTAATCCTTTTGGGGAGCAGAACAGCAATCATAGCACATGGCCTGTGACTCTATGTATCTATAACCTTCCTCCTTGGTTGTGAATGAAGCGGAAGTTCATTATGATGCCAGTGCTCATCCAAGGCCCCAAGCAACCCGGCAATGACATTGATGTGTACCTAAGGCCATTAGTTGAAGAACTTTTACAGCTGTGGAATGGAAAAGGTGTACGTGCGTGGGATGAGAAAAAACAGGAGGAATTTGACCTACATGCGTTGCTGTTTGTAACCATCAATGATTGGCCTGCTCTCAGTAACCTTTCAGGACAGACAAACAAGGGATACCACGCATGCACGCACTGTTTAGATGATACCGACAGTATATATTTGGATAAATGTAAGAAGAATGTGTACCTGGGGCATCGTCGATTTCTTCAGAGCAGGCATCCCGTAAGAAAGAAAGGCAAGCATTTCAAAGGTGAGGCAGATCACCGGAAGAAGCCTCGCCACCGTACTGGTGATGATATACTTGATATGGTCAAGGATTTAAAAGTAATCTTTGGAAAGGGTCCTGGCGGACAATCTGTTCCGAATGACACTGACGGACGCGCACCCATGTGGAAGAAGAAATCTATATTTTGGGACCTACCCTATTGGAAAGACCTAGAGGTCCACTCTGCAATCGACATGATGCACGTGACGAAGAATCTTTGCGTGAACCTGCTAGGCTTCTTGGGCGTGTATGGGACAAAAGATACACCAGAGGCACGGGAGGACCAGCAACGTATGCACGGAGAAGACGGCATGGATCCAAAGCAGTTTCAGGGTCATGCCAACTACACTCTTACCAAAGAAGAGAAGGAAATCTTCTTCGAATGCCTGCTCAGTATGAAGGTCCCGTCTGGCTTCTCGTCGAATATAAAGGGAATAATAAATATGGCAGAGAAAAAGTTATAGAACCTAAAGTCTCATGACTGCCACGTGATTATGACGCAACTGCTTCCGGTTGCATTGAGGGGGCTTCTACCAGAAAACGTTCGATTAGCCATTGTGAAGCTATGTGCATTCCTCAATGCAATCTCTCAGAAGGTAATCGATCCAGAAATCCTACCAAGGTTAGAGAATGATTTGGTGCAATGTCTTGTCAGTTTCGAGTTGGTGTTCCCACCATCCTTCTTCAATATCATGACGCACGTCCTAGTTCACCTAGTCGAGGAGATTGCCATTCTGGGTCCTGTATTTCTACACAATATGTTCCCCTTTGAGAGGTTCATGGGAGTCTTAAAGAAATATGTTCATAATCGTGCTAGGCCAGAAGGAAGCATCTCCAAGGGCCATGAAACAGAGGAGGTCATTGAGTTTTGTGTTGACTTTATTCCTGACATTAAGCCGATTGGTGTTCCTGAATCGCGGCATGAGGGCAGACTGGGTGGAAAAGGCACGCTAGGAAAGAATTCAGTAATATGCCAGGACGGGCATTCTTTGGTGCAAGCACACTACACAGTTCTACAAAGTTCCGCCTTGGCGGCTCCGTATATCGAGCAACACAAGAATATTCTACACTCCAAACACCCGGAGCAGTCTGACGACTGGATTACACATGAACAAACGGTGACTTTCGCCGGTTGGTTGCAGACACGTCTCATGCATGACGACACTGTTGCAGATGACCTGTACTTGCTGTCCAAGTTACCATCTTCGACTATATTGACTTTCAAAGGGTACGAGATAAATGGGAATACATTTTACATGATCGCCCAAGATAAAAAGAGCGCCAACCAAAACAGTGGTGTCCGCTTTGATGCAGCAAACACCAATAGGCCAAAGGACACATATTATGGTTACATAGAGGAGATATGGGAACTTGACTATGGACTTGGTTTGAAGGTCCCTTTGTTTCGGTGCAAATGGGTCAATCTGACAGGAGGTGGGGTAAAGGAAGACCCGCAGTACGGAATGACAATAGTGGATCTCAACAATCTTGGGTACGCAGAGGAACCGTTCGTCCTAGCCAATGATGTGGCGCAGGTTTTCTATGTGAAGGACATGTCTACCAAGCCGAAAAAAAGAAAAGATAAGGAAGCGAATACATCATACGATGAGCCAAAGCGCCACATAGTTCTTTCAGGGAAAAGAAACATCGTGGGAGTGGAGGACAAGACAGACATGTCAGAAGATTATGAAAAGTTTCATGAAATTGCTCCCTTCAGAGTGAATGTTGACCCCGAGCATCAAGTTAAACGATGAAGATTGTCCATGGTTACGACGCAAAGGGACACACGCGAAGAAAAAGTTTTATACCCAAAGATCCCACTCTGGGATGTGACCGGCTTCTCTAGTTAGTTTCCGGAATTATATATCTGGAAAGTCCCACTTCGGACAAACCGGAGGGAATCTTTGTAATAGTAGTGTACTTATGTGTTTTGGCATTTGAAACGCGTCGAAATATTATGTCCAAAGCCACGTCATCAATTTTCAACCCTTTCTGACTTCATTTGCTATTTTTCATGCATTTACTGATTTTTTTGAGCTAAATGACCCTGAAATTGAAAAGCACTACAAATGAACTCTGAAAAGGTTGAAAGTTGGCATGGTATCATCATTTCACCCACATCGCATGTGGTAAAAAGTTGAGAGGGTTATGGCAAAAACTGGATGCACTTCGTGTACAAAATGGACAATCTCTTTCGAAGTATCAGGGTTTCAGACGAAAACTCGTCTGTTACTAAGGCATTTCATTTTTTTAAACTTATTTCAACTCCAGACTTTTTGTGTGTTCAGTATGCACCAATCGAAGCCACGCCATCAATTTTCAATCCTTTCTGACTTCTTTTGCTATTTTTCATGCATTTACTGATTTGTTTGAGCTAAATGACCCTGAAATTGAAAAGCACTACAAATGAACTCTGAAAAGGTTGAAAGTTTGCATGGTATCATCATTTCACCCACATAGCATGTGCTAAAAAGTTGAGAGGGTTACGGCAAAAACTGGATACACTTCGTGTACAAAATGGACAATCTCTTTCGAAGTATTAGGGTTTCAGACGAAAACTCGTCTGTTACAAAGGCATTTCATTTTTTAAATAACCTAAGAATTACCAAATTGAATATAATGATAAAACACGCTAATATTAAACAGCAGAAAAAAGAATCACTGCAAAATCTATTTTTAAAGTAAAGTTATTCACAAACTAGTGATTCACACAAATTTCAAATAATTCGAATTTAAACTATTCAAATTTGAAAACTACTGCCACTAACAGAAAGTTTATAATTTTTTTGACCTAACGCAAAAAGATTCACTCATTAACTCTAAATAAAGCAAAAAACTCAGAAACAAAAGAAAATAAATAAAACAGAAATTAAAAAAACTGAAAAGTAAAAAAAAAAAGCCCGCCTACTGGGCCCCAACCGCATGCTCAAAAGGCCCAGTAGGCCCAACAGGGCAGCACAGGTTCAATAGGCCCACATAGGCCTGCTTAGAGAGGAGCTCGAGGGAGCAGCCGCAGCGGGGTTTATAAACCAGTGCGGCTGCCCTTCGCTGGGCAAGGTGGGACTAAACTTTCAGCACCGCGGCTGTGGCAGCACGAGACCTTTAGTCGCGGTTGGTGGCTGCAACCGCGACTAACGGTAACATTTAGTCGCGGTTGGTGCCACCAACCGCGACTAAAGGTCTGCACTTCCCGCCGCTTTGCCAGGCGAAAAATACCTTTAGTCGCGGTTGGTGGCTCCAACCGCGACTAAAGGCTACCTTTAGTCGCAGTTGGATCCACCAACCGCGACTAAAGGTCGTTCTATATAAGCGCAAAAATTCAGATCGATCTCCATTCTCTCTCGACGACGCCGAACGCGCGAGACGCTGCCAGGCTGCTGCACAACGCCGTCGCCTCCCCCGACGCCGGAGATCGTCGCCGCCGCCCCCGACGCCGGCCGCCCGCGCCTCCTCCCCGACGCCGGCCGCCCGCGCCTCCTCCCCGACGACGCCGGCCGCCCGCGTCGGCCTCCTCCCCAACGCCGCCGCTCTCCTCGCGACCTGGTGCGCCATCGCCGTCGCCGTCGCTGTCGCCGTCGCCGTCGCCGTCGCAGTCGCCGTCGCCGACGACTCGCCTCGCCTCGCCGGCCGTCGCCCCGCTGTGAGCCCTTGCCGTCATGGCCGCCCCTCCCATCGATCGATCCCGCACACACACACACATGCATGAACACACACACACACACACACATTTTTATTTTCTGTTTTTCTGTTTTCTAGTTTTTTTATACTTTTAGTTATATAAATGTTAGATGAAATGTTAGATATATAAATGTTAGATGAAATGTTACATATATAAATGTTAGATGAATGTTTTTTAGTTTTTTATACTTTTAGTTATAGCTAGATAAATGTTAGATATAAAAAAGATATAGAAATGTTTTTTAGTTTTTTATACTTTTTTTATTGCTATATAAATTTTAGATATAAAAATGATATAGAAATGTTAGATGAATGTTAGATTTGCAATTAGTATATGTATGTATACAATAGATTCTCTTAGTCCTTTAAGGGATTTAGGAATGCCCCCATTATGGATGTGCACAAGTTGATCCAAATTTTTTCTGATCTCATGCATCTACCCTTCTATATGTCACGTTTTGTCTAGATAGTGTCAAAGGATTCAAGAAAACCATGGCTTCATCATTAGCCGGAAGTAACAGGCGCATGATGGTACGAAGCTTTTCAAAGTTGTTTTGGAATGGAGTTCTTGATAGAATAATTAGCTTTTTTGGTACGAAGTTCAGCAAAAAGGCCTTCCAAATAGCAATATTTGGAAGGCTCTTGCTGAACTTCGTACCAAAAAGCTAATTATCCTATCCGGGACTCCGTTCCAAAACAACTTTGGACAGCTTCGTACCATCATGCGCCTGTTACTTCCGGCTAATGATGAAGCCATGGTTTTCTTCCTTTGACACTAGCTAGACAACGTGACATATAGAAGGGTAGATGATATCAGGAAAAATATGGACCATTTTCTGCACATCCACAATGGCGCCATTTTGTTAAATCCCTTAAAGGTTAAGAGAATCCGTTATGATTCTGAAGGTTCCTCGTATATAAGAAATCACAATCAAGCATTTTAAAAATGTTAAATTTGCATAGAATTTCTTCTCGGAGTCAACGATGCCCGGCCCGCATCCTCGTCGTCGACTCGTTCGCGACGACGTCCTGCTTCAGAGGGGCAACGTTCAGGACTAGGCTCTGCCGGGCTGGCACTGGGAGGTGCTACCTTCAGGGGCGCGCAGCTTGGTGAGGAACCCGGCCCCGGGTCCCGTCGTCGACCCGGAGCTTCTTTGGTGGCGTTCGCGTGGGCCACTTTCGGTGCGGAGGCAGCCGGCCCCGTCGGAGGTGGTACGTCGCCGTGTCAGGGAGGAGGACGAGCACGTCCGTCGCTATATGGATGCGTTGGACGTCAGGTTCTCCAATACCTGGCAGGTTCTTCAGGAATCTCACCCGAGCTATGATCTTGTGATGGTTCCTTCTCTTTGGGTGTCCACCGCCCGCGCCTCAGGAACCGCGAGTGAACTAGATTCTTCGATAATATTCGATCTGTATTAGCTAGTGATAATACTCGAGATGTATTCGAGATTATATTCGATAATATTCGAGACGATTTATTCAAGATTATATTCGATGATGCATATTATATGAATTATTCGAGATGCATATTATGTACTATGATTCAGTTTTTCCTTATTGATTGCATGCATTCTAATTTGAATACTAAATTGTTTTATCTTTCTTCTGGATTAGTTAAATAAAAGCTATGGACAATACCGGCAGAGAAGGAGAAGAGGCTCTGTTCGACATCATACGCTCCCCGAGCCCAGAGCATGAACCTGAAGATGATGACGGCTCGCAATATCTGAACAATTCCGGTGCGGGTTGTATGATATTTGATGAAGACGAACGAATAGATGAAGGCGACGACAACGATGTTGACGAAGAAAATGTTCTTCAAATAACAAAGACCGGCGAGGTATATTTATTATATAAGCCATCCGGTGATCATTACATGTTTTAATTGATTTGTATGTATTAACGAATCGGTCTTTCTTCTTTTAGGCCTCCGGATCGAGCAAATCTTCTACAAGCGACTGGGTAGTTCGAGGCCCGGCCAGAAAGTTGGACCCTGGCGTAAAGTTCAACATCGATTCCATCAAAACATCAAATGGCGAACCGCTTGAACCTAGGAAAAATGCGACCAAGTTCAAGAATCAATGCGGAGTTATTGTCAGGGACCAAATCCCGATCTCCGTTCAAGAATGGAAAAAGCCAGTAAAGGGAGATCGAGCAGGAGTTACTTTTGTCGACGAAAGAGCAAAAGATGTGCTTTGGGATTCGCTCATGCGGCATTTCACCCTACCAGATAATTTGAAAGATGCAGATCTGAAGAAAGTCAGAAACTATGCTCTTAAAAAGATGGCGATCGCATTCAACACCTTCAAGAAAAATACATGGACTGCGTACGTCAAAGCAAAAAAGAAGACTCCAGAATTCAAGGGAGCACTGGTGAAGGCAAAAGATCACTGGGACGCTTTCGTGAAGTTCAAGGAATCGGAACACGCTAAGGAACGGTCGAGAAAAAACAAGATTAATGCTGCGAAAAAGAAGTGGCACCGTACTCTGGGGCCAGGTGGCTACCAGGTGGCCCTGCCTAAGTGGGATCAATCCGAGCAAGAGATGATTAGTGCAGGGGTCACTCCAGTTACATTGACATGGCCCCCCAGGTGCAGGACATGGTTTTATGCGCATGGGGGGAAGTTGGACCCAGAGACAGGGCTGGTTAAGGTGAAGGCAAGTCTTAAAGAAGCGACAGACGAAATACTTCTTGCAATAGAAGAAGCTCGAACGGGGGTGTTCATGCCCAACAAAGAGAACGACGAGCTTACGCGCGCCCTGAAGAATCCTGAACACCCGAGAAGAACACGAGGCAAAGGCGTTGTTCCGTGGTTTGAGGGGTTTGCGGATTGGAACGACGACTACAGAAGCCGTGCGAGAAAGAAGAAGCAGGAGGAGCAGAAGAAGAAGGAGGAAGCACTCCGCCTTGAAGGCCTAGAATCAAAGCACCTGGAGTTGGAACGCGCTTTCAGGCGGCAGCAGGAGCAGATCGACTCACTCAGCCAGGAAAGGGCGTCTCAGCGGCAACATGAGCAGATCGATCCAGCATTGGATAGCACCGTCCCATCTATGCCGAGAAGCAGCGTGGGTTCCGCCCCGGCCGATATCGATGATGCACTGCTAGCTAGCTACCCTGTGGATGATATCAAAGACAGGACTAACTGTGAGCTACACATGAAAGTGAAGAACTTATCCATGAAGGTGGCGGATGGCTATGCTTTAGCAAATCCCCCTGAAGCAACCTTCCATTGCAATCCCATTCCAGCTGGCTATGCTCGTGTCGGGGTTGATGAAGTGATGTCAGGATATCACGAGCTACAACTTGACATTCTTGGAGGTGACGAGGAGAGAACACTGGGAGAGGCCATACATCGTATCATTCTATGGAAAAAGGATTGCATCGTCTTTCCAAGGCCACCGACTCCTCCTCCTCCAAGTCCGCCGCCGCGTCAGTCGACTCCTCCTCCTCCAAGTCCGGCACCGCGTCAGCCGACTCCTCCTCCAAGTCCGGCACGGCATCAGCCAACTCCTCCTCATCCAAGTCCGGCACGGCGTCAGCCGACTCCTCCTCCTCCAAGTCTGGCACCGCGTCTGCCGTCTCCGCCGACTCAGCGTGCTCCATCGCCTAAGCAACAACGGAAGAGAGAGGCCGCAGCTACGACGGCTAGCGGTACAACAGGCAAGAAATTCAAATATGGTCCAAGCATCAAGCCTCTTCCGAAGTCGCCTTACCACCTGACTGAGGAGGAACTTGACACCGTAGTGGATGCAAAAGTGAAGGCCCATTTTGGACCGAAACCGCCCCCGCCGCCAAAGGAGAAAGTTCCTGAGCATGTCTCACAACACTTTATTGATATGGCTCGACCGGCTGTCAATCAGAAGGACTGCGACTATGTGCGGTCTATCAAGAAGTCATATTTTGCAGGACAAAAGGAGTCGAGCTCGAGCTCGAGCCAAGCAGTTGGCAAAAAAGCGGGAAAACTGTTCCCCAGCTGGGAGAACAGGCAGTGCAATCGACCCCCCCGCTCATTGTACAAACACCTGTGAGTACCGCCGATCGGCTGGTAGTTACCGACGATCATAAAAGGCAGGCTAAAGAGGCCGGTGTCACTGTTAAACAACTCCTAGGCCTTGAGGAAATCCCTGGGCTTAAAGAGGAGGAAGTAAAATGGCAATATGTCCGCGGAAAACCTCTGGTCAAGCCTGACGATGTCAAGCTTCTACCAACGAGATTGTACAATTTGCATACGTGGTACATGCAAGAAACAGCAAATACCAATCAAGAGTCCCTCATGGTGAAAGTCAAGAAAAAGCATTACTTCCATAAAAAATATTTGTGGATTCATTATTCAGAGTTGTTTCAGTTATCCAATCAAGACGCACTCGACAAATCTATCGTCAGTTGCTATTGTCTGTAAGTGATTTCTTTCTGTAATTTAAGTCTCTAGCTAGCTAGCTAGCTATGCTCTCGTTCATTACCTGTAATTATCCTCACTATATTCTTTTCTATGGTATTATGCAGAATGAAGATGTATGAAATGAAAAAAGCTGGACGCTATGGCATTGGGTTCATTGACCCAAATACGGTTAATCAGGCGATATGGGAAACTGAATATTCGAGAAAAGACACAGAGAGATTCCTGCTAGATTTTTTGAAGCAACTAAACGTCCAACCAGAAATACTACTTCCTTACAACTTCGGGTGAGTGTTACTATATCTTGTACTACAAATTCTATTTTTTGCTTACTAGATGTTAATAAGTGTAGTTGATGAGTTATGCACATGCCCGCTTAATTATACAAAACGTGTGCGCATGCAGTTATCACTGGATCTTGTTAATCATTGAAGTTGACAAGGGAAAAGTTGAAGTACTGGACTCACTATATAAGAATCCATCCGAATACGCAACCGTGAGGGGGATGGTCGACAGGTAATTTCAATCATTATCGCACTATGTCGGCCTCTTTACTTCATTTCCTGATATCAACTAGTTAATAACTCCTTTATTCATTTTCTTTGCCGGCGGGCAGGGCTTGGGTCAAGTTCGTCAAATTGGTCCTAGGCGACTGGGAACAAAAGCTGACATGGGTGCGACCCAAGGTAATTAAGTAGTACTAGCTAGCTACGTCCGTGCATCTCTTTAATTCTAGTTTCAATACCATTATCATGCTTGATTAATTATTACCTGATTGAATTTTATTCTCGTAAAGTGCATGAGGCAGGAGCAGGGGAATAGTTTATGCGCATACTACGTTTGCGAGAACATTCGCATGATCACGTCTGAAAGGAGCAGAAACGAAAGAAATCTTTGAGTACGGTTGCCAGAACACTATCCATAATTTTTTTATCATGATCTAGCTAATATATATACACACAACTAATATATTCATCTTGATCTCCTTCTTATAGCTGACGGAGATGCGGGGCCAGCTCCTACCAACGGCTCGCGTACGAGCAATTCAAAAGAAAATAACTGGATTTCTGGTCGACCAGGTCATAGATCCCAAAGGAGAATACCATTACAAGATCAAGCAGTAATGCCTGCATATGTAATGATCCGCAAATTGTAGGAGAAATTGTATATACCAAATTGTATATATATATATGTATGTGAATGGTCGTCGTACGAGAAATTCTATTTATATATATATGCACAACGTGTACAGTATGTAGTAGCGTAATATATGTTTGAAATGAAAAATAATTAAATGAAAAACACAAAATTAAAAGGAAAAATAAACCATAATTAATTCATAAACCCCTAAAGGATTAAAAGGAAAAATAAACCAAAATTAAAAGAATTAAATACTTTTAGTCCCGGTTGGTGTTACCAACCGGGACTAAAGGTCCCCCAGCCCACGGCGCCGGCAGGTGCCACGTGGTGGGCCTTTAGTGCCGGGCCGTGATGAACCGGGACTAGGGGGTGGGGGGGTGGGGGAGGCTTTAGTCCCCACCCTTTAGTGCCGGTTGGAGAACCGGCACTAAAGGCCCTTACGAACCGGCACTATAGGCCGATTCTGCACGAGTGAATGGAGATTAATTAGTCCATCATATTGTCCCGCGCGCTCTTTTTGTTCAGATAATTGAGGACATTGTAGTTTAAGACTTTGTGCTAGTTCTTTTCGAGGACGTAGAGCACTAACTTGGTCAGAGGCTTCTAGCTCTACATTAGTACAAACTTTGTACTATGAAGGTGTACTATACTGATCATTGGGGTGCACTACCCTACATGTGGGATGTGGTCATGTAGTCACAACATATGGATCGAACTCCTTCGTGGTAGTGCAGCTCAGATCAGCCAATAGCAACACACTAACTGAACAAAAAGAAAGCCCAAACGAACCAATCACAACACCCCTCACGAAGGGGTGGTGGTGTTTAATTAACAAGCTAAACTGTGTTGCTTCCCAGGTACGGTAATCATCATCAGCATGCATGCTTCAACCTTGCTCAAAGCACAAGGCTTCTTATTTGTGAAGGGCAGCACATGCATGCACCCACCGGGTCAAGCACTCAAACCAATCGCTTTCTCTCATTGCGAGAATCAATCTAAATATCAAATGTTGCTGGTATATTCTATTGAATTTCTCCAGCGTCACCTTGGAGATTCCGAGCTAGGCTGAGCTCTGACCAATGGCCGTCTACACCTCTGATCTCTGCTTATCTGTAGTCGACAGCGAGCATGCATAGGCTAATTCTTTATAGTTTAGTTTAATCCTGGTCGATTCACAGGCCCACAGTGACCTACCATGTGATGGTGGTTAAGCTAAGAGTAATTGGTGCATTACATCGATCACTGTCAGTCTGGAGGTGTCTGACGCAAGGAAGCACTGATTTGATCAACGGAAGGGTGGCACTGCGCAAAAATTATGTGACTGGTTACTTCTGAATCTTTTGGGGGAAAATGCTGCTGGTGCATTATTGTATGTAGTAGTCCCTCCCTCCCAAAATGATTGTTGTTGATTAAGTTGTATTACTAAATCAACAATAATTATTTTGGGACGGAGGAAGTAGTAGGTTTCAACGGACGTACATGGCTGCACTCAATTTTTATTACTGAACAAGGTAAGAAATAGGCACCCCCGAATGGAACAGTATAAATCACTCTCGTTAAACAGTACACCATAGGATAAGATATGTATGCATTTCATCGTCTACAAAGAAATGTGGAATCCCCGAGACATGAACCAGACAGATGAAAGATTGGATGCTCCGCTTTTGTAGATGTAGTGGGATTTGGTTCTTTTCCACGAGGTTTGGGAGATGCGGTCATCCATGGATGCAATCTTCTTTTACTACCACTATCTCCCTTTCTTGTGTTCAAGTCTTTTACTCTCATCCATTCTTTGTTCAAAACGTTGATAGAACCTAGATTAAAGCAAATGCCAGTGAGTCCGGTACACTCACTAAGAAAAATATCTAATGCACTGCCTCATTTAGCTAGGTACATAATTTCTTATAAAACGTGTGCATATGTACCTGGATTAAATTCATGAAATATCCAGCACAATATCACGCAACGCCGGCATGCATGAGCCGATCATGTTGTATTGCATCAGCTCCAGATCACAATGATATCATGCCGAGATTAGTACTGTTTTTTGCATCAGTAAGGTGGATAGAATGTTAAGGACATGAGCCGGTGAGGTTAAGAGAACAGTACATGAACCAGATGCTCCTGGCCTTGTATATTGCATATATGGCCAGGAGCATCTAGTTCATGTACTGGCCTCTGCACCCTTTGCAAGAGAGAGCAAGAAAGTGGAACCCATCTCTTCTTCAAATGTCGATTCACTCTTAGGCTCTGGAACTTGGTCAGGGAGAAATACGGGCTCCGTCACCTTGACACCTCGACATGGCATCTCGAAGATTCAGTGGAGAAGTGGTGGCAAACAGGACTGACGCCGGGGTCCCCAATTGGAAGGCCATGACCTCTCTCACCATGCTTGTATCATGGACCGTGTGGAACGAAAGGAATGCTCGTGTCTTCTGCCACAAGAGCGATCCACCCTCCATCCTACTAAACAACATAGACCATGAGGCCAGCCTTTGGATCACCGCTAGAGCGAAGAAACTAGGGATCATTATTACGCGTGATTAGTCCTTCATACCGTGTATGAGTGTGCCTTCTGTAACAAACTATTATCTCATCTTAATTAATAGATGAGGCAAATCTTTTGCCTCCGATTCAAAAAATATATACAAGGCGCTGGCACAAGCGGTTGGCGAATCAAACCCTGCCAAAACCATCCAAATCATTGCGACAAGTGCAGGAATGAGGAATCGGATCAAGCTTTTGAGTTAACACGGCTGATTGGTCGACCTCTCCGTTTCTGGCGAACAATAGAATCTACTTTAGCCTATAAAAACGTCTTATATTTTATGACGGAGATAGTATTTCTTTTCTGTATGGAAGAGCACTGTACGATCGATCCGAATATTATCGCTACAGGGTAGCTAGCTAGCTAGCGTATGTTCCCACTCCCAGGCGACCCAAGCAACAGCTATGCTTATTGGGAGTACTAGTATTCGATCTGGCTGCAGAATGTAAAGCCGGAAGCAAGGAAGAATAAGAACTCGTGGCCCGCCTTGCTGCCGGAGATGAAGAGGAAACTAGTTGCATATTGACACGTTGGGAAGAATGATTAGACACTGGACAGCAGCAGTGCGCACATTGACAAGCTCATGCGTGGGTCGAGAGCAAGCCAATCGGCCGTCGGCCATTGCAACGAACCAAACGTCGATGGACACGGACAAACTCAGGCTGCCGCCTGCCCCAACCGTGGAGTGCTCATCTGTGCCGTTCCGTGCGGTTTACTTCAGCATGCATCTCGGCCGGCGGCTCTTTGATATTTTTAGTGCAGTGGTCAACCTTAAACCCGACGTGATGACTCATGATTGGTGCCAGTGCCACTAACAAAGCTTAATTAGAATACTTGGCTTTGCGCAGGCACTCACGCTAATGAAATGATGATGCCGCGCAACTATCCGGCAACTATCTGGATCCCAACTCGCTTTCTCGCTGCCGTTGGGGTCGATGGAGGAGCCAGCCAGCGCTCAAGGTGTTTATTTAGCCGTGCTTTAGGAGTAGTAGTACTCTTTTTCATTAGTCTAATCGCTAGTTTGATGGGGTCCGGTGTGGCTTGTTTGTTGGCCTGCTCTCACGTCATGCGTGGTGACAATAATAGGTTAGCCGAGAATGTTGTCTCCTCCCTATCCCCTAGTTCTCGTGTCTTTTTTCGTTTTTCTTTTTTTCTTTTTGTGAGTTTTCATTCGGTTTTCGCTGATTAGCCGAGAATGTAAGGTTTTTGGTCTGGTTTTCCTTATTGGACCAACTCTCTTCTTTTAAATGAAATGCAGGAACCCTGCCGCTCTCGAGGTGTTCTCGAAAAAAAAACAATAATAGGTTAGGTCAAGTCCTGTCTTTTTCAACTGAAATCTTATACTACTACAAAATACTGGTGATCGATGTGTTCTCTTGCGCCCGTGAGCTGTGCAGGTGCAAGTACTGATGATCGTACCACTGTATACTATTTTTTCTAGCAAAACCGTTTTTCATATATGTATTTTATACAAGGTTGATGATTCCTTTGTGCCAGTGCATACGTATATATGTTCGGAATGCAGGAATTTCTGTTGAAATTCATGATAACCTTCCCCAACACTTACGCAAACCTAAACTAGTAGGGTTCCCTCGCCCCAAGCTGAGATATACTACCTCCATTAACGTCATATATCTTGGAACGGAGGTAGTATTTCCTAGTAATTTCGACGCTCCGTCCCAACTTATATAGAGTAACAATCATCAACACGCATGTCGTCCCGGCTTCAACCTCGCTGAAAGCACAAGTCTTCTTCCTCGTGCATGGACGGCCACCACATGCACCCACAGGGTCGCACTCACACTGTCACACACACACACACACACAAATCGCTTTCCCTTGTTGCGGTAACCAATCAAAATATATCAACGGCTCAGCGTCACCTTGGAGATTTCTAGTCTGGCCAAGCTCGCTCGGACAAGTGGACGGCCGTCTGCGAAGCCTGATCTCATGCAGGCTTATCCGTAGTCGACAGCAAGCATGCAAGCACGCATAGGGTTAATTCCATTGCAAGTAATTTAATCACGGTGGATTCACAGACCCAAGTGACAGCCCATGTGAACGATGCATGTTAGGCTAAGCTGAAAGCAATTGGTGCCATCACATATCGACTCGATCACTGTCAGTCCCCGTCTCTCTCGGTCTCTGTCTCTCTGGACAAAAAAAAAAAAAAACAAGAGCCTGTCGCTATGTGTGTGCAGCCACATACGCGAGATAAAGCTGCCGCTCCCTTGCTAATTGACTGTAATTTAGTTAATTAAATTGATTAACTTCCCCAGTTGCGATCTAGCGTGCGATCTGTGGTGTCTCTACTGTCCTGTCTTCTTGAGCTCTGCCCTTTTGCTGTCTCGTACTCCTACAGCACGCATGCTACGGGTGGTTAGGTTCTGACCCTTTTTTTTAAGGAGTTGTTAGTAAGAAAGATTGTTTAAATTTTCAGAGCAACATGTCGCAAAGATGCTTCCGTCGCAGTGGCAGAAGGAAGAATCGAAGAGGCTGGCTGCTTTGATGTCCGTTTTCGCCCGCCACGGTTTCGCACGGTGAGCCACACACACCGGAAAAGCCACGGTGTCAGCCGCCACCCGGTACGTGCGCACACTCGTCAAAGGAAATAGACTTTTTTTTTTGAAACGCGGTCCCTTAGGGGCCGATTCATTAAATAAGCTCGAAGAGAATTGTCCGGTTAATAAACGGAAAACCGGGCGAAAACCGTCACAACTGGCCCGCAGAAACAAGGCACACAGGGCGACCTGGCAACCCACACAAGAACGCACACACGCCGTCGAGGAGAAAAGCGTCGTCAAGGCTGCAACCCGGCGTCATCGTCATCACCCCTCCGCGAGGGCGACTCCGACTCCACCATCGACGACCACCGAAGAATCCCTCACCGTAAACAGCGTCGAGGCTTGCGCCGGCCGATGCCAAACAGTCAGCCACACGCGCCGGCGACCAGGCAGCTCCGACTCTGTCGACGAGCATTGCAGGAGAAAAGCGTTGGGCTTGCGCCGAGCCAGCGCCAGAGCGGCGACTCCTCGAACCCGTCGGAAGAGACCGACTACCAAGAACCATCAGCAAACCTGACTCCGCCCAAAGCCGCCATCGTTGCCACAAACAGGAAGCCGCGCAACATCCGCATTGCCGGACGGGCACCAGCCGACCGCAATGCCGCGAGCATCCAGCCCGTGAAGCGCGCAAACGGGATCCGAAACTCTTCAAGGCGACGCCCCAAAGAGGGAAGCGACGATGCCGACGCCGTCGCCCGACCCGACTGGGCCTTAGGCTTTCACCCGAAGAGCTGGAACCGAGGATGTGCAGGGGATGGACTCCACGGCGGCGCCTCCAAGGAGGTGACACGACATCCGCGGACGCCGATGCCGTCGGCCGGTAGAAACCCGGCAAGCTTTCGCCCGGAGCACCGCCCAACACCACACCCTCACGCACTGCACCTCCGCTGACCCGCACACCTCCCACGAAGCCATCGCGCCATGACCAAGCAGAAGCCACCACCACACCATGCATTTCTGTAGAAAAATCCGCTCCCCCCCCCCCGCGTCGCCTCTCTCTGGCGACACGGGGGGAACCCCTCCGGCGCCGCCACCACCCCTCCTCCCTCCACCCCCCACCTCACCGCCGCCTGAGGAGACCGCCGGCGAAGTCCGGTCTGGCTCCAGGGAGGGTGGCGGCGGGGCATCTCTCTGCGAGGCGCGAGGGCACATCTGGCGCGCGGGCGCGGCGAGCTAGGACGGGTGTGCGGGCGCGGCTCCGGAGCGGGCTGGTGTGGCTCTGGCGGTCTGTGGGGGAGGTGGCGCGGCGGTGGGCTCGCTCCGGCGCGGGCTGGCGCGGCTCCGGCTGTGGGCGGGCGCGGCCAAGCGCGGATCTGGCGCGGCGATGAGCGATGCGGCGGTCCGCGCGGGATGGTGGTGCTCGGCCCGGCAGCGTCTTGGTGGTGCTCCGGCAGCTCCTGGCGCTGTGGATCCGGCGGATGGCGGGGGGCGGCAGCCCCGGGCATGCGTGGCTGGCTCTGGCCGGCCCTGGGTTCTCCGGATCTGGCTGCTGCGTTGCGGCGAGAGGCTGTTTTGGTGGTCCGGCCGGGCTAGGGCTCTGGCGGACAGTGTGGCTGCGCCAGGCGATAGCTCTGCCTCGGGCTTCTGGCCGGGGCCGGCGACGGCGACGCCCTTGGGTGCCGCGCTCATCTTGAAGACGTCGTCAAGGTGTGCTGTCTGCCCTGCTCGTGTCTCCGGTCGGTGAAGGAAATAGACTTTGCTTTGCTTCGGTGATGTTAGGGCATCTCAAACGCCGACGTGCAAATTTCTTTCTGCAGGAAAACCAGTCGACAAACACTGATGCGGAAGCCGGCCATCCAACGCTGCTCACATATATTTCAAACATTTTGTAAGCAAATAGAACGAATTTCATGCAAACATGACGGCTTTTTATTTAAATCGGACGAGATTCATGCAAACACGGTGGATTTTTATTACATTTCGAACATTTAAGACAAAGAAAAAGAAACCTGACCGTAAACCTATAGTACGGTGGCATCCGGTGTCGAAGCCCTTGTTGTTCCGTTCATGAGCACCGTCGATAAGACTGATGAAGTGAAGGTGCGGTCGCCAGCGAGTAAGAGTGGAACATGGGAGACGACCCGACACACATGGGACACAAGGCCTTGCCTCCTCCCATGCCCTACTCATACTCGGAGGAGTACGCGCCTTGTTCGTCGCCGGTGGACGTGTTCATGATGGAAACGGAGGCGCCGGCGCTCTCGTCGTCCCACTAGGCTGGCCAAAAGCTCGTCCGTGGCGCATAGGACGCGCAGCTGCCGTTGTTATCGTCTGCGATTGCATGCAGTTGTGCCTCCGTGGCGGCATGTTCCTCGCGTGCGGCGGCTTCTGTGCGGGCGGTCTCCTAGATCACACGATACTCCGCGACAAAGTTGGGGTTCGTCGTGACCATGGCCGCCACGGCCTCCTCGCTCGCGCGCTCGTCGTCGATTTGGTCCTCCACCAGCCGAGGCTGCTCGAGAAGGAACAAGTTATATTGTTGTTCCTTTTGCGCCTGGTAGAACGGCGACATAGGCGCCGGCACAGGCTGCTGCTCCGTCATGGCGGCATTGAAGTGCGCTTGCGCCTATTCCATGGTGAAGTTCGCATGCACAGGCGCGGGCTCCGGTGCGGTGTCGAGCCCGTCTCCATCATTTGGCCGTCCTCGTCATCGGAGAACTAGGGGCGAGCTGGCCGAAATGCCGGCCTCAATCCGCCTGGCATGACGGTTCTGCCAGGCAGCCGCCTTGTGCTTCATCTCCATTGAAAGGCTCTCCCACAGAGCATTACTGCCTGCAGTCTTGGCTGATGTGGTGCAAGGGAGGAGAATATGGAACGGCCTGTGTTCTGGCGTTGAGTTAGTCAGGTGTGGACGCCTTTAAATAGAGGATTCCGGTGAGGCCAGGCGTCCGGGTGTGTCAATGCGCGGCGCCCGAGTGGGTTTCTCGGGCGTCGAGCCCGCTTAATGGCGGCATACGGACGGACGGCGCATTGATGGGGGGTTGTAGATATTCGTCCCATCCCGCCCAGTAACGTGTCTCTGGCATTGAACATGCACGGACACCGGGGATGCGTGGCGGATGGCGCCCTTGGGCGGCATGCCGCTTCATTGGCGAAGCCAGTGGGAGGTCACGTCCACTCTAGGTTGGCGCCAATACGCAGCGGCCGCTCTACAGCGCACGAATGCGGACATCAAGCATAGGACGGGAACGTGCACGAGCAAGGAGGGGGTGTTTTGGGTGGGTCAGGGTAGTTAGAAGCGGGCGCGGCGGTGGCCCGGACATCTCCAGAGCCCCCCTCCCCTGTTTGTCCCCGGGAGAAAGTGCGTCCGGACCGCCCTGCGGACTGATGCAGGACCGCGTCAGATGGCACAACACGTACCGACCGTGCGATCCGGATGGTTGTGGGTTGTTTGAGGGTCAACGTTGGAGATGTCCTTATTACTGATGTGCATATCACACTAGTAGAAAACAGGGCATCTGTCCCGGTTGCAGAGGGCCTTTAGTCCCGGTTCTGCAACCGGGACTAAACGATCGGGACAAATGCCGATCGCTTTTAGTCCCGGTTGGCTTACGAACCGGGACCAATGGTGCTCCACGTGGCCGCACGGCGGCGCCGAGGCAGGAGGACCTTTGGTCCCGGTTCGTAACACGAACCGGGACTAAAAGGCACTGTGGTTTTTTTTTTTGGAAAGGGCCGTGTTTCATTTTTGGTTTTCATTTTCTTTTATATTTATATTGTATTTTCACGCGGGTTTTCATTTTTGGAAAGGGCCAATCGCAACATCATATTTTCCTCTAATTCACATGATCACTTGCATCCATCCATCTTAATCAAATATATGTCATATAACTCATCATCATCTTACTCATCTAACAACTCATCATCATCTTAATCATACCAAGTTAAAATCTGATAAAACAGAAAACATCATAATAGTAATCATCCTAATCGATCATGCAAGTTAAAATAAACCAGAAAAACTTCTCTCTCATATAGGACCTAGTCGTCCCTCCTAGGTAAAATGACATAAAACAGAATAACGCCTATGTCTCCATGATGAAGCAAAGAGATCCAACGGTCTCCAACTTGTGGCTTGCGAGCCTTCTTTATTTGTCCCCATGCTTCAATTTGGAGCCGTCTTGGTGGTTTGCGCTCAGTCGAGTATGCAAAAGAGAACTCGGGCTGGAAGGGGCTTTTAATTGTCATATTACCTTCGAGTTGCATCAATGGAGGCACAACTTCATTTGGCAGTTTCTGTTGAAGAACATAATAGTAGCCTAGTTAGCAATGTAATCAATACCATTTACGCAATAGTATAGTGTACTTAATTAGCAACTCTTACCAAGATATTTCGGCGAATGTCATCCGCCCTCAACCTATGCACTAGTGTCATGTACAATGTATAATTTGGGCCAGTTCCCAAATTATACGGGAAGATCTCCCTACCAACTAGGACACCGATAACAAAGTTGATAAGATCACCCTTCTCCTCCCAAGTTAGATGTGATCCATAAGTGTAGTGTGTCGTGTCGATTATGTTCTGTGTTTCACTCGAAGAAACGAAATAAGCTGTAAATTATAAATTAACAAATTTAGTATGGATGACCACCAACTATTTTTAAATATAGAATGCAAATTACTTAACAAATATGCATGGTTGACAAACTCACATGGAGGTAAAATAGGAAGCATATCGACATCCACCCAAATGTCGATGTTTCCTTCAATATGATCTTCAGGACGAAGATCGAAGGTTATTTCCATATCCTCCTGAAATCCATATGCCTTGCAAAGAGCTTCCCAATTTGAGCACCCTAATTCTGTGTTATTAGGTGCATTCATTACTTTCACCAGAAATATGTGACCATGTTTAGTCCTCAGGTTGGCTGTCCTCGTCTCGAAACTCTCGTGCTCTTCGAAACCGAGCCTCTCCAAGAAATACCTTCTTGCATGACAGGGGATGAACTAGTCGAATTGTATAAAACAGAAATTACGCGTTGAAGGAAAGAAATAGAAGTCATGCTTAATTACGAAAAAACAGTTGTCATCGTTGCGTACCGTAGAAATATCAAAGTCCTCGTAAAGCTTCATGGTGAAGAACCTGCCATCTCGCAGCCCAGGCCGGTTGCAAAGACCCTTATCTTCACCGCAAAGTTCACACGCTTGGATCCTATCGTCGTCTGATGACGATGACATTTCCTGTGTTCATGATTCAAGAATTACGGCACGCTTGGATCCTAATGCGTGTGTGACTTTCGGTCCGTCGAGGCTTTCCTTAAATAACTCTCATATCTCATGGTGTGTTGGTGCGCACTCTCTCACACTGATGTGGTGGTGTATAAATGTTGGTGGACACTCTCTCACAGTAAGAGTTCGACGGTCGGTGATGGACGCCCCCCCTCTTCTCTTCTTGCGAATTATACCGACGAATATATCGCAAAGAAGAGAAGAAGAGGAGGCGCCCCCCACGACAACAGTCGGGATTCCTCCATCAAGAACACACATGAAAGTCACACAAGGAGCAACGACAGACCGAAAGTCACACACGCATTATACCGATATAATATCACTAATACAATTATAATGAACTCGAATATAATATCACTAATACATTTATAATGAACTCGAATATAATATCACTAATCCAGTTAATGCATCATCAAATATTAACTAATACATCTCGAATATTATCATATAAGATCACTAATACAGATCGAATATCCTAGAATCCAAAGTGGAGGACGGTGAACTCGGTTCACTAGCGGTCTCTAAGTCGCTGACGGTGGACACCCAAAGATAAGGAACCATCACCGGATCATAACTCGGGTGAGATCCCTGAAGAATCTGCCAGGTATTGGAGAACCCGGCGTCCAACGCCGCCATGTAGCGACGGACGTGCTCGTCCTCCTCCCTGACACGGCGACGTACCACCTCCGCGGGGGCCGGCTGCCTCTGCACCGAAAGTGGCCCACGCGACCGCCACCAAAGTATCTCCGGGTCGACGACAAGACCAGGATTCCACACCAAGCTCCGAGCCCGGGAAGGTAGCACCTCCCAGTGCCAGCCCGGCGGAGCCTAGTCCCGGACATTGCGCCTCTCAAGCATGATGTCGCCGCCGACTCGACGACGACGAGGATGCGGGCCAGGCATCGTCGACGAAAACAAATTGTGGCTATAGCAAATATCATTTTATTTAACAACAATAAAACAACAATAACATTTTTAATAACAAAGCATAACTAGCTTAAAATGCCATTTTTAATAACATTTTTAATAACAAAGCCAAACTAACAAATTTCCTAACTAACTTAAAATGCCATCTTAATTTTCTAACTAGCCCTGGATCCGCCGCTGACCGCCACTGCTTCGGCCCCGGCGACGGACGCGGGCGACGACGGTAACCGCGGGGGTGGCTTAGGATAGCTAGGAGGAGGAGGGGAACGGCGGTGTGGCCGGCGGCTCACCTAGGAGGAGGAGGAGGCGACGGCGTCGGGGGGGCGGCGACGGGGACGGCGACGGGGGCGGCGTCAGGGGCGGCGACGGGGACGGCGTCGGGGGCGGCGACGGGGACGGCGACGGGGACGGCGTCGAGGGCTGCGACGGGGACGGCGTCGGGGGCAGCGACGGGGGCGGCGACAGGGATGGCGTCGCGGGGCGGAGACGGGGACGGTGTCTGGGGGCGGCGACGGGGAAGGCGTCGGGGGGCGGCGACGGGGACCGCGACGGGGACGGCATCGGGGGAGGGGACGACGGGGACGGCATCGGGGGAGGCGACGGCGTCGGGGAGGCGACGGCGAGATCCGGCAGCCTGGCGGCGTCGAGGTGGTTTTCGGCGCCGTCGGGGGAGAGGGAAAGCAGATGGATTTGGAAACTTTTCCAAGTCCCGCTTATATAGTGCAACCTTTAGTCCCGGTTGGTAGTTCCAACCGGGACCAAAGACACCCCTTTAGTCCCGGTTAGAGCCAACAACCGGGACTAAAGGTAGTTTTCGGCAGCCCGAAAGGGCGGGAAGCCCAGCCCTTTAGTCCCGATTGGTGGATCCAACCGGGACTAAAGGGGTAATTTAGTCCCACATCGACAAGCGAGAGGCGCTCGCACTTGTTTATAAGACCGGCCATCTCTGCCATGTTAAGTTCCTCTCAAATCCTAAATTCAAAATGAAAATAGATGTGTTTGTAGAGAAAATTCAACCTAAATTCAAAGTGGTAGTACAAAAATAGATGTACTAGCACTTTGAATTTAGGTTGAATTTCCTCTATAAGCGCATTTATTTTCACTTTTGCTATTTTTAATGTTATTTTTTTTCATATTAAAAGTTCTTAACAAAAAATACTTTATGAATATTTTTTTGTTATTCAATTTTTTAACAAAAATAACTTTGATAATTTTAGTTGCATAAATTTTATATAATATTAAGTTAAATAACTTTGATCGGACGAAAACACGTCTATTACAAAGGGATTTCAATTTTTTGAACATGTTTTAACTCAAGACTTTTTCAGCATTCAATATGCACCATTCAAAGCCACATCATCACTTTTCAACCATTTCCTGACTTCATTTGCTAGTTTTCATGCATTTCATGATTTATTTTGAGCTAAAATGACCCTGAATTGAAAAGCGCTGCGAACGAACTCTGAAATGGTTTAAAGTTGGCATGGTATCATAATTTCACCCACATAGCATGTGCTAAAAAGTTGAGAGGGTTACAGAAAAACTGGATGCACTTCGTGTACAAACTGGACAATCTCTTTCGAAGTATGAGGGTTTCGGACGAAAACACGTCTATTACAAAGGGATTTCAATTTTTTAAACATGTTTTGACTCAAGACTTTTTCTGCATTCAATATGCACCATTCAAAGCCACATCATCACTTTTCAACCACTTCCTGACTTCATTTGCTAGTTTTCATGCATTTCATGATTTATTTTGAGCTAAAATGACCCTGAATTGAAAAGCGCTGCGAACGAACTCTGAAATGGTTGAAAGTTGGCATGGTATCATAATTTCACCCACATAGCATGTGCTATAAAGTTGAGAGGGTTACCGGAAAAACTGGATGCACTTCGTGTACAAACTGGACAATCTCTTTTGAAGTATCAGGGTTTCGGACGAAAACACGTCTATTACAAAGAGATTTCAATTTTTTGAACATGTTTTAACTCAAGACTTTTTCTGCATTCAATATGCACCATTCAAAGCCACATCATCACTTTTCAACCATTTCCTGACTTCATTTGCTAGTTTTCATGCATTTCATGATTTATTTTGAGCTAAAATGACCCTGAATTGAAAAGCGCTGCGAACGAACTCTGAAATGGTTGAAAGTTGGCATGGTATCCTAATTTCACCCACATAGCATGTGCTAAAAAGTTGAGAGGGTTACCAAAAAAACTGGATGCACTTCGTGTACAAACTGGACAATCTCTTTCGAAGTATCAGGGTTTCGGACGAAAACACGTCTATTACAAAGAGATTTCAATTTTTTGAACATGTTTTAACTCAAGACTTTTTCTGCATTCAATATGCACCATTCAAAGCCACGTCATCACTTTTCAACCATTTTCTGACTTCATTTGCTAGTTTTCATGCATTTCATGATTTATTTTGAGCTAAAATGACCCTGAATTGCAAAGCACTTCGAACGAACTCTGAAATGGTTGAAAGTTGGCATGGTATCATAATTTCACTCACATAGCATGTGCTAAAAAGTTGAGAGGGTTACCGGAAAAACTGGATGCACTTCGTGTACAAACTGGACAATCTCTTTCGAAGTATCAGGGTTTCGAACGAAAACACGTCTATTACAAAGGGATTTCAATTTTTTGAACATGTTTTAACTCAAGACTTTTTCTGCATTCAATACGCACCATTCAAAGCCACATCATCACTTTCAACCATTTCCTGACTTCATTTGCTAGTTTTCATGCATTTCATGATTTATTTTGAGCTAAAATGACCCTGAATTGAAAAGCGCTGCGAACGAACTCTGAAATGGTTGAAAGTTGGCATGGTACCATAATTTCACCCACATAGCATGTGCTAAAAAGTTGAGAGGGTTACCGGAAAAACTGGATGCACTTCGTGTACAAACTGGACAATCTCTTTCGAAGTATCAGGGTTTCGGACGAAAACACGTCTATTACATAGGGATTTCAATTTTTTGAACATGTTTTAACTCAAGACTTTTTCTGCATTCAATATGCACCATTCAAAGCCACATCATCACTTTTCAACCATTTCCTGACTTCATTTGATAGTTTTCATGCATTTCGTGATTTATTTTGAGCTAAAATGACCCTGAATTGAAAAGCGCTGCGAACGAACTCTGAAATGGTTGAAAGTTGGCATGGTATCATAATTTCACCCACATAGCATGTGCTAAAAAGTTGAGAGGGTTACCGGAAAAACTGGATGCACTTCGTGTACAAACTGGACAATCTCTTTCGAAGTATGAGGGTTTCGGACGAAAACACGTCTATTACAAAGGGATTTCAATTTTTTAAACTTGTTTTAACTCAAGACTTTTTCTGCATTCAATATGCACCATTCAAAGCCACATCATCACTTTTCAACCATTTTCTGAGTTCATTTGCTAGTTTTCATGCATTTCATGATTTATTTTGAGCTAAAATGACCCTGAATTGAAAAGCACTGCGAACGAACTCTGAAATGGTTGAAAGTTGGCATGGTATCATAATTAAATATATCAAAAACCATTACAGAACATCATGAATAGAGAAGTGATCAAATGTTATTACTGGAAAAAAAATACATAAAGTTCATACATAGTTCTCATAGAACAACATACAGCTCTCTAGAGCATCTAATTAAAACATAAATTGAAACTAACATACAACTATGTAAAACATTTAAATGCAACAACAAATGCGATCATAATTGCAACTAAGGTAACAATTGATCCAACAACATAATGATACCAAGCCTCATTATCAATGGCATATTTTCTTTTCTTTCTAATCTTCAAGATCATTGCATCCATCTTGATCTTGTGGTCATCGACGACATCGGCAACATGCAACTCCAATTTCATCTTCTCCTCCTCAATTCTTTTCAATTTTTCTTTCAAATCCTCGTTTTCTTTTTCAACTAAATTTAACCTCTCGACAAGAGGGTCGGTTGGAATTTCCGGTTCACATACCTCCTAGATAAACACATCTATGTTACGTTGGTCGGCATAATTGTCATAAACACTAAATGATTCAAATAGTTATAAAATATAATATACCACATCCGAATCATAGACCGGACGAGGGCCGACGTGGGCGGATACCATGACCATGGCACTATATAATAACAAACAATAATAAAAGTAAGAAATTTATACAAGTATCTATGTAAATCATACAAGTAAGAATTTTTTCTTTTAAAAAGAAGATAAGAACAAGAGGCTCACCACGGTGGTGTCGGCAACGAGATCGGCGCGGGCGATCGACGACGGTGAGGACGGGGACGGTACGTGACGGACCGTCAAACCTAGACAAATCTTGGGGAAAATGGAGCTTGGAGGTCGAGCTTGGAGAGGAGAAAGCTTAAGCGTGGCTCGGGCATTTCATCAAACACCTCGTGTGCATAGGAGGTGAGAGCAGAGCAGCACACAACTCGCACACGCCGGCCGGCCAAAAACCAGAGGAGTGAGTGGGCAGGGCCGAGCATATATATATAGGCATATCTTTAGTCCCGGTTTGTGGCTAGAACCGGGACTAAAGGTACTAGGCCAGGAGCGAGGCCCTTTAGTCCCGGTTCGTGTCTGGAACCGGGACTAAAGGGGTCACACGAACCGGGACTAGTTCCTGACGAACCCCGGCCGGCGCCCTGGCTGCTCGAACCGGGACTGATGCAGCCATTAGTCCCGGTTCGTAACACGACCGGGACTAATGCAATAATCTCGCCCGTTTCAAAGCCATGTTTTCTACAAGTGTCATGTGTGTGGTGGTTGGTCCTTGATATGTCTCCAATGTATCTATAATATATGATTGTTCCATGCTATAATATTATCATCCTAGGATACTTTTTGAGTATTTATTTATCAATTTATATTATTTTTTAGCACTAACCTATTGACCCAGTGCCCAGTGCCAGTTCCTGTTTTCTGCGTGTTTTTGCTTTTTCAGGTTTACAGTACCAAACTAAGTCCAATTGCCACAAAACTTTTTTATGATTTTTTCTGGACCAAAAGAAGACCTGTAAGCTTCGGAAGAAGACCGGACACCGCATGAGGGAGGCACAAGCCAACAGTGCGCGCCCAGGGGGTGGTCGCGCCCTGATGGCTTGTCCCTCCCTGGTGGGTCCCCTGACGTCGTTCTCTGGCCTATAAATTCTCATATATCCCAAAAACTCTAGAGGGCATCCCGAAACACTTTTTCCGCTGCCGCAAGTCTCTGTTCCGCCATGATCCCAAACGGAGGCCTTTTCCGGTACTCTGCGGAGGGGGAATCAATCACGGACGGCCTCTACATCATTCTTGCTGCCTCCATGGTGATGTGTGATTAGTTCATCACAGACCTAGTGGTCTGTAGTTAGTATCTAGATGGCTATCTCTCTCTTTCTCTCTCTCTCTCTCTCTCTCTCTTGATCTTCAATACAATGATCATCGCATCTTCGCTTTAATCTATCTGATGTAACTCTTTTGTGTGGTGCGTTTGTTGGTGATGACCCACAAGTATAGGGGGTCAATCGTAGTCCTTTCGACAAGTAAGAGTGTCGAACCCAACGAGTAGCAGAAGCAAATGACAAGCGGTTTTCAGCAAGGTAATTTCTGCAAGCACTAAAATTGTAGGTAACAGATAGTTTGATAGCAAGATAATTGGTAACGAGCAAGTAACGGTAACGGTAAATAAAGTGCAGCAAGGTAGCCCAATCCTTTTGTGGCAAAGGACAGGCCAGAACAGTCTCTTATAATAGTCAAAGTGTTCTTGAGGGTACACGGGAATTTCATCTAGTCACTTTTGTCATGTTGGTTTGATTTGTGTTCGCTACTTTGATAATTAGATATGTGGGTGGACCGGTGCTTGGGTGTTGTTCTTACTTGAACAAACCTCCCACTTATGATTAACCCCCTCACAAGCATCCGCAACTACGAGAAAAGTATTAAGATAAAATCTAACCATAGCATTAAACATTTCGATCCAAATCAGCCCCTTACGAAGTAGCGCATAAACTAGGGTTTAAGTTTCTATCACTCTAGCAACCCATCATCTAATAACTACTCCACAATGCATTCCCTTAGACCCAAAGATGGTGAAGTGTCATGTAGTCGACGTTCACATGACACCACTAAGGGAATCACAACATACATATCATCAAAATATCGAACACATATCAAATTCACATGATTACTTGCAACATGACTTCTCCCGTGACTTCAAGAACAAAGGTAACTACTCACAAATAATATTCATGCTCAAGATCAGAGGGGTATTAAATAGCATAATGGATCTGAACATATAATCTTCCACCAAATAAACCATATAGCAATCAACTACAAGATGTAATCAACACTACTAGTCACCCATAGGTACCAATCTGAGGTTCTGGTACAAAGATTGAACACAAGAGATCAACTAGGGTTTGAGAGGAGATGGTGCTGTTGAATATGTTGATGAAGATTGGTCTCCAAAGATGAGAGGGGTGTTGGTGATGACGATGGCTTCGATTTCCCCCTCCGGGAGGGAAGTTCCCCCGGCGGAATCGCTCCGCTGGAGGGCAAAAGTGCTCCCGCCCAAGTTCCGCCTCGAGACGGCGGCGTTCCGTCCCGAAAGTCCTCTCTTGATTTTTTCTAGGTCAAAAGACCTTAAATAACAGAAGATGGGCACCGAAGGTGGGCTGGGCTGAGCACAACCCACCAGGGCGCGCCTGGGGGGCCTAGCGCGCCCTGGTGTCTTGTCCTCACCAGGTGGCCCCCCTCCGGTAGTTACTTGCTCCAGTATTTTTCATATATTCCAAAATAATTCTCCGTGAAGTTTCAGCTTATTTGGAGATGTGCAGAATAGGTATCTCTGATATGCTTTTTCAGGTCCAGAATTCCAGCTGCTGGCATTCTCCCTCTTTGTGTAAACCTTGCATATTATGAGAGAAAAGGCATTAGAATTACTCCATAAAGCATTATTATGCATAAAAACATTATAAATAACAGTAGGAAATCATGATGCAAAATGGACGTATCAGTTGGGATCCGATGAATTGTGGGTTTATGTTCAGATTATTCATGATAAATATTTGAGTCTTCTCTGAATTCTAAATATGATTCTTATTGCATGATTATTATAGCTTTGTAAATCTCTCCGATATATTGATTTGCTTTGGCCAAGTTAATTGATCTTTCTTCAGTGAGAGCGGTGCGTTGTAATGGGTTCAACCTGACGGGTTTCTATATCCTAGTGATAGAAGGGGACAAGATACGTCTTTGTGTTGTTGCCATAAAGGGTAAAACGATGGGGTTTATTCATATTGATTGAGTTTACTTTTTCTACATCATGTCATCGTTCTCCAAACATTAATCTGTTTGTAATGAACTTAATATGTAGAGAGGCAAGCATAGAAACGCTCTTGAAGTGGAGTAATAGTAATAGGTGCAGACAGGAGTCGGCCTATTTATTTATTGACGTGATGCCTATATATACATAATCATTGCCGTGAATATGAACATGATTATTCGCTTTTTTATCAATTGCCCAACAGTAATTTGTTTACCCACCGTATGCCTATACGAGAGATGCCACTAGAGAACACTATGGCCCCCGGGTCTATTCACTTATAAATTTACAAAACTCTTAAATACCTTGCTGCCATTTACTACTTTTTATTTTATTTTGCAATTTATAATTATCTACTATCATCTACGTGCCTTACTTGCTCGCGTTGGGTGCAAGTGTTTGTTTCTTTGTGTGCAGTCGCTGAAGACGGTAGTTGCGTGCTACTCCTATTGGTTCGATAAATCTTGGTTCTTAACTAAGGAAAATACTATCCGTTTGTGCTGTAATTACCCGTTCCTCTTCACGAAAAACCCAACGCAGATCACAGACATCAGGAAGGATTTCTGGCGCCGTTATCGGAGAGTATCACCAATCTACTATCAAGTAACTTCGCACAAATTAACATTCACTTTTTCAACTTTTTATTTGCTGTTATCTTTTATTAGTTTCATAAAAATCGAAAATGCAAAAATATTTACTTTTCTAGTTTACTAGTTTGCTGGTTTCCCCTCTAGTTTGCTTGTTACTTTGCTTGCTTGGTCACCATGTCTCAAGATACTACTAAATTGTGTGACTTTTCAAATGCTCATAAAGTAGTAAGACTGTAGCCTCTGCCTCTCACATAGTAGTCATCTGGATTAAGCTCATCATCATAATCTTCCTGTCCCTGCGCGTCCGTAAATGCATCACCGCCGTGAGCCGAATGTGTCGAAGAAGAGTCCTGCGCGTTGTTCGTTTGACTGGACATCTACAAAAACAAATAGCACATATACTTATTAATTCATATACAAAATACAAAATTTCGGCATGACCTTTGCTAAATATAGGACATATTGGTTGCCAGAAATTTGACGAAATGGAAATTAATCAACATTTCGCCAAAACATTGGCAACCCTATGCATTCCCTGCAAACAATACACAAGCAACCACATTTCCATCGAAACAAAATTTCAACCACATTTCCTCAAACCACATTTCGATCACTTACCGGAGGAATCGAGGTGTTGGCACCGATGGACGGAGCAGGTGGACGACGGCGGGGGAGGGAGGGAGTAAAGGCGCCACGGCGAGGTTGAGGTCGTTCGGGCCGGCGGCGCGATGGCGACGGGGAGGGGATAAAGGCGGACGGCGAGGTCAACATTGTTGGGGGCGGACGGCAAGGTCGAGGCGATTGGGGTAAACGGCGACTCGAGGAGCGGCGACCGTAGGGGTAGGTGGGTGACAGCGGGGCAGGGGTGGCGGCGACGATGAAGAAGGTGGGCGACGGCGGGGGACGGGGTGGCGGCGACGACGACGAAGGTGGCGGCGGCGGCGCACAGAGCGGAGGGTGTGAGCGTGCGGAACGAAAGCTTGCGGTGAACATTTCCCCCCAAATGGACAAAGACAATGGGAAAATAGCTATGGCGTTGGTGACGTCCCCAACGCCATAGGTATATTAGCTATGGCGTTGGTGACGTCACCAATGCCATAGCTATTTTCGTTCCAAAATTACATCAACTTAATTCAACTTCCGGTGGTCAATACAAATGTAGAATAATAAAATACGGTGAAGACAAAAATGTTAAAAGGGGATGGATAAAGTCACTTCCGAAGAAGTTTATTACATCAATTTTAAAATACGATCGAATGCTTCTGAATTAATAATAAATAAAAGATAGATAAAAATCAACTACGACATTGTTTCTCGGTTTCTCTTGTTTGTGCGGGGGCTCTGAACCGATGTTTGTCTCTTGTCTGTGCGGAGGCTCTCAACGAAAGCTTTTCTCTTATTTGTGCGGGGGCTCTCAATAGAAGTTTCTGCATCCGACGTGCTTCTGCGTCTTTTCTTACACTTCCTTTTCCGAATAACGTCATCTTCTTCTTGATAGATGCCAGATTGGTCATAGTCATCTAGATCTTCCTTCTTTGACAATTCTTTACTGTTGCGTTCTTTCTGCCCGTCGAGGTGATTTTCTTGTTCTTCAACATTCTTCACACCTCCTTCTAGCTCATCATCATGTACCTCCCCTTCGACTTCGACATCCTCCTCTTCCTCACCATGACTTGTCCACCGTGTGTAACCAGGCATGAAATCATATTTCAACAAGTGCATCTTCACATGACCAGTAGAAGGGTCAATCAAAACTATGTTTTCGCACTTCTTACATGGACATAATATTTTTGTTTCCCCTTTCCGATTCATATCTTCCAACGCGACCTTCAAGAACCCATTTATAGTTAGATCTATATATATATTTCAGCATAAATCATTCACTTCCACAGTGCCTACAAAAAAGGTCAAAAACCATTTCAGCATATTATGTACTATATATACACACATATATGCGGGCATTACATACCTAAATGATATACACACAAAAAAAACAGTCGCCTAGTTCTCTCAATGGATCGAAGGCAAAGTCCGCCGGTCGTGTATCTCTATAGACACATATATGTGATAGTACCATTAAGAGATTGTCAGCTATGATTAACCAGGCCGACCGGGTCAGCTATATATAGAGATTCAAATACATATGGCGTTCTACATTTAGGAACGCCGCCACAATATATATGGGCTCCACAAAATATACCTATGGCGTGTTGTACAAGTTGCACGTCACAAGTACAATGCATAGTCCTGGCATTGGAAATTTAGCCACGCCAACAATAATATGTGAAAGGGGAGAACGCTAGGGTCCTCATACAAGTGGCGTTCGGCAGAATTTGAATGCCACCACTATGTGTGTAGCAATAACGTGTAAATTTAGCCAACGCCAGCACTACTTGAAAATATTAGTGCTGGCGTTGGAATAAAATGGCGCGCCACCAACAAGAGTTGTGGCTAGCCATTTCTCTACTAGTGTCTGATCTTGAAAACATTATTAAAGAATTCATTAGTTCTCAAAAGGTTTTCAATACTATGGTAGAGGAAAAGTTGCATAAAGTTGATGATTTGGGTAAAAACATGGATAGAATTGCTCTTGATGTAGAAACTCTTAAAAAAAGTTTTGCTACCTAAGCATGATTTTAATGAGACTATTAAATCTATCCAAACTACTATTAATAAAATTAAGGAGAGGACCGCTAAGTTGAAAGCTAAGCGGAAATTCTTAAAAAAAGTTCTTCCACCCGGTTTCTACCGGAATCATGATGAAGATCTTAAAACGATTGATACTTCTCCTATTGATTCTTTGTTTACTTCTTTGAATATAAATGATAAAGAGACTGGAGTTGAGCCAAGTCTAGCTAGGGAGAGTCCTATTTGCTTGGTGAGTGATGATTCTAAAGATAAAACTGAAAAAAATGGGTTTGGAGAGGTTAAAACTTTGTCTAGTGAGGAACCCACTATCTTAAATTACAAGGATTTAATTATGAAAGTTGCTCTTTAGTAGAATGTATTTCCTTGCTACAAACCATTATTAGCTCACCCAATGCTTATGAACAAAACAAGGCTTTTACTAATCATATAGTAGAAGCAATGATAAAATCTTATGATGAGAAGCTTGAGCTAGAAGTTTCTATTGCTAGAAAATTGCATGATGAGTGGGAACCTACCATTAAAATAAATATAAATAAATATGAATGTAATGCTTTGTGTGACCTTGGTTCTAGTGTTTCAACAATATCTAAATCTCTTTGTGATGTGCTTGGTCTCATGGACATTCAAGATTGTTCCCTTAACTTGCATCTTGCGGATTCTACCATTAAAAATCCTTTAGGTAGAATAAATGATGTCCTCATTATTGCAAATAAGAATTATGTGCATGTAGATTTTATTGTGCTTGATATTGAATGAAATCCTACTTGTCCTATTATACTTGGTAGGACTTTTCTATGAACTATAGGTGCAATTATTGACATGAAAGAGGGAAACATAAGGTTCTAATTCCCACTAAAGAAGGGGATGGAACACTTCCCTATGAAGAGAATTAAACCACCTTCTGAATCTATCATGAGAGCTACTTATGAGTGGAGTGTCAAAGATTACAACATGTGATACTATGCATTATGCCTAGCTAGGGCCATAAAACAATAGTGCTTGTTGGGAGGAAACCCAATAGTTATCTTTATTTTTACTTTTAAATGTCTGTTTTTGTGTGATAACATAATTATTGCCTCTGTAATGATTGTGTTTTTATGTTTAAATTAGTGTTTGTGCCAAGTAAAGCCTTTGGGATTGACTTATAAGAAAGTAGAATCGATGCTGAAACAAAACAGAAACTTTTGACTCTAGTACAGAAATTTTCATTTTTTACTGGAGCGTGAGAAAATTCTGACATTTTTATGTTGGGGAACGTTGCATGGGAAACCAAAAATTTCCTACGGACACGCAAGATCTATCCATGGTGATGAGCATCTACGAGAGGGAGAGTGGATCT
The DNA here is from genome assembly GCA_039707655.1 of Elymus sibiricus. Lineage (NCBI taxonomy): Eukaryota > Viridiplantae > Streptophyta > Magnoliopsida > Poales > Poaceae > Elymus > Elymus sibiricus. The sequence goes on from CM077665.1 coordinate 516,305,418, forward strand.
ACATACCCTTGTAGATCGCTAACCGGGAAGCGTTAAGAAACGCGGTTGATGTAGTCGAACGTCTTCGCGATCCAAATCGCTGAGCGTCCCGCGATCCCATCACGATCCATCTCGCGATCCAATCAAGATCCGTCCCGCGATCCCATCATGATCCGTCCCACTATCAAATCACGAATCGTCTCGCGGCCCTGATCACGGTCCTTCCAATCTAGCGTCGAACGGACGCACCTCCGCGTTCAGCACACGTACAGCTCGATGACGATCTCCGCCTTCTTGATCCAGCAAGAAGGGGAGGAGAGGTAGATGAGTTCACCGGCAGCGCGACGGCGCGGCGGCGGTGGTGGTGGAACTATTCCGGCAGGGCTTCGCCTAAGCACCGTCGAAACTAGACTAAAGGAGGAAACGATCTAGAGGAAGTAGATGGAGCACGTGGCAATTAGGGTTAGCTCCACCCTCTAAATCCTCTAGTATATATAGGAGGGAGGGAGGGGAGGATGCAGCCTCAAACCCTCAAGGGTTGGCCAAAATAGGAGGTGGAGGAGTCCTACTCCAATCCTATTAGGAGTAGGATTCCTCCTCTCCACTTGGAAACCCTTTCCACCTTTCCCCCTTTGGGTTTTTCCCACCCCTAGCCGCATGGGCCTTAGTGGGGGGCTCGGCCAGCCCACTAAGGGCTGGCTTGACTCCTCCCACAGCCCATGAGGCCCTTTGGGTCGAGACACCCCTCCCGATGGTCCCCGGTACCCCTCCCGGCACTCCCGGTACACTACCGAAATACCCGAAAATTTTCCGGTGACCAAAACAAGACTTCCTTTATATCAATCTTTACCTCCGGACCATTTCGGAGCTCCTCGTGATGTCCAGGATCTCATCCGGGACTCTGAACAGCCTTCGGTCACCACCATACATAACTCTACTATACCGAAACGTCACCGAACCTTAAGTGTGCAGACCCTGCGGGTTCGAGAACTATGTAGACATGACCGAGACACCTCCACGGTCAATAACCAATAGCGGGACCTGGATGCCCATATTGGTTCCTACATATTCTACAAAGATCTTTATCGGTTGAACCTCTATGTCAATGATTTAGTTAATCCCGTACGCAGTTCCCTTTGTTCTTCGGTATGTTACTTGCCCGAGATTCGATCGTCGGTATCTCTATACCTAATTCAATCTCGTTACCGGCAAGTCTCTTTACTCATTCCGTAATACAAGATCTCGTGGCTAATACTTAGTCACATTGCTTGCAAGGCTTATTGTGATGTTGTATTACCGAGTGGGCCCTGAGATACCTCTCCGTTACCCGGAGTAACAAATCCCAGTCTTGATCCATGCCCACTCAACAGACACCCTCGGAGATACCTGTAGAGCATCTTTATAGTCACCCAGTTACGTTGTGACATTTGATACACACAAGGTATTCCTCCGGTGTCAGTGAGTTGCATGATCTCATGGTCATAGGAACAGATACTTGACATGCAGAAAACTATAGCAATAAACTGACACGATCGTATGCTATGTTTATAGTTTGGGTATTGTCCATCACAGCATTCTCCTAATGATGTGACCCCGTTATCAAATGACATCTCATGTCCATGGCCAGGAAACCTTGACCATCTTTGATCATCGAACTAGTTATCTAGAGGCATACTAGGGACACAGTGTTGTCTATGTACCCACACATGTATTTGAGTTTCCAATCAATACAATTATAGCATGGATAATAAACGATTATCATGAACAAGGAAATATAATAATAACCAATTTATTATTGCCTCTAGGGCATATTTCCAACAGTCTCCCACTTGCACTAGAGTCAATAATCTAGTTCACATCACCATGTGATTTACATTGTTATGAATCTAACACCCAATGAGTTCTAGGGTTCGATCATGCTTTGCATGTGAGAGAGGTCTTTAGTCAACGGTCTGCAACATTTAGACCCGTGTGTTCTTTGCAAATCTATATGTCGTACTGCAGATGCTACCACGCTCCACTTGGAACTATTCCAAATGGCTGCCCCACTATACGTATCCGGATTGCTACTCAGAGTCATCCGGATAGGTGTCAAAGCTTGCATCGACGTAACCATTTACGACGAACTCTTTATCACCTTGATACGTCTCCAACGTATCTATAATTTTTGATTGTTCCATACTATTATATTATCTGTTTTGGAAGTTTATATGCATTAATATGCTATTTTATATTATTTTTGGGACTAACCTATTAATCTAGAGCCTAGTGCCAGTTTCTGTTTTTTCCTTGTTTTTGAGTATTGCAGATAAGGAATATTAAACGGAGTCCAAACGGAATAAAATCTTCGGGATGATTTTTCTTGGACCAGAAGAAACCTACCAGACTTGGAGATGAAGGCAGGAGACCTGCCAGGAGGCGACAAGCCACCAGGGGGCGCCCCTAGGGGGGGGCCTCCTGGCTTGTGGCCCCCCAGCAGGCCTCCTAACCCTATTCTTCGGCCTATAAATTCCCAAATATTCCCTGAATACCAAAAAGAGCCACGAAAATACTTTTCCGCCGCCGGAAGTCTCTGTTCCCGTGAGATCCAATCTTCGAGCCTTTTCCGGTAATCTGCCGGAGGGGGATTCGATCACGGAGGGCATCTACATCAACTCCATTACCCCTCCGATGATGCGTGAGTAGTTCACCATAGACCTTCGGGTCCATAGCTAGTAGCTAGATGGCTTCTTCTCTCTCTTTGTTCTTCAATACCATGTTCTTCATGATCTTCATGGAGATCTATCCGATGTAATACTCTTTTGCGGTGTGTTTGTCGAGATCCGATGAATTGTGGGTTTATGATCAGATTATCTATGAATATTATTTGAATCTTCTCTGAATTCTTATATGCATGATTTCATATCTTTGCAAGTCTCTTCGAGTTATTGGTTTGGTTTGGCCAACTAGATTGGTAATTCTTGCAATGGGAGAAGTGCTTAGTTTTGGGTTCAATCTTGCGGTGTCCTCACCCAGTGACAAAGTAGGGGTAGCGAGGCACGTATTTGTATTGTTGCCATCAAGGATAAAAAGATGGGGTTTTCATCATATTGCTTGAGTTTATCCCTCTACATCATGTCATCTTACCTAATGCGTTACTCTGTTCTTCATGAACTTAATACTCTAGATGCAGGCAGGAGTCGGCCGATGTGTGGAGTAATAGTAGTAGATGCAGAATCGTTTCGGTCTACTTGACACGGACGTGATGCCTATATGCATAATCATTGCCTTGGATATCGTCATAACTATGCGCTTTTCTATCAATTGCTCAACAGTAATTTGTTCACCCACCGTATTATTTTCCTTCATGAGAGAAGCCTCTAGTGAAACCTATGGCCCCTGGGTCTATTTTCCATATTATATTTTCAGATCTATAAACGAAAAATACCTCGTTGCATTCTTTTTACTTTTGTTTACTTTTCGTTTTAGCAATCTTTTATATCTATCTCTATCAGATCTCATCCTTGCAAATAACCGTGAAGGGATTGACAACCCCTTTTAGCGTTGGGTGCAAGAGTTTGATTGTTTGTGTAGGTGCGAAGATTGGGGACTTGCTTGTATCTCCTACTGGATTGATACCTTGGTTCTCAACAACTGAGGGAAATACTTATCTACTTTGCTGCATCACCCTTTCCTCTTCAAGGGAAAACCAACGCAAGCTCAAGAAGTAGCACACCTCCATAATCGAGAAATATTTCCTTAGTCCTCTAATTACTAAGGATAATCTTGACCGTTGTCCAGTGATCTACTCCTGGATCAGTCTTGTACCCCTTGACAGACTCATGGCAAGGCACACACAGGTGCGGTACACAGCATGGCATACTATATAGAGCCTATGGCTAAGGCATAGGGGACGACCTTCGTCCTTTCTCTTTCTTCTGCCGTGGTCGAGCTTTGAGGCTCACTCAACTCCACACCTTACAAATCAGGCAAGAACTCTTTCTTTGACTGATCCATTTTGAACTCTTTCAAAATCTTGTCAAGGTATGTACTCATTGAAAGTTTTATCAGACGTCTTGATCTACCTCTATAGATCAAGATGCCCAATATTTAAGTAGCTTCATTCCAGGTTTTCCTTTGAAAAACTCCTTTTCAAACAACCCTTTATGCTTTCCAGAAATTCTACATCATTTCCAATCAACAATATGTCATCCACATATACTTATCAGAAATTCTATAGTGCTCCCACTCACTTTATTGTAAATACAAGTTTCTCATAAACTTTGTATGGACTCAAAAACTTTGATCACCTCATCAAAGCGTATATTCCAACTCCGAGATGCTTGCTCCAGTCCATAGAAGGATCGCTGGAGCTTGCATATATTTTAGCATCCTTAGAACTGACAAAACCTTCCGGTTGTATCACATACAACCTTTCCTCACGGATATCGTTAAGGAAACGATGTTTTGACATCCATCTGCTAGATTTCATAATTGAAAAATGCAGCAACTGCTAACATAATTCCAACAGACTTTAGCATCGCTACGGGTGAGAAAGTCTCATCGTAGTCAACTCCTTGAACTTGTGAAAAACCCTTTGCCACAAGTCGAGCTTTCATAGACGGTGACATTACCGTCCGCGTCCGTCTTCCTTTTAAAGATCCAGTTGTTCTGAACGGCCTATCGCCCTTAAGGTGGGCCGGAAGATGAAGGCCAGGCCGCATGGCGGCTTACCAGACGGGCCAAGACGAAGGCCCAGAGACAGAAGATGGTGAGAGACCCGGGCGGCGACCTGGGCGGTTAAGCCGCCCGGAGACGGCTTGCCCAAGGTGGCCAGGCGGCTTAGAGGTAGGGTCGATTACATTGTATGAGTCGGTTTGGGACTCGTGTAACCCAGGGCCTCGACTTCCTATATAAAGGTGAGACCCTGGGGCGGCTTAGACAGAAACCAATCGATCGAGAGCTAGGTCAAGCGAATCCGCTCCCTTGTAATCGATACTCCAATCAATACAACACAAGTAGGACATAGGCTTTTACCTCTTCTTGAGGGGCCGAACCTGGGTAAACTCGTGTCCCTCGTCTCGACCAACCCCTTTGAGTCCACCGCCACAGCGATGGCCTCGAACCTAAGTCTTCGGACATCTGTCGTGACAAAACCACGACAGTTGGCGCCCACCGTGGGGCTAGCGCTCAGTGGTGTTGAGTTCTCAAAGGGTTCTCTCCTAGGGATCGAGGGGTACGCCATTGGCAGGATGACCAAGAGTCGCCGTGGCAAGCTCTACATCGATGATGCCGGCTGGGGCCCTGAGGCTGACTCAATCGAGTACGGGTTTCGGGTCCCCTTCAGCGGAATCCATGTTTTCATCGGCAAGATCGGCGGATCTGAACCCGGGCTGGACGTCTGCACCAACATCTTCGAGCTGGCCCGGCGCGGGCAACCCGCCCGGCGTGTGTGACCCGCCCATGTTAACCCGGGCAGGAAGCATGTTTTCGTCGGCTTCACCCAGGGCATGGAGCTTGAAGGTTCTATGTCACAGGAAGATACCCTCATCTGCTCAGAGGATGGATCCTCGAGCGGAGAGACGGAGTCAATCTATCAGCTTCACAATGGTGGGCTTGGGGGCTACGTCGAGCATTACCCCGAGTCAGAATATCATGAGCCGGAGGAATATGAGCCGCCGAGCCGCGCTGCCGTCTTCATGGCGGGTTCACCGCCGGCCCTTAGCAGCACAGCCGCCGGTGCAACCGGGTCTGGAGCTGGCAGGACGCCGGCTCAGGTTCTTTTGGATCTGATGAACGAGCTCGCAACCCTGATGGAAACCGAGGTCACTGCTGAAAACCAAGCGGCCCGCAACGCGGAAATCACGAGGTTAAAGAACCAGATGGCCGGAGTCCAACAGGAAATTAACGCGCTGAAGGCTCAGATGGATGCTGAGGCGGAGCGCCTTAGGGCGGATGCTTTCCGCCTTGAGCTAGAACAGCAGTCTGCAGCGGCGGTTCATCGGATGAGGCATCAATCCTGCCTGCCGGATCAGTATGAAGCCAGAAATCTTTTTAACACGCCAGGGACGGGACGGAATGTGCCTTTGACCGTAACCCGGACGGCGGAAGTACCTGGAAGCCGGGCGGCGGTTCAGCATCAGCAGCCAGACCCGCCCCGCTGGAACCAGATCCCACCACAGTCTTTTTCGACGCCACCGGGTCATTATTCTAACCCGGCGGAGAACATGGTGGCAGCGGCGACCAGGCTTGGTACAATTCCCATCCCCGATGAGGCGCCCTTCGCAGAGGAGGTGCGGAATGCCATAGGATACCTGCAGACGGCGGTGGCCCAGCAGGAGAAATATACTTACAGCCGGAGCCGCGTGCATTCAACCCCCATCCCCAGCCGCAGCTACAGCCGGCGTTATGAGTCGCCGGCGGTTTCCAGTAGTGACCGACATCGGAACCCGCCACGAGTTGAGCGGGCGGCTTTGGAAGCTCAGGCGCTGGTGGATCGGGCAAGACACAGCGAGAGGCGGCGGCTCTGGCGGCTGCAGCGGCTCATCAGGAACCCACAGTTGCACCTTCCGTTTCAGTAGGAGCCGGAGTAACCTTCAGGGCTGTTGGAGTGCCGTGCTTGGTGCCGGCTTTGCGGAATGAGCGTCTGCCGAAGGATTTCAAGGGTCCTCGTAAGGTGCCCAATTATACTGTTGACTTACCTCCAGAAGCTTGGATTGAAAGCTATGAGCTAGCCATGGAGATGTTAGATGTCAGCGATGCAGTATGTGCCAAATACTTCATCATGATGCTGGAAGGGCCGGCTCGCACATGGTTGAAGGGTCTGCCACCCAACACCATTAATTCCTGGGCCGAGTTAAAGGCGAAGTTCATCAAAAATTTCCAAGGAACGTGCAAGCAGCCCATGACGATTGTGGATTTGGAACATTGTGTGCAGCGTGAGGATGAGTCGGCTCATCACTGGGTCCGGCGGGTCTCAACAATTATCCACTCTTCCGAACACATTACGGCGGCTCAAGCGGTCTTGATTCTAGAGAAGAATTGCCACTTTACGCCCTTGAAGCAGAAGCTTGGCCGGCTCAAGCGCTCGTGCCAAGATATGGGGGAGCTCATGGCGGCTCTCACCAAGTATGCAGACTCCGATAACACGAAAGACCCAGGCTCTGATGATGAGAAATCGGGTCAGGGTAAGAAAAATAACAATGGCAAAGGTCAACAGCAAAACGCGGCTGGAAACAGCAACCTTGGCAAGCGGAAGAACCCGGACGGCGGGTCGGAATTGGTGGCGAACACCAGCGCTGGGAACAATCGTGCTAAGGGTAACGGGAATTTCAGGCAGCCCTTTAATAAGGGTAAAACTCCTTTCAACCTGGAAGAGATGCTCAACAAACCTTGTCCAGAGCACAACAGGCCCGATAAGCCGGCAGGCCATACATGGAGGGATTGCAGTATTATGTGGCAGTTTCGGGATTACAGCCTTCAACAGCATCGTAATAACGGTAATGGTCTGTCCGGCGGCTCAGGCCGGGCGGTTCAGGAGCCGGCTTTGGCGCCGGCGGCTCAGGATCCGGTTACCAGGGTCAAGGCAACCATGGAGGTCATAATCAACAGTCTGGCGGTGGAGGCCAGCAGTAGAATAACCAATCGGGGTACCAGAGTAACCCGAAGCAGCTCAGCGGGGGTTAGTATCATGTTTTTACAACCAGCCTTGACAAGCAAGACCGGAAAGTGCGCAAGCGGGCGGTTAATGCAGTCATGCCAGCTCTCCCGCGGTATTTGAAGTGGTCTGAGTATGACATAACTTGGAGCAGGGAGGATCACCCGCCGCGTGTTGATAACCCGGGGCAGCTGGCTTTGGTAGTTGCCCCCCAAGTGGGAGGATACGTGTTCACTAAAGTACTTATGGATGGCGGCAGCAGCATCAACATCCTGTACTATGACACTTTCCGCCGGATGAATTTGCTTGACAAGGATCTTAAGCCCTCTTCAACAGTTTTTCACGGTGTGGTGCCCGGAAAGTCGGCTTATCCAGTGGGAAAGATTTCTTTGGAGGTAGCTTTTGGTGATGAATTCAACTACAAGGTGGAGTCTTTGTGGTTTGAAGTGGTCAAAATCAAAAGCCCATATCACGCTCTGTTTGGACGGCCGGCTTACGCCAACTTCATGGCTCGACCTTGCTATGTTTACTTACAGCTCAAGATGCCTGGGTTGAATGGGACGATTACCGTGCATGGTGATCGGAAGACGGCTCTTGAGTGTGAGGAAGGTGATGCAGCTTACGCAGAGTCAAGTTGTGCTGAAGCGGAGCTCAATTTTTATAAGGAAAATGTTGACCCGGCAGATATGACTCCACTGAAGAAACCCAACACGGAATCTGAGCCGCCCCTCAAGTTTGCGGCAGAAGATACCAAGTTGGTGGACTTTACGCCGGGCGACTCATCATAGCAGTTTACTATTGGGGCCAATATGGATCCCAAATAGGAAGGCGCGCTCATCGAATTCATCCGTGAGAATCGGGACATCTTTGCATGGAAGCCTTCTAACATGCCGGGTGTACCGAGAGAATTCGCTGAGCACCACCTTAATGTGGATCCTAAATTTAAGCCGATCAAACAGTTCCTCCGCCGGTTTAATATGGAGAGGCGCAAGGCTATTGGGGAAGAGGTGGCTCGGCTCTTGGCAGCAGGGTTCATCGTTGAAGTGTTTCACCCGGAGTGGCTTGCTAACCCGGTGTTGGTACTCAAGAAGAACGACACATGGCATATGTGTGTGGATTACACGGATCTTAACAAGGCCTATCCAGTTGACCCGTTTGCTCTCCCCCGTATCGACCAGATTATTGATGCAACGGCAGGTTGTGAGAGTTTATGCTTCCTGGATGCTTATTCAGGGTATCACCAGATCAAGATGGCAGTTAAAGACCAAGAGAAGATTGCTTTCATTACGCCTTTTGGTGCTTTCTGCTATGTGTCCATGCCTTTCGGGCTCAAGAGTGCCCAGGCGACTTACCAGCGTTGTGTGCAGAACTGTCTTCATGGTCAAATTGGGCGCAATGTTCATGCCTATGTGGATGATATTGTGGTCAAGTCCAGGAAGAAGGAGACTCTACTTGACGACCTGAAAGAAACGTTCGATAACTTACGGGTCTACAAGATGATGCTTAACCCGGCCAAGTGCGGCTTTGGAGTTCCTGCAGGCAAGCTCCTGGGATTTCTAGTCTCTAAGCGTGGCATTGAAGCTAATCCGGACAAGATAAAGGCTATTACTTCCCTGTCTGAGCCAGCATGCATCAATGACGTTCAGCGCCTGGCGGGTCGAATCGCTGCATTAAGCCGGTTCATAAGCCGCCTGGGTGAGAAGGCTATTCCTCTGTATCAGATGATGAAGAAAACAGACAGCTTTGTCTGGAGTAAGGCGGCAGGTGAGGCGCTTGAGGCGCTCAAAAAGCAGCTGGTTGAGCCGCCGATCTTGGCCGCTCCGGCTGAGAAGGAGCCTTTGCTCCTCTACGTGGCGGCTAACAACAGGGCAGTCAGCGCCGCGATTGTTGTGGAGCATAAGGAGGCAGGGAAAGAATATCCGGTTCAGAGGCCGGTTTACTACGTCAGTGAAGTCCTGATAGAATCCAAGCAAAGATACCCACATTGGCAGAAGCTGATCTATGGGGTATTCATGGCAAATCGTAAGTTCAAGCATTACTTCCTGGGACACCAGATCACCGTGGTCAGTTCTGCCCCGTTGGGAGACATAATTCAAAACAGAGAAGCCACTGGCAGGATTGCTAAGTGGGCATTGGAGCTTGGGCCTCTTAATCTGAAATATGTGCCTCGCACGGCTATCAAGTCTCAAGCCCTGGTAGACTTTATAACGACTGGACAGAGTGTCAGTCGCCCGAGGAGAAGCCAGATAACACGTATTGGACGATTCACTTTGATGGATCCAGACAATTGGAAGGGTCAGGGGCTGGAGTTGTTTTAACTTCCCCTAGAGGTGACAAGTTCTGTTATGTGTTAAGGCTGATGTTTCCTTGTACTAACAATGCAGCTGAGTATGAGGCTTTACTTCATGGCCTCCGTGTGGCTAAGGAGATGAACCTGAGCCGGGTTAGATGCCTCGGCGACTCGGACCTTGTGGCTCAGCAAGTTTCAGGCACATGGGATTCCAAAGACCCACGGATGGCGGCTTATCGTCAGGCGGTGGACATCATTGCTGGTCACTTCAAGGGTTATCAGGTGGATCATATTGACCGTCGCAAGAACGAGGCGGCTGATGCGCTGTCAAGGCTGGGCTCTCATCGTAGGCCGGTACCGCCTAACGTTTTCTTGGATGTGTTATATCACCCATCTGTTAAGCTACCTACAGAGGAGGATCTGGCTGTACCTGACCCGGAGGGGCAGCTGGTGGCGGCTCTGCACGCTACCCCTGATTGGACGTTGCCTTATCTAGCATATCTGACTCGCGGCGAGTTGCCTGAAGACGAGAGTTTGGCGAGACAAATCGTAAGGCGATATAAATCCATGACTATCATCAATGGCGAGTTACATAAGCGCAGCGTCACTGGCGTTTTTCAGTGTTGCGTTTCTCATGAAGAGGGTAAGGAGATCTTAAACGAAATTCACGCCGGCGATTGCGGTCATCACGCCGGCTCAAAATATTTGGTGGCCAAGGCTTTCCGGCATGGTTTCTTCTGGCTGACGGCTCATAAGGATGCAGAAGACCTGGTCATCAAGTGTGATGGATGTCAGAAGTTCGGGCGACGTGCTCACGTGCCGGCTCAGGAATTGCGGATGATTCCAATCACCTGGTCGTTTGAGGTCTGGGGGCTTGATATGGTCGGGCCCTTCAAGAGATCTAAAGACAAAAAGACCCACCTTTTGGTGGCGGTGGATAAGTTTACCAAGTGGGTTGAGGCTGAGCCGGTCAGCAAGTGTGACGTGGCTACGGCGGTTCAGTTTGTCAAAAAATTGATCTACCGTTTTGGTTACCCTCATAGTATCATCACGGACAATGTCACCAACCTATCCAAGGGGGCTATGCAGGCATTCTGTGAAAGTGAGCACATCCGGCTTGACGTCTCTGTTGTTGCCCATCCACAATCTAATGGTCAGGCAGAGCGGGCTAACCAGGAGATCTTGAGAGGTATCAAGCCCCGGCTTATGGTTCCTCTACAGCGAACGCCGGGTTGTTGGGTAGAGGAGTTACCGTCAGTTCTCTGGAGCATCAGAACTACCCCCAACAGGTCAACAGGCTATACGCCTTTCTTTATGGTTTATGGTGCGGAAGCCGTGTTACCAAGTGATATACGTCATGACTCGCCGCGGGTGGCGGCTTACGTTGAAACAGATAATGAGACAGCGCGTCAGGACGCGTTAGATGCTTTGGATGAAGAGCGTGATCTTGCAGCAGCTCGATCGGTGATTTATCAACAAGACCTGCGTCGCTATCATAGCCGCAGAGTTAAGACCCGAACGTTTCAGGATGGCGACTTGGTGTTGCGTTTGATTCAAGATCAGACGGATGCGCACAAGCTATCTCCCCCATGGGAAGGGCCTTTTGTAGTCAGCAGAAACCTCAACAATGGGTCCTATTATCTCATTGATGTACGAGACGAGTCACGCACTTCTGGGCAGGAGACCCACCGGCCGTGGAATATCGCTCATCTACGGCCTTATTATACTTGAGTCATCGACTCCCATCATTGTACACCCATCATTGTACATATCTTTCTTATATATATATATATATATATATATATATATATATAAATAAAATAAAGTTGGCATCCCTGCAAGCCGGGGCCTCTGCCTTTTATACATATCAGATTGTGCAAAGATGGACACCACCACAAGGTCATTTGGGGGCTTCCAACCCGCCAGGGTTTAGCTTACACACCCTCTTGATCGGCTCTTTAGCCACCGTAAGGCCGGGTTATATACCCAAAAAGTTGACTCCGTCAACAAGGTCATTTGTGGGCTTCCAACCCATCGGGTTTAGCTTACACACCCTCTTGATCGGCTCTTCAGCCACCGCAAGTTCGAGTTAAACCTGCCTGTATGCTGCTGCTGCTCCGCTAGGTGACCCGCCGAACTCTTACCAGTTAATCTCGACTAGAGACCCTGAGCTGTTCAAAGTATTTGACAGTCACTCTCACTAGAGACCCTGTACTGGTCAAGGTTAAACCGGCGGCTCTTGTCACGTGACGTCCGGCTTACGAAAAGCGAGGATAAACTCACCCATCTGCTGCATACTCTCCGCTATGTGGCCCGTTCATACTCTTAAACAGTTACTCTTTGAAAGACCTTGCACTGTTTAAGGTTCAAACGACGGATTTATGTCACGTGAGAAGTAGCTTATGGGCCCTGGGGGTACTCATGCCCTGATGCGCCTCTTTATGGTTTGTTGTTGCTCTTACCAGTTAATCTCGCCTAGAGACCCTGAGCTGTTCAAAGGAGTTGACGGTCACTCTCACTAGAGACCCTGTACTGTTAAGAGTTCAAACAACAAATTCATGCCATAATGAGTTTTCGAAAGATTTCACAAGCAAGGTCGTAAAAGATTTAACATCTCCGGGTTGTGCTTTTCAAGCCGCCCTCACATCAATACAGAACATACTCTGTCTTGTTTGTAGGTCTTATTTTGCAGGTCTTATTTCCTAAGATGAGCCGCCGTAAAGTATGACGAAAGATGTTTGCGGGCAGCATACAAGGCAGATAAAAGTGCATTAAGTGGCACGGCTGAGGCAACCAAGTTTTTCTACGCCTATTACAAAGCTCTCCAGGGAGCCCAAAATACAATGGATTTAAAGTTTTTTACACACTTCCGGCGGCTCAGAAAGCCGGGTTATCAGGAGCAACGTGTTTAGCTCGACGGCGGGTCATCCTGTGTCGGGTCTTCGACCTCTTCGATCTGAAGATTGTCCACATCCCAGTTGCAGTTTGTTAAAGCTTCAAACTGGGCCTCGTCAAAGATGGGAGATGGGTCAATTTCAGGAGCAAAGAGTGGCTTACAGCGTGCAGGAGTTAAGTCCCTGGCTTCAAAAGTTGGGCAGCGCACTCGTTTGCTGTCCTCGCCATAAGCCGCCTGGTATGAAGTCAGATCAATTTCATTGACAAGCGTTGCTGCGAGTACTCGGGAGGCCTTCATACATTTGGCATAGTCAGCTTCCGTAAAGTCTGAGCCGTCATCTTTCTTGGATGGAAAGCCATCCATCATTTCTTCTGCAATCAGTTCAGGGGCAAAGGCCAGAGACCGGCTTAGCGCGGCCATTGCTCCCTTTCTGGCGGCTGATCGTTTGAGTTCATCAATTTGCTTGGGCAGAGTCGACAAGAGCTCTATTACTCCCTTCATGAGTTTGGGGATGCTTTTTTCAGTCAACATCGCTTTGATGGTGCAAAGGGTCCCGCAATATAGCTGTTCTATCAAGGTGTATATTGCTTTCAACTTCAACAAGGTGTGAGAAGATAATTGGCGGCTTCTTTGACCTGCAACAAAAGTTAAGCGTTATAAGCCGCTCGCGCAGTATTTCAACAAGGCAAGGAAATTTTCTAAGTATTCAGTCCTTACCAAAAATAGCAGAAATCATCCTGGATATATGACGCTTGAGGGTTTGTAGCTCTTCTGACACAAGCTTGAGCCGATGGTCAGCATCGTCTGCGCGCTTGGTCAGGGCGATTTGTTTAGACTCAGCAGTCTTTTTGAAGGCAGTAAAGTCAGCTTGAACCTTCTCAAGCTCTTTAACGGCAACCCGCCATTTTTCTTCCGCCTCAGACTGGGCGGTTTGTTGCGAAGCAACATTTTCCTTTAGCCTGGTCAGATCAGACTCGGCCGCATCCAAAGCTTCCTGCATCGTACAAAAGCAAAAAAGTTCAGGAGGTCTAAGTCGCCAAGATGAGACATTAGTGGACGATTGATGAAGCTGTTATGATACAAGTCTCAAGCAGATTCCAAGCAATATACTTGACACTTGGGGGCTAATGTCTGCGTTTTCTCTCACAATTTGTCAACAAGTTCCGGCTCATCTTCATAAAGTTAAGCCGGCACTTGGGGGCTACACACGGCGCTTTTCAAACAATGAAGTTTTCTCCGGCTCATTTTAGCAGTGAAGTTCCGGCTCATCATCATTATAAAGACCCGGACTTGGGGGCTACACTTGGATCTAGTTTTCAAGTAGGTACCGGCTTATTATTTATATTAACCCGATACTTGGGGGCTACAAGCTATGTTATCTGGAGAATGACAAAGATTGGAAGACCCGGTCTACTATTTGCAATACTAAACCAGCTCTTGGGGGCTACATAAGGGTATAAGGAAAAAACAAGAGAAGAGGAGTACCTCATATTTTTTCTTCATTAGTCCAACAAGCTTGGACTCCATGTTGCGGCTGGCAGAGAGGCGATTCAGATAACCAGCATGTAACTCGTCCGCAGTCAGTTTTTCCAACACGGGGAATTCAAAATCAAGTTTTTCAGGTGAGAATGCTTCAGCCTTGCTGGTGTGCTTTGTCAGTACATGAGGTTCAGGAGAGTGGTAACCCGTCCCAGTGACGATAACTTCTGGATGAGCTGTGTATTCGGCGGCTGTTGAAGGGCTGGGCGGTTTAGGATCAGACTTTGGCGGACTCTCAGGGGTGGCCATGTTATCGTCAGCCGGCTCAGAGGGCTGAGGAGCATCTTCAGGTGCATCTTTCCTAACCTCAGTAGGCTCAGCATAAGTTGCAGGGGAGTCCGGCTTAGCAGTCTCCGGCTCTTGGGCAGCAGGAGCAGCGGTAGACCCGCCTGTCTTCCTTCATTTTGCTTGGGCCCTGGAAACAAAAAGATTGTCACATAGAGGACAAGGATGGTAAAAAGGTATGGTGCAAATACAAAGGTATGCACTCCGGGTTGATCTTCAGAGGAGGCAGCTTGGATGTAGTGGAATCACCAGACGAAGGGGCGTCTCCTGAAAAAGTTAAGACGATAAAAAACAGAGTAAGGTTGCAATGCAAGACTGTTAAAAATTGGACTTGGCTAAAAGAGTACCTCAGCAGACCGTTTCCGAGGAGCCGGAGAGTTTGGTAAGCCGGTCAAAAGCTCTTCAGAGCCGGTGCTCCGGGCCTGACGTCTGGAGTTGTGCTGTTGCTTTTTCAAAAGAAAGTTGGGGTCTAAATAAGCAAGAGGATGAGAAAAGGGAACTTTCCGGATGACCCGCCGTGTTTTCTCTTGTGGAACGTTTTCTGAATCAGAGGAAATGTAAGTTACCTCAGGGGCGTCCGCGTGGATTGTCTCCGTTTCCTCCTGTGAATAATTGTTGTCAATAAATTGCATAAAGAGACGGCCAAGGGAGTCAAGTTCTACCTCCGAGTCGTCAGGCTCAGGCAGTTCCTGAGCAGAAGTTTTCTTCTTATGGGCGCCGGTTTTACCCGCCTTAGGCCTCCTCACAGGAGGATTATATTTCTTCTTCCAGAAAGTAGAGCCGGTCTGTGCATAAGCCGCCAAAAAAGGTTCAAAGGAGCAAGGCAAAAGGTTAAGACAAGAATGACTAGTTTTGTGGAAAAGGGTTTCTTACAGCTGGAGCCGGGTTCTTGACGCAAAAAGGTTTCAGCCCAATTTTGTTGCAAGTCTCTTGTTTTTCGCCAAGAAGTGATTTGATGGAAGAGTTGATGTCTTGTTCTGTCAGAGGGGTGGCGTTGAAACAGAGAGGGTCATTTCGCTCACCCGTAAATTCGCACATGAGTCGGTCACGCCGGCTCAGTGGCAAGGTTTTCCAAGTAACCACGCAACGGGTTAAGTTGACGCCAGTCAAGCCGTTCGCCATTAAAGCCCTGATCTTCACGAAGGCCGGAGCATATTTTGCTTGCTCTGCGGCGGACATCCGGTCTGGGAGTTCTCCGGAGGTGCAAAGCTGGGTCGGACGGTAACACGGCAGCGGATTTTCTTCTTTGGGAGAAGTATCCTTGCAGTAAAACCAGGTCTTGTTCCAATCTTTGGGGTGACTTGGTAAGATGGCTGCTGGGTAGGGCAAATCTCTCCGTCTCTGGATAGATACGCCGCCAAGCTCCAAACTTGGTCCAGCCGCCACTTTAGTTTGGCGGTTGATGTAAAAGTAGTCACGGAAGAGGTCAACAGACGGCTCTTCTTGCAGGTAAACTTCGCATAAGACTTGAAACTGACACATATTGGTGACAGAGTTTGGTCCTATATCTTGAGGGTGAAGCTTGAAGGAGTGAAGAACGTCCCGGAAAAATTTCGACCCGGGAGGGCTAAAACCACGGAGAAGGTGATCAGTGAATACGACAACCTCTCCTTCCTGAGGAGTAGGTCTTATTTCTGGCCCTGGAACCCGCCAATGTATAACATCCTGAGCCGGCAAGATACCCGATTCTACGAAGTCAAGCAGAAGCTGCTCGGTGACTCCGGAGCCAACCCAATCGCAAGACGCGGGTGCTCTTGACATGGTGGCGGGTTAAACTGTGAGAAGGTGCAGAATATGGCGGGTTAGAAAAAAAACGTCAAATAAATTACGACAGCCGGTTATGGTCAATATGATGATGAGGCGTTAAGCCGCTGACATATGTTGTCAGAGAGCCGGCAATGCAGTGGCGGATTAAGTGGACAAGGCGGTACTAGAAATAGTGTTAAGTATGGATAAACGGGTTTCACATATTGTAATTGTGGCAGCAAGTTCTACAGGCGGAGATAAATGAAATATATTCAAAACCTAAAAAGGGGAGTGGAAGAACAGGCGGACAGCACGCGAAGAAGATTGGAATGCAGATTTAAAACAAGCGTACATTGACATTAAAAGGACGACCGCAACGGATAGACAACGCTATGAGATTCAAGGGGATACTTGGTGGTCTGCACTACGAAGAACACTCTGACGAACAGCGAAGAACACTAGAGAAACCCGATGAACTCGGGGAGATCCTAATCAGGAAGAATACAGATTAAACAAAGGTTGAGAATGGTACCTTGCGGATGCGGACGGGCTGGCGAGTTTCTGGTCCGAATCAGGTTGATGCAGCGGCCGGTGTTGGGGAAGGCAGTGAGGTCCGGTCGGTGCGGCGGAGCTCTGGAGGCGCGGGTCTGAAGGAGGAAGAAGAAGACAGCGGCGGCAGAGAAAGGAAAGAGGGCACCTCGAATCCCTATTTATGAGATGGGATGGCAATAGTGCGCGCGAAAATCGAAGAGGTGCAGTGATGATTGACCGGAGGGGGCGCCTCGATTTTCGGGCCGACCGTTTAATGAGAGGATCCGTTGCGAACATCACAGAATCTTTTTAGCATATTCGACGTGACGTCACGGCGGGTTATGAGTTTTCTTTTTCAGGTGATAAAATGTGAGACTCGCCGCCAAGTGAGTTTGAAGATTGACATGAGCAGGCTCAAATCAATCTGGGGCCTAATGTTGGGGATACAACCCCGTGGTAAGACCCGCCCCGGAGGGGCCGGGTCATACTAGGCGGCTCATAGCCAAGACCCTTAAGGTGGGCCGGAAGATGAAGGCCAGGCCGCATGGTGGCTTACCAGATGGGCCAAGACGAAGGCCCAGAGACAGAAGATGGTGAGAGACCCAGGCGGCGACCCGGGTGGTTAAGCCGCCCGGAGACGGCTTGCCCAAGGTGGCCAGGCGGCTTAGAGGCAGGGTCGATTATGTTGTATGAGTCGGTTTGGGACTCGTGTAACCCAGGGCCTCGACCTCCTATATAAAGGTGAGACCCTGGGGTGGCTTAGACAGAAACCAATCGATCGAGAGCTAGGTCAAGCGAATCCGCTCCCTTGGAATCGAAACTCCAATCAATACAACACAAGCAGGACCTAGGCTTTTACCTCTTCTTGAGGGGCCGAACCTGGGTAAGCTCGTGTCCCTCGTCTCGACCAACCCCTTTGAGTCCACCACCTCAGCGATGGCCTCGAACCTAAGTCTTCGGACATCTGCCGTGACAAAACCACGACAGATCCCATCTCGGATTGCATGGCCTCTAACCATTTCTCATAATCCGGGCCCATCATCGCTTCTCCATAGCTCGTAGGTTCATCATTGTCCAACAACATGACCTCTAAGACAGGGTTTCCGTACCACTCAAGAGCAGTACGCGTCCTTGTCGACCTACGAGGTTCGATAGTAACTTGATCCGAAGCTTCATGATCATCATCATTAACTTCCTCTTCAACTAACGTAGGCTACACAGAAACAACTTTCTACGCTGCGCTACTCTCTGGTTGAAACAAAGGTTCAACAACCTCATCAAGTTCTATCTTCCTGCCACTCAATTTTTTCGAGAGAAACTCTTTCTCGAGAAAGAACCCGTTTTAGCAACAAACACTTTGTGCTTGGATCTAAGATAGAAGGTTTACCCAACTGTTACGTTAGGGTATTCTATGAAGATGCATTTGTCCGCTTTGGGTTCGAGCTCATTAGGTGAAAACCCTTTTTCACATAAGCGTCGCAGCCCCAAACATTAAGAAATGACAGCTTAGGTTTCCGCCAAACCAAAATTCATACGGTGTCATCTCAACAGATTTATATGGTACCCCTTTTAAAGTGAATGTAGTTGTCTCTAATGCATAACCCCAAAACGATAGTGGCAAATTGATAAGAGACATCATAGTTCGCACCATATCCAATAGAGCACGACTACGACGTTCGGACACAACATCATACTATGGTGTTCCAGGTGGCGTGAGCTGTGAAACAAATTCCACATTGTCTTAAGTTGTATACCAATACTCGTAACTCGGGTATTTACCTCCACGATCATATCGTAGACATTTTATCTCCTTGTCACGATGATCTCAAACTTCACTCTGATTTTGTTTGAACTTTTCAAATGTTTCAGACTTGTGTTTCATTAAGTAAATATCCCCATATATACTCAAATCATCAGTGAAGGTAGTAAAATAACGATATCCACCGCACGCTACAACACTCATTGGACCGAATACATCAACATGTATCATTTCCAATAAGTTACTTGCCCGCTCCACCATACCGGAAAACGGGGTTTTAGTCATCTTGCCCATGAGGCATGGTCCGCATGTCTCAACCCATTCAAAATCGAAAGAGTCCAAAGATCCATCAACATGGAGTTTCTTCATGCGCTTTACACCAATATGACATTTAGCGGCAGTGCCACAAGTATGTGGTACTATCATTATTAACTTTGTATCTTTTGGCATCAATATTATGAACATGTGTATCACTACGATCAAGATTCAATAAACCATTCTCATTGGGTGCATGACCATTGAAGGTATTATTCATGTAAACAGAATAACCATTATTCTCTAACTTAAATGAATAACCGTATTGCAATAAACATGATCTAATCACGTTCATGCTCAACGCAAACACCAAATAACATTTATTTAGGTTCATCACTAATCCCGAAGGTAGAGAGAGCGTGCGATGGTGATCACATCAACCTTGGAAACACTTCCAACACTCATCGTCACCTCACCCTTAGCTAGCCTCCGTTTATTCCGTAGCTTTTATTTTGAGTTACTAACATTTAGCAACCGAACCGGTATCCAATACCCAGGTGCTACTAGGAGTACTAGCAAGGTACACATCAATAACACGTATATCAAATATACTTCTGTCGATGTTGCCACCCTTCTTATCTACCAAGTATCTAGGGTTGTTCCGCTTCAGCGACCGTTCTCCTCATAATAGAAGCACTTAGTCTCGGGTTTGACCTTGGGTTTCTTCACTGGAGTAGCAACTGACTTGCCATCCATGAAGTTTCCCTCCTAGCCCTTGCCCTTCTCGAAACTAGTGGTTTCACTAACCATCAACACTTGATGCTCCTTCTTGATTTCTACCTTCGCGGTGTCAAACATAGTGAATAGCTCAGGGATAATTATTTCCATCCCTGGCATTTTATAGTTCATCACGAAGCTCTAGTAGCTTAGTGACAGTGACTTGGAGAACTATATCAATCACTATCTTATCTGGAAGATCAACTCCCACTCGATTCAAGCGATTCTAGTACCCAGACAATCTGAGCACATGCTCACCGATTGAGCTATTCTCCTTCATCTTGCAGGCAAAGAATCTTGTTGGAGGTCTCATACCTCTCAACACAGGCACGGGCCTGAAATCTCAATTCCAGCTCTTGGAACATCTCATATGCTCCGTGACGTTCAAAATGTCTTTGGAGCCTCAATTCTAAGCCGTAATGCATGACGCACTGAACTATCAAGTAGTCATCAGAACGTGCCTATCAGATATTCACAACATCTACAGACGACGCTGCAGGGGGTGGCGCACCGAGCGGTGCATTAAGGACATAAGCCTTCTGTGCAGCAATGAGGACAATCCTCAGATCACGGACCCAGTCCGCATTATCGCTACCATCATCTTTCAACTCTTTTTCTCTAGGAACATATAAAAATTCAAGGGAGCTACAGCGCGAGCTAGTAATCTACAACATAATTTGCAAAGACATTTTGACTATGTTCATGATAATGAGTTTAGTTAATCATATTACTTAAAAACTCCCACTCAAATTGACATCCCTCCGGTCATTCGAGTGTCACATGATCCAAATCCACCAACTCAAGTCCGATCATCACGTGAGTTGAGGTGGTTTCAATGGTGAACATCTTCATGTTGATCATATCTACTATATGACTCATGTTCGACCTTTCGGTCTCTTGTGTTCCGAGGCCATGTCTGTACATGCTAGGCTCGTCAAGTTTAACCCGAGTGTTCCGCACGTGCAACACTGGCTTGCACCCGTTGTATGCGAACGTAGAGTCTATCACACCCGATCATCACGTGGTGTCTCGAAACGACGAACTTTCGCAACGGTGCACACTCGGGGAGAACACAATTTTATCTTGAAATTTAAGTGAGGGATCACCTTATAATGCTACCGTCGTCCTAAGCAAAATAAGATGCATAAAAGGATTAACATCACATGCAAATCATAAGTGACATGATATGGCCATGAACTTGTGCTTTTGATCTCCATCTCCAAAGCACCGGCATGATCTCCATCGTCACCGGCATGACACCATGATCTCCATCATCTTGATCTCCATCAATGTGTCGCCATGAGGTTGTCGCGCCGACTGTTGCTTCCACGACTATTGCTAACTCATAGCGATAAAGTAAAGCAAAAAATGGCAAAAATAATTAAAGACAACCCTATGGCTCCTGCCGGTTGCCGTACTCATCGACATGCAAGTCGTGATATTCTATGCAATACATGATCATCTCATACATCACATATATCTCATCATGTAATTGGCCATATCACATCACAACATACCCTGCAAGAACAAGTTAGACGTCCTCTCATTGTTGTTGCAAGTTTTACATGGCTGCTACGGGTATCTAGCAAGAACAATTCTTACCTACGCAAAAACCACAACGGTGATACAAAAATTGCTATTCAACCTTCTCAAGGACCGCCTTTGTCAAATTCGATCCGACTAAAGTGGGAGAAACAGACACCCGCCAGCCATCTTTATGCAACGAAGTTACATGTCAGTTGATGGAACCAGTCTCTCTTAAGCGTACGAGTAATGTTGGTCTGGGCCGCTTCATCCCACAATACCGCCGAAACAAGAAAAGACCAAGGGAGGAAGCAATCCGAATATCAACGCCCACAAACTCCTTTGTGTTCTACTCGAGATCTCATCTACACATAGACCTAGCTCAGATGCCACTGTTCGGGAATGTTGCATGGGAAACAAAAAATTTCCTACGCACACGCAAGATCTATCCATGGTGATGAGCATCTACGAGAGGGAGAGTGGATCTACATACCCTTGTAGATCGCTAAGCAGGAAGCGTTAAGAAACGCGGTTGATGTAGTCGAACGTCTTCGCGATCCAAATCGCCGAGCGTCCCGCGATCCCATCACGATCCATCTCGCGATCCAATCATGATCCGTCCCGCGATCCCATCACGATCCGTCCCACGATCAAATCACGAATCGTCTCGCGATCCTGATCACGGTCCTTCCGATCTAGCGCCGAACGGACGGCACCTCCGCGTTCAGCACACGTACAGCTCGATGACGATCTTCGCCTTCTTGATCCAGCAAGAAGGGGCGGAGAGGTAGATGAGTTCTCCGGCAGCGCGACGGCGCGGCGGCGGTGGTGGTGGAACTATTCCGGCAGGGCTTCGCCTAAGCACCGCTGAAACTAGACTAAAGGAGAAAACGATCTAGAGGAAGTAGAGGGAGCACGTGGCAATTAGGGTTAGCTCTCCCCTCTAAATCCTCTAGTATATATAGGAGGGAGGGAGGGGAGGAGGCAGCCTCAAACCCTCAAGGGTTGGCCGAAATAGGAGGTGGAGGAGTCCTACTCCAATTCTATTAGGAGTAGGATTCCTCCTCTCCACTTGGAAACCCTTTCCACCTTTCCCCCTTTGGGTTTTTCCCACCCCTAGCCGCATGGGCCTTAGTGGGGGGCACGGCCAGCCCATTAAGGGCTGGCTTGACTCCTCCCACAGCCCATGAGGCCCTTTGGGTCGAGACACCCCTCCCGATGGTCCCCGGTACCCCTCCCGGCACTCCCGGTACACTACCGAAATACCCGAAACTTTTCCGGTGACCAAAACAAGACTTCCTATATATCAATCTTTACCTCCGGACCATTCCAGAGCTCCTCGTGACGTCCAGGATCTCATCCGGGACTCCGAACAACCTTCGGTCACCACCATACATAACTCTACTATACCGAAACGTCACCGAACCTTAAGTGTGCAGACCCTGCGGGTTCGAGAACTATGTAGACATGACCGAGACACCTCCACGGTCAATAACCAATAACGGGACCTGGATGCCCATATTGGTTCCTACATATTCTACGAAGATCTTTATCGGTTGAACATCTATGTCAAGGATTCAGTTAATCCCGTACGCTGTTCCCTTTGTTCTTCGGTATGTTACTTGCCCGAGATTCGATCGTCGGTATCTCTATACCTAGTTCAATCTCGTTACCGGCAAGTCTCTTTACTCGTTCTGTAATACAAGATCCCGTGGCTAACACTTAGTCACATTGCTTGCAAGGCTTATTGTGATGTTGTATTACCGAGTGGGCCCTGAGATACCTCTCCGTCACCCGGAGTAACAAATCCCAGTCTTGATCCATGCCCACTCAACAGACACCCTCGGAGATACCTGTAGAGCATCTTTATAGTCACCCAGTTACGTTGTGACGTTTGATACACACAAGGTATTCCTCCGGTGTCAGTGAGTTGCATGATCTCATGGTCATAGGAACAGATACTTGACATGCAGAAAACTATAGCAATAAACTGACACGATCGTATGCTATGTTTATAGTTTGGGTCTTGTCCATCACATCATTCTCCTAATGATGTGATCCCGTTATCAAATGACATCTCATGTCTATGGCCAGGAAACCTTGACCATCTTTGATCAACGAACTAGTTATCTAGAGGCATACTAGGGACACAGTGTTGTCTATGTACCCACACATGTATTTGAGTTTCCAATCAATACAATTATAGCATGGATAATAAATGATTATCATGAACAAGGAAATATAATAATAACCAATTCATTATTGCCTCTAGGGCATATTTCCAACATTTTACACAGTGTTGCTATAAAACTTCTTATGGTTTTCCTAATTTTCCAGAATTTTTGGAGTTACAGAAGTATGTCTAGAAATCAGATTGCTACAGACTATTCTGTTTTAAACAGATTCTGTTTTTGCTTACATAGTTTACTTGTTTTGATGATGCTATGGATTGTATCGGGGGGTATAAGCCATGGAGAAGTTGGAATACAGTACCTATTATGCATTAATAAAATATGAATCAATTTATAACAGCACTCAAAGTATTTAATATGTTGGTTATACTGACGGATCTCACAAAGTTTTGTTGAATTTTATGTGGTTGAAATTTTCAAGATTTGGGTGTTATCACAATGGACAAGGAATAAGGAGAGGCAACAGCCTAAGCTTGGGGATGCCCAAGGCACCCCAAGGTGATATTCTAGGAAGACTCAAGCGTCTAAGCTTGGGGATGCCTCGGGAAGGCATCCCCTCTTTCGTCCCAATCCATCGGTATGTCACTTGGAGCTATATTTTTATTCATCGCATGATATGAGTTTTGCTTGGAGCGTCGTTTGTTTTTGTTTGCTTTTACTTTCAGTTTGCCACAATCATTGTTTACTGGACACACCTATTTGAGAGAGACACACCTTCACCATAATTTATTAGAATACTCCATGTGCTTCACTTATATCATTTGAGCTAGGCAGTTGCTCTACTACTTCACTTATATCTTTTTGAGCACGGTGGCGTGTAGATTTTATAGAAATATTTTCACTCTCATTATTCACTTATATTTGTTTGAGAGTTCATAAATAGTGACGGTAATTGCATGGGTTGTAGAACTAATCCAAAGATTAATAGGTATTCAATGAGGGATAATCAAAACCTTCATGTATCACATAAAAGAGAAATTGTGGGTTAATGATATTTATGTGGTAATGTGAAAGGGTATGAGTGCATGGTTGTCAGTTCGTAGGAGTATCGGTATTAAGAGGTGTTAATTTCCCGTTTGTCTAAATATTGGTAAAAGGCATGGTGAGGATGTGTGAGCATTTCTATTCCTCGTTGAAATCCTAGTGTTGTTTCGGGTCGGAGGCGCGCGATGGTTTACTCCTCCCAACCTCCTTCCTAGGGGCATGTGAGTGGTGCTTTGATTTGCGATAAGACTAATAAAACTTTGCAATAAGTATATGAGTTCTTTATGGCTAATGCGGATCCGTGGACATATGCAATCTCACCTCCTCATATTTTGCTAGCCTCTTCGGTACCGTGCATCGCCCATTCTCACCTCAAGAATCGGTGCAAACTTCTGCGGTGCATCCAAACCCCGTGATATGATACGCTCTATCACACATAAACCTCCTTATATCTTCCTCAAAACAGCCACCATACCTACCTATTATGGCATTTCCATAGCCATTCCGAGATATATTTCCATGCAACTTCCACCGTCACATCATCATATGACTAGTTCATGCATCTTCATATTGTTTTGCATGATCATATAGAGCTGACATAGTATTTGTGGCAAAGCCACCTTTCATTAATTTTTGATACATGTCATGCTAGATCATTGCACATCCTAGTACACTGCTAGAGGCATTCATATTGAATGATATTGTTTCATAGTTTTTCATAATGAGTTGTAATATCGAGTTGTAAGTAAATAAAAGTGTGATGATCATCATTATTAGAGCATTGTCCCAGTGAGGAAATAAAAATGGGGGAGGCCAAATGAGCCCGCCATAATAAAAACAATGAAAAAATGAGAGAAAAAGAGAGAAGGGACTTTGCTACTATCCTTCACCACACTTGTGCCTCAAAGTGGCACCATGTTTTTCATATAGAGAGTCTCATGTCACATCACTTTCATATGCTAGTGGGAATTTATCATTATTAGAACTTGACTTGTATATTCCGATGACGGGCATCCTCAAAAGCCCGAGGTCTTCATGAGCAAGCAAGTTGGATGCACACCCACTTAGCTTCAGTTGAGCTTTCATACACTTATAGCTCTAGTGCATCACGTTACATGGCAATCCTTACTCCTCGCATTGATATTTATTGGTGGGCATCTCCATAGATCATTGATACACCTAGTTTATGCAAGACTTTCTTCTCCACTCTTTACCCATTTGATATCTACCACCATATTCTATTCCACCATTATGCTATGTCCATGATTCGCGCTCATGTATTGTGTGAAGAATAAAAAGTTGATGCGCTTTGAAAAAGTATGATCCAATTGCCTGACTTGGACACCGTGGTGCTTGACATTTGTATTAATGTGGTGAAGACGGAGCCATGCCTTACTAGTATGATAAAATGAATGGGGGTAAACATTCTTTGAGGATTATATATTCCGAAAGATTGATGATTGTGTTCCTTGTGCTTATAAATATTACTATGTTGATGTTTGTTAATTCATCGTTTCTGAATGAGCATACATGCAAAAGATTACATATTGGGTAGCATGTCACATTTAAAACTCTATTTTCATCATTTACCTACTCGAGGACGAGCAGGAATTAAGCTTGGGGATGCTGATACGTCTCCAACGTATCTATAATGTTTGATTGTTCCATGCTATAATATTATCATCCTAGGATACTTTTTGAGTATTTATTTACCAATTTATATTATTTTTTAGCACTGACCTATTGACCCAGTGCCCAGTGCTAGTTCCTGTTTTCTGCATGTTTTTACTTTGTCGGGTTTACAGTACCAAACGAAGTCCAATTGCCACGAAACTTTTTTATCATTTTTTCTAGATCAAAAGAAGACCTGGAAGCTTCGGGACAAGACCGAACACCGCACGAGGGAGGCACAAGCCAACATGGCGCGCCCACGGGGGTGGTCGCGCCCTGATGGCTTGTCCCTCCCTGGTGAGTCCCCCGACATCGTTCTCTGGCCTATAAATTCTCATATATCCCAAAACCCTAGAGGGCATCCTGAAACACTTTTTTCGCCGCCGCAAGTCTCTGTTCCGCTGTGATCCCAAACGGAGGGCTTTTCCGGTACTCTGCCGGAGGGGGAATCAATCACGAGGGCCTCTACATCATCCTTGCTGCCTCCATGGTGATGTGTGAGTAGTTCACCACAGACCTACATGTTCATAGTTAGTATCTAGATGGCTATCTCTCTCTCTTGATCTTCAATACAATAATCATCGCATATTCGCTTTGATCTATCTGATGTAACTCTTTTGTGCGGTGCGTTTGTTGGGATCCGATGAATTGTGGGTTTATGTTCAGATTATTCATGATAAATATTTGAGTCTTCTCTGAATTCTAAATATGATTCTTATTGCATGATTATTATAGCTTCGTAAATCTCTCTGATCTATTCATTTGTTTTGGCCAAGTAGATTGATCTTTCTTCAGTGAGAGGTGTGCGTGGTAATGGGTTCAACCTGGCGAGTTTCTATATCCTAGTGACGGAAGGGGACAAGATACGTCTTTGTGTTGCTGCCATTAAGGGTAAAACGATGGGGTTTATTCATATTGATTGAGTTTACTTTGTCTACATCATGTCATCGTTCTCCCAGCATTACTCTGTTTGTCATGAACTTAATACGTAGAGAGGCAAGCATAGAAACGCTCTTGAAGTGGAGTAATAGTAATAGGTGCAGGCAAGAGTCGTCCTATTTGTTCATGGACGTGATGCCTATATATACATGATCATTGTCGTGAATATGAACATGATTATTCGCTTTTCTATCAATTGCCCAACAGTAATTTGTTTACCCATCGTATGCTTCCTATATGAGAGATGCCACTAGAGAACACTATGGCCCCCGGGTCTATTCGCTTATAATTTTACAAAACTTTTAAATACCTTGCTGCCATTTATTACTTTTTGTTTTATTTTACAATTTATAATTATCTACTATCATCTACGTGCCTCACTTGCTTGCAAATAACGATTCCAAGGGGATTGACAACCCTCTTGCCCGCGTTGGGTGCAAGTGTTTGTTTCTTTGTGTGCAGTCGCTGAAGACGGTGGTTGCGTGCTACTCCTATTGGTTCGATAAACCTTGGTTCTTAACTAGGGGAAATACTTATCCATTTGTGCTACAATTACCCGTTCCTCTTCACGGAAAACCCAACGTAGATCACAGACATCAGTCCTGTAGGTGCCTCCATTGAAAAAGGCAGTGCCTACAAGGCGCTAGGCGATGGTCTAATGCTTCACCTTGGGCATCGTGGAAGTCTAGGTAAGGCGAGGAAGAAATTGTCTACCCGAGCAGGAAATCGTGCCATGTATTGCACTAATACGGCAAACGGGCCATATTCCGATGGAACTGTCTAGTGGTTAAATTATTTATGTGCCCTAAATTAATATCGATAGTTCGATACACATATAATACCATAAATACACCCTGATAGTAAAAATTATATTATCTCCTAGGCCCATCAGGTGGTTGATATGTGTCAAACGTATCTACTTTTCCAAACACTTTTGCTCTTGTTTTGGACTCTAATTTGCATGATTTGAATAAAACTAACCCAGACAGACATTTCAGCAGAACTACCATGGTGTTATTTTTGTGCGAAAATAAAAGTTCCCGGATTAAGCTGAAAATTAACGGAGATTTATTTTTGAATATATAAAAAATATGGGTGAATGAACCAATAGTAGAAGACCCACCAGGTGGCCACAAGCCATGCCCCCCCCCCCGGGCGCGCCAGGGTGGCTTGTGGGCCACCCGGGAGGCCTCCGATGCTCATCTCCTTATATAAGGTATCTTTTTCCCTAGAAAAAATAAGAGACAAAGATTCATCATGTTTTACGAGACGGAGCCACCGTCACCTCTCTGTTTCATCCACGGAGGGCTGATCTAAAGTCCGTTTGGGGTTCCGGAGAGTGGTAATCGTCGTCGTCGTCATCACCAACCCATCACCATCTACAATTCCATGATGATCACCACCAGGAGTGAGTAATTCCTTTGTAGGCTTGTTGTACGGTGATGGGATTGGATGAGATTTTTCACGTAATTGAGTCAATTTGTTAGGGTTTGATCCCTAGTATCCATTATGTTCTAAGATTGGTGTTGATATATCTTTGCTATGCTTAATGCTTGTCACTAGAGCCTGAGTGCCATGATTTCAGATATGAACTTATTATGTTTCTATGCATACGAAAGTGTTTCGGATTCTACATTGCAAGTTGTATGCACCTATTATGTGCTATGATCTGTAGACCCCAAAGTGAAAGAAATTGGGATCATCTCCCGTGATGGCCGTAGTATGAGGAGTTCATGTATTCATTAGGTGTTAATGCTTTGTTCCAGTTCTCTATTAAAAGGAGACCTTAATATCCCTTAGTTTCTCTTTGGACAAAAGATGCCATGTAAGTTCTTATTATAAGCACGTATAACTATATACGGAATACATGTCTACATTATTGATGAATTGGAGCTAGTACTATATCGCTCTAGGTTGTGACTGTTACATGATGAATGGCATCCAAATCAATTATCCATCACTGATCCAAGGCCTACGCTTTCTCATATTGATCTTCGCTAAGTTATTTTCGCTACTGCTAGTGTTACAATCACTACAATCTGCTACTTTTCATTGTTCCTGTTACTGTTGTTACTGTGCTGCTAAACACTTTGCTGTAGAAAAGTTATCTCCGGGTGTGGTTTAATTGACAACTCAACTGCTAAGGCTCATAAATATATTTTGGCTCCCCTTGTGTCAAATCAACAAATTTGGGTGAAGTACTACCCTCGAAGACTGTCGCGATCCCCTATACTTGTGGGTTATGAAGACCTTTTCCTGATGCCGTTGCTGGGAAGCATAGCTCTATTTATTGAGTTCACTTGGTATATTCATCGATCACTATGAAGAATCTAGAAGAAGCTAAGTCTAAGATCGTACCCACTAGGACGAGGGCGTGTAAGGAATTGTCATCTAGTTATGCACGTGATTCACCTTCTGTTTTCAGTAAGCTTGCGACACCACCACCTGCTATTCAATTTAATATGTCGCAAGTAATTGATGATGCTAATTCTATTTTAAATGAAACTCGTGATGATGCTAGTAGTTTTCTTGATAAAACTGTGCCACTGGGTGAATTTCTTAATGAACACCTTGCTAAGTCTATAGAGCTTGAGAATGTTGAAATTGATGAAAACTATGATTCACCTATTATGTCTAGGTCTCCTGCTAGAATTGAAATGCTTGGTGTACCTGATGGATATGTTATGGATGGGGAGGTATTTAGAGACTTTCTTGCTTGTAATGACAGAGATGATATTAAGAAACTATTGAGTAAAATGAAAGAAAAATCTATGAGGGAGACAATGAAATAAGATCTTAAATTTGCTACTTCTCCCATATGTGTTACCAATAAGGACTATGGATTCTACGTTGATCCTGAGTTAATTACTTTGGTAGAATCTGATCCTTTTCATGGTTATGAAACTGAAACTGATGCCGCTCACCTTACCAAATTAAATGATATTGCCACCCTATTTGTCTAATGAGGAAAAAAATTGCTACTACTATATCCTTAAGCTTTTTCACTCACTAAAGGGTGATGCCAAGAAGTGGTTTCATACTCTTGCTCCTCGTTATGTGCGTAGTCCCCAGGATATGATTTATTACATCTTTAAAAATTATTTTTCTGCTCATAAGAAACAAGTTGCTTTACAAGAAATATTCATCTTTGTGCAAATTGAAGAAGAGAATCTCCCTCAATCTAGGGGGGAGGCTTCTCCAATTACATAAAGCTTTTCCGGAACATCCTCTTAAGAAAGATGAAATACTTGATATCTTTTATAATGGACTAACCGATGCTTCTAGGGAATACCTAGATAATTGTTCTGGTTGTGTTTTCAGGGAACGAACTGTTGTGCAAGCTGAAGAACTATTGAATAATATTTTGAAAAATGCCAATGATTGGACACTTCCTGAACCACCTCCTGAACCAATTACGAAGAAAAGATGTATTCTATTACTCAGTCCAGAAGATATGCAAGAAGCCAAGAAATCTATGAAGGAAAAGGGTATTAAAACTGAATATGTCAAAAATTTACCACCTATTGAGGAAGTACATGGACTTGATATCCCTACATACGTAGTAGAGGTAAATTCTTTTCATAGATATGATAAGGATGATATACGTTACAATAAAAATGCTAGTCAATGCATGGATGAATATGATAATTACATTGTTAAGCAATAACATTTCAATATGTATGCTAAGGATCAATTAAAATGAAATGCCATGATAATTGATCGCTTGAGTGACTTGATGTTTAGAATTTCTAGTGATGTTATAGGTTTGGGCAAGCATTCATCCATGGTTCATACTCAATTAGAAAAAGTTGCTAAGTCACAAAATGATTTGCTTACTAAAATTAATAATAAACTGAAGATCATGATGTTAGAGTTATGACGAGAGGGAGGAAAATGACACAAGAACCCCTATATCCCGAAGGACATCCTAAAAGGATTGAGCAGCATGTCAGAACATTAATAATGAAATCTAAGAAGAAAAATAAAAATGATATAACTTTGCATGCTTCTAGTAAATCTGTGGTAGAGAAACCTTTTGAGAATCATAATGAGGTTTCTATTTCTGATGCTGAGACACAATCTGGTAGTGAACATGCATCTAGTGATAATGAAAATGAAGATGCTCATGTTGATGCTCAATCACTTGATGATAAAGAACCTGATAATGAGGTAGAAATAGAACCTACAACTGATCTTGATAACCCACCCACTAAAAATAAACGTTATGATAAGAGGAATTTCATTGCTAGAAAACATGGTAAATAAAGAGAGCCATGGGTTCAAAAACCTATGCCATTCCCTCGTAAGCCTTCTAAAAATAAGGATGAGGAGGAATTTGAGCGCTTTGTTGAGATGCTTAGCCCAGTCTTTTTTTGCGAACACGTTTGACTGACATTTTAAAGATGGCTCCTTATGCAAAATATATGAAAGATATTGTCACAAATAAAAGAAAGATACCTGAAGCTAAGATTTCAACCATGCTTGCTAATTACTCTTTTGAGGGTGGACTTCCTAAGAAATTGGGAGACCCATGGATACCTACTATACCTTGCTCCATTAAACGAAGTTATGTTAAAACTGCTTTATGTGATTTAGGAGCTGGTGTCAGTGTTATGCCTTTCTCCTTATATAAAAGACTTGATTTGAATAAGTTTACACCTACTAAAATATCATTGCAAATGGCTGATAAATCCACTGCTATACCAATTGGGATTTGTGAGGATGTCCTTGTTGTGGTTGTAAATATTACTATCTTACCGGATTTTGTTATTCTTGAGATGCCCGAGGACGACAACATGTCGATTATTCTTGGTAGACCCTTTTTGAATACTGGAGGGGCTGTTATTGATTGCAACAAAAGCAAGGTTACTTTCCATGTCAATGGTAATCAACACACGGTATACTTTCCGAAGAAACAATGTGTGGTGAATAATATCGATTTTATTGAGCAAATTGCAACAATCACTATTGGAGAGTTCAAATTTCTTCTCCCTGCTGTTAAGAAGAGATATGATGTTCTTATTATTGGGGAAATGGATATTCCCATTGAGGTAACCTAGTGTCATACGAAAAAAATCGGTTTCATGCCAATCGGAAATGGTTCGTTGATAAGACTTGATCAACCTTATTAATGGATTCATTTTGAGAAGCATGTGGTCGATAAATTTAGTAGCATAACCTACTGTACCCATAGTTTTATTCTTTGTTATTTAAACTTTCAATAAAAGTTTTTTTCGATTTTTCTGAAATTTCCATGCAATAAAAAATGACCCAAAAATAAAAGTTCTCGGAATGCCTGAAAATTTAGTAAGATTTTTTCTAGAATATATAAGAAATTTTTGCACTAAACACACCCCAGGGGGTGCACCACCTGGCGAAAAGCCATGGTGGCGCACCTACCCCCTGGGGCGGGCCATAGTGGCTTGTGGGCTCCACAAGGACCCACTCACTTAGTTCCCACGCCCACAGACTTCTTTCACCTCCAGAAAAAATCACCTTTGCCTCCTAGACCGTGTTCTTGCTCATTTTTGAGTGATTTTCGATCTCCTTGCTTGGAACTCCGTTTCTGAAACAGTTTTGAGGAATTACTCCTTGGTATGTGACTCCTCCAATGCTCTAATTAGTTTTTGCTCTAGTATTTTATATTTTGAAATATTTCCTACTGTTGGTGACTATGTATATGAGCTTGCATGTTGAATTTGTATGGTTGAAAGCAATTTTGATGCATGATATGGCCTCTAGACACTTATGGGAGTAGTTGTTATCAATTTTGTTGAGTTTTGTTCACTTTTATTTTGAGGGACTAAAAATTTCAGAATTATTCAGAGAAAAATATGATACTAAAAAGGTTGTTGAGAGGTTCTTCTAGCCGTAGTTCCAAGGAAGTTCCGGAGGAGAAGCCCTTGTACAATCTTCCTCACGCGGCCGAGGTGCGTCCGTGCGAATGGTCGTGTGAACCGTTCATGCGGGACGCGGGAATATATGATGATTTCTATTGTATGGCTGGAAGAGCCGAACTCATGTCGTTCCTCGCAGATAAGTGTGAACATTATCTCCTTCTCACTAATAAATTTGTGCAAAACTTCTACATCAATACTAAAAAGGATCCACCCACTCTTTCGTTTCACCTTTATGATGTCGCTAAGGAAATTACACTTGATGAATTCTTCCGAATTTGCATGCTTCCTAATGAGGATAATTATGCAGACTCACGCCCTTGAAACTTAGAGAATTTTATAGATGACGTAACCGTGGGGGGTCAAGAGGACTTTCCAAAGCTAGAGTTGCTAGTTTACATTTTTTGTTGGAAATATGCCCTAGAGGCAATAATAAATTGGTTATTATTATATTTCCTTGTTCATGATAATCGTTTATTATCCATGCTATAATTGTATTGATTGGAAACTCAAATACATGTGTGGGTACATAGACAACACTGTGTCCCTAGTAAGCCTCTAGTTGACTAGCTTGTTGATCAAAGATGGTTAAGGTTTCCTAGCCATGGACATGAGATGTCATTTGATAACGGGATCACATCATTAGGAGAATGATGTGATGGACAAGACCCAAACTGTAAACGTAGCATTTGATCGTGTCAGTTTATTGCTATTGTTTTCTGCATGTCAAGTATCTGTTCCTATGACCATGAGATCATGCAACTCCCTGACATCGGAGGAGTACCTTGTGTGTATCAAACGTCGCAACGTAACTGGGCGACTATAAAGGTACTCTACAGGTATCTCCGAGGATGTCTGTTGGGTTGGCATGGATCAAGACTGGGATTTGTTACTCCGTATGACGGAGAGGTATCTCAGGGCCCACTCGGTAATACAACATCACAATGAGCCTTGCAAGCAATGTGACTAAAGTGTTAGCCACGAGATCTTGTATTACGGAACGAGTAAAGAGACTTGCCGGTAACGAGATTGAACTAGGTATAGAGATACCGACGATCGAATCTCGGGCAAGTAACATACCGAAGAACAAAGGGAACAGCATACGGGATTAACTGAATCCTTGACATAGAGGTTCGACCGATAAAAGATCTTCGTAGAATATGTAGGAGCCAATATGGGCATCCAGGTCCCGCTATTGGTTATTGGCCGTAGAGGTGTCTCGGTCATGTCTACATAGTTCTCGAACCCGCAGGGTCTACACACTTAACGTTTGGTGACGATTAGTATAATTGAGTTATTATGTTGGTGACCGAAAGTTGTTCGGAGTCCCGGATAAGATCCCGGACATGACGAGGATCTCCGGAATAGTCCGGAGGTAAAGATTGATATATGTGATAATAGTGTTTTGATCTCCGGAAGGGTTCCGAAGTTCACCGGAAGGGGTTCCGGATGTTTACCGAAGTGTTCGGGTGCAGCGACACTTTATATGAGCCAAAGGGATAAAGCCCACAAGGTATTGGAAAGTGCAAAAGTAGTTTTGCTGCCGCGTAAGCGGTACTACCGCTTGGTGAAGCGGTACTACCGCCCGAGCGGTACTACCGCTTGTGTGAAGCGGTACTACCGCCCAAGCGGTACTACCGCTTGTGTGAAGCGGTACTACCGCTTGTGCGCGGCTGTGCACGGTTCGGCAGGGATCCGAGTTGGACTCTTTCCCTGCGGGCCAAACCGACCTTGTGCGGGCAAAACCGACCCGGAGGAGGCTTTTACTCCAAGTTTAGACCCCA
This sequence comes from Elymus sibiricus, assembly GCA_039707655.1. NCBI lineage: Eukaryota > Viridiplantae > Streptophyta > Magnoliopsida > Poales > Poaceae > Elymus > Elymus sibiricus. The sequence goes on from CM077665.1 coordinate 516,340,102, forward strand.
AGGCTCAACATATAAATAGAGGGGCAGGGCTAGCACACGAGACACATCAAGATTTCCCCAAACCGTGTGCGGCAACCCTAACCCTCTAGTTCCTCCGTCATAATCTCCGTAGCGCTTGGCGAAGCCCTGCAGAGATTGTTCCTCACCACCATCACCACGCCGTCGTGCTGCTGGAACTCAACCACTACTTCACCATCGCTCGCTGGATCGAGGAGGTGAAGGCGTCATCAAGCCGTACGTGTGTTGAACGCGGAGGTGCCGTCCGTTCGGCGCTAGTTCGTGATCGGATCGAGGGACGACTTGCGATTTGGATCGCAGAGACGTTCGACTACATCAACCGCGTTTTCTTAAACGCTTCCGCTTAGCGATCTACAAGGGTATGTAGATTCACTCTCCCTCTCGTAGATGCTCATCACCATGGATAGATCTTGTGTGTGCGTAGGAAAATTTTTGTTTCCCATGCAACGTTCCCCAACAGTGGCATCATGAGCCAGGTCTATGCGTAGATGAGATCTCGAGTAGAACACAAACGAGTTGTGGGCGTGGATGTATACATATTGCTTGCCGTTACTAGTTGATATTTGATTCGGCGGTACTGTGAGATGAAGCGGCCCGGACCGACATTACGCGTACACTTACGCGAGACAGGTTCCTTCAACTGACATGTAACTTCGTTGCATAAAGATGGCTAGCGGGTGTCTGTCTCTCTCACTTTAGTTGAATCGATTTCAATGAAGAGGGTTCTTTTAGAAGATCAAAAAGCAATCACTACACCACGTTGTGGTTTTGCGTAGGTAAGAACGGTTCTTGCAAACCCGTAGCAGCCACGTAAAATTTGCAAACAACAATTAGAGGACGTCTAACTTGTTTTTGCAGGGTATGTTGTGATGTGATATGGCCAATTACATGATGAGATATATGTGATGTATGAGATGATCATGTGATGTATAGAATATCACGACTTGCATGTCGATGAGTACGGCAACTGGCAGGAGCCATAGAGTTGTCTTTAATTATTGTATGACCTGCGTGTCAATCATTAAGCGCTATGTAATGCTTTACTTTATCGCTAAACGTTAGCTATAGTCGTGGAAGCAACAGTCAGCGCGACAACCTTATGGCGACACGTTGATGGAGATCAAGATGATGGAGATCATGGTGTCATGCCGGTGACGATGGAGATCATGCCGGTGCTTTGGAGATGGAGATCAAAAGCACAAGTTCATGGCCATATCATGTCACTTATGATTTGCATGTGATGTTAATCCTTTTATGCATCTTATTTTGCTTAGGACGACGGTAGCATTATAAGGTGATCCCTCACTTAAATTTCAAGATAAATTGTGTTCTCCCCAAGTGTGCACCGTTGCGAAAGTTCGTCGTTTCGAGACACGCCGTGATGATCGGGTGTGATAGACTCTACGTTCGCATACAACGGGTGTAAGCCATGTTACACGTGCGGAACACTCGGGTTAAACTTGACGAGCCTAGCATGTACAGACATGGCCTCGGAACACAAGAGACCGAAAGGTCGAACATGAGTCATATAGTAGATATGATCAACATGAAGATGTTTACCATTGAAACCACCTCAACTCACGTGATGATCGGACTTGAGTTGGTGGATTTGGATCATGTTACACTCGAATGACCGGAGGGATGTCAATTTGAGTGGGAGTTTTTAAGTAATATGATTAACTAAACTCATTATCTAAGAACAATAGTCTAAGTTGTCTTTGCTATATTTATGTTGTAGATCATGGCTCGCGCAGTAGCACCCCTGAATTTTAATGCGTTCCTAGAGAAAGCTAAGTTGAAAGATGATGGAAGTAACTTTGTGGACTGGGCCCGTAATCTAAGGATTATCCTTACGGCTTCCCAGAAGGCTTATGTCCTTGATGCACCGCTTGGTGATCCACCCGCTCCAGTTGAGTCTCTAGACGTTGTGAACGCCTGGCAGGCTCGTTCTGATGATTACTCAATAGTTCAATGCGCAATGTTGTATGGCTTAGAACCGGGACTTCAAAGACGTTTTTGAACGTCATGGAGCATATGAGATGTTCCAGGAGTTGAAGTTTATCTTTCAGAAGAATGCCCGGATCGAGAGATATGAGATCTCCGATAAGTTCTATGCTTGCAAGATGGAGGAGAACGGGTCTATCAGTGATCACGTGCTCAGAATGTCTGGGTACTCCACCCGTCTGGCTGAGTTAGGGATGCCCCTTCCGCCAGAGGCTATCACTGACAGAGTTCTTCAATCATTGCCACCTAGCTACAAGAGCTTCGTGTTGAACTATAACATGCACGGGATGAACAAGTCAGTCGCCGAGCTGTTTGCGATGCTGAAAGCCGCTGAGTCTGAAATTCAGAAGGGGCATCAAGTGTTGATGGTCAATAAAACCACTAGTTTCAAGAAAAATGGCAAGGGTAAGAAGGGTAACTCCAAGAAGAGTGGCAAAGCAGTTGCTCCTCTCGTGAAGAAACCCAAGGCTGGACCCAAACCAGAAACTGTGTGTTTTCATTGCAAGGGAACTGGACACTGGAAGCGGAATTGCCCCAAGTATTTGGCTGACAAGAAGGCGGCCAACAACAAACAAGGTATATATGATATACATGTTATTGATGTGTACCTTACCAACTCTCGTTGTAGTGCCTGGGTATTTGATACCGGTGCGGTTGCTCATATTTGCAACTCAAAACAGGAACTGCGGAATAGACGGAGGCTGGCAAAGGACGAAGTGACGATGCGCGTGGGAAATGGTTCCAAGGTTGATGTGATCGCCGTCGGCACGCTCGCTCTTCGATTACCGTCGGGATTAGTGATGAACCTAAATAAGTGTTATTTGGTGCCTGCGTTAAGCATGAACATTATATCTGGATCTTGTTTATTGCGAGACGGTTACTCATTTAAATCAGAGAATAATGGTTGTTCTATTTATATGAGTAATATATTTTATGGTCATGCACCCGATGTGAGGGGTTTATTCTTATTGAATCTCGATAGTAATGATACACATGTTCATAACATTGATGCCAAAAGATGTAGAATTGATAATGATAATACCACTTTCTTGTGGCACTGCCGTTTAGGTCATATTGGCGTAAAACGCATGAGGAAGCTCCATGCTGATGGACTTTTGGAGTCACTTGATTTTGAATCACTTGACACATGTGAGCCATGCCTCATGGGCAAGATGACTAAAACGCCGTTCTCTGGAACAATGGAACGGGCAAGTGACTTATTGGAAATCATACATACTGATGTGTGCGGTCCGATGAGTATTGAGGCGCGCGGTGGTTATCGTTACTTTCTCACCTTCACTGATGACTTAAGTAGATATGGGTATATTTACTTAATGAAACACAAGTCTGAAACATTTGAAAAGTTCAAACAATTTCAGAGTGAAGTTGAGAATCATCGTAACAAGAAGATTAAATTCCTACGATCTGATCGAGGAGGAGAATATCTGAGTTATGAGTTTGGCAGTCACTTAAGACAGTGTGGAATTGTTTCACAATTGACACCGCCTGGAACACCACAGCGTAATGGTGTGTCCGAACGTCGTAATCGAACCTTATTGGATATGGTGCGATCTATGATGTCTCTTGCCGATTTGCCACTATCGTTTTGGGGTTATGCATTAGAGACAGCTGCATTCACTTTAAATAGGGCACCATCGAAATCCGTTGAGACGACGCCATATGAACTTTGGTTTGGCAAGAAGCCAAAGCTGTCGTTTCTTAAAGTTTGGGGATGTGATGCTTATGTCAAAAAGCTTCAGCCTGAAAAGCTGGAACCCAAAGCGGAGAAATGCGTCTTCATAGGATACCCAAAAGAGACAGTTGGGTATACCTTCTACCTCAGATCCGAAGGCAAAGTGTTTGTCGCTAAAAACGGAACATTTCTTGAGAAAGAGTTTCTCTCGAAAGAGTTGAGTGGGAGGAAGATAGAACTTGATGAGGTTGTTGAACCTTTACTTCAACCTGAGAGTAGCGCAGCGCAGAAAGTTGTTTCTGTGGAGCCTACATTAGCTGAAGAGGAAGTTAATGATGATGATGATCATGAAGCTTTGGATCAAGTTGCTATCGAACCTCGTAGGTCGACAAGGACGCGTACTGCTCCTGAGTGGTACGGCAACCCTGTCTTAGAGGTCATGTTGTTAAACAACGATGAACCTACGAGCTATGGAGAAGCGATGATGGGCCCGGATTCCAAGAAGTGGTTAGAGGCCATGAAATCCGAGATGGGATCCATGTATGAAAACAAAGTATGGACTTTGGAAGTATTACCTGAAGGGCGTAAGGCCATTCAGAACAAATGGATCTTTAAGAGGAAGACGGACGCGGACGGTAATGTCACCGTCTATAAAGCTCGACTTGTGGCAAAGGGTTTTTCACAAGTTCAAGGAGTTGACTACGATGAGACCTTCTCACCCGTAGCGATGCTTAAGTCCGTCAGAATCATGTTAGCAATAGCTGCCTTTTTCGATTATGAAATTTGGCAGATGGATGTCAAAACAGCGTTCCTTAACGGTTTCCTTAAGGAAGAGTTGTATATGATGCAACCAGAAGGTTTTGTCGATCCAGAGAATGCTGACAAAGTTTGCAAACTCCAGCGATCCATTTATGGACTGGTGCAAGCATCTCGGAGTTGGAATCTTCGTTTTGATGAGGTGATCAAAGCGTTCGAGTTTATACAAGTTTACGGAGAAGCTTGTATTTACAAGAAAGTGAGTGGGAGCTCTATAGCGTTTCTAATATTATATGTGGATGACATATTACTGATTGGAAACAATATAGAAATGCTGGAAAGCGTAAAGGAATATTTGAACAAGAGTTTTTCAATGAAGGACCTAGGAGAAGCTGCTTTCATATTAGGCATCAAGATCTATAGAGATAGATCGAGACGCTTAATAGGACTTTCACAAAGCACATACCTTGATAAGATTTTGAAGAAGTTCAAAATGGATCAGTCCAAGAAGGGGTTCTTGCCTGTTTTGCAAGGTGTGAAGTTGAGTAAGACTCAATGCCCAGTGACTGCAGAAGATAGAGAAAAGATGAGTGTCATCCCCTATGCTTCGGCCATAGGCTCTATCATGTATGCAATGCTGTGCACAAGACCCGATGTCAGCCTTGCCATAAGTATGGTCGGAAGGTTTCAAAGTGATCCAGGAATGGAACACTGGACGGCGGTCAAGAATATCCTGAAGTACCTGAAAAGGACTAAGGACATGTTTCTCGTTTATGGAGGTGATCAAGAGCTCGTCGTAAAGGGTTACGTCGATGCAAGCTTTGACACTGATCCGGATGACTCTAAGTCGCAAACCGGATACGTATTTATTCTTAATGGGGGTGCGGTTAGCTGGTGCAGTTCCAAGCAAAGCGTGGTAGCTGATTCTACATGCGAAGCGGAGTACATCGCTGCCTCGGAGGCGGCGAAGGAAGGTGTCTGGATGAAGGAGTTCATGACAGATCTTGGAGTAGTGCCTAGTGCGCTTAACCCAATGACTCTGTTTTGTGATAATACTGGTGCCATTGCTCTAGCCAAGGAACCAAGATTTCACAAGAGGACCAGACACATAAAGCGACGTTTCAATTCCATCCGCGATTACATCAAGGAGGACGACATAAATATTTGCAAAGTACACACGGATCTAAATGTTGCAGATCCGATGACTAAACCTCTTCCAAGGGCTAAACATGAACAACACCAGAACTGCATGGGTGTTCGATTCATTACAATGTAAATCACATAGTGATGTGAACTAGATTATTGACTCTAGTGCAAGTGGGAGACTGTTGGAAATATGCCCTAGAGGCAATAATAAATTGGTTATTATTATATTTCCTTGTTCATGATAATCGTTTATTATCCATGCTATAATTGTATTGATTGGAAACTCAAATACATGTGTGGGTACATAGACAACACTGTGTCCCTAGTAAGCCTCTAGTTGACTAGCTTGTTGATCAAAGATGGTTAAGGTTTCCTAGCCATGGACATGAGATGTCATTTGATAACGGGATCACATCATTAGGAGAATGATGTGATGGACAAGACCCAAACTGTAAACGTAGCATTTGATCGTGTCAGTTTATTGCTATTGTTTTCTGCATGTCAAGTATCTGTTCCTATGACCATGAGATCATGCAACTCCCTGACATCGGAGGAGTACCTTGTGTGTATCAAACGTCGCAACGTAACTGGGCGACTATAAAGGTACTCTACAGGTATCTCCGAGGATGTCTGTTGGGTTGGCATGGATCAAGACTGGGATTTGTTACTCCGTATGACGGAGAGGTATCTCAGGGCCCACTCGGTAATACAACATCACAATGAGCCTTGCAAGCAATGTGACTAAAGTGTTAGCCACGAGATCTTGTATTACGGAACGAGTAAAGAGACTTGCCGGTAACGAGATTGAACTAGGTATAGAGATACCGACGATCGAATCTCGGGCAAGTAACATACCGAAGAACAAAGGGAACAGCATACGGGATTAACTGAATCCTTGACATAGAGGTTCGACTGATAAAAGATCTTCGTAGAATATGTAGGAGCCAATATGGGCATCCAGGTCCCGCTATTGGTTATTGGCCGTAGAGGTGTCTCGGTCATGTCTACATAGTTCTCGAACCCGCAGGGTCTACACACTTAACGTTTGGTGACGATTAGTATAATTGAGTTATTATGTTGGTGACCGAAAGTTGTTCGGAGTCCCGGATAAGATCCCGGACATGACGAGGATCTCCGGAATAGTCCGGAGGTAAAGATTGATATATGTGATAATAGTGTTTTGATCTCCGGAAGGGTTCCGAAGTTCACCGGAAGGGGTTCCGGATGTTTACCGAAGTGTTCGGGTGCAGCGACACTTTATATGAGCCAAAGGGATAAAGCCCACAAGGTATTGGAAAGTGCAAAAGTAGTTTTGCTGCCGCGTAAGCGGTACTACCGCTTGGTGAAGCGGTACTACCGCCCGAGCGGTACTACCGCTTGTGTGAAGCGGTACTACCGCCCAAGCGGTACTACCGCTTGTGTGAAGCGGTACTACCGCTTGTGCGCGGCTGTGCACGGTTCGGCAGGGATCCGAGTTGGACTCTTTCCCTGCGGGCCAAACCGACCTTGTGCGGGCAAAACCGACCCGGAGGAGGCTTTTACTCCAAGTTTAGACCCCAAGGCTCAACATATAAATAGAGGGGCAGGGCTAGCACACGAGACACATCAAGATTTCCCCAAACCGTGTGCGGCAACCCTAACCCTCTAGTTCCTCCGTCATAATCTCCGTAGCGCTTGGCGAAGCCCTGCAGAGATTGTTCCTCACCACCATCACCACGCCGTCGTGCTGCTGGAACTCAACCACTACTTCACCATCGCTCGCTGGATCGAGGAGGTGAAGGCGTCATCAAGCCGTACGTGTGTTGAACGCGGAGGTGCCGTCCGTTCGGCGCTAGTTCGTGATCGGATCGAGGGACGACTTGCGATTTGGATCGCGGAGACGTTCGACTACATCAACCGCGTTTTCTTAAACGCTTCCGCTTAGCGATCTACAAGGGTATGTAGATTCACTCTCCCTCTCGTAGATGCTCATCACCATGGATAGATCTTGTGTGTGCGTAGGAAAATTTTTGTTTCCCATGCAACGTTCCCCAACATTTTTCCCATCCTACGCTATTATTCATTATTTGCAGGGATATGTATAACTAGTAGGGGGAAAGTGGAATGCTTAGTTCACCTGACTTAGCTATTTTACGATGCGCGCTTTATAGTGATAGAACTTTCAGCTTGGGCGCCATTGTTCCTCGACGGTTACACACAAACCGTTCGAAGGGTGCCATCTTTGGTGGTATTTATGTTGCCCGCCTCGCTAGACGTTTTCAGATTCCTATTAGGCACGCTGAGGAGGAGCTTTTGCCTGTTAAATATCTTAATTACGGTATCATGGTTTTACATGACTTCATTGATTGTGGCAGAGTACGGTTCCGGTATAACTTTGTATTTAGTCAACGTACTTGTGAGAAGATTATTTTGCCTGCTCCTGCCTTGTTTGATCTTTTCAGTGGTAGGTACACCTTTACGCTTGAGGACATCTACCCTTATTGGCGAATAACACCACCCGTAGAACCGGAGACAGAGCAATCGCCGGAACCCGAGTCTGATCCTGAGTGGGAGCCCGCACCAGAGCAGGCCTATCAGTGGGATGCTCAGGAGCATCCGCGGTACCATGGATTCGACCACTTTGATCCGTGGCCCTAGACCAAGCTAGGCCAAAAGCCTAAGTTTGGGAGAGTACGTATTTCTCACCGACATTATATTCATGTACCACACACTCATTCCAGTTGTCGGTGTTCATCCTTTTTCATTGTATAATCCGTCAGTAGTTCTATTTTCGCTTTCTTTTGTGTGTTTGAAAAACTTTCAAAAACCCAAAAATATTTCTTGTTTCTTTTCTGTTTTTCTTTCTTGTTTAATTAGATTGCATCATTAAAAGAAAATCCAAAAATATTTCTCGTTCTTCTTCCTATTTGTTGGGAGCTTTCCCATGTAAATAGTTTTTCTCGCTTTTTGTTTTCCTTTGTTAATTTGCTTTCTTCATAAAAACTAAAAACTCCAAAAACATGTTAGTGTATTTCTCTGAAATTCTTTTCCTTTCTTTGAGTTGTCATAAAGAGAAGACTATGCTATAATTGATAAATGGCACATATGTTATATTGTGGCTCTAACAAAGAGCCAATGTTACCTTGTCTTCTCCCTTGAATGAATGTTTTGCAAATCCCAGCTTAGTCCACAACACACTTGCACTATTATTATTTTCACATCATTCGGTCGTGCAAGTGAAAGGCAATTATGACGATAATTTGATGAAGTGATTGCGGTAAAGGAAGCTGGTATGAACTCTTCTTGTTTTCCATTTTTGTAAATATGTTTAGCTCATTCGCTCTTGATTCAACATATTATGAGTAAACATGTTTGTGATGATAATTAAAGATTATAGTTGCCCATGCCATTCTTAAATAGCTAGGAGTGGATAATGATTTATCTTCTGTGTCAACATGCATTAAAATGATTATGATGTAGTATGTTAGCATGGTATCCTCCTCTCAGTAATTCGAGTAGCTTGACTTGGCACATGTGCAAACATGCAGTTAATTCAAAATCAATGCAGCCTTCATGATATTTATGTTCAGTGTGTTTATATCCTACTCATGCTAATGTTCAATGTTAATTATTCGCAATACATGACTATGACCGTTGTCGCTCTCTAGCTGGCCGCGTCCCAGTCTATTTGCTAGCCTTCATCTGCGGGAATGATGCTTGTGCATCCAAAATCCTTAAACCAAATTTGTTCCATATGAGTCCATCATATCTACCTGTATGCGGTATTACCCTGTCGTTCCAAGTAAATTTGCATGTGCCACCTGTAATCATTCAAACAAATATATATTTTGTGTGCTTGTACTGCTCATGGAGCGACGGGGCGGTTAGTATCTTCCATGCTAAGCGGGTTATTCGCACAACGAGTGTTTATTCACTTGTCATCGCACGAGAGAGACTGATAAAAAGGATGTCAATTCTTAAATAATCAATAATAAATAAAACAAACTCCCCTGGAAAGTTGAATGTTGGAGGGCACTTGTGGATTCGATCAGCCATGGCTTGTGTATGAATGGTGGAGGGAAGTAAACTTTACAATTCCGCTTGGGAACCGCTTATAATGTGTTTAGCATGGAAGATACCGAAATCCATTGTCGTTGACAGGAAAAGCACACCACCCAAAATTATACTTTCATCTATGTTTTAAACCATGAGCTCTGGCACAGCTGCAAATCAATGATTCCCTCTGCGAAGGGCATTTCCATTTACTCTCATGTTATTTACTTTTATTGTTGAGCCATCATAGCACCAGACCTGAGAGCGCTATTGTCATTTTTATGCATTGAGTCTAGTTAATGTTGGATGTGAGCATGATTGGATCTCTTCTACCTTGAATTACAATGTTTAGTCGCTGCTTGAACCTCAGAGGTGTTCTACATTTATGTTTTGCGGTCTCACAAAGGGCTAGCGAGATACCATGTTATCATATTATATCAGGGTTGTTTTGACAAATTGTTGGCATCCGAGAAACCTTATTATTGCTCGCGAGCTAGTTATGCTTTGTCATGAGTAAATATGAGAACTAAGTGTTATTATTGACATGGCTAGTTTATGATCATTGATAAAAACCTGATCATTGAGTTAAGCATATATACAGCAACGAGAACAAAATAATTTGTAAAAGTTTTCTTTATCACTTTCAGTTTGTCAACTGAATTGCTTGAGGATAAGCAATGAGTTAAGCTTGGAGGAGTTGATACGTCTCAAACGTATCTACTTTTCCAAATACTTTTGCTCTTGTTTGGACTCTAATTTGCATGATTTGAATTAAACTAACCTGGACTGACACTGTTTTCAGCAGAAATACCATGGTGTTGTTTTGTGCAGAAATAAAAGTTCTCGTATTGAGCTGAAAATTGACGGGGATTTATTTTGCAATATGTAAAAATATTGGCGAATGAACCAACATCAGAAGACCCATCAGGTGGCCACAAGCCATGGGGGCTCCCCGCCCCCCAGGGCACGCCGGGGTGGCTTGTGGGCCACCCGAGAGGCCTCCGACGCTCATCTCCTTATATAAGGTGTCTTTTGTCCTAGAAAAAATGAGAGAGAAAGATTCATCACGTTTTACGAGACAGAGCCGCCACCACCTGTCGTTCAGACATGGAGGGCTGATCTGGAGTCCGTTCGTGGCTCGTGAGAGTGGTAATCGTCGTCGTCGTCATCACCAACCCTTCTCCATCAACAATTCTAGGATGATCACCATCGGGAGTGAATAATTCCTTTATAGGATTATTGGACGGTGATGGGATTGGATGAGATTTGTCATGTAATCGAGTCAATTTGTTAGGGTTTGATCCCTAGTATCCACTATATTTTGAGATTGATATTGCTATGACGTTGCTATGCTTAATGCTTGTCACTAGGTCCCGAGTGTCAAGATTTCAGATCTGAACTTATTATGTTTCTATGCATATGAAAGTGTTTCGTATCCTATCTTGCAAGTTGTATGCACCTATTATGTGATATGATTCATAGACCCCAAAGTGACAAAAATTAGGATCATCTCTGGTGATGGCCGTAGTATGAGGAGTTCATATATTCACTAAGTGTTAATACTTTGTTCCGGTTCTCTATTAAAAGGAGGCCTTAATATCCCTTACTTTCCCTTTGGACCCCGCTGCCACGGGAATGTAGGACAAAAGATGTCATGCAAGTTCTTATTATAAGCATGTATGACTATATACGGAATTGATGCCTACATGATGAATGTTGGGACTGTTACATGATGAATGTCATCCAAATCAATTATCCATCACTGATCTATGGCCTAGGCTTTTCTCATATTGATCTTCGCTAACTTACTTTCGCTACTGCTGCTGTTACAATCGCTACAATCTGCTAATTTTCGTTGTTCCTGTTACTATTGTTACTGTGCTACTAAACACTTTGTTGTAGAAAAGATATCTTCAGGTGTGGTTAAATTGAAAACTCAACTGCTAAGGCTCATAAATATTCTTTGGCTCCCCTTGTGTCGAATCAACAAATTTGGGTGAAATACTACCCTCGAAGACTGCCGCGGTCCCCTATACTTGTGGGTTATTCGTGGTGCTCGGGCGTACATGTTCGGATCGATCGTGTTAGGGCATATCAAACGTGGATCGAGTTAGGGCATCTCTCATCTTTACACTAACGCGTTCGGTTGTCCGAAATCCCACAAACTAGACACAAATCAGGAGGGCTTTTTGGGCGTCCGGACCGTCGTCACCTGCGCGTTTGACATCCCGGTCTCACCCCAAAACCCTCACCGCCTGAAGGGATTATCACACACTCGTGTCGGTCAAGCCGCTCGAAAGCGGACGTGACTCCAAACAACATTGATACGGGTCAGACCGACACCACACTGCACCACTCCTCGCTCAAAGAGCGGGCCCAACCTCGAGAAAAACTCATCCCCAACTAAAAAACATCCCAGACCCACCTATAATCGACCCCCACCAGAATATCTAGCACAAGCGAACCACGTACCCCTACCAAATACACACATCACTAGTTCCGCGTACAGTGTCGTTTTCGATTCCGGAAGGATGGTTCCAAAGAGATTCTCCCTTGTCGAGGCCCCCGCACTGAGGCGACCCATCTAGCCAGGTTCCATTCCATCTAGCCCAGTTTTCTTCGCTGAGACAGAAGCCCAGAGGCGGCATAGAGCTTTGCTCAAGGAACGTCGCCGGTGGATGCAGGAGGAAGAAGACTTCGACACCCTAAGAATTTGGATGAATTTTCCAATTTGTTAGGAGTTTTTTGTTAGGGTTTGTGCTACTTAATATATGTCCTTTGGCATTTTCATTAAAAACAATGGCTTGGAAAATAAGTTATTTTTACCCGTGCATACTTCATATGTAGGTTTCAATGTACGTAGGTGGTACCCGTAGATTTTCTTTACTCTCTCGGTGGCAAAGCTCACAAATTGTCGAGAGAGGGGGCGAAACACAAAATATGAGTGCTTGGGGTGGGTACAAGGCTACGAAATTTCAAATCTAAGCCTACCAAAAATTTATTTTCCTCATACCCCCCCCCCCCCCCCCCCCCCCGACATACCCATATCTGTGCCGGTGCTCCCTCCGTTCCATAATATTATGTGCATAAAGTTTTGAGGGATATATATATATATAGGAAAATGGGTTAGTACTCCTAGGAGTACATACTCCTATGCCACGTGTGTCGTTTGATTTTTCCAGGACTGCCTTGTTGGATCCACGATAAAGACATTTAGCATTTAATAATTAGATAATTATCTGCTGATCATGTACAGTTTGAAAAGTTGTTCCATATTTATAGGGATAAGCCACCTACAGATTCGTTAAAATCCCCCAAAAGAAGCTGGACGTAGCCGTATAACAAGGAAATGTCATTTGAGGTGGGCGTCTCGGCAAGATGCAGCAACCAGTAGGTTCGGCGACGACGGAGACGAGATGCCACCGGCAGCCAGCTCTTCCCGGGGACGAGATGCTAGGTATGAATATACTTTTAGTGCATGCAACTTTGACTTGCATCACGGGGCAGATCAAGGGAGTGCCTCGCATGCATGCATATTCTTCCAATCGGCATTGTTGGTGACGAGTTACATCAATCCATCAGCAAATTCATAGGCATACATGCCTGCATGATGAGATAAGACGAATTTGTTATCTCTGCTCTTTGCACTAGTTAATAGATATGGTATGCATGCCTCAATCCTGATCTAGGTAATCTGAATCGGAAATTGGACTACATACAAGCTGTGTTCCGCCCGCCGCCGGGGCGTCTTCTTCACGCAAGCCATGCATAGAGGCTTGATTTTTCCTTGACACGAGTACACCTACACAGCGCAGTGGACTTCAGCGATGTGGCATGGCGATCTAGATCAAGCTGGCATGATTGATCCACCACAACAGCCATGCATGGACGACATGACATACATGATGCCAAATTAGACAAATTTTGTTTTGTTATCTGCGTAGAAAAATACCTGTATAAGAAATGAATTATGCTCCCATATTGTATTCTTAATCTATTAATTGTACTACTCATTTATGTACTATAATTTTGAATTAATTGTACTCGATTTTATTGTATACTACTTTTCTGATGGCATTGTACCAATTTTTTAGTTTATAATTCCTTTCGGATGAATTATGATCCATTAAAAAAATTGAGGTATATAGTCCATAAAAAAACTTGTATATAACAATACACAAGAAGGAGTTCATTCTCCATAAAAAGATAGTATATACTCTATTTATTCTAGACTAGTATATATACTCCTAATTACAAATGACAGTATATACTCCTATCTAAAAAGAGTTGTATATACTCGTAACAATATATGCTAATTGGCAAGCAGTATATACCACTTGAAAAGTTGTACTACAACCTAAGGAAGTATGCATATATATACTCTGAGTATGTAAAATGCAGTATATACCCAGACTAAAAAAGGTCAGTATCTACTACTTAAGAAGTGCAGTATATACTCCTTGGAAAAGTGCAGTATCTACTACTTAAGAAGTGCAGTACACATGTATTGCTGCAAAAAGAAATGAGACTATGTATATACTCAAGGGTAAGATGGCAGTATATACCGTTGGAAAAAACTAGTAGCATGTACACCTTAAAAACTATACTTTTTAGGGATGTCAGGTATGCCTAGACGAGTATATTACATATATACCTCTTGGTTTCCCAGGAAAAAAATAGTATATCTCTTTGTTTATTGCTAGCAGACTGTTAATCACTATGCGCAAGAGTCATGTGTATATATGTGAAATATACTCATTTTTTAGATAAAATATACTCCCTTTTTTTGTTGAAAATATACTTGTTTTTACTATAAAAAATGACTAAGGTATAGTCTAGCTGTCACGTACAAGCTGCTAACAAACTGGCCATTTTTCAAAGTGAAGCTAGTGGCTGCGTGTGCCTTGATTTTAGGACGTGGTTATGCATGCATAGGTAGCTTCTCAACCGCACCGGCCGCACGAATTAGTTAGCAGCTATCGGTTTACCTTATCCACTAGCATGGGAGTACATACCCCCGAGAGTATAAAAGAGGTGTCATGTATATATATATATATATATATATATATATATATATATATATATATATATATATATATATAAATGAAACTCCACACAATTGATGATAATAAAATTAAAATGTGAATATTGTTTACGTACTTCAAATTGTTCTGAAGATATGCCCCGCTCAGAGGTCGAGTGGCGAATGAACTCGCAAACGTAGTATCCACATAAATTATTCCCGGGTGCCTGCCACAAGCACTTTACGAGAATAGAGTTCAATCAAAATGATAATTAAGCATGATAATGGTATTGAAACTAGAATCAATGAGAGATGCGCGGTACTAGCTAGTAGTACTTACTTTGGGATGTGAAAATCGCAGCTCCTTTATCCCTGCCTTTATCCAGTCACCCCTAACCTGGTTGGTGAACTTTTTTCAAACCCTTTCCGGCAAAGAAAATGATTACTTGATATCAGGAAATGAACGAAAGTTGCCGATATGGTGCGATAATGATTGAACTTACTTCTGAAGCATTCGACTCATATCCGTCCACTCCTTAGGCTCTTTACGTCATGAGTCCAAGACAATTACTCGTCCCTCGTCAAGCTGAATGGCTAGCAAAATAAAGTAGAACCTGCGCACGCATAACTCATCAATTACACTTAACCTCGAGTAAGTGAAACAGAATGTGCACAAGACAGTAACACTCACTTGAAGTTGTAAGGAAATAGTATTTTCCTTCTGTTTTGTTGTCCATGTAACGCCTTTAGCAAGTTTCTCTCTGTTTCATCGGGGCTTTTTTGTACCGTATATTCATTTACGTTATTTGGGTTAATGAACCCAATGTCAAAGATTTGTCGTTTTTTGCATTCGAGGATCTTCAATCTACATAATATAGTGTGAGGATAATTATACATGCAATGAACGAGCTGAGCTAGAGACTTAGGGGCTGTTTGGTAGCTCGCTGGCTCCCAGCTTCCGTAAATCTGCGAGCGGAGCTAGCCCGAACGGCCCAGCTCCAAGAAGCTGGCTTCCTGGATCGGAGCGGCATGCATGTACAAAAATTCGGAGCGACGGTTTCAGCGATCTCAGAAATCGGGAATCTGGAGTTGGCTTTATTTACGAGCAGCTGCCACCGCGAAGTGAATCGAGGGGGTCACGTACCGGTTCGCTACTTCTATTTCCCCTGTGCTCGTGTGTTCGACTGGGCCCTAAGGCCACCTTACCTGTTGAGCCGGCTGGGCTCCAGCCCGCCCAGGCAGGTTGGCCTGCTAACGCGTACGAGAAGCTGGAGCGAGGAGCCGAACAAATTTCTGAGCGCTAGCACTCGCGTCGGAAGCTGGCGATCGAAAAGAGAAGCTGGATTTGAGGATTTATTGGAGTTGGGGAGCTGCCGAACAGGCCCTTAATTATAGAAAAAAATACTTACACACAATAGCAACTGACGATAGTTTTGTCGAGGGCGTCTTGATTGTATAACTGAAAAAATTCTTCAAATTCAATGTACTACGCCTGGACTCCATTGAAGTAGTGTTCATCTTTAATTCCCACGAAGATACTGTTGGTCCCTTCCTTGCAGGCTTTCAAGTACCATTCATGTAATTTTCGCATCATCGTTGGTAGACGCGGGAGCTGCTCACGTCTGACGAGAGGCTTCCCGTGCTCGTATCTTAAGGCTGCTACTACCTCAGCCTTTTCGAACTGTACCTCATCGCCTATGTAATCACCAAGAGTGATAGCAAGACCACCGGCCGCTATCTCCGAATCATTAGCGATATCTGTAAACACCTTGAGCGGGGGGCACGATTGCTTTTCTTGTTCGCCGAGCTGGGGATTGTTTTCCCACTTCTTGCACCACTGCTACTTAAGCTTCCCGACCGCTTCGCTTGACCAAATGTCTTTTCAATACAGCGGTCATAGTTTGATTGCGGCGGAGGCGGTGGTGGTTGCCTAAGGGCATCCAGACATCGCTTCGCTTTTACCGGATCTACTTTCTCCTTTGGAGGTGGACGTGTCGGTGCAAGCTGGCGTCTCACTTCTTCAGCCACGATGTCATTGTTTTCCTCGACAGTCATGTCGTAGGGTAACTTGGGAGGAGCCTTCTTGACGCTTGGGCCTGCTCTGGATTTCTTCGTTGTTGTACTGCTGCTAGCCGCTAGAGCGGCGGCGGCTCCCTTCCGCCGTTGCTGAGGCGGAGGAGTCGGATTCCACTGATGCGGTGGAGGAGGCGGAGTCCGCTGATGCGGCAGAGGAGGCAGAGTCCGCTGACGCGACGGAGACAGCTGAGGCGGAGGAGGATTCTGCTGAGGGGCCTCCTTCGGCTGAGTCTGCTGAGGGGCCTCCTCCGTCTGAGTCTGCTGAGGGGCCTCCTCTGGCTGAGTCTGCTGAGGCGGCGTCCAGTTTGGAAGCACGATGTTTTCCTTTCTCCATAGACAGGTAGTCCTGGCGGCATTTTCCAGATGAATCTCCCCTTCACCTGTAGGGTATTCAAGCTCCAGCCCCTCAAATCCGTTCATAACTTCATCCACCCCGACAACAGCAAAGCCATCTGGAATCGGAGCGAAATGGAAAGTTCCATCAGGTCGAGGAGGTAAGACATAGCCGACCGCCACCTTCAAGGTTAGGTTATGGCATTTCGCAATTAGCTCACAATGTTCCCTCTCCATGATACCATCCACGGGGTAGCGAGGAGCCGTGATATCAGGCTGAACGAGCTCCGTGGAAGCCACGCTGCTTTTCCGCTGAGATGGTGGGGTAGCTTCGTGGGCAGTATCGAATGAAGGATCTTCGTGCCGCTGATATGGTGGGCCGGTAATAGCTCGCTGACTGGTACGTGCCTCTAGCAACGCTGATCTTTCTTCCATCTTCTGCATTCGGTCTGATTCCTCTTTCTTCTTTCTCCCTCGGCTTCTATAACCAGTGCTGTCCGGAAACCCATACTTCCCTGCAATGGAGCCTGATGTGCCTCTAGTTCATCCAGGGTGTTCAGGATTCCCGAGGACCTTTGACAGCTCGTCCTTCTCTCTGTCGGGATGGAACCTCCCTTCCTGCACTTCTTTGATTGCTTCCTGAATCATTTTGACTGGTGTTTCAAGTTGAGCTTTCGTGAAAACACACTTCCCTGTTTCTGGGTTCAAAGTTCCCCCATGCCCGAAGAACCAAGTCCTACACCGATCGGGCCAGTTCAATGTCGCTGGTTGGACCCCTTTAGCAAGCAGCTCGTTCTCAGCTTTGTCCCACGTAGGCCGGGCAACATTGTAGCCACCTGACCCCGTAACATGGTGATACTTCTTCTTTGTAGCATTTATCTTATTTGTCTGTGACCTATTCTTAGCTTTCTCTAATTTCTTGTACACTACAAATGCGGGCCAGTGATCTTTTATCTTCGCATATTGACCGGTGAATTCTGTAGTCTCGTCTTTCTTGACAAACTTTTTGTTCAATGGTTTCTTCCAGTTCTTGAATAGTTCTGCCATCTTTTTAAGAGCAAACGCCTTGACTTTTCGCTGTATAACTGGGTTATTTATATCCTCCTCTGGTAGTAGGCTGAAATTTGTCGTCAGAGAGTTCCAAAGCTCATCTTTCTGTCTATCGTCGACATAAGAAACTTCACCGTCCTTCTTCTTATTCCATTCTTGGATGCTGATCGGGACGCTGTCCCTAACAATAACTCCGCACTGATGTATAAATTTGTCTTTGGTCCGCTTGGGAGCAATCGGTTGGCCATCTGGAGCGACTTCTTTGATTGTGAACCTTTCATCCCGGTCCAACCTTTTCTTCGGGCCTCGTCTCTTTACAGAAGTTTGGCTCGATCCGGAGGGCTAAAAGAAGAAAGAAGCGTTAATATATGTACATACAAAACAACTAATGCATCTAGTCAGCAGAGGCTTAATTAATATATATATATATATATACCTCGCCGGACTTTGCAACAGTTAAGGCTCCAACACCGGCGGAGCCGTCATCTCCTTCCTCCTCCATTCGATCACCGGAGCCGTCATCTCCTCCCTCCTCCATTCGATCATCGGAGTCATCATCCTCTCTTCCCTCACCATCGGTGTCGTTGAGAAACGACAAGGTGATATCATCACCTCCGTCGCGGATTATATCCCCCAACAACTCTTCTTTTTCTAAGTCTCTGTCCATAGTTTCTGTAAATATCACAACATGGCAATATACAACCATGAGAGATGGATTAGTGGAAAACATAGACCTAATCACAACAAGTAATCATATGCATATGAGCAATGGATTAGTGGCAAACATCATGCAAAGTTGACAAGTTTTATAACAGTCAGTTTCAGACGATCGTCGAGGACTCCTCCCCCCTCATGTCTGATGAGTCGTCCTATCTTTCGGGAGAGGATACTATGCGGACCGCCTCTCTCATGCCTGTCCGACATGCAAATCATGTTTTCATATGCCTCAAAATCAAAGTTATCGGGGTTATGTTTTAACGACCCCCCCCCCCCCTCATGTCGAAGTTATCGGGGTTATGTTTTAACGACCCCCTCTCTCATGTTTTCATATGCCTCAAAATCAAAGTTATCGGGGTTATGTTTTAACGACAAGATGAATACAAGATTTATACACAAGATGAATACAAAATGAATACAAGATTTATACACATGGATGAATACACAACTCAACAAATGAACCAACCATCATCCTATGAACAAAACTCAACATACAACAAATGGACACCTTTTGTCAAATAGCGGAGGGACGATCAGGGACCAACTCCACGGAGATGAAACACCACAACCTGTAATTTCACCGAGTGAAAAATGAATTAGGCAAACCCATGGCAAACTTGCTTACTGAAATAATTCAAATGACCCCTAGATCAATGGCAATCATCATGACAAGTTGACAAGTATTAACAGATTTTCAGACTTAGTGATATTTGCATAGTGGCAGAAAACAGATTCATGATGCAACCTTTGAGGCAAGTAAAATATATGCTACAGTAGTTTTTCATGGCAACAAAGAGCATGGCAAGCATGTACTAATTACCCTCAACAAAACACCCTTACTGATCATGATCCAAAGATGCACAGATTTTTTGTAAACCTCAAGGCAAAATGCAAAGTATTAATACCTGCCAGTTTCAGACTTATAGAAAAATAGCATGGCATGGCAGAAATGAATAGATAGCAAGTTTACAAGCATGTAGCACTCACTACACATCCTAACATGGCATTAACTAAAATCTACCAGCAAGATGACATCAAAATGCTCCTACTTCATGTTCAAAGATTGCCCAAAAGATGCTTGCATTAAAACATACAAAAAAGACAAAATGAACTCTAATGCAAAAAAAATGTTCTTCAATTTTTTTTAGTAACCACTCATCATATCTCAATTTTGAAGCACATCTCACACAGCTATTTAACAACATCTCAAATTGGAAAAAAAGCTAATGAATCTATTTTAGAAACTAGCATATTGGTCCAATCGAATATGTGATTCTCATCCTTTAGCAAGATCAACATCAACATCTCACAGAACATCTACCATGGCAAATTCACGCACGTTTTTTAGATAAAAATTACTAAAATTTGCCATATTACTTCTACCATGGCAAATTCATGCACATTTTGTTCTCCCTAAGCAAAAATTGGATCAAAGATTATAAAAAAATTCTGTCCATTAAGATCACTCCTTATTCAACATTGATAATATGCTCACTGGAAATCACATTAAAAAAATAACAAAAAGGAAAAAAAAGGAAAAAAAGAGGGGCGGTCGGAGCGGCCGGAGCGCGGGCGGCGTCGGCGTCGGGGCGGGTGGCGGCATCGGGGCGCAGGGGGGGGAGGAGAGGAGGGAAACGGACCGGCGGCTCATAGTGTTGCAGGGGAGCGGGGACGGCATCGGGGCAGGGCGCGGCGAGGGCGTCGGCGATGGCGAGGAGGCCCGGCGACGGCGATCTCCGGCGCAGTAGCTTGGCGGCGTCGTGCTGTGGTTTGGCCGTCGGGGAGAGAATGGGAGATTGGGGGGAAAATTTTCTAAGTCCCCTTTATATAGCCCCACCTTTAGTCCGAGTTGGTGGCTCGGACCGGGACTAAAGGTCCCCCTTTAGTCCCGGTCCGAGCCACCAACCGGGACTAAAGGTGAAGTCCCGGTTGGTGGCTCGGACCAGGGTTGGAGCCACCAACCGGGACTAAAGGCCTGTTCCTGGCACGGCCGAGGGGCGGTGGAACTTTAGTCCCACCTCGCCAAGCGAAGCGCGCTCGCAGTGGTTTAAAAGCCCTGCTGCGGCTGCCAAGTCGAGCTCCTCTCTAAAGCAGACCGTGGGCCTAAATTCCCTCTTTGCCCTACCCTGTTGGGCCTACTTGCCTCGCGGGCCTGCATCCTGGCCCATGTATAGTTGGGTTTCTAGTCGTATCATGCCATGGTGGCCTAGTAGGCGGGCATTTTTTTTATTTTTTATGTTATTTTTTGCATATTAAAGTTTTTAACAAAAAATACTTTATGAATTTTTTTGCTATTAAAGTTTTTAACAAAAAAATACTTTATGAAAATTATTTTTGCTATTAAAGTTTTTAACAAAAAATACTTTGATAATTTTAGTTGCATAAATTTTATATAATTTTAAGTTAATATTATTTTGATCATAACTAGAGGTTTATAAAAGCTTTTTAGTTGATTCTTTTTGCTATTGAAGAATATTATAGTTTTGTTTTAGTTGATCATAACAAAATATTATAATTGATTCTTTTTAGTTGATTCTTTTTGCTATTAGAGTTTTATAAAAGCTTTTTAGTTGATTATTTTAATGATTTGTTTTCAGCTAAATGACCATGAAATTAAAAAACACTACAAATGAAGAATATTATAAAAGACTTTTTGTTAACCTAATAATGTTATATATTTTTTCTGTTAAGTAATTAGTATTTTCTTTTTTTCATGCATTTAATGATTTTTTTTGACCTAAATGACCCTGAAGTTGAAAAGCACTACAAATGAACTCTGAAAAGGTTGAAACTTGGCATGGTATCATAATTTCACCCACATAGCATGTGCTAAAAAGTTTAGAGGGTTACGGCAAAAACTGGATGCACTTCGTGTACAAACTGGACAATCTCTTTCGGAGTATCAAGGTTTCGGATGAAAACTCATCTATTACAAAGGGATTTCATTTTTTGACATGTAACTGCAGTGATATTCTAGATCAAAGCCATCATTAGAATAGTTGTGGAGCATAACTATGGCTTTCAACCCAGAATCAAAGGTGCAAAATATTCGGTTATCTTGTATATGTCGAACAGTTACTTGAACAATCGTACCATCTGATATGTTGTCTTCACTAAAGAGAAAGTCTTCACTTTTTCTTCGCGTGTGTCCCTTGCTTATTGCGGCGTAACCATGGATAATCTTCATCGTTTAACAGGATGCTAGGGTCAGCCTTCACTTTGAATGGAGGAATTTCATGAAACTTTTCATAATCTTTAGACATGTCTGTCTTGTTCTCCACTCCCACGATGTTTCTTTTCCCTGAAAGAACTATGTGGCGCTTTGGCTCATCGTATGATATATTCGCTTCCTTATCTTTTCTTTTTCTCGGTTTGGTAGACATGTCCTTCACATAGAAAACCTGCACCACATCATTGACTAGGACGAATGGTTCGTCTGTGTACCCAAGATTGTTGAGATCCACTGTTGTCATTCCGTACTGCGGGTCTACCTATACCCTGCCTCCTGACAGATTGACCCATTTGCATCGAAACAAAGGGACCTTAAATTCATGTCCATAGTCAAGTTCCCATATCTCCTCTATGTAACCATAATATGTGTCATTTGCCCTATTGGTGATTGCTGCATCAAAGCGGACACCACTGTTTTGGTTGGTGCTATTTTTATCTTGGTCGATCGTGTAAAATGTATTCCCATTTATCTCGTACCCTTGGTAAGTCAATACAGTCGAAGATGGTGTCCTGGCCAACAAGTACAGCTCATCTCCAACAGTGTGGTTACGTATGAGATGTATTTGCAACCAACCGCCGAAAGTCCCGATGTGTTCACGTGTAATCCAGTCGTCAGACTGCTCCGGGTGTTTGGAGCGCAGAATATTCTTGTGTTCATTGATATACGGGGCCACCAAGGTAGAATTATGTAGAACTGTGTAGTGTGCTTGCGCCCAAGAATGCCCATCCCTACATATTATTGAATCCGCTCCTAGAGTGCCTTTTCCACTCAGTCTCCCCGCATACCGCGATTGAGGGACACCAATCGGCTTAAGGTCAGGAATAAAGTCAACACAAAACCCAATAACCTCCTCTCTTTGATGGCCCGTGGAGATGCTTCCTTCTGGCCTAGCACGGTTACGAACATATTTCTTTAAGACTCCCATGAACCTCTCAAAGGGGAACATATTGTGTAGAAATACAGGACCCAGAATGGCAATCTCGTCGACTAGGTAAACTAGGACGTGCGTCACAATATTGAAGAAGGATGGTGGGAACACCAACTCGAAATTGACAAGACATTGGACCAAATCATTCTGTAACCTTGGTAGGATTTTTGGATCGATTACCTTCTGAGAAATTGCATTGAGGAATGCACATAGCTTCACAATGGCTAATCGAACATTTTCTGGTAGAAGCCCCCTCAATGCAACCGGAAGAAGTTGCGTCATAATCACGTGGCAGTCATGAGACTTTAGGTTCTGGAATTTTTTTCTCTGCCATGTTTATTATTCCCTTTATATTCGACGAGAAGCCAGACGAGACCTTAATACTGAGCAGGCATTCAAAGAAGATTTCCTTCTCTGCTTTGGTAAGAGCGTAGCTGGCAGGACCTTGATACTGCTTTGGATGCATGCCATCTTTTTCGTTCACACATTGCTGGTCCTCCCGTGCCTCCGGTGTATCTTTTGTCTTCCCATACACGCCCAAGAAGCCTAGCAGGTTCATGCAAACATTCTTCGTCACGTGCATCACGTCGATTGCAGAGCTGACCTCTAGGTCTTTCCAATAGGGTAGGTCCCAAAATATAGATTTCTTCTTCCACATGGGTGCGTGTCCCTCAGCGTCATTCGGAACAGATTGTCCGCCAGGACCCTTTCCAAAGATTACTTGTAAATCCTTGACCATATCAAGTATATCATCACCAGTACGGAGGACGTGCTTCTTCCGGTGATCTGCCTCACCTTTGAAATACTTGCCTTTCTTTCTTAAGGCATGCTTGGTCGGAAGAAATCGACGATGTCCCAGGTACACATTCTTCTTGCATTTGTCCAAATATATACTTTGTGTATCATCTAAACAGTGCGTGCATGCGTTGTATCCCTTGTTTGTCTGTCCTGAAAGGTTACTAAGAGCAGGCCAATCATTGATGGTTACAAACAGCAATGCTCGTAGGTCAAATTCTTGCTGTTTGTTCTCATCCCACATACGTACACCTTTTTTATCCCACAGCTGTAAAAGTTCTTCAACTAATGGCCTTAGGTACACATCAATGTTGTTGCCGGGTTGCTTAGGGCCTTGGATGAGCACTGGCATCATAATGAACTTCCACTTCATGCACAACCAAGGAGGAAGGTTATAGATACATAGAGTCACGGGCCAGGTGCTATGATTGCTTCTCTGCTCCCCAAAAGGATTAATGCCATCTGCACTTAAACCAAACCATACGTTCCTTGCGTCATCTGCAAAGTCCCGCCACTTTCCCTCGATTTTTCTCCACTGCGACCCGTCGGCGGGTACTCTCAACTTCCCGTCTTTCTTACGGTCTTCTGCGTGCCATCGCAACAACTTGGCATGCTTTCTGTTTCTGAACAGACGTTTCAACCGTGGTATTATAGGAGCATACCACATCACCTTGGCAGGAACCCTCTTCCTGGGACGCTCTCCCTCAACATCACCAGGGCCATCTCGTCTGATCTTATACCGCAATGCACCGCATACCGGGCATGCGTTCAAATTCTCGTACTCACCACGGTAGAGGATGCAGTCATTAGGGCATGCATGTATCTTATGCACCTCTAATCCTAGAGGGCAGTGAACCTTCTTTGCTTCGTACGTACTGTCAGGCAATTCGTTATCCTTTGAAAACTTCTTCTTCATTATTTTCAGTAGCGAACCAAATCCCTTGTCAGATACACCATTGTCTGCCTTCCATTGCAGCAATTACAGTGTGGTACCGAGCTTTGTGTTGTCATCTTCGCAATTTGGATACAACCCTTTTTTGTGATCCTCTAACATGCGATCGAACTTCAACTTCTCCCTTTCACTTTCGCATTCTCTCTGTGCATCAACAATGACCCGGCAAAGATCATCATCGGGCACATCTGGTGCCTCTTGATCTTCAGCGTCCCCCGTTGCAGTATCACCGTATTCAGGGAACATAGGATAGTTGTCATCATCCTCTTCTTCTTCATTGTCTTCCATCATAACCCCTCTTTCTCCGTGCTTGGTCCAAACATTATAGTGTGTCATGAAACCCTTCTCAAGCATGTGCAAGTGAAGGGTTTTCGGGGAAGAGTAATCCTTCGTATTCCCACAGACAGTACATGGACAATACATAAAACATTCTGCTTGTTTGCCTCAGCCACTTCGAGAAAATTATGCAGGCCCTCAATGTAGTCGGAGGTGCGTCGGTCACCGTACATCCATTGCCGGTTCATCTGAGTGCATTATATAATTAAGTATATCAAAAACCATTACAGAACATCATGAATAGAGAAGTGACCAAATTACTACAAGTTCATCATCGCATTAAAACTAAAGTACAGTAATGATTAAATGTTATTACTGAAAAAATAAATACATAAAGTTCATACATATAGTTCTCACAGAACAACATACAGCTCTCTAGAGCATCTAATTAAAACATACATTGAAACTAACATACAACTATGTAAAACATTTAAATGCAACAACAAATGCGATCAAAATCGCAACTAAGGTAACAATTGATCCAACAGCATAATGATACCAAGCCTCATTATCAATGGCATATTTTCTAATCTTTCTAATCTTCAAGCGCATTGCATCCATCTGGATCTTGTGATCGTCGACGACATCGGCAACATGCAACTCCAATTTCATCTTCTCCTCTTCAATTCTTTTCAATTTTTCTTTCAAGTAATTGTTTTCTTTTTCAACCAAATTTAACCTCTCGACAATAGGGTCGGTTGGAATTTCCGGTTCACATACCTCCTAGATAAAAACATCTATGTCACGTTGGTCGGCATAATTGTCATAAACACTAAATGAAAAAAATAGTTATAAAAGATAATATACCACATCCGAATCATAGACTGGATGAGAGCCGACGGGGGCGGATACCAAAACCATGTGACTATATAATAACAAACAATAATAAAAGTAAGAAAATTATACAAGTAGCTATCTAAATCATACAAGTAAGAATTTTTTTTCCTTTTAAAAAGAAGATAAGAACAAGAGGCTCACCACGGTGGTGCCGGCGACGAGATAGGCGCGGGCGATCGACGGCGGTGAGGACGGGGACAGGGACAGGACGACACCCTACACATGTGCAGACTCTAAGAAGTTAATTTGAGCTCAAATTGTGCATCTAAATCAAATGAACTCCCACATACACTCCTCCACTAAAACCCACAAACCACTCTACTGAGCATTTGAAATGAGCTAAACTAGAAGTGAGAGATGAAAGGATGAAGTTGCTAACCTTTTAGAACACTTGTGTGTAGTTGGTGCACCGCCAAACCTAGACAAATCTTGGGGAAAATGTAGCTTGGAGGTCGAGCTTCGAGAGGAGAAAGCTTAAGTGTGGCTCGAGCATTTCATCAAACACATCATGTGCATAGGAGGTGAGAACAGAGTAGCACACACCTCCCACCCTTCCACGGTCAAAAAACAGAAGAGATGGGGGGGGGGGGGGCGTTGATATATATAGGCAAAACATTAGTCCCGGTTTGTATCTAAAACCGAGACTAAAGGCCTACCCTTTAGTCCCGGTTCCAGACACAAACTGGGACTAAAGGGCAGCAACCCCTTTAGTCCCGGTTGGTGGCTAGAACCGGGACTAAAGGTCCCGGTTGAACCGGGACTGATGCCTGCCGAGGCCCGGCTGGCGTCCTAGCCGTTCGAACCGGGACAGATGCTCCCATTAGTCCCGGTTCGTAACACGACCGGGACTAATGCTCTGATCTGGTCAGGACCAAAGCCCTGTTTTCTACTAGTGTTTAATCAATGTGAGGCTGGTGTGGCTTCTTTGCTGGCCTGCTGAGGTGAGGCGAGGGGCTGTGGGCTGGCTCTCGCGTCATGTGTTGTAAGTTAGGTCAAGTCATGTCTTTTTCAACAAAATCTTATACTACTACAAAATATTGGCGATCGATGTGCTCTCTCTCGCGTCCATGAGCTGTGCAAGCCAAGTACTGATGATCATACTAGTGTAGTTTTTTCCCATGTGTATTTTATGCAGGGTTGGCGATTCCGTCGTGCCGTATATAGGTTCGGAATGCAGGAATTTCCATTGAAAGTCATGATAACCTACCGATTTTATAAATTAGTGTTCTCTTCCCTCACTCCAAACTATCTATATTTCCTAGTAGTAGTTTCGAGGCGCCCAGTAATAATCACCAACATGCATGCCGTCCCAGCTTCAACCTTGCTGAAAGCACAAGTCTTCTTCTTCATGCAGGCCACCACATGCACCCACCGGGTCACACTCACACTCACACTCACACACCAATCGCTCTCTCTCGTTGCGGTAACCAATCAAAAACATATCAATGGCTCAGCGTCACCTCAGAGATTTCAAGTACGGCCAAGCTAGCTCTGATCGACCAATGGCCAGCCGTCTGCGAAGCCTGATCCCCTCCAGGCTTATCCGTACTCGACAGCGAGCATGCATAGGGTTAATTCCATTTCAATTAATTTAGTCACGGTCGATTCACAGACCCAAGTGACAGCCATGTGAACGATGGTTGTTAGGCTAAGCCGAAAGTCATTGGTGCATTACATATCGACGATCACTGTCAGTCCCTGTCTCTCTCAGTCTCAGTCTCTATCTCGAGAAAAAAATACGAGCATGTCGTTGTGTGTGTGCACATACGCGAGATATAGCTGCACCTAATTAACTGTAACAATGTACTTTGCTCAATTAACTTCTCCCAGTTGTGATCTAGCATGCGATCTGCAGTGTCTTCTCCTGCCTTGTCCATTTGTTGTCTCGTAATTCTGTTACATTGTACCTGTCCCGCCACTCATACAGCAGCGCGTGCTACGGGTGGTTAAGATCTAATCATTTCTCTAAGGAGTTGTTAGTACAACAAAAGAGTGTTTTAATTTCCAAAGATGCTTCCATCTCACTGGCAGAAGGAAGAATCGAAGAGGTTGGGTGGCGGCTTTGATGTCTGGTTTTGCCCACCACGGTTTTGCACGGTGAACCACCCAGGGGCGTCCCCGCAAAAAAAAATACAGGGGCGAAAGTCATGGTATCCGCGGGCCGGTGCGCGCGCACATCTTTTTGTCTATCTCCCCGAGCTTTCAGCGACGTGCCAAAGAAAATGGGAGAAAATAGCTTTCACTCTATACTTTGGTGATGTGCATATCATGTGTGTGGTGGCTGGTCTGACGGGTGGTGCGCCCGCGGTTTCATCTCCGGATCGACCGAGTTATATGCATGTTGTAACTTTCAACTTTATATAGTAATAAACATGTTTTTCCTTCACACAAAAAGCATGCATCCTCCTAGTCAGAAGTAATGCTATATCTACCTTGTATGTTATGGATAGTACTTACGGATCCATACGATCGGGGTATTTGGTACTTGCGGATTCATGTGCCAGAATGGTATTTCTGGCACATGAATCCGCAAGTACCATCGGTACTAACAAAACAAAAACATTAGATGTATTGTTACAT
The DNA here is from genome assembly GCA_039707655.1 of Elymus sibiricus. Classification (NCBI taxonomy): domain Eukaryota; kingdom Viridiplantae; phylum Streptophyta; class Magnoliopsida; order Poales; family Poaceae; genus Elymus; species Elymus sibiricus. Next base: position 516,368,610 of record CM077665.1, read on the forward strand.
TCGGAAGTACCTCTGACTGTCGAGTACACATAGACAACAAAAAATAGAAACCGCAAGAGCTTTCCGTCGTCCATCTCAAATGCACAAATAGTGGTTTGACGCCAAAAATTGTGTATGAAATAAGTGATTATGTCATATTTCTAGTTTCCCAGTGAAATGGGTACAACGGAGAATTTCCTCCACTTTGCAATCTATAATTCTCCACATTTGAGACATTGGACTTATTCTTATCTAATTGGCTGGCGGGCTCTCCGGTTGGCCTAGTTAGGCCAAGTCATGTCCTTTTGAACTAAATCTAGTACTAAAAAACACCGGTGATCGTTGTAACAGGTTATCACGCTAATAGAAATAACTCGGGATCCCTTCCCTTGCTCCAAGCTGAGATATATTGCCTAGTAGTTTCCACGCGCCATCCTAGCTTAGACCTCTTCCAATGCACTGGTGCCTAGGTGAGGTGCTTAGGTGAGGTGCTAAGTGCATTAAAAATCTTAACAACTGATGTCCCCAATGCATGGGTGCTTAGCTTTTGTAGCTAAGTTTGCTTTATTTGATTGTTTATTAACTAAATTCCTTCGTGCATTGGTTAGTAAGCCTTTTGCCTAGGTCCACGCGCTTAGCATCGTTTCCTCCTAGGGTCACCATAATGCTCTCTCTTCCCTTTAATTGCTTTGCCACATCAGTTTTATGCCTATGTGGCGCTCTTAGCACCTGTACACGGTGGAGCATTGGGAGGGGCCTGATATGAAACTCATTAAGGGGGGAATGCCCGTGTTTTTCGAGGCACCGCTGTGCCGGTTGGGGTCCTTGTCACTAGACTTAAATATGAGACTAAGTTGTGGTGTCTCGCGGGGGCTAAGTTCTTAAGTAATGTAATGCCACGAGAGTAATGCGTTGTAATTCGGCCTTTGGCCTAAAAACCTCTAAATCTTCTTAATCAATGAAAATGGCAAATCTTTTGCCCAGTTTCAAAAAAAAAATAGGAGGGAATGTTGGGTGTTCGCTGGGCACCTCCACGTGACGCTCATTGGTTGGCTGAGGTGGGAAAAAAATTAGATGGAGGTGAAGATTTCTGTGTGAGAAGGGTTTTTTTAGATGGGCTTGAGGAAAGGTTTTTTCGATTGATGTGAGGTTTTTTCTTCTTTTGAGATGGAGGTGAAGACTGAAACGGGTGCACAACTTCTTCTCACGAGGTGCGCAATGACGCGCCCCAATTACTAGAAATCATCAACATGCATGTCGTCCCAGCTTCAGCCTTGCTGAAAGCAATGATACAGCTTGTATACTCAGTTGAGGCTCAAAAAAAAAAACTTGCTGAAAGCACAAGCCTTCTTCTTCATGCAGGCCACCACGTGCACCCACCGGGTCACACTCACACACACCATTCGCTTTCTCTCGTTACGGTGACCGATAAAAATATATCAATGGCCTCAGAGTCACCTCGGAGATTTCTAGTACAACGAAGCTAGGTCTGATCGACCAATGGCCGGCGTCTCTGAAGCCTGATCCCCAGCTACTTATCTGCAGTCGACAGCGAGCATGCGGACATGCATAGGGCTAATTCGTTTTAATTGAACTTAATCCTGGTCATTTCATGGATCAAGGTGACATCCCATGTGAATGATGGCTATTAAGCTGAGCCGAAAGTAATTGGTGAATCAATCACATATGGGTGATCAGTCACTGTACGTCCCTATCTCTCTCAGTCTCCGTCTCTCTCTCGAGAAAAAAGAGCCTGTCGCTGTGTGTGTGCACATATGCGCGATAAAGCTGCCGCTCACTGATTAACACTAGTGTAATTGGCAATTAACTTCTCCCAGTTGCGATCTGGCATGCGATCTGCGGTGTCTTCTGCTGCCTTGTCCGTTTGCTGTCTCGTGCTAACACAACACGCATGCTACGGGCGGTTAAGTTCTAACCCTTTTTTCTAAGGAGTTGTTATTAGTACGAAAGAGTGTTTTAATCTCCAGAGGAACATGTCGCAAAGAAGCTTCCATCCCACTGGCACAAGGAAGAATCGAAGGGGCTGGCTGGCTGGCTGCCTTGACGTCCGTTATCGCCCGCCACGGTTTCGCACGGTGAACCACGCAGGGGAAATGTCACGGTATCCGCCGCGCGCGCACATCTTTCTGTCCATCTCCCCGAGCTTTCAGCGAAAATGAATTTGCTTTGCTTTGGCGATGCTACTGATGTGCATATCATGTGTGTGGTCTCCGGATCGATCGAGTTACATGCATGCATCCTCCTAGTTAGGAGCAATGATACATCTGATGTTTTTGTTTTGTTAGTACTGATGGTGTACTTCCGGATTCATGTGCCAGGGTACTACGTACCCATTTGGTAAGCGGAGCCCATGCTCAACCAAACATTCATAATTGTTTTCGGGAAATCTCAAGAGCCTTTCGCCGTACATCTCAAACACACGAATATTGGTTTGACGCCGAAAATATATATGAAATAAGTGATTTTGTTCCACTTCTAGTTTCCATACGAGATGGGTAGAAAGGAGAGTTTCTCAACTTTGCATTTCTACTGTGCACATTTGAGGCCTCGGACCTATTCTTCTCTGATTGGCCACCTCAGATGCTTCAACTTGTGCATTTACAATTAGCTAGCTAGTCACGCATACTGTTGATCAACAGTATGACAATAAGTGAAGCAACCACGGACATAAGACTTTATAGTTGACCGATAAAAATAATACTCCCTTGACGTATACTTATATTCTATTGTGTCTAGACCTTTCATTTCTTCTCAACCTTGTAAGGAGGGATGCATGTGAAATATATTAAGGGAGAAAATGAAGTTCTACAACTAGTTTGTTTATGCTGACTCAAAAACGTGTCAGCCTAGGTGTGGGAGAGGTAGATATAAATCACATACAAAAATCCTACTTGTGCATTAATATAATTAATCAAGATGCCGTTAATCTCAGAGAGCAAATAAGTAAATGATTGACTAGCGGTGAGTAGTACTATATGTACGCTAGGTTGGTGGGATGTCGAATGACTTGTGACATAAAATTTGCACCCAAAAAAAAGTGGGTGATTGCAACAGTAATATATGTGTGTGTGTTCTATGATGTTCGGAGCATTTTTTTTCCTGAAGGTTGGGAATTGCATCTTAAGAAATGTCTGTTAATTTTATTTGATTAATCAAATGGTGTAAGAGTTAAGTGAGACTTTGTTATTCCTCATCTAGATGAAAAATAGTATAACCGAATTTACACAAAAGTGTATATCGATCATACCTTGGCAACAAAAAAAAAGGGTGAAATACATAGCAGGCGCACCCATGTCAAGGAACAGAAATCACGCAATCTCGCTTGCCCGAAAATTGATGCCACATGGGAATCCGTTAAAATGTTGGCAGCCATGGACATTACATTGTCATACTACTATGCTAGTATTGCTAAATATGCAAAGGACGTTATTGTATGCCACATAGTCCAGCATTTGACCGAAATGGGGATTAATTAGTAGTCCATCACAGTGCACCGACCGGTGGTGGAATTTGTGGTGTCCGCGTAGCATTTGCTCCTATGGGCCAGGTCCCCAACTGTTTGCACCGCCTCTTCCAGCCAACGAGCGGACGAAACGTGGAGTGTTTCCATTGGATGCCTGATGCTTCACCGAAAGCTAGAGAATCGCACGTGCGCGTGCCCGGGCCACCATGGGTCCCGTGTTGCCTAGCCAATTGCCACCATCATGGAGTCTGATATCTCTGTGGGCCCCTTCTGCCAGTGACCGTCATAAGTGAATTTGGTTGCTCGTTTATCCTCGCGCCTGCACATATGTTTTTTTTGTTGCATACCTTACCAAAAACTAGCTTTGGTCGGCTAGTGTACATTTTCCCTTGAATAATTCTGATGCGTTTTTTTGTAACACAGAAAATAGAAATATTCTGATGCGGTTCTTATGTCGGATTTTGTTGAGTATGAATCATTTTGTACGCATGTTCGTCGCTTATATTATTTTTTAACACAAAAAATAGAAATATTCGGATGCGGTTCCTATGTTGGATTATCTTGATTTTGAATTATTTTGTACGCATGTTCATTCGCTTATAGTACGGATGTTACATAAACACAACTTTGGTCGACAAATCAATGCTCTACGAGACCGTTATTCCAAGAATTAAGGCGCACATCGACTAGTACTTCCACTTTTAAGATTGGAGTGGCAAAGATTCCGGGCAAAAGCTCGTCTGGGTGTCCCCATCATTTTATAAACGCTACCAAGAGTTGGTGATAAGGATAACCTCAACCATTGTTCATTTTCTTCCATCCCGGAGCACATAAAACGTATGAACCATGATGCATCGGAAAAAATAGGAAACCAAAGTTTTTTGTTGCCATGTACTCCTAACAAGTTGTTGTTCTCATATCATGTTGTTTCCTAAAAAACAATATTGCGCTCTTCTCATAGCGTGGAAAAACATTCTGAAGATGAAATGTTTTGTCCTTATGCAACATTGTTCAGATATGGTATTGATTCATGATGTTTGAACTGAGTTGCTTGACACCAGAATGAAACAAAAAATCATGGTTTTTTAGGGCGGGAATGTCCCTTTCGACGTGTTCAGCCTCGCCAAGAGCTGGACCAGTCTCATAGAATAATTGTGATGTGGGTCATAAGTCCAATTTATGTCTCCTGAATTATTATTTTGTACGCCATTAGCCCATAAGCTTTTGTAGATAAAGATGTTCATGGTCCACATGCCAGCACTTCACAAAAACAGTTATTCCTAGAATTAAGGCATGTATTGGCTGGATAGTGCTTCTCCTTTTTATATTAGCGTTGCAAAGATTCTGGACAAAAGTTGGGGTCGGTTGTCTCGGTGTGTTGTAAATGCTACCACGACAATAGCCTGGACCGTCGTATTTTTCTCTATCAATAACGTTTGAAACGAACTGCATGTTGTCAAAATGAAGTAAAAAATCACTGTTTCTTAGGGCGGGAATGGTCCCTCCGACGCGTTAAGCCTCGATAAGAGTCTAAAAAAAAGATGTTCCTTACGACTGTTTTTGTACGCCATTAGCATACAAGCCTTTGCAGATAAAGATGTTCATGGTCCACACACCAACACGTTAAAAAACCGCCATTCCTAGAATTCAGGAGTGTATTGGGCTAGATAGTGCTTCTCCTTTTAAAATTAGCGCTGCAAAAGCTCTGGACAAAGTCGGGTCGGTTGTCTCGGTGTGTCGTAAATGATGTCACGACAATGGCCTCCACCATCGTACTTTTCACTATCCATGTGGACATACGTCACATAAACCACAACGCATCAGAAAAGAAACAGGCAACCGGAATTTATCAGGCCTTTGGGCCGTCGAAAACTCATCGCATGTTACCGTTCTCATCTTCAATCGTTTTCTCGAGAAGATCATAGTATGCACCCTTTCAGAGCCAAGAAAACCATTCTAAAAAACGGAACGTTTTGTCCTCCTTTTGTTTTGACGCTACCGAACGTTCCTTCCTAGTTGACGACGTCTCAACGCAAGGCAGCAAAAATGCACAGATCCGTGGGGAAGAAATGACCCCCTAGAATAACCTGTCCAAGCAAACCAACCCGCAGTTGGATGGTTAGGAGGACAGTGGTATCCCTTACCCACCAGAGTTCAAGTTCCAGACTTGATGTTGGTGCTTGCATTTTCCTGGATTTATTTCAGGTCCTTCGACGATGTGCTTTCAATGGAAGGAGACGTTCCCGTCGACAACGAAGGCGTCTGCGGTGACTCCGTCAATCTCAAGATGATGTACCGGCCTAGTCTTTCGAAGATGCTCATAGGGGTAAGATGTGCGTGCGTGCGTTCATAGGGGTGAATTGTATGCTCGTGTATGTGAGCTATTTCGATTGTCTCTGCTCAAAAAAATAATAGAATAACCGGTCCAGCCTCGAGAAAAAACCCATCCCTCTTCTCTCGCGAAAGAGGAAAAATGCATCCCGGGCCCACCTGTAACCGACCCCCGCCACGGTGTCCCCGTAGCAACACACGCATCCCCTCCAACCAACAGTGCTTCCGCGTACAGTGCCGTTGGTGGGCGATTCCGCGAGAGGCAAGACGATCCCAGCGACGGGATTCCATCCCCCCACGCCGGGGCCCGCGCGCTGAGGCGGCCCATCCGGCCCGGTTCCGCCCCGCCCCCGCCGTCCGATCCGTTTCCCCTCGCATCCCCGCCGTCCGACCCCCCGACGGCCGGGATCCGCGCATCTCCCGCGCCGAAGCGTTTGGCGCAGGGCGACGCTTTGCCCGCCAAGCCGGTGGCGCGGCCCCGTGCCGTGGGTGGTGGCAGGGGCAGGACCGTCATCGCGACGGGCGTAGCCACGCGTGGGCAGGCAGGGGCAGGCATGGGCGTGATAGGCTCGCGCTGGCCGGTGTAGACTAGGGCGCTAGGCCCTCTCTCTGTTTAAGAAGAACCGAGGGCGGCTTGAGCCTTGAGGGCGGAGGAGAAAAAACCAGCAGAGCCCCACGGGATTCGCTCGCTCGCTCGCTCGGATCAAAACGAAGCCGGAGGGAGGGATTCCGCCGCGGCTGATCCGATCTGCGGCGCGAGCGCCTGCGGGGTCGATCGTTGCGGCGGCCCGCGGGTTGGTGAGAGGAGAGCGGTGTTGGGGTTCGAATTGGGCTGCCGTGCTGCGGGATTTGGGGGCGGAGGCCGTTGGGTTGCGCGGCGGCGCGGCGCGGGTTTGTGGAGGGCCTCGCGCCATTGCGTCGGGAGGACGTGGACGCCGCCGCCGGAGGCAGGTGAGTCGCCGGGGTCCGTTGAATCTGCTGGCCGTGGGATTCGGGCGATTTCGGCGTGGTCTGTTGCTGGCTGTCTGGCTGGCTGGCTGGTTGGTTGGTCGGTTGCTGTTGTTGTTGCGGTGCGGGTGGTTGGGCTGGCCGGGTCGTGCCGCGCTAGTGGGGGGTGGGGGTGGGGGCCTCGCGGCCGCCGTCGCCTCCGTGGGCGGGCTTCCTCGGCTTCAGCCGGAGATCCTATCTATCTCCTCGTCGGGGGCTCGGGAATGCAAGCGCAGCTCTGGTGCCGCGCGCCTCGATTTCTGTTTTGTTCCGGAGAGGAGCGAAATCTCTGACCGGATTGCTTGCTTGCTTCGTTCCATCAATTGGCGGCGACTGATCTCTTCCGGCTCGATTTCGCGCAGGTCGGTCCGAATTGGGCGGCGGGAGGATTCGGGGCGCGTCCATGGGCGCCTAGATCGGGGGTTCCAGCTGGCTCCCCCCGGTGCGATGGCCGCTGATTCCGGCATGGGGTTCCACCAGGGGATCGCGGCCGCAGCCTCGGTGTACAACCACCATCACCACCACCATCACCACAACATGCTCTCCTTCCAGTCGTCCAGCAGCGATGCAAGCATGGGCGGCGGCGCCGGGATGGCGCTCATGAGCATGGGCGGGCCGAGCAGCACCGCCGGCCCATTCCTTTCTCCAAACAACAACAGCAGCAGCAACAACAACGGCGTGTTCGGCAGCACTCCAGTGGTTGGCCCGTCGAGGAGCTCGTCAGGGGGCGCGTCCCGTGGCGGCACCACCGCGTCCAAGTATAAGTTCGTCACCGGCTCGCCTTCGGAGTGGAGTGACCGCGAGCTGAATCTACTGAACGAAGGGCTCACGAGGTAAATTCGCCGCCCCTCCTCTTGCTGAATTAATGTTCATCTTGCTGAATTATTGTTGCCGGTACTGCCGAGTCCGCCGTGTTGCGTTTTGCTGATGGAGTTTGCCAATTTGGTTATGCGGCAAGCTTCTTTTCCACCCCATGTGATGTGCTTAAGTTAATGGAGCATCAGTCACCAAGTCTAAAGCAGGGTTTGTGCAACTGAACCTTTTTACCTTTTCAGTTTCTAGCACTAGCGAGCGCATCTGCTATAGCGTCGCTTTCGTCGTTATTTGGTATACTGTGGAACTGCACTTGGTTTCTTTCAACCATAAGCATGCCTTAACAGCCGCACTTGAGTGCTCTATGATTGTGCCGATGAGCTCATCAAATTCTAGTCGATGAATTTGTGTCAAAGGAATCCTAGAAAGAAAGAGAACCATGTCCAATGTCACCATCTGGCTTGAGAACCATGTCTAAGAAACAAGCCATTTCCTTTGAGGTTCTAATTCTTTCTTTGCTGGTAATGGCAGATATGCTCGCGAACCTAATATCATGAGGTACATCAAGATAGCGGCTATGCTGCCCAACAGAACCATCAGGGATGTTGCATTGCGATGCTGGTGGGCTGCAGTAAGTTTCTTCCAAATGTCTTAAGTATGTCTCTTCTGTACGTGTTCTGTTCTGATGCTAATGTAGTATGTTCTTAGTGGTCTTGTTCTTAACTTAGTGTGAGAGTGTCAATCTTGATTTTCTTAATAATCTAGTTAGATGTGCACTGAATTGTACAAACCTGGTGACCTCTGGTACCCCACACATTCTATTTGCCTTCCAGAGAGGAGTTTAAGCCTTTTTCGTAGTTTATTTTCATTTTTCCACACACTAAATCATTTCTTCTTGTGTGTTTTTACGAATCCTTATCCAAGCCATTATCCTGATATTCTGTACCTGTAAATACGACCCCTAAGAATAGGTATCTTGAAGGATATGTTACTTTTAAATGTTCTATCTACTAGATGGCCAGTTACCAACATGTGGATGAAGTTTATAGGGGTGTATTTTATATAGTGGAACAGTCCCTCCCTGTGCCTTTGGATCCATAGGATGCACACAGCCAATTAAGGCGTAATAAAGTAACAATGGCTTGTCCTGGATGAAGTTTACGTCTCTGTTTTCTGTGAGAAGCCTCTGTTTCTGTGAGAAGCGTAGTGTTCATTGTGATTCCCCTAGATATAGTATCGTGATGATTAGCATTTTGGACTGTTCCTTTTCAACTGCATGCCCTGGTTTCTTTCTGATGTATATCCGTGTAACAGCACATGCACATAAACCACTATGTTCTGCTGACATGCGTTTGTTGTTACAGGGTAAAGATAGAAGGAAGAAACCAGAAGGTTTTTTTACAGGGAAAAAGATGAGAGATATGAAGGTACTTTTCTGTTTATGGTTCTCAATCATTTACATCACTATCTCTCCTGGTTGGTGCAGCTTTTGTCTTGTGGTGTTCTTTTATTGCTTTCCCTAGTGCCAATCATGTACTTTCTGATAAAGTCTTTTGACAGCCAATGCAGGACAAAATGTTTGCATCTGCCCCGACGGCTAATTTTCACATGGCGCCTACCAACAGCTTGACCCCTTTCTCAATATCGATGCAAAATCCAAACCAGCAGTGTCAAGTTCCCACAGAAGGTTAGCATATCTCTAACCTCTATCTGTTCTCTTGCTCTTCAGTATTTCTCAGTACCATCCTCACTCCATCTGATAACTTAAAAGGTTTGAATCACAGTGGTCCAGAATTATCAATTAGCAATATCATTAGATTTTGAATGGTGCCAACTGTTAGAAACCAGTGTATCTCTGTAATTTTCCTTGGCTACATGGTTCAAACATCTACTTTGTGGAGTTCAAACTATTTTTGTGAATGCTCATGATTCTCTTCAGATACTCTTGTTATGGTCTGAGTGGAAATTGGTGATCTCCTAAAAGTCAAAACACACTTTATTTGCTTAAGTTCTTGATGTTTTGCTTGCTACCTTTGTAATTAGTACAAGCATCATCTGGAAGCAACCTTGCGATTCCTTCACTTGGTGCGTCTCTATATTTAGATCCCAATATAGAACTGAGACAAAGCAGCACAGAAATAAGCCAGTAGCAATGTTTTCGAGCTGAACATTTTTAACATGGAATTATGGATCGCTCTGGTGCATTTCCTGAACCTTTTTTCTATGAGATGTCCTGAAGATTGTCAAGGTCATGTATTTGTGTTAAATTGTAGGGATGGAATACTTATTAGTATGTCCTTGTATAGGAGGCGACGATTTCACTATATTACACACTCCTGCTTACATTATCAAGAAAAGTCTTCAGCCAAAAGTTTAATTTGCAACCTTGAACTCTAAAACTATTGAAATTGTTCACTTTTCACTTAAGTGGTTTCTCAAATGGTTCATGGTGAGAACACCACATGTCCTCCAGACCACTGCCATGGACAAACAAACACTACGATAAAAAAGCAACCTAACAATTTACACCACTTGGAGATATGTAAACTAAACTTTTTTCTACATTATTTTTTGTTATTGCATTTTACTTCATCGTGATTCACTACAGCCCTTTGGAGATATGTTTGATTTTTTAATTAGCATTGATATTCTTATCCTTCAATTTGTTTCGTGCAACTTTTTCTTTAATCCTTTTTCATCTCACCGAGTTCATTTATATTCATTGTAAAGCAGTTGTATAATAATAACATAGAATGGTCCTCTTTTTGAAAATGCACCATCAATCTCAGATGTTATCCTTATTTCTTCTAAAAATGCTCATTCTGTTCCGTTCTGAAGCAGCTCCTGTCATGGACAGTGCAACCCAGCAGCTCCTGGAGGAAAATAATCAATTGCTTAACCAGATTGCTGCAAATATTGAATCATTCAAGGTATGTTTGTTCATATACCTCCCATTTCCTGCTCTTAAACTGCATCCTATAATACCCCAAGTGTCAGTCAGGGAGCACATGGTGCCCACCTATTGATTGTACATCTTACACAGTGAAATTCTCATGGTTATTTGTGTTCACAACTAGTCCTTACACCAAGAAATGAACATGATCATATTGCTGGTATAGTGCACTACTCTTTAGCATCTTCAACTGAATCACTATTTATATAAGCATATTTAGCACAACATGTATACCTGATAAACTGGTGCCGCATAACATATTTGAATTGCATGCACCATCAACATATGCTACAGAAGTGCCCTTTGTTTTGGGTGCACTGTACTCCATAAACGCTGAGTTTCCTTTCTTTTCTTAGATAACTTTTGTCTTCAGTGAAGAAATATGATGGGGCTGTGGTTGTGCCTCGAAAGGTTGGGATGGTGTACCACGTCAAAAACATCAATAATAGATGAGATAATGTGAAAATGTCATCTGCCACTAAGTACTAATAGAGGCTAGCATTTATTGTATGTTGGAACTTGTCGCTCTCATTGCCAGCCTTCACAACTTAAAAGAACACGATGAGCGTGGCAGGGGCACATTATGTTGCTTATTTCATGCCTGAAGTTCTGATTTATTTGCAGACAGGGGATAACGCAGGTCTCTTTCTTCGGACAAATAGCAACATCAAAACAATTTTAAGCAGGTAAAGATCTGTAATATGTGCCATTTTCCACATTTTGCTCATGGGCCTTTCACCGTTATCGTTTGCAACATATTCTTAGGGAAGGACAAATTTCACTTCCTATCATCTGCTTATCTTCAACATGTTCAATGTCAATCTGAAAGTACCATATCAGTTGCTGAGTGGCCAAAGGACCTGCCGTGGCATCATGAAATAAGTAGTGGTGGCCATTGGAGTCTCAAGTTAATTAAACATATCTTTTGCTGTCTTGAGATCTACTACCTCCGTCCCAAAATATAAGGCGAACGCCTAATATAAGGCGAAAGCCTTATATTTTGGGACGGAGGGAGTACCTTTTACCGATCTAGTGATCTCGTATAATGTTCTACAGCAGGATGCAATCATTTCAAATATTGGTAGTTTACAGAATTTACATATTAACTTATAAACCATTTTAATGTGCCAATGTAGAGTATCTCGCTTATGCCTATTGCTCTGTTTAACATTTATTTTGTATTATTGTTGCAGAATGAGCGAGACACCTGGCATCATGGGTCAGATGCCTCCTCTGCCAGAATTTGCACATGAAGACAAGCTTAATTCACTTCTTCAAGTTGACAGAATGGTAAGAACACACGGCCTAGCAATCGTTGTCGAGGTTCACCATATGCACAACACTTTTTCTTGTGCTCTGGTGTTAAAAACATTTATGCACCTGAAGTGGTAACAACGATGTCTCAACTAAGCAATCGTTGTTGTTGTTTTTTTTGTCCTGAAGGTCCAATCTTATAGCGCAGCACACACCTCACATATGAAGGAAGAGCCTCGAAGCTAATGCGCGGCATGCACCGAAAGAGGAAAGGCCAGATAGATGGCTTCAGCTTCTTTCCCTCGGTTCCCCAGCGGTGCTGCTAGGAATCCCTACAGGCTGTTACACTGATGGAGCGCCAGGAATAGTTTGCTGTACACCCTTGAGATCATTTGCTACCCTTCCAGCTGAATCTCTGGAAAGCGTGTTTGGAAGGAATGGATTCTGCAGTTTTGCAGGGTATGCGAGCGGGCATCCGGTTGCTGCTCTTCCTCCAGCAACCACCACCACCACCAGATACTTGATTCGGGACTACAGCGAAGTGACTGTAAATATTGGATGGCCGGAGGCAATTCCGTGTTTTGTTTTCCCCAATTGGTCGTGAATACATTTTTCGAAAGGGCTACCGCCCAGCATTTGCATTTTTACTTGTTCCAGTTTGTACCCTGTACAGTAATGAGCCTTGCCCTGGTATACGCTGTGCCATGTTGGTAAAAGCAGCGAGCGGCGTTCCTCTTCAAGGGGTATCCTAGTTTTGCATAAATGCTCTCTAGTTTAGGCCTCTAGCGATTTGGGTCATTGCCTGTTTTCTTCAACAGCTAAAAGGAAAAAGGATGAGAAACAATGTAGGAGTAACGTATTTGAATTCTGAACTATTGACAAGATTTACACTATTACGCCATTTTCTGTTCAAGTAATTCTGAAGTACCAATGTTAGTTCCCTGGCAGTGGCTCCAAGCAAAATGTGAAGAAACGTTGCACCTTATTCCATATGCATATCCTCGGTGTATGCCCATGGATGTCTGAAGCAAATGGCGACCTCCGGTAGCATTTCAGCTTTTTTTCTTCCAAACTATGCTTGTCCTTGGGTGTGTGTTTCTGCTCCAGGGTCAGATGGTTGTTTTCCCAGAGATACTGCTATCTCACATCCCATGGAAGCCACATTTCATAGAAGATGTTGCCCAAAGCAAATTGACAGTACCAAACCTACTTTTGGGAACATTGATTCGCCAACAGCATATCCCAACCCCAGCATATACATATTGCCTGACTGACATGATATTACAAAAGGCGTAAAATTCAACTTTCCAAAAGAGAAAGAAAGCTATACACTCGAGAGAAAAGCAAAGAGGCCCATCACTCCAGCAACAGGACAAGATGCCGGCAAATGGGCATGCATCACCCTAGCACCCTAGCAGCACCAAGTGGAACAATCCATTCCAAGCACAACACACCAACAATCCGCATCTATATGCTAGGTGGTGGTAGGCACAAGAATCTGCGTCGAAAGCTCTGGTACGCCGTCTCATGACGCAACCAGCGGGGAAAGCAAGAACTGGCGAACACATTTCTTTCGGAAGAAGAAAGTTCAGCTGGCGGGCTGATCGCGGCTTGCCTTCTCCCCAGTATAATCATCTGGTGGAACTTCGACAGTTGGTGGTAAGTTATTTGCAGCAGCAGAACTCTCTGCTTGAGGCTTTTCAGCAATCGTTAAGTTACTCGCAGCAGGAATTTCTGCAGGCAGTTCTTCAACGGTCGGTAAGCTCCTCCCAACAGGACTGCTGACGCCTGAGTCCGCAAGGCTGGCGCCGGCTTGGACGCTGTTACCATAGGAACGATCGGTAGGAGTCTCCTTGCCAGAGTTAGGCACCATTTCACCGTCCTCGTGTTGCTGTGATCCGTTGAGAGCATTGCAGTGAGGACAGTAGTATGTAACGAACGCAAAGTCCTCTTTCCTCGCAAGACCTGCAAGATTGAAACGTGGTTCAGTAGAGAGAACATGGCCAGCATAATGATCTACAGATAGAAACAAAGTTTATAAGTTCCCTACCATTATGCATATGGCAGTTGCCACATATCAGCGCAAAGCACTGTGTTGGATCCTCCCCTACAAGCAGAGCGGCCACCCGTGCGAGCCATCCACCATCATTGCCAGCATGGCCTCTAAAGTGCTCAACAGTCCGATTCGCAGTGGGGCTTTCATTACCATCATATATACTCGAGCCGTCTGATGGGTCAGAGGCATGGATCGGTCCAGTGCCATGACCTGAGTGGGCTGGTTTTCTTTGCCTCAGACCAGAAGTCTGTCCGTGCTGATCATTATTTTTACTTCCATCCACGTTCGACTCATCTCCCAAAAAGACTCTCAATCCAGAATCTGCACCCAGCTTAGATGCCAAAACACTTGCTGCAGCCGCCTTTGCAGCAGGGTCAAGATCATATCTCTGTATTCACCAAAATGAAGAGTCGGTAACACATACACATGTGGTGTTTTCAGGAGAAAAAAAAAGTAACATAACACAGTTTCTTTAATACACTAACTACTAGCCGATAGAACTCTGCATACAGAAAGACCACAATTGGCCAGCCATGTAATGGTGAAAATATAGAGCAACCCACCTGTATAAGTTGCTGGGTAGCGTAGTAATTAGTTCTCTCCTTCAACTCGTCAATCTTGGCCTGCCTTTCAGCACGGAGCTTTTCAAGAGTATGTTGGTCTCTATTATCAACTGCAAGACAGAGTAATGCCCATCACATTTTAAACATGAAAGCTAACCGTACGAGCTAAATCAACTATCAGGCAATTGGTCATGGTAAATGAACGCCTTTTCAGACTTAAGCTATTTTATTTAGAAACCAATTTATTAAGAGGCAATAAGTTTGTGCAACGAGACTGTCGAAATGGCTGCTTGCCACCATGAAAAACAAAAGGGAAACATATCAGTCGTATTATTGCATACTCCCTCCGTCCGCAAAAGACCGTACGTTTGGAGATTTACACATAGACCAAGAAAAGAGCTGACTTTGCTCCATGGCCTAATCAACGCAGAAAAGTAGGAGACACATGCGTGCATGCAACCATTCAGAGATGGCCATTAAATGAATGTTGCTTGCATGCAGTAATTAAGGCAGAGACCAAAGGGACTCAAGTGAGCATGCAACCAATAGCTAGACCACAAGTTGCTGCATGAGTCAATTAAGGACGACTGGATTAAAGGCAATCTGCATTGGGAGTGTAGATTGACACTCTTTCTTGGACAATTTTTGAATACTAGATGTGCAGTCTTTTGCGGACGGAGGGAGTATTACATTAATTGCTTCTTTGCTATTCCATCAACACGAAAAAATAACAGTTAGCGCTAGAACCTAATGGTACATTGACATCTGTGATAAACAACAAAAGTCGTACACGATAAATGGTGATGCAGAGGCAAGTGCACTTACGTATTTTCGTAATGCTTGTGATAGCCGAGTAGATGAGAGCAGCTAAAACAGGAACCAAGAACATTGGCAGCACCCGGGCTGCCCTCGTCTGCCAGGGGATGTCCGGGGATCTGGTAGTCATAATCGCATATCCAACAGCCGCAATCTGTTCCAGGAAAAAAATAACATATGACCCTGTCATCGATAAAACAGATTGATGATGAATCTATCCTAGCTCCTGCCCCTGGACTGGAAGCTGAAGCAATGCATCAGTCGCAGTAAGGCAAAATGCACGGCAGTATAGCACGACTTCATAGCATGCTAGCACCTCGTAACGAAACGATCGATCACTAAACTGAAATTCGAAAACAAGGCTGCAGTATCATGCAGATTCCATCCCTCTCCTGTCCAGTATCGCAACAATTATATAACTTTGCCGTCGACACAATCAGCATAATTAACAGCAGTAAGGAATTGTTAGAGGAGCAAATTGCTGCCCCTGGAAGCTGGATCGTGACCAGCTGCAACAGCGTCAACCAGAATGGGAAACTGAGCACAATCCCACAACATTGTACGCATCCGACGAAGCGACCAATCGCTAAACTGAACGCCCTGTGGGTTGTCAAAAACATACTCCGGATTCATCACGTGACACATCATTCCCCATTCATCCACCCCAGGCACAGACCTAACACGCGATCGATAGAATGGATTGTTCATGAACCTAACCAACCGGCTTCCCCTGGACAGGAAAGCTGAAGCAATGCGAACTGTGCGACAGTACAGCGCAATCCCGCAACGCGCTGGCACCCAACATTGTACCACTAATCGAACACCCTGTGCGCGCTATTAAAATGTTCACAAGGCTCGCAGACTTGCATAGTGTCTCGCAGATTCCATCATCCCTCGCCTGTACGGGGTCGCGCTCGCCTACTGAACAAGCGATCGATTCGTTCGGTACGACGCCAACCGACCACGGCCATGGGTCACCAGCCAAAACCGAAGGAAATCGAAGGGGGGCTATGGGCGACGGGGGTGGGGAGGGGGTACCTCGAGGGCGGAGGCGAGGGCGAGGACGTTGTGGGCGGAGGAGCGGGATGCGCGGGCGCGGCGGTGGACGCGGGAGCGGAGGGCCTCCTCCTCCTTGGAGAGCGCCTGCAGCAGCTTCTCGACGTCGTCGCGGCGGCCGAAGATGCCCTTCCAGACCCGCGAGACGAGCCCCCGCTGGCGCCGCTTCTGCGCGGACGGCGTCTCCGGGCCCGCCGGCGACCGCGGCGACGCGTAGGCCGCCGCCGCGTCCCCGTCCGCCATGCCGATGCCGATCGGACGGGACGGATCGGACGGAAGAGGCGACCCTCGCCTTTTTTTTTCTTTCTCTTTTCGTTTTCTCTGCCCGGAAGCGGAAGGGAGGATTGCAGTCGGGACGAAGGCATGGAAAGGTGCGGGAGGAAGGAAGGAAAAAGGATTTGCTATTGGTTCGTGCGCGTGGAGGCGCTTTTGGGGAAGGGAAGGCGTCGTGGCGGGGTCGCCGTCACCACGGTGGGTACGCTTGACTTCTGTCGTCGTGTTGGCACAATCTGCGGCTGGTTTAGTGGAAAATTAGAGCAACTTTAATCGGGCGACCCATTTCGTCCGTCCGTGTTCATTCAGATCGCGCCGAACACAAAAATCGGCACAACGCGCCGATCCAATGGACGAGCGTCCGTTTTTCGTCCGCCCGCGACTCATTCCAGACCCAAATTTGGACGAGATTTGCATTGGCGCGGACAGAAAGCGGACGCCTGCATCGCCCGCCTTCTCTTCCTCCTGGCAAAACCTGGGCATGGACAGCCCGGCCCGACGATCCGGCCCGAAGCTTCGGGCTTGGCATTCAGGCCGGGCTCGGGCTTCTTTTTTAAGGATTTCGGGCCGGGCTTTCGGACTTCGGGCCGGGCTTACACGTGCAAATAATAAAAAATAGCATTCGGGCCGGGCTTTCGGGCTTCGGGCCGGGCTCGGGCTTGAAAAAAGAGTGTATTTCGGGCTTCGGGCCGGGCTCGGGCTTGAGAAAAGAATGTCGGGCTTTTACAAGCCCGACCCGAAACCCGGCCCGGCCCGACGTATGCCCAGGTTTATCCCTGGCCCGCTAGTCGGTGGCTCGTACGCCAATCTCCTCTTCCTCCTTCGCCTCCAAATCACCCTCCCGCCCCCCGCCTCCCACCCTCGCCGCCCACTTCCGTCGTCGTCGCCGGCCATCCGCCCGAGGACTCACCCTCCCGGCAGCCTCCTCTCCCGCCGCCACCGCCCAGCTTCGCCACTTCCTCTCAGTGGGGCCTGAGGCTCCTCTCCGGCCGGAGGCTTCCACAACGCCTCCCAAGGTACAAATGGACTCCGATGATGAGTATATTTTCTACAACGTTCTTTTGAAGTCGGATGATTCTTCATCTGATGATGAGGAGATGGTGGCGGCTGCGCTGGTCGTCAATGACCACGTAAGTATGGAGCGACCACAGTTTAAGGGCTCCATGTCGGGGCACACGCCGACACTGAATCGCAATCGGGAGAGTGACCATTTCCTACTCTGGAAAGACTACTTCGAGACCCCAAATCCTCTTTTCAAACATCACTTGTTCCGTTGTTGTTTTCGGATGGCTAGACATGTTTTCAACCGTATTCGAGAGGTAGTGGTTGAGTACGATAACTATTTCGAGTGCAAGACGGATGCCCTTGGAAAGATTGGCTTCTCCTCTTATCAGAAATGCACTGATGCCATTCGGATGCTTGCATATGGAGTCCCTGGCGATCTCATTGATGAGTATGTCCGGATGAGTGAGTCCATCCGCCTTGAGTCCATGTATAGATTCTGCAGGGCTCTCATAGATGTGTTTGGTCCGGAGTACTTGAGAGAGCCAACAACTGCCGATACAGCAAGGTTGTTGTCGATGAATGTCAGTAAGGGGTTCCCGGGGATGCTTGGTAGCATAGATTGTATGCACCAGAAGTGGAAAAACTGCCCTTCTGGTTGGCAAGGGCAGTATAAGGGCCATGTCCGAGCTTTGCACTGTCATACTTGAGGCCGTGGCTTCCCAAGATCTCTGGATTTGGTACGCTTTCTTCGGCATGGCCGGATCTCACAACGATATCAATATGCTCCAGCGATCTCTGGTGTTTGCTAGGATGGCAGAAGGCAATTGCCCAGAGGTCAATGTTGAGATCAATGGCCACCAGTACACCAATGGATACTATCTAACTGACAGTACCTATCCACATTGGTCTACTCTTGTGAAGACAATCTCCAACCCTGTAAGAGAGAAGAGAAAGAGGTTTGCCCAGGAGCAAGAGAGTATTAGAAAAGATGTAGAGCGTGCCTTTGGCGTTCTTCAATCTCGATGGGGCATCGTTCGGTATCCAGCTAGAACTTGGAGCGCCAAAAAGTTATGAAAAGTGATGACAGCTTGTGTGATCATGCACAACATGATCATGGAGGATGAGCACCCAGAACGTCTCTGTGATCAAGGGTTTGATTTTCAGGGTGAAAATGTTGTGCATGGGCACGGAGGAGGGGCAACGTTTGCAGAGTTCGTCGAGTTTCATCATAAGATGCGTGATTGGGATACTCACATGCAGCCGTAAAATGATTTGGTTGAGCATATGTAGATTCATGTCGGCAACGAGTAGATGTATCGGCAACCTTTTCTTTTAAATGTATTTGAGACAATTTAGTGTTAAATTATGCGATATTTTTTGTAATTCTCGAACTATACAAGGTTTTGTATTGAACATTTATTAATCTAGAAATAAATTTTATTTTCTGTGATATTATTTATTAAAGCGATCAGAAAATGAGCCGCAACCCGGCCGCGCGGACGCAAAATGGGTCGGCGCGTTGGGCGCACGGCCGATCCATTTGCAAAAGGGACCGGACACATCGACCCAAACGGACAAATGGCAAATAAAGCGCGCGTCCGTTTGGATCCCGCGATTGGAGTTGCTCTAATTCTTCAAGGATTTGATGGACAATTTAGGTAGGCACGGTTCGTCCCCGGCGAACCTGGCGGAAGTTGGAGAGAGGTCGGCGGTCCGTGGAGCGATGCAGCAGCCTCGGTGGCCAGAGATCTGGCCGATTCATATTCATGCTGCTTTTCGTAGAGTTTGTTGGAAATTGGAATAATGGTGGTGGTTTCTTCCAAACCTTTTTTTTGCGATGAGGTTTCTTCCGAATTTAGATGCATCCAATCCGTGCAACCTTTTTACGTGTCATGTTTTTTCAAATCAAGAGCTTATGCGCTCGGGGGGCGGGGGGGGGGGATCACAATGAGTCTAAATACAATCAGCAAGGAAGTTGGGCAGAAAATTACGGAAAAGATAACTGGGGACCGTTCTCTTGGAGGGATGTTCCAGGGAACGCCCTCAAAGCCGTCTGATCATGCACAAACCAAAGGCGATTTTTCTGTGGAACGTGGCAAAAAAAATTCTTTTTAAACGCGTCACATGACAATTTTCGCATTCAAACATGACAATTTTAGTTGGTTTGGCATGACAAGTTGGACGTTCGATCGAAAAAACACTCAAACGTTCCTCAGATATCCGCGGTCCAAAATTTGATTTGATCCAAATACATCTCCTCCTATCCTCGGTGGCTTGTTTTACATTAGCTTCCTCTATCAGGTCAGACGCCCAGCTTCGAGGGTGAAAAACTGCAATTTTACATTAGCCACTACCTCCATTTACCTTCCAAAATAACCGAGCCCATGTGCACTCAAACAAAGCATGGGAAATTGTCGGAAATCCATTTCCTACGCCTTTTTTTACCAAAAATGTTGCATCCGTACATACTATTCGCTTCGCTAAACATGTGAGGCATTTAAAAAAAATCCGCCTTAGTTTGGAAACAAAAACATCATACAATGTAATGCCCTCAGATGCGTTTGGCAGCCGTATGAGTCGGCCCTGCATATGGAGAGGGTGGCTCACAAGAGGCTGGTTGAGGAAAAACAACCTCTAAACCAACATCTGCCACTTATTTGGTTGCCTGCATTTCGTTTTCACGCATTACAGACCATCTAAGTAGACTCTGTTTGGTTGCCCGCATCGTTCGAAGTCACACATAAGCATGTTGTTTGGTTGCATACAAGCAGCAAGGTGTGCTAACCTTGTACCCTATGTGGTGAGGTTACCTCACACATCATCACACCTAGCACACCAACGCCACAACAGAGCAATGGCGACGAACTGCACGACGATGATGAAGTTCTTCACCGCTAGGCGTGGCGCCGCCTTGCCAACTGCAATGTTGCCAACTTCAACTAGTTGGCGTAAGCTTCTTCTGCCGCCCGCCTAGTCTTAAACCCTCTATGGCTGTTGTTGCTGACAGAGGCAACTTGTTCACTGCATTCTTCCCACGAACTGTAAACCCCAAGAACCTTCCCGACGAACACTACATACCATTTGTCCTAGCATTGCAGAAGAGGAGCACTTGAAGCAGAAGTAACAAACAAGGAGCAACCAATGTAGCAGAAGTAGTAAGCATGCATGATCATATGGCATAGCAAGTTCTAACCTAGCACTACCTTGGTGTCAACCTACCACCACATCCAAAAGAGGGTGTCATTCTACCACCGCAAGTTCACGATCATCATGAGGGGTTAGTACTTACCACCTCAACAAAATATACAGACCATCCTTCAGTTTTCAAGCCCTAGCTACACAAAATATATGTCATCATCGTCATCACCATCGCCATCGCCATCGCCACCCAGGATCATGCACGCGGTACCAGCAGCAAGCTCTAGTAGTAGTGCTTGCCCAGCCAGCTCCTGAGCTAGAGCACCCTGTGGGCGTCTGCCATGGCAACAAACCCAACACCCTGGGCCTTGTTGTCCAGCAAGTGGCTCAAAGCTGCCATGAGAGCCTCATTGTTGAAGCCACCTTGCTCCATGACGGTGTTGTACATATCAGGGTGGACGTCGAGGGTCTTGCTCTCCCTAATGGCGGTTGCCACCTGCTTAACAGCCTCAGTCATGCTGGAGAAGACAATGATCTCCTCGTCCATTAGACCGCCCCTCTTCCTCTTCCTATCGAGCACATGGACATGCTCAAATGGCTTCTCAGGGCCATCAAGCATTGCCTCTACTTCTGGGGTGCCTAGTGTCGGTGTCAAAACCGGCGGATCTCGGGTAGGGGGTCCCGAGCTGTGAGACTAGGATCGATGGTAACAGGGGACGAAGGAGACGATATTTACCCAGGTTCGGGCCCTCCTATGGAGGTAAAACCCTACGTCCTGCTTGATTATATTGATGATATGAAGGTTACAGAGTTGATCTACCTCGAGATCGACTAGCTAAAACCCTAGATGAGTTTCTCTGTCCTATGATCTAAAACCCTCCTGGTTTATATAGACACCGGGGGATACTAGGGTTTACACATGGTGGGCCTCCTCCGAGGATGGAGATGGCGATTTCCTCATCTTGACTTGGAGTGCACGACGCGCCTTTGGGGCTTCCTTCGGGAAAGTGGAGTCTTGATGTGTCCGGCCCTTCTACAGAGAATGGCCCGTCAAGCCGACCTATTGAGAGATAAACCGACAGCCCGAGGACCCCTTAGTCCGGGACTCCCTCAGTAGCCCCCGAACTAGCCCCCAACGCCAAGGGTCCCAGCTCTAGCTGCTTCGCATGATCAGAGTCTTCGGCTTGTGGGGTGAGTTCTTCTTCCCTTTCCATGATTGGCTGAGACTAGTTCGGCTTCCGATGACACGTATTTCCTCCGATCATATGATTGACCGAACACCATGAATTGCTTAGCCCCGAAGGTTAATCGCCAAAGTGTAAACATTGTTTTCTGACACCCCCCTCCGACGAAGGGTCGTGGCCTACCGTGACCCCTGAACTAGTTACGAAAACTCGATTCGCGGTTTGGGGCCGTTTTTTCAGCGACACGACTTATCAATGCGCAGATCGTGCTCCATTTCACACGGGATATGATTAATCTCCACACGCGCATAACGGCACGCATGTCTTGGGAAGCGGAGGGATTTGTGGCGCGGTAAGCGAGGCTAATCGGTGACACGTCCCATAAAAAGGGAAAAAACCCCAAGGCCTATTCACGCTTCCCATTCGCATCCTCCACCTCCTCAATCTCTCCGAGCCCCGAGAGCCCAGATCCAGTTCTTCCTCACCCTTTCCTCCGAGCTTAGCCATGGCGGGTTCTGGCTCCAACGGCAAGTGGGAGGCCTCCACGGTCACTGACCAGGATATCCGGGACCTGAAGCAGGCCGGCTACCTCCCCGCCAACGTCTTCCACCGCGCCCCGGAGAAGAACCAGGTGGTTCCCACCCCCAAAGCAGGCGAGAGGGTGGTGTTCGTCCCCCACTTTATCTGGGGACTGAGCTTTCCGCTCCACCCCTTTGTCAGGGGTCTCATGTTTTTCTACGGTCTGGACTTCCACGACCTTTCGCCGAACTCCTTCATGCACATATCGGCATTCATCATCATCTGCGAAGCCTTTTTGCGGGTCGAACCGCACTTTGGCTTGTGGCTCAAGGTCTTCAATGTCAAGCCGAAGACCGTGGCCAGCGAGCACGCAGACTGCGGAGGGGTGGTAATTAGCAAGCTCCCCCGCGTCGAGTGGCCAACCGGCACCTTCATCGACACAATCAAGATCTGGCAGAAGGAGTGGTTTTACATCATTGAGCCAAGGGATGAGAGCTCGGCGGCGCCTGCCGAATTCATATCCGGACCCCCAACGAGATTGACCTCGTGGCTCAGGAAGGGCCTTGACTGGGGGTCGGATGCCGAGGTGAAGCTGCTGCAGAAGCGTCTTTCTTCGGTGATCGAGGCCAAGGTGGAGCTGGTCAACGTGGTCCAGGTTATGCTCCACCGCCGTATCCTCCCCTGCCAGCGCCGGGCATCCCCCATGTGGGCTTACCGTCCTGACAACGAGCCTACCGTGCGCCAATTCTTCCGCACTACGCCGGAGAAGCTGTGGAAGGCTTTGTTCAAGCCTCAAAAGAGCTGGCTGGCCAAGGAAGAGGATACGGGCCTAAGCACCGTCAACCCACCGACCAAGGTATGGTATAATTTCAATTTACTGACTCTGTTTCTTCGGCAAAAAGTCTGAGCGCCTTCTCCCTCACTCTCGCAGAAGTGGCTGAGCAAAACTGCGAAGGTTAACTGCCCGGCTCCACAGCCCGAAGACCCCAGGTCGGAGCTGTTGGCGGCGATGCTTGTCGTGGCGCCGTACTCGGCGCCCGAGAAGAAGGAGAAGAAAAAGAAGGCTAGGGAGGGCCTCCGCATAAAGGACCAGCCAGACGCTACGTCCGAAGAGACCCATGCCTCCTCTAGCCATGAGGAGGAGCACGAAGACGGGGGGGAAGGCGTTTCCCCCCTCACAAGAAAGAGGGCGGCATCATCGGATGCCGCGGAGGATGCTGCCCCTCCTGCCCTGAAGAGGGCGCGTCAGGCGAGGTTGATCCTGCTCGATGATAGCTCGGATTCTGATGCAGAATCCGAGGAGTTTGAGAGAGTTCCATGAAGGAGCCTGAGGGTCAAGCCCCCCGCCCAAAGGTATGAGTCCGAAAACTCCCGGGTTATCTATGCAGGTTTTTTTCAATGTTTTAAACACAAGCGCGTCTCTTGATCTGCAGCCCACCACGCGTTCTCCCCACCGACCAGATATTGGACGGGGAGTCCCCACCCGCCGAACTGGCGGAGAGCGGGACCGCATCGCACCCTACACCTCCAGGGGTTGCGAAGGACACCGCGGAGGTGTCATCAAGCAGGCTCTGTTGGAGCCGAACACGGGCGGAGGAGGTGACCATACCATGGCCGAGGCTGATGCCACAGCCGCCGAAGGCCAGGGAGAGAAGACTCCCCAGGCTGCTGAGGACCAGGGGGAGAATGCTCCCCCGGTCGCCGAGGAGGAGGGGCGAAGAAATGCCCAGTCCCCTCCGAGGACATCTCCGGAGCACTCTGTGCCTTCGGTGTTACCGGTTCAGTCCCCGGTCAGAGATCGGACTGCCCGGTCACCACCGATGCCACCAACAGCCGGGTGGCCGGTTATGGAGGAGGCGCTAGCAAGCGCCCCCATCTCCGAGGATCACCGCACTCTTATGGGTGCGGTTTTGCAAGGAATTTAGTCCGTTGATAACGGACTGAAGGAGGCCTTCAGTGGTCTCTTGGCGGGCTTCCAGGTGAGTCATGTAATACCATTTTCCCGAACAATGCTAATTTTAAGTTTGTGCTATCTTTATATATGTACTAGCCCCCGAGCCCCGGATGGGTATGCAAAAACGCATCCGGGGGTCAAATAGTGAACAATGATGCACAAGGCACCGTTTGGTCCTGCAATGTTCGGAAAACCCGCAAGAGGGCCGAACAGAGGGTCGTGTTTTTGACAGTTCGGAGGCTGGAATGTACATAACTGGATGCGTATATTATTTTTGTAGGCCTCATCATCGGCGGCGGCCGGTAATGCCGCTCCTGAATCGGAAGCTCAAGATCTCCGAAGAGGAGCTTGAAAACCTGAACAAGAGGTTCGACGAGGCACAAGGTAAGCTGAATTCTAAAATCCGAGCTATAGTTTGGTAATGATCCGTACTGGTGACCCAGTGTGAATTGTTTATGTTTGCTCCCATAGCTTCAGCTGCGGAGGTTGAGAAACTTAAGGCCGAGCTTCAGAAAATGAAGCAAAAGGCCGAGGAGAAGAAGACGGCCGCCGAAGAAGCAGCGGCCGCGCTTTCCAGTTTGAAGGATGCAAGCGCCAAGCATGAGGCCCGGGTGGAGGAGGTGGAGCAAGAGCTCAAGGATGCCGGCACGAAGTGCGAGGCCCTTGAGCAGAAAGGCAAGGAACAAGCCGCCGAGCTAGCCATGCTGAAATCCGAGCTCCAGAAGGAGCGGGTGGACAGGCGGTCCTTCGAAGAGGAGGTTCGCCAAGCCACGGCGGTCATCGATGGTAAGCCATATTCGCTGCGATGCACCTTTGGTGGTAGCAAGTTTGCTTTGCTCACCCAGGTGTGGCGTTCCTTAGGCGTTCATGCGGATCTCCAGAGGAGTGCGGCAGATGCGAACAAGCTTTATGCTTCGCGGGTGGAGGATGATGAGGCCCGGCTATTCTGGGCACAATTTGAGTCCCCCGAGCGCTCTCCCCTCCTCGTTGACCAGATGAAGCAACTGATGGAGATGCATAGAATGGCGGAGCCGGCCATGAAGGACCTCTGCATCCGTCTGTGGCCCGATGAACCGCTGCTGAACAGCTATTTCGGCCTGGTGCAGAAGCTACGTGATTCTGCGCCTCGGGTTGACGTGCTGAAGCGCTCTACGTGCATCGAGGGCGCACGGATGGCCTTTGCAAGGACCATGGTGCACTGGCCGAAGCTTCAGCCGACCAAGATGGCCACCGCACCTGTACTTCCCCCATGTAATGGAGGGCGCTCGGGCAATAGAGGCTCAATGCTCCAAGGACGTTTTGTATGAATGAGCACGATGTAATATGTCCGAAGACTTTAACGCTTTATAATCAGTGTTGCATGGTTTATCATGTCTTATAAGTAGTTTATGTTTATTTAGACTCCTATGTGGCCGGTTTATCTGAAAGCAGCGAGTCGTCGGCTTCAGCCCCCACGTAGATACTACGCGGGGTGTCCCTGTATCTGCACTTCTACCCTTAGCCGAAGTATCGGCGCCCCGAAGGCGGTAGTGCGAGCGGGACAAGGCAATCGGACTATGGTGCTCTATCGCTTTCACTTAGCCGTGGGAGTGTAGAAAAATGAGGGGGGGCTGATAACCATCCCCCAGTGTGATGTTCGGGGCCGAAGCCAGCATCACATGGTTTGTACTAAAACAAAACCCATCGTATAACACGGAATAACCGCTATCAGTTTTTTAGTATAACACTTATGATCGGATTCGCAGACCGGTTCTCGCTTACTATGACGGTCAGTTTTCGGCTTTCTCCCCTGAGGTGCTTGACCAGACAAGCTAGAAGCACAATCGCAGTGGTTCTCCCTTTGCCCTTTTAGCTGAACGAGCGGAACGTAAGAGGGCAAGCACAGGAGCCGGGCAACCCAACTATTGACCCAAGACATAGTTCGGATCCGATGCATATAAAGCAAAACCCAAGATGCCGAACACACAACCAGTTGTGCTGGGGTGATGTTCAAGGCGATTTTAAATTCGAGCCCCCGGTCTATTAGCCAGTTGCATTATAATATATACCGAATAGTTTTCGCAAGAAGCGTGACCAAGAGAAGAACAGAGAATGTATAAAAGACAACGAAGTGGCCATATATAATGGTTTTGTGCTTGCTCAATAATTCTTACAACTTGGGTTGCCGAAGCAACTGTTTACAGGTAGATGAAATATGAAATTTACAGAGGGGAGGCTGTACCAGGAGTCTTTGATTGATGACATGACGTCTTCGATGTGCCTTGTCACCTATCCGTTCATGTTCCTCTCTGGGGGTTGCATCCCATTAAGAGTGATGTTGTCGCTGAGCGGACCTTGGGAAGAAGGTCTTGAGAAGTCGCCGAAGTATCGATGAGCTTTACGCTTTTAGCAGGTCCTTGACGGTACCTGTGTTTTGTCCAAGGACGTGTGTTGGTATTGGTCGGTCCAGCCGAACACTTACCATTTGATGGTTGCTCCCCATTGCTACCCATGGAATCTTGAGTGCGAAGTTGTGCCTTCTTGGCACGTGTTTGGCGGTCGTTAGGGCTGTGCAATGGGGGGCGTATCCCTATTTCTGGGGAGCAGAAGAGTCTGGGAGTTCGAATTGAAACCGAACTCGTTTGTCGACCTTACGGGCCTTTATGGCCGATTTAGGTGTTTGCCGACCGTCCTCATAATGGAATTCGGCCGCCAGGGCCAATGCATGCTCCTCAGTTCGGAGGGAACGCTCTGTGTTGCCGTTGACGGTGATGACCCCCTTGGGACCAGGCATCTTGAGCTTGAGGTATGCGTAATGTGGGACGGCATTAAAGTGAGTGAACGTTGTACGACCGAGCAGGGCGTGATAGCCACTGCGGAAAGGGACGATGTCGAAGAGTAATTCCTCGCTGCAGAAGTTGTCGGGCGAACCGAACACTACCTCCAGGCTAACAGAGCCTGTGCACCGGGCTTCGACACCTGGGATCACTCCCTTAAAGGTAGTGTTGCTAGGCTTTATCCTTGACGGATCTATGCCCATCTTTTTCACCGTATCCGAGTAGATTAGATTGAGGCTACTTCCTCCGTCCATTAGGACTTTGGTGAGGTGGTACCCATCGATGATGGGGTCTAGGACGAGGGCCGCCGAACCTCCGTGACGGATACTGGTCGAGTGATCTCGTCGATCAAAAGTGATCAGGTAGGCCGACCATGGGTTAAACTTCGGGGCTACAGGCTCTACGGCGTAGACCTCTCGAAGGGCGCGCTTCCTCTCCTTTTTAGGTATGTGAGTGGCGTATATCATGTTCACAGTTTTTACTTCTGGAGGGAATTTCTTCTGACCTCCATTGCTCGGACCGGGGTGCTCCTCGTCGTCCTCGCTGCGTGGGCCTTTGCCCTGGTCCTCGGCAGCGAGTTTGCCGGCCTGTTTAAACACCCAACAGTTACGGTTGGTGTGGTTGGCGGGCTTGTCCGGAGTGCCATGGATCTGGCAAGGCCTTTCTAGGATCTTGTCCAGCGGGGTGGGTCCGTCGCGGTTGCCTTTAGGAGGCTTCTTCCGCTGCTCGGATCTTGGGTTGCGGAAACCGGCGTTAACGGCCGTGTCGTCGGTGTCACTAGTGCTGTGCCGGCATCTGTTTTTTTACGTCGTGGTTTCCCGTTTCCATCCCGGACTTCGGAAGTACTGGGGTTTTCGGGGTTGTGGCTTCGCCTTGCTAGCCAGTTATCCTCGCCCGCGCAAAAGCGGGTCATGAGCGATGTGAGGGCGGACATGGTCCTGGGTTTATCCTGACCGAGCTGGCGAGCCAGCCACTCGTCCCGAATATTGTGCCTGAAAGAGGCGATGGCTTCGGCATCTGGGCAATCGACGATCTGGTTTTTCTTGGTCAAGAACCGGTTCCAGAATTGTCGAGCGGACTCTCCTGCCTTTTGCACGACATTACTTAGGTCAGAGGAGTCCGGGGGCCGTACATAGGTGCCCTGGAAGTTAGATCGGAATGCATCCCTGAGGTCCTCCCAGCTCCCGATAGAGTTTTCGGGGAGACTGTTTAACCAGTGACGAGCTGGCCCCTTAAGTTTAAGGGGTAGGTACTTGATGGTGTGGAGGTCGTCTCCTCGTGCCATGTGAATGTGGAGGAGGAAATCCTCGATCCACACTGCTGGGTCAGTTGTTCCGTCGTATTGTTCGATGTTCACGGGTTTAAACCCTTCCGGGAACTGATGCTGCATCACCTCGTCAGTGAAGCACAGTGGGTGGGCAGCGCCTCTGACCCTGGCTATATCACACCGGTAGTCGGCGTCTGTTCTGGCCCGGTTTTGGTCCCGAACTCTATTGGTTCGGTCGTGCCAGTGCCGGTACTCGTCCCGTCTACCCGGGGAGTACCCTCTAGATCCGTAGATGGATCTCGTGCGGACTGTTCTATCATCCAGGTCGTGTCGCAGGTCATACCTGTCGTCAGGCTCCATTGGCTCTTTTCCCCTTCTGCGGGGTATCGCCGGCCTATAACCGGCCTCGCCAGCCGTCCTATCTCGTCCTCGGGAAGGGCGGTCCGGCTGGTCATATGGAGTGTGCTTGGGGGACGGCGTATTGGGGAGCTCGTCGTCGAATTGCGGCAGCAGCCGCCGGCGGGGGTAGCTCTTGGGTTGATCCCATAGACCGGCGCCGTGTTCTTCCTCGGCTTATAGAACCCGTGTCCATCTATCGTTGAGGGTGTCTTGTTCGGCTTGAGTTGCCGCGCTTTTGCTTTTAGGCTTCGGGCAGTCGCTAAAAGCTGTTGCCTGAACCGTTCATGATCCTCAATGGTTTCGGGGACAATGAAGTCCTCGTCGTCCGGGCTATCCACCTCCTCTACAGGGGGAGGTAGTTGTCATCCTTGGAGTCGTTCGGATCTTCAGGGTCGCGCTGGTCCTCCGGCCTTTCCTGGTCCTCCAACGGATATTCGGGGATATCGGGATCGCCGAGGTCTTCCGGGGTATCGTTTTCCCCGGTGCCGGCAATAGCTTCCCTTCCCTTTTTGGTCTTTGATCGCTTACGCGGTTTCCGGCATCTTGACGGCGCCTCAACCGAGTCATCACCATTGTTTGCTGGTGTGCGCTCACCGTTACCAGATGGCGTGTCCACCATGTAGACGTCGTAGGTGGAGGTGGCGGTCCATCACCCGGTGCTAACGGGGGTGGGAGCGCGATCCTCCTCTTCCATGTCATCTGCCTCCTCGGAGGCATAGTCCAACATATCGGTTAAGTCTTCGATAGTGGCTACTAAGTGGGTGGTGGGTGGGACGAAAAATCCCTCTTGACCCGCCTCAAGACCGATCTGAGTGTGGATCGGGATTGGGTCATCAGTAGTTTTCATCAAGGAGATCCGATCTAGAGCCTCGCAGAGTGTCGAGAGCTCGATCAGGTCAATCTTCCCGGCACGTCTGGAGTTAACCTCTGTCGCGTCCGCACAAGAAGTGTATTCGGCAGGAGTTGGTGCCCGGCGATCTGGCGCTATAGCCGGATCCGGACCTAAGTCCAGATCGTCACCGGGATTGGCCCCATGAGCGGGGTTGAAAACGGCATCCGAGGTTAAGGCCTCGGAGTCCTCGGGCGCATCAGGTGGGACTGCGAGCCCGGTGAGCAAGAGATCGCCCCGAGGGTCGACGGAGAACTCTAAGTTTCCGAATCTGACTTCTTGATCAGGGGCGAAACTCCCTACCCGGCCAAGGCGGCCGGTCGGGTCAGCGTGCAGCACGATGCTGCCGAAAGCGAAGATCTGTCCAGGGACAAAGGAGTCCATGCTGCGGACCTCTTCGTTGATGAAGACGCGAGCCATCGATTCCTTGGGTCGATCACAGCGGAACTCTCAATGAAAGCACCAATGTCGGTGTCAAAACCGGCGGATCTCGGGTAGGGGGTCCCGAGCTGTGAGACTAGGATCGATGGTAACAGGGGACGAAGGAGACGATGTTTACCCAGGTTCGGGCCCTCCTATGGAGGTAAAACCCTACGTCCTGCTTGATTATATTGATGATATGAAGGTTACAGAGTTGATCTACCTCGAGATCGACTAGCTAAAACCCTAGATGAGTTTCTCTGTCCTATGATCTAAAACCCTCCTGGTTTATATAGACACCGGGGGATACTAGGGTTTACACATGGTGGGCCTCCTCCAAGGATGGAGATGGCGATTTCCTCATCTTGACTTGGAGTGCACGACGCGCCTTCGGGGCTTCCTTCGGGAAAGTGGAGTCTTGATGTGTCCGGCCCTTCTACAGAGAATGGCCCGTCAAGCCGGCCTATTGATAGATAAACCGGCAGCCCGAGGACCCCTTAGTCCGGGACTCCCTCACCTGGGATGTTCGGCTGTGGCCACGGCGTCGGAGAACCGAGAGCCTCACCAGAGCCCAGGGCATGCTTGCCGGTTGCCAGGCCGAAGGAGAAGATGTGTTGCATCTGGTTGTAGTTCTGAATGGGTGTGTTGAGGAACTCAGCGTCCTTGGGGTGGTCCTAAGATAGAAGCAGAAGTGTTGTTAGTTGCTAGAAGGCAATGGTTCACAATGTGCCAAACAAAGGGACAGTGCACTAACCGCGACATGGCCAGTGTAGTGGTCTGCCTCCAGAACGATAGAGCAAGTGCCCTGATCCCTGGAGGCGCCGCTAAGGTCTCTGAGCCTGGACACTTGGATCCATCGGGCTATCCACTTCCTCAGATGGTTGTACACTGATACGTCTCCGTCGTATCTATAATTTTTGATTGTTTCATGCCATTATTATACAACTTTCACATATTTTTGGCAACATTTTATATGATTTATTGGACTAACCTATTGATCCAGTGACTAGTGCCAGTTCCTGTTTGTTGCATGTTTTTTTGTTTCACAGAAGTACCATATCAAACGAAGTCCAAACGCGATAAAAATTTACGGAGATTTTTTTTGGAATATTTGTGAATTTTGAGAAGTGGAATCAACGCAAACAGAGGCCCACAGCCCCCACGATACATCAGGGCGCGACCAGGGGGGCCAACCATGGCCTGGTGGTTGCTGCCCACCTCGTACGTCAGTTGGATCTCTCCTTCGGGCGCAAGGAAGCTAATTTTTGGATAAAAATCCCCTCAAAATTTCAGCCCGATCGGAGTTACGGATCTCCAGGAATATAAGAAACGGTTTTCGTCCAGAAAACAGGAACGTAAAACAGAAGAGAACAGAGAGGGAGATCCAATCTAGGAGGGGCTCCTGCCCCTCCGCCGCCATGGAGGCCATGGACTAGAGGGGGAACACTCCTCCCATCTAGGGGGGAGGCCAAGGAAGAAGAAGAAGGAGGGGGGCTCTCCCCCCTCTCTCTCGGTCGCGCCGGAACGCCGCCGGGGCAAGGACCGTGACGGCGATCTACTCCAACAACTTCGCCGCCGTCACCACCAACTCTCTCCCCCTCTATGCAGCGGTGTAACACCTCCCTTCCCCGCTGTAATCTCTACTCAAACATGGTTCTCAACTCCATATATTATTTCCCAATGATATTTGGCTATCCTATGATGTTTGAGTAGATCTCTTTTGTCCTATGGGTTAATTGTGGTATGATGTTATGGATGTGAGTTGTATGTTGATATGGTGCTGTCCTATGGTGCCCTTCGTGTCGCGCAAACGTGAGGGATCCCCACTATAGGGTGTTGCAATATGTTCATGATTTGCCTATGGTGGGATGCTTGAGTGACAGAAGCATAAACCCGAGTAGGTGGGTCGTTGCGTATGGGAGTAAAGAGGACTTGATACTTAATGCTATGGTTGGGTTTTACCTTAATGATATTTAGTAGTTGCGGATGCTTGCTAGAGTTCCAATCATAAGTGCATATGATCCAAGTACGGAAAGTGTGTTAGCGTATGCCTCTCCCTCATTGCATATGACAAGTATCTATCGTATTATATTCAATTGCCTATGGACAATCTTTCTCTTGCGTTAAACAAAAAGCTTGCTACAAAACAATTTACTTTTATTGTTATTTTATTAAAACAACACCTAACTTTTATTTCCACGTTCTTTATTATCTTGCAAAGTACTTCTAGTTTTATTCCCGCGAAGTAGTTTCATACTTGTTCTAGGTAAAGCAAGCATTAGCGTGCGTAGAGTTGTATTGGTGGTCGATAGAACTTGAGGGAATATTTGTTCTACCTTTAGCTCCTCGTTGGGTTCGACACTCTTACTTATCGAAAAAGTCTACAAACGATCCCCTACACTTGTGGGTTATCAAGACCTTTTTCTGGCGCCGTTGCCGGGGAGCAATAGCATGGGGTGAATATTCTCGTGTGTGCTTGTTTGCTTTATCACTAAGTAATTTTTATTTTCTGTTATTAGTTGTTTTATATCTTTAGTTTTGGATATGGAACACGAAACACCAAAAAAATTAGTGGTACTTGCTACTCATGGAGATGGGGAACCTCCCAAAACCCTCGATGCTAGTTATGTGGGACACGTTAATTACTCCTTCGATAATCCCGAGAAATCCTCAAGGAACTTTATAATGGGATACACATTGGATCAACGTGAGTACTTTAGGGATTATCGCTTATCTCAAAAAGGGAAACACTTATGGGATCAAATTAGAATACTTGAATGGTTTGCTTGGGATGCATGCTCGAGATGTGACTTTACTTGTTGCTCTAATATAGAAGCTTGACACCTTCCCTTTCAATGCAAATTTAATGTTAAAGAAAACTTAGCTTCTTATGCTAAAGGTATTTATGATTACTATGATGTGGAACGAATAGAAGAATTTGTTGCTTTTAAAGGTGCTTATGAAATTGCTTATTTGCTTGAAAAGTATGATGATGATGTTCCTTACGAATCTGAAATTTTATCCATACTTAAATATTGCTATGAGAATTATGATTGCAATGCTGATATTATTGAATTTATTGAAAGGATGACCGCTGCCTTGGAAGAGACTAATATTTTGCAGGAATCTATGGAAGAAGAAATTGCTGAAATTGTGAGCTCATTAGATGAAAAAGATGCGGAGGAGAGCGAAGAACAAAAGGAGGAAGAGCGGATTAGCTACCCATGCCCACCTTCTAATGAGAGTAACTCTTCAACTCATACATTGTTTAATTCCCCTTCGCACATACCGAAGGATGAATGCCGTGATGAATGCTATGATAATTGCTATGATCCCTTGGATTCATTTGAAATATCCCTTTTTGATGAACTTGATGCTTGCTATGCTTGTGACCAAGATGCCAATATGAATTATGCTTATGAAGATGAACTTGCTATAGTTCCTTATGTTAAGCATGAAATTGTTGCTATTGCACCCACACATGATAGTCCTATTATCTTTTTGAATTCTCCCAACTACACTATATCGGAGAAGTTTGCTCTTATTAAGGATTATATAGGTGGGTTGCGTTTAGCTACTACACATGATGATTTTGATAAATATAATATGCATGTGCTTGCTGCTCCTACTTGCAATTATTATGAGAGAGGAACTACATCTCCACCTCTTTATGTTTCCAATACGATAAAATTGCAAGAAACTACTTAAGCTATGTATTGGCCTTTACTTGATGTGCATGAATTGTTCTTGTATGACATGCCGATGCATAGGAAGAGGGTTAGACTTCGTTGTCACATGATATATATCACTTTGTGCTCACTACTAAATTACAAATCATGGCTAATTAAAATTGGCTTTGATATACCTTGGGATCCGGGTGGATCCATTACTTGAGCACTTTATGCCTAGCTTAATGGCTTTAAAGAAAGCGCTGCCAGGGAGACAACCCGAAAGTTTTAGAGAGTCATTTTATTTTGTTGTGTGCTTTTATAAAGTTTAAAAAACAAAAAAGATAGGGGGGAACCTAAAACTTCACAAAAGGAAAGGTGAAAGTGAGAGAGACGATGAGCATCGTTGAAGTGGGGGACGTCCTTGAACTTTTGTTCATGCCCATGGAAACTTTGTGAATCTTGAATCACGGAAACTTTTCCAACAAAAATAATTATACCCTTGTACAAATCCATTGTATTATAAAAATAATGTGCCAAGATTTGCCTTTAGGATGATTAGATTGCTTGTTGGTATGTGCGGTGTAAAAACAGAAACTTTGTCTGTAGTGCGTGAATTTTCATTTTTTACTGGAACGTCAAAAGTTTCTGAATTTTTTACAACGTATTTCTATAAAAAATATTTAATTTTTCCTAATGTTTCAGAATTTTTGGAGTTACATAAGTATGCTCAAAGTTCAGATTACTACAGACTGTCCTGTTTAAGACAGATTCTGTTTTTGATGCATTGTTTTGCTTGTTTTGATGAAACTATCGATTTTATCGGTGGTGTAAGCCATAGAAAAGTTATAATACAGCAGGGATAATGCAAATATAAAATATGAATTGGTTTGCAACAGTACTTAAAGTAGTATTTTGCTTTATTATACTAACGGATCTTACCAGTCTTCTGTTAAGTTTTGTGTGGATGAAGTGTTCGAAGATCGAGGAGGTCTCGATATGAGGAGAAGAAGGAGAGGCAAGAGTTCAAGCTTGGGGATGCCCAAGGCACCCCAAGTAAATATCCAAGGAGACTCAAGCGTCTAAGCTTGGGGATGCCCCGGAAGGCATCCCATCTTTCTTCAACAAGTATCGGTATGTTTTCGGATTCGTTTCATTCATGTGATATGTGCAAATCTTGGAGCGTCTTTTGTGTTTAGTTTTCACTTTTCTTTTACGCACCATGCTGGTATGAGATAGTCCATGGTTGATTTATAGAATGCTCATTGCACTTCACTTATATCTTTTGAGTATGGCTTTATAGAATGCTTCATGTGCTTCACTTATATCATTTGAAGTTTGGATTGCCTGTTTCTCTTCACATAGAAAACCGTTATTTGTAGAATGCTCTTTTGCTTCACTTATATTTATTAGAGCATGGTATTTTGTAGAAAGTATTAAACTCTCTTGCTTCACTTATATCTATTTAGAGAGTCAACAGGAATTGGTCATTTGCATGGTTAGTCGTAAAATCCTACATAAAACTTATGGATCACTGAATATGACATGTTTGATTCCTTGCAATAGTTTTGCGATATAGAGATAATAATATATGGGAGGTACTAGTGGATGATCGTGTTTAGTAAGATATTGGTGTTAAGGTTTGTGATTCCCTAAGCATGCACGTATAGTCTCCCGTTATGCTAGGAAGTTGGAGCACAATTTATCCTTGATTGTCTATCTTTGTGTGAAGGTCGGGGGCGCGCGATGGTTAACTCCTACCAAACTCCCCCCTAGGAGCATGCATAGTAATACTTTGCTTCGAGAGAGCTAATAAAACTTTTGCAATAAGTATGTGAGTTCTTTATGACTAATGTGAGTCCATGGATTATACGCACTCTTACCTTTCCGCAATTTGCTAGCCTCTACGGTACCGTGCATTGCCCTTTCTCACCTCGAGAGCCGGTGCAAATTTCGTCGGTGCATCCAAACCCCGTGATATGATACGCTCTATCACACATAAGCCTTATTATATCTTCCTCAAAACAGCCACCATACCTACCTATTATGGCATTTCCATAGCCATTCCGAGATATATTGCCATGCAACTTCCACCGCCTCCGTTTTGATGACTCGAGCATTCATTGTCATATTGCATTACATGATCGTAAGATAGCTAGCATGATGTTTCCATGGCTTGTCCGTTTTTTGACATCTTTGCTACACTGGATCATTGCATTCATATAGGGTCATACTTTGTTCTACTGTCGTTGTAGTATTGAGTTGTAAGTAAATAGAAGTGTGATGATCATCATTATTCATTATTAGAGCATGCCCCGGTGATGAAAGGATGATGGAAACTATGATTCCCCCACAAGTCGGGATGAGGCTCCGGACAAATAAAGAAAGAAAATAATAAAAAGAAAAAAATAGAAAAAAAGGAAAAGAAAAAAAAGAAAAGAAAAAAAATGAAAAAAATGAAAGAAGTAGAAGGGGCATGCTAATTCCACACTTGTGCTCAAAGTAGCACCATGTTTTTCATATAGAGAGTCTCATGTGTTGTCACTTTCATATACTAGTGGGAATTTTTCATATAGTTAGATGCATACCCACTTAGTTTTCATATTGAGCTTTCATACACTTATAGCTCTTAGTGCATCCATTGCATGGTAATCCCTACTTCTCGCATTGATATCTATTGATGGGCATCTCCATAGCCCGTTGGTACGCTAAGTTGATGCGAGACTTTCTTCTCTACTTTTACCCCTTTGAAACCTACCACCATATTCTATTCCACCCATAGTGCTATATCCATGGCTTGCGCTCATGTATTGCGTGAGAATTGAAAATGCTGAAGCGCGTTAAAAAGTATGAACCAATTGCTTGGCTGACACCGGGGTAGTACATGATTTATACTTTGTATTAAGAAGACAGAGCATGACAAGGCTATATGATTTTGTAGGGATAATGTTCTTTAGCCTTGATATTTTGAAAGACATGATTGTTTGTTGGGATGCCTGAGTATTAATGTCTTTATGTCAAAACTAGACTATTGCTTTGAATCATTTGTGTCTTAATATACATGCCATGATTAGATATATGATCAAGATTATGCTACGTAGCATTCCACATCAAAACTTAAGTTTTTTATCATTTACCCACTCGAGGACGAGCAGGAAGTAAGCATGGGGATGCTGATACGTCTCCGTCATATCTATAATTTTTGATTGTTTCATGCCATTATTATACAACTTTCACATATTTTCGGCAACATTTTATATGATTTATTGGACTAACCTATTGATCCAGTCCCCAGTGCCAGTTCCTGTTTTGTTCCATGTTTTTTTGTTTCGCAGAACTACCATATCAAACGAAGTCCAAACGCGATAAAAATTTACGGAGATTTTTTTTGGAATATTTGTGAATTTTGAGAAGTGGAATCAACGCAAACGGAGGCCCACAGCCCCCACGATACATCAGGGCACGACCAGGGGGCCAACCGCGGCCTGGTGGGTGCTGCCCACCTCGTACGTCGGTTGGAGCTCTCCTTCGGGTGCAAGTAAGCTAATTTTTGGATAAAAATCCCCTCAAAATTT
Organism: Elymus sibiricus; assembly: GCA_039707655.1. NCBI lineage: Eukaryota > Viridiplantae > Streptophyta > Magnoliopsida > Poales > Poaceae > Elymus > Elymus sibiricus. The sequence continues at coordinate 516,406,009 of CM077665.1, forward strand.
CAGCCCGATTGGAGTTACGGATCTCCGGGAATATAAGAAACGGTTTTCGGCCAGAAAACAGGAACGTGAAACAGAAGAGAACAGAGAGGGAGATCCAATCTAGGAGGGGCTCCCGCCCCTCCGCCGCCATGGAGGCCATGGACCAGAGGGGGAACTCTCCTCCCATCTAGGGGGGAGGCCAAGGAATAAGAAGAAGGAGGGGGGCTCTCTCCCCCTCTCTCCCGGTGGCGCCGGAACACCGCCGGGGCAAGGACCGTGACGGCGATCTACTCCAACAACTTTGCTGCCGTCACCACCAACTCTCTCCCCCTCTATGCAGCGGTGTAACACCTCTCTTCCCCGCTGTAATCTCTACTTAAACATGGTGCTCAACTCCATATATTATTTCCCAATGATATTTGGCTATCCTATGATGTTTGAGTAGATCTCTTTTGTCCTATGGGTTAATTGTGGTATGATGTTATGGATGTGAGTGTATGTTGATATGGTGCTGTCCTATGGTTCCCTCCGTGTCGCGCAAACGTGAGTGGATTTTTTTTCAAAAGTAGCACGTTTTTTATAGCAATTTCGGAAACTAGCAGCGCAAACACGTTATTTTCAAAAGTAGCACCCCGTCGGTCGTTCGTTGGCCGAAAAGGGGGTTTTCGGTCTACCGATGACCGAAGAGACCTCTTCGGCGTCCCGTGGGCCGAAGACATTGTTAGGTGGGCCGAAGACTGGGCTGTCGGTGCGCTGTCGACCGAAGACTGTCTTCGGTCAGCCCGCGACCGAAGAGCTCTTCGGCCAACCGTTGGCCGAAAACGGTGGATAAGGCCGCCCGACCTCTTTCTTCTTCCTTTCTCTCTGTTCTTTCTCAGTTCGAGCTCTCTCTCTCTCGTTTTCTCTCTGTACATCGCCCCCCCTCGCCGATCTCTTCGTTTCTCCAGCTATATTCAAATCCAAACCACAGAAACGGTAGATCATAGCCATCTCCAGCAGCCTACGGTCATTTTTTTTCCTATGGAATATGTATTTGTGTGTACAAGTGAGTTGTAGTCATGGTGGTGTGAGGAGGAGAAGCCATGGTCGGTTGAGGAGGAGGAGGTGGTTTGGCTGGGCAGGAGGAGGTGGCCGCCGAGGGGGTGGCGTTGGTGTTGTCCGTTGGTGCAAGTTCTCCGTGAGGTGGCGACACGCGTCGAAGGTATAATCACGCGTCACATTTTTTTTAAGTGTTAATTGGTTTGTGATGTCATTTTAGCGGTTAGTTAGTGTAGCGGGTAATAATTTTGTTCGTTGTGATTAATGAGATGGAAGTGTCTGACAGGTTAAAATGTCTGAATCAGTAAATTTGACTGTTTACTATGGCCCTGGCAATGTTCGATATAATGAGTTGGGGGTTGATCTTAGCGAGTATAAAAAATGTGTCATGACACTTCCAGACCCGGACAGACTGGACATTAGACAGTTGAAGTACTGGTTGACAACTAGTTTTGGGTTGGATCCTGGGGTATGTTCCGTCAGTATTCAAGCATTGTGGACCAAATCGTGTAAAAATGTGAAGTGGGAGTTGATGCTGATAGATAGGAGCCAGAACTGGTTGACCCTGTTAAGGCGTTGCAGAGACCGAAAAATCCACCCATATGCCCTAGTTCAACCTGTGGCGAAGGAGGAGAATACCGGACAACCAGAGGGGGGGTATGAACCCGGGCAGGGCAGTCAAGTGGCTAACGAGATTTATTTATCCGGGTCACAGCCAATGGATGTGGATGCTAGCCAACCCGAGGAAGAGCTAGATTACGTGCCACACAATTTGTGTGGTAACGATACTGGGCAGAGTAGTCGGTCGCTAATATTAGCTGGTTCTGGTTTTGCTGATGGCGATGAGGAAGGGGAGGAAATGCAGAGGGTGATGGAGGAAGAGGACGAGGATGGACTGGCTGAGGATCTGGATTCTGAAAACTCCGAGGATGAAGTGGAGGTACCGATTCCTGCCGCATGGGATCAGGACCTATCGACCGGTCTCACGGTCAACGATGGCCATGAGACTCCATGGCAGTATCATCTGAACCAAGTCCAGATAGGTTCTATGCATGATACAAAGAAGAAATTGAAATATGCGGTGGTAAAGTGGGCTATGTCCACGCAGAGGGTTTTCCGGACACACATATCAAATCGAACAAACTATACCGTGAAATGTGTTGAAACAGGTTGTCCTGGGAAGGTGCACGGGCACGTGCCGAAGTATAACATCCACTGGGTTGTCACCGATGTTGTTCCACATACTTGTGTGAGGAAAAACCTTCTGGTGAATCATCTGAACCTGTCTTCAACTCTCCTTGCGCAACTCATGTATACTGAGATAGTGCAGAAGAAAGACATGGAAGCAAAACACATCCAGACAGCAGTGAAGGTCAGATGGAATTATGTCATTCCTTACGGGAAGGCTTGGAGGGCTAAGCAGAAGGCTATGGAGGAAAGGTTTGGGACATTCTTCGACTCATATGATAATGTTGTGCGGCTCCTTCAAGTATTGAAGGAGAGGAATCCCGACACTTATGTTAACGTACAACACACAAGATTGGCGAGTATACCAGATTTTAAGGTGTTGAAGAGAGTATTCTTTTCTTTTGCTATTTGCATCGAAGCTTTCCGGCATTGTCCTCCTGTGATGTTTGTGGATAGCACATTACTGACTGGTCAGTATAGAGGGCAAATCCTTACTGCTATTGGTGTTGACGGGAACAATCAAATCATCCCACTTGCCATGGCATTCGTGGAGGGTGAGAACTTTCCAAGCTGGATATGGTTCTTGAGGCAAGTGAAAATTGCCATCGTGAAGGACCGACCGAACGTGTGTGTCATTCATGACAGACATGCTGGTATATTGAAGGCCGTGAAGACACTGAGGGATCCAACTAAGAATGAATCAGCACCATGGAAGGACCTGCAGAGCCGGTGGTGCATGCGCCATCTTGGGGCAAATTTTTTCTCAGAGTTCAAGAACAAGCGGTTGATGAACTTGTTCAAAAAATTATGCAAGCAGAATCAGCCACGGAAATACAATTTTATTTGGTCAAAACTAGATGAGTTTACTAAGAAGCAGGTTAAAGCCAGACAGAAAATGGAACAAGATCAGGTTAAATTAGCAATAATCATCGCAGAGCTAGAGCAGCCTATAGCTCTTTGTGACTTGCCAGCAATTGACCCTCCTGGCACTAAGAGGCCGAATGGCAGGGCAATAAAGAATTTTACTCAGTGGATAGAGAAAGAGCCTCCCAAGAATTGGTCTCTCCTGCATGACACCCATGGAGCTAGGTATGGCCACATGACAACCAACCTTGCTGAGGTGTATAACTTTGTACTTAGAGGGAATAGAGCATTGCCACTCACAGCTATTGTGGAGGCTGTATTCCATGGCACTTTGAGATATTTTAGAGAAAGGCTCGAGTTAGCAAAGAATCATATTGCAGATCATCCGAAGACACCTTATTGTAGCCGTGTCATGGAGTACATGGCAAAGAAGATAGAGAAAGCAAAGAAGCACACTGTCAGACTCATAGGTAATCAGGAAAGGAGGTATGAGGTTCAGCTACCTACCGATGGTTTTGGTACGTCAAATGAGGTGAAGACGCATGAGGTAAAAATTGGAACGGAATTTTATCCAACGTGTGAATGTACATGCAACAAACCGAAGTTGTTGCACCTTCCTTGCTCACATGTGTTGGCTGCGTGCGGCCAGATTCAGTTGGATGCCATCTCCTTCATGTCCCCATACTATTTGAAAGAGTCAGTACGCAACACATGGACCGGTGATATGACAGGGTTTAGAGTCGTCGGCAATTTCAACAAGGTAAACGATGATGAGAGAGTATACATCCCGGATCCTGATCTTCGGCGAACCAGTAGGGGTAGACGTAAGGTCCGTCGAATCCGTAATGGTATGGACCAATCTGAAGCTGGTGGAGCAACCAGACAGTGTTTGCTATGCACGAATTATGGGCATAGGATGAAATATTGTCCCGACCTTAACAAAGACGGTGCGTCCACATCGACGAGTGCGACAACAGGAGCAAGAGGCGGACGTGATCGAGGCAGTCGAGGCCGAAGGGGACGACGAGGAAGAAATAACTCAGAAGCTATATAATGAGTCAGACTATGTTTTAATTTGTAATATGTCGGACTATGTTTTAATTTGTAATATGTCGAACTATGTTTTAATTTGTAATATGTCGGACTATGTTTTAATTTGTAATATGTCGGACTATGTTTTAATTTGTAATATGTCGGACTATGTTTTAATTTGTAATATGTCGGACTATGTTTTAATTTGTAATATGTCGGACTATGTTTTATTTTCTAATATGTCGAACTATGTTTTAATTTCAGATATGTCTTCGTATGTGTTGCTTAAAGATACGATCGATAAAAAACACCGGGCCGCACTTATGCAAGCGGGCAAGAATTTAGATGTGTTGATCCCTCGCACCCCAAAGTCTAACTGGATGATACACCCTGAATGGGTTGATAGGTATGTTTGCATATCATGTTTTAATTCGTAATAGGTAATATTTGATGCCGGCTAACTGTTTGCTGTACATTCTTTTTATTTTGTAGGTTAATGTGGGCTGGACTGCTACCCTTGGCACGGCTGGTTGAGGGTAAATTGGATGACTGGGTTGATCATCCGGAGTTGGATGAAGCTGGTGAACCAATGCAGCTACGCAAGAGGCAAATGAAACGCTTCTCTTACGACAGGTCACTCCTTACCTGCTTAGTAGATAGATGGAGACCGGAGACACATACGTTTCACTTTCCCTATGGAGAGATGGCGCCTACTCTACAGGATGTGTCTTACTTGTTGGGATTGCCGTTGGCCGGTGCTGCCATAGGTCCTTTAGAGGCAGAACCTGGCTGGCTAGCTACGATGCAGGCCCGTTTTCTAGCTGCGGTGCCAACTACTGTGGCCTTAGAGAACGATCCTCACGGGCCTCGTTCTAAGTGGTTGAGCCAGTTTCAGGTAACCTTCTCGGTCAGCTAAATTAATGTTGTTTTTATAGTTGTCCTCACTACATAGAATAATACAGTCGTTTGGGTTATATGTAGATTGTCTCGTTAGGATACCCCGGAGTTCAGTTGTCCGAGGCACAGGTTGATCGGTCCCTAGAGGCATATATTCTTTGGTTGTTCGGGAAGACGATGTTCACGGAGAACCACGTGACCACTGTTGATGCGCGCCTCATCAGCATTGCACGAGAGATAGCTGACGCTCGTTGCCCAGGGGACATTATGCAGAGGACTTTTGGTTTTGCTGTGTTGGCAGCTACGTACAGAGGCCTGTGCAAAGGTTGCATGTTGAGCTCCCATAGATCAGGTCTGGTTGGATGTCCACTATTGTTGCAGCTCTGGTCATATGAGAGGTTCCCTATAGGACGACCCTATGTCTGCGTTGATAAACCGTTTGGGTTGGTAGACATAGCAGGGGCTTATGTGCAACATATCGGCGACTTGCCTACTGTGGGATCTGTTTGGGCGCGCAGAGAGGTAATTTTGTATTACGTAACATTTCATTAGATTATTTCTTGCCATGCAATACTATTACTAATGTTTATTTGTTGTCATGCACAGAGACAGTATGCGGGTATGCAGGTGAAGAGCTGCTACCCGTCCTTCACGTCGCAGTTTGATGCTTTGCACGAGGATGTTGTTATCTGGGAGCCCTACTCGCATCATTCTATAACATCTAGGTATCCAGTTGGGATATTTGCCTTGTGCACTAGAGATCGGCACTACTGGATGACCAAGGCGAGATTGGTGTTCGACGTGACGGTGGAGGAGATGGCTCTTCATAGGGTGATGAGACAGTTCGGTCGATGTCAAGAGGATGAAATTCCAGTTATTCCACACATACCGGCACACGTGCACAAGTAAGTAATTCTATTTTAGTTGTCAGCACTGCTTTCAGAATTTTGCTTACCACGTTACCCGGATTTTAATGTCAGGTTGAGCCGCGTAGGAGGGAACAAGTCCATGGATATCTGGCTTCAGAACATTGGCCCTTATGTTCTAGAATGGACGACCGCGCCAACACATATCTGGGATGAGGTTCGACCCTTTGACTGGGACAAGTTCGGGTTGTATCTGCAGCGTTACAGGCATTCAACGAGGATCTACTTGGTTCCATGTGCTGCTCCTGATCAGATTGAAGCGCCTCTGACCAGCGATATGTACCCAACTTCCTCTATTATGGGAACCAGACACCACGCGGTACGTACCCAACTTCCTCTATTATGGTTCTAATATGTGTACTCATGTCATAACCTGAACATTTACAATTGGCTAACTCTTCAATGTACAGAGTGACTTGACAGTCGAGGCACGAGAGGAGGTTTCCACTTTAATGCGGCGGGTTGAGAGGGGGGATACTATCCCACAGCCAGAGCACCTCTCATGGTTGAAGCGTTTTGATGAGAAGCTACGAGGGATTTACGCAGCAGTGACATGTAGAAGATCTTCGGACGTTGCGGTTCCTCGTCCAGCACTTCGTCCGCCACGTCCATCTGTGCATCGTTCAGAGTCACGGCACATGGCTTCACCGGCTCCACCTCCTTCACAACCAGGAAGGTCGTCATGGCATCAGCCACCTCCTTCACATCCAGGGAGCTCGGCATGGCAAGAGCCATCTCCTTCACAGTCAGGGAGCTCGGCATGGCAAGAGCCATCTCCTTCACAGCCAGGGAGCTCGTCCTGGCATGAGCCACATCCTTCACACCCAGGGGGGTCGGCCTGGCATGAGCCACATCCTTCACAACCAGGGGGGTCGGCATGGCATCAACAAATGGGGCCAGGTAACTTTACTTTTGGTTTTTCTTTTAAGCAGTGTACGTTCGCAATTCAATTTGACATGTGCTTCACTACTATAGTCAGCAACCAGCCGCATCCGTTCACGCATGTCGTGCAGTCGCCGATGCTTAGTGGTGATGGTTCGTTCTTAGACGGCTACGGCGATGACGATGACCAAGCTGCAAACACGTATGACTTCTCTCAGCCGCTGTATCATACTCTACCACCACCACCGACGCAGGAGACACAGACCGTGACAGGCGAGGTTATGTACGGTCATGGTTTTCGTGACCCTCGCCCACCGCGTCAGCGCTTATCGCCTTCCGGTCCTCGTCAGAGGAAGGTCCAGACTCGTCGCCGTCCCCAACAGTGATATGATTATATATGTATGAGACACCCATGTTAGTTTCAGACTATTCTCATGTGTGAGGACTTATCTATGTATCTGACATCCTTCATGTATGTGTTACTATCTATGTATGAGTCATTATCTATGTAAGAGACTGATTTGTTTTCAAGACACTTGTCTACTTCATATTAGTAGTACATCTGAATTAAACGGTACGACTCAACTAAACGGTACGAGATACATTTCCAAACAGACTACAACAGATAATTAAGATAGAAGTACATCTGAATTAAACGGTGCGACTTAACTAGAAAAATACATCCCACAAACTACATGAAGTCATCGTCATCATCCTCCGTTGATGCAGCACTCTTCCCCTTCAACGGTGCGGTAGTCTTGGACTTCAACGATGTGGGTCTCCTGGCCTTGGTGCTCGGCATGAAGTCATCGTCGTCATCCTCCGTTGATGCAGCACTCTTCCCCTTCAACGGTGCGGTAGTCTTGGACTTCAACGATGTGGGTCTCCTGGCCTTGGTGCTTGGCATGAAGTCATCGTCGTCATCCTCCGTTGATGCAGCACTCTTGCCCTTCGACGGTGCGGTACTCTTGCACTTCGACGATGCAGGTATCTTGGGCTTGGTGCTCGGCATGAAGAGGTCGTCTTCGTCCTCACTGTCTGCTGACCATAAATCTGAATTATTTACGGCAAGCCTGAGGTAAGATTCACCTTTATGCAGTTGCTTCTGCCATCTGCCATGCAACCTGAGAAGTTCTTTCCATATCTCCTCATATGTCCTGGGAGGCCACCCACTCCTAGCTAATGAGTGAGCCAACTCATTCATTATGGTATCGCTACTGATGAGTTCCTCCCATGGAACTACTCTATCGTCGATCTTGAAATTGGCGGCTAGACAGAGAAGACGATCGGACATACCAGAGTGAAAACTACGATCAAAAGGATAATGGGACATCTCCACGAAACTACACTTGCCTGCTCACCCACCTTACTGCGGAGGGGGTTATATAGGTTCAGAAGAGAAGATGGCGGGAAAGAATGGCGGGAGAGAAAGGCAGGAAAGAAAATGGCGGGAAAGAAAATGGCGGAAGAGAATGGCGGGAAAGAAAATGGTGGGAAAGAAAATGGCGGGAAAGAAAATGGCGGGAAAGAAAATGGCGAGAGAGAATGGCGGGAAAGAAAATGGCGGGAAAGAAGGGCGGGAAAGAAAATGGCGGGATAGTAGGGCGGGAAAAGAAAATGACGATCACTGCGGTAGAGGGCTGAAAACAACAGCAAGCTCCTGATCACGCTCTTTGAAGGTTATGAGCACCAAATTGTTTACTTCAATAGACGATGCCCGAAGAAAATTACCGAAACCTTCCTTGTTGAACACCATTCTACCACCCAAGCCAATAAAGTAGGAACAAGGAATGCTCACAGATATATCATCATCTTTAGAATCCAAAGTAATTTCAAGAGTTAAAGAACTAGTCCTAGGAATTGACAAAAAATCCTTCAAACTCCTCACAACCATGCTCGGAATAACCTGACAAAAAACATCAAGTTATATGATGTTCAGCTTACAAATTTAAAACAGTATACTAGAGCAAAGAACAAATAAATAAACAGTAGCCAAAAACAAAGCTCACCATATGTTGACCATTAACATTCATGGAATCAATCCTATGAACAAAAGGAGTACACAATATGTAGTTGTCATCAAAGAGCTGTCGCGACATGAAATACATTTGCTGATAATTCAGACTAACACCACGACTATAAAAACAACTGTCAACAAGTTCCCTCTGAGTTTCACTCAGATCCTCAAGAGCTACAAAAAAATAATTTCACAAATTGAGCAGAACAGCAAAACGTATAAGCTAAAACAAAACTTTAAATCACTCAAAAAAAAACTTACCAACACAGGGTAAAGGGAACAACATAACACCTTCCCGATGAAAATCAACACCAATCATAGTTCCATAGTGCTCAAGCCTAACAGTCATCATGTCACGATGACGGAGACCATAATCATTCACAAGTTCCTCCCAGGAAGGACCATGGAATTTACTGCTCACCCGACCATGTCTAAACAGAACACCATATAAGTTACCCTCACTGTTGTGAAGAGCAAGATCAATATCTGTGTCACCCCTCCGAATAGCTAAAGCTCTGCACTCCTCAATGTACCGAGCAAGATGTGATCTAACACTGCACGGAACATACTACAAAAAGAATGGAAGCAAACATCATAATCATATAAACAAAGGCATTAGAATACATTCCAACCAAAACAACATCAACCATATGCCACAATCAGATAAACAAGATATAGAATCTTACAATACGCCTTGAACAGCGACGATCCAGCACCACAGTGAAGACAGACGCACAAGAATCAAAGGAAGAACAAGGGACACCTGGAGCTCGGCAAAAGGGGCAAGCCATTACCTGCAAAGAAACGGTGACCAAAAAAAATCACTACACTTGCCTGCTCACCCACCTTGCTGCGGAGGGGGTTTTATAGGGTCAGAAGAGAAGATGGCGGGAGAGAATGGCGGGAAAGAAGGGCGGGAAAGAAACTGGCGGGAAAGAAGGGCGGGAAAGATGGGCGGGAAAGAAAATGCACTCTTCGGCCAAGGAAATACCGAAAAGGACTCTTCGGCCAACGAAAGACCGAAATGTCTCACATGCAACTTCGGTCAGGCGCTGACGTAAAGTGCATGAACTCTTCGGCCAACGAAACACCAAAGAGGACTCTTCGGCCATGCGCTGGCCGAAGACAGGTCTTCGGCCCAGCACAGCAGGTCTTCGGCCAACGCCTGACCGAAGAGTCCTTTTCGGCCAACGGATGACCGAGGAGTCCCTCTTCGGCCAACGGCTGACCGACGGGGTGCTATTTTTGCAAAAAACGTGTTCGTACTGCTACTTTTCAAATTTGCTACAGAAAACGACCTAGTATGTCGGTTGGAGCTCTCCTTCGGGCGCAAGTAAGCTAATTTTTGGATAAAAATCCCCTCAAAATTTCAGCCCGATCGGAGTTACGGATCTCCGGGAATATAAGAAACGGTTTTCGGCCAGAAAACGGGAACGTGAAACAGAAGAGAACAGAGAGGGAGATCCAATCTAGGAGGGGCTCCTGCCCCTCCGCCGCCATGGAGGCCATGGACCAGAGGGGGAACTCTCCTCCGATCTAGGGGGGAGGCCAAGGAAGAAGAAGAAGGAGGGGGGCTCTCTCCCCCTCTCTCCCGGTGGCGCCGGAACACCGCCGGGGCAAGGACCGTGACGGCGATCTACTCCAACAACTTTGCCGCCGTCACCACCAACTCTCTCCCCCTCTATGCAGCGGTGTAACGCCTCTCTTCCCCGCTGTAATCTCTACTTAAACATGGGGCTCAACTCCATATATTATTTCCCAATGATATTTAGCTATCCTATGATGTTTGAGTAGATCTCTTTTGTCCTATGGGTTAATTGTGGTATGATGTTATGGATGTGAGTGTATGTTGATATGGTGCTGTCCTATGGTTCCCTCCGTGTCGCGCAAACGTGAGGGATCCCCGCTGTAGGGTGTTGCAATATGTTCATGATTTGCCTATGGTTGGTTGCTTGAGTGACAGAAGCATAAACCCGAGTAGGTGGGTCGTTGCGTATGGGAGTAAAGAGGACTTGATACTTAATGCTCTGGTTGGGTTTTACCTTAATGATCTTTAGTAGTTGCGGAGGCTTGCTAGAGTTCCAATCATAAGTGCATATGATCCAAGTACGGAAAGTGTGTTAGCGTATGCCTCTCCCTCATTGCATATGACAAGTATCTATCGTATTATATTCAATTGCCTATGGACAATCTTTCTCTTATGTTACACAAAAAGCTTGCTACAAAACAATTTACTTTTATTGTTCTACTATTAAAACAGCACCTAACTTTTATTTCCACATTCTTTATTATCTTGCAAAGTACTTCTAGTTTTATTCCCGTAAAGTAGTTTCATACTTGTTCTAGGTAAAGCAAGCATTAGCGTGCGTAGAGTTGTATCGGTGGTCGATTGAACTTGAGGGAATATTTGTTCTACCTTGAGCTCCTCGTTGGGTTCGACACTCTTACTTATCGAAAAAGGCTATAAACGATCCCCTACTCTTGTGGGTTATCATACACCTGGGTGGCACTCACCTCCTGGCCACAGAACTCGAACAGCTGCTTCGCAACGGTGTTCAAGTGCACCTCCTTGAAGCCCTCGTCAGTCCTAACCCCACTAGAGATGAGCTCGCACATCTTGTTCAGCACGAATGTGGACAGGAAGGACTGCCACTTCATATTGTTCCCCCTACCATCCTTCTTGGCCATCATTACAGTGGCAGCAGTAGCAGTAGAAGTGAGAGTTAGCAGAACAGGCTGAAAGACATATGCACCAGGTGACACCTCGAACACGTCTGAATTAGGAGGCATGTTCGGATCGAGGAGGGGCTGCGAGTCCTCGATGTTGGAGGCCGCGAACTGGTTGTCCGAGAGGACAATGGCCTGGCTAAGATCTTGCGTCTGCGTGGTCATGTCCTACAATCGCATAACACATAGATAGTAAGCATATCACACATACTACAACAACATCACAACCGAACGATCTATGAATACATCACAACAAGCAACTCTAGCATGCTACAAATCCTACAGAACTAGGTGTGAATCCATAGTGCTCATCCATAGTGTTCATCACTTTCATACTACTCTAGCTACACAGACTAGCACGTATAGCAAGCATAACATCAAAATATAACATCTGCTAACAGATCACATCCTACCACATGCTTGCATGTCGAACCCTATGACCACATCCTACCAGATCTAGCTACAATGAACAATGATAAAGGAGGTGATTCAACTCACAGTGGCCATGTTTGCAGCTCAGGTGAGCGCGGGAGCGGTCGGAGAAGCGGAGGAGGGGAGTCGCCGCCACCGTGGACCGCCGGCCGGTGAAGGAGCTCCGCTTACCTTGTCGTCGGTGACGATGCACGCCGGCGGAAAGATCGAAAGGGAGGAGAAGGGTGGCGGGGCTTTGGGCGGTGAGAGGAGGGGGGCTAAATAGGGCGATCGATTCGGCGAGGTGAGCCGAAATCCTCCCGCCGATTTTTTGGAGACGCACGCTGATAACCCACAAGTGTAGGGGATCGTTTGTAGCCTTTTTCGATAAATAAGAGTGTCGAACCCAACGAGGAGCTAAAGGTAGACAAATATTCCCTAAAGTTCTATCGACCACCGATATAACTCTACGCACACTTTAATGTTTGCTTTACCTAGAACAAGTATGAAACTATTTTGTAGGTGATAGGATAGTTTGCACGAATAAAACTAGAAGTACTTTGCGGGAATAAAACTACGAGTAAATTGCAAGATAATAAAAGTTAGTTGTTTAGTAGAAAGCTTTTGTCAAACAAGAAGGTTATTTGTCCCTAGGCAATTGATAACTAGACCGGTAATCATTATTGCAATTTTATATGAGGGGGAGGCATGAGCTAACATACTTTCCGTACTTGGATCATATGCACTTATGATTGGAACTCTAGCAAGCATCCGCAACTACCAAAGATCATTAAGGTAAAACCCAACCATAGCATTAAGTATCAAGTCCTCTTTACTCCCATATGCAACAACCCACCTACACGGGTCTGTGTCTTCTGTCACTCACGCCACCCACCATAAGCAAATCATGAACATATTGGAACACCCTACAGCGGGGATTGATACGTCCATTTTGCATCATGATTTCCGACTGTTATTTTTAATGTTTTTATGAATAATAATGCTTTAGGGAGTGATTCTAATGCCTTTTCTCTTATAATATGCAAGGGTTACACAAAGAGGGAGAATACCGGCAGCTGGAATTCTGGACCTGAAAAAGCACATCAGAGATACCTATTCTGCACATCTCCAAATAAGCTAAAACTTTATGGAGAATTATTTTGGATTATATAATAAATATTGGAGCAAATAACTATGGGAGGGGGCCACCCTGGTGAGCACAAGACACGAGGGCGCCCCAGGCCCCCTAGGCGCGCCCTGGTGGGTTGTGCCCTCCTCGGCCCACCTCCGGTGCCCATCTTCTGGTATATAAGGTCTTTTGACCTAGAAAAAATTAGGAGAGGACTTTCGGGACGGAACGCCGCCGTCTCGAGGCGGAACTTGGGCAGGAGCACTTTTGCCCTCCGGCGGAGCGATTCCGTCGGGGGAACTTCCCTCCGGAGGGGGAAATCGAAGCCATCGTCATCACCAACACCCCTCTCATCTTTGGGAGGCCAATCTTCATCAACATCTTCAACAGCACCATCTCCTCTCAAACCCTAGTTCATCTCTTATGTTCAATCTGTACCGGAACCTCAGACTGGTACCTGTGGGTGACTAGTAGTGTTGATTACATCTTGTAGTTGATTACCATATGGTTTATTTGGTGGAAGATTATATGTTCAGATCCATTATGCTATTTAATACCCCTATGATCTTGAGCATGAATATTATTTGTGAGTAGTTACCTTTGTTCTTGAGGTCACGGGAGAAGTCATGTTGCAAGTAATCATGTGAATTTGATATGTGTTCGATATTTTGATGATATGTATGTTGTGATTCCCTTAGTGGTGTCATGTGAACGTCGACTACATGACACTTCACCATCCTTGGGCCTAAGGGAATGCATTGTGGAGTAGTTATTATATGATGGGTTGCTAGAGTGACAGAAGCTTAAACCCTAGTTTATGCGCTACTTCGTAAGGGGCTGATTTGGATCCAAACGTTTAATGCTATGGTTAGATTTTATCTTAATACTTTTCTCGTAGTTGCGGATGCTTGCGAGGGGGTTAATCATAAGTGGGAGGTTTGTTCAAGTAAGAATAGCACCCAAGCACCGGTCCACCCACATATCAAATTATCAAAGTAGCGAACGCAAATCAAACCAACATGATAAAAGTGACTAGACGAAATTCCCATGTACCCTCAAGAACACTTTGCCTATTATAAGATACTGTTCTGGCCCGTCCTTTGCCACAAAAGTATTGGGCTACCTTGCTGCACTTTATTTACCGTTACCGTTATTTGCTCGTTACCAATTATATTGCTATCAAACTATCTGTTACCTACAATTTCAGTGCTTGCAGAAATTACCTTGCTGAAAACCGCTTGTCATTTCCTTCTGCTCCTCGTGGGGTTCGACACTCTTACTCATTGAAAGGACTACGATTGACCCCCTATACTTGTGGGTCATCAAGACTCTTTTCTGGCGCCGTTGCCGGGGAGTGAAGCGCTCTTGGTAAGTGGAAAACAATCCTTTGAGGGGTTTGTTCGGGGTATCTTCACCTCGACCGGAACCAAAATTAGTTGCCCATCAGCCTACTGCACCTACTGAACATATTGGTTATGAAATTCCTTCGGGTATGGTAGAACAACTGCTAGCTAATCCATATGCAGGAGACGGAACTGAACATCCTGATATGCACCTGATACATGTGAATAAAATTTGTGGATTATTTAAGCTTGCAGGTTTATGCGGAGATGAAGCTAAGAAGAAGGTTTTCCCTTTATCTTTGAAGGGAAAAGCATTGACATGGTATAGGCTATGTGATGATATTGGATCATGGAACTGGAATCGATTGCAATTGGAATTCCATCAAAACTTTTATCCCATGCATCTAGTTCATCGTGATCGGAATTATATATATAATTTTAGGCCTCGTGAAGGAGAAAGCATCGCCCTAGATTGGGCGAGGCTTAATTCAATGTTATATTCACGCCCCAATCATGATATCCCGAGAGAAGTTATTATTCAGACTTTTTATGCTCGACTTTCTCATAATGATCAATCCATGCTCGATACTTCTTGTACTGGTTCTTTTATGAAGAAGACTATTGAATTCAAGTGGGATCTCTTAGAAAGAATTAAACGCAACTCTGAAGATTGGGAACTCGACGAAGGTAACGAGTCAAGTATAAAGTTTAATTTTGATTGTGTTAAATCTTTTATGAATACCGATGCATTTCACAAGTTTAGCATTAAATATGGTCTTGACTCTGAGATAGTAGCCTCTTTCTATGATTCATTTGCTACTCATGTTGATCTCCCTAAAGATAAGTGGTTTAAATATCATCCCCCTATTAAGGAATAAATTAAAGAACCGGTAAAAGCTAAGGATGAAACCATCATTTACAATGTTGATCCGGTTGTGCCCACTGCTTATATTGAAAAATCACCTTTCCCTGTTAGGATAAAGGAACATGCTAAGGTATCAACTGTGGTTCGCAAGAGTAATATTAGAGCACCTAAACCCCCTGAGCAAATTAAAGTAGAACCTAGCGTTGCTATGGTTAAAGATCTCTTGGTAGAAAATATCGATGGGCATGTTATTTACTTCTGTGATGAAGCTGCTAGAATTGCCAAACCTGATGAAAAAGATAAACATAGACCTGTAGTCGGCATGCCTATAGTCTCAGTCAAAATAGGAGATCATTGCTATCATGGTTTATGTGATTTGGGTGCTAGCGTGAGTGCTATTCCTTTTACCTTATACCAAGAAATTATGAATGAAATAGCACCTGCTGAAATAGAAGACATTGATGTTACTATTAAACTTGCTAATAGAGACACCATCACACCACTTGGGATTGTTAGAGATGTTGAAGTCTTGTGTGGGAAAGTAAAATATCCTACTGATTTTCTAGTTCTTGGCTCCCCACAATATGACTTTTGTCCTATTATCTTTGGTAGACCTTTCTTGAGCACCGTCAATGCTAAGATAGATTGTGAAAAACAAACTGTCGGTGTCAGTTTCGGTGATGTGTCTCATGAGTTTAATTTTTCCAAGTTTAGTAGACAACCTCATGATAGAGAATTATCTAGTAAGGATGAAATAATTGGTCTTGCTTCTATTGCTATACCTCCTACCGATCCACTAGAATAATATCTGCTAGACCATGAAAATGATATGCATATGCGTGAAAGAAATGAAATAGATAAAAATTTCTTTGAACAACAACCTCTCCTAAAACACAATTTGCCTATTGAAACCCTTGGTGGTCCTCCTCCACCTAAAGGTGATCTTGTGTTTGAATTAAAGCAATTGCCGGACACTTTGAAGTATGCTTATCTTGATGAGAAAAAGATATATCCTGTTATTATTAGTGCTAACCTTTCAGAACATGAAGAATAAAGATTATTAAAAATTCTGAGGAAGCACCGGGCTGCTATTGGATATACCCTTGACGATCTTAAGGGCATTAGTCTCACTCTATGTCAGCACAAGATTAATATGGAACCTGATGCTAAACCCGTTGTTGATCATCAATGGTGATTGAATCCTAAGATGAAGGAAGTAGTAAGAACTGAAATATTAAAGCTTCTTGAGGCAGGTATAATCTATCCATAGCTGATAGTAGATGGGTAAGTCCCATTCATTGTGTCCCTAAGAAGGGAGGTATTACCGTTGTTCCTAATGATAAAAATGAACTCATTCCGCAAAGAATTGTCACTGGCTATAGAATGGTAATTGATTTTAGAAAATTAAATAAAGCTACTAAAAAGATCATTACCCTCTGCCTTTTATTGATCAAATGCTAGAACGATTATCTAAGCACACACACTTTTGTTTTCTGGATGGATATTCTGGTTTTTCTCAAATACCTGTATCACAATCTGATCAAGAGAAAACCACCTTTACATGTCCTTTTGGAACCTATGCTTATAGACGTATGCCTTTTGGTTTATGCAATGCACCTGCTACCTTTCAAAGATGTATGACTGCTATATTCTCTGATTTTTGTGAAAAGATTGTGGAGGTTTTCATGGATGATTTTTCCGTTTACGGAACTTCTTTTGATGATTGCTTAAGAAACCTTGATCAAGTTTTGTAGAGATGTGAACAAACTAATCTCGTCTTGAATTGGGAGAAGTGCCACTTTATGGTGAATGAAGGTATTGTCTTGGGGCATAAAATATCTGAACGAGATATTGAGGTGGATAAAGCTAAAGTTGATGCAATTGAGAAAATGCCATGTCCTAAAGATATTAAAGGTATTCGGAGTTTCCTTGGTCATGCTGGTTTCTATAGGAGGTTTATTAAAGACTTCTCTAAAATTTCTAGGCCTCTTACTAATCTTTTACAAAAGGATATTCCATTTGTTTTTTATGATGATTGTGTAGAAGCCTTTGAAACACTCAAGAAAGCCTTAACTTCTGCACCTATCGATCAACCACCTGATTGGAACTTGCCTTTTGAAATTATGTGTGATGCTAGTGATTTTATGTTGGTGCTATTCTAGGACAAAGAGTTGATAAGAAATTAAATGTTATCCATTATGCCAGCAAAACTCTAGACAGTGCCCAACGAAATTATGCTACTACTGAAAAAGAATTTTTATCAGTTGTGTTTGCTTGTGATAAATTTAGATCCTACATTGTTGACTCCAAAGTTATTGTTCATGTTAGGAATAGCAACTTACTATTATCTGGAGGCCAAGGCCATCATATATACATGTACATGAGGGAGGCCAAAGGCCAAAATACAGAAAGCCAATAGTCATCATAAATATAACTCTAACACCCCCCCCTCGAACTCATGGTGGATCCACAACATTGAGTTTGGAGAGGTGAAATCGATGGTGCACTCTAGTCTGTGCCTTCGTGAAGAAGTCCGCTAGCTGTAACTCAGAAGGCACATACTGAAGAGCAATAACATGATCTTGCACAGCAGTGCGCACATAAAAAGCATCAACACCAATATGCTTGGTAAGCTCATGCTTCACGGGGTCCCGTGCAATACTGATAGCACCTGTACTGTCGGACAAGAGGGTGGTAGGTGTACTAACAGAAACACCAAAATCCTCCAGTAGCCATCGTAACCAAGTCACCTCTGCCGTCAGAAGAGCCATAGCTCTCAACTCGGCTTCTGCACTCGAACGAGAAACTGCGATCTGTTTCTTCGTCTTCCAGGCCATGAGAGAACCACCAAGGAAAATACAGTAAGCAGAAAGTGAATGGCGATCCAAAGGATCACTGGCCCATGTAGCATCCGAATAGGCCTGGAGCTGTAACGAGCCAGAATGGGGAAAAAAGAGACGATTTGAGATGGTGCCACGAAGGTATCATCGAACACGAAGAAGGTGACTATAGTGAACTGAAGTGGGAGCAAAAACAAACTGACTCAAAATATGGACAGGATAGGAGATATCCAGATGAGTGACGGCAAGATAGACAAGGCTCCCAACGAGATGACGATAACGCGTCGGATCAGACAAGAGCTCACCATCAGAAGCGCAAAGGTTAACATTGAGCTCCATCGGAGTCTCAGCAGTGCGCTCATCACTAAGAGCCGCACGAGCAAGAAGATCCTGGATATACTTTTCTTGGGAAATATAAAAGCCATTAGAGGTGTCGGAAACCTCAATCCCAAGAAAGTAACGGAGAGGACCAGACATAAGAAACTGCTCACTGAGACGGGCCTTGACAAAGGCAATGTACTCAGAATCATCGCCCGTGATGATCATGTCATCAACATATAGAAGAAGAAGGGTGCGACCATGAGCAGAAACGTGGACAAACAACACTGGATCATGAGCACTTGGCGTAAAACCAGCAACAGTGACCACAGAGGCAAAATGCTCAAACCAAGCGCGGGGGGCTTGCTTATGGCAATATAGAGAGCGGCGAAGACGACAAACCATGCCATCAGGAACTGAATACCCAGGTGGTGGCTGCATATAGACTTCCTCACACAACTCACCATTAAGAAAGGCATTCTTAACATCAAGCTGAGACACGGACCAGTGGCGAACAGAGGCCACGACAAGAAGTGTGCGGACAGTGGTCATATGGGCAACAGGAGCAAAAGTCTCATCGTAATCATGACCATGCTCCTGCTGAAAGCCACGAGCCACAAGACGAGCTTTATAACGCTCAAGAGAACCATCAGAGCGAGTCTTAATCTTATAGACCCACTTACAAGTGATGGGACGAACACAAGGAGGAAGAGAAACCAGATCCCACGTGCCGACGCGCTCAAGGGCAGCAATCTCCTCCGCCATGGCAAACTGCCATTCAGGATGAACAATAGCATGTCGATAAGAAGTCGGCTCAACAACGGTCGAAAGACCATAGCGAGAAGGAGAATATCGGTCAGGGGGCGGACAAGGCCGAGAACGAAGACCCTAAGCCGGTTGAGAGGAGGAAGACGACACACCAGAAGTAGAGGGCACATCAGACGCATCCACAACACGTCGACGATGAGTATAATGGAAAGGAAAGGAGGGGAGAGGTGGAATCACTGGAGGTGGAGACGGGGAATGTATCGGTGATGAAGGCGGAGAAGAGGAAGGTATCGGTGATGAAGGCGGAGAAGAGGGAGGTATCGGTGATGAAGGTGGAGACTCATGCGGTGAGGGAGGAGAAGAAACCATAGGAGAGGACGGTGTCAGATCTGCAATAGCGGAACGAGGAGTAGGAATATTAGGCACATAGGGAGTTGTATCTGGAAACGTAAGAAAAGAGATGTCCTCCGTGGAAAAGGTTGAGGAGGATGGACGCGGGTAGAAGGGAGGAGACTCATCAAAGGTGACATCCCGGGTAATACGCATCCGGCGGCCAACAAGATCCCAGCACCAATAGCCCTTATGCTCATCACTGTATCCGAGAAAGACACACTCAACAGACTGGGCGGTCAGTTTGGTGCGTTCACGAGGGGCAAGTAAAACATAGCAAACGCAACCAAACAAACGAAGAGCCGAATAATCAGGAGAACGACCAGAAAGATGCTCAAGAGGAATACCACCCTGTAGAGCAGCAGATGGCTGAATGTTGATGAGATAGGTGGAAGTGGTAACAGCCTCAACCCAGAAGTGAGGCGAAAGAGAGGTGGCGATCATCATCGCACGCGCCGTCTCAAGAAGGTGTCGATGCTTGCGCTCAGCCACACCATTCTGAGCATGAGCACCAGGACAAGAGAACTGAGCAAGAGTACTCTGCTCAGCAAGGAATCCTCGCAACGCATGGGAGATATACTCACCAGCTGAATCTGCGCGAAAAACACGAATAGGAGTGGAAAACTGGGTATGAACCATGGTAGCAAATTTTTTGTATATAGATAAGACCTCACTACGAGAAGACATGAAGTAGATCCAAGTGTGCCGAGAAAAATCATCTATAAAGATAATATAGTAGCGATGACCCGCTTTCGAAGCGAAAGGAGCCGGACCCCAAACATCAGAGTGAACGAGATCAAAGGGGCGTTCGGACACTGACTCACTGTGAGGATAGGGTAGCTGAATCTGTTTACCAAGCCTACAACCCAGACAATCCAACGAAGCGTTACTGGAGACAGGCCCCAGAACACCACGATGAACCAAAGACGAGAGGCGGGGACCACATAAATGGCCAAGACGATGATGCCACTGCTGAAAAGAGCTGGTAGATGCAACAATAGGGGTTGTGAGACTGGCAACAGTGACAGCGGAGGGAAGACGAAGCCAGGTAAGCTCCCAGAGACCATCAGAGCATCGAGGGCCAGCACCAAGCAAAGTGCCCATGCGACGATCCTGGACCGAACATGAATCAAAGTCGAGAATAACCCTAAAACTAGAGTCAACAATCACTACAAGAAATATGTCAACTTGCGACCATCACTATTGGTCGCTGAATGGTCATTGTTTTTCATTTGCGACCTTTTTGTGACCAAAAACAGATGGTCAAAAGTTGACCGTCGTTAATGGAAATTAACGACCTTCTCTGTGATAAGGTCGTTGAAGGCAACGACCAAAACAAAAGGTCGTTGAATCAACGACCTTTTGTTTTGGTCGTTGGTTGTCTGCCCAGGCCACGTCGGATCCGACGTGGCAAGCTGAGGTGGCAAAATTGCGACCAAATGAAAAGGTCGTTGATTAGAATCAGCCCGGTCTAGTTCGACGCTTTACTTGGGCCAAGCCCAACAATTCAGCCTTTTTATATTTTTTTCTGTCAATTTTTGATCGGCTTCATGGGCCAAGCCCAACATTTGCAGCCTTTTTTATTGTTGGGCCATGGCCTTTTGGTCTAAACAATTTCATTTTCTTTTTTTTATTAAATGGGTCCACTAGTCAGATGGGTCCCAGTGTATGTATTAGTTTAACTCATGTTAACTAGCAAGTAAGCTTCACACAGTGTATGTATTAGTTTAACTCATGTTAACTAGCAAGTAAGCTTCACACGAGATAATCAATTCCAATGACAGCCTCAAACGAACCATCAACTCATGTTTACAGCTAACAGCAACAATACATCATACATCATAGAGAAAAGGAAATTGCTTTACGGACGACACTGCCCGCACAACCTGGAAACGATACTTCCTCCCAACAGCTCTAAGCATCAGCCAAAGGAAAAACAATTGCCTCCTGAGTACTATTGGTGCTGCCACGTACAGTCGTCCATGCATCGGCCGCACATTTGTCGTGTGTATAGCAACACTCCAAAGAAAATCGGTTCACAGAAACCGACAAACTAAACTAGAGGCACATCATAAGCTCACAAGCATGGCTGCCGCAGGAGTTTGTTTCGCTAGTAAAGACAGCGACTTCCTTCCTCGACCAGACAGCGGCTCAGCTCACATCCTGTACCTCCTCGCGGGAGGCACGCCACCTCGTCCTCCTCCAACAGGGGGACCACCACCACGTCCACCAGCATCCTGCATGAATGTTTTGGCAAGTCCAAATGTTAGTGACTATACATACGGTTGTTGACTAATGTTTGTTTGCCAAACAGAAAAATCATCCAAGAACCAAGTACTGCACAACTAAGAGATCCTTTTCTTCCAAGGGTTATTAACAAGCCAAACGATACAACATAGTTATTTGTTCATTTTCATATTTTATTACTGCATAAATAATATAGATGCTAGCTAGATGATGGTTGCAATTCAGAATCAGTCTCGTCGGCACATAGCAGTAGTAATCAGAGTAGTTTCACTAGTAGAATCATAGTGATTCAAATTTTGTTAGCATACTCTTCTATAACATCCCCTAATATTTCTATATATAGCACCCCCTGATCCTTCAAATTCCCTAAATCCAATCATGGATAAACTGCTAGCGTCCAACAAAATTTTTCAGAGAAAAGAATTCCAGGTACCCTAGTTCCAACATCGGATAAAATGTTACAGTGAACAATGAAAAGATAGGGAAATTGGAACATAGGCTCTTGGTTTTGCTTTTCGTACCACAACTCTGTAGCTACAAGGTAGCAGAAGGGGGTGAGGAGGGATTCATATACCTTGTCAATGTTGCTGCTGTTGTGGAGCTTGGTCACCATGGCCACCTGCGGGCTAGAGTTTCGGGCGCTGTCAAGGAGGGAGGTAGAGCTGTGGAGGTTGGACACAACAGTCTTGGGCTCGAAGTTGGGCACCGCCTCCTCACCGTTGCAATCGAGCGAGCGCCGCCTAGTCGTAAGACCTGACCATCCATTCAATCACACAACACAGGTTAGGAAATCATCAGCAAACATCATCCATGGCACAAAAAAAAGAATGATCATTTATATATCGTACAATCCAAGAAACCCAAGATTCCACCTTGGGAAACAAAAAGAAGCTCGCCGCCGGCTGGCCAGAAGGGCGTTTGATAGTGCTAGCGTTGGGACATAACTTGACTGTACAATTATAAATATCTGCTGGATTGTACAAGTCGATTGGTTAGCTCATAACTGACTGAATCAAGTCAATTTCTGATTGAGCAAAACTAGCTGGAAGAGCAGCACAGTACATATGTCCTGAGCAGAAGTGGACATTTTTATCTAGTCAAATAAAACTAGCAAAAATAATCCCAACTCTATCCTATGTATTGTTACCCAACCCACCAAGACAACTGAGTAAGGAAAAATACTAAAGGAGGATTATTAGACATTAAATGAACATTAAAGATGGAAGCTTGTTGGCCTTTGAAACGACACAGACTGCAATGCTCCAATGTTCACAGTATGTAGTGGAAGCAACTCTCCTCTCACTAGCCTAATGATGATGACATTAACTCCAAATTAGATTGTGCACTAATTAGGTAACAATTATATCAAAGATCTAATAATTCACCAGCCTAAATACTGCCGTGAGTCGTGAAAGGAATTAAAACTGAATGCATGACACTAATCGATAGTTCACATTTCCTTTTCAGATTTAGTGCATAGATAGTATTTCCTTTAGGTTAATCACATATGCATGTATGTATGAAGCAGAACATGAAAAGAGCAACATCTAATTAACTTCATTGCCTTGCAGATGACACACAAGATGAAGAGCACTTGGACAGAAGCTACTATACTTGTGGATGTAATCAACCTAATCTAATCTAATGGGAACAGCATCACAATTCACAAGCAAGCACCCATACTCTCAAATTCAGTATACAGTTGCTAACTGAAATAATTTCAGTTCAAAGCAGAGTAGAGAACAAGAAACAGAGCTGCTTCATGGCACTGCTGCCGTTTTGCCACAGGTGAGTTAGGCTTCCGAACGACACCGGTATTGTGCCCCGCATAAGATTGCTTACCAAGTCCCTGCAATTAGTTGAGCACACATCATTAGACCGGCAAACAACCTTGCAGGTAGCTGGCTCTCACGTAACTGAACATACAGGCAACGAAAGCACCCAACATTTTTATTTTAGCAGCCAGATTAATAAATGTATACCAAACAAACAAAAATTGCAATGAGTTAGTATGAACCATGTAATACATACACTTCAATAAGTATCCTAGTTCATCGTCATCACCTCACGAGCTTAATAATTACATAATGTAATTATCATCATATCCAGAATTACAGTAGCAGCAGCCAACACTAGGATACGTAACTCGTGAACTAATTGCCTGAGCAGTATGAAAGTTGTTCAGTCATGTTTTATTTCATACTAGCTAGTTTATTAGGTAATCTTCAGCTGTGTAGTTTATGTTTACTAAGGTCCATCATTTCAACTCCCTCAGCCCCGTGCACACCCTAATTCAGATCCAGTGCGGCGACCACAAGGGCCTCCTGTACGACATCATGCAAATAGTCAAGGACTGCAACATCCAGGTAACAACAAAGTTCAGGACCATAAAATAGATATTATGGCCACTTAACTACAATGATTCTTCCTACTGCTGGCATCCTTAGAAGTGAAAGCTTCTGCTAGCCAACCTTAGAACAGTCAAGGACTGCAACATGAAGGTAACAACAAAGCAGAAGTGAAAGCTTCTGCTGGTATATGAATTCTGAACCACGCATTCCTACTGTCAGACTTTGGGTCGTTTCTGCAACTACACAGTCACTAATCTCCACGTTTGGACGGGACAAAATCATTACTCAGTTGATAGGTCCCAATTCCCATTACTTACAAAACGGATTCTCGACGGGTTTTCCTTCTTCGCCATGGACAATTGGACATGGATCGACTGAACTGATACAGCAGAAAAAAGTACTCACAATTCGCTTAGACGGCGTGGGAGCAGCAGACGGCGGGCTAGAGAGAGAGGAGGTTGTGCAGGTCGACCGCGAGCAGCGTCCACGACGCCGGCTACTGGTCACGGGAGTCGTGCCTGGAGAAGACGCCGACCTCGCCCTTGAGCTGCCACATCTGCAAGGCAAGGCAGCAAACGGGGAGAATCAGAGGTGGCCGAGCCAGTATGAAGAATTTGAGGCATGGAAGGAGTCAGAGTGCATGCGCCGCATGGACGCCGCCGCCGGCTTGATGGGGGAGCAGGGGTCGGACTTGGTCGGGCGCAACACCCCGCCCGCGCCGCTGACGAGCCACTGGTCCAGCTGGTGGTGGTGGTGCATGATGGCGGCGCCCTGGACTGTATCGGATCAGATCTCCCCCGCGAGGACGGATTTGAATCGGATCGCGAGGGCGGAGGGAGGCGGCGTAGGGGAAGGGAGGGAGGAGGCGGACGGCGCAGGGAAGGGGAGGGAGGATCGCGTGGGCCTCGTCGACGGCGCATCCGGTGCTGCACCTCCAGCCCGCGGATCCAGAGCTCGGTCGCCATGGCTGCGCCGCGGGCTAGGGTTTCGGGCGCTTGGGAAAGAAGGAGAAGGTGGGGGCGTCGGCGGTGGTGGGGTAGAGGAGAGGGTGGGGGTCTCCGGCGGTCTCGGAGGAGGTGAGGGCGCGCGCGGGCGGCAGAGGGGCGTGCGGCGCAGGGGAGGGGAGAAAGGAAGGAGAAGAGAGCGAGGGGAGAAAGAAAGGAGGCGTGGGGGTGGATGGAAAATGTCCACGAGGACTCACGAGAGCTAGGGTTTCGATTTAGGTGGGCTTGGGGTAAGGACTGCCGTTTTATCCGCGAGCATCCGACGGTTTTCCATCCACGATACGCGTGAAACGCCCACGGACCAATCAAAATGCAGTACACGCGTACGATGTCATGACCATCTAAATTGGTCGTAGTTAACTAAAAAATTGGTCATAGTTGACTAAAAATTCATTTTCCATTTTTCAAGTGCTCAAAATGAGTTTTTTTATGAAGGACCTACAATTTATTTGTTGCAAAATTGGATCAAATCAATTTTCTAAAATATTAGTCCATATTCAATGCACAATTGACCAAATGGTTGGGTGCCAAAAGGTTTCGATCCACCTCTTGTGAAAAAGACAAATTACCGCCGATTCAGTAGGAAGCGGGTCAAATTTGAACTAGAGGTGCCTCATAGTTTGCTCATGATTTTTCCCAAAAATCATTTTTAGGTAAAGAAGTATCTATTTAATCAGAGATCCAACAAAAATTTGGCAAGATTCAACCCCTAGCTATGAACGGTCATGCCCGCCGTTTCGGCCGCATTTTGAAACGGGAATAACAAATTCAAAAAAAATCAAAAATATGCAAAACCTTCGCGTTGTGTCATCATATGTGACCATGTTACCAGGAAAAATAATAAACTTGTAATACGGTAATTATTTTAAAAAAGTGTTCTCAGAAATGAGCTATCATGTGTGAAGATTCATGGCTTTCAAGCCAAATGATCAATCTCATGGCCACATTCATGCCATAGTTTGTTCAAATGATCTCATATTTTTCAGAAGGGTGCATGTTGGAATGACAAACAATGTTGCCAAAGGGAGTTTTCATTTTCTTTGCACAAAAAAATCGTTTTCCTTTTTCCGAGTGCCCAAAATGAGTTTTTTTGTGAAGGACCTACCAAATATTTGTTGCAAAATTGGACCAAATCATTTTTCTAAAATATTAGTCCATATTAAATGCATAATTGACCAAATGGTTGGGTGCCAAAAGTTTTGATCCACCTCTCGTGAAAAAGACAAATTTCCGCCGATTCATTAGGAAGTGGGTCAAATTTGAACTAGAGGTGGCTCATAGTTTGCTCATGATTTTTTCCAAAAATCATTGTTAGGTAAAGAAGTATCTATTTAATCAGAGATCCAACAAAATTTTGGCAAGATTCAACCCCTAGCTATGAACGGTCATGCCCGCCGTTTCGATCGCATTTTGAAACGGACATAACAAATTCAAAAAAAATCAAAAAAATGCAAAACCTTCGCGTTGTGTCATCATATGTGACCAAGTTACCAGGAAAAATAATAAACTTGTAATAAGGTAATTATTTTAAAAAAGTGTTCTCAGAAATGAGCTATCATGTGTGAAGATTCATGGCTTTCAAGCCAAATGATCAATCTCATGGCCACATTCATGACATAGTTTGTTCAAATGATCTCATATTTTTTGAAGGGTGCATGTTGGAATGTCAAACAATGTTGCCAAAGGGAGTTTTCATTTTCTTTGCACAAAAAAATCATTTTCCTTTTTCCGAGTGCCCAAAATGAATTTTTTGTGAAGGACCTACCAAATATTTTTTGCAAAATTGGACCAAATCATTTTTCTAAAATATTAGTCCATATTCAATGCAAAATTGACCAAATGGTTGGGTGTCAAAAGGTTTTGATCCACCTCTCGTGAAAAAGACAAATTACCGCCGATTCAGCAGGAAGCGAGTCAAATTTGAACTGCAGTTGCCTCATAGTTCGCTCATGATTTTTTCCCAAAATGTTTTCTAGGTAAAGAAGTATCTATTTAATCAGAGATCCAACAAAAATTTGGCAAGATTCAACCCCTAGCTATGAACGGTCATGCCCGCCGTTTCGACCGCATTTTGAAACGGGCATAACAAATTCAAAAAAAATCAAAAAAATGCAAAACCTTCGCGTTGTGTCATCATATGTGACCAAGTTACCAGGAAAAATAATAAACTTGTAATACCGTAATTATTTTTAAAAAGTGTTCTCAGAAATGAGCTATCATGTGTGAAGATTCATGGTTTCAAGCCAAATGATCAATCTCATGGCCACATTCATGCCATAGTTTGTTCAAATGATCTCATATTTTGCAGAAGGGTGCATGTTGGAATGTCAAACAATGTTGCCAAAGGGAGTTTTCATTTTCTTTGCACAAAAAAGTCATTTTCCTTTTTCTGAGTGCCCAAAATGAGTTTTTTTGTGAAGGACCTACCAAATATTTTTTGCAAAATTGGACCAAATCATTTTTCTAAAATATTAGTCCATATTCAATGCAACAATTGACCAAATGGTTGGGTGTCAAAAGGTTTTGATCCACCTCTCGTGAAAAAGACAAATTACCGCCGATTCTGCAGGAAGCGGGTCAAATTTGAACTGCAGGTGCCTCATAAATCTTTTCTCGGTACATAAGTATCTATTTAACCAGAGATACATGGTGCGGTGGAGAAACGTCGAGGTTTGGACGGTGGCCGAGGGCCCCAACTCCAGAGCGCGTAAACTGGCATGCCCACCGCGTGGTCACCGCCTGACCGTGGCGTTGCCACCCGTTCTGGACGGCCTAGGCATGTCTGGTGGGTTGGGCACTCCCCCGATAGGTGTTAAGAAGACTAAGGCAATAGAAGAATCTCATGAGTAGACTGAACTAAGCTCAAACATGAATTAGCAGCAAAGTGTTTGATTAGTGGTGGGGAAAATGCACATGGACAATGGTCTTGAGTTTTGGGCGAGGATGATCATATACTAAGGAGACCGTCTTGGAAAATTTCCAGCTCAAATGGAGGAGCCTAGGTGGCACTTGCTTTGGAAAGTACCACACTAGACAGAAATATGAATGTTGAAGCTGGGCTCAAATGAATGAATGTATTGATCTGTAATTTGGTGGAGGGAATTTATATAGGTAGAAACATGCCCTGGTGAAGTTTCAGCAATAATTAAGCAATAACAAATATAGTTGCTTCACAAACTGAAAATATGACTAGAATAAAATATTGGATGATGAGCTCACATGGATTGCAGGATCGAGCTCAAATTTTGTGGAGAGTGATGATTTGAGCATATGGAAGATTTGGAAAAATCTCAGATCATTTGTAAA
The DNA here is from genome assembly GCA_039707655.1 of Elymus sibiricus. NCBI lineage: Eukaryota > Viridiplantae > Streptophyta > Magnoliopsida > Poales > Poaceae > Elymus > Elymus sibiricus. The sequence continues at coordinate 516,434,531 of CM077665.1, forward strand.
GTCCTAACTAGTACTTCCTTCACAAAGCTTCTCTCTGGATAGAAACTTTGGAAATTTGTTGAGGAAGATTTACTAGGCAAATGGAGCTGAATATTGTCACGTGGAAATGATTTGGATATGAAAGAGTGCAAAAAAAGTTTGAGGGCAATAGGAGGGGTCTAGATAGCACTTCCTTTGCAATGTGCCAATCTGGTTAGAAAACAGAAATTGAAGCTGGGCTCACATAGTTGATTGGATTGAGCTGAAATTTGGATGAGGATGATAATTTGGCCATATGAAGTAACTGTAAAAATTTCATACCATTTGGATAAATAAAAATGGTACTTCCTTCACAATGCTCTCCACTGAACAGAAAATTGGGAAAAATATAGAGGGAAATTGGCTAAATTAAATGAGCTAAAATTTGGTGGAGGGCGGTTATATGGGCAGGGTCATGTCCTGGTAAATATTCAGAAATTATAAGGCAATATAAAATATAGTTACTTCACAAACTGAAAATATTACCACAAACAAAAGATTGGATGTTGAGCTCACATGTATTGTTAGATGGGGCTGAAATTTTGTGGACAACTATGATTTGGGCATATATAAGAAGTGGCAAAAATTCAACTCATTATGATATACCTAGCTAGTACTTCCTTCACGAAGCTTCTAGCTGAACAAAAACTTTGGAAATTTGCTGAGGAAGATTTACTTGTCAAATGGAGCTGCATTTTGTCATGGGGCAATGATTTGGATAGGAAAGAGTTCCCAAAAATTTCGGGATCAATAAAGAAAATACAAATAGCACTTCCTTCACAAAGTGTTGTTCTGAACAGAATAGGATAATGAATATTCCTGAATTATTTTTGAACTGGCAAGGAAGGTTTTTTACATATTTGAGGAATAGATGATCCAAAGAATTTATTAGAATTTTTTGGGAATTTTGGGAACAACAGAATTGTAGGCTACTTCACAACCTAGGGCAAAAATTGCCACGTGGACATGACACATAGGCAAAACTGATGAGGTGGCGCCTAGTCATAGCAATGCACCACAATTTACAAGGCTATGACCATCTATATTGGTCGTAAGCAGATAGAAATAAGGGCGTCGGACAGTGCTGTTTGCTTTATGACCATTTCATGTAAGGAAATTACGACCTTCTTTACCAGTATGGTCGTTATGGTTTAGGGTTTTGGCCCTCCCAAACAGCTTTTGACCAATTGGGTCTAAATGGTCATAGAATTATGACTATTTCTTCGAGGGTCACTGACAGAAGGTCACAAGTTGACATATTTCTTGTAGTGAATCTGACCACCAGATATGAGCTGCATGGTAAGTCGAGGAACATGCGCAACAGATGGAACATGAAATGAAGGAGTGCTAAGAGTGCCTCGGCTAGCTACAGAGAGGGGAGTGCTATCTGCCGTAAGAACACGAACAGGAGACTCGACAGGTTGAACGGAGGTCAAAGTGGAAGAATCATAAGTCATATGAAAAGACGCTCCAGTATCAAGAATCCATGGGGATGTACCTGAATGAGGGGAAGGTGGTTTCTCAGTGCCCGAAGAGTCAATCACGGAACATGCAGAACCTGTCGGTGAAGAATCCCAAGCAGCAAGCAGATATTGCAGCTGTGCAATCTCATGCGCGGACAAGGACACCGCAAAAGAGGTTGAGGTAGAAGCACCCGCCGACGATGAGCAGTCATGTAGAGTCGACCGAGAGTAGCGAGTCGACGTAGAGCCGCATGTGGAAGCCACTGAAGGAGTCGATGTGAAGCGGTCACCGCCACTGCGAGCAGAAGCCGCGACAAGAGTCGAGGAATAAAGACCAGCACAGCCTGCTGAAGACGTCGTAGGAGGCAACGTCATAGACGGACGAGCACCAAGCACTGAGCAACGATATATGTGCGAGACAGGATCAATATAGGGAACACCGTTGGAAGTCTGTACGCAGCAACGGAGATGCAGGCCCGTCGGAAACATCATATCAGTTTTTTTCTGTCTTTTTTTAAGGAACCACAGACCACAAACCAGGCAATCCCAGAACCACGTCGTGTGAGGATCACCAAGCAACCAGGGTCCAAGGCCACAGAGGCGCAGACCCAAAAGGCCAAAACCGTGGCCTACCAAAAGCTAGGACGCCCAGGTCAACATATGAAGCATCCACCAATGGATCACAGCGATGGCTGAATACTATACACGGACGGGCCGGCGGGCGGGTGGCCAGACGACAGCGAAGGCGAACAGGTGTCGAACGGTGGCGAAGGCCAGAGGATGCGGGCGTCCGCAGCGTAGGGGCCCACCCCTGAACAACTGCTGCAGAGCACCAACACACAAAGGGACGCCAGACCAAGGCGGATGGATAACAGAGGCCGTCTGATCTAAAACTTGATCCGGAGGGAGGAGACGACGGCGGCTCGACGGTGCCGTGGATAAGGCCGGCGGCCGGCAGTCGCGGCGGAAAGGGCCAGCGGCCGGCGGCGACCTTGGAGGAAGACGGGCGGTCGGCGGCTGGATCGATCGGGACCAAGTCCGATAGGATCCAACACAACGCTGGATCAACTAGCGAGCGTGGACGTGAATCACCCGAAGCTGGAGATGAACAGAGGCAAAAGCAAAATCACATGCCGGCGGTAAAGAGAGCAGCGGCGCCCATGCGGAAGATTGGATCGGGAGCATCACGAGTTGCGGTGTGCGAAAAACAAACCTAGAGCTCTGATACCATGTTAGGAATAGCAACTTAGTATTATCTGAAGGCCAAGGCCATCATATATACATGTACACGAGGGAGGCAAAAGGCCAAAATACAGAAAGCCAACAGTCATCATAAATATAACTCTAACAGTTCACACCGATCATGCTGCTATAAAATATCTTGTGAAGAAGAAAGATGCTAAACCTAGACTCATTAGGTGGGTTCTCTTGCTTCAAGAATTTGACTTACATATCGTTGATAGGAAGGGAGCTGAGAACCCCGTAGCTAACAACTTGTCTAGGTTAAAAAATATTCTTGATGACCCACTACCTATTGATGATAGCTTTCCTGATGAACAGTTAGCTGCAATAAATGTTTCTCAAAACACTCCTTGGTATGCTGATTATGCTAACTACATTGTTGCTAAATACATACCACCTAGTTTCACATACCAACAAAAGAAAAAATTCTTCTATGATTTAAGACATTACTTTTGGGATGACCCACATCTTTACAAAGAAGGGGTGGATGGTATTATTAGACGTTGTGTACCTGAGCATGAACAGGAACAAATCCTACGAAAATGTCATTCCGAAGCTTATGAAGGACATCATGCAGGAGATAGAACTGTTCACAAGGTATTGCAATCTGGTTTTTATTGGCCTACTCTCTTCAAGGATGCCCGTAAGTTTGTCTTGTCTTGTGATGAATGTCAAAGAATTGGTAATATCGGTAAGCGTCAAGAAATGCCTATGAATTATTCACTTGTTGTTGAACCATTTGATGTTTGGGGTTTTGATTACATGGGACCTTTTCCTTCCTCTAATGGGTACACTCATATTTTGTTGCTGTTGATTATGTCACTAAGTGGGTAGAAGCTATTCCAACTAGTAGTGCTGATCACAACACCTCTCTTAAAATGCTTAAAGGAGTTATCTTCCCGAGGTTTGGAGTCCCTAGATATTTAATGATTGATGGTGGTTCACACTTTATTCATGGTGCTTTCCGTAAGATGCTTGCTAAATATGATTGACGGTGTCCTGGACTAGGGGGTACTCACCACGTCGTCTCCCGACCAGTGGGTCGGGCCGAGGACCCCCAGGGCGGTTCATTAATGGGCCAGTTCGGACAGCCCATGATGCATACGAGGAAGATTCCACAAGACTTGGTGATCAAGACAAGGACTCCTCTCCACCGACGTAGCCGACTAGGACTCTTGTTATCCTAGGCCTCTGGTGTGTTATATAACCCGTGGCCAGGCTAGTCATTAGGGACAATCAGATCATCATAGATCATATCATCATACGAGCATAGCTCTTAGGGTTTAGACCACTACATACGATCTCGTGGTAGATCAACTCTGTACTCGATACACCATCATCAATACAAAACAAAGCATGGCGTAGGGTTTTACCTCCATAGAGAGGGCCCGAACCTGGGTAAACATTGTCCCCTTCATCTCCTGTTACCCATCGATCCAAGATCCACAGTTCGGGACCCCCTACCCGAGATCCGCCAGTTTTGACACCGATATTGGTGCTTTCATTGAGAGTTCCGCTGTGATCGCTAGAAGGATCGATGGCTCGTCTGCGTATTGCAGTTTTTTCTACACAGCGAAATTGTGTTCGTCGTCCTCGTTTCCTCGAGCGTCATTTTGACGATTTCTTCGGTGGAATTGTGCGGAGTTGTATCTACAACAACCCTGCAAAATTTTGTCGCGTTCCGATGGAGGAATCTCCGGCAATCTCCAATATACCAGAGCCCTATCGAATTTGGACGGGAATCTGGATGAGTTTAAGACGAGGTGTCCAGTATCTAGCTCGGATATCCGTTGGCAAATCCCACCGTTCATCGGCTGCGGAATTGAATTCCTATACCGATCACCCCTCAAAATGTCAGCTCGATCCGACCGTCCAAACTCCGGGAAACGTACGATGATTACAACGAATTTTGGATCTATTTTCTGCGCGAAAACTAATCCGACCCGAGTTCATCTTTTTCATGAACGGGTTGTGAGGCGTCCTTTTTGAAGGAAATTTTCTCATCACCTCGGTCAACCGACCAAGAGTTCGGCATCGCGAGGGCCGAATAATCATCAAGAGAACCTCGTCATCCGCGGGTTGTACGGGTCGGGCGCTCCGTTGCTTCATCAAGCCAGCATTGACCTCATCACAAATTCCGACCTGCGTCGGCATCGCCGCGCCGTTACTTTTTCAAGATGCCGTCCACCACGCCGACCTGCTTTTACACGTCGGCTGGCATGGGGCTCTAGCGTCACCTTACCGATCTGCTCCACCACCTCGGCTATACCGGGGGCTTCGTCATTTCCTCATCAACCCGCTCCAGGGACTTCGGCGTCACCAGCCGACCAGCTTCAACACCTCGGCTGGCATGAGAATTCGGCATCACCAGCCGACCAGATTCGACACCTCGGCTGGACTGAGACTTCGGCGTCACCAGTCAACCTACTTCGACACCTCGGCTGGCATGAGATTTCGGTGTCACCAGCCGACCTGCTCCGTCACCTCGGCTTTGGCATCTCTTCATCAACCTGCTCCAGGGACTTCGGCGTCACCAGCCGACCAGCTTCGCCATGTTAGCTGGACCAGGGACTTCGCCTCTCCACATCGACCATGCAGCGTTGCCACTTCGTCAAGCCGAACTCTTCGCTCAGGCACCTCGGCGGCCAGGCCATATTCCTTTAATTATTTGCTTCACTTAAATTAACTAAGTAGAAGAATTTTTTTTAAATATATTATTATCTTTCTTTGTTATTACTTTTGGATTGCACTATTTTATGAGTGCAGGAAATCGACTGCGACAGCCGTCACACGGTCACCCCGGCGTCACCTTGCCGACCTACTCCACCACCTCGGCTGGACCAGGGGCTTCGCCTCGCCACACTGGCCGAGCCGTGACACTACTTCGGAGTGCCGAACTCCTCGTTCGGTCACCTCGGGACGGGCTTGGGGGCTGGGACCTCGGTCATGCCGAAGACTACACACCGGATCTGTCAAAGTTCGATGGGCGTCCTCGTCCCGCCACAAGCCCGGATCGCGTCATCGACACCGAGCACATTAACCAGCTAAGTCGCTTTCATGCTCAAAAACTTTCAGTTCTAAATTTTGTTCGGTTCGACCAAGCATTATACTTTTTTGACAAAAAGTTGTTTGCGAAAAACTTTCTTTGTCAAAACTTTGTTTGTTACAAACAAATTCAAATACCCCGTTTACTTGGGGGCTTCCTTTATGAAGCCATTCCTCTTGCATATGATTATTAATGTATCGCACCCTTCCTTGTTCGTGTTTACGCCAATATATGCATCATGTTGACTTAAGTGTTCCGCAAAGCAGGGTTGCCTTGCTCCTGTGCTTACCTCTACGTTCCCGATTGTTCGGCTAGGGAGTAAAGGGAGCACCTCTGCGATTGTTACGATCGGGTCATCCGAACTCGTACCTCAGACGGGTAAAGCCGAAAGCTAGCGCTCTTACTGTTTTCAACTATGGTCGGCCACGACGGAAGACAAGCATACATAAATCTATTGCACACCCCTCATGGTAATCAGGAGAACCCAAAGAAAGGAACCGTTGGCGGAACTATTTTCTTTGAAGATGCTTCTTACGTTAAATAGTAATATAGCATAAGTTCCCTGGGCGCGCTTTGTCTGTTATAGCCTAATGGCCTGATTGCCTGGTTATTCGAAACACCTCCGATATCCTCGGATGGCGTAGTAGATAACACTTTTCGGCCCTTGGCCGAAGAGGGAGAAGCCGACGGTCGGTTAAGACGCGTTTAAAGTTCGGGCGAACACATATATGATATAAGTACTTCGGTACATACAATCATTATATATTTAATTATTTTACCCAAGTCACTTGGGGGCTCTTAAATTTGTATGAGCTGTTTTATAATAAATGTGTTTTCTTCTTGGTCGTTGCAAAGTCTTTTTCTACTACTCCTTTTTCCGACACTAGTGTGTGGTCAATAGCCGGATAGACTGGTTTCTTTCTAAAGCCACTCGAGTTTAGTTCGCTAAACAGGTCTCGGAGAAACACTCCGCCTTCGGGATATGGAGGTTGAAGCCAAAGGCTGGCCCACTTGGAGGCCGGAGATCGGATGTATCATGTTAAAGCACGACCGAAGCACATATTAATTTTAAGACCAGTTTCGGATTGGCACAATTTTCTTTTATCTAAACATAAAGTTTTTTGCATAAATTTTGTATTTTCCGAGCATAACTCTCGCAGTACACTTTTAAAGCATCGGTAATATCAACGGGGGGCTGCGACTAGAGACGAACCCACCAAAAGCCAAGGCACTCCGAGGAGTCCTCGGCGAAATGTTCTCGGATTTTGCTTTATATGCACCAGTTTCGAATTGTGTCTTCGGTCAATAGTTGGGTTGCCCGGCTCCTGTGCTTGCCTCCTACGTTCCGCTTTGTTCGGCTAGGAGTGCAAAGGGAGAACCACTACGATTGCACTTCCGGGTTAACTGGTCAAGTACCTAAGTGGAGAAAGCCGAAAACTGACGGTCACAATAAGCATAAACTGGTTGGCGATCCAATGACCGTATTAAATAACGGGCCTTTCATAAAATTGGCCGGAGTGTTAACGGCTTGACCTCGGCTGACGCCGAACACTAACCGGGGGCTAGTAACTGGCTTCCCAAACTTTAAGCTCCCATGACCAAGTGAAAGTTATAAAGCCTAGATATCTGATTGCTTCATTTCCGCTAACACAACCGCCTCCAGGCACCGAGATGTCAGCTAAGGGTTGTCTTGTTACTGCGGAAACACCCTGCGTAGCATCTACAAAGGGGTAGAAGCCGACGATGGGCCACTCTCAAATGATAAACGGTCACAAAGGAGGCAAAATAGCATATAGCATAAAAGCATTTGTATTCAATATACGAGTGCCGCCTTCCGTAATCATCGTTATAACGCCATAGATATGCATCAATTTGACTTCAGATTTTGACCAAGCTGGGTTGCCTGGCTCCTGTGCTTACCCCCTACGTTCTCGATTGTTCGGCTAGGGGGTAAAGGGAGCACCTCTGTGATTGTTACTTCTGGGTCATCCGGGTTAGTACCTCAGACTGGGTGAAGCCAAAAGCTAGCCATCTTAAGAATATAATTGGTCGGCAACGACGGAAGTGAAAATTTTGGTTCATAAGACCACAAAGTTCGGGAACATTCGCCGAACTAAATCCTCAATATTTTCCTGCCACATTGATCGGAGTTGAGGTTTCACGATCATGGTCAACATGATATCCTGGGAAAAGGAACTTATAAATGAACTATTTTTCCCAGAAGATGTTTCTTACGTTAAGTAGTAATATAACATATCTCTCCGCGTACCTTTGTTTATAAAACCGTATGGCCGGATTGCCTTGTTTGCCGTAAATCTTTGCCCTTATAAAGGCTTTATAAAGTAGGACAAACACTCCTCGGCTACTAGCCAAGGAGGTTGAAGCCGATGGTCGGTCAACAAAGTCTTGTACAATGCGGATCTGAGCATTAATGATGTAAAGTACTTGGATACATAGAATCATTACACATAAATTGTGTCAAACGTAACAAAGTTTGTGTCAAACGAATATCGATCCTTAATTCGACCACCCATGCCCAAATCAAGGCTCGGGGCCTACTGCATTGCATATTCAATGCAGCAAATTCAAAGTGCAATACGGTTTCTGAGGAGATTCGATCCTTAGGTTGGTCGGCCGCACCCAACCCGAGTCTTGGAAACTACTGCGTACCGCGTTTACATCCCTAAGGAATGCCGCCGAGCAAGAACTTGATCCTCAGGCCGATTTTGCAAATCGACCTAAGTCTCAGGGGCTACTGGGATTAGTGGTTTTATTTTGATTATTATTTTTTTCCTTCAGGGGCATCTCAGGTTTTAGACCGACACGCACCTTGAGGGCTACTGGCTATATATCTCGGCAGAGAATACATTGCACCAATCGAAAATATCCACAAAAAACCAGCCCGCGGTCGGGGTGGTGCACCACCTTAGAAGCAGTCCGGCATAAAGCTCGGGCGCAAGTGGCTGGCTCCATAGAGGGCATTTCCGGCATTAAGCTCGGCTGAATTCGTTAATTCTTTTAAAGACCGAGGTAGTTTATGACACCTCGGACGCTGATCATCGTTGGAGCTCGGATGCGGTCCGGCGTTGGAGCTCGGAAGCATTCTGGCATAAAGCTCAAGATCGAAGACACTTCGGAAGCAGTCCGACATAAAGCTCGAATGCGAACGGCTGGCTCCATAAAAGACTATCCCAATATTTAAGCTCGGATGAACTAGTTCAAATATTCAGAGACCGAGGTATCCTATGACACCTCGGATGCCGACCAGCGTTGGAGCTCGGGCTCAGAAAGACACCTCCAATACAGTTCGGCGTTGGAGCTCGGACACAAGAGGATACCGCCACACGGGAGACACTTCGGACCCGAGTTGTGGCGTAAAAATAATGAGGCATTAATACAGGCCGATAACTTAAAGGAGCTCCTCGGATGCCTGACTTGTGAAATCTTCGGATTCACCTTGGCGATCCTCAAGATCAGTGATGGGAAGATTTATTGAACCAGTTTTCAAGACCGACGGCCGAAGACGAAGAACTGCTCGGAAGAACCGAGAAGCGTCCCTAACTTGAAGACCGGTTCAAGGGGCTACTGACGGTGTCCTGGACTAGGGGGTACTCACCACGTCGTCTCCCGACCAGTGGGTCAGGCCGAGGACCCCCAGGGCGGTTCATTAATGGGCCAGTTCGGGCAGCCCATGATGCATACGAGGAAGATTCCACAAGACTTGGTGATCAAGACAAGGACTCCTCTCCACCGACGTAGCCGACTAGGACTCTTGTTATTCTAGGCCTCTGGTGTGTTATATAAGCCGAGGCCAGGCTAGTCATTAGGGACAATCAGATCATCATAGATCATATCATCATACGAGCATAGCTCTTAGGGTTTAGACCACTACATACGATCTCGTGGTAGATCAACTCTGTACTCGATACACCATCATCAATACAAAGCAAAGCAGTACGTAGGGTTTTACCTCCATAGAGAGGACCCGAACCTGGGTAAACATTGTCCCCTTTGTCTCCTGTTACCCATCGATCCAAGATCCACAGTTCAGGACCCCCTACCCGAGATCCGCCGGTTTTGACACCGACAATGATGTTAACCATAGAATTGCATCACCCTATCATCCTCAATCTAGTGGTCAAGTTGAACTTAGCAATAGAGAAATAAAATTAATATTACAAAAAACTGTCAATAGGTCTCGAAAGAATTGGTCTAAGAAACTAGATGATGCACTTTGGGCCTATAGAACAGCTTATAAAAATCCTATGGGTATGTCTCCATACAAAATGGTATATGGAAAAGCTTGTCATTTGCCTCTAGATTTAGAACATAAAGCATTTTGGGCAATTAAAGAACTCAATTATGATTTCAAACTTGCCGGTGAGAAGAGGTTATTTGATATTAGCTCATTAGATGAATGGAGAACCCAAGCTTATGAAAATGCCAAACTATTCAAAGTAAAGGTAAAAAGATGGCATGACAAAAGAATCCAAAAGCGGGAATTCAAAATAGGAGACTATGTTCTTTTGTTAAACTCTCGTTTAAGTTTTTTTGTAGGTAAGCTTCTCTCCAAATGGGAAGGACCATATATTATCGAAGAGGTTTATCATTCTGGAGCTATTAAGATTAATAATGCCAAAGGCACCAATCCGAAGGTGGTCAATGGACAAAGAATTGAACACTATATCTCAGGTACGCCTATTAATGTTGAAAGCAATGTTATTCAAACCATGACACCGGAGGAACACATAAAGGAAACCTTGCGGAACACTCCAGAACTCTGAAAAAGAGGAGGTACGTGATACGGTAAGTAAACGGACTTCAAAAAATCCGCAAAAATATTTTCTGCCAGTTTTGGAATATTACAAAAATTAGGAAAATAATAAATAAACAGGAAAGCAACCGAGGTGAGCACGATGCACCAGGGCGCGCCGGGTAGGGCACGATACACCAGGGTTGTGCCCACCTCGGACACCTTCCCGACTCCGTTTTCCTTCCATATTCTTGCTTCCCAAGATAAAAAATTCTCTATATATACCCCCGATTGTTTTGACCACTGCATCACAGAAAAATCCTTTGTTCTTGTATCTTGCTGTTTTCTTGACAGATCTGAAAATATGTCGTCTCAAGATTCGTAGGGGGAGAGCTATGTTGCTAACTATATTGCAAACCCCAAGATTTATGGAGAAGTGGAGCACTATGGATGGACCTCAGACGAGGAGGAAGACGCTGCCATGAAGGAAACAAACGATGAGAGCTCTGAGGAAGTGGCTGACCTGCTACCTCAGCCCGGAGACATGCATGTGGAATTCAAGAAGTCAAGCCTCCCTAAAGGATACAAACCTGAGGTTCTATTAATTCCATCTCGTTTTCCGCAGGAAAGCAAGGCGGCATTATGCAAAAAGATATTAAAGCTCAAGTTAGAGAATGATGATCTAAGGGAGGAAAATTTTATGCTCAAATTTAAGTTGAAGAAGAGGGCTATTTCATCACCACCACCTTCATCATCACCACCACCAAAGGAGACTTGAGTACACGGGTATGGGCACTCCCCTTGGCTGGAGCCAAGCTTGGGGGAGGTGCCCCGGTATCATATCACCATCACTTTTATTCACGTTTACCTATTTTCGTTCGATCTTTAGCTTTTTCGTGATTTAGTTGAATAAAAGTTTAGTATGATTTATTTTTGAGTGTTAGTTTCGCGATCTATCTATCTATGTAATCGAGTGAGAGTTATATAATAAAGTTTAGTTTGAGCTTTTGTTTCTTTACTTTCTTGTTGCAATCAAAATAAAAGAAATAAATGGAAAAGAAACATATGCTAATCTTATGGTAAGTGATGACATCACATAAAGAAAAGTATAACTGGTAAAATTTATTGGAGATTGATGATACGTCTCCAACATATCTATATTTTTTGCTTGTTCCATGCTGTTATATTATCATTCTTGGATGTTTTACAATCATTTTATTGCAACTTTATATCATTTTTTGGGACTAACCTATTGACATAGTGCCAAAGTGCCAGTTGCTGTTTTTTGCTTGTTTTTTTACTTCGCAGAAAATCAGTACCAAACAGAGCCCAAACGCTGCGGGGATTTTTGTGGATTTTTTATGGACCAGAAGAAAGAAGATGGGCCAAAGAACACCAGAAGAGGGGGCCCAGGGTGGCCATCCCCCACCAGGGCGTGCCAGAGGCCCCCTGGCGCGGCCTGGTGGAGGATGGGAACCTCGGGCACCGCCTCAACCGACTATCAAGCCTATAAATTCCCAGAAAATCCAAAAACCCTAGAGGAGTCGACGAAACACAATTCCAGCCGCCGCAAGTTCCAAAACCACGAGATCCAATCTAAACACCATCACGGTGGGGTTCATCTTCCTCATAGGTGCTTCTCCGATGATGCGTGAGTAGTCCACCATAGACCTACGGGTCCGTAGGCAGTAGCTAGATGGCTTCTTCTCTCTCTTATGATTCTCAATACAATGGTCTCTTGGAGATCTATTTGATGTGACCTTTTGTGGTGTGTTTGTTGGGATCCGATGAATTTTGAGTTCATAATCAGTTTCTATCCATGAATATTATTTGAGTCTTCTTTGATCTCTTATATGCATGATTGCTTATAGCATCGTATTTCTTCTTCGAATCTTTGGTTTAGTTAGGCCAACTAGATCGATTTTTCTTGCCATGGGAAGAGGTGCTTTGTGATGGGTTCGATATTGCGGTGTTCTTTCCCAGTGATAGAAGGGGCAGTAAGACACGCATGTATCGTTGCTATTAAGGATAACAAGATGGGGTCTATTCCTACATATATAGATCTTGTCTACATCATGTCATCGTTCTTATTGCATTACTCCATTTTTCCATGAACTTAATACACTAGATGCATGCTGGATAGCGGTCGATGTGTGGAGTAATAGAGGTAGATGCAGGCAGGAGTCGGTCTACGTATCTTGGACGTGATGCCTATATAATGGTCATCGCCTTGGATATCGTCATGACTATTCGATTTTCTATCAATTGTTCACCCACCGTGCGCTATACTCATGAGAGAAGCCACTAGTGAACCCTACGGCCCCCGGGTCTACTTTTCTATCATATTGCTTTCCGATCTACGTTTTTTGCAATCTTTGTTTTCAGATCTACAAAACCAAAAACCCAAAAACATAATGCTGCAAATTTACTCTTTTTATTTGTGTTCTTGAGAGATCTATCTCTCCTATCTATCACTACCTAATCTATCTTATTACCATAGAGAGATTGACAACCTCTCTTTCGCGCCGGGTTGCAAGTATTTGTTGTTTGTGTGCAGGTGCTGCTTATTGGGTGGTGGTGATCCTCCTACTAGTTTGATAACCTTGGTTTCATAACTGAGGGAAATACTTACCGTCGCTGTGCTGCATCATCCCTTCCTCTTTGGGGAAATACCGACGCAGTCCAAGCACATCAAAGGAATTTCTGGCGCCGTTGCCGGGGAGGCAGCGGTCTCTTCTACGTGCCTACCATAGGCGTCGAGGGACTCCACCATCATCTACCAGGTTCCTAATCACAAATCTCATCTCCTTGCAATTACATTATTTGGAATTTGCCTCTCGTTTTCCTCTCCCCCACTTCACCAATTTGCCGTTTTATTTGCCCTCTTCTTCTTTTGCCTTTGTTTCATCAGATCTCTTGCTTGTTGCTATGACTAGCGTTACTACTCCCCCTTTGTCACCAGATTTTGAAGTACTATACTTCAAACAAAAACAAGGGGAAAATTTGAAAGATGCCTGGTATAGGCTAATGGAATCCTATCGTATTTCCAATCTAAAAGGAGACGCAAAAGTTTTGCTTAGAAATTTTTATATTGGATTGGCTTTGCATCATAGAGAGCATTTGGATTTCGCCTCAAAAGGAAATTTTATTGAACTTGATGCAAATGCCGCTTATGAAGTTTTGGAAGGGATTTTGGGGGTTCCCCCACCAAAAAAGGGGCTTGCTTTTTCACAAGAGGGAGTTCAAATTCTTGACAAATTGAGTGACTTACATAAGCACTTGGTCGAGCTACAAAAATATCATGAACCCCTCAAACATATTAGTGGGAACCTCAATCGCTTGAATACTTTGATTACCCTTTGCAATAAGCATTTGGATATTTTGGATCTCAAGATGGTTTCTTCCCCTGAAAATTTGGGGAAGCGTAAAGAGCCCCCCGGATTCGAAGGGGCCCTCACAAAAGTGACCAAAACCAAAGATGACAATACTTGAATCTATCCAATATGCCTAGCTAGGGGCGTAAAACGATAGCGCTTGTTGGGAGGAAACCTAACGAATAAATAAATTTTTGCTTTTTTACTTTCTGTTTTTGAGTGTTGAAACAATTATGCCTCTGTTATGATTGTGTTTTTATGTTTTTTTTAGTGTATGTGCCAAGTAAAGCCTTTAGGATGATTCATAGTATGAGTAGAAGTGATGCTGAATCTGAAACAGAAACTTTGCGTACAGTATATGAATTTTCATTTTTTGCTGGAACGTGATCTTGAGCTGAAATTTTAACACAGTGTTGTTATACAAATTCCTTACGTTGTCCTAATTTTGCAGAATTGTTAGAGTTACAGAAGTATGGGTATGGTACAGATTACTATAGACTGTTCTGTTTAAGACAGATTCTGTTTTCGTTGCATTGTGTGCTTGTTTTGATGAATCTATGGTTTGTATTGGGGGGTATAAGCCATGGTAAAGTTAAAATACAGTAGGTATATTGCAATAACAAAATATGAATGGGTTTGCAACAGTACCTAAAGTAGTGATTTGCTTTCTTATACTAACGGATCTCACGAAGATTTTGTTGAGTTTTGTGTGATTGAAGTTTTCAAGTTTTTGGTGAGATCACGATGGATGAAGGAATAAGGAGTAGCAAAAGCCTAAGCTTGGGGATGCTACCGCATCCCCAAGATATATCCAAAGATTAACAAGCAACTAAGCTTGGGGATGCCCCCGAGTGGCATCCCCTCTTTCTTCTAACGGCCATCGGTATTTTACTTGGAGCTATATTTTTATTCGTCACATATCTTGTGTTTTGCTTGGAGCGTCTTGTCTCTTTGCTTGCTTTGTTTGTTAGTTTTTCCTGTGTATCCTTGCTGTACACACCTATTTGAGATAGCCACAATCATGCTATGATTTGTTAGAATAGCTCTATGTGCTTCACTTAAACTTTTTGAGCTATAGGAATTGCTCTAGTGCTTCACTTATATCTTTTTGAGCACGGTGTGCTTGGAAACTTTTGTGGAAATACTCTCATGCTTCACTTAGATTAATTTGAGAGTTAGTAAAATTTTGAAGAAATCCTCTCATGCTTCACTTATACCTATTTGAGAGATGAAATCTTTATGCTCATGTGCTTCACTTAAATTTGTTTGAGCTTGCCAAAAAGCAATGGTAATATATGAAACTAGTCCCAAAGTGATAGATATCCAAGGAGGATATAATAAAAACTTTCATGAAGATCATTGGACAAATTAAACTTGATTCCTTGTAATAGTTTTGAAACA
This sequence comes from Elymus sibiricus, assembly GCA_039707655.1. Lineage (NCBI taxonomy): Eukaryota > Viridiplantae > Streptophyta > Magnoliopsida > Poales > Poaceae > Elymus > Elymus sibiricus. The sequence goes on from CM077665.1 coordinate 516,449,828, forward strand.
TGATGATAGTAATATGTGAGTCATGTTGATGAGTAATTATGCTTAGTAGGAATATTGGTGTTAAGGTTTGTGATTCCCTATGCATGCACAAAAGTCAATAGTTATGCAATGAAGTTACATTCTACTTGTGGTGCATGATTCGGTGTTAGTTATGTTCAATGCTCACTTATGTGATTTTTCGTTTCTTGGTTTGGTTGCTTCCCAATCTATTTGCTTGCCTTCACTTGTACTAAGTAGAAATACTACTTGTGCATCCAAAATCCTTAAACCAAGTTTTGCCTTATGAGTCCACCATGCCTACCTATATGCGGTATTTCCATTCCGTTCCAAGCAAATTTGTATGTGCCATCTCTAAATTTTCAAAATAAATTTTCTCTTTTGTGTGCCCGTACCGCTCATGAAACAGTGGGGAGTATCCAATATTTTTCCATGCTAGATGTGTTATTCTCAAGATGAGTGTTTATTCACTTCTCATTGCACGAGAGTGCGGCGGTAATAGGGATGCCCATTCCCGAAATGAAAAAGAAAAAAAATATTTACTTTATGTTGTCAAATAATAAATTCCTTGGAAAGTGTTGGTATGGAAGGCAACCGTGGATACGGCCCGCAATGGAAAGTGAAAGTTTGGTGGAAAAAGGAATAAACTTTATTTTCTGTTTGGGAACCGCCTATGATATATCTAGCATGGAAAGTATTGTGAGCTACTTTGTCGTTTTCGTTGACAGGAAAAGCATGCCACCCAAAATATTTTTCTCTCTCAATTTAAACCTTGAGCTCTGGCACCTCTACAAATCCCTACTTCCCTCTGCGAAGGGCCTATCTATTTACTTTATGCAATTTTTATTTTTGCTTTGAGTGTCCATCTTCTCTTATAAGCACCAACTAGGGGGCACTATGATCGTACTTGAGCATTGGGCATAGCTAATATTTGAGTGTGTTTCATGAATAGATCAATGATTGAGCATGATGGGCTAGGGATAACTTTCTTTAGTGTTGATATTTTGAAAGACAAGGTTTCTTGTTGACATGCTTGAGTATTGAAGTCATTATGTTAAAACTAGACTATTGCTTTGAATCATTTACAAGTCCAAATGTCCATGCTATACAAAGAAGAAAAGAATATGATGAACATGTTAGGCAGCATTCCATATCAAAAATTCTATTTTTATCATTTACCTACTCGAGGACGAGTAGGAATTAAGCTTGGGGATGCTGATACGCCGCCAACGTATCTATAATTTTTGCTTGTTCCATGATGTTATATTATCATTCTTGGATGTTTTACAATCATTTTATTACAACTTTATATCATTTTTTGGGACTAACCTATTGACATAGTGCCAAAGTGCCAGTTGCTGTTTTTGCTTGTTTTTTAGTTCGCAGAAAATCAGTACCAAACAGAGCCCAAACGCTGCGGGGATTTTTGTGGATTTTTTATGGACCAGAAGAAAGAAGATGGTCCAAAGAACACCAAAAGAGGGGGCCCAGGGTGGCCATCCCCCACCAGGGCACGCCAGAGGCCCCCTGGCGCGGCCTGGTGGAGGATGGGCACCTCGGGCACCGCCTCAACCGACTATCGAGCCTATAAATTCCCAGAAAATCCAAAAACCCTAGAGGAGTCGACGAAACACAATTCCAGCCGTCGCAAGTTCCAGAACCACGAGATCCAATCTAAACACCATCACGGAGGGGTTCATCTTCCTCATAGGTGCCTCTCCGATGATGCGTGAGTAGTCCACCATAGACCTGCGGGTCCGTAGGCAGTAGCTAGATGGCTTCTTCTCTCTCTTATGATTCTCAATACAATAGTCTCTTGGAGATCTATTTGATATAAACTTTTGCGGTGTGTTTGTTGGGATCCGATGAATTTTGAGTTCATGATCAGTTTCTATCCATGAATATTATTTGAGTCTTCTTTGATCTCTTATATGCATGATTTCTTATAGCATCGTATTTCTTCTTCGAATCTTTGGTTTAGTTAGGCCAACTAGCACGATTTTTCTTGCCATGGGAAGAGGTGCTTTGTGATGGGTTCGATCTTGCGGTGTTCTTTCCTAGTGACAGAAGGGGCAGCAAGACACGTATGTATCGTTGCTATTAAGGATAACAAGATGGCGTATATTCCTACATGAATAGATCTTGTCTACATCATGTCATCGTTCTTATTGCATTACTCCGTTTTTCCATGAACTTAATACACTAGATGCATGCTGGATAGCGGTCAATGTGTGGAGTAATAGAGGTAGATGCAGGCAGGAGTCGGTCTACCTATCTTGGACGTGATGCCTTGTCGGAGAAACGACACCTATGGGATCGTGAAGACCCCTTTATGATTCGGCAGGGAGAAGGTTTGCACAAAGAGCAGATCTAACGATCAACACGGGGAATTTTACCCAGGTTTGGGCCGCTGAGAAGCGTAAAACCCTACTCCTGCTTTAGTATATTGGGTGTGTTTGAGCCCTGGTTCTAGGAGCGCTTGTGATGAACAGTACACAGTAGCTACACATGCGGAACGGGCCGGAGAAGACCCCCCTGTAGCTACGCCTTGGGCCTCCTTTTATACGTTCGAAGGGGTCACCAACGGTGGCATACAGTGCATACATGAGGTGTAAAAGTAGCTACAGTGTTATCATACCTACTACTAACGGTTTAGGACAAACACATTTAATGCTCCGTTAAGGTGTCCCTTAGCGTCTTGGGGACGGAAAAAGGGGCCGTCCCATCAGCACCGCTCAAGCCCATCCACCGCTAGCGTCTGACACGTTACTAGGAGGACAACAGCTAAAAGACAAGCTGATGACCGCACTGGAGCGATGACAGGGCAGCGAAGGCTTGCCGGGTGTGAGCCTTGCGGGGGCTATGCGGTCAGCCCGGCAAGATCTTGCCGGGGCGCCTAGCCTTCGGTCTTCCATCTTCTGATCAGTTACTTGGATGCCTTCTCGATGTTGCTGAATTTATGTCTAGTTGTTCCCCGGCAAGCCTTGCGACTGGTATGGCTACAACTGCCAGTGCACTAGTATGGGGTACTAAAGGACCCAATCTTTAGTACACCGACAGGAGCCCCCAGGCCTAGGCGATACACGGGTGCGAGGCGTTGTTGGGCTAGGCCCAAACAGTGCACGGGCATGCGTGGCAGGTATTAACTGCTGTAATCATTATGTTTCACTGCGCCCCCCACGATGCACATTGAATGCGGGACGTGGGAGACGTGCGTGGAGCGGCCAACACTGCCGCACGCTCGCAAAAGCGTTTCCATGTTGACTAGTAAAGAGGCGACCCCGGGCCTTCCCCATAAAAAGGAATCCACAGAGGCGCGGCTCATTTACCCCTTGTCTTTTCCAATCTGGGAACCGCCGTCGTCTTCTTCCTCGAGCCCGAAACAGAGCTCCTCCCATTCATCTACGCGTCCACGCCCTCACCGTCCTCAGCCGCTGCCCCCATAGCCACCATGCCGCCCAAGACGAGCAAGGGCAAGGAGGTGGAAGCCGCCGTCCCGGAGAACAAGCTGGCGAAGATGCAGAAGGAGCATGTCGTCTTCCCCCCGGCGCTCGATGCGAACATCCTGAAGGGGCGATACCAATGCATGTGGGCGAAGGAGACAACGGCGCATCCTGCAACTCTCGTGAGCCCAGGTTCTTCCAGGGGTGGCCCAAACAAGTATCACTTCTTTGCCGATTACTTTTACTGCGGGCTCTGCCCCCCGTTCTCTGATTTCTTCAACGACATCATGCTCACATACGGCTTCCAACTCTTGGATTTTACGCCGAATGACGTGACGTGCATGTCAGTTTTCGCTCATCTTTGTGAAAACTTCGCCGGAGTAATCCCTAGCATAGCCCTTTTCTGCCATTACTTTATTCCCCGCATCCAAAATGGTGAGGCTCTTTCTGGTTCCATCGCTTGGATCCCATGGCCAGGAAGCAAGGAAGTATACCCAGACGGAGCCTACCGCGAGAAGTGGGATGAATGGCGGGCCAAGTGGTGCTGGATTGAGGAGACAAAGGTCCAATCCTTCTGCTTTCCGCGGCAAACGAAGATGACGCGTGGCAGTGACTGGAGCGCCCTTGATCCTTACGACGAGAAGCTCTCAGTCGCAACTACCAGGATTCACCGCCTCAGAGCTGTCGGGCTCACAATAGAGATGATAGGCGCCGATTTCCTTCGCCGGCGCATCACTCCTTTGCAGAACAAAGGGAGGCCAGCTTGGGAATTCCGGAATGCGGCAGACATCATGAGGCTGCGCCCTGGGCTGAACAATAATTTGACGTTCCTGCAGCATGCAGCTCTCTGCCAGAAACTCTTTAGGTCTGATGTGGTAGGCAAGCTGCCGGCAAGCATAGTCCCTTTGTGCAACAACTCCGCTCTGGCCTCAATCATTGCTATGATGCCGGTGTTTGACGCTCACAGCCTTGACGGTACTTGGATCGAGCCCAAACGCTGAGCAGGCACAGCAATTCTTTGATAACCTGTCGGAGAGGGCCATCCACGCAGAAGAAAACCTTGTCTGCCCCACCACTGATGAAGAAGTGGTGTACATCACCAGCAGGGCGGAGGAGGCAAATCTTGCCGCGGAGGCCGGCAGCGCTGGCTTCGTGGAAGGGGAAACCAGCGAAGGCGAAGTGCTGTCGGAGGAAAATCTTGCCGGGCAGGGCGAGGTTGCCGGGAAGTAGAGCGGCACATCTGCCGGGGGCACATCTGCTGAGGATATAGCTGAGGAGGAACTGCACGAGGAGCCCCCAGCTCTCAAGCCGAGGAAGAGGCGTGCTCTTCGAAAAGTTACCTCTGGTGCCTCTGCCCGCCAGCCTTCCTCGAGCGGTGAAGCCTCCAGCAAGGGGGCTGCCGGCAAGGTCGTGCAGCAACCCGCCGCAGCCAAGCGACCCAGAACCGCTCCTTCCCCTCCTCCCTCAGACGCCGCGGCGGAAGTCGACTTCGAACTCTCTGCCTTTAGCTTCGAAGAAGAAGAGTAAGAGCCCTATCACATCTCTTAATCCCTGAATCTCTGATTTTCAGTTCTGCTTAACTAATTTGTTTTGCCTTGGCCTGTCCCCGCAGAGACACGGAAACATTGGCGCAAAGGGTAGCGAAGAGGGCGAAGACCTCGACGGGTGATGAATCGCCGGCAAGCACCTCGACGGGTAATGAACCGCCAGAAACGATCAATATCAGCCCGGAGTCAAGCCCACAACGCAGTCCTCAACACAGCCCCCGGTGCAGCCCCCAGTGTGAGTCCGTTACTCACTTTCCGCTGGCAAGTGCCGGGGTGTGTATCTTTACTGCTGACATCTCCGGGCATGCAGGAGTGGAGCGGCAATAAGGAGTACCAACGGGAGCCGTCCCTGATGTGCCGCCTCCATCAACTACACCGCCCAGAGATGAGTCTTCGGCAAGCGAGCTTTACCGCGATGAAGAGGAGCCGGCAAGCACAGGCTCCAGCAACCCTCCTCAGCAGCTCGACACAGGTAAACCGCTCGCCTCAGAGTACTTGTCATTTTGTCTTTCTTTTTGTCTTCTTGAACTTCCTCCTCAGCCGTATTTTGTTCGTTTTCTTGGCCCCCAGATCTTCCCTCGACAGAGCACATGGACATTGATGCTGTTATCGAGGAGACCGCCAGGGATGTTGCCGCCGAGGCTGACAGGGTTGCCCCTGAGGAGGCCGCCAAGAATGCTGCCGCCGAGGCCGCCAAAGCCGCACAGGAAGAGGCCACTAAGAGGTCTGCTGATAGGGCCGACAAGGAGACCAGTGACCACACTGACGGCATTCCTGCCGCAGGAGCGCCAGGCGCTACGCCGGCCACAGAGCCCCCAGCTGCCGGTGAGACGACTGTTGAGGACCAGCCGTCAACATCCGAAGCCCCCTCGTCCAGCAAATACCTCAAGGTTGGCGACAATCTGTTCGTCAGCATTCCAGGCACGGCAAGCTCTCGGGTGCCAACTGAGGGGGAGATTTTTGACGAGGAAGTCATCACCGCTGCCGGGCTCAAAATTGTTGATGAACCAAGCGCCAGCAGCAGCAAATCTGAAGAAGAACAGCTCCTCCAGGCCGTGAGCGACCACTACCAGAAGCTTCGAACACTCTACCGCGCCCGGAAGGACAAACTGGATTCCAGAGCAGCAGTTGTTGAAGCAACAGAGGCGAATCTCCAGAAGCGCGTCGAGGAGACGCAAGCCTGGTACACTGAGGCCTTCCAGGAGCTGAGGATGCGGCAGGAGTAGCTGCGCGAGAGCTGGAACGAGCTCCTCATGAAGCAGTCCGACGTTGAGAAGGCACAGGAAGAGGCCAAACAACAGGCCGTTGCAGAGGAGGCACACTTGAGAGAACTCCGAGTTGGGCTTGAGGCTCATGATGATGACCTCACTGCTCGCGAGAAGGCACTCGTCGACAAGCTCCGCGCCAAGGATGAGGAGATTGACAAGCTTGTCGCGCAGCGGACCCAGGAGCTGGAACAGAAACACAAGGAGACGCTCGAAGCTCTGGCCACAGACTATGCCGGCAAGCTAAAGGAGGCCGTCAATGCTGCCGAAGCTGCAGAGACCACCATGAACTTGCTGGAGGAGAAGGCGAAGAAGCTGGAGACGGATCTTGAGGACCATGGCAAGAAGATCTCGACGCTCGAAGCCAAGAGAGATAAGGCTCTCCACAGCTTGATGGAGACATAGATCGCCATGTCCGAGAAGACCCAGCAGCTCACCACAGCTAATGAATCCATCGCCGATCTGAAGCTGAAGCTGTCCACGCTGGAGCAGGCTCTTGAGGGCAGCAGGGCTCGTGAGAAGGCCTTGGTCAAAGATCTCCAAAATGAGCAGGAGCTGCTCAAGAGCGCCGCCGCCGCTCGCAACGACTATGTGTCAGGCGTGTAGGTCTGGACTAAAAAGCTTGTCGACGTTGCGGAGAAACTTGCCGCACAACTGTCCACCATGGGCCTGCAAGGCTTCAGGTATTCCTCTGACGACAGGGTGTCCCCAAGCGCCAAGCTGACCATGTTCTTTGACCGTACGCTTGAAGCCCTAGAGCAGCTTCACTCTGAGCGAACAACCCATCTGGCCAGCGAATCACGCAAGCTCTGCCAGTCTGTCCTCCGCAAGGTGCTCGTCAAAGTGGTGCACAAGAACCCCGGCATCAACCTCTCCAACGTCTTCGACCGCTTGCCGAAGGATGTGGACGTCAAGGCACTTGAGGAGCTTGTCGCGCCCATCGTTGACAGGGTAAGCCAAGTCAAGAGGGTTGAGGGCGACCGCCGGGATTAACTGCTTCACTTCTTGTCGTCGCCATGATTCCATGCCAAAAACAATTCGTCTTATGTTAGAAACGCGGCAACTATTTATGTAATATAACTTACTATGTTCTGGATGAATGCATGCTATTCCCCTTGTCTGATTTCTTTCTGTATGGTACTTGCCCTACGCCTTGTCGGAAACTTGCCGGTGCGCACAACCTTGTCGCGAGCGCTAGGTGCGGGACTTTAGCAGCCTACTGGAGGTGCCGCTGCCGGCAAGATACCTTAACGTTTTCAGTGCAGTCACTTAAGCTGTTGAGCGGACTCAAAACAGAGTAAGGGCGCAACTGATCACGACAAGGTTCCCTTCGCGTGCAGGTTTTCCATACATAGGCCGAAACCGTCCAAGGAGAATAACCTTATAAAACAAGAAATTTGTTCAAAGTTTCTGCAACTTAGCTTTTCGTTGCTGTATTTCTTCCGGCAAGATGTCAACCTTGAACATCGCCTGTCGGTATCCATACCATCCTTCCCCCCCGGCAAACTTGCATGCGAGGGAACCTTCTGTCCTTTGAGAAAAAGAAAGAAGAGAAAATAGAGATATGGAACCTTAGCGGTTCGTTAATGCTTACCGGAAGCAAGTGTAATACAATATCTCAGATAAACATGCATATAGATAAACATGGAGATCGACAAGAATTGTAAAACACTTAGGCTTTATTCAACTATGCACAGGGTCTGCGCCTGGCTTTGTACAAAGGATTACATGCTTCATCGGCAAGACTTGTACAAAAGGTGGTTGCCGGGGAACCCGGCAACCGCGCCTTATGGATAGAACTTATGAAGATGTTCGATATTCCAGGAGTTGCTCACCGGAACACCATCTTCAGTCTCCAGGCGGACTGCGCCAGGCCTAGTGACTCACACTACACGATAAGGGCCTTCCCACTTCGGCGTCAACTTGTTGGAATTCTTGGCCGACTGAACGCGCCGAAGAACAAGGTCGCCTTCCTCAAGACTTCGGGCATGAACCTTGCGGCTATGGTAGCGGCGCAAGGCTTGCTGGTAGCGTGCAGCTCGCACAGCAGCTTGAAGACGATCTTCCTCAAGGAGCAATGCGCCATCTTGCCGCAGCTGCTCTTGCTTGAACTCATCATAGGCGAGCACTCGAGGTGACCCATATATGAGTTCCGTGGGGAGAACTGCTTCCGCCCCGTATACTAGGGAGAAGGGTGTCTGGCCGGTGGCTCGATTTGGTGTCGTTCTGATTGACCAAAGAACCGCCGGCAACTCATCAATCCAGCGTCTTCCGCACTTGCGCAGCTTGTCGAAAGTTCTTGTCCTGAGACCTCGCAACACTTTAGCATTTGCCCTTTCTGCCTGGCCGTTGCTCCTTGGATGAGCAACAGAAGCAAAGCAGATCTTGCCGCCAAAGTCTTGGACATACTGCATGAAGGTATGGCTCGTGAACTGTGTGCCGTTGTCGGTGATGATCCTGTTAGGCACACCAAAACGGCAAACTATTCCTTTGAAGAACTTGACAGCTGACTGTGCTGTCACCTTTCTCACTGCTTCCACTTCCGGCCACTTTGTGAACTTGTCGATTGCAACGTACAAGTACTCAAAGCCCCCGGTAGCATGGGGAAAAGGGCCCAATATCTCAAGCCCCTAGACCGAAAATGGCCAGGAAAGAGGGATTGTTTGAAGAGCTTGAGCTGGTTGATGCAATTTCTTCGAATGGAACTAGCACGCTTCACACTTGGTTACTAGTGCAGTTGCATCCTGGAGAGCAGTGGGCCAAAAGAAACCTTGCCGGAATGCCTTACCAACAAGAGCTCTTGAGCCTATGTGGAAGCCACATATGCCTCCATGAATCTCTGCCAACAGCTCCAGTCCATCCTCCCGAGGAATGCACTTCAGTTTCACACCGTTCGGTCTCTTTCTGTACAGAATGTTGTCCACGAACTGGTACATACTAGACTGCCGGGCTACTTTTTCCGCTTCTTCCTGCTCTTTGGGGAGTTCTCCTGTCTGAAGGAAAAGGACGATGTGCTGTGCCCATGCTGGAGCCTGGGGCTCGACAACAAGGACTAAAGGCATGTCTTCTGCCGTGGGAGCGTTTGTCTCTACAACAAAGGCTCGAGGCCCTGCCGGAGCCTGTTGCTCCCCGGCAAGCTCGGCGGGAGCATTTGTCTCTACGGCAAGAGCCTGAGGCCTTGCCGGAGCCTGTCGCTCACCGGCAAGCTTGGGGTCGTTCCCGGCAACTTCTTTGCCAGCAGCCTCTGGGAGATCTGCCGGGAAATACTTGCCGGGACTTGACTTCCTTCTTTTCTCTTGTCCCATCGATGGTGCTACGGATGGTTGAGTCAATCGGAGCACAAAAGTTCCTGGTTCCACGGGTAACTTAAGGGCAGCGCGCTTCGACAAGTCATGAGCAATGCTGTTTTCCGCATGAAGAACGTGCTCCATTTGCAGACCGTCAAAACGCTCTTCCAATTTCCTCACTTCATTGACATAAGCTTCCATTAATGGACTTTGATAATCTTTGTTCACCTGCTTGACGACAAGCTGCGAATCACCTCTGACGATGAGTTTTCTAATTCCAAGGTCTGCCGCTATCCTGAGACCGGCAAGCAGCCCTTCATACTCTGTAGTTTTATTTGTTGATCTCTCCCAGGGAAAATGCATTTGAATGACGTATTTGACGTGCTCTCCGGTGGGTGCGACAAGCAGCATGCCAGCACCGGCGCCTTGCAGCGAGAAAGCCCCATCAAAATACATGATCCACTCTTGATTGGTTTCCTTGCCGGGGAGAGTTGTCTCTGGAATCTCTTCGTCTGGTGTTGGGGTCCATTCTGCAATGAACTCCGCCAAAGCTCTGCTCTGAATGGTTGAAATACTTTCAAACTTGAGACCAAAACTTGACAGTTCCAAAGCCCACTCCACAATCCTGCCGGTCGCATCTGGATTTCGCCAAATCCGCTGCAACGGAAAGCGAGTGACGACGGTGATCTCATGTGCCTGAAAGTAATGGCGCAGCTTCCTCGAGGCCATAAGGAGGCCGAAGAGCAGCTTCTGCACACCAGAATATCTTGACCTAGCCCCCTGTAAAAGGGAGCTACCAAAATAAACTGGGCGCTGCACCATCTTCTTCTTCTGTGTTGCTTCACTTGACTGCGCAGATTCCACTTGGTCAGCACCAGACTCTGCCAGGGAAGATTCCAGCTCGTCGCTTGGCGGTCTTGCCGCTGCTGCTGCTTCTTCATCAACTTCTCTCTCTGCCACTAACGCAGCACTCACCACTTGATTTGTTGCCGCTAGATATAGCAGCAACGGCTCTTGTGGTTTTGGCGCGACTAGTACTGGTGGAGAGGAGAGGTACCTCTTCAAATCCTGCAGCGCTGCCTCCGCTTCCGGAGTCCATTTCATTGGACCTGCCTTTTTCAAAATTTTGAAAAACGGCAGGGCGCGCTCAGCAGATTTGGAGATGAACCTACTCAGAGCAGCAACGCAGCCGGCAAAATGACGCACATCCCTGACACGTCTTGGCGCTTCAATCTGCTCAATTGCCTTGATCTTGTCGGGATTTGCTTCGATTCCACGTTGAGATACAAAGAAGCCAAGAAGCTTGCCGGATGGAACGCCAAACACGCATTTCTCAGGATTGAGCTTCAAATTGATCTTGCGCAGATTTGCAAATGTTTCTTCTAAATTTGTATGAGCGTTGCTTTGTCCTTGGTCTTGACCACTATATCATCCATATAAGCTTCCATATTTCTATGTAGCTGGGGCTCAAAACCAATCTGGACCGCTCTTGCAAATGTTGAACCAGCACTTTTCAACCCGAAAGGCATACGTAAAAAGCAATACGTACCACATGGGGTGATAAATGCTATCTTCTCTTCGTCTTCTTTTGACATGAAGATCTGATGGTACCCTGAATATGCGTCAAGAAATGAAAGCAAATCGCAGCCGGCAGTGGAGTCCACAATCTGGTCGATGCGCGGCAAGGGAAAAGGATCTTTTGGACATGCTTTGTTGATGTCCGTATAATCAATACACAACCTCCATTTTCCATTCGCCTTGCGCACTACAACTGGATTAGCTAACCATGTTGGGTGGAGCACTCCTCTAACCAAACCTGCCACTTCCAACTTCTTGATTTCCTCAACAATAAACTATTGCCGCTCCAAAGCCTGTTTCCTGACCTTCTTCTTGACGGGCCGTGCATGAGGACAGACAGCAAGGTGGTGCTCAATTACTTCCCTGGGAACACCGGGGATATCAGATGGTTGCCATGCAAACACATCGATATTCGCCCGCAGGAAAGCAACGAGCGCGCTTTCCTATTTGTTATCGAGGGTGGAACTTATGGTGAAAGTTCCTCCCGTACCATCCTCCTTGGCGGGCACCTTCTTGGTCTCTGGTGGAGCTGCCTTGGACTTCTTGCTCTTGCCGGTGGAGCTCTCTGGCACATTCTCAACGGGAGCGCAGCACTCCGAGGAGGCGCGCTTGCCGGAGTGAGTGCGAGAGGTCTTGCCGGTCTTCTTCCCCCCGGGAGCTTCAGCGGCAGGAGCAAGTGCCTTGGCGGCAAATGCTGCAACTGCCTCCCGGTAAAGCTGGTCGGTGCAGATAAGCGCGTCTTTCTTGTCGGAGTTGACAGTGATGACGCTTATCGGCCCGGGCATCTTCAATACATTGTAAGCGTAGTGCGATGCCGCCATGAACTTGGCTAACGCTGGGCGGCCAAGGATCCCATTATATGGCAATGGAATCTTGGTGACGTCGAAAACAATCTTCTCTGTCCTGAAGTTCAGATCGCTACCAAATGTTACTGGCAGTGTGATCTTACCCTTCAGCTGGCTCCTCCCTGGATTGACCCCTTGAAACGTGCCCATTTCCTCGAGATCTTCATCGGGGATTTGCAACCTTTTGATCACTTCGGGCGAGATCAAATTCAAGCCGGCCCCACTGTCAACTAACATTTTCGTCACCTTAAGGTTGCGAATCGTTGGTGAAACCAACAATGGCAGACACCCGACCGCAGTTATGCGATCAGGGTGATCCTCAGTGTCAAAAATGATAGGCGTGTTGGACCATTTCAATGGCTTCTGGGCACCGACAGATGGCTCAGTCGCATTAACCTCGCGCGCCCACTGTTTAAGTTGGGGGCGGGAAGAATGCAACGAGGCGCCCCCGTCAATGCACATCATGTCCGTAGCTTTCTGGAATTCTTGCTCGCTGGACTCGTCGTCCTCTTCGTTGTCATCGTCACCCCCCTCTTGCTTGTCGCGGCCTCGAGCGGGCCTCTCCTTCTGTTGCTTGGCCTTGCCGCGGTGACCTCCTCGGCCACCGCGTTTCTTGCCGGACCCCTCCGCGCCATCCTGGGCCTTCTCCTTGTCTCGCCTCTCATACTCAGCTTTCTGCTTTTCGACAAGTTGCTCAACTTGCCGGCAGTCTTGGAGATCGTGGCCCTTGGTGCGATGGATCTTGCAGTACTTCTTGCCAGAGCCCTCTGGCTTGTCGGCAGCCGCCAAGGCCTGACAGGAGGCACACCCGGCAACATCCTTGCCGGGGCCATCAACCTTGGCCTTCTTGGCGGTGTCGGGGTTGATGGATCCCTCGACAGCAAGCACGGCCTTGCCCTTGCGCTTCCTGTTACGTCGCCGGCCCTTCTTTGCCGGGGCGGCAGCGTCTTCATCTTCAGAGTCGACTCCTGTGCCAGCATCTTCGCCGGGGAGTCTTCTCCCTTCTTCAGCCCGAGCACACTTATCGGCCAGAGCATAGAGCTCGGCTACATCCCTGACTTTGTTCATTGCTAGCTCTTCGCGCATCCTGCGGTTGCGCACGTTCTGATGGAACGCGCTGACAACAGCGGCAGGATGAACGTCTGGGATGTTATGATGTACTCGGGTGAACCTCTGTATGTATTTACGCAAAGTTTCGCCTTCCTTCTGGGGGATGAGATGCAAATCACTTTCCTGGCCAGGGGCTTGGTGGCCTCCGGTAAAGGCGCCAACAAACTCATGACACAGGTCTGCCCAGGAAGAAATGGAATTCTCCGGCAGATGCAGCAACCACGACCTGACGTTGGGTTTAAGCACCAACGGGAAGTAGTTGGCGAGTATCTTGTCGTCGCGAGCCCCGGCAGCCTGCACCGCAATGGTGTAGATGCTCAGGAACTCCGACGGGTGGGTCTTGCCGTCATATTTCTCCGGGACCTCCGGCTTGAACGTGCGGGAGTTGGGCCACTAGACTCGCCGCAGCTCACGGGTAAACGCTGGACAACCCACCTCGTAGGGTAGATCGACAGGATACCCCGGCGTAGGCTTATCTACAGTGGGTCCCGCGCGCTTATCAGATTGATGGCGCGCTTCCCGACGCCGCTCGATAGTAGTCCGAGCGTCTTCTTTGCCTCGTTCCCGAAGAACTTGACATTGATCGCGACGAGTTCGCGGATCAGACGACGCCATTGAATCATTCTCGCAGGCGTCGATCCGCCGAGTTAGCGACTGCTGTTGCCGCCGTGGAGTAGAATGCACCATGGTCGTAGCGCCTCCCGCCTTTTCACCAGCGACACGCGTCGGCTCGATGGATTGCCGCCGCGAAGACTCCGCCGCTGCGGCCTATCATGGTTGGCGAGGCCGACGAGGCTCTGAATAGTAGCTCTCCACTCGTCGAGCTTGTCCACAGCAGGTGGGAAATTCAGGAGCAGCTGTGCTCGCGCCAGTGCTTCTGCTGGCGTAGGCGGCGGCGACAGGTGCGAGGAACGTGAGGTGCTCTGACTCCTAACCGTGTTAGAAGGAGCTCCATCACGGTCCCGCGACCGCGCGCCGCTTCCACCAACATGTTGGCATGCATGCTGGTCCTGCGCATCTCGAGGGTGATGCTCAGGAGACTTTCCGTGGGGACGCCTAGTACCATCAACGTCGCGGCGCTGTTCATCGCGCGCGACCTGAGAAAGCCGCGACGCGTGTGCCGGCGTGGGTGTCTTAGAAGGCGTCCTTCCATCCTTGGAATTTGCTATGCCGCCCGCGGGCAGCACAACTCCGTCCCTAGTTCTAGGGGCGCGCGGGTGGCTGTCGCCGCTGCGAATGACGCCGCTCGCTTGGCTTTGACCACTAGAACGTCGTGGAGGCTCAAGGCCTCCGCCTCCTCCGCCCGCGTCCACACCATCACCCGTCTGTGTAGCTACAAGCGCAGCGGACGCGGATGGACCAACCGCCGTGAAACCCTTCTTCTTGGGGGCCATGGCGATGAAGCTGATGAAGAAACTGGCGCGCTGATCACCAGATCAGGTTCACGCAACCTCTCCCCCCTACCTGGCGTGCCAAAGATGTCGGAGAAACGACACCTATGGGATCATGAAGACCCCTTTACGATTCGGCAGGGAGAAGGTTTGCACAAAGAGCAGATCTAACGATCAACACGGGGAATTTTACCCAGGTTCGGGCCGCTGAGAAGCGTAAAACCCTACTCCTGCTTTAGTATATTGGGTGTGTTTGAGCCCTGGTTCTAGGAGCGCTTGTGATGAACAGTACACAGCAGCTACACATGTGGAACGGGCCGGAGAAGATCCCCCTGTAGCTATGCCTTGGGCCTCCTTTTATACAATCGAAGGGGTCACCAACAGTGGCGTACAGTGCATACATGAGGTGTAAAAGTAGCTACAGTGTTATCATACCTACTACTGACGGTTTAGGACAAACACATTTAATGCTCCGTTGAGGTGTCCCTTAGCGTCTTGGGGACGGAAAAAGGGGCCGTCCCATCAGCACCGCTCAAGACCATCCACCGCTAGCGTCTGACACGTTACCAGGAGGACAACAGCTAAAAGACAAGCTGATGACCGCACTGGAGCGATGACAGGGCAGCGAAGGCTTGCCGGGTGCGAGCCTTGCCGGGGCTATGCGGTCAGCCCGGCAAGATCTTGCCGGGGCGCCTAGCCTTCGGTCTTCCATCTTCTGATCAGTGACTTGGATGCCTTCTCGATGTTGCTGAATTTGTGTCTAGCTGTTCCCCGGCAAGCCTTCCCGCTGGTATGGCTACAACTGCCCGTGCACTAGTATGGGGTACTAAAGGACCCAATCTTTAGTACACCGACATGCCTATATAATGATCATTGCCTTGGATATCGTCATGACTATTCGATTTTCTATCAATTGCCCAACAGTAATTTGTTCACCCACCGTGCGCTATACTCATGAGAGAAGCCACTAGTGAACCCTACGGCCCCCGGGTCTACTTTTCTATCATATTGCTTTCCGATCTACGTTTTTTGCAATCTTTGTTTTCAGATCCACAAAACCAAAAACCCAAAAACATATTGCTGCAAATTTACTCTTTTTATTTGTGTTCTTGAGACATCTATCTCTCCTATCTATCACTACCTAATCTATCTTATTACCGTAGAGAGATTGACAACCTCTCTTTCGCGTCAGGTTGCAAGTATTTGTTGTTTGTGTGCAGGTGCCGCTTATTGGGTGGTGGTGATCCTCCTACTGGTTCGATAACCTTGGTTTCATAACTGAGGGAAATACTTACCGTCGCTGTGCTGCATCATCCCTTCCTCTTTGGGGAAATACCAACGCAGTCCAAGCACGTCAATTGACAAACATAGCATTGGTCAATGATGCAATTCATGAAAGAATTAATAAGGGAAGAGAAGATTCACTTGCAAATACACTATCTTGGACATCTTTTATGATTGTGAGCCCCCATTAAATATTATATGGCAAAATTGTTGACGTTGGACAAGGAAGACAACGTAATGATTTATGTCTGTTCATATTCACATAGAAGTTATATGATGACCCACAAGTATAGGGGGTCAATCGTAGTCCTTTCGATAAGTAAGAGTGTCCAACCCAACAAGGAGCAGAAGGAAATGACAAGCGGTTTTCAGCAAGGTAATTTCTGCAAGCACTGAAATTGTAGGTAACAGATAGTTTGATAGCAAGATAACTGATAACGAGCAAGTAAAGGTAACGGTAAAAAAAGTGCAGCAAGGTAGCCCGATCCTTTTGTGGCAAAGCACAGGCCAGAATAGTCTCTGGTAATAGGCAAAGTGTTCTTGAGGGTACACGGGAATTTCATCTAGCCACTTTTATCATGTTGGTTTGATTTGTGTTCGCTACTTTGATAATTTGATATGTGGGTAGACCGGTGCTTGGGTCCTGTTCTTATTTGAACAACCTCCCACTTATGATTAAACCCCTCGCAAGCATCCGCAACTATAAGAAAAGTATTAAGATAAAATCTAACCATAGCATTAAACGTTTGGATCCAAATCAGCCCCTTACGAAGTAGCGCATAAACTAGGGTTTAAGCTTTTGTCACTCTAGCAACCCTTCATCTAAAAACTACTCCACAATGCATTCCCTTAGGCCCAAGGATGGTGAAGTGTCATGTAGTCGACGTTCACATGACACCACTAAGGGAATCACAACATACATATCATCAAAATATCGAACACATATCAAATTCACATGATTACTTGCAACATGACTTCTCCCGTGACCTCAAGAACAAAGGTAACTACTCAAAAATAATATTCATGCTCAAGATCAGAGGGGTATTAAATAGCATAATGGATCTGAACATATAATCTTCCACCAAATAAACCATATAGCAATCAACTACAAGATGTAATCAACACTACTAGTCACCCATAGGTACCAATCTGAGGTTCCGG